>CM063304.1:5691486-6891486 GCA_032173965.1 Sitta carolinensis
AGAGAGGTGGTTGTCTTGCTCGGTACTTTATGTCAAGGAAAGCTGCAGGAGCATCTCTGTCATGATTGACACAAGCCAACATTTTAACACAGACTAATATTTTGGACTCTCGCCTTCAGACCAATGTATTCATGTAACAAACAACTTTATGCCAGTCAACTACTGCTCTTGTCTCTCTAAGACCCAGACCCATAGAAGCTTGACATAGCTCTTATCAGTAGCTGCATCTATTAGCGCTTTGGGCCAATTGGTAAGCCAGGTCTTTACCCATCCTGTTCCTTTCTAGCCCCATCAGTTCACACTGTGCCCATCTTTTATCCAGTGATAGCTCAGGTGGGAACATGGAGGGAGAGAGGAAAGTCACATCTTGCCATTCCCCAGTAGATTACCTCACCAGATCACTGCCAGTCTGACTCACACCAGAGCAAACCATAACCACGGGAAAATACACTTCGTTTACAGCAAACTGCTCCTACACATCTCCTCCTCCTCATTCCAGCATAGTTAATCCTCATCAGGTGAAAGATCCTCTGTTCATATGCGCATTTGGGAGCCAGTCAAACCAAATAAGGCTCATGCCATCAACATCATGTCAGTCAGAACACTGACCTCACCTCACTGTTGGTGAGGACAAACTCCTCTGTGTTTGTCTTGCAACTGAGGGTGCTATGAGTCAATGGATCTATTTATATTGTTTATAATTAAGGTGCTTATAAATTATTTTTTTTTTAAAGGAGGGAGACAGTGAGTTGCTAAAGTAGACACTGGAAATTTCTCCATCCAGTAATCCCCTGAACCATTTTTACTTTTTTTTATGAGCAATTCTCATCTACCAGCTCCCAAGAATGTGGGGAAATATTGGGTGACCTCCTTATCTGGAAAAAAGGAGTTGATAGCAACATAAGCAATGCTCCTTTTCCAGTCTAGGCATTAAGGGTGCCAGAGATGGGCAAAAGTCACTGAGATCTGCTCCAGATTTGTTCCTGTAAAAGACACAGCAGCATTTAATAGAAACTGAGATTATTTTTAAAAACTCTATGAAAAAGACATGAATTTTCCCTGGCTCCCAACTAAGAAGCAATCTACTCCCCTCATGTAAAATCAAGCTGCAAGTTGTACAGTTGGCAATCTACTAACCATGGCCTAAAAAATCCATATTCACATTGTTTTGCTGTTTTCCACAGGACTGGGTCATCTCTTCAATTGCCATTTGGGACTCTAATTCTACCTTTATTCCTCTTTGGACAATTTTTTGAACCTGCTCTTAAAAGATCTTTGAATAATGGGTGCAGTGCTTCTGCTTCCACTGCTTCACTTCAACATGGACTTCATGTATTCTTCCTAAACTGAATTCCATGTGTTTGAAATTATTATTTACTTAAGAAAGGGCATAAAGAGGAGTGTGCCAAAGCCAAATTCACACATCTACGCTTTAATTTTTTTACTTTCAGATGAAGACAACAGTTCTGCTCAAGGCCGCGTAGCCTCCGGGAGAAGGGAAGTGCTGGGCGCTGCAGGCGTCGAGGAAGGGAAGCCGCAGCCTGTCACTGTGGGTGATGAACAGACGACATGAGACCTCGTTATAAAAACTGCATCTGACTCCACTTTATTAAAACAACTGCCCTCCTTATATACCTTTTAGAACAGGCCACTCTCATTGGTTAGAAGAGTGCCAGAACTCTTCTTCCCATTGGCCCAAACCGATGGATAGAGACAAGTCCACCCCACAGAAAAGAATCCAAAACATCACTCTCGTTACAATAACACTTGTGATGTTTATGTCAAGTCTGTGAGAACAAGGTCTTCTGAAACCTAAACACCACGAAGAAACTGAGTTCAGAAACTCAGAAACCTCAGGCCTCGAAAACCAGACTACAGCGGTGCGGCGGGCTGGCTGGCACGCGGCACAGCGGCGGTACCGGAAGCGCGCATGCCGCCGCCCCGGCAACCGAACCGACAGCGGCAAGTCGTACGGAAGCCTTTCAACAAGAGTTACTTGCGCTGCTGGGAAATCCTCTTCCAGCCCTCTGCGGACAAAATTGCGCTTGCCTTAGGGCTCCGAGATGCAGAGAACACACCCGTAGATGCAGTGGAGAAGGGAAAGACATGACGATCCGGGTGAGTTGGATGCGAGTGAGGGGGGCAAAGCAGAAGGTGCTGCCCTGCTCGAGCGTTTAACGCTCGAGCCTTTTGTTAGGCGATTGCCACCCATTGCTTCTGCTGAAACACCTCTGGGTCATGTCTTTTCCCTCTACGAGCTACGTAGTTCCAGGGTCTGCCTCTCTTGCCACCTGAATCTGTGCGGAAAGCTTCTCGGCCACATCTCGTGCAGAGAACTGTGCCACGACAGCTGCGCACCAAAACCCAGTGCTCTGCGGTTTTGTTCTTCCCCTAATGTGATCCGGGCAGGACAGAAGCACAGCAATGCCATTCAGCTTTTCCGCTTCTCAGCGTGTTCACTGTACAGAACTACTGTGTTTTGAGCACGGTTTTTCCAACGGGAAGGGAACATGCAGGACATGCTTTTTGTCCTGGCACGTCTTTCTGTGTGGGACTATGGCACCAGAGAAGTATGTGCCAAGCATTAGCCAGGGCCCAGCACAAGACAATGAGCTGCTTCCCTGTGGAACTGCCTCTGCAATTTTCATTTAAATATTCTGCTACCTTAGCTGGGCCCTGTATTTGTTCAGGGGGAAACTTCCTAGCTATTGGGGCAGAATATTCCTTCAAAATCTGACCTATCTCACCCCATATTCCATGCCACTCAGGATTTTCCACCCCTGGGGCAGATCTCTGGGCAGCCTCTCTAGAAATCTCAGCCCTGATTATAAATGTGCTGGAGGCCATACAGACGAGACACAGCAGAACAAGCAACAATAATATTGTGCCTTTAACATCCAGAGGGAAATCAACCTTCTCAGAAGGTGGTGTGTCAACCTGAAGGAGGTAAAAGGCCGGGAAAAATAATCCTCTCCTGTTGCCTGAAAAAGGCTTTGTGCAATTATTAACAAACCCCCAGAAGTAGCAGCTGAGACCATGATGGGCAAACAGCAATGCATCCACATCCCAAATAATCCTCATTGCCTCTGATGTTATCTTTGCCTAAGTTCTGCAGAGTGTATCAACCAAGCAATCTTGGTTTGAGTCCCTGATCTGAAAAAGAGCACCATCAGAGGCAAGTTGTCCTGTATATATAGAGGGGCATACAAGCTTAGGTGCCACAGCCCCATGATTAGACCAAGCAGCGAATTATTAAAATATGAATATCGATCTAATATTGGCATTCAATTATGATGGACAAAAGCTCTCTAACAGTTTAAAGTTAAAAAGGGTATGTTTATTGCGATGTTGGGCAGCACATGGGATAACTCCCTAATGCGCACTGTGAAGATCACAGGTAATTACAAAGTTTTTTATTTACAAAAGTGTTGGATATACAAAATATAAATGCATACTCATTACCCTGTCACTTCCTCTTCTCCACTTCGTATGCTAATTGAAAAAAACTATTAAGCATGCGCAGTTTGTTCCCTGAAACGAGTCGGGGGTCTGTGAAGAAGTAAAAATGAGTCTTCTTTGTTTTGACTTTTCTACTTTTTTAATGCATACGTGACAAATGAATCCTTGGTAGAAAACATAGGAAGTCTGTAGCTTATCTGTTGTCTTTGGGATCTATTTACCACATTTTGGTTTTCACTAAAAACACGGCTACATAAACATAAAATTGACAAGCAATGAGTTACTGGATCTGGCATAGCTTATCTAACATCTGGCTTCTGTTAACTACAGAAAAAGTTTACCTATCTACTTTAGATAATTCAGCTTCTTTAAAAAATTCTTAACTCTTCGAAATTAATGTCTCAGCAGCACAGTGACCAGAGAATTCTGTACCCAATTCACAAATTTTTTGATCAAAATTGTTCTATTTTCACTTTCTCTCTCATGCCCTTTTAGTTTGGCCCCAAATTTGTCTTGATTTCAGAAAATTTAAGAGGAGGATACTCCAAAATTAGTTACCTCCCCTTCTAGTTTTAACCACTCTGTTTTCACCAATAAGGAGAGACAAATGAAACTAGAGATACGTAAAAAAATAAAAGTCTACTAATAAAAAACAGCAACAGGGAAAAAGTATATAATCACTGTAGTCTGAGGCTCCTGGGCCTGAAGTTTCTGAGTTTCTGGACTCAGTTTCTTCGTGGTGTTTTGGTTCAGGAAGACCTTGTGTTCTCACAGGCTTGGCAGAAACATCGCAAGTGTTCTTGTACCAAGAGTGATGTTTTGGATTCCTCTCTGGGGGATGGACTTCTCTCTGTCTTTCAGTTTTGGGCCAGTGGGATGAAGAGTTCTGGCACTCTTCTGACCAGTGAGATGGCCTGCTCTAGAAGCTCTATAAAGGGGGTCAGTCTGTGAATAAAGGGGAGTCAGATGCAGTTTTTATAACGAGGTCTCATGTCATCTGTTCATCGCCCACAGCGACAACATACCTCCTGTTTTGTAAACAACACACGGTTGCACCAGCCAGATAAGGAGCCAGATAAAGAACTGATACCTAAGGAAAACTGCTGCCTTCATCCCACCAACCATCAAGAGAATCCTTTAGTAAAGAGGACGCATGCACAGAGTACACCCCAGAAAGACACGTCAGCAGGGATCTGGACTCTATAAAATAACCACAAGCTGTATAGAATGTGCGAGCCGTTGGTGAGGCAAAAACCTCCCAGCCACCCAGCGCTGAATTGCATAATGCTGCTTGCTTAATAAAATAAATTTCTAATTGGCACGACTCTGTCAGATTTAATTAGACAGCTAACCTATAACATTGCCACGCAAGGGCAAAACTAGAAGCAAATCCAATGTCCACCACTGAGAATTCCAGAAATATTTAGGACAGGATAAAAAGTTGGTAGTGGTTAAGAAGTTTGTGCAGGGTAATACATAATGGGATGGGAATCTCTGGGGTTTTTTGTTGGATTCCTTGGGAAGCTGGTTTGTGGACTATCTGAAATGAGCAGCGGGCTCTTCAAACAAGGATTGAGCAGGCACAGGGAAAGGTGTTGTCCTTGCACCTGTGCTGGGGAAGTGGAGGGAGGTTAGTTGATGCTTTCTCACAGCCTCATGCCACACATCTGTCCTGTCAACCTCCGTGTGCACAGGGAGGAACTGCTGCTTCCTTGGGGAAAAGTTTTCAGTGCTCTGACTGGCTGGGGCAGGGGGAGGGCAAAGCCCAAGAGCACAACAAAGGATAACATAGAGAGCCAACCTCTGCACCCTGACTCACCCCATCCCTGCACAGCTTCCCTCTGTGTTCTAAGAATGTTTAAAATGAAGCATACACAGCTGAGATCACCTTTCTGGCAAGTGCTTGCTTTGGTGTGAGACGTCATCTGGCAGCATGGTACCTACTGCAGTCTCCAAGTCCAAGGCAGCAACTTCTCCTTGCTCTTTGGAAGCTCTGTGTATTCCTAAAGAAGTTGTCATCCTTCTTGCTGTAAATGCAGCAGGTGTGAAAGGCTTTATCTGTGACAAGAAGCTCTAAACAGGTGGCTGCTTCTCCAAGGAGCAGTGCTGCCTTGGGTATGGTATTTCCTGCTGAAGATATGCTGCCTGTCCATTTCTCATGTCACAAACCTCTCCTGCTTGTTCCTATCCCTGTGTGCTGTGGCCAGCTGTTCTGCCAGGGGGATCACTGGAGATCTCTGCTGAGGTGAGGTATGTGTAGGAAGAAATAATTCCAGAGGAGGTGCTTGCCAACTCTGCAGTTGTTTGTAGTGCCAAAATGCTCACAGTAAGGAAACAATGCATCAGCAGTGTCACAGAGTGGTTTCTCTGGGCTTCTCTTGAGAAGTTGATATTTTCTTGCTAATGGGGTTTTACTTTGGGGCGAGCAATATCAGAGGAGAACTCCTTATGCTGTTTGTGTAGAAGAACCCCCTGTTAGGTTTTACATGGACCTTTGTGCACTTGAAAACAGGAATTTACTGAACATTCCTGACTATGGGGCCACTGATGTGCAGCGAGGGACTCCCATCTCCTGGGAGAAAGCCAGAACTGCTCTCGTCAAGCTGAGCCATCTGACAGCTGAAGTGATGGTAAGAGCTGTCTCAGCCCAAGCATTTCATGTTCCCTGTGGGTGACAGTGTGCTGCTGATTTATAGGAGTTGCTGTCACACCTGTCTCTTGCTGTGAACCCTAGGAGGGAAAGTGCTGGATTAGGTGCAAACTTGGCTGCTGCAAATTTGCTCCCCTGGAGTTCTCTTGCTGTGATTTTGTCTGTCCGTGTTCCCAAACCTGGGCAGACCCTCTCCCCTGCTCCCTTGGGCTTGGGTTTCTGCTGAGTTATCTGTCAACTACACCAGACAGTTGCTGGCATGTGTTAGAGCAGGTGCTTTGCAGGAACTCTGGCAGCTACCATGGCTGTAAATAGTGGCTACTTGATGTTTTCCGAGGGCTGGAGGAGAGGTGTTTCCCTCTGACTGTTGGGGTGATGCTGCAGCACTCAGGAGGTGGAAGCAGGTTTGCCCTGTGACTCCAGGATCTGGGCCTGGGAGGACCTGCCCTCCCAGGCTGTGTAGCCCCAGTTTAGAAGCACAATCTAGACTGGAGTCACTGGGCAGAAAAATGAAGCAGGGCTGAGTCATTTAGCAATTAGTGAGCCTTCAGCCTTGGCAGGAGTCTGAGTAACTGAGGCAGCATTTGTCTAGTGATTACTGTTGAAGGATGTTATGGAGTCAGTCCACTTACAGCTATGGCTGCTGTGCTGGGTTTAACTTTTCCCTTTTTTTTCCCTGTTCATCTCCCCATCAGTAAGCTGGGGAATATGTGTGGGAAACAAATCAGCAGCAGACAGTAGGATGTGAAGTGATTCTCCTGCTGGCACAGGCGGGACTGTGGGCAATAACACACCATGTTGATTTCAAGTCCAAAGATAATGTGTTGCTTTCTTGCTTGCAAGCTCTAAAATGGTTTGGAAGAAAGAGGTGAGAACCTGAGCCAGATGGTTTGTGAGGGATGTTGGATACTGTACTGGTTTGGGTTTTATATACTTGATTTCTTCAGAGCTCATAAGTAGAGGGGACAGGCCACTGATAATGGTGTGAGCTGCTGCTGTACTGGTGAGCAGAGACAAGTGGCTGTGTAAAAGGCTCAGGTCTCCCTGCTAACACAGGTCCCAAGATTCCTGTAGAAGTTTTTTTCCTCCTCTTTAGCTTTTCTCAGGCAACAAGGAGGTTCTCCATCCCCACTGGACTGGCTGGGGACCTGTGCTGGATAAAGAAGTGAGGGCCCCTCTAAACCTTACTCTGCTCTGCTGCAGGAGTGAGCAAGACCTGCTGATGGGTGTGAGGACAACACAATCCCGGACAGTAGTGAGGGCTGGTCTTAGGAGCATTAAGGAGATCTGCAGGTCTAAGGGCCACAAGAGAGTGGAGGAACTAGGGACTCAGAGTGAAAATTGATGCCTGGGGTCGGCCAAGAAGGCCAGGAAGTAGAGGACTGGGGATCAGCCAAGCAGGAAGAAAGCCAATCTTCTTTAATGCCAAGAGGACCTTTCAAGGATGCAAGACAGCTGCGGGTGTGGAGCTGCCTGGAGTAGCCTGTGGCATCCCAAAGACAAAGATGAAGCAGGATGGTCTGTGTAGCTCAGGGTGCAGGGGAAGCCCCCTAGTCTGTACTTGTCCCTGCCCACACCCATGGGAGCAGCTGGGCTGCCCCAACTAGAGGGTGTGAAAGGCTCTCCAAGCAATCATGTGGAATGTTTTCCTTTGATTCATCAGCTGCAATTCGTCCTGGAGACATGCCTTTCTCATGGCTTGCCTCCTGAAAGTCAGCTGTTCTCACTCAGGAGCTGACCTCTGGGCAGCCTTGCCTAGGTTCGCTTTCAGGGAACGCAGACTTTCTTTCCACCCAAGGATTCCAGTGCACATAACACTCTCAGCTCCCTCTTTCTTGACTGTTTTTTGTGTTCCCAGGCTGAGGTTGCCCCTGATGAGTTTATTTGGCTCCCTGATCTCTTTACTTTTCTCACAGTTTCTAAGAAGATGGGTGCAATGAGACAAAAACGTCATCCCCTTGTGTTTTGTGCAGGGAGAAAATCCTGAGCTGTTGCTGGATTACACAAACCCCTGGTATTGCTATCATTTGATGGGACTCTTGAGTTTCCCATTCCCAGTTCAGAGGTATTTTGCCCTGAGCAAAACTGAGCACAAACTGGGGCTGATTTGTGTTGCCAGAATCCTGAATTGTAAAAATGTGACACGTCAACATGAAATGCAGCTTTTGGGATCTGACAAGGGGGTTCTTTTTAAACAGAACAAGTAAAAGAGTTTTCTCTGATGCCTGAGTGCTGAGGCACAGGGAGAAATCAAGGGAGCTGCTGATAGACTCATGAGGGAATAAAGCTCTAGTGGACTGGTGGCTCTCAACAAACTCTTGAACCTTTTCCTAAGGGATGGAACTTTTCAGGATAATTCAGAGCTTCTGTTACCCCACAGAACCCCAAGTGAGCACCCTGCAAGCAAGGCCAGTTGCTCTGAGCTGCCTGGCTCAGTTCTCCCTCTTGCCACACTTGTTTCCCTTCTCTGCCTACTTCTTCTTTCTTTTTCCTGTTGGCTCCCTTTCCTCTGGACTTCAGCAGAGGGATCTGGGATATGCAGCCTGTCCCTTTCCACTTCCCAAACCTCCTTCCTGGCAATGCTGTTTCCGGAGTCCTTGTGCCTTGGCCAAGAGGGACATCTAGTGGGGTTGGAGCTCAGGGACCTGGGGTTTGTCTTTATATCTTGCATTTTTATTTATTCATTCCTAATCCTCATGAAGGAGCAGGAACTGAGATTTTGCACCAGTGGCCCGGTGGATCTTTGGTGGCCAGTTCATTGGCTGTGTCTCTCTTTGTACTTGGACATAGGGAAGTGACTGTGGAATGGAGCTTTTGTGGGAAGAAAGGTGCTGTGGTAGCTGACACTGTGCTCAGTAATAAAACCTGTCTGAACATGCGTCTCTGTGGATTCAGTTGCACAGGGTTCACACTTCAGTTTGAAAAATCATCTCCTGCTCTGTTCTTCCTTGGCCATGATCCTGCTGGTTGTGGTAGGATCCCCAGACTGCATGTGGACCCAAGGGAGAGAGTAGACAGTGGATCTGTGTTCAGGTGATGGGACAGACCACTGCAGTTCCCTGGGTGTTGGTGCTGGGGCTCAGCTGCTGGGCTCTTCTCATGAACTATTTCATCCTTTTGCATCCTGTTATCACAGGCACCTTCTGGGGCCCATCATCCATAACAACCCATGTGTAGGGAAGATTTTAGTGGGCCGTGGGTCTGGGGAGCTTAACTGCAAACTGTGGGACACTGGAATATGTCATGAAAACATTTGTACTTTTAATTGCTCAGTGCTGCAAAAGTGCTGGTGCTGCTCCCTGGGCAAGAGAATGACTACAATAAATGATTCTTTTTGTGTTGCTGTAGCATTGTGTAAGCACAGATCTCAGAATGTTCCTTAGCTCTGCAGAGAGGCCTGAGGCATAAACCATCCTCCTATGTGCCCTTGCAGCTGTTTCTTGTGAAGATTTCTCCCCAGACTTTGCATGTCTGTCCACCACAGTGGAGTTGCTGGGCATAGCAGTAGTGAAGTGTTTTACTGGGAGAGGCTCATCTTCCCCCTTAGCACTGGGGGTCTGTGTTGCAAGTTTCTATTTTGGGAACACTTGCACAGAAGCTCAGGAAGAATCACACAAACACAGTATTAGAAAATATCCCAGTTTATTGCAGCATCTCAGTTCCAAGAGTTTTACAAAACAATGTATATACAGGTGAGGAAGGGACTAACTCAGCTGGAGTGTGCTTTCCTGGGGCAGGCAGGAACAGACTACAGAGGAAAAAGGAAGAAAATCAGCACATTCACAAGTCACATTTTTCTTTACAAAAATAAGATAGATGTAAGGCTGTTGTGCACAGCCGACTGGTGTTGTCGTTGTGGGGAGCACTCCAGGAAGAATTCAGTGCAGCCTTTGTGCTCTTCACAGTGACTCCAGGCACCTGGGGCTCAGCAGAAGCTGCATCAGCTCAGCTCAGTGTGATGTTAAGGCACAATGTGGTAATGCCAATGGCTTTGGGTCTCCATGTGTGCCAGCAGCTCTACCTGTGGCTTCCCTCACAGTGAGTGATGGTGTTTGAGCCCTGCTCATGAGCTTTCTTTGTGGTGAGTGATGGCATTTGAGCTCTGCCTGTGGCTTCCCTTGGGGTGCATGATGGTGTTTTAGCCCAACATCTCTCTTTCAGGTCCCCAGCCTGGACTTGGCCATGCCAGAAGCAGAGTTAGACAGAGGACAGAAGGAGGTGACCCTGGTGTGGGACAAGGGAGGGATTTCAAAGGGAATCCCCCCAAAACTAAGGTATGACCTTCCTTCAATCCCCCTATGGCTTAACATCAGAGAAAGGGGTATGGATGGCCATTTGAAAACAAATGCACAACTTAGAATATATGCTGAAACCTTGTTTTTGAAATTGTCCAATAAAGTTTGATTCTAAACAAAAAGCATCTATTTTTCTAAAATTTGATTTTTAAAAAGGTTTATTACTATACATAATCTTGAATGGTGGCTCATTCAAATTGTTCATGGGAGCAGCACCAGCTTACTCCCCAAGGGAAACTTCTCCAAACATGGATTTCTAAGACTGAGGGCTAAACAAACCATCAGCTCTGGTTGCACATGGAGTCCCAGGCACTTGCAGCGAGGTAGTGGGAGGGTTGAAGTTCACAGTAGAGGCTGTGCATGGCTGGCACTGCCAAGTGTCTCCAGCCAGCGCTGTCCAAGAGGTGTCCAGGCAGGGATGCATCCCTAGAGGCCTGTGTGCTCCTGGATCCAGTCTCGCAGACTCGTGAGCCGGCTGTACACCCCAGGTTTGTTCCTCTGGGCACAGCCATCACCCCAGCTCACCACACCGGCCAGGAACATCCGACTGCTGGGCTCCACACTGACCAGGGGCCCTCCAGAGTCTCCCTGCACAGAACCACACAGGAACATAAGTACCAACCCCATAGATCACCCTCGTGCACAGTGTTAAAGTCAATCACAAAAACTGAGCAAGAAATAATCAGTCAGTAAATTCCCATCTAAGGCAGCTGTCATTACAATGTTTTGGCCATTCCTTGAAGCAAATATTTAAGCATGGCAATAAAAGCCACAGTGCCAGAGCTATAAAATACCAGTCAAGCAGCCTGGCTTGCTAACTAAGACTCTGAATAACAGCCAGAAGTTGGAGTATGGTTGTATGTCCTACCTGGTGAGATGGAGTCTAAATCCTGTGGTTTTGGGCTGTAGTTTTTGAGCCTAAGTCATGAATCAATGCACCTTGCTGCTGGTGCCCATTGTAATCTGTCCAGTGTCAGAATCCAGGAGGATTCCCAAAGATTTGTTTCACATTAAAAATGTAAATATAAGTGGAAGTACCAGAATGAGCAGGGCTGAGCAAAGGCCTGTCTCCCTGCCTAATAACCAATAACCAGCATTAGATCCAGGTGCTGCCTTACCTGGCAGGCATCCACACCACCAGTTAGGATCCCTACGCACATCATGCGTGGCGTCAGCTGGTCTGTCAGGAGCTGGTTACACACAGTCTGATTGATGAGCCGAATCTCTGCCTTCTGGAGGATGGAGGCTCCTGTGCCTGCCAAGATGGAGAGCAGCTTAAGTAGAAATAAACACCTTTAAGTGTTTCCCCTTTTTTCCCCCCTCAAGAAATACAGAAATCAGAGACTTGTAGAATCCCAGAGTGGTTTGAAGTTGAAGAGAACTAAAGCACCCTTGTTCCACCCCCTGCCACAGGAAGAGACACTTTCCACTAGACCAGGTTGCTCCAAGCCCTGTCTAACATGGCCTGGAATGCTTCCAGGAATGTGGCAGCCTCAGCTTCTCTTAGCAACATGTTGAAAATACATCACTGCAGCCCCAAATCACATGCTCACCTCCTTCTGCAGTCGCTCCCCATCCGGTCACCCACAGGTCCTTGCCCACAGGGAAGTTGTGGGTGGCATCAGGCAGGCAGATGGGCTGGACGACAGCTGTGAATGTGACAGGGCTCTGCAGCTCCAGCACAGCAATGTCGTAATCATAGGTGTAGTCGTTGAAGAAGGGGTGGGAGATGATGCGCTTGATTTTGCGGGTTTGCACATTGGGGCCACTGCGGTCACCTTGGTCGGTCAGCCCCAGGTAGGCTGTCCATAGGCTGGGGTCTGAGTACCTGCATGGGGGCCATGAAACACAGGGTGAGACCTCATCTCAGAGACAGCACCACTCACTACCTTAAACAGTTTCCTTGAGGAATGCCTCTCAGAGTCAGTGTTGGAATATTCTGTGCAGTTTTGGTTGTCATAATATAGGAATAACATTTAACTATTAGGGAGCTTCCAAAGAAGGGCAATGAAGATGCTGAAGGACCTTGAGGGGAAGCTGTATAACGAGAGCTGAGGGTATTTGGTCTGTTCATCCTGAAGAAGAGGAGAGAGAGGGGAGACCTCATTGCAGTTATAACTTCCCTGTGAGGGAGAGAAGAGGGGAAGACTGATATCTGTTCTGTGGTGCCCACTGACAGCACTAGAGGGAATAGTCTGAAGTTGTGTCAGGGGAGGTTTAAGTTGGATATCAGGAAAAGGCTCTTTTCCCCAGAGGGTGGTCAGGTATTGGAACAGACTCCCCAGGGCAGTGGTCACAGCACCAAGCCTGACTGAATCCAAGAAGTATTTGGACAACACTCTCAGGCACATGGTGTGACTCTTGGGGATGGTGTTGTGCAGGGCCAGGAGCCAGACTTGGTGATCCTTGAGCGTTTCTTCCAACTCAGCTTATTCTGTGATTCTGTGAAATACCTGGAAGCACAGAGATGTGGGGCCAGTACCTGATGCCTTGCAGTGGCAGGAAGCAGTGTGCTGCTGACACCAGCCAGCTCGCTGACACCAGTGAGGCCCCACAGATGTGGCCCTGGCCCTTGACATGCAGGCTGACCTGCCACGGCCATTCTCCCACATCCGAGTTCTGCCCACCGACGATCCGCGACTTCCTGACGTAGGAGCGGAGCCCACAGTCTAGGGCAGAGATGGAAAAGGGGCACTTGGTTTCTCTTGTTCCCATCCCATGCCTCCCCCTCTATTCCTCCAGGACATCTGACAGCACAAGTGCCCCGTTACCCATGTCAGGAAAGGCTGATGCTCTCTGCACAGATGCTAAATTAGCTACAACATTTACTGGCCAATTCTGAAAAAGGGAAGATAAGCCCCTGTATTACCCACCTAAGCCCTCCTGAACAACACAGATACTCCACAGGCTACTAAAGAATATGATTTGGATATTTCCAGATCATGCTCCTGCACAGAAACACCCATGGGCTCTCTCTGTCACACTGGGGTGTTTCTCTGAGAGGCCCGGTCCAGAATCCCATGTCTCCCCCATTCCTCAGGCACTCACTGCAGTTGGCCTCATCAGAGTGGTCCTCACAGTCATGCTCCCCGTCACACTCGGGGTTCTGTTTGCTGATGCAGCTTCCACTTTGGCACTTGTATGTGTACTCCTTGCAGGGGACTGTGGCCCGGCCTGCTGCAGGCAGGATGGAGGCACAGGGGTTAGTCCCGGTTCTGGGGAGGTAACATCACTTTCACCTGTTCTGCCCACCCCAGAACATTTCCACCCCATGCAAACATACACAAAGGGTGCCCAGCCCAAGGAATTCCATCAGTGTTTGATGGCAGTCACCCTGCAGCTCACTCTCACCTGTGCTGCAGCCGCCCTCATCGCTCCCGTCCCCACAGTCGTCTTTGCCATCACATTTCTGTGTGCTGGGGACACACTTCCCGTTGTTGCACTTGAAGCTGTCAGCTGCACAGCCTGGGGACAGAGAGCAGCTCCTGAGGGCTGGGCATGAATCCTGCAGCACTTCAGCACACAGCTGTGCCCAGCTCCCTTCCCTGAGACAAGTAAAGCCTTTGCAGCTCCAACATACTGTCTCTCCAATCCCTTCTCCAAATTGCACACCACTCTTCAGCCCTTTCTATTCCTACATCTCTACTCATCCTTCTTCCCTCTGAGCTCTCATTCACCTGTACCAGGTGAGTCCTCACCAGGCCTGGGTTTTTTTGCCTGTTTATTTCCAGCACAGCACTTGCATCCCTCCATACCACGAGCCTCCATCACCCCACAGCCCCCTGTGTGCCTGCTCAAGCCCTCAGCCCTTTGTGCCTATAGGGTGAGTCACTCACTGCACTGTAGCTCATCGCTGTTGTCACCACAGTCGTTCACGTTGTCACAGACCAGAACTTGGGCTTGCACCAGCCATTCTGGCACCTAAACTGCTGCTCGGTACAGGCTAGAAGAGCAGAATAAGAATCACAGGATCATTTAGGATGGAAAAGACGTCCAAGACCATGAAGTCCAACCTGAAACTAATCACCACCTTGTCAACCAGACCAGAGCACTGAGTGCATGTCCAGTTGTTCCCTGGGCACCTCTAGGAATGGCGATTCCCCTGGGCAGGCTGTTACAATGCTAGAAATTAGGGGAGAGGCCTGCAAAGGCACCTGTGGAGTCACCAGCAACCCACCCACCGTGGCACTTGGGAACCCCAGCAATCAGCTTGGGACTGTGCACATGTTCATAAATACATGACACACTCAGTACATCACAGTATTTCCACTTTTCTGGAGAACAAAGCCATTTTGAGCTGTTGAGTCTTAGGCAGTGGAGGCTGAAGCTGACATCACAACAGCAGGACAGCCAGAGGCAATACTGAAGGAAAGCAATTGCTGCAAGCAGTGGGAGAGCAGCTGAAAAACCAGGATCATGGGCCAGCAGCACACTCTTCCCCAGAAAACTGCCCCTCCCAAACCAGGGCATGTGGTCCTCTAATAAACTGCAGACCCTGGACAATAACATTAGCTATAGGACAGCTCTGTTAATTCACAAGGAAAACTTGTTGCACAAGGAAACAACTCCCATGCGTCCCACGGTTTTCCAGATGAGCTCTGCAAAGCCTGCCAGTAGTGTAATGAAACATGTCCCTCCACACCACTCAGCTCAGCCAAACCCAGGACCAGATTACACAGAAAAACACATTCCTGGCTGGGAGGAACTGGAAAGGGAGGATGATGGCACTGGGAGAGTGTTGGATTAGCAGGAACCCACAGCCCCTATGCAGACAAGGGATCCAAATTGTGCACCGTGTCTCACTTCAGCCTGGAGGGAAGGTGGCAGTGCTGGTTCCAGCCAGCACTGAGTCACATTACCCAGAACAAGCCTAACCACCCGAGGGCAGCATGGCCTTTCCCAGGCTGTGCCAAAGGGAAACTCTTTGGTTGCAGTGCAAGATGTAACCAGAAGTATGTATTCTATTACCATGCTATCCTCTGTTAATGGGCTGGCTGTTAAAAAAAACAGGAGGGGCAGTTTTCTTTATCTTTTCCATGACCCATCCTCCCTCCAGGGAGAGATCTTCTGTTAATGGGCCACTGAGTCTTCATGCGTGACTGATAAACTTACACCATCCCTGTGGGAAGATGCTCTACCCAGGGGGAGGAGCCAAGCATTCCTACCCGGATAAAAATCTGGGATTTGGAACACTAAGGCAGTTTTTTCCATTGGATTCTCAGGGGAAAACCAGGCCCATCTACACCACCACTGGACCCTTGGAGGAAATCTACACCTTTCTACAGGACCATTGCTTCAACAGAATCACATCTGCCACTCCAGGAGGGCTGCAGCCTCCATTTAATGGGACTGCTACCAACACCCTGACCCACAGGATGTCAGGTTGTATTCTGACTCTGTCAGTGGAGTTTGGGTTTTGTATTACTGCATTTTTATTTTAATTTTCCTAATAAAGGACTGTTATTCCTATTCCTATACCTTTGCCTGAGAGCCCCTTAATTTCAAAATTATAATAATTTGGAGGGATGGGATTTACATTCTCCATTCCAAGGGAGGCTCCTGCCTTCCTTAGCAGACACCTGCCATTCAAATCAAGACAGAAACCAAGGCTGGACTTACTGCAGGACCTCTCATCACTGCCGTCCACGCAGTCCAGCCACCCGTCACAGCGCATGCTTCTGTCAATGCAGCGGCCGGTATTGCAAGTGAACTTGCCAGGGCAGGCTGAGAGAGAAAAGGGACAAAACCACACGTGAGCCCTCTTGGTGTCCCCTCTACATCCCTTCTGCAGAGCTGCCCATGTCTGCTTACAGCAGAACACAGAAGGAAGACCAGGAGGTTTGCGGGAAGGCAAGGCATGCTGCTATCCCCCTGGAAAAGGCTGCTTCCCAGTTTACAGTGCAGTGTAAGCACAGAGGAGGGACAGCTCCAGATCTCAGGGAAATCACTTTCCCTGCTCTAGCCCCAGGGTTTCAACTCACGGTCACTGGAGTCATAGGACAGGAACTCTGCAGAGAAGCCTGTGTCTGTGTAGGACTGGTCTGAATGGAACCGAAGCTCGATTTTGTTGGTGGTACTGGCCACCACAAACTGGGAGCGCTCCCCACAGTACCTGCAGGGAGAGAGCAAAGGGGAGTCAAAGGGCTGGAGGTCAGCACCAAGAAAACCTCCTTCTATGTCTGATCTCCCCCCACACCCCAGGAGCTGAGGGGGCAGGAGAGCAGAGAGCAGGTTTGATCCCAGCACAAACTGCTGCGCCGCAGAGTCCAAATTCTGCTGCTGCTGGCAGAAGGCTTGGGCCGGTTGTAAACATCAACTTGTAACCTTAGGAATGACCAGGAACAAGTTCTTTCACATCCTTGCCTGCCCCATAATGTATCTGATCTCGGATACACTGGGCTCATGCAGGATCCCATCTCACCATGGGTGGGTGGGATCATGTACATGAACAGCACTGTGGCAGGTGCTGACTTTGAAACCATCTCTCTGAGGCAGGGTGAGCTCCCTTGTCCAAAATATTGTGAAACAAGATTAATCACCTGCCTGTGAGGTACCAAGTTTTCTGTCTGGCCCAGACGGATAGCTTTATATCAGGCTGGGGAACGCAACAGGAAATGCATCACAGGATACGAGTGCCCTGAGAGAATGGAGAGCTGCTTGTTCAAGCAAACCTACCCCAGATGTTCCTGCCTACCCACCCATGAGCTGTGTGCTGTGATGCTCCAGAGCATTTGGGAGGGGATTCAGCTGCAGCACACCACAGAACCAAGTGTGGGGCCCCCCACTCATCCTGGGGCAGTCCTGGGCACCCTCCTGCCTCCTCCCAGCCCTGACAGCACCAGCACAGAACTTGTTCCCATAGCAGATAAGGGAAAGCACAAGGCTCTGGGTAACTAAACAAAGCCTCTTCATGGATTCAGCCACACAAAACCCACCTTGTGCCATTGATCTGCACATAGTCCTTGGTGCAGGAGCTGACTGGGATACCAGGCTCCAGCACAAAGAACATGTTGAAACGCACCTTCACATTCTTTAGAGAGGGAACCTGCAAAAGGAAGCACAGTCAGTGGGATGTTGCTTTCTGAAGAAAGGAAAAAGGAATAGTTTCACAGGTAAAAGTTGTGCTTGGGGGGAGGACAGAAGATAACTGAAAAAGGAAGGTCAGTTTTCCAATAGGAAAAGAAACAGTTTCATAGCAGTCACTGAGTCACCCTGGCCCCAGAATCCCCAGTTGAACAGGCATACAGAAGGGCAGAAGCCATAGCTCTGGTCAACAGCCAGTAACTGGCCTGTCCCAAAGCCCATACTCTTAACTTGTGTGAAGTTACAGGATTTTTCATGGGCTTCTGTTGGGTTCAAGCCTCTCGTAACCTCTTCTGCCTTTGCCCCCAGCTCCTAAAGGCTCCCTCAGTCATGCCAGACTTGGAGCCCCTGGGCCCCAGCTGCTGCAAGCTCCCTTGCACCATGTCCTGTACGACCAGGGTCATTTGACAGAGTTGTTAAGGGAAAGAGAGGGCGCATCTCACCTCAATGTGCCAGACACAGTCCGTGTCTGGGGGGTAGTGAGCTGGGTAATACGGAGTTGTGAAGGTGCCGCTGTCTCCCTTAAGAGTCCCACCGCAGGCTAAACACAAGCAGGAAGGTAATAACAAGTTAGAGATTTTTCCAAGCCTCAGCTGGCTGTAATTGGAGGCAGAGGCAACAGTCTCCAACAAGGCTGTCACTCTCTGGAGAGGGCAGCTCTATTCCAAGGCTTGAGAGAACCAAAGAGATCAATTAGGTGCTTCCTGTACACATCAATCTGCATGTCTAATCCAACATAATTCTCATTTTTGCCTCCTCGGGGGACATCATTACCGCAGCCAATAACCACAGGGAAGGCAAGCGCCAAGAGATGACCTGCTTCCAGGTGCTCCAGCCCTGGAAACATCCCTGACAAACTGACTGCAGCCACAGCCACCTCCCTGTTCAGCTGCCTGTGGCAGAGAGAGATGGGGAAACAGGCCAAGGCCTCTGCTCACCTTTCATCTTTGGAAGCTGGAAGAACTCAGCCTTAAAGCCAGGAAATCGCCCCTCCTTGTTGGTAACCAATGTAACTAGCATGACATTCTGGGAGGACAGGAAGGTCAGGTTGTAGGATGGGGCATAATTCCCACAAAGCCTAGGAAGCAAAGGATAGAATCCATAAGGCACTGCTGCACATGGAGCCTCAAGCAGCACTGCTCAGCTCTGAGCAGGGGCAGGAGCATGACAGCTCAGGATCACCCTGGACTTGGTGCCATACAGGAACACCCACCTAACTAATGCGTGGGGCTCCACGGGGCTCAGAGAGTCATACACCTTGATGTAGTCACTGTCATCTCTGCATGGTTCCAGCTCCAGGGTCTTGAAGGTGAGACTGATGCTGGAGCTGGCATCTGCCCTCAATGCCCAGTAGCAGAGTGCGTTGTTGGGGTATGGGCTGTTAGGGAAGCCTGGTGTGGTGAAACTGGTGACTTCCCCTTCCTTGGCGTGAAGGGAGAATATGCAGCTGTCTGCCCAGAGAATAAGGAACAAGTTAAGAAGGCAAACAAGCCTTGTCCTGCCTTTCCCTGGGATGCAGAGAATAATTCCTGCAGGCTATCCCAGGGCAGATGGCGCTTTCTGGATAACAGCAAGGCCTGTGCCACAGTGTGTCCAACTCCAAACCATCTCCAAGAAGCACACTGGGGTCTGCCTTGCATGCAGAGCACCTCTCTCCAGACCCTTCCCCATCCTCCAAAAGAAACACCACCCTAAAGAGACCACTGAGATGGAAGAACTGTACTTACTGTCCCGGGCAGAGAGAGCTATGCTGGGGTCCACAGCTGCAAGAGAAAACAGAGCTGGCATCACCCTCTGGGCCATGGGAAATCTCTGGGCACAAAGCCGAGGTTGTTCCTCAGACCATCATTGATCTGGCCTTGCTTGTGGAGTCTCTCCCTTTGAACTGGCAGGGGAGGCTGCTCCTGCCTGGCCTCTGGAAGCTGAGGGAGCAAACCTTTCCTCTGCAGCGGGTGAACTCATCCCTGTTCCTCATCCCTGGGCTCAGAGGAGAACACAGAGCATTCCAGCAAAGGGAAGCAGGTCCGTGCAGCCCACTAAGCTGTGCTGTGACATCCAGGTCCTTACACCACCCTCAGGACTGGCCTTCCCGTGGGAGGGCTGTGACCAGCACCTTCTCCTTCCAGAGAAATATCTCACCCGATCCCATGCAGAGGCCCAGGGACAGCAGAACCAATACTCACGGAAAGCAATGACCGACTCCACCTTCAGCATGGGGTTCCTCAGGCGGGGGTTCCACCTCTGCACCAGGCTCTGCTTGTCAGCCATTGCCCTGTCCAGGCTCTCTTCCCGGTACTTGGGCACAAGGAATTCTGACCAGTAGTAGGCAATGACACTGCCTTCACTGTGGAAAGGGCAGTTGTGGGGTGAGGACAAGGACAGACACGGGAGGACTCAAATACCACTAGAAGAAGGGGTCAGACTACTTGATAAGCCATTTTTGGAGCCTGCCCACAGGGAAGGGAGGTTTTCAATGACAAGTTAAGCAAACAGCAGAGTCCCCTGCCAGCCTGGGGAGTCTCTCAATGCTGCCAGGCACCACCCACTGCAGTTCACTGCACCATACCTTGATTTTCCCAAGATATCTGGCAGAAAACAAAATGCATTTTCAGGTCACTTTTTACTGCTCATCCTTTCCTGTGTCACTCAGGGTGACTACTGGGTAGCTTCCATCCCAGCATCTCGGGAAGGAGGGTAAATGGCTGGTGTGATATCCTGGCATCCCAGATGGGGCTCAGGCAGTGACTAACGCTCACCTGAAGGCAGTGATCACTGTCTCTTTGTGGTAAGGACCAATATCAGCATGATTCTTGTAGATCTCCTCCACCTGAAAGGGTTAAAAGGGGGTGTTCAGCATGTCTAGAAGTGAGGAAAAGGGAAAGTCTAAAGACAGACAGAGCTTCAAGCATGTGAAGGAAATCCAGGGCACATACCTGGCATCCCTGGGTGCAGAAATCTGCAGAGCCAAAGAAAGAAAGAAGGAGAGTTGAGAGCCCCAGAAGAGCCCAGAGCTGCCTCTCACAGCCTGTTCTGACTCAGCTCACCCACTATTCCCTGGGGGAAGTGAATCCCCAAGTGTGAGGGAAGAGGCAAGACCAGCCACAGCTTCAGCCTCCTTCAGACACCCTTCTGCCTCAGTTCCTGGCCCTGACTCATCCAGTGGTTCTGGGACATCCCTTTGGCAGCTCCTATGGCACAGGGAGATGCCATGGCACTGGGATAGAGCTGGGATGTCAGGGACCAACTCCAAAGAAGGTCCCTGCTCCCAGCCAGTGTGTCACAGTGAACAGGGAAAGCATCAAAGAATCTTACATGGCATATCCCCTGGCCATGGAGCAAGAGGAAAATTTCTTGCTTGCAGAAGGAGGGAGGCAAGAAACCTCTTACCGTGCTCTTCACCTTCTTGGCCAGCATACTGAACTCTGGAGAGCTGGAGTTCTCATAGGCATCCAGGAATTCCCAGTTTAGAACCCGCAAGTGGCCATTGAAAACCTTCTGGACGGGAGTGTTCCTATCTGGAAGAGAACAACTCAGGGTCAGGAAGGGCAGCCAGGGCTGGGACTGGTGTCACAGCAGATCCCCAGTGACAGCAACTGGGGCAAGGAGATGGAAATGGTGTCTCCAGAGCTTGAGAGGGCACATGTGAGCAACACTGGGTTACAAAGCTTTTCCATGTGGACAGATACATTCCCAGGGTGTCACCCTACGTGTCACCACCCACCAGATGTCACACTCACATTTGAAGTGCCAAAACAGGAGGCCAGTGGTGAGGGAGACAAGCAGAAAAACAATGATCAGGACGGTGACGACCACCTGCCGCTTTGGGCCGCGCTTTCTCCATCTTCTTGGAGTTCATGGCAGGGAGGAACTCCACCCCTTCGTCCAGGTTGTTCATGTCCTGGGAGAGAAGGGAAGGCAGGACAGTGGGAAGGCTGTTCTCAAAGCCAGATTTGGGTAGGTCCAGCCACAGAACAGCCTGAAGCAGGTTTGGGGACAAGGAATGTGGCAGCACTGAGGGAAAACTTCAGCATCGGCAGCTCCACAGCCAGGGCAGGACAAACCCTGAAAGTTTCTGCTTTGCTCTTCTGCTCTCACCTAATTCCTTTTTGGGCCTAATATAAGGTCACAAGCTCAACCAAACTCAGAGGCAAGTCCACACAGTCTCCAGCGACCATGGCAGGTCACAAGCCCACAAGCTCCAGGATCTGCCTCAGTAGATGAAACTACAGAGAAAAATTCACCCCCACAAAATGCTCACTGTGTGCAGGTGTGTCACCCAGAGCTCATGGGGCACAGCATGCTATAAATAGCATTTCCCTAAAAGAAGAGATCAAGCTGCTTCCTTTACATTTTCACAGCTTTCTGTCACGCCTCCTGGGCCACCTTCACTCCTGTGTTTCTGCTTGGAATCTCCCATCCAGCACAAATACTCATTAAAAGAAATAAACAAAAAAACTAAGATGAATACACAAAACATCCCCACAGTCCGTGAGCAGCCATGCTCTTGGGACAAGACGTGGAAGAAAGAAACGCTGTCATCACCACCCCATAATAGGCTGGGTAAGGAAGTGGAAGATGCATTGAAGCATCGAGCTCTGTATCAGCTGTAAAACCACTGGCGCCCCAAGGTTTCACTTTCTCCCACCTTCTGTTCCGTTCCTCCGTCCTTGTCCTGCTCCTGTATCTGCACATCTGACTGGGGGGGGGTTGGAACAGCTGCAGACCCAGATGTTTTCAGAGGATCCCACACGGCGTCCATGGTACTGTTGGACATCGTGGGGACCTGGATCCACACCTACCCTGGCACTTCCTCTCCTCCCAGCACTGGCAGTGGTGTGGGCAGAGCTCACCACATCTGCTTCCGATCTGTGCCTCTTGGCAGGAAGGCATCTGTACTGACTGCAAAGGCTCAAAACAGGAGGATCTCTCACCTTTCTGCTCACTACCTTCCCATTTTCTCCTCAGCAGGCATTCAGCAGCTTCCTGGTCTCTGGAACCTAAGCATGGACACTAGGCACAAAGTGCCAACTTGCACAAATCCATGGCATTTCCACATGCCCCATGCTCCGGAAGGGTAATGTAATGCTGTGTCCACAAGCACAGGGTCGGGCTCTGCCTGTCCTCTCTCAGCCAAGGGCTCATGCAAACCGCCTCAGTTAATGTGGTGCAAATGTCACAAGCCCCAAAATTCAGGAAAAATATGGACGGGGGGATATGGCTTGATAGGTCATGGGGGAATGGCTTTGAAATTAAAACATAGCAGGGTTAGATGGGATACTGGAAAGAAATTCTTCCCTGTGAGGGTGTTGAGGCCTTGGCACAGGTTGCCCAGAGAAGTCGTGGCTGCCCCATCCCTGGCAGTGTTCAAGGCTAGGTTGGACAGGGCTTGGAGCAGCTGGGATAGTGGAAGGTATCCCTGCCCATGGCAGGGAGTGGGACTGGATGAGCTTTAAAGTCCCTTCCAACCCAAACCACTCTGGGATCTATGAAAAACAACTAGCAAAGGGGATCCTGTTAGCAGAGGGACCTCTGAGCCTGCTGTGCAGACATAAGGAACAAGCCATCCACACTGCATTTCCTCGCTGAACCTCCAGTAGGTTCTTCATTTTATTTTTCCTCAGCCAAGTCTGGCAGGAAAGCCCAGCTCCCACTTGAACTATTCCCCATTTCTTTTGCCCTTTTCTTCACCCAATGCCTGTGCTCTCCTCCCACCCTCCACACCTCACTGCAGCCTCTCCTCCTTGCGGTATTTGCCCGGGGCCCTTCACAACAAAAAGGGAAGTGGCAGGCACCTTCCTCCAAGTTTTTGTCAAGGACTCTGTAAATTTAATCCTCTGCAAACACCAGAAGACCATCAGGACCAGAGGAACCTACCAGTTTTCACACCAGCTGCTCTCAGAATCCTCCCAGATTATCATTTGACGGATCAGGGAAGGATCCTTTGTTCATTTTTGAGTTTTACTGCCTAAGGATAGGCAGAAAGAACTGTTTCCATCCCCAAAATCCACCCACCTCCAAAATAAACAGACCTAGCAGGGCTGCAGAGGACAATCCCATGGGGAATACGCTGAATCCTGTTTGGCTTTTGATCATACAGGAAAAACCCAGAGAAACTTTGGAACAGATGACACACAAAGCTTAAATACATAGAGACATTCAAAATCAAGAAACTCTTCAATCAAAGTCAAGACTACCTAGAGTTTGACACACTGTCTTCCAAACATCCATCTGGCTCCTACCAGTTTTCCAATCATGGTAATAACCCCCCCCACCCCCCAAACCTGGTAAAGAGAAGAAATGGCCACAAAACTTGCAAACACATCCTCTCTCTCTCCAAAGGGCTGCTCACAATGCTGAGCCTTCTCAGGAATTCCAAGACATTGCTGCTGTTGGCAGAAAGCAAAGTATTTAATTTTTTATTAACATCTGCAGGAGTCTGTGGCAAGAAGAGAGTCTCAGGGGTTTAAATGATCTATCAGTTTCCCCAGACTTTCTGGAGCCAGTGAGGAAGAATAGCAAAGAAAACCAATTTTGCATAAGAAAATCCTTCAGCCCTCTGCAGAATTCTTCCACTTGAGTTTCACCAAACTGCCAGAAAAAAAATAAGGGTCAGCAGCAATCAGGAGCTCCTGCTGTACAGTACTGCACAACAATGTGGCTGATGCATTGTAACATCCCCTTTGAGCTAAAGATTGTGTCTTAGCAGAGAGAAAACTCTCCCAGGGAGAAAATCCTCACTGTGATTAAATCAGAAGGCAAACAGAGCTCCCCTCTGCCTCTAGCACACACAGGCACAGGCACTGCTCCTGGGAGCAAGGAAATTAGGCAGGAAAACTCACCATCTGCTCTTTTTTTAGGCTATTTCTCTGCTTTCCTTGGGAAAAAAAAAAAAAAAAAAAAAAAAAAAAAAAAAAAAAAAAAAAAAAAAAAAAAGATGAAAAATTATAAACCTGTCAGAGTTTAGAGCATGCCTTTGTCAGTTTGTTCTTGCTCCAAAGCTGAGCCAGCAGCAACACAGGAGAAATGACAGGAGTGCAGGGGCTCCTGGGAAGGTTACTTTTGTTTTTCCTCCAGTTCAAGGTTCACAAGCAGCCCCTGACGCTGTTGCTTGCCAGAAGTTACCCTGTGGCTACAAGCAAGTAGGAGACAGGATCCAAAGAGGCTTCCCTCCATCCTCAGCCTCGGTGTTGTATTCCTCTCTCATCCCCATACCTTATGGATGCCATTATGTTCCTCAGCCAACAGAGACACTTGTGTGAAGAGCCCTCACCCATCACAGCGTGGATAAGCAACAGCCATTCCTGCAAACTCTTCCCAATACCCAGTGAAGGATCTGAAGCATGCCCCAAGCATTGCTGGAATGAATCAGGCCATGTGGAAGGTCTCAGATGAGGCCTCATGTCCTGAACTCTAAGAGACTGAAACCTCCCTGCCCACACTCAGCACAAGAAGCACCTGTTTGACCTGAGGACCAGACCTGCCTGTGCCTCAGGAGTGCAGCTCAGCCTCTGCCTCTCTCACGCTCTGTGCTCCACATCCCCTTTGCTCCCACATGGGAGGAAAATACCTTGTCACCATCCTCTGAGCTAGATGGAAACCAGATGAAATCACATGCAAGACAGGCTCAAAGATCACAGCTAAATCAAGAAAAAGACAACTGCAATGTTAATCTCCTTTAGTTGATGGCTGCTGCACATTTCCCTAGCATGCTCTGAACGGTGGCAGCTGTAAACTAGAGAGGAGCTGAACATACCCTGCTCTCACCTTGTCCATGGCTCACTCCTCCAGAAACTGTCTCTAGTCCCAAGTGATTCAAGGTCTGACTGTCTCACCCTTCTCGAGGAAACTGCTCCAATAAACATTATTAACAGAAAACCTTCCTTGATATTCTCTCTGCCTTAGTCACTGGACCAGTTATTTCCTGCTGCTCCTCCTCACTCAGTCCTTGCTGGTATGGCCAGGCTCCCCACACAGGGTCAGAGGGATCTGGTCACAGCATCTGCTGTGGCAGCAAAACCAATCCAGGGAAAGGTTCAGACAGGCACTTCCCCAGTTCTCTCAGGCCTCAGTTTCCCTGGAGTACTACTGATTTCACGAAGAAACTTGGAAAATAAGTGTACATACATGGATTTATACAGCACTTGGAGGGCTCCTGCTCCTCTGTACAGAGTCTGAACTCCGTCCTGGGAAGAGCAGACCTCCTACTCCTCTTCTGTAAGCCACACGATGTATTTTTAGACAGTGACTGTGCTCTGTCCAACTGGACAAACCAGATGCAGAAGTGACTAATTCTGTCAGCAGGAAATGCAGCTGGCACACAGGGGTGGTGGGAACCAGCTCTGCACTGGAGATCTTATGGGAAAGCAGAGAGATCCTCCTGCAATGGGGGATCATGGAAAGGCTGGGATATGCCATGGAGTACGACTCTCCAGCATGATGTGTGCAAAGCAGGGGTCCTTCTGGGATCAGCATCCCCCACAGAGGCTGGTTTCTGCCTTGTTTGGTAGTCCCACCAAGATGGTGATGTGTCTCAGGCACCAAACTCCTCACTGTTCCCCTCTCTTCCAAAACAGCTGCTCCATCTCTCTCTCAGTATCTGCATCTGTTTGCAGGACCCTGACCCACAAAAGGACTGGGCTCCTGGCCATTAGTTTCACCTGTCCCTTATTACTACCAGATAAATTGTTCACCCAGCACCAGACATGAGATTCACCTACTTTCTTTGACTTTCCCAACTCCTGACTCTGCTGGTCTCCACAGGACTGCTCAGGGGCAAAGCTGCTCAGATCATACAAGGTAAGAGTAGGTGTGCAACCAAATCAAATCTCAGCAAAAAAAGTCACTGTCTGATACCAATGTACACAACCAAGAAAAGGAACCCATCAAATGTCAGGCTGGATGAGGCGCGAGGAGGTCAGAGAGGAAGCAGAGTCATTGGACTGCATAGTTAGACTCTTGCAGGTTAATTACAACTTGCAGATCCCAGCCTGTGTATCCAAGAGGCAATTCCCACCTCTCCTTTTCCAGCCACGCCTGCCTCGGGTGGTGTTCAATAAAAACTAAAACAAATACCACATGAGAAACAAGAGGAATGAAACCTGTCCACTCGGCCACAATCTCAGGACACAGCCAGCAAGCCAGTTCAGAGCTCAGGAGACCAACAGGGTAGGGCTGTGTGGCAAAAAGAGCCAGAAAAGTCATATTTTCAAAAGCTGAGAATTCCTAGATCACTTTGAAAGTCATCACCAGCTTTGTGGTGCTGGCACGAGGGGAAAGAGTCTGTTTCCCCCCAGAAAAAGCAAAATAAATGTGAACAGCATGTGCAACTCACTTCACCCAAGTAGCTCAAGTACAGCTGCACCATCCTTAAACCAACTCCTACACCAACACTTGCTTCAAATCCCAACAACTCCTCTGGAAAAAGATCTGATAAGAATTATCTCCTCACTTCTCTTCTTACTCTTGCTAAGAAATACATGGAAACAGCACACATGGGAGCATAGCTTACATAAGGCATATTTGTGCCGTGTTCATCCACCGCAGGCAGTAAAGCACTGAAGAAATTTTGCCAGCGCATTATTTTTTGTCTTCAGTTCTGTATTACTGGCAATGAAGCTATAAAATGATGACATCAAAACTAAAAAAGGAATATGGGGCAAGAGCTCAAGGACAGAGTCCTTCAGACTGTGTATCTTCCAGGCACAGAGGGCAAGTGCAATAGTGAAAGATACAGGTCACACACACCTATTTCACACACCAAGTTTGAGCTTAACTCTCTACAGCATTTGATTGTCTTGTGACCACCCTGAGTCATATGAGAAACCAAATTCCTTTAAGTTTATTACAGAAGAAACTCATGTTAACGTTTGCGGGGATAGCCCAGGCTTGTCTTGCTGCCCCATCCAGGTTGATGGGTGCAGCTCTGTCCTGCATCACAGCAGCTAAGAAAAACCTACCATGCTTCTGTGTGCCTCTGGTAGCAGAGAATTTTACACTTAAGTCTTAGCAACTCTTAGGGAGAAGCTGTGAATAAAGGTACCTTACAGCCCTGATCTGTGTAGCTGTGAGCCATGAAATTCCTCCTTACAAAACACTGATGTCCCAAGAGCAGCAGAGAAACATGCCACAGATACAAACAGCTCATTTAAATCACTCGTATGTCTTTCTGGTACAGACAGAACTGTCTGAAAAACAGAACTGCCTCCAGCAGCTTAACCAAAGCAGCTGAGCTCCAGACCTTGACCTCCACAATCCTTGTGACACTTCACCCATTCCTACAGTTCTGAGGTGGATCAAGATCATGAGTCTCCAATATTTGAAGACAACAGCAAGGAAAACACAAGCACCTCCAACCAGGAATGTCTGTGTCTGCCAAACCCATCCCTGTTGGCTGCTTCCTCCCCACGCCAGCCCATGGCCTGGATATCACAGGGTATTATTTCTCAGTCTGTACCCTGCGGCCTTTGGATGGAAATGATACATTCTACCCCAGGCAAAGGGGATAACCTTTGCTCTGATACCTTCCCCACAGCCAGGCCCTCAAAACACTCTCGCTGGTCCCTCAAGGGTTTTACAGAGAGATCTTTAGTTTGCTGAGCAAAGGTCTGGCCTCAGCCCTTTTCTCATTGTGTCTTCCTTATCCCTGTTTGCTTTTGGCACCAACAGCAGACAAACTGGCCCGAGCAGCAGCTCACCTGACAGCCACTACCCCAAGAAAACACTCTGCATATTTCCAAGGAAAAGCAGCAGCTTCTCCTCAACCCAAGAACTATGACAGCTACTTTACCAGCACAGGAGACACAAGACATTGCAAAACCACTCATTTCCTCCACTCTCATGTTTATGAGGGGCCAAGTCCAACAACAGTCCACAGGGAACAAACTCCTTGGGTTGTTTCCTGCCAGGAGGGCAGGTACTGTCTTCAGGGAAGCTGTTCTGGTTCAGATCAGCCCCTCTTGAACTGACTCGGGGAAAACTGATCCAGAACCAGGGAAGGGATCTGCTCTAGCCTTCAGTCCTACATAAAGACAAATCAGAGCACAGAGCTACCTTCTGCCAGGAGAACAAGCCAGGCAGGGAAGATCATGTCAGCCAAGTGTCACCCCAGCCTTGCCAAGAACAAGGAGCTTGAGCTGAATTGCTTCAGCGAGAGCATCTCCTTCCCACTCACAGCCATGGCACACACCAGACAGTGGGACTGGAGGCGAGAGAAAATTTTTTGCTGCAAGGCCAACTTTTTGATCAGTGCCAGAACCAGCAGCTCCTTTGTTGCTGTGAGATTAAAAATTACTAAAGCCAGCCTCGGAGACAGACACCACACAGCCTGCAGGTGGGGTGGGAAATGCTGCTGTCCTGCTTTAACCCAAAACCCTGTGTTTGGAACCGCTCTGTGGCACAGAACAGGCTCTGGAGGTGCAACCCAAACTCAGGTGTCCCTGCCCGACCCTCAGCCAGGAAGATCTACACAAGAAGCTCTCTCAGGTCTCAGAACACACTGATAATGAAGATGTTAATTAATGAAGCCCACAGCCCTTGGTTAAAACTGGCCCTTACTACGCTTGAACAGGTTTACTTGGATCTGTTGCTAAACAACCCAGAGCTAGGCTCTGCACACAGCTCACCAGCACATAGTTTACCTTTACTCACAACCCCAATGCCCTCAGCTTAAGCTGAAACCAAAACCCTGGATCAACGGCAGCACGGACACCGAGGAGATCCAAAGCCGGCACAGACAGGTAGAGATCTCCACTTCCCAAAGCTGGTCTGTTTTTCCGCTCTGCTGAGCTCAGCAACGTCCCCCAGACAGGTTCTCCTGACCTTACCCAAGGGTGAGCTGGAATCCCGCCCCTTCCTGAGGGATCCAGAGCCACCTTGAACCCACCAGACACGAAGAAACCAGAGCAAGCAGAGGAGGAGGCAGCTCGGCAAAGGCCTGGCCGGCGATGCGGGAGCTCCCCGTGCCCAGGTGTGCGCTCACCTGCAGCTGGGCGCTGTAGCGCACGCCGGCAGCGCCGGCCGGGGCGCCGCGCTCCATGGCCTCGGCAGTGCGGCGCGGCTCGGCCGCCACGGCTCCGGCCCGGGCACCGTGCCCGGCTCCTCCTTCCTGTGCTCCGGGCAGGTGCGGGCAGCCGGAAGCACCCCGCGGGTGCTGGGCCGCTCCCGTGTCCGCCTGTGGCTCTTGCCTCTCCTCTCCACAGAAATATGGGAAAACACCGTGCCCGAAAAGCTGCGCCCAAAAGCCCTGCATCAGCTCCGCGTCATCCAAGAGATCCTTCAGCCGCAAGCTTTGCTTTAGGAATGAAACCAGAAAAATCTGTCTTACCAAGAGAATCTGTCCTATGGTCGGTAGGAGGGCTGGCTAGCATACAGAGATGCACAGTTCCTAAAGCAAAGCTTTGTGTATCCAGGATCTCATCCCTCTGGTGACATTATCATGCTATGAAACACTGCTGCAAAGAGGGCACCCTCAACACGAAGAGATAGTTTACCCCAGAGACAAGCCTGATGCTCCCAATAACATCTGGTACACTTAGAAGCAAAATCCTCCCTTTTCCTAGCCTGAAACCTGCCCTCGGCAAGGCTACAGCACTGTAGGAATGAGCTTCCTCTTGGCTAACAGAGACCGGATGCAAACTGAACAACACAGCAGCGCTGCAGAAACTGCATGCGCACTCATACGTGTCACTCAGGAGATGCTCACACAGCAACAGCCCCTGGGGACTGTGTGGTTAAATATTAAACAGAGAGAGAAAGAAGGGACTGGGGTTCTGAGAATGCTCTAATGCAGGTTTGAAAGAACTTGTAACACTGAAAAATGCATTCAGTCTTACTTCACCATTTACCCCTTCTTGAAAAGATGATTCATATACGCACACACACCAATATTTAGGTTTCTCACATTCAAGAGCAAATCAGGATTAAAATAGCTGGATCGAACTCACTTTTTCATGGAAAGGTTCTTCCTTTCTCCATCTTACATGTGACAGTCCATATGAATATGTGATATGCCCATCAAAATTTGAACTGGCCACCCCGCCGCTGATCAAAACATTTTACACCAATTGCATCCAGCCCTGAAACTGAATTTTTTAAACACTTGAACACTTAAAATTTCCCAGAACTCTGGTTCTGGTATAAGACTTGCTGATGACACGCAGGAAATCCCTTGTTTTCCCTTGCTCTAAGTTGTCTCCTGCGGAGCAGAAGTTTTGCAAGCTTTTTGCAGGTGCTTTTTTTTTTGGGGGGGGGGGGGGTGTGTGGAAACAGACACGGAGTTAGGTCTCTGATCCTGCTGTGGTGAAAAACACAACATAGCTTCTGTGCTCTTATAGAAACATATAAACCACGGTCCTCCCTGCCCCCCCAGCAGCTGCCAGAATTCCACCCACCGCGGAACACGGCGCAGGAGGAAGTATCCCTGGATTTAAGGTACTCCCTTTAAAAAGGTGGCGTCTTAGTCAGGCTGCTGATGTCAGGAGCGCTCAGGGCTCCCGCTGATGCCCAGCCCTGCCCAGCGCTGTTTTTACAGCCACTCCCTTACCTGCCTGGCTGCAGCCTGTCTGAACACCCCATGAAACATCTTTTGGGTGCAAAGCAGCTGCTCCCATCTGAACCACTGCTCCTGAATTCTACACATTTTTCCTGTTTGGCGCATCCACTGACCTCCTCTAGGCTGGTGCCAGGCAAACGCAAGTGCTCAGGGATGTGGATGATGAAGGCAAAATGTGAAGATCCACAATTCCTGGTTCGACACAGAGCTGTGAATGCTCACTTTCCTGCCATTCAAGTCATTGATATTTTACAAACTGATTCATGAGGCCTCTTTGAACAAGGGGACACAACCACCGTGGGGAAAACCAGCAATACACGTGCTAAATGTAAATATCATATAGCTGGGAGGCAGCTGGTTCAAGGCCCCAGTACCAGGTTTCCCGTTTCTCTGTTGCTGGAGCACAGGGATTTCCTTCCTGGCCGTGCTGCAGCCATTACCGAGTCACCGTGGTGGAAGCAGGTCCCTCCTCGGCACTGTACATCTCCAAAACATACAATAACAATTCCCAACCTGTCACGGGCTTTTTTTCGTGAGCGCCTTCTATGTCTGACTGAAAGATGCTGAGCCCAGTTGAGGCACGGTGAAAACACAATAAAGAGTTCAAGGCACTCACCCTCATGCAATGATAGCAGTCAGCCGCAAAGCCTCTGTTTGTTCCTGCTGGAACCAGTTTATCCAATAAAAGCTGTCACCTCCTTCTCCTCGCGTTGTCTCAGTGTAGCCACAACAGCATCTTGAGAGCAGAGCCGAGGTTTGGGAGGAGGGAGAGCCCTGGAATCTGAGAACCAAGTCCAGCTTGGTCAAAATCTGTGCGAGTTGCAAGAGCTAAATCGTCTGAGCTCGAACCCCAGACAAAGGATCAGCTGCAGGAGCAGCAGACACTGTCTGGGCAGGCAGGATCCTTCCACATCAGCTCCCAGCCCTGGGAATGCCATGCACGTGAAAGAAGGGAAGAACTGCTTACATAAGGAATGAAGCCCGGATGCCTGCGGGGGAAAAGTCTTCGGGTGGGGGTAGTTGCCCGGAGTTCTAGCAAAGAAGCACCATCCATCCACATCAGCGACGGGCCGGATTCAGCCAGGGACAAAGGCTTTTCGCCTTCCCGTAGTGTGGCCAAGGATTGTGCTCTTAGAGCGACTCCCAAATTCAAATTTCAGCGACAGTGCCCTCCCACCCAGATTCCTGCCAGGCAACCCCGAAACCACCCCATCTCAAACGCTCAATCCGGTCGGGCAACTTCCGAAGCATTACAAAAGATTGTGAGAGAGATAAAACTCACAGGGTGTCCTGTTACTTTGCATTCCAAAGAGTAAATAAAAGGCTGATTCAGTGGGAGGAGAGGAAAACGTCATCCAGCAGTGCTGTGCTTTCCAGCTGAACAGGCAGACCCCAGAGGAAAGGCTGGGTATCGCTGGGGATGGGCACAGTCATCTTGGGCTGATCAGCCACTCCATCTGCAATGCAAAGGAATTATTAATGACTGTGGAGAATGGGAGCTGGAAAAGTGGCACTCCCCTTCTCAAAGCTGTTCAAGGATTACTGTGTCACTGAGATGGGAACTTCTTTGATCTCAAATGTTTCTCTCACGAGCTCGGGAATGAGAGCCCGGCTCCCAAAACATGATTTTGGCAGAGATCAGAAATAGCCTTGCCCTCCCGAGATCATGAAAGCTGGCCAAAACCAAGGGGCCTTGTGTACCTTGCTCCATCCCAGGGATGACATGCGCATGAGAACAGCCTCCAACACACCCTAGACAGCTCCTAGACTTGCTTCCAAAATCTAGTGGGGTCATTTCCTGTGCCTCTGCTTCTGGTTCCAGACACCTGTCAGTCATGGGGCTCCCAAAGGAATACAAAGCACTAGCAAACGGTAGAATGAAAGCTTGCTCCCAGGACTATAAAGACAGCCAGGTCTCCTTCTTGAGCTGTTCAATGGCTCGTGAAAGCAGAGAACCTCTTTTGTGAGCTCTGAATCAGCAGCAGCAGTGTTTGCCAGCCAAACTGTAAATGCAAGAGTGGATAGGCCTGACTGCCTGGTTTCTGGCACAGTGTGTTTTGAAACCACTGGGCACACCCAAGGCTCCAAGTCAGGTAAAGTCTGTTTTCTAACGAGCTGTGAATGTGTAAACTGAGTCCTTGACTTAGCTTAAGGCAGAGAGATGCAGGCAATGCACTGGAATTGTGCATTTCTTTTTGGTTTATTAACAACAGGCAGAGCTGCCTCAGCTCACCTGTCTTGCCTTCTTATTTTCCACAAGTTCAGACTTTGCATTGGTGTTTACAACTAAGGACAAAGCATACAGCTTGGACTTTTTACTAAATCCCCTTGTTTCCCTCACTTTGTTGGTGCACAGGACCAGGGGCGTGGGTACATAAGGGAGCATTTTTGCTATTTCATGGTCCAGCTCCTGCTGTCTTTCAGATAACTAACTGCCTGATGTTCCACCTGTCTCAGGGTGCTTGGACACTGCACATGCTGTTGATGTGTCCACCTAAAGGAGGAAAACAGGCTGTGACCTCTCTCCCAGATCTCAGTCTGGCAGAGGTGAGAATCAATCCGTGCTCTCCTGGATGGTGCTAGAACTCCCTGCTCGATGGATCATGCTTGCAGACCTGCTCAAGTCTATCTTCCACCCCAAAAGCAGCATATCTGGGTATAGTATTTGTCTGGAAACTCCCCTTCTCTCACAACAATCTATTCTAGCATTAAGGTGCCTTTTGAATTTTTGTAATACCCCAAACTACATCTCTCTTTGCATGAAAAATTGGTGAACCGAGCAATTCTCTGAAGTTCAAATATTTGTTGCTGACTCTCAAGGGCTAAAGGACAGCCCACCAGATGGCAAGGAGATGTTGGGAAACCTGCCTCACCTTGCAAGCCATCTCAATTCCCAAGAGAAGAGAGCACTTCCCTTGGAGAATCTACAAATTGGGACCACTGTTCCCACCCACTTGTTTTTTATGATGCTTGACTTAGAGCATTAAAAAAGCAGGAAAAAGATAAGTAGAGATTAAATCCAGTCCTAATGCAAACTGTGCAATTCTTGACAAAACGGTTAAAATTCAGCTGCATAGACACAGTCAGTGAAAGTTTCCTTCCCACTGGAAGTGTTGCCTGGTTTGCTAAATGAGCAGAAAACTGTGCCCTTTCACCCTCCCCACATCTCTTTGACTCACCTCCACAACGCAAGTTGAAAAATAAGAATATAATAAATCCTATCAACCAGCCTAATTCAACTTTTTAATTATAATTACAAAGGACTCATCCCTCTGATGGGAGGGAGAAGGTCACAACTTTCGGACAACAGACTAAACTTTCCTGTTGCCATTCAAAGTAACAGGGTGCTAATTTTCTGCCAAGGAAGTACTCAGGGCTTTTTTCAGAAATACTCAGCTTTGCACATTAACACCTTCCCTCCTCCCAGCTGTCCTAGCAGAAGTTGGAACAACAGCTCAGCTAAGTTTAAGATATTTGGTAAAGTACAAAGGTTGTATATGACGTTGTGATGATAAATGTGACAGGACAGATGCCTTTTCACCAGCACCAGCACCTTCACGGCCATTGCAGGGGCCATCCTAAGTTGGAAGCCACTCTCAGTATGGGGGCACTGACAGAAGCAAAAGCTCAGCTTACGAAGTTACTGATTGTCATTAAGGTACTCAGGACATTCCTAGCGGTGAAACAAAACTCACTTCCTTACACAAAGGGAGGTCAGTCATTCATAAAGCTGCACTGACTTGAGGGCTTGTGACAGTCTCATACCCATAATTTCACTGTATAACTGAGTACACGAGAATAATTCTCACCACAGGCTGACTTACAAGCACTTTGCTTAAGCAGTTTAAAAGCCCTCAGTGCAAATTCCTTTTTTTTTAGCTTGAGTAATCAAGCATATATATATATATATATATATATATATATATATATATATATATATATATATATATATATATATATTTGTAAGTGTGTCTTGTAAATACCAAGCAGCCATTGCTTCCCCAAGCACAAACCGAAAAATTTTCCGTTGTTGCCATAAATTGCTTCAGAATGACAAATACAAACGTTAAAGCCATTTACCAAGTTCCAAACAATGCCAGCACCTTGCAGATCCCCGTTAACTCTTCAAGCAGTGTCAGCATGCAGGGAGAAGTGACCTCCAGCAGGTTTGCTCATCTATTTTCCAGGCCCTGATGGCCATGCTGTGGATCAGCACAACCACTTACTGATGCTCCTCTGGGATTTGGTTGGCACCTTCTCTAATTGTCATTGCAAAACCAGCTGGTCCTGGAGCTCTGAAGGACCAGTACATTTCTCCTTCAAAGATCTTGGTGACTTATTCTGCTCCAGGTGCAAACTGGAGGACAGTGAGAAAAAGTAACGTTAGGAAACATGACTGCAAGGATCACCAAATTGGTTTGATGAACACTTCCAGACACAAAGAAACAAATTGATTCTTAAAATACTGACCTCTGACTGAGTTTCAGTTTTCAGGCCTCAATGCAGGATGCTGTGTACAAGATTAATCCAGGCCAAAATGAACTAATCCACACTGAACGGGTCACTTGACATAACCTGTGTCATCCCTAAATTAAATCATCAATAGCCCGAAATTGCATTACTCATGAAGAATTCCTTTAATGGTCCACAAGATCAAATGGAGGGTGATTCAGAGGGTGATTCACGCTACAAGAAAAGGAGAAAGGTCAAATGAATTGTCCTCTGGAGGGATCAGCAGCTGCAAATGCAGTCTTGGGGTGAGAAATTCAGAATTTATCTATTGAGAAATTCAAAGCACAAGTTAAGAAAGATGATTCCAGCCTGCCACCTCTGGATCTACACACATCTGGTCTATCCACATAACTAGAGTCCAATAAATCTCAGACTGAGTCAGTTGCAAAGGGGGTAAGTACAGGATTAAATAATTTTTTCTTCAAAACCAGTTTCCAGCATAGACCCAGCAGCACATTCTCCCTTCCTCACAGCTCTGCAACTGTTATAGTATTTAGGCTATGGGGCAAAGTTTAAATTCCAGACTGCCATCCTACAGGCTGAACAGCCCCCAGCCAGAAGGGTCCTGAGCTCAGGCACCAGGTACCCAACTTGAGACACAGAATTGAGTCTATTGTGAGGTGGTTCAGGTTTGCCATGTGACAAACAAGTAACAAGTTTTTGCATTTACTAAAAACAATGGCAGTGTTTTCAAAGGTATTAGGAAAATGAAGATCCTTAAAACATGTCCAATTAATTATTCTTTTGAAAGGAACACCTGAGGTAACCTTAAGGTGAGTCCACAGGGTATGAAGGCATCCTACTGACGTACATAAATAGAGATTTCTCTCATAATTTAAATAAAACAAAACAGTTGTTAAAATAAAGGTTAGAAAGGTTTTTAATGGCCTGTGGCTGTGTAACCATGCTCAGTTGTGTAGCATGCTGTTCTTTAAAGCAAGTTTTCTACGATATTTTCTTGGTGGAAATAAACTCCTAATCCAGAGCTTTTAGGAGATCATCTAGGCTCTGATAACTAGTGAGCATCTCACTGTGACAAAAACAGGCTGTATTAAATTTTTTACCTAGGGAAGGTAATGGCAAAGATTCATCAGGCTGAATGCCCCTTTAGTTTCAGGTAGGACAGGTGGAAAATGGGTAATGTCAGTATAAATACTTTTTCTAGGCCCTCTTCCCCTGCACGTTGCCATTGCAGCAGCTCTAACTGCAGGACTCACTCAGAGCAGCTTTCAGGCTGCAGAGCAAGAGGAATGTGGGAACATACACCACCTGAAACACAGTATGTTTAGTCTAGACTCTGCACACAACACAAAATCACTGGAGTCCTTTTCTGTCCTTCTGCCTCATGTGTAGAAGTTAAAAGTTACTGATTAAAAACAAGGGCTCTTGACTCACAGTAGCTTAGGGGTTATTTTTCAACCAGAGTGGAGCAGCTGAATTTTAACAGGCTGTACTTTGTTCTTGAAAGCTAGGAGTAAACACATACTACCCAAGTCAGCACATGGCCATTCAAAATCAGAAGCCCATCCAGTGCCTGATGCTCTTTCCTCCGAAAATCAGACCTCAAAATAAAAGAGCAGGAACCTAAGAGAAGCAACCAGTATGCAAAGGTTGCTCAAAAGCAGGATGGTGATCAACAGCACAACACTTAAAATCAGCAGCGACCACCTGAGACACACTAAACTTCTGGGATTAGATGCAGGTTTCTTGTTTTCTTAAGCTTAATACTGCCAAAGCCTCCTGTGTTCAGCAAGAAATTAATGGGGATTGACAGAAATTAAAAGGTCTTCACAATGTAACCATCTTTCAGCAACTGATTGTAGGTTAATTAATAATTTATTAATTATGAACAGAACATAGCAGGATTATCTTGATTATGTTTTGAATTTAGAGGATCTTTCACAAAAACAACAGCAGGAAATTGCTTGTTGCCTCCTTAATTTTTTCTTCTAAATTCACAACAAAAAGGACTTTCGGAATGTCCTCACCTCCCTCCCAAACCACAACCTTTCTGCTGGCTCCTTGTTGATAAATGTGCAAAACATGTACAAAACATGACAAAGCAGGACAGAAAACATTTATCACTCCAAATTGTTCCTGAAGCATATAAACCATAATTCAAGCACTTGCTTTCAAATGCTTAACTGATGTGTCCTACTAACTCAATATTTATATTCAGCCACTTTTCAGACTGAAATACCTGTTTTCCTTCAAAGCTGCTCTGAAGTAGGTTAGATACAGTACAGAAAAATCCACAACTGAAGCCTGAAGCCCTGCAAAAGAGTAACTCACACAGAGCTCCAACCGCAACAGTCCTGAATTGTACAATTTTGTTCTTTAAATGTGTTATATTCTATAATATATAACTTGGGGCAAATCGTATCTTTAAAAAAAAAAAAAAAAGCCTACAAAAAAAGATCATGTTAAAAAGAACCATCTTACCAAGAAGATGGACAGGCTATTAGCCCTTGGCAAGCTGGACAAAGATTGTACACAAAACATGCTGTAGAGAACCAAAAGGAGAAGACAGAAATCTGTAAGGCTTTCTACACTTTTCTTCTTCTTCTGGTCCAACATATCTTTTGATCTCGTTCAGCTTCAAGATCATGTCAGCACAGTCAAAAATTCATCTCCAGTATATGCAAAATTCAAAAACATTCACATAGACAGATAAAACTGTAGAAGTAAAACAAAAACTAAGGGCCAGAGTCACAGGTTAAAAGATTTCTTCAGAACCCAAGAGACAACAGTTTGGGTGCATTTGCAAACATATTCTGATCTTTTAATCAAAGATACAGTTTGTTTCCACTGATAAAAAGGTTTATTTGTTGAGAAAAATTAAGAGTATCTTTGTTGTGAACATTATCTTTTTCCTTTCCACTATAACCTCATTTGCTGACTGACTTGTTCACACGGTGACTTTCTGTATCACCTCTCCCTCTCCCCCACAGTCACTAACTCTGTTACAGCAAAAGAATACCTTGACTCTCACCCTGTCTTTGACAGCAACCTGACATGGGTGTGAGTTACAATAACTCCAGTGTCAAAGACACCATCTGAGTCATGAGATAACAATAGTGAGAGCCAGACTCCAGTAAAAGGAAACATCTCCATGACTTGAAAAGCCACTGAATAACCTCTTCCAAGCAACTTTCCCTGCTTAATGAAGATCCAGGATAATTGCTTTGCCTACAACCGAAAACGCACAGCAACTGTATTTGCCAAAAGTCCTTTGGATGGAAAAAGAACAAAGAAAGCAAGACATTTCTTAAATCATCAATTCCACAGAACATGGATTTACACATCTGCATTGAAACGTTTTGCAGGTACAGCATGGTTTCTTCTGTGGAATTTCTACCCAGACATCACAGTGCTGACCTGAAGAAGCAAGGGCAGAACCCAGTCAAATCCCAAACCATGGGTGGGTTAGGCAGCTTCAGGTGGTTGTTTGATGGAGAATGACAACAGGCTCAGGGAAGTTCTTAGAAAGTGATCCATGTTCCAAATCAGTGTTCATAGCTGATCCTGTGTCTGCTTTGGAGATGGAGCTGTTGTCACAACCACAGTAGAAACTGCTTTAGTAGAGCCAGAGACTGTTCCCTGCTGGAGATGGGAAGCTGGAACTGTTTGAATTCGCACCTGTGTGAAACAGAAAGAAAAAAACTCGTCTCAGGAACAACCTGGAGACACAATGACTGCCCCTGATTTGTGCTCTGGTAAAGTACCTGCTTCTGCTGCCAACAAAAACACCAAGCACAAAAACCACGGCCAGAACAGAATCTGTCATAGGAAGATCATTCCATCCACTGCCCATGTGAGATGGTGACAGATTTCCAGATTAGCGAGGAAAGCCTGAAAACTAGTTTGAATAAAAACCTGTATGTCAGCTGCTTTTACACATTTTCAGAAGAAGGACTTGGATCCATTGGATACCTCACTTCTACAGATTTGTTACTAACAGCTGTCAATGCAGAATAATTATTTGGAATTATGAAACACTAAGCTTTCAGACAAAAAGATGGATATGCAAAGCAGTTATGTGATTTCTTCAAGAGAAAGTGACTCACAGAAGCTACAGTACAAAGCACTACAAAGACTGCTAAGTGTAGAGAAAAATCCTGACAGGACCTTTGCTTTTACATTCATTATACTGGCAGTGCTTCAAAAACATTTAAAAACTTTATTTGGATGCAGAGAAGGTAAAGGTGATGACAGATTCCATGTGCTTAATGCAGACACTACTACTGAGCTGTGTGCTTGTTCTTTTTCCACAACCCCATGAATCCAGTGCAAAGTCCTCATGGAGATGTTAAATCATAAAAAAGCAAATAGAATGATCATTCTAGGTGCCCTTACTTGTGTGGCTTGGCCTTGCTGCTGCAGCTGCTGTAGTTGCTGTGCAGTCAGAAAACTCACAGGCTTATTCCCAGCAATCAGTTTAGTCCCCGCTGGCATTGTAGTCAGGATGATATTTCTGCCTAATCCACTGATGCTAAGGAAAAATAATTGCTGAAAGGTTAGTAAAGAGCACAGCAGTCTTGATCTTTCAAACTCCAAACCATTCATCAATTGCTAGTAGATTATAGTTTTACCACATGTACTAACCATTTTAAGTAGTGGGTTTTTTCCCCCCATAAAACTGGCAAATACACTAGCGACAAGTTTATGTCAGGATTTATAACTGATAGAGAATTAATTTAGCACACAAATCACAACCATTAACTCTGGACCATGCAATCACTGGGTTAGCCTGATCAGACCTGAACACTTCTCAAACAGAAAACAGTTGAGCACTTGATTATTAACTAAGGAGACACTATCAGACTTATGGAAGAATAAACAAAAAGCCTTCAATATCTGAATGCCAGAGGAATTCTTACTAATTCTTACTAACTTCTCTTGAGTGGAGAGATGGCTTCAGATTACAGATATTTTTCAGTGTGTTAATTCTTGCTCAAACACACAGATCTAATCAAACAGCTGGTTTCAAGGCACAGAATGTTTTTTCTCTGGTGTATTTGCTAAGAACCCGCATCTCAAAATAAACAACAAAAAATTACAATCTCATTGCAGACACCATATCCACTCAGTTTCTTACAGCTGACAGACCTGTTAACAGACTGCAATCCTATTCCAGCCTTTGCTAACTTGCTCCCCAGGAATCCTATGAATACCGACCTTCCTCAGCCATTTTCTAAAGCAGAACTATGAGATGCAAAGCACTCACTTGGTGCTGAGGTTGCCCTTGATGATAGGGGCAGTGACCACACTCTTGCCCTTCACTGGCTGGCTGATCACTGACAGAGGCACTGTGATCCGTGCTGGAAGTTTGCCCTGGGAACAGGAAGAACATGTAAGAAGCTATGGGGAGTTCAGCAGAGAAACTGCCTGATGACATCGGCTGCTTTGTGAGAGACCTGAGAGCAGAAACCAGCAGCAGCTTTGCTGATGAAATCTGTGCTCCAGTTCACTCTCCTTAAAATTCCCCTCCTTTTCATTCACTACACAGCTGTCTGAACCCTGAAAATCCACATCATCTTTGCACCGCAGGATCCATGATTTTTATCCTTAGGAAACTACCGTAGTGTCATTTAGCTTATGTAACCACAATAGAGTTTATGGTGCCTTCAGATTTAGGCACTAAAACAGCATTAAAGGGGGAAATCAGTAAAAAAGTTAATATAATTAACAAGCATTTCTAGGTCTGAATGTTCTACTGACACCATTCCAAGGGAAATTATTGCCAATGTGTTGGGCAAGACAGAGTTGAGTTAGGCAGGACTTCAGATAGGCAAAGTTTATTTCAGTCACTTGCAAGAGGAGATAAGGGAAGTATCTGACTTTTGGGGGGCATTTAGCTGCAATTTGAACACCATAAAATGAGTTGCAGACCAATACCCAGAATACAAGTTGTGGCTGCCCCATCCCTTGAAGTATTTAAGGCCAGGTTGGATGAGGCTTGGAACAACCTGACCTAGTGGAAGGTGTCCCTGCCCATGGCAGGGATGGGACTGAATGAGCTTTAATGTCCTTTACGACCTAAATCATTGTATGACTCTGCCATATTAATTTGAGTCCGTGGATGCAAAGAGCAGTTTTCAACCACAGAACATCAGTGTTCTATTTTGGCACCTCCCTTCTTTCCCCACCCCCAGTGAGAGCTCAGCATTACTCACTGCCTGGGACGTAGTTACCACTGTGGTGCTGACAGGCACCTGCCGCACAGCTGTGGCTCCCGTGCCAATGGTTATGGGGGTTCCCGCAGCTCCTGAGGCCACAGCAGCTGCTTTGGACATTGTGGCACTCACGGTGGGTAGCGAGGTCTGGCCTGTGCCAGCAACGTTCATTGCCGAGGACGACGGCACCTGCTTAGCGTGAGTGGCTACAGTGATGGTCTGCCCAGCTTTGGGGGGTATCACCCCAAGCCCCTGCACAATTCTGATTGTGGCAGCTGGCTTGGCCTCCGTGGATGCCACCGTGGTTATGGCTTTGCTCTTCTGATCTGCCACAGTCACGCCCAGGGCAGGCATCAGGCGGAAAGCAGAGCTTGTCGGCTCTGCAGTCTTTAAGTCCGGAGTCACTTTAACCACGGTGCCTCCAGCTGGGCTGGAAGAGGCAGGAGACACCGTGTTTGTCTTGGCTGGAGACTCAGCAGTCTGGACAGGGTTGGATGTCACATGCAAAGTTGCGGAGATGCCTTTCCCACCAGCACTGCTTCCTGCAGCTGCTGTGAAGAGATCCTGAGTCAGTTTGACAGTAGTGACCTGAGACTTGGCCAGGGTGGCCATCATGTCCGGAGTGATGCGCAGCACCGTTTGTCCCTTTGCGTCCGTGGTGATGGAGGATGGGGGCAGGCGCAACACATCCTTCCCTGGATCCGAAAATTGGTCGCTGTGAGTGGGATGCCACCTCCAGCCTGGGTCTTCACACCAAGTTGTCCTGTAATAGCCACCTGGGGAAGATCAGAGAAATGGTTACATCAAACCAGGACAAGGTCCGAGCCACACTCAAAGTGCAACTTCCCAACAGGATGATGTTTGCTCCCACTAGATTGCAAGTGGAGTAAGACTAGCACTCAGTACGTACACTACTGAGAATGGTCCTGGTTGTGTATCAGGTGGCATTCCCAATCCCATCTGAAATTGGAAATACTGGAAATTGTGGAGTTGGTGTCTTTTCCAAACAAAATGAAGGAGAGATCACTAAAGAACCTGTACAAACACATCTTTCACCTGTACATGAAAACAGGGCTCAAACACACAGAACCTGCACTGCATCAGTCTGCACAGTCCATCAAGTCACACAGCATTACAGCTCCCAAATGTTCACATCTGCACAACAAACAGGAAACAATCAGGTCGTGGAGCCCAATTCCTCGTCTCCCTCCCTCTCACCTGCTTGATGATGTTTTGGCCAGCTACATTCTGAATGACAGTGGTGGAGGAGGTGCTGGCAGCAGAACTGCCTGGAGAGCTGGTCACTGGCTTCACAGCAGTGCTGGGCACAGCAGGCAGCCCCGTCACAGTGATACTGGCCTGAGTGGCTATGGAGCTTCCTGCTCTCGGCACCTGCACAGGGCTACTTTGAGCTTTTACAGGCAGAGTCATCACAGCCTACAGAAGAGAGAAGCAAGACTATGAGCAGACTACAACAGTAGGAACGGTCTAGTGATTCTTCTTTGTAATTTATTAGCTTGCCCGTTCAGGGGAGTTCACAAGAATTCCCTTGCAAGGATGCCAAATGCTTGGAATTGTAGTGAAGTGGATGTCACAGGACAAGAGGAATTGGCCTCAAGCTGCACCAGGGAGGTTAACTTGGATATTAGGAAATTTGTTTTCACAGAAAGGGTTGTAAAGCATTTGAACTGCCCAGGGCAGTGGTGGAGTCACCATCCCTGGAAGCGTTCAAAAAAATGTATGGATGATGCACTTAAGGATATGGTTTAGTAGTGAACATGGCTGGACTTAATGATGTAGACAAGTCTTATCCAAGCTTAATGATTCTGTGATTCTAAATTCTATAGACTTTTTATGTAATGCACAATTTAATGATGCCAGGCAAATTAAGTGAAAAAACAGAGCACTGAACAGTATTCCATATGTAAAACTGTTTCTGTAAAACATTCTCTTGCCTGCAGTTAGTGCACGTTCCAAATGAGCATAGAATGCCTGTGCATCACACCAAAATACCTCAAGTCAGATCACATGTCAGAGTTACTCTCCCCCTTCCAACTCACCTGAGGGAGCACTTTTGTTTGTGTGGCTGTAGCTGGAACACGGATTTGAGGTATTGATGTGGGCTGCTGCTGCTGCTGCTGCTGGGTGACCGCTGGGGCTTGCTGGGACATGGCTGGGAGGCTGGATTGGGCAGTGACAACACGGACCTGTGGCAGGCCTGAGGAGCTGCTGTGACTGACCACACGTGGCGTGGGCACTGGCCCCGGCTGTGCCTGTGAGCTCTGAGTTGGGGACAGCAATGTCCCCAGCTGGGGCATGGTCGGGGAAGACACCAGGAGAACACTACAGAAAAGACAGAGCCAGTAGGTCAACAAAGATGTAGGAAATTCACACAATCACAGAATCACTGAGGCTGGAAAAGACCTCTGAGATCGTTGAGTTCAACCTGTGACTGATCCCCACCTTGTCACCTAGCCCAGAATACTGAGTGCCAAGTCCACTTGTTCCTTGTACACCTCCAGGGATGGGTACTCCACCACCTCCCTGGGCAACCTCTTTCAGTGTTTAATCATGCTTTCTGTGAAGAAATTCCTCTTGATGCCCAACCTGAACCTCCTCTGGCACATCTTGAAACTATGCCCTCTTGTCCTGTTGTTATTTCCTGGGTGAAGAATCCAACTCTCACCAGCCTACAACCTCCTTCCAGGGAGTTTTAGAGAGTGGTAAGGTCACCCCTGAGCCTCCTCCAGGCTAAATAATCCCAACTCTCTCATTACTGAATTATACAAATTACTGAAAAACAGCTAGCAGTATTCCCAAGTGACACAGGGGACAGAAGCAGTACCTCTGGCTGGGTTTTGCTGGCTCTGACCCAGCACCAGACACACTCTTGCTGACTGCAGACACAGGTGGGGATGAGATGGGTGTTGCTGGCAATGCAGGTGCTGTTGGTGTCACGGGAGTCACAGGAGTTGGTGGCATGCTGGAGTCACTGAGGCTCAGCTGACTAGGCTCTGCTGAGCTGGTGGGGAGGGCTTTCACAGCACTCTCCTTGCTACTTGATTTCTACAAAGAAACCACATCCAGTATCACAAAATCTGCGGTTGGTTGCTGCACCCTACAGTATGCAGAGCACTTCAACCTGAGTTCTGTATGGTGGTGATTGACACCCTGCTGCTAAATCCTGAAGTCAATGACTGATTGTCTGCCTTTCCCCAGCTGCAGCCATGGATGAACTGGTGCGTTTGGCTGCTCCGCTCTCAGGGGAAAGTGTTTGTTGTGACAAACATTCAGAATATCAGATTTCCACTTTGGTTAACGTGCCAATAAACAAGTACTTCAGACATATTTAATATCAGACATCCAAACCCTGATGGCTTCAGCACAGCAAGGGGGAGAACAGACGTGTTCCACACAATCTGTTACAAATTAACCTCAAAACTAGATCTGAAAGACCATCCCTTTGACAGGGAGCACAAATGAGAGGACAGCAGTGGAAGCTGGGTGGAGGAAAAGTTCCCTCTCTCCCTGTTCATTTTGTGCGCTGACATTCATATACATCATGAATTGCTAACTTACACGTGGTAATTTTCATCACCTGCTATGGATGCAGAATTTATGGATTAAATTAAGACTAATCTCCTTCTCAATCCCAAAAGCAGCTGTGTAACCCTGAGCAAAGAAATCTACCATTTTAGCTGGAGGTTTTGGCTTCTGAAGAGCTTTCTTGGCCTTTGCTGCAGCAGCTTGAGCGTGATGGATCCGTTCTGCAAGGACAAATTAATGGTTTGAGCTCCTGAACACAAGCAAACTGATTTAAAGAAGAGGCTAAGTAAGAGCTGCATATTCTTCTTCAGACAAGGAATTAAACACAGTCATATAACAGTGCAAAGAAAAACATCTAGTAAATTAGCTGAAAATAAGACACCTAAGAACATAAATCTGCAATTCTTGCACATGGGATAGTATTTTTCAAACAAATGCTTCAAAGTGACACAATGCTCTCTAAGACTGGGTTTAAGTGCTGAGGGATTATCATGACCAAACTGACTAGAAAAAAAAGCTATACAAATTAATGTTTATTATCCATCTTTATAAACATTTTTAGTTCTTAAGATATCACCAACCCGGGCTTACCAAACTCTTCCTCGCTCCTGTCCCGGTGCAGGTAGATCCACAGCTTCCGCCCAATATCGTACTTCACACAGGGATCTTTCTCATAATGCAATCGGTCCAGAGCACCACTAACAACTGTGTTAACCTGAAGTTCAGAATCCACAGATTATAAGATATCCCTCGCTGGACTAGCCAAAACTGATGAATAGAAAAGTGATCCTATTTGGTATAAAACCTAAGTAAGCTGTGAGCAATCCCCATCTGAGTGAGAACTGACTGAGGGCAGATGTTGCAGCACAGGATGGTGTTTGCCACCTTTGGTTCAATGGAGCTTCCACCAAAGCTCTGAAAATTGACGGTTCCTCAATCTAAAATGTGAGCAGCTCTATGTCAGTGTTAACTCTGTGCTTTTCTACCTTGTTTTCCATCATCCAAAGTTTGTGCAGATTTGCAGCAGCTCGTAGCTCCCTTTTGCTCATCACACACAGCAGCATAAAAACTATTGGGCCCTTGCCACTGAATACTGCCTGGGTCCATGCAGTGTATTTTTATTAGAATCTGAGGCCAGGTGTGACATCCAACTTACCTGAGCACTTGTGACATCTGGCGCTAGGAACTGGGAATCTTTGAGCAGCTCACAGATTTCAGCTCGAGTTCCCTCTCCATTAGGAAGGCGAGCAGCAGCATCACGAACTGAAACATAAAACCAGAGCTTAAACTTCCAGCTGTAACTGGGCAGTGGTACTCAGGTACTCCATCCATATATTGTGGGACTGCTCTATTACCCTTGCCCACTTAAATCTAGCCCGTAAAATCCATCAAAAATATGAGATTATAAAGGACCATTTTAAAGTACATCAACTGTAACAACTTTGTGCTAATAGCAATGAACTTGGGGAACAGCATTCAACCCCAATGTAGATTCCTAAAGTTGTTGTTCGAGGGGTCAGAGGAATGTTTTTCTTCTTTAAAGAAGTTTTTTTGGCCGTGACCTTACCAAGGGACAAAATGGTGACATATGCTGGTCTGTCTGAGCGCAGGAGAGAATGTTCCCGGGCTTTGTTTAAGGAGGTTTCCTTGTCAAACACCCCCTTCACAGGACCAACAACTGACTCGAAGCCATGCATCCGGAAGGTGAAGGCTTTGTGGGGCTGGCTGTAACGGTAACGCTCCTGGAGGTGGACACAACAGCACTGACTTTACCAGGAAACATACAGCAAAGCCTTTTGTTATATAACAAGGTAAGTTATCATTCTCTAGAGAAAGCGTTTTTAAACTAAAGGCTCAAATACTGCTGTATAAACTTATTTTGGATCAAGAGAATCACAAACTACTTCATGCAAAATACAATGTTCCACCTAAGCAAGGTGTGCAGGTGCAACACAGTCACTGTCAAGCAGCTGCATAAACTAGAGAGGTGCCAGAAATACAAAAGATACACCTTTTGTCCCCTTCCTCCCTTTATCTGGCTAGAGAGATTTCCAGAATTTAACTTATAAATTCTGTCCTGCAGACAGCACATGGAGGGAAGAGAGAAGAATCTGCATTGTGTGTTTCCCCTCTAATTCCCACTTTCATCTACTACAGATAAGCTAACTAAGTGGATGGGTGCACTTACTGACACTTATTTTTTGCTTGGACACATACATGCAAAATATAAAGAGACAAGTCATCCTCCAATGGTGGGGCTGGCAAAGGAGCCAGCGGGGTTGGCACAACCAACTGACACCATCGATTTCATTAATTTTATCCTATTAATTTTTACCAAATTAAATTTACCCACTGGAAATACTGATGGTTTTGAAACAAACAGCTAGGCTATGTCATTAGTAAACTTTATGCAAGGTCAAGATACCAACTTCAAGGCAGAAGCAATGTATCAATTCTTCACATTATATTCATTTGTGTAGAGTATAAAACTGCCATCCCACACAAATTCTCCTGGTTTAGTGACCAACTGTTTCAGCAAGTGCCTTTAAAATGAAGATTCTCTTCTTACCTGCTCTTGAAACACCCGTTTCTCCTCTCCAGTGCTAGGCCGGACTACATAGTCAGTCCTTCTGAAACAAAGGGCACCATCAGTTTTGAGCATGGCAAGTCCACAACAGTCTCAAAGGATGAATCCCCTCATCCTTCTGCAAATTCTTCTGAACAAGTTCTGAAAGCATTTATGGTAATGAAAGTAAACCCTGCAAAGATCTTAAAATATGCTGTGTGCACTACCTGAAGGCAAGCAAGGATTATAAATAATCTCATTAGCAGATGCTAGATTGCAGCTTTGCTCTGATAATATATGTGAACCTGGATTAAATCAGTTGATTTTATGAAGGCCAGTTACTGCATTTATAAAATCAAACTATAAAATATTCTCCTGCCCCATGATGTAAAATTGTTTTATTTTAAGATTCAGAGGCACAAGGCCCAAACTTCACAGCTTCAGCAGCACTACAAAGGCTTTCAAGCAGTGTTACATATACTTACACTCTGGGCAGTGGCATGGCATCCGAGCTGTCTTCATTTTCCTATTGAGAAAGAAATGTCAGTGCCGGGTAGAACACAGTCAGGTTTTGTGCTCCCAGAAGATGATTTTTGTCTGACTCACTTTGAAAAAAGTCTGGTCTTTGGTCTCCAACCAGAGATGAAACAGTGCTGCCAGCTCCTTCTCATGATCTTGGAAACTACCTGGTAAGAAATCACGAAAATGTAAAAATGGAAGTCTTAATTGTTAGGAAGTCAGCTGCTTGTAATTCCCAGTCCTCTCCTGCTCCCTTCCCTCCTCGATGAATCACCAGTCACAGATGTTCTAACTGCAATATCTGAACACCTCCAGGCTTAGGAAATGCTAAATCCCAGTAATTCCCCTGTGCTGGTACAAAGGATGGTGTTTCAACTTCTAGCAGAGAAGGCAAGATGCTGTTTGGGACACAGTCACCTGTTCCCACTCTGCAAAGTAATCCCATACTTACTGAATCCATAAGCAGAAACACCTATATAACCGCCACCAAAAATTGTGAAAGGGGTTAGAGGAAAAGCTCCTGACTCCGAATCTCTGCCAGTTTAAGCAAATATGATCACTAGAAACACCATAGTTAAGAATGAAAAATTCTGTGTAGCAACTAAAGGAATGAACATAAACACAAAACATCTATAATTCAATCAGTAGGAGACTAACCAGATTGATCATCAATTTGCTGTTTGGTTCCCACTTTTAAAAATGAGAATACATTGCTCTACAGACAAGCTTAATTCCTTTGTAATTGTAATAATCAGTAATTACTCTGAATCATCAGAAGGTATGCTCTACAGAAGGGAAATTATGAAGGTGTTCAGACAAATTTGAAGGCCGACAAATATGGTTAAGTCAGTAACAGAAAGAAACACAGCCCAGTGCCTTTGTTCATTTATGCTCTGTCTGCTGCTGATACTGTCTTGTGAACACCTCAAATCCAAAACACATATTAGCTCAGCTAAAAGAAAAAAAAAAAATGCCTAACCATGGAATTAACAACTCTGTGTTTCTCTCCAGACTCCATCAAGATCAAAAGTAAAGTCGACAAACCTTTACTATAGTTACACAACATAGAGGAACACAAGGTACTCACCAAGCAATTTCCACTGTTGAGTTTTTTCCTTGAATTCAACAAAAGGTGAGAAGCTGGAAGGAGCATCTACAACGACAAATGTGCATGTCAGGGACATTATACAATTGTCCAACCTCAAATCCTACTGTGGTAATGCAAACTGTCAAGTTAAAGACTCACAGTGACAGATAGAGCATTTTAAATGATTATGTAAATTCATCTCTAAATTTATCCTTGCCCAAAGGAAGGTGAGCATCTCAGAGTATAAGGGCAAGCACTAGGAAAGAACAGAACAGGATAATGAGCATTCCAACATCAAGCTGTCAGCTGAGAGCCTGTTCCTGCTGTTCACTGTGTTCAGACCAGTTATTTAGTGCAATGGGATGAGAAAATTGCCAGTTGAGAACTTTATCTTCAAGATGAAAAGGAAAAAGAAATATGAGGCCCCAGGGACTGTTACTGTACATTGAAAATTCATGGGAAGAGAACTTGGGGTTTACAGTATTCACCACCATTATGGACAATGTGCTGCTAGGCCACCACAATCTACGCTGTCTCTGCCTTTAAAACTTCCCATGAAACAAATCAGAACCACAGACTAATTCAGTTTGAAAGGAACAGCTGAAACTCAGCTGGCCCAAGCCCAATGGGGGTCAACCTCATGTTTCAGTGGATTGCTCAGGACATCATCTAGTTAATTTCTTATTATCTCCAAAGACAACTACAACTTCACACTGTGGGGGAAGAGACTAATTCCTTCCTGCTTCAAACAGCCTGCCTGAAGGCATGATCTGTATAGGAGAAACTTTCTGTCTAAAGGCAATTTCACGGACGTTTTCACACACTTGGGAATCACACTGGGTCTTATCTACTATCCGAATGTAAAACAAGTCGACCACAACCAAGATGTGTCAGCCAAACAGCCTCTCAAGAAACGCTGCCAGCAATACAAGGATTTATTGTGGTGATGAAGGAAAATTTGATTCAAGCTATAATGCAAACCAGCACTGACTAGAACAGAGGAACAAGCACCATTAGTATTCTTAACATCTCTTCTTACCTCTGCTGTCACCTGCCAAATACTGCAAGGCAGGCAAAACCAATTCAGACCAATTAGGGGCAAAGGAGAACCAGTTATTTAGTGCACTGGCATGAGAAGATTGCCAATCGAGAACTTTATCTTCAAGCTGAAGAGGAAAAAGAATTATTTTGTTAATGATCTCACATTTTAAACTACGACTGTCTTCACAGAAAACGTAACAGCTGAACATATACAGGGGACAAAAAGGTTTTTATGTATGTGAAATAATCACCTGACTTTTTCAAGTACCCACAGCACCAAATAAGGGGAAAACACTTCCCCATCTCTGCTCTAAATATATAAAATCTAATATATAATTTAACCATGATCTATAGAATGGGCATGGAAAGACTCCTAGATTCAACTGACTAAACTTATGAAACGTGTTAAAACCAGAATGTGGTAGCACTCCCACAGAGTTTAATTTCTTTATTATGTAATCTAAATCTTACTATAATTTACAGCAGAGTAAATCTGGAGAAAAATCACTATTACCAAGCTATAAGCTCCTCTATTCTTTGATTTTGCTTCCTGTAAAGATTTCTAGATAAGAGGGTGGTTCCTTACCACAGAGAGAGTAGCAGGTCCTTCCAGAAACAGTATCTCCAAAAGAAGGAAAAAGAAGCTGGATGATATTTCATTTATTTCAAGGCATGGTTTCATATCTTCAAGAGGTCTTTAAATGAAAGAGAACACAAGCAAAGTAAATTCCCTGAGTAAATATTCACCTCCACATACAAAGATCAACATCATACATTTCACACATCCCAAATTGTACAAGAAGACAGCCTGCAACAGTCCCACAAAAATGTGAGCAGAAACACATTGCTTCTTCCATCCATGCAAGGTGTTCAGGGCCATCTGAACCACTTACTCTTCTTTGACAGATGACAAAGGGAGGGGGGAAAAATCCTGAGACATCGATGGGAGTCCGTCTGCATTGCCAAGAGAGTCAGCCAGATCTTCCACTTCAGATTTAATAATCTTTGGCTTCTTTTTTTTCTTATCTTCCTTGTCCTTTACCTTTTTCTTCAGGGTTGTGAGGTCAAGTAAGGCTTTTGATATGATAAAAGATAAAAAGAATAATTAGTCACTTTTTACTAAACCTTAATGAGAATCATAAACTACTTAACTATTTACATAGAAATGCATGTTGTGTGCACTCATTCACACCTCAATCATTCCACCTTCCCAGCTGCTGTCATAAATCTTTACTTTTCCCCTCAAAAGAAAACCTCTAGATTTTAAACCAACATATATGAAATGAAAAAGGCAAAGGATCCACTGACTTGCTAAGGAACCTTTCCTGCCAGCATTCACTCGAGTCATGATGTCCTCAAGGGTCAGGTCTGTTGTGACTAGATCAGGGTGATCCTACACAGGACAATGGGAGAGAAATTAAACTGAGAAAGGACAAAGTGTTACAGCAGCAACAAGGTGTAGAAGTACCCAAGTACTAAAATGCACCAAACTCAATCAGGATCAGCTTATGAAATTATTTACTATAATAAAAATTGGGAAGTTTTCTAACCCTGAAATAAAAAATTATGTCTCCCCAAAACACATAATCAAAATTACAAAACCTTCTATCCAGATAAACATGGCCAGGAGCTGCATCTATACACTGAAAATTGAACCAGGTTACAATAAAGGGCAGATGGGTGGCTACACACAAAAACTAGCAATCATTTTGTCACCCAGCACTACCCTGATCTTTATGGCAAAGAGAGTAAAACATTAAAGATAAAATGTGGTCCCACCCCCCCAAGACTTTTTGACATCTTACAGGCTGACGTTTTCGTTTCTCGTGGTGCTTCTTCAACATCATCTTTAAATCGCTTTCCCCAAATTCTATCTTGTCTACAATGAAAATAATTTAAATAGTTTAATTAAAATAATGAAAATAATTTGAAGAGTTTTCCACTACTGTTACCTTCCACACTTAGAATGCCATTTTCTATCCATTTACACTTCCAGCAATCTCCAAATTTCAGTAACTAATTTCTCCATATATAAATCTTTCTTTTTTCTTTTTCTTTTTTCTCTTTCTTGTTTTCCTTTTTTTCTCTTTTTTCCTTTTTTCTCTTTTTTCTCTTTTTTATTTCTTTTTTCTTTCTCTTTTTTTCCCTTATGTCTCTTTTTCCCTTTCTCCTCTCTCTTTTTTTTCTCTTTTTCCTTCTTTCTTTTTTCCTCTTTTTTCCCTTTCTTTTTTTCTCTTTTTCTTTTTTTCTCTTTTTTTTTTCCCTTTCTTTTTTTCTCTCTCTTTTTTCCCTTTCTTTTTTCTCTCTCTTTTTTTCCCTTTCTTTTTTCTCTCTCTTTTTTTTCCCTTTTTTTTTCCCCTCTTTTTTCCCTTTTTTTTTTCCCCTTTCTTTTTTCTCTTCTTTTTTTCCCTTTCTTTTTTCTCTCTTTTTTTCCCTTTCTTTTTTTTCCCTTTTTTTTCTCTCTTTTTTCCCTTTCTTTTTTTCTCTCTTTTTTTCCCTTTCTTTTTTCTCTCTCTTTTTTTCCCTTTCTTTTTTTTTCCTCTCTTTTTTTCCCTTTCTTTTTTTTCCCCTTTCTTTTTCTCTCTCTTTTTTCCCTTTCTTTTTTCTCTCTTTTTTCCCTTTCTTTTTTTTTCCTTTTTTTTCTCTCTTTTTTCCCTTTCTTTTTTTCCTTTCTTTTTTCTCTCTTTTTTCCCTTTCTTTTTTTTTTCCCTTTTTTTCCTCTTTTTTTCCCTCTTTTTTTTTTCCCTTTTTTTCTCTCTTTTTCCCTTTCTTTTTTTTCCCTTTTTTTCTCTCTTTTTTCCCTTTCTTTTTTTCTCTTTTTTCTCTCTTTTTTCTCTTCTCTTTTTTCACTTTTTTCTTCTCTTTTTTCACTTTTTTCTCTCTTTTTTCTCTCTTTTTTTTCCTCTTTCTTTTTTCTCTTTTTTCCCTTTTTTTCTCTTTTTTTCTCTTTTTTTTCCCTTTTTTCTCTCTCTTTTTTTCCCTTTCTTTTTCTCTCTTCCCTTTTTTCTCTTTCTTTTTTCTCTCTCTTCTTTCTTTCTTCTTCTCCCTTTTTTCGATCTCTTTCTCCTCTCTATTATCTTTCTCTTTCTTTCTCTTATTCTCTTTTCCTCTTTCTTTCTCTTTTATTCTCTTTCTTTCTCTTTTATTCTCTTTCTCTTTCTTTCTCTTTATCTTTCTCCTTCTCTTTCATTCTCTTTTTCTCTTTCATTCTCTTTTCTCTTTCTTTTCCCTTTCATTCTCTTTTTTCTCTTTTTTTCCCTTTCTCTTTCTTTCATTCTCTTTTTTCTCTTTCTTTTTCCCTTTCTCTTTCTCTCTTTCATTCTCTTTTTTCTCTTTCTTTTCCCTTTCTCTTTCTCTTTCATTCTCTTTTTTCTCTTTCTCTTTCATTCTCTTTTTCTCTTTCCCTTTCTCTTTCTCTCTTTTTCTCTTTCATTCTCTTTTTTCTCTTTTTCTTTCTTTTTCTCTTTCTTTCTCTTTTTCTCTTTCTTTCTATTTTTTTCTCTTTCTCTCTATTTTTCTCTCTCCATTTTTCTCTTTCTCTCTATTTTTCTCTCTCCATTTTTCTCTTTCTCTCTTTCTATTTTTCTCTATTTTTCTCTTTCTATTTTTCTTTTTCTCTCTCTTTCTCTTTCCTTCTCTTTCTCTCTTTTTCTCTTTCCTTCTCTTTTTCGCTTTCTCTCTTTTTCTCTCTCTTTCTCTTTTTCCTCTTTCTCTTTCATTCTCTTTTTCCTCTTTTTTCCCTTTTTCCTCTCTTTCTTCCCCTTTTTCCCCTTTCTATTTATTCTCATTCTCTTTTTTTCTTTTTTCCCTTTTTACTTTTTTCCTTTTCTGTTTTTTCTCTTTTTTTCCCTTTCTCTTTCTTCTATCTTTCTTTTCTCTTTTCTTTTCTTTTTTCTTCCCTTCCCTTCCCTTATTTCATTCGGTCATTCATGCATTCCAATGTTTCCTTCAGTCATCAGATTTCACTGCTGATGCAAGCATGGAAGAGAAATGAAGCCAAAACCAGCTTGAAGAGTTTTCAGAATTGCTTACAGTCACTTTAGGAGTGATTCTCAAGTATTTTGAACTGGACTATGCTAATGCTTCAACCACTAAAGGCAAAAACCAACAGAGGAATCAGTAGTATTACAGAAACTATGACTCTTGTGTTCAAATATTGGCCTTGCAAGAAGAAAAAGATTAAACTAGAAAAAGAGCCAACTGTTGTAGAGACTGCAAAAATGAAGCATTACAAAATTTCCCATCAAACAACAGATTTTAAAGGTGATTTCTTGCAGGGTCTCAAGGTAATCCTCCCCCCTCTATCCATACTAACCCCTTGTTTGGCTCTCACCTGCAGTTTTCATGTCCAATGTTGACAGTGTGGGGATCACTCTCAGGGGAACTGGTGGACTTGAACAACGTGCTGGAGAACTTGGAGGCCAAGAGATTAGATCTAAACCAGAGATATAAATTTACTTCTGCAGATCCATCACCAATCTGTAACTATTACCATGTGCTCATTAGCCCAGCCAGTGGAAGTAGAGCCCAGAATCCAATCTTTTATCACAGGCTCTGTCCCCACATCAAAAACATGTCTTTTTCCATTCACACCTGGAGTCTTTAGTTGAGCCCAGAGCATTACCTTCTTCATCAGAAGACAAGGTAGTGTCTCCACACTCCTCTTTCACTTCCCTCAGGATCTTCAAGTAGCGCCGATGTGTCCGTCTGTCTCGTTCTTCTGAGTCATATGTTGGTGGGAAGTGCTTTCTCTTTAGAGTCATGTCAGGGCCTCCTTTCCTGGCTAATTCCAGCAAATGCTGAAAGGAGAGACTCATGTAACATTAGCTATGTCAGCTACAGTGCTGTAAGTCAGTACAGGCAAGCCCACCTAAGATACTTCAAAAGCAAGGTTACCATGCAGTGCCATCGGCACCTCAAGAAGGATCAGTATCTGCCACACACAGGATTTTAAACCTAGCATTTTAGACCATCATTTAAAGGGGAGGAAAAATCCCAGGTGAAATTTCTGGACCTTTTTCTGCACACATAGTACTGTTTGTCATTTTATGTGGACTGTTTAGAAGAACTTAAATAATGGTGTGAGGTGTAGTTTCCACACAAATACGTAACAATGACATGGAACACTGTCTCTTTTGAAAAAAACATGTGACCTCTCATGGCTACAGAGGAAATAACTTCCTATGTATTCCATATTGTTGCCCAATGAAGTTGTGGATGCCCCATCCCTGGAAGCGTTCAAGGCCAGGAGCAAACTGCTCTAGTGAAAGGTGTCCTTGCCCATGGCAGGGGATTGGAATGAGATGAGCCTTATGGTTTCTTCCAACCCAAACCATTCTGGGATTCTCTATTGCCCACAATATTGTAGGGCATTTTACAAAGACAGACTTTCTTTTTCATCCCTACATGCCACGTGTTCCAATGTCTAAGTGTAATGAAAGATAAACGAACAACAAACACATTTCGGTTGGCAACAATCTGCTCACAGAAGTATCCACAGAGGAAGATTTTACCAGGGATTTGCAGGCATGAGAACCAGAGGTTTGGATCTGCATATTTTCTAATTGTATTTAGCAACTGTACTTGTTTCAGAAATGGTAAAAAAAGGCAGAATGACTTGTTAACAAAAGAGTAAGTTGTACAGAGGCAAATGAAGGAAGTGGGGACAAGGTGGACATGAAAAGAAGACAGTACAGACAAGTGAGAGCTATGACAGTTACACAACCTGAAATCTGCAAGTGTATCAACAGGACTGGAGTTCTCTCTGGGCCACTGGAAAATCCAGAAGCATTACTCATTCAGTACATTAAAGGAATGGCCTCAAAGAACTGTGACTGCACCAAGACACTTTTTATAAAGGCAAGTTATTCAGAGCGCACTCACATTGCGGGAAGCAAGGATCTCCTTGAGCAGCCTGTAGAAGTACTGCTGCTGGGCACTCAGGTACCGCTTGTACTGCGACTTGTAACAGAGCTGCCGGTACTTCACCACCTCAGGATTGAAGTGTCCATCTACAACAAATACAAAACATGCATCTGGGTTTTCAGCTGCTAGCTGAGAACTCTCCCCAAACCCACAGGGAAGCTCACGAGGCTGACTGACCCCGGAAGAGTTTCTGGGCAATGTGCAGCGGGTTCCCAAACCGAAAGTTCTCCCCACTGAACAGTGCTGAGATGAGCTTGTTCTGATGCTCTCTGTTGTTCTCAGGGAAGTGAGGCAGGAATTTTTTTAGGTGCTCTTGCTGCTCATCAGTCAGGACCTCCTGCCACGTTGACAAGCTGACAACCTCAAAGAAGATCTCAGGCTAAAGAAAGAAAGAAACAACAGTACAGAAAATGCAGCCACATCCTTGACCATTTCTAGCCTTTGATGGTTTTATGTAACACCAGTCAGTGAGACAGTGTTTACGAAACACAGGAAACAACAGACCATAAAAAGGAAAGGTCGAGAAATTGATACTACTGAAAAGAAAATAAATTCAAAGCTTGTAACAATCCTCCTAAAAGCAATTTTAAAATAATAAGAACATAACAAAGTTGATTTAAAAGATATTGTCCTGAGATTAATCAAAGACCTTCTTGACACTTTTTCCAAGGCACTCAGAAACACCTCCCCTTTTCAGTTTGCTCTGTAAGCCCCAAAAAGGAAGTTAAACATGTTGTTTATATAGAGGCTATGATAAGGTGAAATATGTCAGCATCACTCACATCCTCCAGGAGGTCCTCGGGCAGACTGACCCGGGTGGTGCCCAGCATGCAGTCCTCCATGATCCGTGTGCAACTGCCCCCCAGCTCCAGGGGGTCTGTAAGCATGTGATCCAGGGAATCCATCCTCCACCCCTTCTGCTCCTGGACAACGACAACAGCAACCCTCAACAAACAAAAATCCAAATCCCAGATACATCCCAATGTAAGGAGTGACAGAGGAGCCACCTCTGATGGGTGGTTGTTTAAATGGGAGCTATGGAGTTGGCCTGCAATATCTGTATACATATATAGCAAGGATATATATATTTTATATATATATATATACACACACACATACACACACATATATATATATATAAAACCACACATACAGAAGCATCTACTCTTCAATTACAACACAGGTCATGCCAACGGAGATGTGCTTTCCAGACAGGTAGCCTGGGAAGCACAGCTGACCCATTTCACTTTCCTTACCACCTGCAGGAACTGTTTTCAAAACTGCTAAACACGAGAACAGACTACATTTAAATCCTGAAGGCGGTTTTAACGTACAGAACGGAGGGTCCGGTCTAAGGTGGGTTCTGACTCAGGGTGAACGAGTGACAGGGCCAGGAGCCCCGTCCCCTCCGGCGCGACACAGCCGGGACACTCTGAGCTGCGAAGAAACGCCTGAAACACGCGCAATAAAGAGAAGAGCAACAGAGGCGGGCGGGCCGGGCAGCGCGCACCGCAGCTTCACTCCGAACCCCTCACGCGGCCCGGCCCAAGGCGGAAGGCGGCGGCGCTGCCGCGCCTGCGCGAACCGCCCGTCCGGCCGCACTGCGCCTGCGCGCCGGCCGGCCCGCGGCCATGGCGCCGGGCCGTGCCGAGGAGGCCGGGCAGCGCGGCACGGCGGAGCCAGCTCCGCGCCGATTAGAGAGCCTGGCTGCAATCCTGGGCAGCGCACTGGGCACGGAGAGGCTGTGCTCATATTACAGTGAAGCGCTGGGAGGCTTCAGTGCATTGCATTGCAATTTGAATGCAGCAAATTTTCATACAGCAGAGGTGCTTGCTGGGGCTCCACGCCTTTACCCACTGCCAGCCCCCTCCGAGGACTCGCATGAACAGTTTCCAGAATAACGCTCATTTAATAAAATCTTGACAGGTTAATGTTCAGGACGGCAGGTGACAGTAAAGCAATGTACAGTCAAGCTCTAATGCGTGACAAAACCTGGCTCACCATAAATCACAGAATGCGTGTCTTACCCAATGAGCAAGAGACAGATTCAAAGCAGAAGTTACAATGGACTCTTTCCTAACTTTTCTCTGGTTTAAACTTGTTCTTTCTTTACATTTAGGTGGAGCTTGAGTGTCTTGAGTCACACAGCTTAGTGAGAGATGGTCATACGCTCAGAGTAGGTATGTCAGGACAGCACTTGAGATAACCCTGGGATGATGGCATGAGTCGCTCCTAAAGGAATTTTGTCATGGTTTGCTGATTCAACGGACATCATCCTTATCTCCCTCAGTTTTCAGATGTGCAGCTTTCAAATTTTAAAATTCCTTACTTTGCAATGGTTTCAACAGAAAACACAGGGGCTTCGCTTCATTCTCCATTTACCCGCCCTTGGGCTGTGTTGTGGGAAGCTGGAAATTCTGTGTTCCATCCAGAGAGTAGCAAATGTATTTTTTCCTGTAACTTCTATACTGTTGTCCCATTTATCCACACCCCACTTCACTTACCCTCCACTGAACAGCTTACCCCAGTGAACAGATTGGTCATTACAAGTGATTTTAAAAACAAACAAACAAAAAAAAAAGATAAACAGATTTATTATTTTCAGGTTGGTTTGTTTTTTTTTTTTTTTTACACCTGCCAGGTTGCACAAGACTGAACACAACAACAGTCACCAAATGTACAATAAACATACATAGATAAATAATAGATGGAGCCCGAGCAATCCAAGAGGTGCAAGATTAGGGTGCATGGGCTGGAGTTGTTTTCTCTTTCCTCCAAGCAAATACAGAATCTGACCCAAAACATGTCCGAAGGGCAGCATCTCCAAATAAAACGCAGACCTTGCAGGCAACTGAGAGGACTCTGAATTTACACGTCTGTGGGACATAACTTTGAGAGATCTTTGAGTTGCTCTGGTAAAAAACAGCAATAATACATCCTACACATTCTGCACTGCAGAAGTGGAGAAAAAAAATCCATGCAACCTTTGCCATCTGTGCAAGCACTGTAGTTCCTTATTTTGGAAGGAAAGTTTGTGGTACTTCCATTTCTAGGCATGCTTCTTTCACAGGCAATTTATTCAGCTTGGGAAACTAGGAATTAATTCACCTGGTGTCAGGCCGGTAGCCCAAGTGTACTGCTGCTGCAGGGCAGAGAAACTGATGAGGAAGATTTGAGTTCAAAAAGGCTGTTTTAAAATTGTTTTCTGCTTTGAATAGTTTTCAGTTAAATAACTGGTACAACTGTCCTCATTCATAAACCGTTCCAACAAAGGTGAATAGAGCAAAATAGTTTTTAAACCCCACATCTGCAACATCATTAATGGGAATGTATTTGATGTTCATCTATTGTCAAACTTTTGAGACTCTTAAAATTGCTCCTGCAGGGCAGTATCCCAGTATTCCCAGTCTCCCATTTCCACGTCTGTTATTTTCCTACTGCTTGTAGCATTTCTGGCTTGTTACTGAATCTGCAGCAGTCTGGAAAAAGCCAAGACAAAATTACCCCTACTCTCTTCCCACACGAACAACATTGCAAGGCCCAACACTGTGATTCCAAAGTCCTCAGCAACATGGATTCAAGTTACTTACTGGGAAGTGTGGTTGCTTGCTCACACTGCCACAGTGGCTGGGCTGCCAAATCCACAGAATTTAAGGACACTCATCACTGCACTTGACCAAATCGGAGCTCTGGTCCATGTCAATTCTATCCAGCTCATTAGTGCCCCAGTACAGCAAGAGAAGAGAAATCCCAGGAACAAAGTAATCCCCATTTTGGCAAGTCACGTCAAAGTTACCTCAGAACACTTCTGAACTGGTCAGTATTTTCCAACTGATTCATCTGAATACTATTTCCATGCCACACTAACAGATACATTAATTACCTAAGCAATACCTGCTACAAGGCTTTGCCCACAAGGAACCAGATTGATCTTGTGCAGCCTGAGTGTGGAGTTCCCTCATGTCAAAGAGCTTTAACTCCATAAAATCTGACACCACAATGTGTAGTGCTTACTGACATGGGTAATCCTCACCTGAATCCATGAGAATACCTATGGAAGAGTCCCACATTCACACTCAGTGCAGCATAAGAGAAAACAAATCCAAAAAACCTCTCAAATTCTTCTGTCTCAAGGGCCTCTAAGACACAGCACCCTTCTTTGCGTTTGTTTTATAAATAAATGTATCCTGTTATGCACAGATGTTCTGGGATGAGTTTTCCAGCAATGAATGGAAATACAGACATACACGGTATATCCCATCAGGAGTTAATGGAGTTCTAGTCATGTTCTTGCAACCACCAGAATGCCTTAAACAACCAACCAAGACGACCTGTGAAGGAGAACTATGTAAGGAAAAACATATTACATGGCCTTAAAAGATAAACCTTTTCTTTCCCTTTCTCCTGGTCCCTGAATGCAACATGAATTCTGTACATAGACCAGGCCCATCACATCAGGCAACCCTCATGGATGGCTTTCCATGTCCCATAAATAGTGGTCCACTGGTGTGTTTCCTGAGTCCAGGGCTGGTTGTTTTCTGGAATTGTCCAAAGGAATTACAGTGCACTGTTAGCAGGGTTATTTGGGAAAATAAAATAAATCAAAGTAACCAACTCTCCATCCAGTCTTGAAGAGGAGAAATGAGTTTACTTTGAGGTGGCCACAGAGATAACTGAAGGACTCTCTGTCCCTTCAGAGGAGTGCTCTGTATCCTCATTTTCTCCTGGCACAACTATCTTAGATCACAGCAGAAGCTGCTGTGCAGGTTTAGCTGAGCCTTTGTGTTTTTTTTTTTTTTTTTACAGGCAAAAAAATAATTTTCCTTGCAAACACTGGAGGAAAAAGAAGTAACAGTGGCTCTGTACTACCCTTAGGTGCTCCTAGAACTTCAATCAGTTAGTTCCAAACAACATGGGTTTAAGACTGTGCTTTTCCCACTTTCTGGAACTGCTGGGTAAAACAGGGCAGGGCAGACAGCATGTAAACAGTTCTGGAGGGCTGAAAATAGGATAATTTAATGGACTGCTTCAGCACATCTTCACAGCTTCATTGTTCAATCCATCCCTATACAGGGACACCAGGAGCCACCTCTTGGCTGCTGCTGCTCCCTTCTGCAGGCAGTCTGCTCATATGGCACAGGGACACTGCCCTTCACCTTGGGTGCTAGAAGCCACAGGAAGCAGTTCTGCCATGTTCTAGCAATTTACATGACGTTCTCCTGTTTAATGGCTCCTGTTAAAAATTTACATAAGACAATCTGCCAGGAAGCCTTCGGTTAGGCAAGCTTTTTCCCATACAGTTGAAATAAAATTGTTTGCTGGACATACTTCCAAAAAGGAAAAATAGGGTCAGCAGACATGCAAAAAATAAAGTTCAGGGCCAGCAGAGGTTTCACTTCTCTTGTCCTTTTTCTTAAAAGCTGCATAAAAAGCATCCTAGAAGGATTTTGAGGGTATTTCATGGTCACTGTGAATTAAACCCTCTTAAAGCATTAACAAGAGCTCCAAGATTTTAGTGGAAGGTAAGTGAGCATATTCATTGAAACATATAGAGCCCCAGGGTACCCCCCCATCTAGGCTGTCGGGGAGGTGGCAAGAACAAGCAAATGGTGCCATGAGGCTCTTTCACTCATGCTCTGAGAAAGTCCTGGGTTTGGAGATGCGCACTTCGCTCCCACCACTGCCATTGGTGGTGGTTGTGATGATGTACTGGGTGGTTTGCTGCTGGTTGCTTGGCTGGGATTCCAAGGGATCCGTGTGGGCTGTGGGCTGGGAAACGCCCACCTGAACCTCACTGGAGAGTGAAGAGTTTTGTTTACCATCCAGATCAGGCTGACCTTCAGATATCACATAGTGAGTCTGCATGGGAAATACAGAAAATAATTAATAACCACTGTATCTTCTGTAACTTCTCTTCTTCAATAGGCTGCTGGCGGACATTTTGGTGTGAACAAGGAACTTTTAAATTAAGCTCCATTTCATTTAAATGTATTTGAGAGCAACATAACGCCTATCTTTTGATTCAAAGGACATTGGACTTACTTGGCTTTTGGCAATTTACAAATGGTTCAACTCATTACACAATTAGACCATCACTACAGATTAAAACAGTAATTTTCAGTTCAACTATTTTCAAAGGTTTTTTTCTGTATTACACCTGTTCTAGCAGAAGTTGTACTCCCAGTGACTGAGATCAACACAGGCCTATGACATGTCTCCTTATGCTAGACTACTTACAAGGAACAGCAGGAACTCTTCTTATAACAGAAAGCTGAAATGTTTCCCAAAGCTGTTCTGAAATTTGGTTTAATGAATACTGCTTAATCATAAATATTTTTAAGACTAAGCAGTACCACTACATAATTTTGTTCTGTGACTGTGATTAAGTGAAGATTTTAAACTGGAAGGAGTCATACATACAAGAGCCAGACAGCATGAGCCTTATAAATGGTTAAATGCAGACTATTCTGTGCAGTCTGCACCTCTTTAGGTACCTCCACTCTGTGCCCCAGTCATGATTTTGGCATTCTTTAAACCTTCAAGCTGAAGACCTTTATGCCTGATAATATTCTGGATGAAAAACATGCCATGATTTTCCTTACCTGAGTAACTGCTTTCACTTGCCCTGTGTTGACAGTGGTGACCGGGGTACCCACAGCAGTCTCTGTGATCACATATTGCCCTTGGGGAATGGTCATCATCTGAATCTCTGATGCTAAAAAATTACAAATTGGATAATCAAGACTTCCAGTCAAAGACAACCTTCAAAGATTATGTCTTATGTCAGAAAGATTTAAAGTCTGAAACAGTGGGTATTGAATAGAAATTCAGGTGATATAAAGCCTTGTAGAACCCTGCAGGCCTCAGCAGCATTATGCCAGGTAACACCAGCTGGAGATTTGGCCAATTCATGCAGAGAAAACACATCCTGTTCTCACTCAAATCATTACAGAATTACCATCCAGAACTGCATGGACACGAGAAATCATCTTCATGTCACACTCCTCTTCCACACAATTCTTTCAAGCATGCATCCAAATTTGAATAAGTAGCTATTCAACACATGGATTCTTGCTGAATGCAGGTTCCTTGGAATAAAGGAGCCCAGTGTGTCTGCCCAAAACATGTACTGGATCAGTATGGATGATACTGGAAGAGCTGGTACAACCATTTAGATTTGTCTGAAGCTTTATCTTCTTGATATTTATGAATATTAACCACAAAGCTGAATGAACTCTGAAAATCCTGTCCCATTTGGTAGCTGGAGACAATGGGGTATGTGTTAGACACACTTGCCAGACAAGTAGTTACAGCTACTGCTGGCACTTACAGTAGCTCCGAAATGAGTTCCAGTTGCTGGGAAGATATGTGTGCTGGACTGAGGAGCCTTGCTGCTGCTGGAGGGCTTGGTTTGGTGTCGATGGAGTTGTCTGCATCTGTGAGGGGCTGAGGTCCTGCTGAGGTTGTTGCGAGGAGGGACTCAAAGGCTGACCCCCAACCTACAGGAAAAAAAAAGGTGCAAGTGTTCTTGGTGCAGTAAGGATTGCACAGCTCTGTGCTGTCAAAAATACAACCTTCCCATTAAGGGAAAACACAGGCTGGGTTCCAGAGCATATCAAGTGCAAGAACTCTCCTCTCTCTCCTCCAACTTGATTCACTCTATGGTCAATAAGCTCCGAACAGGAAACAGAAATAGCAATATTATTGCTTGCCAAAGTGAGTCTATGGCAGAGACCTGAGATTAGAGGCTAAATTCTACCCAAGAGCACGAAGAGCTGCACTTCAAGTATTTGAGGAATGCCAGTTTCCATTCACATCTTCCGACTGACAAACTTCATTTAGCTGCAAATGTGTCTGTTTCTAATCACTGATGTCGCCTTTGAATATACTGTTGAGGGGAAAAAAAAAAAACCCAAGGCCAAAACCCCCACACAACAAATACCCAAATAAACCCACAACAAAACACACCCCATACACCCCGAGACATCTGGGCACTGCTTGATGATCTCAATGTGAGAGTAATTTCAGGTGTGGTCCTTTAAAAGACAATGAAAACATTATCCCCTTCATCAGCACATGCAATACGGCAGCTGACCAGGCTGGTAGGGAAAATATTTACTGAAGAGAAGGGGGAAATACCTGTGATGTTGACTGAGTTGCTGGTGATGGCTCTGCGACTTGGATGTGCTGCACCTGGATGGCATGTTGGGTGTATGTCTGTGGGTCATGGAGCTGCCCAACATCCACTGTGGAGTGCTGGGACTGGTGAGGTGAGGTAGCCTGGGGAAAAAGATCAAGCAGAGTTCTATACCCCAAGTTCTTTACAAGAGCAGCCACGTAAACCTCCTCTGGGACACAAGGTCTGGAATAATGAAGTAGGAGCCTTAGTGGAGCTGTCATTCCAAACTACGACAGGAGCACACCTGTTGAACTTTGTTGAGTTTCTTTGCATCCTGGGAGACAAAAGTACATTTAACAGACGTAATGGCATAGAGATGGTTCTATCTCAGTGATACCAATGGAAAGGACTTGCCTAACATCATACAAGCTGTTGGTGGCAGCTGTTTGGTCTAGTGGACTAAACCAGAGGGTTCAAAAGCAGGATTAGTGTTAACCACTTCTCTGTAAGCATCTTTCTCTACAATGTATACATATTCGAAATCTGCATATCCAATTCTTTAGTTTGACACAGCTCTACATCAAGATGTGCTCAGAGGTTTTTAAAGGTTTTTTTGAGCAACACTTGTTAATAATATCAATTGTAGTAATTGAATTACAAGTCTTGGATATTTATAAAATTAAGATCATGCTAATATTACCTGCAGGAATCAGTGTTCATGCTCTTGTATTGTTACAACAACCACAGTCCCTATCAAGTGGGGCCATTATTTAGATCTTTATTAACCAAATACATAACCTGATTTGTAATGAGGGGCCACAGAGAAAACAGAATTTCAGGTTAAAATATAAACACATGGTAGTTTCAGCTTCCTCCACTGGGTTACAGATTTCTTACAGTTGCCAGAGATATTTTCCTCAGACCAGTTACTCTAGCTCCACTCTGGTTCCATTTTTAGGAGGCTGTTGAGCATCAAGAGGATGAATATTCTAATAGGTGCTATGAAGGGAACAAGCAACCACTCTCTCTACTTCCAATTTTTGTTCCAATTTTTGGCTCTGACTCACTGAGGACAAGAAGTACAAATCAGTCTTGAACTGCAGAAAATGGGTCACCCACTGACCCACCTTTTCAGTTGCTGGAAAACATTCCTAGAGCAGACTTGAGCAAGGCTGCCCAAATGGGTAGAAATAAGTGAGGACTGTGTTGATGTGTCTCCAGCAAGCTGATCAAGGCTGGCAGGACTATTTACATCTGGTACAAGTGCTTATGAAGGGAACCTCATGCCTTATCAATTGATTTATCTGTAAAAAGTAGCTGCAGCACTTTTTGTAACTACTCCTTAACACACTTCTGTATGCTAGAGCCCCAAGAACACATAGACTTGATAGGGAAGGGATCAAAAGCACAGCAAGATCCCCACCAGGTCACTCACCTGGGCCACTTGAACAACCTGCAACTGTATGTGCTGAGGCTGCTGCAAGCCAGTGGTGGATTGAGACACAGGGATGTACTGGATGCGCTGGTAATCTCCCTGGGGAGTCCGATAGTCTGTAGTGAGGGTCTGGGAAATCTCTGTCATTGCTTGGGTAAGTAAATCTGTTGTCTGAGCAGGGGGAGAGAGAGAGAGAGATACAGATCATCATCATATTGATGTAGTTCTTTAGGGCTGTAGTTCTTTTACCTACACTTACAGTGGATCTGGTTATTTATTTACAAGAGCTTAATGTGTACAGAGGTTGAGGTCATAAGTAGTCACCAGGGATCATCAACTAGAATTGCTCTCTTCTGTCTAAATCCTAGTCAGGACCCTTAACAGCTAATTTAACATATCATAATAAAAATCATTACTTTCATCTTGTGACATACCAGTATTCTGTTAAACAACAGAAGTCCTGTATTTGTGCAGAGCTGACTTAGTTTCCAAGTAAAAAAGTGGTTCATGGATATATTCCACCTTTCTTCTTCCCCTGTCAGAGTGACAACTGTATTTCTAATGTGTAAAGACATTTAGTACATAACTTAATCAGATTTATGAATTCAACAGCATCCGGATTGAACCTCTCCAATTTAAAGCAAAACAGTCTTTTATCCAGTTAGTCTTTAGATAGGATGTTTTAAACTGTGATGAATAGGATTTTTAAAACTACATAGTATCCCACGACACTGAAGGACACATTTTCTAGTCTCAGCTTTCATTTCTGTGGCAGCTGATGTATTAACAGCAGAGAGATTGGCCACCGGAGATTCATTTTGCTGTGCAAAGGATTACAAAAAGATCTGACTCCCTGAACACAGTTTGATCCAGTCCCCAGTCACTGTTAAACTTGTCCTCTTGATGCCAGGATCTGCATCTCTTACTTCAGGAGAAAATTCCCAGTGAAAATCCAAAACATGTGTAGCCCTGTGTTCATTATGTGGAGTCAGTAGGTCTGAATGAAAGAAGGAAATGGATTTGGAGATAAAAGACAAATCCTTAAAGCTACAGAAAAATATTAACAGCTCCTGAGAGTGCAGAACTGGACCACACAGGCTCAAAACCAGAAGTGATCTCAAATAATGTTCTGATACAGGTTTTAAAGTGATGTCTGCCAAATTAACCAGTATCACTAATACCGGAAGGCTCCTGTTCTGTGTTTCCCTGCACTTCCCTGGTGTGCCTCCAGCCCTTACCACAACAGTTTCTCCAGTCGTGCTGTCGGTGGTGAGAACGGTCGGCGTGGAACTGATGACGGCCGTCGCCAGTGGGGCATGGATCGTGTTCGGGAGCTGAGCAAACTCTGGGTGCTTCTTGCGGATGTGCTGCACCATCTTTGTCTGCAGAGAGAAGCAAAGGAGTGTTGGAAGCACAGTCAGTAACTCTGCTCAAGGCCATGTGAAATCCAACGGCCTGGCCAAACACAGCTTTCATGTTTCCCTCAGTAAAGCAGCAAGATCCACAGTATGAGAATCTTAGTGTGAATGAGATCCTTGCTATGAGATCCTCTGGTCCACAAAGTTGAAAACAAGGATCACAAACCTGCTGCTGATTAGAGCTGACACTGAAGTATTGTCCTCAACAGCTTTTTACCACAACATAGCCAAGTGGTTTATTACTTTTTCCAAAGGTCGTATTTTCTGTGTTTTGTTTCCCTGCTCATCTCCTCTGTAACTATTAGACAGCAGTTTCCAAGCCCTTCCATTCATGATCATGCTCTGGTAACTTTTCAGCACAAACCCTCTATTCATGGAATCTTTTGGCCCTAAACCAACCAGACTGTGCCTGCACTGTCAGCACACAGCATGAAACCAGCACTCTGACTGGGAAGCAGAGAGCTCTGCTTGTGGACAGATAGGTGACAGAGCACCATGGTGAAAGAGCATCCCCAGGGAGAGGCTGTCTGAGGCCAGAACCCCCCCCATACCTTACTGCTGTATTGCTTGGAGCAGTGAGGGCAACACACTGGAGGGGTTGCAATGGTCCCTGTCAGCTGGGTGTGGGTGCTCAGCATGGGATCTGGCTCTCCCGGGCCCGCAGGACGCAGTTTCCGGATGCTTGGAGGTAGCTCAGCACCAGGATGGTTTTTCAGAATGTGTGCTTTGCGTTTGCTGGCACTCTTGTACACCTGCAGGGCAAAGATTTGGAGTTAAAATGGTGCAATCCCAGTGTCTACACAGGAAACAGCTACCAGTTATCTTGATCTGGAAGGTCTGCATGTTTCTTTAGAGAATACATTTAGTTAAATCCTCAAACAGTTACAACAAAAGGCATGAACATATGCCTTCCTGTTTCATCAACCTGTAAAAGCAACTGACTCCTTGTGCAGCACAGAGAAGCCTTTTGAGAACATACTGTATGCCACAACCAAACACCAAAGCAGGACAAAGAGGTAAGAGGAAAACCTTTTTTGCCATATTTGAAGATCAAATGCCCAGTGTTAATTTGTTATGAGGGTTGATGTCTCTACTTGGTACAAAGCATCAAACTGTATTTAGCTGACTGATCAACATACTTTTTAACTCTGTTTAGGCACATCAACAAATACCATTTAATAATTAAAACTATTTTTCTCCCCTCATACAGAAGGAAAGAGACATCACAGAAAGACATACTGAGGATAAGGACAGTCAAAATACACTCCCTGTTAAATAAAGGTCCCCAGGCATAAAAGGCAAAGGAGAATAAGAGTAAGAACCCAAAGGCGCTGCAGAAGCAGCTTCAGGCTCCACTGACCACTGGGAATTGCTGGCACATGACCTAATAAGCAGCTTACAATAAAAGGTGCTTGTAGTCTAGTTTTCTAAACTTGAGGTTTCTGAGTTTCTGAACTCAGTTTCTTCATAGTGTTTAAGTTTCAGAAGACTTTATTCCTACAGACTTGACATAAACATCCCAAGTATTATTGTAATGAGAGTAATGTTTTAGATTCTTTTCTGTGAGATAGACTTATCTCTATCCATCAGTTTGAACCAATAATAAGAAGAGTTCTGGCACTCTTCTAACCAATGAGAGTGACCTGTTCTAAAAAGTATATAAAGAAAACAATTATTTTAATAAAGAAGAATCAGATACAGTTTTTTATAACAAAGTCTCATATCATTTGTTCATCGCCCACAGCGACAGGTGCTAAAGACCAACTTTTAGAAGTGATACAGAAACCAAAAGTACTTACTGGCCAGGAATTATACACAGACAGGATACTTCATCCTGGGCTAACACAAGACTAAGGGTCAGTGACTGTCTGCTGGATAACAGTATTCAAGTTTTGCAATGCCAAACACAGCAGATATGGGAAACCTGCAGCCTTCAATTAGCATTCCACTGCCTTGGCCTAAGTGGATTTTGTTGTCCTTTTTTTATTTTTTTTGGACAGTACTGCAGGAATGTTTCTGGCAAGCACCTCAGAAAAGCTACAAACCCTGCCAGAGATTTCTATGCAGAGACAAATTGGTTGCATTCAGGACTGGGACTGAGCTATGCTCCAAGGGGTGATTTCCCACACACCTTATCACAGTATTGACAGAAGTAATCTCTGTTGGGTTTTATGATAGGCAACGTGAGCTCTGGCACCTCTTCTATTTTCATGTCTGGATGTCTCTTTGATAAATGATTCACCTTAGGAGAAACAGAGAACAAGAACATATTACAGCTGAAAGCCAAACAATTGGTGCTTCTTCCAGACATGGGTAACAGCCAAAACAAAACTGAACGATGCAAGCCAGCAGCACTGGAAGCATTTGCTGCTGCAAGGGTTATTGAGCACTTGCATTTAACTGCTGAAGGTGTGGTCTTGCTAGGTCTCATTTACAGTTTCTCTAACCAAAATTAGATAGGAAGGGATGAAACAGTTTGCAGATCTGTGTTGTAGGTGATATCTGAGGGTGAGGTAGTGTAAAGGGCCTCTGCCCAGATCAGAACACCCAAGAAACCTTTGCAAACAATCTCCAGTTGTAGAACAGCCTTTACCCAGAGGCAGCTACAAGACATGGCCAGAAGAGGCCCTCAAGAAGGGAAAGAAAAAAAAAAACAGGAAAGACAGTCAGGAAAACTGACTTACAGGCAGTAAGGCTGAACAAGACAGTATTTTCATCTCGTGTCCACTTAAATACAGTACACATCAGTCAGCCTTACTTAGTGTTGAAATATGGTACTGACAACCAGATGTACAGCGCAGGCAGTAAAAATGCACAAATTTGCTGAAGAGGTAAAACACAGAGGTTTAAAAAAAGATGCATCACCTCAACTCAGCTACAAAATTTGCTAAAATTTACATCCTTACTGGATAAGACCAGACTGGATGGGGCTTGGAGGGACCCGGTCTAGTGAAAAGTGTTCCTTGCCCATGGCAGGTAGGTGGAATGAGATGAGCTTTAAGGTCCCTTTCAGCCCAAACCCTTTTATGATCCTTGCATTCCAATGCTGGAATTTCATCTTTATTCCTTACCTATTCATCAAAATCGAGTACAGAGGCTGTAAGAGCAGCCAGGCACTCACCAACATGCCCCTGCGGCGGAAGCCCATCATGCAGAGGCGGCACTTGAACATGAAGCTCTCATAGTCAGTGGATGCAATCCGGGGCTTGAAGGTTTTGGAGCGGCTGATCCGATCAGCCTTCTTGGCCTCCCTCTCTGGGTTGTGCATCCTCTGCATGTGCTCTCGGAGCTTGTCCTTCCTCTGGGAAGAAGAAATCAGGGAGAAAAATGTCAGCAAAGTCACAGAAACTGCCATACTGCCTGTTGTGCATAGGAGCCACAGTTATTCAGGGATCTCTCTCCAGAGAGAGAAATTTTCCTCTCAGAAAAATGTGCTCCTTCACCCAGAAGTATCCAGTCCCTCAGTGTCCCATCACAAACTCAGTGACAGGGAGCAGGCTGCTGCCACCACAGTTTACCTGGCTCACAGTCTGCTCCATCTGTTCCAGCGGGATTTGGAAAGGCATCTGGATGACATGTGCTGACAAGATGAATGCCATGGACACAGGCATCTTGGCCAGGAACATTATTAATTCACTAGCATCAGCAAGAAGTTTCTTAACTGAACTGATATAAAAGATGTAACCCAAACACCTGGCAATGGAGGTGTATGATGTCCCAGTTCTTAATGAGCAGACAGAAGGTTCCTTTGCTATTAAATTATTAGGAATAAGATCTGTTTGAAGTAAGATGTTGAGGTGACCTTGCCCCTTGTCCTTCAGAAATGGATGTCACAGCTTACACAGCACAGCAAGGAATGCATGCAACTCACAGGCAAGTCTAGTGTGTTTACATGTTATTTTCTTTCACCTTTGAGAACATGAGCTTATCTCCTTGAAAAAGGGTACGGAATAGTTGTTTTTGTACTAGTAATGATCCAGCCAAGAGCTGCCTCACCTTGAACTGCTTGCCACAAGTGGAGCACAGGAAGTCTTTGCGGTCTGAGTGCCGCAGCATGTGGAGTCTCAGCTTGTCAGGGCGGCAGAAAGCCTTGTCACACTCTGTACACTGGTAAATCTTCTCAGAATGGAAACTACGCACGTGTTTCTTGACCTAAAACAGCAGATCACAGAAAAATGAAGTTTATTCAAGAGAGAACTGAATGGTAACACAGCCTAGGAAACTCTTCGCAATATGAAAGAAAAGTGTTTGAAGGTGTCCAACCTGCTTTGGTTTAAAAAGTATTTGATCAGAACAGCTCATATCTCAACAACAGTTTCAATAAAGCTATAACATCTTTATCACTCATCTGGATGGGTGATTCGATTTCCTCAAGACTGATTCTTGAAGGCATCAGCTATTGCACAGTTGCACTTAGTGAGCAGTGAAAGTCCACAATGTACCATTTGCACAGAATTGCCCTCGAGTTAACTCATTCATCTGAGGTTCATTATCTTCCTCTCATTTATAAGAAACCAAAACATGGGGACTAATTCCTTTCAATCAGACACAATGAGCTTGCAGTTACAATTGGCAAAGAAAACAAAACTTAATCAGAAGAGCATTTGCACACCATTCCTGAATGGTAATTACTTGTCCATACTTTGGGACTATCCTTCACCTCTTCAAATGTCTAGCAGGGTTTTTTTTATCTCCCAATAAAGGTACTAATGAGGTTTGACATTTGAAATGCAGGCACTAATCAAGAAATGGATCTCTAATTAAATCCTTACCATCTTCTAATACTGATCATACATGGAACAACTTGGCATCTCTACCTGTTCCACACAGAAATATTTCAGTAGGCAGCAGTGACTAGTCTTAATTATTCATACAGCAAGAAGAGGAAAAAAAAAAAAAATCATTGTTCAATGTCAAAAATGCAACTGAATACTTCGGAAAAAAACCATGGGAATTTCAGTTGTTTGCATGGGAAAGTTTACAGGGAATTAAGTTGTAGTACAGCATTTCTGAATCATCAGCATTCTTCCCTGTTGAACATTTACAGAAGATAAAGGACTTCTGCCAGGATGGAATTATATTAGTAAATCACTTTCCCCCATACTTTCCTCTTTAGTCTAGTGGATAGTCTATCTGTTCCTGTTACTGATCTAAACTGGATTTCTACATTACAGTTTCAGAGTAAGATACATGAACTACTTTGTCCCTAGGAAGGATGAGTATGTGCATGGTCCATCTCAGTTTTTTCTTACTGAACATGGAAACAGTCTTTAAATTCTACTAATGACCTTGTCCAAGTGCTCAAGCATAGTGCAGAGTAGCTGCATTACTCACTGCTCCAGTGCAGTGTGCAGGGAAGGAGAATAAAGTGCCCAGCTGAAGCCCAGGGGGGAACTCAGGAAGCAGAATCTCCTGATCTGTTCTGGCATTTCTTCAAGCTGTTCAAATGAATTATCCTGACAGAAAACAGGCAAGGGATTAAAGATGGAAAACCACTCGGTTTTTTGTTCAGAGTTTTAATAACAAAGGGCAAGGTGTGTTCAAGTACGAACTGAATACAGCAAAAGAGAATTCCTTTTTGTGCCATGGAGACGTAGTAGTCAGAACCTCTGCTTCAGGCATTTTTTGGGAATAAGGCACCCACCCTTCTGCAGTACAGTGCCTTCTAATGCCAGATTGAAGCATCACATCTGATGATTTAGTGGACAGAACACTTCAGTGTCTTAAGACAATGTCTAGCAGTGCTTGGTCACTCTTCCTTTTCAATTTCGGGCTGAGGTGAACCCCTGCACCTTGTGAGAATTGAACTGCAGTAAAGTTACACAGGGAGAGCACTGAGAAACCCACAGCCTTGTGAGAGACCCTCAAAGCAGCACTTCGAATCAGTACAGCATCTCACCTGGATAAAATCTGGGAAGCGTTTCTTGCAGGTGGGGCAGGTGAAATAGCCGTCATTGACGTGGATGGCCACGTGATCCTTAAGCAGATCCAAGCGGTCAAAGGACTCAGGGCAGAATATGCAGGAGTAAGTTTTCTGGTCCATGTGGAACTTCATGTGGCTCTCGAGGGCCCCGCTGTTGATGAAGCCCTTGTTGCAGATGTCACAGGTCAAAGGGCAGTTCCCTTCCCGCCCATGGAACCGCAGGTGCTGGTCCAGCTTGTCCTTCTCCCGGAAGGCCTTCCCACACTGCAGGCATTTGAATGGGCGAAAGGATTTCCGGATGAACAGGTGCTGCAGAGCTGCATTCTGGAAGAAGCATCCAAGAGCCCATTAGCTTTCACTACCATGTACAGATTCCACAACCATATATATTCAGGATTAAATATACTGGATGATCAGTGAACCTAATCTTCAAGAATTTATTTTCCATCATATGCTGTAATCTAGTTTCAAACCTGATGTTTTAATTTACTGATGTTCTTTCCCAGGAAAGTGTAGTAAACACAATAAAATGGTTTTGCAATAATATCTGTGTTGTTCATTCCTTCTAGAAGGAAAATTTCTTCTTAATGTCGCTCTAGTTTGACCAATGTAAGTAAAAAAGTTTACCTTTCTTTCACCAATCACACTGGTCTGTGTAAAATTGTACATAAGAAGAAACGATCCTTAATAAAATAATCATTTTCTTAGCCTTCTGACAAGAGTGCATGTCGTGTGTTATATGAAACAACGACAATACGCTGCCTCCAATTTCCAGCAGGGGAGGCTATGACAGACAGAAATCAGAGGACATACCTGCAGCTACACCCTGAGTTAGTGGAACACAGTGCAGGAGTTCTCTCCATCCCTGATTTCTTCTGATTTAGCTGACTTGTCTTTAAGCATGCCATTTTTCTATAAAATAAAACTAAGTCCTTTCTGAAGCACAAACCTGGGCCTGAGAAGAGCTGCAATTCCAGCTGATTATTTGCTATCATGTTTTAAGTTCAGCCACCACACAAAGGAATGGTGAGCCAGCACCCCGTGTTTCCCTCAGAAGCAGGGCTTATGAAATTCCACAGCTCTTTACAAGATCATCTACTGCATCAAAGATCACCTCAGAGATGTGCAGCAGTGGTTTAGCATTGCCTGGAGACCTTCTAGTGGAACACAAATTCAAGAAATGCTGGTCTGAACTTGTTTATTATTGCCAAAAAGAAAAACAGAGTTACAAAATATGATGGCAAGGGCAGAATGGCAGCTTTATAAGCAGCAGGTAAGAACTTGTGAGCAATTCTCCACTCCTGCTGTGCACAATGTCTCTTTTCAGCCTCTATTTTGTTTTGGTGTGTGTTTGCCTTCACTCTGCCTTTTCTGTAACTTTTCATGATCATTCTCTCTTTGTTTTCTCCCCTTTCCCTTCAGATAAATGTTATAGAGCTATCCCAGTCCTGACGCAGCACTCTTTGCTGGAGGAACAGATGCTGCTGAATGCACTGCCCATAGAAAGAGGGAAGGGGGTCCTGCACCTGCATTGCAATATGGGATGAGAACTTTTATGTTGGATAGTTGCAAAGCTGGAATTGAGTTCTACGAAATCCCACAGCACATTGTCACCCATATTGCACTCAAAGTACACTGCAATGCTTCATTCCTCTGCAAGAAGTCTAAGCAATATCCACTCTTCTCTTAGATACTTCTATAAGCCATTATTTATTGGTGTCTTCTCTTTTCATGTTACACACAGAATCTACATCATGATAGTTAAGAGAAATAATGTGGAAGACCATAAGTTTAGGTTGCATATTAGGAAGAAATTCTCAGCTGTGAGAGTGGTGAGGCCCTGGCACAGGGTGCCCAGAGAAGCTGTGGCTGCTCCATCCCTGGAAGCATTCAAGGCCAGGTTGGATGGGGCTTGGAGCAACCTGGGATAGTGGAAGGTGTCCCTGCCCATAGCAATGGGGGTGGAACTGGATGAGTTTTAAGGTCACTCCCAACCCAAACCACTTAGATTCCACTAGAATATTGCTGACACTTCTGCTCACATGTGCTCCATATTACCCACCTCTCCATGTGACACATTCAAGACTTCTGCAAACAAATTTCCCTGGTTTCCTGTCTCCTTTGCTTGTGGGAAAGTGGCAACTGACACAACTGACATTTGCTGTATCATTAAAGTGCATGCCAACAGCTGACACTGATTAAGTAAAGCTAGGAGCTCTTCTGCTGGAAGGAGGGAACAGTTTGGGGATAATGTGAAATGCTGTGCTACAAATTAAATTTGTGAACCTGAAAGATCCTTTTTACCATCTGAACTGCAGAGGGAAACCTAGACTTTCATTCCAGGAAAACAATTGTTTTGCTACTAAAAAAAAAAACCAAACCAAACCAAACAAAACAACAAAAAAAAACAAACAAACAAAAAAAAAAAAAAAAAAAAAAAAAACAAAAAACAAAAAAAAAAAAAAAAAAAAAAAACAACAACACACAAAAAAACCACAAAAAAAACCAACCAAACAAAAAAACCCCCAAAAACCCAAAAAACCACCACTTTAATACAGGAGGAGTTTCAAATAGGGCTTCTCAGGAGTTGTCATCATCACCATTCTCTATTTTACAAGGGAGAAAAATGGGAAACACAAAGATCTGCTGTAAGTCACACTGGGAATTAGAAAGACAGCCACATGCTGTGCAAAAATTGATGTGCTACTTGGAGTCCAAAGGATATAATTTCCCCCTTAACCACAGGGAGATGCAAATAAAACATAGGAGAAAAGATGTATTTCAAATCCTGAACTGCATTATTAATTTGAGTTTTGATCATTGGTACCTTAGCAGGGAACTGACTGCTAATACAGCAGGCCAGACTCAGCATAGCCCGGTTGTTATCTCAAGGGCTACAAAAGGTAAAATGTTTTACTGCTCTTTGCCTAGGTAATCTATCAACTATAAAAACAGAACAAAATAACTAAGTGTTGTCTCATTAACTTGTAGTATTGATCTGGCACAAATAAATCCTCCAAAACTTTAAGACTGGTATTTTGGCTCTTCATCCAAGCAATTCACTCCTGTAAACTCCACCTTAAATCTACAAAGAACTGGTATGAAAAGAACTAGAAAAATGCAAATTGTTATTCAGGTAACACTTAGTTCTGGACATTTGTTACCTAAAGAAGAATGAATGTGACAATTTATGGTGCAGGGTCAATCAGGAAACACTAAACAGGAGCTGGACAAAACAACATGGAAGGTGGTGTTGATACGTACCATTGGATTAGATACAGCAAAAACCCAATGAAACAAAAATCCAAACCTACCTGCAGCTCCAGCTGAGCAGGCAGCATTGAGAGAGAGAAAAATATTTATGTTATGCAATGGACTTGAAAAAACAGAAGCCTTGACTTCTGCAGGTCACTACAAGGGCTCTTCCAACTAGAGTTTACTGCTTTGAGGTTTTTGCCTCAGGAAACACTGACAGATCTTCGAGGTTTACTCTGCAGTTAGTAACTGCTCAGGGGGAGTTAAAGGGCAAAGATAAAAACCACAGATAATCTTGAAGGTGTTTTATGACCTTCCCTGTTTTCCTAGGGCTGATTAACAAGGATGCTATGTGCACTTCAGAACCATAGTGAGAACAGAATGCTTTCAGCAGAAGGAATAATTAGGGCAGGATGACAACAGGGTAGGGATAAGGAAAGTAAAAAAGTTAAGGAGAAGGGACTTTTTCTAACCTCATTTTACTGGCTGAGCTCCTTGTTACTCAACTAGTTGCATTTCCTTCACCAAGAAGGAAGTGACTTGTGCTTTCCAAACTGTATCCCTATCCCTCCTGTTTCTGGCATTAGCACACAGACATACTACATACTGCCCAGAAATGAACTAAAAGCAAATATTCATTTTGGCTGTGGACCACTATGTTCCTCTAATTTTCTACAAGAGTTTTTGAAGGGTGATTGTATCTTTTTGCAATACTAGGGACACAACTGCCATAGTTAAGGTCTGATCTCCAAGGAAACCCCACAGGCTTTAAAGCAGAGGCTGAAAAGTGAACTGATCCTAACAGGACTTGAAGCCTGGGCAGGACAGATCAGTTCTTCCAGAACGCAGTCTCAGAGCACCATTGTCTTAAGCCTTAGAAAAGCTGAAGCAATTCACAAAGAATGACTGGTTTTGAAAACTAAATGCTATCAAAGTAATAATAAAGAATTAGAGCTACACAAGTTTTAGAATCATAACCAGGAGTCAGGACTTTCTACCTTTTCTTTCAAAGTGAATAATGTACCACAGATCTGAAACCCAAATGTTTCCTTGCTTTTATTATGAAGTGCACGTTATTGTAGGCAGGTGCAGTGTGAGTGTTCAGAGGGTGATTTTTCAGTGCTTAAAAAACGATGCTTGCTGGTTTAGTCTATCTCAAGCACTCATTGCTCACAGTCTGATGCAATAAGGAAAGGTCTGTGCAACCTTCCATCTGCCATTCTGCCAGTGCTTCTGGCTTGAAACATCTCCAGGACTCTGCTGAACACGAGCTGCCAGATACAGGGGAAGTTTGGAAGACTTGAGATACAAACATGTCACTGAACCACCACTGCACTCCTCTGAGCTGTAATCCATTTGTGATGAATTTACAGAGAACGAAAGCTAAGTCACAAGACAAAGAAGTGACTTCAGAATTTCTGTCCTTTTCTTCCTACATTCACTATTTCAGAGGACCATAAGTTGACATTTTGGGTTCAAAAGTTCAGGGAAATGGCCAACACTTTCTTTTTTTACTGAGGACGATGTAGCACACTGTAAGCAGAACATCCCCATGCTCTGTCAAAACTTCAGCATCTCTCTCTGTACTCTATTACAAGCCCTTCAATACATTCAGTAAAAAATCCCTCAAGCTTTTAACATATGAAAATGAAATTTCTGGTAGAAACTTGTCACTCAGACTTGAAGCATTTCGTATGGTTAAAAACTGTGCAGTCTTAATGCGTCCAAGCCGAACTCTTCCTTCAAGACATGTCACAGCATTTTTGGGGTATCACCACCATTGGTCTTGCATATATATTGCTGTAAACTGCAAGCAAAATTTGGCCCAACATCTTCCTATGCAGAATAGTTACTCAACTCTTTTCTAATCCTTCCTCATCCCCTAAGAATGAACTCTTACCCCCACTGCAGCTGTTTCTTTCCTTAATCCAAAGTTAACACAGAGAAGAAAAAGATTTTAAACTAAATAAACCAATCTCCCAGTTACAAAGCTTCAAGGACTATTTGCTTGCATAATTTCCCTTTTACTGTGTGTAATTTTTACACACAGTAAAAAACAGCTCAGCCAGTTGACAGAGCTCAGGCTCAAAGTGTTTGCTCTTAATACAAGTTTTGCTCTCAAAGGCAAGTTTTTCTACCCAAAAAAGGACTTTATCACTAAGTATAATCATCATCTAAGTGGATCCAAAGTGAGGTTGTGGCTCCTCTTTGGCAATTATTTGCAAGAGAGTTCTGAGAGACACAGATGGTGCTGTGAGCAAGCCATTAGTCTGTGCCACAGCACCATGATTCTGCCAGCTGTTTGAAGCACCTCTGCTTGCTAGCTTGGATGGACCATGTTACTATGCAAGAATTACTGTGAAGGAATTCAATCAGCTCCAGCTCCTGACCAGTTCCCACTAGCACCTATGAGATACTGGTCCTTTAAGTGAGACTTGTCTTCCTCTCAGTGCAAAGAAAACTGCTAGGAATTACATGCTTTATTTGGTGATTTGGAAATGGATACGACAGTGAAAGGAGGACCAGCTGGCCCTGGCATTCCCTGGGTTAAGGGGATGTGTTCCACCTTCCTCTGTGCTTACCCTGATGCGCTTTGCTCGCCTCATGTCATCTGCTGTCATGGTGCTCTGTGTGGGCACTGTGCTCCCCTCGTGCGGTGGCTGTACGTGAAGCATGTGGTTTTCCTGCTGCTCTAGTGCTGCCTGTGGCTCTGGTGGTACCGGAGTCTGTTCCTGCTGCTCCAGCCCATTCAATGGGGCTTGTCCGGCCTCATCAAACTGCCCCTTGCTGGAAAAAGGCAGCAAGTCCTGAAATCGCAAATCATACAACCAGTGATTATTCCCCCACCCACTGAAAAACACTTTGATAATACTCAGCAGACAACAAGATTTGTATGTGTTTAATCACAAGCTATAAACAAAACAGTAGTTTGTGTAGTGTTTACACTAACTCCTACAGTTCTACAGCATCCACTGCTGCTTTCAGCACATCACCTTCACCTACAGCAGCATCACCCAGAGAACCAGGGAGGCAGTGCTGCAGGTGGGTGACTCTCCAGGGGCCACCCCTTTGTCTGACCAGCCACAGACAATTACCATTATCCAGCTGTTAATAGCCAAGAAGGCTTCTGTACTCAGGCCTATTTCTGCTTTAACCAAAGAGACTAGTGCAGACCCAGGAAACGAGAGAATTTTTGTCTCCTGGAAACTGTTGTTGCTTTGAAATACTGTGTGTCATTTTGCAGTGTCTTCTCCTTTCTAACAAACTATCAGGAGTGCCGAACTGCAGAGTGACAAACAAGGTGATGACACTGGGTACTGTGTAGGTTTCTTTATCCAGTTTCCCCAGCTCTGCATACATCACTTCCACGGATCACACAAAGCTGTTTCTCCTCCCCTTTTGCATTAGCATAAAAGGGAGGTGTTGTGAGCAAGAAGCACATGCCAAAAATCTATATTCTCTCCCTGTTAGTTCCAATAACTCTTCTTCTCTTCTTTTCATCCATTACATGAAAAACACATAGATCCTTATTTGACACCACGTAATGCAACTGAAGAAACCTAAAAGCGCAAGCTAGGGAACAGAGCACCAGAATTAATCTTGAATTATGTCAGCTGAAGGCTGGTGCTGTCAAAACACAAAAGCAGGTGTGGGAGAAGAAAAATCAAGGAACAAGACCCTTACAGATTGTGAGTGCTCATCAGAAAGAGATGCTTAGTAAACAATACACCACCTCAGTGTCCAGCCCAGGTCCGGGTGGCAAGTTTCTACCTTGCTTACACTCAGCTGTGCTCTCAGCATCCTGACTCTCCAATTCCCAGGAGAACTCGTGCCCAGCTCTAGCGTGGTGACCTCCAATGGCTTGGGACATCACCCTGTCCCACAGCACAGACACATGTGAGCCAGTCCTGGGCCATGCTTCAAGCTGGCAGAACACAAGCCACCTCCAGTCCAGACGCCGCTCACACACTGGCCTGTGCCATCTCCCCACAGTGAAGGGTTTGGGACCAGCACTAGGTTTATTTGTCTAAATAAGGCTGGGATGTGTCATGCCAGCCTGTAGAGAGGGTAAGCTCACAACTGCCTGCGCCTAATGCAGCACTTAGGGCATTGCAGCAGGAATTCACAGGCAGAGTATACATTCCTCCCTCTGAGTCAGCATGGAGCCATGACCCAGTGAGGTGGCAGAGGAAAATTACCACTCCAGATACTAGCTTTCAGCTAAGTCATAAACCAGAGCATTGATCCCTCCTCCTGCCACTGCTTATAAAAGGACTTGGTGGTAACCTAAGCATGGTCAGAATCAGAGAATTTAGCTTTTTACTTAAATGCATTGTCCCTTACATCCCTGCAGAATATAACCAACAGCTACAAGCAAAAGAACATTTTGCAGTAAGCCTGCCTACAGGCAGCCTTCTGTTAATATTAAAACATCATAGAGAATCATATCTCAAACTGATTTAATTCCACCAGCAACAGTTGTAAGAGCAAGCTGATCTCACATTCCAGAAACCACAAATAGGAACCTAAATTCCTATTACAATTTTACTGTCTAAATTACTTCTGTGAGGCTGCTAAACTGCCGCAGTAACCCACCTCACTGCTAAGTGCTTTGGAGTGCAACTTGCTGCAGAAATCCAAGTGATTTTACAGGTTTTATAGAAGGGAAGTAGTGTGCTCTCCTGGCAGAGAATTCCAGCTAGAAACCAAAACTTACTCATGTGTAAGTCCAAAGCACACCCTCAGTTTGCGCTGATGCCCCAAATTATTTTAGTCAAGAGTTTACATTCCATGTGCTATTTTTCCCCTCCATCTCCAAAAATATACCTGTGTCCCTTCTTCACACTTTTCACCATTTTCACTGGTTACTTCCATACGCAAGAATTTGGGAGGGCGCCCAGGGCGCCTGCCTGGTCCAAATCTCTTCTTTCCTCGCCCACGACCTCGGCCTCTGGCTCTGCAGAATACAAGAGTGCTCCATGTTAGATACAAAAAAAGATGAATTTGGATTCTCCACTGATCTTATGCTTCCTTTTTCAGCATTCCTGCTCACCCATTCAACTCAGCAACAATGATGCAGTAAATAATAAAAACTGAAGAAATTCTGGCAGGAAAAACAATGGGTTTTTGGCTGGTATCTATTTTGTGCTTTATGAGAAACCAAGGTGCAGAACACATTAAAATTTCTATCAATAATCATGGGACCAAGAGGACTACTTGCTTCCATCCAGCCTTCTGCCATGGCAAGCCTCCCACTTCTAACCCCAGTTTATGGTGTGTTAGAAGCATTTTCAGCATGATGGAACAAGTGCACAAGGAAACCAATTTAAAATCTGAAGCCATAACATCCCTCCCCAAAAAGCGCTCAGCTGCTGATGTCAGGCACTAAACAGAAGGGAACAATTTTGTGTCAAAACAGCAAAACAAAACAGAGTCACTTGCTTCATTTCAGGAGAAAGAAGGCACCAATGTCTTCTGCTCTGTGACAGGTGTTTGTAGATTCAGTTTTAAATAGATCAGGATAAACTATCTTGCCAGGCCAATGAGGCACTACAAGCCTGTTTTCCAAGCTCTGTACTTCCATATCTCTGAGAAACATAGTATTTCAATACTGTGATACTGAAACATTACAAGTATTTAAAGTCATTGCCAAAGAAAAAAAAAAAAAGCAGCAAAACAAAAAACCCTCACCAATTTCAAGAGAGTATTTATTTATTTCTCTCAAGCTACTTCTTTCACAGAGTCTCTTATACCAGTCAGCCTCCTGCTGCCATGATTTTTCTAGTGCTGAGCTGATCTCTCCTGAGTTGGTCACCAAGATTTGCAGGACAAAGTCCCTCCTTTCTGCATGTTTGGAGAAGCACCACAGTGATCCACAAGTGAAGCTAAGGCTGTCAGTACCTGCTGAAGAAGTCCAGCTTCTCATCATGGGAGTTGAGATGCTGCTGGAGCTGCTCCGAGCTCATGAAACGCCGACTGCACTCGTAACATGGCCAGTTCTTTTCCTGCTCCCTGAGCACTATCGGAAATGTCAATAACACCATTTCACTCATCATCAATTAAACACCTAATTTTTTTGCCCCCAGCCTCTCTATCCTCTGTGGGCCATATTTCTCCCATGAAGGTTAGACAGCCTACACATCCCTGCTCCACTGGTCTTTCCTTTTATGCCCTCTGCACTGTGCCATGACCATAGGTCATCACAGAGACACAAAGGTCACTGGGGACAATTCCCATGGACTATCAACACTGTTAGAAATTCAGGGGGATTCTGAAATTCACCCTTGTATGTAAGAGAATCTACAGGATTGTGCCTTGGGCATAAGTTAAGGGAGATCAAGGGAAATTTCTAAATCTAAAGCAGTCATACCTCAGTTTATGAGACACAGACATTGAGTACAGAATCAGATCTCTTCCTAGGAAGAAGCAATCTAATGCTTCCCAGAAACTGAAGCAAAGACCTAAATTAAGGTAATATTCTCCTCAGAAGAGTTATTGGAAATAAGCCCCAATAACACAATCTAGATCTGGTTTAACTTTCCCAACCTTGCAGAAATTTGTGAGCACTCTACAGGCCATATATGTGAAAGTAAGGAGTGCAACTCGCAACCACCACCACACTGAAAGCAGAAGATGGCAAGTTACCCTTCCTTTCCTCCTCAGTTATGTCATGGATCTTCTGGTTCACAAACTCGGCATAGGAGGCAGCATACCACACCTGCAGCAGGAGCACAAGGTAGCAGGACACTTAGGTGGAGCCAGAACTAATGGAAATTTATTTGAAAATGCATTTTAAGCGAACATTTACTTCACTTGCCTCAACCACTAATGCTTAATGCTTCTTTCAACCTCACTAATAAAGTCTAGTAAGATCAATGTGCCTCCACTGAGGAATGAAAGAGCTTTTGCTCTTTTATTTTAAGGTCTAGCTTCCTAACATGAATGTTAATCTCGCACATGGCTACCAGTAGCTCTAAAGGAAGTAAGATTAATCTCTTTAAACCCAACTACATGACTGTAAAGGAAGGATGTCAGCAGAGTACTAATACTTGTACAAATTGTATACTAATACCAAGAGGAATGGAAATGTTATTAACTCAGGGGATTTTCCATTTCTTTCTGCTTTCCTTACATAGACAATAGGCAGCACTATCCACATAGATTCATTTAAAATGCTTCAGAGCTTCTGAAGGATTGGAGCAATATAGTCCTGCTTCCCAAAACAAAGATCTACCAGGCACCAGCATGATGGACCCACTTTTGTCATTCAAGCCTTCAGCAAAGACAACCACAAGAGGCAGGAAGGCAAAGATTATTAAAGCCTAAAAGCAGATGCTCACATTTAGCTGAGAATTCTTCCATCATTTCATCTGTTTGATGAAAAAGAGTGGATTTTAGAAGAGATTTCTCAAAGAAGGCATCAACAGATTTTCAGCATGAAAAACTCAAACATGTTTGGACTTGCAGTGGGCAACAGGCAGAGGTGAGTAGGGTTTCAAGGACTCTCCAGCTGGTGTGTCACTCAACAGAAATGTCACCAGCTGGATAAAGATGAAAGCCTGGAGCTCCTGGACTACACACCTGGCAGGCAAATCAGAACTTCCCAGCTTCAACTACTTCAATCTCTGGACAAAATGTACATGAATGCCCTACATCCATTTGGGGAGGAAATAACATTACCAAACCTTTCAATTAGGTAACCATTTTACAGCAACAGACACCACTAACACAAAGTAAGAAAAATTCTGCTCTCATAGGGAGGTCTGATTTCAAATTGTTTCAAAAACTGCTGAGAAAATGATGCTTGAATACACTTAAAATGGATTTGTAAGATTTCTAGTAATTCAGGTTAAAAAAAAATTAAGGACTGATTTCAGATAGTCCTGCTCTTAAACGGTATATGTAGGTTTTTGCCCTGATTTAGTAAGTGCCCTTACTAAATAATTGTTTTTCCAGACAAATTTTTGAAATCTACATGCAAGAAGAGATTTGAAGAACAACAACATTTCCTGATATCAAAGTTTTTTGTCCCCCCTCTAGTGCCCAAAAAATTGTTGAAAATTAAGGCCATCTCAGCCAGTCATGCTGCTTTGAGCTCAACGTAATTAATAAAGTTTAGAGGGAACAAACAGCAAACCACAGGGAAGTCACAATATCCTTTATCATTTTTCACATGCAAAGTTTCAGAAACTCCAAAAAGCCAGGTAGAAGGAGAGACCATATTCACTTAAGACACCAGAAAACAAGCCAGGAACACACAGGACCAACTGAAAGGGCATCCAGAATTTAAAAAAGAATGTTTCCTGCAATAAAAATTAGATTGTATCAGCAAAATATATGCTGTGTAAAGCTTGATGGGGAGAGACAAATAATTTACATATTCTTATTTTAAACTTCCTCATGAGACAAAGCTCATTAAAACACCTATGTTGGTGACTAACTACTTACTGACTTCAGTGACATTCAGTTCAGGCCATCAGAGGAAAAAAGCTCTAAAACTATTCACAGCAGTAGTTTCTGGCACTTGTTAGGCAGCAACTTTTAAGGTACTATTTAATCAGTAGAAAAAGAGAATCCTGACACACAAGCAATGCCATACCTTGAGTTCCTGCTTGGGCTCCACGTTTTTAATGGTGGTGTAATAAATGTGGTGGCCGTACTGATAGGCCACCAGGTTCTGCTCCAGGTGGTTTTGAGCTGGACGCACAAACATCATCCAGTTACACAAAGCCTCACTGGAAAGTTCAAACCACAGGTCCTCTTGCAAGTCTCTGTCTTTTCTGTCACCCTTATCAAGGGAAACCTGCAGCAAAATCCGATCACATGTGACTGTAACTGCCTGGCAGCACATTCAAAAGAATTTGAGTTATTAAGAAAACTACTATGCCCATGCAACTGTTACATTAGGGGAGCAATCAAGGCATAGCTAATTTTCTCTATTTACTAACATGGATCCAGGAACAGACAGAAAAATACTTAGCAAAAGGTAAAGATTAACTAGGGAAGCACAGTGGATCCTTCCAAGGCTTTCAGGGACAAGAATCATTCATTAAAGGGGTCAGGCACAGTATGAACATGTGACTATAACTAATGACACACAAGTAGCTGTAGCTTTAGTAGGCTACAGAAACATCGGTCAGAAGTTTCTAACTGGCAGACCCACTTTTCCTTTCATTTCTTGACTCATGACATTGCCTCAAGGAGGAAGCAGCACTTGTTTAGCTGAACTTCTCTTGGTTGCTGAATCTGCCTATGGTCACAACTTGCTTGTCAGACACTGATCATCAGAGCCCTCCTAAGATTGTGGATCTAAAGTCTAACAAATAAAATACCATTTTTTTATAGTGAAACCAATAAATAAATGGATAAAAGTCACTCAAATCCATTTTACCCCATGTCAATTACTTGACAAGAGGAAGGGAATAAAATATGTCCTCTCCCCTACATCTTATAAACAGAAAGGTAAGAAAAATATTTTGAACCGAGGTTACAACATGGCACAAAATAATGGCTGCAGAACGTCCTCAATAGGGGCTGCTGTTTTTATGTCCAGATGCTGCTTCAGCTCATGTGAAAGTGATTCACAGCCTTCCATGTTATGCACCCTATATATATATATATATATATATAGTTTTATAGATCCTATCATCATAATGCCAGAACATAACACCAGGATTAGTGTGTCATCCTGAATAACAGAACAGATTTGAAGCCAAAGCAATCTGGGTATTTCTTAGTTACATTCAGAGATGGAAGTATCAAATATGTCTAGTGAATTGATCATGGCAGAGTGACAAATTAATGAAAATAAAAGCTTAGGCACAAATTGATTCCCCCTTTTTTCACCCTTACCTTCAAATGGATATAGCAGTCTTTGAGTTCAGTCTGTCTGACCAGGGGTCCTTCCACAGGCCCAAACTGTGTACGCTTTGGGATACGCCTTTTGGAGAACACACCACCCAAAAACCTGTCTATATAGAGCACCAGGGGAAGGCTGGCCCTCGCCCTGGTCAGCACAGGCCGGTTTGGGATGGGATGCAAAGGTCCGTGTTTTGGACACACTGACGGATGTGCGTTATTACACTCTTCACACCCTGCAACACAAAGGCAGAGAGGATGTGAGTTTCAGGCAGACACACACCAGCTCAGAGACAGCCTTATCTCTCTCTAAACCTTTGGCTCAGCTGTGGGAACACTTATTCCAATAGTATGTCTCAATTTAAAATATTTGACAGGCCAGTGTCCAGCAAAATAAGAACAAAGCAGCAAAGAGACTTCACTAAGGACAGAATTGTCTTTTCAGTAAAGCAGCCAAATTTGAGTTCACAGTTCTGGGAATAAAGATTCACATTTACTCATTACTGCTAGAATCTGAGTGAGTTTTGCCTCTCTTTACTAAAGGCTGATGAAGAGGGAAGAAAAAAGGGGAGAGCGGATAGTACACTACTGTCTGCTATTACTACACATGCTTACACAAATCATTAGGATCAAAGGGCCGAGGTGGATCTGGATCCCATTCATCCATGTCAGTGTCTTCCCCATCTTCATCCTCATCTTCATCCTCATCATCTTCCTCTTTTGTTTCTATCCTTTCCATTTGATTCTGCAGAGGTGCTAAAGGATCAGAACCATCCACAGCCTCCATAGGAGGTAACACCTGGTTATGCACCGGTAATGATGCCTGAGGAGATAATTCACAAACAAGTCAAGCTGATTCATGAAGAAAACCACAAGAACAAGCAATGAAGGTCTAGTCTCTCCCTTTCTGCTGCCTCTGGTAATGGAGAGGAGGACAAGTCAAGGTGCTAAAAGACTGCCAAGGGATGTTTTGCATGGCTTACTGCTGCTGATGGCCTCACTCAAAACACCTGTACTACTCCCTGTCTCCACCTTGCCAAGGACTCAGTTCTCAGAAGAAACTGAACTCAGAGAAAGTTCTGGACCTTTGCAGAAAGTTTAAAACCAAGTCCAGGCTCTGTGGATATTATCGAGAGCCTAAAGCTGTATTTTAATTTCTTTTGTACAAGTGAGAGAATCTTGCACTTTGGCACATGATCTCCTTACAATTCAACAAAACCAATCTCCAGAGTACAAAGGTAGATGTCAGAGGTGGAGACTAGATATAAACTACAGGACATGAAAGACAGTCGAGGGCATTGCATTCTTCCACTAATTTTCAAGTTTAGCACTTTCCTTCCTTAAAAGAACTACATTTGAAGTTTGGTGCATATTGCATCACCCACAGGTTTCTCAGGTAGAGAACAAGAAATACTACACACCCAGCAGAGCTTCCTGAAAACACTGGCGAGAAAACCCAGTGGATGTTGCTGTGACAGTCAGCACTACACCTTCTGTTAACTTTACTTTTTAGCACTGATAGAATTTTAAGGTGGCTGCTTACAGAACCATCTGTGAAACAGGTTTCTCTGTATATTAAATATATGATCTCCTAAACCCCCATACATTCCATGGTGAGACTATGGAAGACAGTACAAATCTGCACTACAGCTTTCTCACATCTCCTCCCGGACCACTCAGCCACATTTCATCCCCAGAGATGATGGAGCACTGGAATCAGCACACTTGTACATGGAAAAGGAAAGGGTGCCTGGCAACTTACTCTATCTGCTTGTGGCCCCTGCTCCAGAGCCACTGGCTGGGGGGGGTCAGCAACGCTGCCAAGCACAGACAGGTTGGTGGGGTTCATGCTCTGAGCAGCAGCAGGCAAGAGCACAGTTACCTAAAATCACAGGCACTCATTTTAGCACTGCAGCATTTCTATCAGTCACTTAACAGGGCCTGGCATGCACAGCTCCCTTGAGCCCTGCACCCACTCGAAAACTGCGGTGTTCCCAAGGTTTTTGGGGTTCAAATAGGGGTGATGGGCTTGGACAGAACCTGCAGCTCCTGGGTCAAGGGGAAAGGCTTCAAATCTACAGACTTTGCAAATTCTGAATTACTTATTACATATTTTTAAATTAAGGTCCTATCCAGCCGGGGTTCAAATTACACTAAAAACAGTTGTTAGGAGCTCTTTAGCTCTTGGTAAAACCAGTGATTTGGGGTCTCTTTTCCTCTATGCCCAAATTTACTTTCATTTTCAAGGGAAAAGGTAAAGAAGGACTAAGAAACTTTTCCTCTTTTATTGACTTTTTTTTTCCTCAAGCAAACCCTACCGATGGCTGAAGGGTTGGAACTAAATAAGCTTTAATGCCCCTTCCAATCTAAACCATTCAGTGATTATATGATCCAGGATCCATTAAAAAACCAAGATGGTGTATTGACCTCATGAGAAGATCAAGCTCTCAAGAGGATCCCAACAATTATTGTTCTTTACATTTTACATACACTACAGATTTTTGTTTACAGACTCCATTTTTTTGTGCTGTAACAACCAAAAGAATACATATTATCACATTGGTCTCATCCATTCAGCTATAAAGCAAAGCATAACTAAGACCCTAGGAATCACTTTTCCTGCCTTTTGTTTCCTGCTTATCTATACAGGAATTTGTACCATTATTCCATGTGACTTTTCATCCTTCTCTACAGCTGACATCATGTGGCTTCTAGTTTGAGCCTCTGACTGTTAAGCAGCTTTTATGCTAAAATCCAAGCTCTTGCCTCTCTGCAGAGGGCTTAATAAATATCAGATAAAACTGAGAACAGTGAATTGGGCCAGCAGTGAGGGAACAGACAATAAAATCCATAACGTAAGCACTCAGTCTTAGAACTCCAAACTAGTTGCTTTGTTTAAAGAAGTATTAAGAGTAATTTATCAAATTCCTGAAAAAGAACAGCAAAAAGACTTCAGAGAATGGTTCCATGGTGAGGAGGAAACCACCATGATAGTCTGGTATTGACACTTCTGATGCCAAGTGGCAACAGAAGAGGCATCATTATTCCTCCAGTGTGCCAGCAAGGAGAGGGTCACACAAACTTGGATCTATTTGTGCCCTCTATTAGCATTGCCTACTACTAATCACACCAAACATACCCTTACTTGCACTTCCATGTCAGGCACTGCACAGATTATGGGCATTATTTTTATAAACCTCTCGCTTTCTTTCTACAATAAAAGTTTATTCTGAAAGACAAGAGGAGCTTTAACTATTATTTTATCATTAGTTGTCAGTTCAGGGATGTCCTATATGACATGCTGATGCAAAAACAGCTGCAAAGGCAGGAGTTGATATAATGAGGGATTAACCATTCACCAAAAAATTAATAGATGTGTTAGGACTGCTGTCAGACAGTGTTGGAATGGAGGACAGGCTGAGGACACACAGACAAGTGCATCTGGGATAATAACAGCATTATCACCTCTGTTGTCACTGCCATCTGCACTGCGTACATGTAATCTCTAGTTTTAATTAATCGTGTATTTGTTAATTGAGCTTTAAGACAATTAAATAGGAATTTCTGGCTTCTTAATGCAGGGAAATTGATGGAGCAAAAAATTCTAGAACAAAACTCCAGAGAATGAGAAGAATGAGAAGACAGCTAACACCTTTATTGTGTCAGTCATTGCTTCCCATCTGTGCCTCAACCATTTAAGTCTTTTAGAAGAAAATTTGTTTTCAGCACACATTCAATCCCTCACTCTGCCCCAAGACTGTCAATAAACACACAACTTAATGATGGCTTTGGTGATGATTCAGATCTAACACATCCATTCACATGTATCACTAAAGACCCACCAAGCGCTAAGGACTTTAACACTGCTATGACAAGCAGAGAATTCCAACCAGAGAGATCTGAAAGCACATGTCTACAGCCAGTGACCACAGTGCAGTCCCCAAAGATACTAGGAGCCAGTCACTGAACTTCAGGTTTTGCACTTCCTTTCCTGTGATGTTTCTAGTAAACCTAGAGTTTAATCCAATTTTTCTATCCCTTGAGAGCCTTTTGTGGACTGAAAGGCATTTGGATCAGAAGCTGGATGAGGACAACTGAAAACTCAGCCTTTCCAAAATGGCACATTCAGATGACATCAGCCACATCTGCTGCAGGGACAGTATTGGAAGATTTTTCATGCTATCTGGAGCAGTAAACTAGAATTCTTTTTGAATATGAAATAAAAAGAATAAACTCAAAATCATTCTTAACTTTTATTGTTATTCATGCTCAAGTTGGTCATTGGTCTTGATCAGGGTGACAGCACAAGACTAAGATTGTCACTGGACAACTTCAGAGACAACTCACTACCCTCCCACACCATATGAATGTCCCTTTATCTTCCCTAACTGTTCCCTCACAGTTATAGGCCCAAAATTAATAATATCTCTGCCTTACCTGCTGGGTGGTAGCATCCTGTTGGACGTAAGCCACTTGGGACGGATCTGTAAACAGAGTCTAGACAAAGTGAAAAAGGCTTATCAAACCAGCCCCTGGGGGTTTTTACTCCCAAATGACACAAAAGTTACTCTGCCACCATGAAAACAACCCACATTTGAACCTTTGGCAGCTTCTAACTTGCCTGCTATCACAGCAAATTACTTCAACTTACCCAAGTAGACCTACACACATAGAAATGAAAAATTAGGTAATGCTCCATAAAGAGTTAATGTATTTATTATGTGGCACTTTGCATCTGTACAGCTAAAGCGTTTCACAGGGTTTATTTCTTTTATTTACCAAATCACTTTCATTGTTGATTTGATAAAATCTACAGGATTAAATTCAATAGTTCTATCTATACCCTTAATGTACAGGGTATAGATAGACAGTTAAGGGCAGGACAGAATGTAACTGTGAGCTTTTTATTCCTGAAAATTCACAAGAGTGCTGCATGCTTTCTTTTGAGGAACTATGATGCATATCCTATAAAGGACTTTGATATGGCTAGGATGCTGTTTAATTTCATAGAAGCCAACTTCAATAGTCTGCAAGAACAGCCCTGACAGAATCCTAAGAAAAGCAAGACTAAGGATTGACTGAAGCCACCCTTACTTAGCCAAAACTTGAAACATCTGAGCTTCTAGCTGCCTGGATACAACAAAATAAAGCATGGTATAATACAAAGTCCTTTAGCACTATGATAATTTCATCTTAGATGCAGAAGAGTCTCTGAATACTACACATCTTTTGACACAATGACAGCATTCAGAGTTATGGAGTTAGTTGGCCAGTAACTTCCTGGGAGATACCCTCTCAGGACATCCCTTCACAGAGAAGCTGGTTTTCTGGGATGGCTGAGAGCTGCACAAAAACACTGTGCCACATGAGGGCCTGCCAGAGTGATGGGGTGTCAGGTATGTGCACTTTGCAGCACAGTTAATCTGCCCTGTCAGCAAAGATATTATAAAACACCCTCGACAAAGTTCCTTTTTAATCTATCCACACAGAAACAGAGATGCATAGTGTACTGACCCCATATAAACATGTGCTGCAAGGGAATAAAGGCTATTTGATATGACTATGCAGAAGAAAAAGAATATAAAGAGTCTATAAGATCAGCAACTCTGCAGAGACTACAAAATTTCATTACATAAAGAGAAATGCCCTGCAAAAAGACACGACTATTTTAACTACCAATTATGACAACTGTACTACACAAAACAAAGACTGTTCCAGAAGGAACCTAAGATGGCTCTTAGGTTTTTACTGGATACAAGAGGCAGAATGTCTGGTGAGATTATCCTTGTTCTGGAAAACACCTTTGAGGTAAATCATAATCTCATCCACCTTCAGTGAAGTAACCAGCATTTCATAATTCATAGCCTCACCATCCTTTGATAAACAGATTTGCACATCAGACAAATGTACAGCATGAAGTCCCTGCTCAGCAGTGGGCAGAGATAACTGCTGGGAGTGACTGCCAGCTATTTTCCAGTCATACCACTTGGCTGGTAACTGGCTTTCATCCCAAACAACACTGCTGTGTGTTCTAGGTGCCAAAGCCAGGGTGGGCTCAGAACCGCACGTGCCTGCGTAGCTTCCACGGGGTGGATGTAAACGAGGGTGTGCTCCGAGGTGTCCACAGAGGTGTAGGAGGTGCCGTCGGCCGTGTACACCACCTGCTGCGCGGGGCCGCGCTCCTGCTCCTCACTGTACATGATCTGGGCCACGGCCCCCCCCTCGGGGACAAAGTGCACCTGGGAAACAAACAGATCTTGGACTCACACCAACACAGGCCAGTGGGACATGGCACCAGAGTCATGGGGAGCCTTGGAAAGCAAGAAGAACTCGTGTCCCAACAAATCTGAATGCAGTGAAAAACACACATTTCAAATATTCACCCAATTATTCTATCAGTAGTTATCTGGATGCAACTCCCATCAGTCTCCAGTTTTTACTCTGCATTGCAACTCAAGATGTAACTGCTACAGAGGGCTCCCACCCATACTTAGTTCTTGCATGATACTTTGAAAATTTGTAAGGGAACAAGATCGTATTCGAACTGACGCATCTATTAAATTTATTGGGATATTGTTTCCTTTTATGCTCACATCCCTTTCAGGATTTACGATAATGACTTCATTCAGCTAGTTCTGTAGTTGGAGGTAATTTTTGCTGTCTGATGAGAGGCTAACAGATCTTATTAACTCTCATACTCCTCGAGCTACAGTATTGCAGTTTTCAGAGGGAGCAGTAGGGCATGTTAGACTGCTTCTCTGTATGTGCAGCATCAGTAGAAAATTCAAATATTTAAACAGACAATCCTATACCTGAAAACATTAAGCACTGATTCCAAGGACTACTGGAACAAGTCATGTCTAGGGCAGCACTTTAAATCTAAACAAATTCATTTTACCAGAACCTTATGATCATAACTGATGATCAGAGGCCTATATCAAATGAGCCAGAATAGAGAATTCCAGTGAAAACGGGAACACGTTTAGCTTTTGCCAGCCTTTACATGCTGAAAAGCATTTTCAGTGTATGGGAAAACTAGGACAGTGAGCAGGAAACCTAGTTTGAGTACAAGTATTCATAAAATACACAGAAAATTCTTTCACATAAAATGATGCCACAGTTATATGTTCTGTTTATTTTGTTTTGCTTTTTAGCTTATGCTTCCGAAGACACCTGGTACTACCCCCATGGATGCTCAGCGCTGATTCTGTACAATAAATCCTCTCACAAACACTACAATTTCACATTTGGAGAGCACTCTGCAAATATGCATTAAGCCTTAAAACTGCCATGTGCAAACAGCAGCATGGTTATTCACTTGTAGAGAGAAGGGAACACAGGCCATTGAAAGCTGCCTTTTCTCTGCAAATTTCAAAGCTGGAAATTACTAAGAGAGGCAGAATTTCTCAGCTTGTGGGTCAAGTACCATGCAGCAACCTTTTCCTACCATACTTAAGAGTAAATCAATTTACAGAATTCTAGAAATTCCCAGCTGTGTTGCCTCAGAGCAGAGGGGCAAGCTGCATTCAGCAGAACCTGCATCAGAACCTGACTGCATTAGTCACTTACAATTAACATTTCTCTCTTCCTCACTACCCAGATGTCTGGCTGAAAAAAAAAAAACACTCCTATTACTTTCCCCAAGGTCCACCCACAGTTCCAACTGATTTGAATGATGCCATCAAAAGCAGCTGCCACAGAGCACAGGTTTTGTTCATGTTCATTACCCCTTGCTCTCCCACATGGTTATAAATATATCTGAACACTGAAACTTCTACAGCCACTGCCTGGTTTTGTTCAGCTCATTTCAGAGCTCTATGTCCTCACCACAGCTCAGTTTCTGAAGCTTTAACCCCGAATCACCACAGAAATGTTTGTATTTCTGCTCAAATGAAAGTTGAGCTTTTAGACTATAAATCAGGGCCGAATAAGAACTAACCCTCCCCACCAATCCCAATCCAGCCTGAGCAGAGGCAGAGCTCTGGCTAATCACCTGAGCAGTGTCCTGTTCCTGCGCTGCAGACTCAGTCCACACCTGAGGACTTTCCTCTTTCAAGTCCATCTCCTCCCTGCCTGGGTGCTCCATGAGGAGAAAGATCTACTGGAGGAAAATCTGGCTGAAGGGATTCATCTGTTCATTGTGCTTCTGCTTCCAGAAGACAAGGTGATCTTCAGCAACATGGCTGTAAAAAATCAGAGAATAGAGATATTAAAACCAGCATGACACATAGCACAAAGATATGGGGGATTTATTATTATCAGCTACCACACTTCAGTAACACAGAGTAAAGCAGGTTTGGCTTTACAAACACTTCCTACAAGACCCAAACACCTTAAGTTATGGGAATAAGGGAGCAGAAATTTTATCTCATTGAGCATGGTCTGTTCACCACTTCCCCTGTCCCATTAAGGAGGAAACAAATCAACCATTGCACTAATTGCACTGAAAGATTACACTGAATTCTTCCTACGTGTCTTTCCTTGGCCACAGGCCATCCACATCACCTTCTCCTCACTGTCCTTCTGGCACCTACAGGCCTAGAAATCAATAAATAATGCAAAAAATGGACCTGAGGCTTCCAACAAGAACACTATGTTCAGAGATGCATCCCCAGTTCCTCAGTCTGCCCGAATGAGGTTTTGTTAGAGCACCAACTGGTTTTCCATGTACAGACAGATTTGACCTTGGACAAAACCCCAGTCCCAGGTTAGTACAGTGTTACAATAGCCAACTATTTAAAAAGAACAATGAAACTTAAACTCTCAAAGATCCTGACAAACTGCTTCCAAGCTTGGTTTTATTCACCTCTTGCAATTTTCTTGGGGCCTCTCAATCTGCTGTTGTGATCCCGAGAAGGGTAATTTACAGCTCTGGTGATTGGTCTAGTCAGTGGTTCAGCACCTTCCCAATCCTTCATCTCTAATGTCATATTAAATCACAGGCCAGGAATTAGCATGAGGCTGAGCCCATTTCATTTCTCAGATAATCCAATTAACTTTATTTTATATCCAGTGCCTTGCTGGGCTGATCCAATGCCAGTATCCATCTGTGTACCAGGAAGGAAGCAGAAGGCTCCTTGCTGATGCTTTCATTCATTTGCATTTTAAATGCAAATTATTTTAGTCATAATTTATCCCTATAAATGCTAGCATTGGGCTTGTCATTGACAAACTGAAAAATAGATAAGGAGAGGTAAAAAAAGCAGCAGGCACTTTGTCTCATCCTAATTTTGCCAGCAAGGACTAAACTGTGCAGACCTGAGCACTGACTGTTCCACTGGGCCTGGCAAGCATGGATAAATCACCAGGGCAGGGAAGTCTCAGGGTAACATCACTGAACTGCATGGTGAAGCAAAAAATTCATATAACTTACATATAGACAAAGAAAAACAATGGGAATGATATTTCTGGGCATTGTTAGACACCAAGTGATGCTGTTACTGATGATTGGAGTTCATACTTGCTGTCTCACGCTGAGCAATCCAGCACATGTGGGCCCCACAAAAGCAGACACTGAGGAACTATTCTGACTTTCTCTTACATCCAAACATCTCCAGTTATGGGAATACAGGGGAAGAAATTCCATCTCCATTAATACTGCTTGATACAAAACATCCCCAAAAAGCACTTAGGAGAAAAATTAAAATTAAATCCATGTACCAGCATTTAATGCCTGAGCTTAGTGTGAACAAATTAACTGCAGCAACTATTTAGGAGTGATAAACACCAGCCTTGTTCTCCAAGTGTGGAAAGTCAAGGCAATTTACAGATAAATATTATTTATTTATATATCTAAGTGCACACATGCTCTGATATATTAACAAATACCATCCATCCCTACACAGACCCTTTCTCCTAGCTACTTGTTATGTTATTAAGGATTAAATTAGGGATTTTCTCATATCTAATCCTACCTCATTCACTGACCTCCATCACTTATTTTATCACTTTTATGTTCTTTATTTGTCTTTATTTATTATGTTATTTATATGTCTACCCATGTGAAGCATGACAGCATTTATGTCAGTAACACTGTGAACAACTTCTCTGCAAAATTTAACACCTATCCTGTTGATATTCTTCAGATGGTTTATCCACAATATCTCTTTTCCTAGACTACCAGTATTAATCAAGAGCCAATTCAGGTAATTGCACTAACAGCAGCCAGTAGTTTAATCAATTACCTAACTGCTTAGAAAACTAAAAATAGAACCAAACAATAGAGGTTTCAATTTGGGGTGGTTTGATTTAAAAAAAAAAATAATCACCCTGTTAAAAAGAATGCAATTATGTTAACTACTAATTGAATTAAGGGGAAGGCACAGTTCTGGCTAATTCCACACGGTGCAACAAGTAGCAGAATTTTTGGCTGATCTTCCCCACCAGCAGACACTGAAGGTCTGAAGGAAGATGCTGACTCACTCCTGCAGAGTCATTCTGGCACAGATACATTACAACTTGAGTACAAAGGAGACCAAAGGGATCTTTAAAAGACAAAGTTAGGCATTAAGATTCATCTGTGAAAAAAGTACCAAACATTTGGAAAGGAAAGCAGAAGACAGTCATTTCATGGTTCTGGAAGTTAGCACTAACTTAAAATCTTGGTGGAAAAAAATGCAAGGCTAAGCCAAATTCAGTGGCCCAGTGCTGCAGATTCTATAAACAGTCCAGTTATTGCTGTTCTTGACAGAAATGAAAAAAATAAACAGCTCCACCCAGCCAATTGTGCAGCAGTAAAGGACAATAGTAGGAACTGCAGGATTTGCTGATGCTTTCAACTTCTGTACTTCCAAATTCATCCTAGGCTCTGCCTCTGGTCTGCATACTCTCAGTACATCTGTAATCATGAAAACACACTGGAAAGCACATTTCCCTGGAAACATGGCTGTGCTGAGAGCAAAGACAATGCAGGAAGAGACAGGCTGTGTCGGAGAGAGGTCCAAGGGATAGGCAATAAGGAGGGCGGGAGGCAGGAGCAAGTGTTGAAATTCAGCTGTGAAACAAGCCCTGCAGTCAAGGCAAGGAGCTGGAAAAATCTTATCCAATGTCACTGACAAGAGAACTGCCACAAATCACCAACACCTGAGCAAGTTTGCTGACACTGATGACAAGAAGACCAAACTAACTTTGCTCACCGGTCCTCCATAGGATGCTGCTCCTTGTTAATCCTGCACAATCTTATATCCTTCCCTAGATCCCACTCTCAATACCCATTACAGCCCTGACACGGACAACCAGTGTCTTGAAATTTTAACCATTTCCCTGTGGCCTTCTTTCAGCTTTGGTAGTTTTTTAGCAGAAATAAATGTGAAACTTTGGACATAAGCATTGCCAAATCACTGGCATGCAGGGAGTGCTCTCTACCTGCTCTCCACACTGTTTGCCCGCCCGTAGATTATCCTTTGCAATTGTTGATTTTTCCCACCATATCAAACACATCAGACACATTCAGACAAGCTAAATAAACACCGAGATATGCACCTCAACAGGAAGCTCTGCTATGTCCAAGGGATTACCATAAAAGTATGTGTAACAGAAATTGAAACTCAATTGCAGAAATCCTAAAATAAAAAAATGATAATTAAAGATAAAAGGCATTGTGATAGGACAAACTCAGTTTTTTCTCAGTATGAAGAAAGTAGATGACATTTAGTAGTAAAAATCCATGTAGAGGTTTAATAAAACAGTAATCCAAACAGTTTAAGCAAGCTGTCACAACTATATTCTCTCCACTATAAAATATAAGAGGCCTGGCTCAAATATTATTCAATATACTGTCTTTTGGTTTGGCTTTTTTCTTTTTTTTTTTTTCTGTATGCTCATAGCAAGTACTTTCGTAACTTGAAGATAATGAAATTTTACTTTTCTGGAAGTTGAAAGATTAGTCAATTATGACACATCACCCAACAATCACCTGAAATTCCACCAGGACCCCAATGCTTTCATACAACCCAATGAGCATCGCAAACATGAGCAAGGAGCAATGCCAGTGGGAGATGTTAAAGCATTTACTGCAGACACAGCATTTTTCTCCCCAAATAACAGGCATGCTTCACCCTGTCTGTGCTGGGTGATGACACAAGCTGAAACAGTAACAAGAGAAAACAAATATAGTTCAGTACCACTCCAGTATGGCAGTGGTGAGGCAGTGACAATCCTGCGTGTCACTGTATAGTGTGCAAATCACAACAAGATCCAAGAACCAGCACATCTCCTGTGACTTTGAAAAATCTCGTCTAGTGGAACATTAGTTCATTCTGAGCTGTGCAAGTTAACCATCCCTTCAGGACCACACAGGTTTGTCTCAAAACACCATTCACATTCATTTTCCTTTTCTCAAAACCTTCTGGGACCTGCTGCTGTCACAGACCTACAGCCATCTCTCTTTAGTTTTTGCATTTTACATCCAATCCAGAAAATGTCATTTAGTGACAAAACCTCCTCTGCTGCTCCTGATGCCTCGAAAGCACGTTAGTGTCTTTGACAGTTCTTCATTTTTTTAGGAAATCTTACTTAAACCCTCCTTTTGACCTCTGCGACACTCTCCAAACTCCTCCCTCCTGTTCCTGTGGGATGGTGCTTTCTCTGGAGCTGTGTTATTACAGCAGCAGCTTCTTTGTGCACTGCATTCAGCTCCAGAGGATGGGAAAGCACTGCTCAGAGGGGCAAAGGGCCTCATTTCCTCTCCAACAGCAGTGTCCTTGTTAGCTTTGCTGCCTCAGCATTAGACACCGTGAGCCACCACAGCTCCATGTGTGGCCCCTCAGAGGTGCATCCATGATCCCCCTCCAAACACTAAGGACTTTGCTTGTAAGAGCAAACCACTGCTGATTTGTGTCACCTAGGGCTTTCAAAGGTAAGCTCTGAAAGTGAGAAAAAAGCACCACCAAGAACAATTAACATTAACAATAACCATATTTTCTTGGCAAACCTGCTATTAAAGAACAACAATTTCTTTCAATACTGTGACTACACAAAAAGACAGAGATAAAATCTCTGGGGACTTCATCTGCAGCAACCTTTTTGAGGCTCACTAAGGGCATTCTGCTGAAAAATCCAAGCCAGTGGTTGTCAAACACTCATTTCTGTACCTTCTCCAGGATGAGAGAGGAAATACTAAAGCTGATCAAGGGGAAAAGACCACCTCCGTGCTCAGGGAATAATAAAGCCACTCGGTATCTCAAATGAGAATCCACTTTACAATAATGGTGCATAAACCAGCTAATGTGATTTACTCCCCAGTGTAAAAGAGCCTTGCTGTAGCCTGAGGTTCCCTGCAGCAAAAACAAGCAGGGACTACTGGCTTAATCCTCCCATGACTGAGCTCACTGACAACTGTGTGTCACCCTAGCCATGTGCAAGGGCAACAAGATTGGTACAAAAGGGGTTTTACTACTCCGAGTCTTCCTCCAGCTTTTAATATGAAAATGATTTATTATGCTCAAAAGGAACATCACATGTGTCTGTAAAAAGCTTTATCCCACACTGAAAGTTAATTACCCCGGTTTATTAAGTTAATTACCCAGAAGGCAGAACTCGTGCATTTCCTGAGATCCTTTAGCAGGAACACGCTTTCATTGCAGCAAGAAGGTTTCTAACCTCACTGAGGATTGAGTCAGGACTGTTGTCACCTCCTCTGCATTCCCATCCATCACAGGCACATAGTGTTCAAAGGAACTCTGGCCCTGATGCATTTTGCATGAATGTTATCACTCAGGTCATGTAAAATCACAATATTTATGTTTTACTGGTGAGTTAAAAATGGAAATCATACTAGGGCTGGGATGGCAAGAATTATTTATTTCCACAAAGGGAAAAATGGCTTCAATTTATTTTGTCATATAATAAATAGAAGAGCTCAGCCAAACACCAGCTCACTCTTTACTGTCATTGTGCATAATAAATCTATCTATATCCATATCCTTATGGCACATCCATCACCTGTAGTCTGGTTTCAGGCCTGACATTTCTGATTTTCTAAAGCTCTGGTTTTCTGATGTTTTGGTTTGCTGAAATTCTTCTCTCAGGAAAAGAACATAAACAACAGAACTGTTTTTGTTAACAATATCTATGTGTAAATTCCTCCTGGGAGGAGGGATTTCTTTTGATGTCTGGTTTGACCAATGTGGATGAAGAAGTTTGTCTTTCTCTCACCAATCACATTGGTCTGTGGAAAGTGGTATATAAGGGGAGACATTTTTAATAAAATCAGTCTTCATGCAGCCTTCAAGAAAAAAAAAATCACAAGAGGAGTCTGTGTTGTGTGTTATCTTACAGTGACAATCACCAAAGAAACAATGACCGGAAGAGATCTCTTAGACCAAGGCCAGGCCTCTGCTGCTGTGCCCATCACATGTTACAGTCCTTTTCCTAAAGGGACAGTGCCCAGCACAACAGGTGACAAAAGGTGCTGTCACAAAAGGTGACAGCACAACAGTCTGATGGAACTATTCTCACGACCTGTCGGGTAAGTAGCTCAAAATCCATTTCTACCACAGAATACAGGAGAGAATCCAGCCTAAGCACAGGTTAACATCCTCCTGGGGACTGCCTAGGCTGGGTTTAGACACCTACTCAGATGCTCCAAGGACATCTCTCTTGAGTCCTAATTCTCATATAACGGTGTTTCTCACACTGTCCTCTCTCTCAGTGGGCAAAGACTCAACTTCATTGCTTTCTACATTTGCAAATCTCTTATTCAGCCACCTCTCTTCCCATTTGCTCAATGTCTACATATCCACCCCAGCAACTAACTTCGTCCTCCCACTCTCAGCTTCCCAAATCCATGGCCACCTTCCTCATGTCTTTGATTTCCCAATGTTTCATCCTCTAGGTCCCTGGAATATCATGGCCTATTGAAAGTTCTTGGTCTCCAGCTGCTCAAGGCAGTGGCCCTGCCTTCCTAAAGGTTTTGGTTTATAAATCAGAGAGAAAGAATAAAGCAAGGAAGCAGGGAATAAATGCATTTAAAGTACAGGATGACACAAAAGGAAAACAAATGTCTGTATCAGTGTCTTCTACAGTTCTGCCCACACAACCTTCAAGATGGCTCTGTTAAGGGTTGTGGAAAGAAAACAAACCATTTCCCTCCAGCTTCTTCCTGATGATTTTTTCTCGAATCCCTTCTCCTCCTCCTGTAAACTCTCCCCAAAAGAACTGTAAGCTGGAGGGGATTCGTCCATTTCCTAAAAGTGGGTGGTGGTGCTGCTTTCTCTCTCCCTCTCCCATCCCCCTGCACCTCTCTTCCGAATTTATATTACCTGTCAAGAAATTAAAAAAAAAAACCAAAAAGCTATCTTGTTTCTGTACATAAGAACACATGCCTGAGATGGCTCCTTCAGAACAGCTGCTGCTCTGCACTACCCCAGAGAACAAATAGATTATGGGCACCTTCAAACAAATGGGGACTGACATATAGAGTCATTTCAGGGCTACAACACAACGGCATGTTTTACTAGCAGGAAATAAAAGTGACAAATAGACCCAATCTCATGTTCAAGTCCAAACAAAATTCACCATACAAAACCAGCCCCCTTAATTAGCTACACTTAGAAGTCCATTAGAATTCAGTGTACACAGCTGCCAGCAGCTGCAGGTGGTCAGGAACACACTGTAAGTAGCTGCTCACTGCAGAGCAATTCACCCCAGGAGAGCTCATCCAGGGATTTTCTGCAAAGGGTAGGACTAAAGAGGAGAGCAATCAATAATAAAGACCTGTTTCTCTCTAAAATCAAATTGTCAGTTATTCTATCAGATAATAACAATTACACAAATATCTCACTCTATAAACAAGCTGTCTCTTCTCACACAAGAGAAGCAGCAGTGTAGCAAAGTGCCAGAAACCATCACAATTTCAGAGTTTTCCATTCAAGTGCAGACTAGAACAAAACATGCTTCTGTATTACTTTTTCTAGAAATGAAGGCATTGGAAGGCTCAAGACTACCAAGTATTTTATTGTGTCCACAAAAGATGCAAAGAATCCTCTTGTAAAATCAGCTGGTGATTCATTAGCATCTCTTCTTCTAACTGAACTAGAAGAAAAAAACCCCTGAATTATTAAAAATCTGACAGAAGAAAGCAAAAGTTCAGTATTGTCTCTACTCCCACTGAAACTCACATGAAAACATTGATGGGCATTTTACACACCCAGCTCTGCACTTGATTATTCTTAAAAGGCCTGTAAGAACCATAAATACAAAAATATACAGTGATACACTAGAAAGGTTAATGCCGAGGTACTAAAAAGTGCATCACAAATACCGACCCTTCATTTCACTGTCAGGACTATGACTACAGTCAGTAGCCTACACCAAGTTTAAATTCTAATTTAGGGACCCTGTAAGAGCCCTCCTCATGCTCTGCAATGTAGCTGAGAGGTAAAGGGTGACCACACATAGCTCTTGTAGAGAGAAATAACCCAAAAAAGGTGAATTATCCCTTTAGGATGAGTAATTCTGAAAGGCACAGCATCAGGACCTTGTTCTTCCATTTCAACTCAACCATTCGACGCGCTCACATCAACTCGCTTTTAATGGAACTGGGGCACAGGAGGGGAAACAGGACAACTCAACACGACCACCCACAAGACCAAGGATCTACATACCATTACCACCATACCCAAGACCACAGGAACAGGGGTTTTGGCACTAAGACCACTGTCATGAGAACAGTGAACCCCACAGCTTCCACATGCAGCAACTGCTGCTGCACACACCAGGACCTTTATGAATGGAACCACCTCAGGGCAGAGGGAAGGGCCTAACGTCCCTCCACACCAAGCCTCAGGGCCACACAGCCAGGAGCCTTGCGCTGCTGGGGCGACACTGCTGCCCAATGGGCTCTCTAGCACCCCGCAGGGGCAGGAGAAGCTCACGAGGGCGGACTGCGGGAACAAACCCCGCCGCTGCCCCTCACAGGGCAGACTAGGGGACCCCCACCCACACCCCGATACAGCCTTCGCGGCCACCAACAGCCAATCCGAACACGGGGGGAGACGCCCCCTCCCCTAACTAGGCCAATAGGAGGCAGGGGCGCGAGGCACGCGGCCAATCAGCAGGCGTGAGTGCTCCCCCCGCCACACTCACACCGCCCGCTTCCCGCCGCCGCGCCCCCCCATCCGCCCCCGCCTAAGGGCAGCGGCGCCATCAGGCCCATGTAAGAGCGCCCGGAGGCCGGCCGGCCCCGTCCACTGAGGGCCGAGGGGGGACACGGGTGGGCGGCCAGGGCAGAGGCTGAGCGGACGGGCCGGGCCGGGCGCCGAGGGCGGAGGAGCTGGGCTAAGCGCGGAGCGAGCAGCCCAGAATTATGGTGGAAAGATGAGACCCCCCCACAGTGCTGGGGGGGTGGGGGGGGGGAGTGCGAGGGCAAAAAGATGGCTCCGACATCCCCCCAGCCGCTCAGGTGCCGGGGTCTGGACCGTACCACGCAGGGAGGGGGAACAAGGTGGGGGCACCCCCTTCTTCCCGTGTCCGGGGCGGGTGTGGGATCCCGGCTGGGGTGGGGAGGGGGGAAGCGGACTGTACCTCTCCCGCGGGGTGGGGGGAAGGGGAATGAGTACGCCCTACTTCCCCTCCCCCCCCCCCCCCCCCACTGGCGGGAGCGAACGGTTTATCCCGGCCCCGCACCGCCAGCTCCGGGCGCCATCTTGGGTGCGACTAAAACAACAAGTCTAAAACCCCCGGCGGGTCCCCGCGGCGTCCCCGGGCCGCGCTGCCCTCCCGGACCGTCCCATCACGTTACCTGAGGGGGTCCTGTGCGGGCGCCGCGCCCCGGCCGCCGCCGCCGGCACCGCGGCGGCCTCGAACCCCCCCACCTGTCCTCACCTCACAATGGTAGTTGCAGAGCGGGAGGGGGGTGGCCGCCCGGGCGTCATTACCATAATCTGCCTGGCAACAAGCCGCGGCGTCGCGCGCTGATTGGCTGAAACTCCTCCGCCAGCCACGATGGGGCACGGAACTCCTCAAGGAAAGGCTCCGAGCGCCCAGGTCAGGGGTCCGGGGCCCGGGGGGGGGAAGGAACACCCCGATCCGCGGGGAGGGGAGCAGGGGGGGGGATCCTCTGCTCGGGTTTTTACTCCCACCTTCGGATGCTGGCGGCCAATCAGGGCTCCGCTCTCATCCCCGCCAGGGGTACCTCCGCCAATCAGGACGCGCTTTTCATCGCGGCGCTCCGCCCCCCCCCACTGAGGGGGGCGGTGTGGGCGCCGCGGGCAGTGCCCCCTACTGGGGGGGTGGGGGGCGGCGGGCGGGCCCTCAGCCGCCGCTCCCTGGGGGCGAGGAGGGCGCCCCGCACCCGGGGGCTCCCAGCCGCAGTGCTCTGCAGCCCCCTCAGCACTGTCCGGCAGCCCCGGGGAGCGTAATTACCGAAAACTGTGTCCAAAATCAGCAGATCTCATTGGAATTTTGCGTAAAGCTGATAGACTAAAAGCTGAAACGTGAGTCATTAATATCTGTCAAAGATCATTCCATGAGAAAATGCCCACTAAAGGGCTCCTTCCGCCCAAAACGTGCTAAAATGGTGCTATATCTTAATTTTTTTCTTGGGCACGTGTGTCCGAGTTGTAAATGTCTGCTCAAAGAAGGATAATACTATTGTTAAAAAATGTAATTAATTGGTCGTTCCAGCGTGGTCACTGCCATCCTTGTGTTTAGTATTTATCTATTTATATTATGGTGGCAAGGTAAAACATCTCTTATTGCTCATTTGCCATTAGCACACACTTGGGTAGCTTTTTAATCAAGTAGGGCAGTGGATATTTAAGCCAGACAATCCCTGTGTTTAGGACCTTTTAGATTTATTCTAAATGGCTTCATGGACTGTGTGTAAACCACTATTCACTGCTATGTGGGCAGCTACAGATCCCACAGTGGGCCATTGTGGCCAACTGACCAAAGCCTGGGAGGACAGGAAGGGGAAATTTGGATTAAATATTAATCACTACTTTTATAGAACTAGTTCTCTGAGTCTCCGTGCTGGGAGAACAGCAAGAGGGTCAGATCTTGGTGCCAGTAACTGTAACTCTCCCTTAGGTCTGTCCTTTTAAAGCCTGGACTAGTCTTTTAACTTAAGAGCTGCTGTTGTAAATTGAAATCATCTCCTGTTGTACTGACCCTCTTCCATGAGCAATTACAATTTCAGAAACAGTGCACAGAGATACAAGTTTTCTAAATTGTGTTTATGAACTTGATCTTAAAATGTTAGATATGGGTTTTAAACCTCAAGCCAGCAGAATTAGTTTAATTTAGAAGTTTGTTGGGTTTTTTCTCCTTAACTATACTTCTTTACACCTCTGGGCAGTTCTCTTAGTTTAAATTATGGGAGTCATGGAGCCAATTTATTTCTCTGTCCCATAGAACCAGATTCAATTTCATTATATCATGCTGAAACTTTAGGAGAACAAGTACTACAAGGAAATACTTAAACAAAACTGCTTTATTTCTTATACGTTTTAAAAGCTGCATGTCTTACTTTTTAAAAAATCAAAGTGAACTCTTATTTGGGTTTTCCAAGAGTCTCCCTAAGATTTTTGAAGACTTGGTGGCTCCACCACAAGATATGTAGTTCCATGGTGGAATACAGAACAGGACCCTTTCCTGAAACAGGGCTCACATTGAAAGTTGTTCCACAGGTTATTTTTTTCCCCTTTGTAGTCAAATCAGTGCAAGTTCACCGTGGCTGCACCAAGCTGCCAGATGCTGGTCTGATTCATCCCCTTCAGTATCCGGCATCTGATGTAATGCCTATTGTAATTCCCACATTTCATGTGTTGTTTCTGATGCTCCAGCACAGGCTTTGTTTCCCCCACAGTCTCGTGCTGACAGAGAGAGGCCTTCACATGAGGTTAATTCGAATCCACATGGTTCAAGTGAACTACAGGAAACATCCCCCTTCACCTTCAGTCGGGAAGGTGCTGTAACCTTCCTGAAAATCCTCCTTTCCCTGCTCAGTTCCCATGCCATCAGATCCATGTCTCCATCCCTGCATCATCTCATTGGGATGCTGCTGCAGCAGCAATTTCTCTCATCTTGCCTGTTCTGTCTCTTACTACAAGTCACTCCAACATTTATTTTTCCACTAGTTCCCACATGGAAGCAAGTGTAATGACTGTCTTCTCCCCCCTTTTCAGTTTCCAGGAGGAAAATCACACTGGAACTCCATTGAATTTACTCATGAGTGTCTTTTTGCCTTCTTTCCCTGGGACCTCGTTACCCCTTCATTTCACCTAGAGAAACCACTGCTGTCTCAAAAACAAGTTTCCCACACCTGGACCCCACTCCCTAAAGCTGCTCCCCGGCCCTCTCTTAGATCTCCTAGGAAGATTTTCTGGGTTTTCCCCATCTGTATGGATGCTTCAGGTTTTGTTAGGGTTATTGGATTTTTCTTCATGACATAATCCCATTTTGAGGAACATATAGATTAAACATGACAAAGAAAAATGCTCAAGTGCTCTAAACTCATTTGAGTTATAGAAGCAGCCACTACCTTCCTGGCCCTGGTGACCTCCCAGTCTCATTCTGTGCATGACAAGTAGGTACTTAGGTCTAGATTCCCAAATTAAACTGCACATGGAATTGAACTGTGTTTTGTGGCACCCACTTCCCACCCCCATGCAAGTCAGCAGCTGGCTGTGATTTAAAACTCCAATCTAGGAGATGGAAAAACTTCATCTCTGTCCCTGTGTCTGTTGCAACCTGCTAAATTATAATGCAACTGAAATGTAATGCAAATGAAATTACTTTTCATCCTGCACAGAGAATACAAAACATGAATTCACTAGTTTAGAGTAAGCCACAATAAATGTAATTAAAGTGGCCTGATGTGAAACACGTATAAGTACAATAAAGTTATTTTATTTCGGTTCTCAGGATCACTCCTCCCCCCACAAATTAGGTTGGTTTTTTTGTTTTGTTTTGTTTTTTTTTTTTTTTTTAACATGATGAATTAATCCCTTTAACTGCTAGAAAAAGAATTGACTAAAACAAGTTCAAGGGTTTTGTAATAGTATCTGCATCAACTGAAAAATTTAAATTATATTTTAAATGAAAAACATATCATTAGCTGAAGCATTTCACCTCATGCATTAACTATTGGCTCTCTCTTTTGCCTGATTTTTCCCCAACCAAGGGGCATTTATTCTCCAGTATTTAATAACAAAGAGGCACAAAAATAAGCCAGGAAACAACTTGCATCACCCCACCCTCCTGCCAGCCCCCTAATTTTCACTGGTCATTTGGTAAAAGATACAGCAAGTTTTAGGAAAAGGTTCACTGAAAATCTATTTAGCAAAGCTCCACTGGGGTGTTGGGATCGGAAAAGTGAGTCCTGATGCCACAATGCCTGCAGGGAAAATATTTTGCCATTCACACACCAATATCTCCCTGACTCCATTAGAATAATAGTTATAAAGGCAGCTGCTGCTCCTGATGATACCTAGAGATTCCACAGTTTTAAGGAGACAGAAGTCAACTTGGAGTTTAGCATTTCACAACTTTTGCTGCAAACTGTCTTTTTGCAAGATTCTGCAGGGTTAGAAAGGAATTTTTCCCTTTTTGTGCAAGGCTGCTCCTGTGGAGCCCCAGCCTTTCCACAGGCAGTATGTTGTGGTTCCTGTCAGCCCAGTTTAGTTCCAAGTACAGGAACTCCAGTGCAACCCAGTTCTTCTCTGCATTGCCAGACTTGTTCATTCTTGGAGCATTTCCCAGAAATCTGCACTGGACAGATTAGCTGAACTTCAAATTCAGGTCACTACTTCTATAGCTGGGATTATTGTTAATTTAGTGCACACATTTCTTCTCTGGGAAGTATCTCAGCTACCATGATCCTGACAGCCCTAAACTACCAGCATCCGACACTACCGGCTGACTTCCCACTGGAGTTCAGGTGTCTCCATGGCCCAGCCCTGGTTGTGTAGAAGCATTGTCATTAGTAGGAAATAATTTGTGCATCAACTGCAAAGTAAACACAGCGGTGTTTGGGTTTCCTTTCCATTAAGCAGGCCAGAATAACTCAGGAAACTCTCCATGCTTTGGGATATTTCTGAGTTCACTAGAAGGTTAAATAAAGGTTTAATATTCTCTATCAAAATTATTCCTGTAGTGCATTGTACAAGATTTCTAATTTTTCCAGAAGATTTGTCTCCAGCACTGGGAAAGGATTTGATACAGCCTTTGGCAACCTTTTTCAAAGTGTGATGATGAGATGACAGTCAGCTTTCCCCCACCTCTGTCAGGAAAGAAGAGATCTTTAGAGATCTTCCTCCTGCTTCTGCATAGATTTGGTAGATAAATAAAAGAAGCAACATAAAAACACATTGAGTGATAACTTTTGGTAGATATTTAGATAGCAGCCACATTTTCTTTAAAAAAAACTAAATCATATTTTAAGATTTAATTTCAAACATGTACTAACTCTATACTCTGTTTATCTTGGCTTTTTATGGAACAGCTAAAAGTAAGTTTCCTAGCTGGGAAAACTCTATTGTTTTCAGTATGTACAAGGATGAAAATACTTATCTGTGAGATAGTCAGTCTTCCTCCTTCTGCAGAAGTTAGAAATTAGAAATCTGACCTTCTTATGGATGTGGTCACTGGCGAAGGGTTTCCAAGCTACCAAATCCTCTCCGTCTCAGATGCCTCAGTGTATAACCTGAGCAGGCTTTCCCTGATGAGAAACCGAGACTTTATTCTTGCAGTTTTGAACAAGAGACTAAAAACATAATTGAAGACAAATTGGTTCTTTTTTCTAAAGTCTATTTCTACTTACTTCATACCTTTTAAGTAGGGTCTTTATCCTTACCCCAATGTTTACTCTCCTGATGTATTTATAGACAGCAGTCACACCTCCCTTAGGCTTGTTTTGTCAGACTACACAAACCGTGTTTCTTTCATTTCCTCCTGTCTCACACATTCCTCATTCCCAGCTGTCTACCCAGCCCCTCTACTCTAGTGGGGCAACAGGGCTTTTACAGAGAAGATTTTGTTATAGATGATGCAGTTTTAGAAATAGACTGATTTTTATGGGTAAAAAACATCCCTGGAATATCTCCAGCTCTAAAGGTCTGGATTTCCAAGCCTGTGGAAATACTTATCAGTTCCTATTCCATCCATTGGAACCTATAGAAAATGACTAAGATTCATCTAGAGATCATCATCTAGAGATGATCATGCAAAAATGCAGATCAGCAGGCAAGTTCAAGAGGACAAGGCAGACATGAGTCCAAAATTAGAATCAAATTTGCATATTATGATGGAGGCTGGTAATAAAAGTAAGACAAAATCCATTAGTCACTTACCTAGTTTAGAGCAATAGCAGAGATTCAAAATCTATAGCCAGTTACAGTTGATACTAAGCTAAAACCCAATACTGCTCTAGAATTATTCAGACAAGCAGCAGCGGCCCTGAATTTGGCTGAAAGAGGACTCCTGGGCTTGTGGGGGGTGTGGTCCCAGGTGAAGCTGCTCAGGATCAGCAGGATTTATTTAGTGGCCTCTGAAGTCTAACTTAGTGCTGTTCAGGGGCTGAAGGTAGAGCTTAGTCTTGATTTAGCAGTGGGCTCTTGGAGAAGTTGTTTTGGCTTTTTTTCATAAAGGTGTAATTTGAGTCTGTCTTATATCTAATATTTGTATCATTGCCCTATTTTTTAACTGCTTATAGGGCTGGGACACAAAAAAAATACAGTTTTGGTTGGTTTGTTTTTTTTTTCTTTTCCTTAATTTCAAGCCTTTACTTACCATCATCTTAAGTCTTTATTTTTTTTATCATAATGTGCTAAATATTAGGTCTTTGGAAAGAAAAACACTGCTGACATTTTCTTACAGCATTCTGGGATTTTGAGTGGAAGAAGCCCCCCCCCCTTATGGCATGTGGGTGGGGTTGTGTTGCTTGTCACCACCTTGGGGACTGGGGTTTCTTGTGTGAGTCTTGACCCTGCAGCAGGTGCTGTCTGAGCAGAGCCTGGGACTGGTGTCATTTTGGACTGCATTCATAGTATTTCTGCAGTATGGTTCTTTGCAGTTGGATATGTCCTTCAAGAGGGTAGTTGTCTGGGTAGAAGAGAAATGTTTGTTTAGTAAGTGATTAGTTTAAAAGGAGGAAAAGTTTTCCAACTTAGCTGAGTTGGAAGGTAAGTATATTCCACCCACGCTATAGGTAGATATCTGAATGCCTTTAAAAACAACTGGTTTAGGAGAACAGAAGGAATCAAATGGAGCAAGTGCCAGGATTTTTCAGGGAGTTAATGCCTTATCTCTGAAGCTGATAAAAACCAAATTATATCATCCCAGACAGCCATTAAGATTGAAGCAGCAGCCTCTGCCCAGGTGCAGGTGGCTACAGAAACGAAACTTCTCTGGTGACACAGAGAGGAAAAACATTAAGAATGTGCTGTTCAGGGGAAAAGTATAGAGCTTCCCAGAGCAGGGAACGCTGGCAGGACTAGTGCTGTGCTTCAGTGAAACAACACTGGAGGAAGGATGCGGATACTGTAACCTGGAAGAAACAAAAACATTTGCTTCCCCAAAATCTTTTAGTGAACAAAACATAACCTAATTACTTTGAGCCAGTCTTTTCTCAGGAAATAATCCTCATTATTTCACCACCTGAGTCAAAGCTCAGTGATGTTATCCAGGTGCACTCAAATGTTAAGTGTTCCAGGTGTGCCCAGACACCTGGCAAGCCTGACCCAAAACAAAGGTGTCTTCTTAAAACCAGCAGATTTTCATGGTAAAGTTATGACAGGATTTTGCATTTCTCTTTTATTATGGAATTGTTAAACTGTTGCTTTGAACTTCCTTAACCCCAGCCTGCACATAGTGGAAAAATTCCGGATTTCCTTGCCTGAGCATAAGGCTGCAGTTCACAATGAAAAACTTCACTGCAGTTCCAGCTGAGAGTGCTCATGTGTCCTGCATCACGTCGGGCCTGCCTTCATTTTGCAGGGATCCCCTGGAGACTTGTTCCCAGTGTTTTGCTGTTAGAGTACAATTGGTATTTCCCAGGGCTCTAAAATCTGTTTGTTTGGGAAGACTCTCTCTAAAGACAGTATACCCCTCTGGGAGCTCAGGTAGGATCTGGACTCTTCAGATTTATCAAGAGATCCCAGACTTTGATCCCTTATTTCCAAAATCTGCTGCTTAGTAAATTTGCCTGAATAATGGAGCATGGTAATAACAATGGCATTTCGCAAAGCAAATTTTAAGTAATTTTGACCAAGAGACTTGCCAGCTGCAGGCCCAGCCCCTCAGAAGCTGATTTTTATGCTGAAATGTCTCTGCCACTGTGGTAAGATTATCTTGAAAGTTATTCTCATAGTTGCTGAGGTATTCAGGAAGGCAAAGGACAGGAATAGGCCTAAGATGACAAGGTCATTTTTCACTACTTGGATCAACTTGATATGAGCTGAATTCATCTCTCTGGCAAGTTCTGTTTCACCCGAGAATACCCTAAAAGTTGAATGAGCTGCTTCACATCTAGTGGTTCTCCTCAGCCTCAAAGGGTTGTGAATGTGCAGAGAAGAGAAGCTGTGGGTCCCCCATCCCTGGAAGTGTTCCTGGCCGTGTTGGACAGGGCTCAGAGCAACCTGGTCTAGTGGAAGGTATCCCTGCCCGTGGCAGGGGTGGAATGAGATGGGCTTTGAGCCCCCTTCCAATCCAAACGATTCTGGGATTGTGTGATTTCCTGTACTCATCTTTGCACTGAGTTCCACATGCTGGCTCCCCTTCTCTGCTCTTTCCTCATTAATTCCCTGCAGAACTTTCAGGAACTGTGCTGGTGATGCCTGTTTCTCTTTTTTTTTTTTGCCATCACTTACCTAGTTTTATTTTTACTTAGTCACTTTCTCTTTTAGTGTAGAAGAAAGTATTTTAAAATAATATTTCATTTAGTATAGAGCAACTGCAACACAGCAAAACCCCACAGAAGGTGTAATTAAGACTAAAAGTCAATTCAGTATTTCTGTGACACCTGCTGGGAATTTATCTCCTTTCAGAGTTTTTCTTCAGGTTTTATTTCACAGCTGACATGTTGGTTGATAACAGAAACATGAAATAAAAAGGAATGAAAGAGCCCTGTGCTGTACAGAATGCTGGCTTCTCTCAGCATGGAATACTCAATAGTGAATCATGCAATTGTTGAAAAGCTATTGGCACACCCTGGAGTTGAAGGAGGAGAAAAGACATAATGTACAATATTTTTCCTTCCCTGACTTTAAAGAAACATCTTCCCAACGAAGGCAACAACTTACATAGCCATAAACTCATTTGAATCTTACTTTTCATTGCGTACTTCTTGGATGCTCCTTTGGTAAATGATTTCCTGCCCTGTGCCAGATGCTCTTACCATTCACAAGGAAGTAACAGTCCTCTGTGAGTGATATCATAGTACCATACCACAGCCCTTATTGTGACTTTTCAAATTTAACACACTGAAATACGTTCTTTGTTGATTGTTTGGGGATTTCAGATCTAGGGTTTAACTGAATTCAGTCTAAACAAAAACAAACAAACAAACAAAAACAACAAAAAAAAACACACTAAAAAAAACCCAACCAACCAAACAAAAAAATCCAAAACACCCCCCCCCCCCACAAGAGCCTAGAGAACTTGGACAGCTTTCAATGTACAGAAAAACATGGAAACAAAAGAAAGGCAAAATTGAAAAGTTTGGCTATTTGATATATGCTTGTACAGACAGAGGGAAAACTTGAAATAAGGCTTGTGTAAGTCATTGTTTTTTAGGTTTTGAGGTGGTACAGATATATAATTACTGACCCTTCCAAGAGATCTGCCCATGTGCTTTTTGTAGATGATCCAGCTGGGCTTGGGGGCTGCTCCCCTTTCACCCCTCACGCGTACTCCCTGGCCACAGCTCTGCACCCACGTGCCAAAGGAAGTGTATCCAAATACAAATAATTTCTAGTTTATCAACCTGATCCCAGGTTTATGCCCTTCTAAAAAATGAACATGAACTTTGCAGTTGCCTGCTGTGATCTGTAGTTTTCATCTCACGACAATGCAGTTCCATCCTTCGCTGGGATAAGATTTATGAAAACTGGTGGATGTGTTTGTGCCAGTGTTCATAAACACAGAGGTGATTCTTTTGAAGGGTTATGTAAAGATATATTTTCCAGAAGACAGAACAAATAGAAGGAATCTGGTTGAGTTACTTAAGGGCTGATCATGCAAGGAGTGGAGCACTCTGAATTTTAAATGCAGATTAGAGCACTTGCTTCCACAGGTAAGGTTGGAGGGGTGTATCTGTGTGTGTATGTTTAGTGTTTAAGCATAAATTGATTAAGGACATAATTAACAATGCTTATTTTTCCCCCATTAGAAGTAAAATGGTGGTTATGAAAAAGAAAGGGAGAAAAGGAGATGGAAGACTTGAAATTGGTTAGCAAATATTGATTTAACATCTTTGCTAAGCAGCTACTTTTTTTGATTGCTTTTTAGCCTTCTCAATTGAAAAGGAGCTGGCAAAAGGGTCTGTCATGCAGCTGTATTTTCAGTAAGTATGGAAAAGGTCTCATTAGACTTCTTAACAGAAATGAGGATATTAATCATACCCAGTAAAAAATGGATGTGTTTAAATATGTTGATCTGTGAGATTTTAAAAAATAGAAAACCTAGTCAAATTTTGCCCTTGTTGTTGTCCACTGAGAGTGTATCAGGTAGTATGTTGAGGAAGAATTTAGGCAGAAGCAGTTTTGAGGAAAACCAATAAAATACTGATAAACGAAGATGTCTGCTGACCCCAAGAATCTGAATTCATATGGCAAAGGATTCATTACTCACACTGCAATGCTTTCTGATGTATATTTTTGTATCATCATTTCCTATTTTAAATTCAGGTCTTAAATCCCAAAAGGGAATTAACTATCAGCTATTTGCATTTTAAAGTGAAAACTCAAACCTCAATAGAGTGCTCTACTTAAGACTCCTTTTCTATAACTTAGCCAATGAGCTACATCTTGGTGGAAACCTTGGGGAGTCAACATAATTTGCTTCCAAAAATGCTGAATACACTGATATCAGTGTGAAGCTTTCTTGCAAAATGGTGTTTTTCGTTATTGTGGGGCAAAATGTCTTTAATGTTGGGGGAGAAAAGGAATCTTCAAGCCTTGGCAAGCTGTGGTGGCAAAAGACACAGGCTGTTCTTTCTTCCCATGAGTGAAAATCATGTAAAATAAAAGGAGTGGCTTCAAATTCAGCCCTTTGCAAGATATGGGAAAAGACAATTGGAAAGTTGCAGGACAGGGATTTTGTTAAAGATCTCTTGGGAGCTGAATCATCTTCTGAGAAAATGTGATTCACAAAGAGGCTGTTCTCCCCCTCAGGCCACAGGTTTGGGGTGGAAGTTGTAGGCGGTCCCCTCCTTCCTTGGAGACACTGGGATTCAGCATCTACTTACATGTCCTAGTTCCGATCAGCTGTGTGCTGCTCTTTGACTTTATTCACCAGACACTGACTTCAAATACACGTATTTCTTTATTTCTTGTCACCAAGAGAACCTATATTCAAACTTCTTGCTGCCTTAGGAGTTTAAAAGCTGCTAAAGTGCTGCTACATCTCACTTCTTGTGGCCCTCCAAAGAACTTTGTTTCAAAGGTTGTAAAAACCCCGGAGAACAATACGAGGCCTCTCTTGAATGAGTTTGTAAGTCAGTAGTGCTGTAGAGCCCTGAGTGTATTTGGGGCACTGAAATGAAAAACTTGTAGAGCAAGGTCTGCAAATACAAATTCCTGTGCCTGGAAATACCTGTGTTGTCCCTGAAAATCAGCCTTCTGATTTGGTTTAGTATAATGGAGTCAGTTCTCATGAATTGTAAGATAAACAAGGATCATGTTTACATTCCTTTGTAAAAGATATCACCTGATGGACTTCTCAAGTGACCAGTGGAGATGGAGAGGTGGGAACTTCTCTGCCCAATCTCTGAATCACTGTCCAGAAACTGAGAGATACAAGGTCAACAATAAAGTAGAGAGTTCTTTTCATCTTCTCTGCGTGAACACCTGTTATGTGTGTTACTGTGTTCCCTATGTGTGTTACAGTGACATAACCTGTTTCCCACTGATTTTCCTCCAGCTCTCAATTGAAGACCGGGCTGCTACTCAGAGAAGACCCTACAGCTCCTTCCAATGTTGGGTCTGGGGATAGTACTGGAGGGCAAAGCTGCAGGTCCTGTGTCTCCAGGTGTGCATTTCCAGCACCTAAAGTCAATATTCCTGTGATGAAATAAGAAGGATGACTCAGTGTTTGAGAACTGTGAGGCCCCAATGATGATTGTAACAGGAAATGTCTTATATTTGTTTAAATAGAATGTTGCAAACTGGAGCCTTCTGTGCTGATACGGAATTAAAGTAAGGAGGGGATTTTTGGAGTTATTCTGCTTTTAAGTGCAACAGGGGAAAAAAAGTGCTTAAAGGTACCATGCAGCTGATGGAAAACTGCAGTTCCCAGTAATTCATATTATCAGACATGATGTGTCTCCTAGACTTTTTAAATTCCTTATTGCCTGCTCCTGTGTCATAAGTTGCTTCCTCATACATCCTGTTCTTGCAAACTGAGTAACTGCTCAAACAAGTGATTGGGGGTGAAATAAAGGTGACTTTGGTATGCCATGAAACAACTTGTTAGCACAGGCAATTCCATGATGCCTGATGGAACAGGTGCTGAATCAGACCTGATTGCAGAGGGAGGGATAATTTTTTTTGCTGTTGCATTACACTTATCTTCAAAGATGCAAATGATTCCACATTTATTCAGCAGGACAAGTCCTGAGGTTTTCATATTCCATGTTGTTCATTGCTGTGCCATTTGTTATGATGATTTGGCTTTTAATCTACCAATGAATACTGAATGAAGAATTAAATCATGAATCAGATCTCTTCTGTTGCTTGCCAGTAACACAAGCCATTTTTATTTTCAATTTCAGGTTTCTTTTACAGTAGAGGACAAAAATAAATTATGAGTGAAAAGAAGTTAAAATTATTCTTCTCAAGCAAGTCTCCTGCATCAATGCGCAATCCTTCCATTATGTCTGATGTCATTAATCATTCTACTGTAATATTTGACACATACATTTGTGGGACAAATTAGGATCTAATATAAAAGCTGCAATAATACTGACTTATGTGGAACTGCAGCTAATTATAACATATTTGAATTTTCATCTTTCATAAAAGACCTCTATAAAATGAACAACCTTTCACACTGCTGAAATGATTGAGACAGGCAAGCAGAGGAGGGGTGAGGGAAGAAACATCCAAGGTCAACAGGTGAAATCTCAGCACCGTAATAAGCCAATATCAGTTGTTGATGGATTCTTTTTAATGTGGGCTTTTTCTTTTTCAGATGACTTCTCTATCACAGCTGTGGGGCACAGCTTATTTAAGTTGGAATGGTTACATGAACAACTGATTCTGCCATCTTCAGAGGTTAAACATCGCTTCAGTCTTCACAGGTGGACTAGAAGAGATAAAGGAGACAGGATGGCATTGCAGGAAGATATGTCTCACTGAGCAAAGGGTGAGACTTCACTAAATATTTTCTGCAAAGCAGTCTCTCCTTCCTCTCTCCCCACCATGTATTCACTGTGCCTTCACTTGTAGACCTCTAGACGCTCAGTCTTTTGAGTTCTCTGTGTCAGGTTCAATGTTTGTGTCATATTCCTTGGAGAAGCATCAGGCATTGCTCTGCCTTGAGACCCTGCCAGTGCTCAAAGCCTCTGATCCATCTGGAGAGAGAAAATGAGCAGCATAAATTGCCATTTTTTGTATTAGCTAAAAAGGTGGTTAGTATCTGCTATTTCTGCGTTTGGGATCCTCAGTCTGAGTATGGGCTCATTACTCTACTGAATTATATATCAGAAGTAATTTCTTTTCCTGGGAAGTGAATCCTACATATGTGCAACTCTATTCCAAAATGGATTCCTTGTGTCTCTCAGATGTTGCTTTTGCCTTGGATAGTATTTAGAACAAGAAATAGTCCAGTTAAGTTCACCGTTGGTTTTGCCCCCCATCTAGAAATGAGAGGAGATCATAATTTTCTGGATGCAGAGATTCATATGCAGAGTGTTGAAGGAGCAGCAGCTTTCTTTAGAAGGCACTCTCTTGTGCTGCCCTTAAGCATCCTGGATTGATGCATTTTTTGTTTTCCAATGCAATTGTACCTTTCTGTGTTGGTGCTTCAGCAAAGCTGTAATGTCTCCAAACCTAACAGAAGGGTTATTTTGAAGTTTTCAGTTACAGGAGGATTATTGCCAGGCTTGTTTCCTTAACAGTCTGTTACATGCTGTAGGCAAGGATTGTGCTGTTTGAGATGAACACAGCACAAACTGCTGTGCAGATCTGCCCATTTAAAAACACCTCAGTGGAAGCCAGATGAATGGCACTCTTTCAGGCATGGACCACAGCAGTGGGAAAATGGCCATCAAGAGTTAAGAGTTTATTGGTATAATGAAGGGTAGATTTTCTCCCTTCACTGCCAATCCCTTTTAAAGAAGTCTCTGAGCAGAAACAGAAAGGCTTGCTGTCCACCATTTACTGTGTCACTTCTTTTCACAGATTTCTGTGCTGCTTTTCCTCACGGGTGCAGTTATTCCATTTATCCCTGTTTTTATGGCATGACCCCACTTGAAATGTGTCTCTTCTTAGTTATTCTCCATCCTTTCACTCTTAAAAACTTCACTGTATTCCCCTGGAAATCACTTTTTTGTTTTTAGGCTCCTGTCTGCCTCTCAAGGCTTCTGTATTTTTTGTTACCCTCTTTCTATGGAACAACTTTGTTCTCACTGTGTGTCTTAAGCCCAGTTTCTTCAGCAGTTTCCTTCCTTTCACTGCTGCTGGACTTCCTACATCTTGTTCCCAGTGTGCTGTCATTTTGAGTCACAGATGGAAGGCTGAGCTGCAAGGCTGCCGGAACCCTGGACTTCCACACATAAGTGCTGCAGTGAAATACAGATGTCCAATTCCAGACCAGTCTGGCAACCTTCTGACGTTATTTATGGGTCCGGAGAAATATTATGTCCCACAGGCACTTAAATAGCTGGATGTTGGATCAATTTGAGTTGGCTAATAACAGTTTTGCTTTGCTTCCTGCCCCTTACACAGCCTTGGTGACAGGTAGAGGTCTTGTCCAAAGGGCAGGATGGCTCCAGATGAGTTGGGGAAGTTAGTTTGGTATCATTTGTGCAAGTTGTGCACTACATTTTTCCTAGAAGCACTGCTTAGTAGTTCTTATATTGCTGAATTGTGTTCATCAGTAATAATATTGGAGTATGATTATGATACTCTGTAGTCTAGTTTACAGGCCTGAAGTTTCTAAGTTTCTAAAGCTCTGTTTTTCTGATGTTTTGGTTTGCTGAAACTTGTTCCTGGGAAAAGAACTTAAACAGCAGGACATTGTTTTTGTAATGGTATTCATGTTGTGAATTCTTTTCTGAGGGAGGAATTTCTTTTGACATCCCTCTGGTTTGACCAATGTGGGTGAAGAGGTTTGTCTTTCATTCACCAATCACAGTGGTCTGTGGAAAATTGTATATAAGGGAGCAATCCCTAGAAATAAAGTCATTCTTCATGTGGCCTTGAAAAAAATCACAGGAGTCTATCTTGTTTGTGTTATTGCAACAGTGACATCACTCCAATAATAAGAAATAGGGAGTTCTTTTCTTAATCCCACCACATTTAATTATTTCTAATTTCAGTCTGCCTTCTACCTCCTAAAACCCAGACTGACTCAACTCACCTCTGCAGGCTCTACCTCGCACATACCTGTCATACTTAACTATTTCAAATGATGTGATTCCTCATTTAAATCTTCAATCAAATTTAGCTGTATAGGATTACAATTCACTGGCTAGACTAATTTTACACTTTAATTTCAGGAATTTAAGAGAATGAATCCTCAAAGGTTTCCTCACTTCTGTGAACTCATTCTCTGGGTACTGACAGGATCTCAATGCATCAGTTTGCTAAAGTTGCTGTTCCCAAAGACTTTATCAGATACATTCCTTGATGACTTCTGTTTGCTTCTTCTATCATGAATTTAACATTACTCTTTCAGAACACATTTTTGTAATCATAAATATGTGCTTTCTGTTTACACGATCATGGTCTTGCAAGTGATAAGGGGCAGAGATGTTCACTTGAAACATTTCTTACAGAATAAACATTGGCAGCTGAAAGCGAGGATGAGATTCTCAGTGCTTCATTAGCACAGATGTCCTGGAAAAGGGCACTAAGAGCTCCAGAACTTGGGTAAAATGGGATTCTTGGAAGTAAATGTAAGCTGTCACCTACCTAACAGGTTTAACAGCAGGAGAGGTTTCCTAGGGAATGCTGCAGCCTTGCAGCAGTTGATTCAAACGGGTGCTGTTGTCACAGGCAACAGACAAGTACCAGTGCTCACCTGAAACAGACCTGTGCACTGAATAAAACATGGCCATTGTGCGTGCCACCATATCTTCAGTGACCTGCTTCTCCTGTGTGGACGGCAGGCACCTGAAAACAGCGATCCCTGAAGCCTTTCCATGCTGAAAGCCCTTGGGGTTTTTCCAACTGTTGGAATTCCATTTGTGACTTGCTCTTATCTCAATCTCTGTCCCTGCCACCCTCTAGTCATATGGATTTAGTGGTGTGTAGAGCTCCCGATCATCACCAAGGAATGACCAAGATCTGGGAGATTAAACTTTTTTGCCCTGGTCGGACTGATCTCTGTATGAAGGGAAATGTGTTTTTCTGCAAACTTCAATTTCTCACTTGGTTTTTAGGTAGTGAACTGAGCACTGATGGCCTTGCTCTTGAAGAGGAATAATTTGTGTTGCAGCCTGGTGTATCTACAGTGCAGGACTGGAAGCAGGTGAGAAGGCAGCTGAGATTGTACCTCATACTTATCTGAAAGACTTCCTCAGGAGTCATCAGATTTAAAGTTTTTCAGAAAAACAAGCATAACATTGTTGGAGTCAGTGCTGTGAACATAAATTATCACCAAGCACTATGTAAATATTAAAAGTAAATTAATTTATGTAGCACTTTAAATACTATATAAATTCAGCCTTGAATGAAAGCCCTATCCCAAAGATTTATAAAGAGCTTGCACATTTTGGACTGGGGAGGAAAAATATTCTCTCCTTTTTAAGGAAAGGGAAAAGCCTAACTCAGAATGTTTTGTTATTTACTCCTATATTCATATTGCACATTAAAGTATTTACATTAAAATGTGCCAGTTTTCAAAAGCAACTTTTTACTCCATTTTTCAACTGAGCTTGACCAGGCTAAAAAGAAAATTATATATGCCAGAGAACTGCAGTAAAAGAGATTTAAGGGCTTTCAAATAGTGTAAGAAAGAGACTATAATAAGTGACCAGTGGACCAGTCAGCAATTTTAATTAAAAATGGGCTGCTTATTGATCTGTCGTACAGATTCACCCCATCTGCAACATTTCAGCAATGTTCCTAATTCAGAAAACAGCACTTGTAAGATCCAGTAAAGAATATGGAAGTTTAGAATGGAAATGTTTTATAACTGTGACATTTTGTACTAAGATATTTTTCCATCCCGTTTAAGCACCTCACATATCTTCACATAAAAATGAAAGCAAATATATGAAATCTATAGGATAGTCTATCCTTGTCTAGTGGAAGGTGTTCCTGTCCATGGCAGGGGGTGTGGAACGAGATGAGCTTTTCCAACCCAAGGCATTCTATGATTCCATGATATTGCTTTTCTAACTTATGCCAATGGGTTCACTGCATGTCAGTGTGAAAAAAATCCAAGCAGTCTAAAATATATTGGTATTTTTAAAGATCTCATGTTCTTGAAACCAGTGGGATCTTTAGCGGTTGTATCTTCAAGGTGGGCATTTGTCATCCCTGAACTGACTGATGTACATTTCCATTGGGAAAGCCAAGGATGGTACTAAAAAGGGGCTAATAAATGCTCTGCACAAATGTGGAAGTTCTGTGGTATCAGCAACTGCACTTGGTAGGATCTACTTTCTTCCTGAAGGGTTTGCTTGTTTTAAAATTCTAATTATTTTAAATTTCTATTCATCAGTAACATGGTGAAATTGAAATACCCTCAATGCAAATTTGGCGCAAAAACCTGGTTTTAAAGCCAGCAAAGTGTCTTGAAAGCAGCACCAGCACACCAGCAGTGGCAGAACATCTGCACTGGAAGGAATTGCTGCTGTGCTCTGGTTGAAAAGAAACACAAACTGGAGGTGATGATGGGTCTCTTTTTTAATTAAATACTTGCATGTTGCTTAAAGTTTATGGAGAGCTGTGTTGTGTTTACAGAGCAGCGTGTGTGGCAGCACATGTGATGTCTTCCAGGTAGTGCCTGGTGTGCACCCAGTGTTGGCAGCAGGATGAAGCATCAATGATTATCATTCTTATTATTCAATAGCTGTATTTTAAAGGAAAAAAAAAAAAAAGAAAGAAAAAGGACACGTGTTGAGTTTTATTATGAAATCTGAACGACTGGGAACTTGCTGCTTGCATATGGGTCAAGGGCTTTGAGACATCGGGCATAGATGTAGAGATGGTTTTTTGAGTGAGAAACATCACTGTTTTATTTTTAGATGAGGAAAACGTCTCATTAGGCTTTTATTACCCCAGAGCGTTCCTGCTCACCGCAGTGGTGGGGTGAAGCCTTTAGCCTACAGACGGCCATACACGGCCGTTCCGCTTGCCCGCTATGCGGAGTTTTACCTGGGCACTGATCTCTGCAGCAGCCCGGGGCGACGGGAGTGACGGGAGCGGCCCCGCCCGGCCCCTCACGGCTCCAACCGCCCGGTCCCCGGCGGCCCCTCACGGCTCCCGCCGCCACCGCCCGGTCCCCGGCGGCCCCTCACGGCTCCCGCCGCCACCGCCCGGTCCCCGGCGGCCCCTCACGGCTCCCGCCGCCATCGCCCGGTCCCCGGCGGCCCCTCACGGCTCCCGCCGCCACCGCCCGGTCCCCGGCGGCCCCTCACGGCTCCCGCCGCCACCGCCCGGCCGGGGGCGGCCCCTCACGGCTCCCGCCGCCACCGCCCGGCCCCCGGCGGCCCCTCACGGCTGCCGCCGCCATCGCCCGGCCGGGGGCGGCCCCTCACGGCTCCCGCCTCTACCGCCCGGCCCCTGGCGGCCCCTCACGGCTGCCGCCGCCACCGCCCGGCCGGGGGCGGCCCCTCACGGCTCCCGCCGCCATCGCCCGGTCCCCGGCGGCCCCTCACGGCTGCCGCCGCCATCGCCCGGCCGGGGGCGGCCCCTCACGGCTCCCGCCGCCATCGCCCGGTCCCCGGCGGCCCCTCACGGCTCCCGCCGCCACCGCCCGGCCGGGGGCGGCCCCGCCGCGCTGCGCCTCGCGCCATTGGCTGGCAGCGCCGCGGGGGTGCGGCTTCCTGCCGCCTCCTGGTTGGCGCTCGCGGCTGTCGCTCGGGGGGCGTGGCCTGGCCAGGCGGGTCCCCGCGGGGGCGCTGCGGCTGCAGTTGCGCTCGGGCGGCGGCGGCGATGGCTCCTGCGGTCGTGCTGCTCCTGGCTCTCCTCGGGCCCGCGGCCGCGCTCGCCGGATACATCGAGGTGTGTGGGGCGTGCGGGGGCAGACGGGCAGGGCTTTCTCGGGGGTATGCGGTGCGCAGGCGGGAGGTAAGCGGGATTCGGGGTGTCTCTGCTGGTATGGAGCCACCTGGAGACTCTCCAGCCTCTCCGAGACCTTCCCGGCGTGGTGAGTTCTTGTTTTATCCGTGTTTTCGGAAAAGCTGTATCCCTTAGGCCGCTAATTTGGATGGGAGCTCCGTCTCACCGGGATGCTTGGGGCTGTGTTTTTGGGGATGTGACCTCGGCATTCTTGGCACGGGAGCAGGGGCGGCCAGCTTCAGATGGGTCCAGAAGCTTAGAAGACTGTTAGAGGACACTCCCTAGAGAAAAACCTCGGTTAAACGAATCCATTTGTTTGCTGATGGATCCAAAATAAATCTTCGGGTTGGACCTGATACCACGGCTTTCGGGGAAGATGCTGCAGCCAAATGTAAAGGCTATGCATTTCACATAGAAATGTCTTAGATCCCCATAGGGGTCTGTGTGTGTATGTATATACACACACATGCGCACATATCCGAGTATATATATTACTTTTGTATGTACGAAATAGATATTTATTTGCATATATGAAAAAAACTAGACAGAGGAAATTCCAGCTTTGTCCTAAATCAAAAATCTTGGTGTAGTCTAGCTCTCCATACACCAAGAAAACCAGGAGAAAATCTTGTGGGTTTAAAAACTTGACACTATAACCTGTCTTATTAGAGATAAGGAGCAAAGTATGTGCTGAGCTTCAGAAAAGGCATGTAAACAGACTTTAATAATCTACTCCTGAATTTTGTTTGGAAATGCAAAACAGCTGCATCTGTCTTGTGGAGGTTCTGAGTTATTTAGGGCTGGATAAAGAACAGGCTTGTGACTGTTTGTGAATTGCTTAATTTGAGAGTTTACAGTAAATTTTAGCAAGCTTGGTTAAACAGAACATCTACCTCAGTGTGATGCAAAAATCCAAAGCTCTAAGCTGGTGGTAATTCCTAACTGGCAGTAAACGTGGTTCTTGGACATTTTTAGTATATGTTGTATGGAATTGGTCTAGTCTATGATTTCTGCTTGTTTGATTGCTATTGAGGAATAGTATTCCACATACTTTGTACAGTCCTTCTGTTAAATTTCTGTAAATCAATGGAACAACATGGTTGATAACTATGGAACAACTCGTGCAGAGGTTATTTTGCAGGAAGGATGGTGGAGCTGCTCTGAGGGCATGGAGCTAATGCCCAGATCAGGTTCCTTGGCATTGCTTTAGTGGCAGAGGACTGTCCTGGCTGCTGCTGATCCAATTTCTTGCACCTGTTTGTCAATTCCTCCAGCTGTAGGTCACTTCCTATCTTACATCCGAGACAAATTTGGCTGCTATGTGCATCCCTTGTGGAATCTGCTGCTTAGGGACATGTGCCTTGAAAAATTAGCTTGGAAAACAAATCTAGCTGTCATTTTATTCTAAAGCCTGGTGTCTGTGTGATGAAACAGGTACCCGGTTTTGCCCATCTCAGGATTGGCATAGAGGGAAGAGCAGCTGTGTCACACCTTGACAGTCCAGGCGGGGCCAGCAGTCCTGGAGAGGGGGTCACTGACCTTTTTGAGAAGGATTAAAATGAAAACCTTCCTGCAATTTAATTTGCATCCTCTAAAGCCATGATAGCCACCTCCGTCTGCTGGCATAAAATGTCAACTGTGGCTTTTTAGTCGTTCATTTTGTTGCCTCCTCTCCCATTGTCTTGTCGGTGGGGGGACTGCATCTCTCAAGTCTTTATTGCTGCCAGATTTGCTCAAGAACAGCTCCCGAACCGGAGCTTAGGAGGTAAATGGTTCTGTCCTGGGTCTTATACTGTAGTCATTACTGGATTTAATCAGATAATTGATGAAAAATATGCAAGCAATTGATTTTTTTCAATAATCAAGATGTCATTTGAAAGTTATGGAAAACGTGTAACAGTGTCTGCATTTATTAGTTCAGCTGGATTGGCACGGTCCCATTAGGTAGATTTTTCTGTCTCTTGATTATCTTAGCTCCTACTCTCTGTCCCTGGAATTCCTGGTAATCTTCTTATCAACTACAATCTGTTTTTCTTTCTGTCCTGCACAGAGCAAGGGGAGTGGCAATTTATTTTTTTTTTCCTCTTAAATTGTTTTATCTGAACTCTTGACTAGGGCGTTTCTGAGGGTTGGTGGGGGTGACAGTCGGTCTCCCTTTTAGGTCATAGTGTGGGGATGGCTGATAACCTCTGACAGTCTGTCTTTTCCAAATTAATATGAATAGAATAGTTTAGAGAAATAATGGATTCCAGCAATTAATGTGTTTCTTTCCATAGTAGAATGTATCTGAATTTTGCTTGTTTTGCTTGTGAAGTCCCCAAGAACCTCAAACAGGACACTGATGCCAGATGGAAAAAGAAAATAAATCTATGCTAATTTGATCTGTATTCCAATGATAAACTACTTCTGCTGTGTCCTCGGGGCTTTGAAGGTGCAAATTTTTTTTTATTACTTGACCTTTTTGTGTAGTCAAATCAAAGGCAATGCAGACTTGAATCTGCCTTTTTTAAATAAGTTTTGGTATTTTTCCAAAGCTCCCTTGAATGCTTACCAAGCATCTGTTACCTGCCTGCTTGAAATAACCAGGATTTGGGAAAAAAAAAAAAAAGGTGTATTTGCAGCAGAATTTCATGTTATTATTTTTATCTTGTATTGCTTAAATTCTCCCTGACAAAAATACCAGCCTTGTGCCATTTCTGCAGACCTTGGGGACTTCTAATTGCCTGCTGCATCGAACAAAGAACTCCACCTAGGGAAATTTCCACTTCGGTGTTTGAGTCCTGAGCAGAAACAGCTCAGGAAAATTCCAGTCTTGAGCCTGTGGCCTTTAGTTTGCTTTCAGTTCCTAAAGCTTTGCTTCCAGATGTTCGGAAATACAGCTTCCTGTGAAGGTGATTATATGCAGTGTCTCTTGTAAGCTTCAATAAAAGCTTCTCTGAGCAAAGATATGGAAATAAAGCAAATCTGATACTGCAGAGAGACTCTGGGTTCACTGCTGCATTGTAGGGTGGCACGTGAAGGTAAGCACTCTTTTTGGAGGATGCCTTCAGCTCTCCTTGTTTCACCTTTGAAATAATTATCACCTCTGTTAAATGTTATTTAGGCATTAATAGCTCTACCAGGGATTGAATGACTTTTTTTGTTATTGTGGTCATTGCATCACTTGCAAGTTATTCAAAAGCTGTTCTATAGGTGGCTTTAGCTGTATTATAATTACACACTGCTGCTCCTCCAGCACCTGGGGGTGCAAGGAAGGATTAGTGCAATTCCCTGTGCTCTGAACCAGTTGTGTTTCTCACTAGATGTGCCTTGTAAAACTTCAGCCGTTGGTTTTCCCTGCGTGTGTCTTTTGGAGGCATATGGGCTCAGTCTTGGAAGCATAAGTCACTTTGACTGCAGCATCTGCTTCTACATATATACTTAAACCAAAGCCGTGTTCCTCAACTGAAAATAGAAGAGAAATACACCATCCCCAATTATTTCTTGTTAGAGGAAAAAAAGCCTTTCCCTCTCTTTATGACCTTGGGCATTTCACACTCTGCTCCAGTCCCTCAGAATCTTATTCTTGTGCTTCTTCTGTGCACAAACTTGGTGTCATTGTTTTTAGGTTCAGGCAGTCAACACCTCTGAAACATAGTATTAATTTAAGATGATGCTTGTTCTTAATTGAATGCTTTGAATACTCACAATGGCCTAGAAACCCTTCTGGTGAGGTTCCTAATTCAGAACTGTACTGGAACTTAAAAGATTGCCCCTTTTTTTTCACTGAAACTGTTGTCTGCACCTGTTATGCACATTTTCTGCTTTCTCTGCTTGCAGTGAGTTTGTCACAGTGAAATGGTATCTCCTACCACAGGTTTTACTTGCTGGGTATCTTAACTGGAGTACTTAGGGCTCTGTGACTATGCATTAAATATGTTAACTTTATAATTTGCTTTTGGATACTTTCCTTTTCAGCTTTTTCCTATAGGTGCCAATAAGTCTCAGGTTTGTGGGGGGAAATGGTTGACAACATTGTGCAAACTCTTACAATTTTTCCATATGTAGATATATACTTATTGCGTGCTTACTAGTGTGAGTTACAAAGCAGCAAGAAGGAAGATGTGAGTGGAGTAAATTGTCAGGTTTTTTTTTTATTGCGAATTAACCAAAAATACATGTTTTTTTCTGGTTTGGGAGGGCTGTTGGCTCCTCCTCAGATACAATAGGATAGAAGTAACTTTAGCCTGTTAATACTGTTACTTACCTAGGGCAAGTGGTAATTCAGGGTTGGTGCTGTAGGAGCAGCACGCTCACTCCTGAGCAGCAGTGCACATGGAAAAGTGCATTTTAGGACACATAATTTTCCTGGGGTTTTCTTTGAGAGTAATTTCTTAGCATTAGATTTGACATTTTAGTTTATGAATTCCTGCTACTGTAAGCAGGGAGATACATACACATGCACATACACACGTTTCTCATGGAGGTTTAGCTTGTGGATGATGCTTTTTTAAAAAAAACTTGTTCAGCAATAGATTTACTACTTTCACTTCCATCTACCTTCTCAGTTGGAGTTAAATATATACATGTGATTGAGTGTTCTCTGAGCCTATACTACCTTATGTGAGAACATGGAAAACCCATGCACCAAAGAATACCGGAGAAATCCACCTTTTAGCTTGGCTTTTAAATGTCCATAACTTCTAATGATTGCTCTGAAGGACTGATGTTTAAACTGCAAAATTTTGTCTTTATGTGCATTTGTAGGAATTTTAAGTTTCAACCTGAGATGAATGATCAAAATACCAATGTTCTGCAAATGATGTTAAGCTAATCTCTCTAGCAGCCAAACCCGGCCTGCTTGGCTTTATGTAATCAGGTGTCCACCTGATCAGGAGCACATGTGGCTAAGCTGCTTACCAGCTCTTCATTTGGTGGTATTACAGGGATGTTTTGTATACAGCCAGTGGGGGAAAAGGATGTGCTCCTTATTCTTGAAAGATCAATCTGTAGATGTACTAAATTGAGTTCTAACTCCTTGTTGTTGTATTTGCCTGCTGTGATAAAGCTCTTGTACAAATGAATGTATTGCAGACCTTCATTTTGGTTTGTACCTTCAGTAGCCTCCTAGTAATTCCTAACTAGTGTGAACAGTCAAATGCTACTGCTCTCTGTGGCATTTGGTGATTTATTTCACTTTTCCTTTTCGCTGGTGACAATGGGAAGTCAAATCACATGTTGGTGCTCTGCTTCCTGAGGGAAACTCACTGCTGGGTGAGGCATGGTCCAGAAAGCCTTTTGTTCTCTACTACAGGCAGACCTGGTTCATGTACATACATATGCATTCCTCTGATTTGGAGATCTCTCCTGCCAAGACTGGCCCAGTAGTCTGTGAGGACTGGTGCAGCTGGGCTGTCCTGATGTTGGTGTGTTTACTGCAATGATAGAGGCTTCACTTGAGCTTTTTTTTCCTGATGATTTGTTTCTCATGATGACTGCACTGGGCTGTGCAGTAACATCTATTAGCAGTAGTTTGAGGGAATTCTTAATTCTCAACCTGCAGATCAGTGGCTGCTTACAGAGTTTAGTCTAATCTTCTTTGCCAGTGCTTTCTTGGGGGATTCCTCCTCTGGACCTTCAAAAGTCTCACCATTCATTTCTAGTGCCAGGATTTCCTGCACAGATGGGCTGGGGGATAGAATGCTGTGGCTAGGCAAGGCCTTCAGTTCATAAAGCAGGATCTGAAGTTGCTATTCCATGCAGTGTGTGAGCTTCAGAGGAGCTTATGAAGGAGACAAGTCCATAATTGTTTGGATTGGATGTCCTCACTGTGCTTTGAGACTAATGGAAAATCATTACCAAATGATGACTGAGCTCAAGTTTTTCAAGCTACCAAGTATGAAGGGCATTAAAATTGCCAGGATAATGTAGATGCAGCCTGAAAAACCCAATGAAACCCACAGAAGGTGGGAGCTGTGCCTTGGTTCGTTCCCAGTTGTGCTGGAGAAGCTTTGGGGTGAGGCACTGAGTCATTGGTGTGTTACAGCTGTTGGCAGTGTCACCGACCTGTGGTATCATGCTGAGCTGCAGCAGATGATAAACATGCCTCAGCACTCAGATATCAGGCTCTGGCTCTGCGACAGGGATGCATTTAGGTAATTTCATACAGTAATCTTCTCTCTAACAAAATTATAGCAGTGCAGGTGTATTTTGATCGAGGTCAAGGACAGGGACAGGCAAACACTCATGGGCTCACTGAGATGGCCGGGGTCATGCTTCACTTGACTCTAGTAGCAGGTTGATACTCAGTGAAGTTTACATTTAAGAGTAGCTAATTATCATCTCCTTACTGATGATTTCATGTTTAAATAGAAGCAGTGTTTAACCTTGAAAGATGGATTTAAGGTGCTAAAGTTTCAGCAGCTCTTCCCCTGGTGTTGACTTGGAGATGCATTGCCACTAAGAGCCCTTTGTCTTTTTTTTAAAGAGGATGCTGCTGACCTGCTCTAAGCTGTTTCTCAGGCCATAAAAGAAGGCTGATTTTTACTGTTTATAGCAGCATGCTTTAGATACACCTGTTCTCATTTAGGTCTCTTTTCCTCCAACAAATATTTTCTGGTTATATTTTCAAATGTCTGATAAGTTCTGAGGTGTCAGTCAGGGGGTTAGTTTCTTTCAATTCTTGCATTAGTGGGAATTTTATTATTCTGTTAATGTCCTACTATAACAGGGCTTGCATCTTCTCATGAAGATGTTGTGCTTGACTTCTTTAACCCGTCACCACAAAGCTCTAAATGGAGTCAGTGAGGTGAACTCAAAAATATTCATCTGGTGATGATGTCGTAGAGATGAAACAGAGGTTTAGCAAACTACTTGGTATTTTCCGGACTTGCCTTGTGCTAACTTCAGTACTGAGATGCTTAAATCAAAAGCCAAACATTTGCATTTATAATCTTTGGGCTTTTCTTTAAAGGCTCTTATGTTATTTTTAGCTCCAGCTCCCTGCCAAAAGCTTTGTTCCTTTACTTTTGGATTTTGTGCTGATGAATCCCACTAGTTATGATGTCATTGCATAGTGTGAAATGACAGCATCAAAAAGAAAAACCTTACCCATACCATCTGTTACAATAAATATTATGCACTCCTCTTAGATTCCAAGCGGATTTGGGTTGCCTGTTCACAAGAGAAGCTGGTCTCTGCTTAGATGTATGGTACCCTCTACCATAAAGCTTTTAATCACCAAATTCTCTATATGGTTTTGGATTTGATATGACACGTTGCCAGGTCTAAGATTAGTTGGTTTTTTTAATCAGTATTTAATCTTCTGTCACTCACATCAGGCCTAGTAACTAGCCAGAAATGGTCCTAGAGGAATCTGCGTGAATTCGGATAATTCACTAATACCAAGCATTGGTTGACTTTTTACACTGGTTGTCTTACAGTAATTGTGGCCTGAAATAGAGATGGGCAATAGAGATGCTTTAATCTCATAAGTATTCTTCTCAAAAGATTAAATTCAAAACGTTGATTCAAACCTGTGGTTGGTGTTCCCAGAGAATGTATTGGCATTTGAATGTGATTCTTTCCCTGCATAATTTATCAAAGCCCTCACTGAAGAAATTGAATTTGATAGGTGCTTTGTTTTATGCTGAAAGATCACAAACACATTTAGAAACCCTAAAAAAGAATGAAATGGTGTCAGGATCCAAGCAAAGCATGGAGCCTGCCTTAGCAGCCTTGGTCAAAGATGAATTCTGAAATGCAGGGTACAGCAGTGTTTGTGCAGGGACTCAAATGTGCTGCCTGACATAAAAGAAAGGAGACTGAGAAATTGTTCAGGATGCATGTTATCGTGGAAACCAGTTATTACTCTGGATGGAGTAGCATGCTTGCAGCTCTGACATGGACTTGGGATAAGATTTAAGTTTAACTTAAGTTTATCTTAAGTTTAACTACTTTAAGTAGTTTGATTTGCAGGGTTTCAATAACCACTTCGTTTCCAGAGGCTTTAAATACAGCCTCAGTCCTGGAAATGTCAGGTGGTGGAGAAGGTTTTCCATTGGTAACCAGCCAAAAAACTTGAGATTTTGCATTTGCAGTGTATTGATGTATTAGAGCTAGCCTTTAGGTGTGGATAAACGTGATCCTGTGACTTACCTGGGCAAGGGCCAGATCCCAGGAGAAGCTGAAGGAATTCCTGAGAGGGTCACAGAATAAAGTCATGGTGCTCCTGTGGGTGTGTGAAGTTTGGGCTTGGGACCGAGCATTGTGTCACTGTAAGAGACCCTGAGGAAACAAGAGGAAAAAAAGCTTGTTCTTGCCCCTGTCACTCCTGATAAATGCTGTCTTGTTCAAATTGTATCAGTGCTTGCCCTGCAACAAAGCCAGTCAGTGTGTGGATGTCCTGTTTAGGGCACAAACACTTTCTCAGAAGCAATTTCCCAATAGCTGAAGGCAGAGATGAATGACCTGCCAGAGCAAAGGCTGGATACAGTGGAAGGGTTTGCACTGTTGTATCCCTGCCTTGTCTACACCTGGCTTTGTGGGCTGGATCACAGCTTGTTGCCTGTTTTGTCCCTCTCCTATATGCTGCCTATATGATTCTGCACTTTTCGTCTTTTTTCCCATGGTATGCGCATTTGAGTTTGTGAATAAGGACTTGCACTAATTACAAGAGCTGAAATCTGTTGCCTGTGTTTGAATCTGTAGTGCTGTGTTTTATGCGTAGTGTTTTTAATTTTAATCCTTAATTTTAAATCTGTGTATCTTGCTGCAGGGTATATCTTTGTTTCTCATGTTAAGAAACAAATAAATAAACAAACCAGCTGATCTCTCCCTGCATAACAGGTCCTTCCCTTTGCATCTTGGCTGCCAGGAAGAGGAACTAGAAGAGCTGGATTCCTCATGTAGGAGGGCTTTTAAATGGCAGGAAATCTTCTTTCTAATTTGCTTAAATGTAAAATCTGCAGTACAGACAAAAGGCATTTTGAAGTTGAGGCTGAAATTCCTGGGTTTGGGTGGATTTGTTATGCTCAATTCTACTGAGCAAGCTTTTGCAACTTGCTTCACATGAGAATTAGCGTGATGAGGAGAATACTTTTCAATGTATAACTGTATGGGAGGCTTTCCACAGAGCATCTACATTGTGTTAATTCCCTCTTTCACTGCAGGGCCCTGAGTAGAATGCAGCATTGTAGTCCTTTTGTGCTGTTCTGAAATGGGCACTATCATACTTTGTACTGGTGTGTGTGCAAACTGCTAAACTGGATGCTCCAAGGAAGAATATTATGGAGACACACAGGGAAATTTTGGGCTGCAAGCTTCGTGTGTGCTGTAGCAGAGACATGAGGAGCACTGCTTTCCTAGACCCTAAACGGCCTATTGCTCCAGGCAAAAGCAAAGATGACTTTTACTTCATTTGTTTTGCTGTCCTTGGTTTCAATTTGGCTTTTCGAGCTTAATGTCTCTGTCTTTAAAGATTTTTGCAAAAATTTGAATCATTATTCCTCGTGATCTAGGTGGCTGATAGCTTTACTCATGATTTCTGTTATTTTATTTATTAGGCTGTGATTCTTACATTTATTTTGATCTTATAACTGGGGGCATAACAAACATTTAGCTAAGATAGATTTAAGGTGCTAAAGTTTCAGCAGCTCTTCCCCTGGTGTTGACTTGGAGATGCATTGTCACTAAGAGCCCTTTGTCTTTTTTTTAAAGAGGATGCTGCTGACCTGCTCTAAGCTGTTTCTCAGGCCATAAAAGAGGGCTGATTTTTTACTGTTTATTACATCAAGCTTTAGATACACCAGATCAAGCAAAACAGCGATTTCTTTTTGTTTTGTGGTATTGGCCTTGCAAGGACTGCTGTGCTTTGGAGTGGCTCTTCAGATAGATCTCTGAGCAGCATCCATCTCAGTGTCTATCTACGGTACGTCCAGGATGATGCTCTTCACTGGTGAAGAGGATTAAAATAGTCATTAAGCTGCTGAATACACCAAATGTCCTGTAAATAAAGATATAGACAGATCAAACATGCTGGAGTGATACAATCTGTTGGAATGCACCAGGATGGGAACATCTTTAATTTGAGCCAGATTTGTAATGCTTATATCATAAAAATATGAAACCAGGGCTTAGTTTGCATATGGAAACACTTGGCCTAGTGCTGTCTGTAGACACACTGTTTTGCTTTCATTTTTATCTGCTGTGTTTGAGTGGATAGTTGGTCCCATCTGCCCCACCTTAACTCCTTAGTGCCACTTAAAGTGGTGTGCTTGGCACTATTTGTTAGGATGCTTCCTGCGATGAATTAACTTTGGGAACAACACAAAGCAGAGGACTGTTCTTATTTATTCCTGTCTCTCTGGGTTAACATTCATATCCTTTATTTGGCAGATATAACTATGAAACTACGGACTGCTCTAACACAATTGTGTGACTGAGTAGTTGCTCCATTTGCCTTTGTTGCCCAGGCTGTAGAGTTGCCATGCAGCCTTGACACCCACAAATCCATTTTGTGCTGTTACCAAACCTGTTGTCCTCCTCCAACAGGTACTACAGTGAGATACAGAAGTTCTCCAAGCAATATTCTCAGAATGTTCCCAGCCTCGTAACACAAATCCATGTAGTACTGGTCCCACTGCTGTCCAGGCTGGCTGGGAATTGTGCAGGGAGAGGCAGCCTCCAGGATAATTAAGGCATGGTCTGATAAGGAACTCATTTGGGCTTTCAGTGAATTTTTTTACGTTTTTTTTTAGAAGATGTCCAAAGTAAGAATATTAAAATGAGGTATGCTTCTGGCTGTCTTTGTGCAGTTGCATCATCAGGCTGTAATTTTAGCATCTCTTTCTGGTGTGCTGCTCTCTTCTGATTTGAGACATCTGAATAGATTCTGTGGAGCTTATCCACATGGGGATTTGCCAGATTCTGGCAGAATTGGTATTTGCAGCTGAGACGTGTGCATAGCGGGTTCCTGAATTAAAAAAGCACCTTAGTGGGCCATGTCTGAAGTCAACCAGTGGAACATAAAACCACCACTCCCCAGGGTTAGAACTTTATGCAACGTTTTTGTCCTTTGACTTTGAGGAAACAGTATTGAAATGACTCAGCCCGTGGCTAGGAAAATGGTGAGTCGCCAATTGCATCAACTGGGAGATCAATCTACCCTCCAACCACTGTCCCAGTGATCAGATTTGCTTGTTAAGTCAGCATTTCCATTGCTGTCCTTGTCTGCTTGTGTGGTCAAGGAAAGCAAAACTTGTTTGGAAGCTGACCGTTTATTTCTTTTTCATTCAAGTGTGTCTCCCAAGAGCATCTGAGCAGGTGAAAGAAAAGCATCTCTATGTAAAAGTCAATAGTCACTACTCTCCCTGACTAGATAGCCTTTTCCAAGCGGGAAAATAAAGAATTGTTTGGAATGCTTGTGTTCAAAATAACACATCTTGATGGTTTTCTTTACAATTTTCTCCAGCTGGTCTTTATACCAAAAAATTTTAAAAAAAGAAGCTGCTATGATGGACAGCCTGGGCAAAGGGTTTAAAAAACAAATTAAAAAATACTAGTATGGTCAGGGACTTTTAAGAGGAATATCAGCTGAAGTGAGGGAAGTTCCTGGTGGATAGTGCCTCTTTAAGGTCTAGATGGTCTAAATGAGATGGTCTAAAGCTGTTCCACCTGCTCTTTTTCTGAAAGTGATTTCCCTTCCTGTTGCAGAACAGGCAGTTTTTGCTTCCACCTGTGGAATATAGCTTTCAGCAGCTGATGGCTTTGTGCTTTGAAGCCCTCAGTGAAGTGTCAAATTACTTAAAACTCATCAAGGACCTGACTGTCAGGTGGGTGCAACTACAGCATATAAATTCTTCCACTAATCTTACGGTCAAATGATTTCAGCTAAGCAGACAGAAAGAACTATGTTCTCTCCCCTTCCTTGAAATTTTTCAGCAAATGCATAAAGAAACATTAAGGAAATAATTATCAGTGTACACAGGGTTCATTCTTCCCACTGAAACCTGGGAGAGACTATTAACAAGTTAAAATCTCATTTTATCAAAGATTAAAATCACCTCTCCCATTTTATTTATTTTCATGCAGTGCTACACAATCTGATACAGCTCAATTGAGTGAAGAACTATAAAATTCAGCATAAGAAATTCAGTTGTTCAACATGCAAAACCAGGTTAATATTCTGCAGTGATAGCCCTGAAATATTGGAGGTTCTAGGCTTGCTTCTGTGGAGCTAATTTTACTTTCTGGATCAGCAAAATCAGTAATAGGCATTTCAGCCCAGCCAGCTTGAGTCTGTTCTATAAATTACCACTTAATTTTCTAATAGCATTAGGCTGCAGTTCTAAGTAGAGCTCGGCTGCTTCCTGTGAAGGGACTGGTTAATACATCCATTAGAGCTTGTGTGCAAGCCTAGCTGTGGGGTGGTGCTGTGACTGTTAAACCCCAGCTGATGAATTAATGCTTCAGAAATAAAATGCTGCAAAATTACTAAGGATTGCTTTTAAAGAGTGGAAAAAATGGAAATACATTAAGCCGTTGCTGAGGTCCTTTACTTTCTGTGACCCTGCTGCTGACAAATTTTGGGAGTACTTACAAAAGGCTTTTTGTCATTTGATTTCTCATGTGTCAGACTGCTCAATCCAGGTGTTTGAGTTCCAGGGAGTGGATGGAAGTCCACTTTTCATCCTCTGCTTTGGAAGAAGGTAAATTGGGAGATTTGAGCCGGAATTCTGGTGATCGTCATGGCATCTTTTGAGGACTGGTTGGCTGTATGTGATAAACTTAAAATTGAACAAATAAAGCTTTTGCTCTCAGACTCTTGGAAGTAAAAAGTGTTCTCTGAGCCTTCATCTTGTACTCCAGTCTCCTCCATGCTTAACCAGGGTGGTGCTTGGCATTCTTCATTCTGCTCTAGCTTGGGAGCTTGCTCCCTCATCTTCACTTTGCTGGAAATAGTGGAAGGCAGCTGGCAGACTTTCACCACTTCTATTGCTCAGATCAGAAGTAGCTGCAGTCAGGAAAATGGAAGACTGTTTTGGTGAGAATTTGCGATGGTTTTGCTAAGTTAATCCTCTTGCTTTTTTTTTTTTTTTTTTTTTTTTTTTTGGCCGTGAGTGATAGGAACTTTTGGCACGGTGTTCATACTGAAGTTTTCTTCAAGGAAAGAGATGTTGTTTACCAGAGCTGAACAAACTTACAGTGTCAGTATAGGAATCTGTTTAAAGCATTGATTTCTGCACACCTAGACATTAAAGGTTCTGAAAAGGTTTTGTTTTGTATGTGAGTGGTCGTGTAAGCTGCTGCCTGAAAGATGCTCCATAATAACGCTGAATAAATAACAGGAGGAGGTGTACGGGAAGATGGTTTTGGTTTAAAATCCCAATTTCCATTATTTTTAAATAGATTTACTAAGAGCCAGAGGTGTCCTGACTACCTATCTCAGTAACAGGAACTAACTGCTGGCTGTTTTCCTAGACTTGAAATCTGTAGAAGTAACCTGTGCTTTTGGGTGGACTTAAAAAGTTTAAAGTATAAAAGTATCCTCAGTTTTTATGCTGGAAACAACAAGGTTATTCCATAATTTTTTTGGTTACTTGTTAATTTTGGTCTAGATCAGCATAAACTTGGCAGAGCTCAGGGAGCAGCAGCAAGGACAAAAGCAGCCCTGTATTTTAGCTGTGGTTTTGTTTTCAAAGGGTGGTCATTAGCATAGTTTGGAAAGTGAAGGCTTAAAGACCTCATGGTTTCCTCTGGAGATTTGAAGTTTTATCTGAATTGTTTGGAGGACAGAATTACCAAATAATTGGGTTGAGTTTTGGGGTTTGTTTACAGAAGATTGTGAATTTAGGGGTGGAAAGCAATAGGCATGACCTGCAGAGCTACAGCATTGTCGGAGCAGGACCTTTTGAATCATTCTTGTATGCTGTCAGGAAGTGCTGTATAGCCTAATTGCAGGGCTTGAAAATCCCAAGTGTTTTATCATGTTCGAAAACACGTGCAGTCTGTGCACATTAATAATCAATCCGTGGTGTTGATGGACCAAACTCAGACTGCTTTGCAAACCGCATTCCTGCTTGTTATCCTTCTTTTATCTTTTTTTTTTTTTTCCCCCCAGGAATTTTTCCTTGACACTTCAAATTCTCTGTTAAAATATGCCCTTCACTTTTCTGCTTGCCTTTTGGATCATTTTGTTTTAGATAAAAATACAATCTGTGCAGCTTTTTTTCTGGAGTCAGCTGAGTTGTCAGACAGTGGATGGGGTGTTCCTGCAGTGGCTTGTTTGCGCAACTCCCAATGAGCTTCACAAGATCTGTTAAACAAATGTTGGTGCTGTTTTGAGGAAAGAATTTTGGTTTCCTCCCTCCTGGAATGCTAAATCACTTTGAATCAGTAGTAAGGGGTTTATTTTTCTGTCTGCCTGGTGTTAACAAATTATTCTGTCTCCTTTCTGCCAGTTTTGGCCACTAGGGAAGTTAGTGGAGAACTCATGTGGGTGTGTGACTTTTGATGAGTTTTAGTCCTGGAGTTACTTTTGCCTTGAACAAATTGCTTTGAAGTGATGAAAGATTTTTCTGAATGTCCTTTCCTGTGTATTATGGAATCTGTATCCTGGTGCAGTGATTATATTCCCTAACTCTTGTGTAGCTGAAGTACCTTAAGATGGCATGAATTCTCCTATCAAACCATGGAGAAGTTACTTATAAAAATAGCATCTGTCACTACTCCTCCACATGTGCTGCTCTCGGTGGTGCCTTTGTGGTATCAGCAGTGATGGTTTATATTAACAATCAGCTCAGAAAAGAAAGACCCGTGAGTTAAACTTTTCAAACACTGTTAAGCCATAGCTGCTGTCCTTGGGCTTTAGTTTGGATCTCCCTTCTGGTAGTCCAGGAAGGCAGAATTGCCCCATGGCCATTTTTTTGGTTGAATATTAGTGAATGTGAAAACATTAACTTGCACTCAGGTTTTCACTTGCTTACTGGCTAACAAAACATCTTGGGTCTCTGTGCTGCAGATGCCCAAATAATTAATGTGGGAAAGTGGTAATTAGTTGGGCCATGCAAGACAGAGTGATGACACAGATTGGAGTGAGGAGATGAGCATTAAACCGAGCTGAGCCTGCTGCTGGGTGACCTTAGGTGAGTCACTTGACTTTGTGCCTCAGTTTAGCCCAGTGATAAATAGGCCTTGCTCCCTGTGCTGGGATAGGATTTAGGGCGGTGCTGTAAAAAGGGAACTTTAAATAGCACCATGGCAGTGTTCTGCTGCGAGGGGAAGGAAGTGGCTGTGAGTGTGTCTGTCTGACACAGCTTGGAAATTGTCCCTGACGTCCTTGTGACATGTGGAAGGCGACGTGGCTGATTAAACCTATTTGGACCTACCTGTGTGCTGTGCAAAGATTATCAGTGTTTGTGCTTTCCTCTTCTCTCGCCCTTATTTTCAAGGAGGCTTTGTGTTAAACTGTTCCAGTCATTACACCCAAGCTGTACTTTTGAAAGCTTGAGGCCCTGAAATTAATCTTTTTCAAAGGACAAACTTCTGGGTGCAGTAACATTTGTTCATGGAATGTTCCAGTGGAGTTGTTATGAACTTTTCTCTCCAGTTTGTCTCTCCAGGGATAGAAAAGAGGATGCCAAAGGCAACCATGTTACACAAACAACTTCAGGAAGCTTGTTCACCTCTCCCCCAGCCTAGCTGTGCAGCAGCACTGTGCAGTGTGGCATTGTCTGTTGAAGTGCAGCAGTTCACAGTGCAAATGTCTCACATGCAGATTACGTGCCCATTGACTCATGACGCCCTTATGGAGCACGATAAACTAAAGGGGGTGGGGGAAATAGTGTGATACCTCCTAAGTACAAATTCCAAGGGCAAAACGGCTGCCCATGAGTCACAGGTACTTGGAAATCTTCCCTTTTCCTTGTAGAAAGGCAGTGGAATGTGCAAAATAGTAAGGAATTCTTCAGGCTGCAGCAGGTCTTTGTACCTTTGTACAGTTGCTGTCGGCACGTATGGAAGTACATGGGTTATTGTCACGGAACTTCCGAGTGTTCAAGGCTTCATGTCAGCCATAAACACAGGCATCTAAATATAAACTGTGCCCCAGCTACCACTGCAGCCCCTGCCTTGGCTCCCAGTTCTCTGCTGGTGCAGACTCCTCCACCACAAAAGTCAATAAAGGACAAGCAGATGAGAACTCCACCCCTTCCAGCAAGTTAAAGCAAGCCAAAGACTGCTTTAGTGAGATTTCTGCCATTTAAATTCAAAAGCGAACACAGGCTGGTATTATCAGCTCACACCAGATCTGCCTGCAGACAGTAATTCTTCCTGTCTTGGACCCCTGCCCGTGTGCATTATTGTAATTATCAGCAATTTAAAAAAAAAATAAAGCAATAAAGCTAGGATGAGCTGCTAGTCTGTAGATTTACTGCCTGCTGTGTCAGGCATTCATTAGCTTTCCTGGGTTCAAGCCACCTATCTATTGAATAAAAGCAGGAAGAGAAGCTAAGGAAAACAAAGCATGAAACAGAAATTGAAGCATGAATTGAGAGCTCTGCTTGCATTTACAAGTTATGAATCCAAAACCAGGGGAATTTTAAGTATTCTTGTGTGTAAAGTCCTTCTGCCAACTTCCCTTACTTTTTAGTTGAAGCCTTGGTTTCCTAAATACTGACTTACCATTAATTCCCAGGTGAGATTCATGGCAATAAATGTTACATTTAAGGGCCCTGTGGCACACTGTGATCCGGGAGGGCTGAACTTTACAATGCCAGCCCAGCTGTTCTCCTTCCAGCAGCTTAACTTTGTGACTGCAGCTCTTGTTAATTTTCATTTTGTCAAGGGCTGGCCTCTCCTTGTGGAAGGAAAAAGGCCCATGGACATCAGCTGTAGGCAACAATAATCTGGGGGGTGCAGCTGATGCAGTTGAGTCTCCTGCACAAACATTCACACCTATTTTTCAGCCCAGAAAGGGCAAAACATTAGAATCCTCATACATTCAAAAGCAGCAGCCATAGAAGGTTGTGTTCACAGGAAGGGTGGTAAGGGAACAGGGCTCAGAATTCCTCAGTGGTCTTGAAAGCAGTCAGTTTATATCTTCAATATCTGTGGGTATTGCCCTGGCATAGGGAGATGCAGAGCTGCTCAGATAGAGTAGGAAATGCATTTTTAAAAAAAAAGTCCAGAAGTTCTTCCTTTCCTTTAATTTAAGGTGGGCAGTGTGATTTTTCTGAATCGGGACAGTGCTGAACAGCCTGTTCCGAAGTCTCTCAGGTTGTGGTTCATGTGGACCCTGATTTAATAACCAATATTGCTTTCGAGGGCCTTGCCTTAATTAAAAACAAACAGCGCAAGTAATCTTTCTAAGTGCTGCCTGGCTTTTTTTTTTTTTTTTTTTTTGTCAGTGTAGCAGTAACTCGTTGTGGAATACATGTAACTCTAAGGAGCAGGAAATCTGATCTGACCTGTAGAGCATCCTACAAAAGGCACTGCCTTGTCACTTAAGGCAGGGTATGCCCTCAGCAGCCAGTAATCTGTTCTCTGGCCACCCAATCAATGCGTTTCTCCATTGGAGCTTTCTTCAGGAGCTTATCAATTCTAGATTTGGAGTTTCACTCTTAAAACAGCTTAATCTTACACGGTTTTATGCAGAGAGCTCCTCCTGTTGCTGCAGAGGAAGCCTAATGGAATGCATGGGCAGTGTGGGTTCTCCTCACAGGCTCTTCATGCTTCTCAGGCTCCCCTCCACTCTGGTTTTGCTGTAATAAAGGTTAATTTTGGTTAATCTGATCAGATGGATGAGGCTATGGTCATGTTTGACCTCGCCAAAAATGCAGAATTCAGTTAAATATGACCTATTGCAGATACTTTTGTGCTATTAAGGAAAGCTTTCAGGAACTAATTTCTGTGAATTATAATTATCAGCTTCTCTTTGCAAGAGAAGAGTTCCAATCACCCTTCAATCCTCAAATCCCTAGCAGAATGCCAGAAGGTTTTCCAGAATAGCATTCCATAGGGAGCTGTATGGACAGTATGTGAAATAAGTTTTGTTGTGACAAGGTTTGACAGATCCTGGCAATAAAAGGCAAAGGACATGGATGTGGTTTTCATGTTTAGGTCTTTATAAACCGGAACTGCAACACTGTGTTTCAGGGGTAGATATAAAATATTCTTCATTTTACTAAAGTCTCTAGCCTTGTTTCCCTCCTTTGTGATGGGAGATACTTGCAGGAAGAACAGATATGACCCTTTTTAGCACCTGGAGTCCAGGCCTCACACATCAAACCCTGTGTCACAAGCTGAAGAGGCCAATAGTAAATAAAAGCCAGGATACTTGGGCAGGCACTTCCATCAGAGAAAAGGAAGATTTAAAAGCTTGAATTCCAGTGTTTCAGGACCATAAATCAAGCACTAGATGGCAGGGTGAGGGATTTAACTGACATTAACTGGCCAGAGATTTATGTTTATGGAACCAAAAACTTCTTTGGTCTTGGAAAGCAACTGGATTATAGAATTAGACCAAAAGGCAGAGCCCAGTTTCTCCTGAAACATCTTGTAAATGCAAGTTCCAGTGATAAAAGGAATGGTTTCTGGAACAGTCTTGTCCCAAATAACATTTGTCTTGCTCTCATGTTATGTGTATATGTTAATAGGATAATAGCTACTAAAATAATGTTCAGCAAGGGTGTACACAACTGGATGAACTCTTTTCCATCATGTGTGTTGCCCCTCCCAATCTGTCAGGCTGTGTATTTAAGGAATTGAATAGTTGCTCCCCAGTACTAAAAGAAGCAGCTGCTTCCATTTATGGCTGAGAAAAATGTGCTGTCAGTTTGTTCATCCCTTTGCAATGTGGAATGGGTGAATTCTCTGAGGTCTAAAGAGCTTAACTAGGGACATGGCTTTATCCCAAGCTTCATGCTGGTTTACATGTTCCGAAGCTTTCCTTTTGCAGTGCGATGCTTGAGTGTAGCCTGAGGGATCCGTGTCCAGTTTTCATACACCGAAGGCAATTGTGGGAAACATCAGAAAGTTACTTGGTCCCAAAAGGCTCTTGTAGGTGACATTTTTCCCAGTTTAAGTGTCACTGTTAAAGGTGTGGCCTCCATGAACTTTGGAGGTGTTGTATTCTCTCATTATAGCTAAAATGACATTAAAGTGCTGAATTAAATAACTGATATGATTGAGGGCCAGAGTGGACTGCCAGTGGAAGAAAAATTGAAGCCCGTTGCTCAAAAATCTTGCCTTTTGGGTCCTGGGGTTAAAGAATCAACTCCTGCATCTCAGAGTTCATTTACTCACCCAACAGCACAATTCAAGAGAAGATTTCTGCCGGTTGATTAAAAGTGATGAAATCAAGCAAGTAATTAGTCTCGTTTGTTCAGCTGCGAATAGGGGCTTAGCATGTTCTGGTAGCTACGGCAACAGCACTCGACTGATATGCAAACTATGTGAACAATCCAAGAAGGAGGAATGATACCTTTGCAGGGAGCAAACTGAAGAGGCAGCAAAAACAAACACTGGCTCGAATCACGATGTAAATAGGGGCTGGTCATGATTTCAGGAGGTTGGTATGTGTTTGAACAGGAGTTTTGCTCATGCAAGAGGTGTGATAAATGGATTACTTGTGGATGTTTCTGCCGCTCGATGGACTCTGTGCCTCTCCTGCTCATGAAGTTCCTTTATTGTGCTGCAGACTTGTTAAGTTTGCCTTGGAGGAGCCAGATTTCAGGAATCAGCAGTGCCATTGCAGCACATACATTTATTAACTTTTGTTGCCCTGTATTTTTACAAGGGTTATTGCTTCCTTGGTTCTTGATCTTGCATTTCTTTTGTTTTTTGTTTTTTTTCCCAGGGGTGGAACTTGGATATGGTTGCAATGTTGTCATCAAACAAAACTGTTTTGGGGACTGTGTCCCTTAGAATGTCAGGTCCTGTGCTCTCTGGAAAATGGTCGTTGGTACCAAAGTGGAGTTTGTTTGGAGAGAGATAAAAAGTGCCTCTTAAGAAGTATGTGTGTTTAGGGAGTTCTGAAGGATCATTCTACATTTGCTTCGTCCTTCTGAAAGGACAAAGCAGGGAGGAGGATGGGGCAAGATCTGTCACAGGTTCTTCTGTGTGCACTTGTAAGATGTTTATTAAAGGCTCGATTTCTGAAAGAATCAAGTTTCTGCACCATATTCCCAGCCTCAGTCTGTTCCTCAGAGTTCCTCCTGTACCTGAACTACGTGACTCTTTTTTCCTTAGGACAGAGAGTGCAACAAACACCCACAGTAAAAACTCAAGGGGTCATTTTTTGGCAGTTGATATTTGAATTTATGCTTTTGTGCCTCAGGTTGGTTTTCTCCTCCAGCACTAATCTTGTGTTCAGCATTAAACAGTCCTTGACTTTCTGAGTGTTAAAATGTCTTATCTCTAGGCAGAAAGATAAGGGAGGGGGTAGAAATGAGCTAATTGTAATGGAGTTATTCTTTTTGCTAATATCCGGTAGCTAAGAGCTGCACAAAGAAGTTGTCCAGTTGCATTCTACTCTACTCCTTTATTTCCTTTAAGCATACAAATATTGATGAGAATTGATGGGGGTCTGCAGGCAGTAGGGAATGAACAATGCCCACAGTAATTTATGCATTTTTCAGTGTACAAAAAGCTAAATATGAAGGTAGGACTGGTAGCCTGGGGTTCTGTTGCCTACCAGTGGAAAAGCTGCTTAAGGCCAGCAGACTCTCTGCATTGCTGTTTCAATCTGGAATAGTTGAAATGGATTCCATTCCCCTAAACACTTAAAGAGCTTTTGGAGTTCATCTTGTTTTTTACCTTATACCTCCTTCTGTTTTACAACAGCTAGTAGTTATTTAAGGAGAGCATGTTCAGCTCCCAGCATCCACTTGGTCTTCTCAGGAAAAAAAAAAAAAGTCGGCAATTTAATTTACTCCTTTTTTCCTCTTTTGGTAAGCCAGCAAGATTTCAGAAAGGGGCCCTGACCTTGTTTTCATTGATCAGTCTGCAGTTTGACCCAAATGTGGGCCTGGGCTGTCAGGTTCTTGTCTGCTGGTGCAGTCTGGGAAGTGCACAAAGCACATGTCTGAAAAAGCTCCCCATAAGAGTGCACTGAATGGGACACAACAGGCTTTGAGAAGCTAGTAGTCATAGCTGTGTTTTCTGGTTCAGCAGAAATTATCTTTGTATGTTTGAGCAAAAAATCCTAGGTATTTCTATCCTAAATATTCCATGGTGTTAGGATAAACGCATAGCTTTTAACTGAGAGGGTTTCTTGCAGTGGGACAGAGTTATTTTATTATTAGTAGTAATACCCACTGCATGTAACCTTCACAGAGGTCCTTTTGCTGAAAGTTATTACTATTAGTTATTTAGTAAGTTTTTCAGATACCTGTTTTACATGTAGGTGCAGCCTTTTAGTAGGAATTACGCTTGGTTTTGGTAAGCTGTTGTTTCAATTAGGAAAATTGTTTCAATTGGGAAAACAAACATCTTGCTGGTGAAAACTTGGGGTGGGCTCAGCATCTTTAGGAATGTTGTTACAAAATAGTTTGAAAGACTCCACTGATATTCTGGATCAAGCAGGAACTGTCTGGGAAGATGCCAGAGGGCTTCTGGTTCTTTGTGTTGTTGAGCCTTTGATCAGATAGTGCAATCAAGGTGTTTTGTTGATTTGTCTTCACAGGCCCTTGCAGCCAATGCAGGGACAGGATTTGCGGTTGCAGAACCTCAAATTGCTATGTTCTGCGGGAAGCTAAATATGCACGTGAATATCCAGACTGGGAAATGGGAACCTGACACTTCCGGGACCAAGAGCTGCTTTGGAAGAAAGGAGGAAATTCTGCAATACTGCCAGGAGGTGAGGTTTTCTGTGTAATCCTGAATCTTCTCTGCTGTGAAGGAATTGGATTCCAATTTAGCTGCTCAGTAGGAAATTAACCCTGCAGGAGATGAGCTTGCTTTTGCCTAGTCCAATTCCCTGCACTGTCCTGCTGTGTTATTGTCCAGGAAGAGCAGGAAGGATACTGCAGTGGGATTTAGAAGCTACCTCAGATCTGCTCACTCTGCTGCAGTATGTCCTTGGTCTGTAAGTCAGAGGTATCTTCATCTTTTTTTAGAGGGCTTGACCCCAGTGTTCTGCCCCTGAACTGGTTAACCAGTATCTGCTCCCTGTTGTGTAAAATGGAACCTGACATCTATTCTAGTTAGAATGTGGCTGTGCTGTCTGTGCTGTTCTCAGTGACTTGTTCAGATCAGCCAGAATATTAGAACAATATTTTAATCAAATTTTGTCAGTATTTTTAAGCTCCTTAGACTTTATTGAAAAAGATTTAATCATCTTCTAGTGTGTTCCAGATACACTGTAACATATTGGTCTTGTCCAGTATCTTTAATTGCTCCTCTGAGGTGACAGGCACGTAAAATACCACAAGGAATGTTTTTGCTTTTTAATGGGAAGGCAACAGAATGTACCACGTCTGGACTGGAAGACTTTTTAAACTGTTTTACAAGGCTGATATAACTGGGGCTGCATTTTTTACATGTGGTAGAAGCCTAAATATAAGTCAGTGTCTGGACTTGAGAGCTTGAGCATGACATAAGGATCAAATTAATACATCATAAATGGACCAGGTGTGAGGAAATCTGAGGAGCTTGGGTGCATAACTTGACAAGTGATGAGAGAGTCTAAAGATGTTGCTAAACCCTATTTGTTGATGATTTCTGTTCCGGGGGTATTGTGCTGCTCCAGAAAGAATTAAACATCTCCTCCAAACGCAGATAACCAAATGCTCCTCCTCCACTGCTGTGCAAATCCAGACCTCTCAGCTTAGTGCCAGTGAGGACTCTTGCCCTGACATGGCTTTCTCCTGCCTCAAAGCGTGGCATATCTAGTTTTGAAGCCCTGCATGACAGACAGCTGGAGGTTTTTTATGTCTCCAGCTGTCCTGAGCTTGATCCAGAGCAGAGTGTGTGCTCATGTGCAAACTCCAACCTGTTCCTGTGTAGAGAATCAGCCTCACTACTCTGGTAGGAGCCACTCTGCATATTCTCTGCTCTTTCTGGAGAGAAACCTCTCTGTCTCTGCTGTTCCCCAGATGTACCCAGACCTTCAGATCACCAATGTGGTAGAAGCTAACCAGCCCGTCAGCATCGACAGCTGGTGCAAGCGTGGGAAGAAGCAGTGCAAAGACCACACTCACATTGTCGTGCCATACAAGTGCCTGGGTGAGTGTGTGCTGGGGGTATGATGTGCATTTCTGTGGGAGAAGCAAGGAGTTGCTTCCTGGTTCCTTACACAGAGAACAACTCAGTTTGTAAGACTTGTCTTCTATCAGTTTGTCATTTCCACAACTTACACTGAAATGTTTTTCTTCCCTCAAGATGGAACTCTGCCTTTCAGGAGCAGATTGACAGCTTGGTAACAGCTGTGGTAGAATAATGGTGCCTGGCATGGGAAACAAATCCCCATTCTCTCTGCAACTGCCATAAAAACCTGAAGGCTATTGTATCTGAGTACCACAAAGACACTGGGATTTAATACTTTGATCCTATTTTTGTGAAGCTTTAATATTTTGTTGCCTTGGAGACTTAAATGCTCAGTGTGCTCAGGCTTCCTGCTCGGTCTTGGCAAGAGATCTCTATTCTATTTCAATAACTATATTTAAACTTTGCTGTTTCAAAGAGGCCCTTTTTCTTGCAGCTGTATCCCCTGTCCCCATTTTGAACTGTGAATATGAGATAAACTGTGATGGATTTCATGGTGCTTTCCAGAATCTCCCCAGCCACTGGAATCAGGCAGCATTTTTTAACTGGTTAACTTGTGACTTCTGATCTGTGGTCGTTTGTGACACTGCGCTGCCCCACATATGTTCTTAGGAGTGAGCTTAGTCAGCTGGATCACTGAGAAGACTTTATTTTCAGTTATCCACTGGAAAAGACTTGAAAGAGGTCTTGGGAGAGTCTTGATTGCTGGGAGCATTCAGTAGGAATCAGTTTTTATAATTTGTGTCTGTATCTTAAGTTACCATGTGATTTTACAAGGGAGAACACTAGCAAAGCAGTAGAACCATGTGTGTGCTTTGTCCTTTATGTAATGCCTTCCACTAGACAATCATAAAGCACTTCATTAAACATAAAATTTATTGTGGACACATCCTGGGAGAAAGGTGCATGTCTTTATAGATGTGGAAATTCAGGTTTGCGAAACAGCCAAGCCCAGCTGATCATAAGAAGTTCTGATGGAAATAAGGATGAAAGCAAGATCCCTGGATTTATAAGGAATCATCTATTATTTTAGAAATAATCCCTCCCCAAGCCTATTCTCTAGCTGAAAAATAAGCTGATTTTACTGACACTGCCCCAAAATTTGATAAGCATTAAACTATTTATTCAGGTTTTTCATTAGTGTATTTCACAGTGTTCATGACTTGCAGGCCCTAGCCTGTGAGGCAGCTTTGGTTTCCAGGTCTGAGTTGCAAGTCTTTTATCTATAAAATCTCTTTGTCTTTAGCACTCCACAAATGGCTTGTAAATGGATGATGCATTCCTCTGGGATTATAGTCAAACTGTGGGATTTTGGTCTGTTTCTTGGTTGTGTTTTCCTTAATGCATTAATGCACAGAGTACCAAGAGGTAGGATCCTGTCACTATATCCTGTTTAATCTTCTCTGCCCCTCCCCCACCAAGGAATACTCCTTTGTATTTCAAAGATGAGAAGAGCACCTGAATTTTCTGCCTTCAGCCCCCAGAACCATAGTCTCCTGGTTTATAGTTGGCTCAGCTTTATTTTTCTTGCCTGAAGCATTTAAACCTTTCCTGATAGAGTAGGATGAAAGATTAACTCAAAATTCTGACTGGCCTGTTTTAAGATAAGAAAATGTGAAAAATACAATCTCTCTGTTAGTTTAAAATGTAAGTAATTGCAAAGGGATGATGAAGGTCATTTGATTTCATTCTTTTCAATTATCAGGCAATCTAACTCTGAACTGTTTAACTTCTCTGTACTGCTTATATGTGTCCATGATCTTTTAGTATCAATAGTAAGGAACTGCAAAAAAATTGGTCATGCAACCAATATTTAGAGTATGTTTTGAAAAGATGGTGTGAAAGATTGGTTGGACAAGGAATTCTTCTTTGTGGAGACTCTGTGAGAAAGTGTTTGACCTAAAAGCTTTTCTCAAATTTTAACAAATGACTCCTAAAGCTGCTGGTAATGTGTGCAGGGAATGCTGCTTTGAAACACTTGGGCTGAAGATCTTTTCATGGTCTTCTCAGAGTATCTAGCTCTCTCCTTATTTTAAAATTACTGAATCCAGCATATGAATCTGCAAGAAAGAAAAACCTCATCTTGGAGAAAATTTCATGTTTGTATTCCAGTGGCAGTGTTTGCTGGGACTTCTGGGATAAGAACAGGAAGTGATGCTTGTTTAGTTCTGATCCTTCATTCATATGTCTTGGTACCAAACTTAATGCTGATAGAAATTTAGGCTAAATAGCTTTTAAGTCTAACTAAAGTAGAGTCTGTACAGCAGAGAGATTATCTGTCTCCTGTCTTCCTCAAAAGCAAAAGCCTGAATTTGGCACAAAGATTGAGCTAAAGCTTCTTCCTCATGCTGGTGAGGTTTTGGTTATTTAGATACTGGAATGCAGTGTGTTTGCTGACTCAGGTTGTACTCTGATATTTAGACTATATAGTTCTAATTTTCCAGCTCTCTGTGTTTTGGTTAGGGCAGTGAATGTGCTAGAGTTGATCTCGAATTAAACCATCTGGAAAAAAAAACAAGACAGAACCAAACAAGACTTGCTCAAATACTGAAAACACTCTCAGCATATAAAAATTTCCATGCTGTTTCCAGCAGCACACAGCATGAAGGAATTTTGGTATGATGCAGCACATTTGAAAATAGGCGATTAAATAGTTTGAAACTTCTAGTGCAGACATAGTCTTCTCAATGATTTGAATGAAATCTCTTCAGTCAATCCTTTAATGGAAAAACAACTATTTATTAACCTGCACTGTAAACTCTGCTTTCAGTTCAGTTTTAGGGGTCAGCAGGATCACCCCATGCTCATGGTTTTACCTTGGAATCTCTGAGTCTGTTTTTCTTTAAATTCTCAGAAATAATTTTCACAGATGGTGTAACTAGTCTCCTTTAAGAATATACCAAACCCTTAAAGCACATTGTTGTGGTTTAACATAGTTTGGGTTTTAGTTAGGGAAAAACATCTACAAGTTACGGCAGCGATTCCCTGTAAGGACCTTAGCAGCTTCCTCTGGACCCAACAGAACCAATGAGCTGGCTAGTCTGGAATACTGACACCGTGTTCTGTTCAAGCGCTTCAGAGGGCTGAAGGTGCCTCTGTGAAATGGCATGTCAGAACACAGCCCGGGAAAGGCTCTCCTGCTCGCAGGCGTGGAGCAGGCAGGGCCCGTGCCGGTGCCGCAGCGCTGGCCGCGCCGGGCTCGCTGTGCCCCCGGCCCGGCCGGCCGAGCCCGCGGCGGCCTTGGCTGAGGCTCTGCCCCGCCGAGTTCGGGCCAGGGCCGGGCCGGGCCCTGCCCCGGCTGCCGAGCCAGCCTGCTGGCACCGTGGAAAATCCCGCGGCCGAGGACAGAGGCGGCCCCGCAGCCGCACACAGAAAGCTGCCCCGGGGCTGGAATTGACCGGGGCAGGGGCCGGCAAGCAGCCGTGCAGCCAGAGCGGCCACGGCCCGGCAGAGCTCACCCAACCACCCGCACGGGCGGGCGAGATGCTCACTCAGGGCACGGCTGGAACTTGCAGACGTCAGTCCTCTCTTGAGGGAGGGAAAAGGGGAGGGTGAAGACGCGTGAAAAAACCAACGTGGAGACACCGAGGTCAGTGAAGACGGAGTCAAATCCCAGATGGTTGGAGAATGAGGAGATGCCTTAGTCTTGGGCTGAAAGTCTCTTGTAAGGCTATGGGGAAGATATAACTGATACATCAGACTTTTTTTCCCTCTATCTAACTCATGGAATGCATTGGGGGAATGTAGCGTTCTAAGCACCGCTATGAGCAGAGGTGCTCATGTTGAAGCAAGCAGATGTTGAAGTAACTGTGATCCAATGAGAAGCTTGAACAGAAGGAGAGGAGAGAGATGAGAAACCTTGCCCCAGGGATAGAAGAAAACCTCTGTTCCCAGAGATAAAAGAAGAGAACTTTTGTTTCTATACTACAACAGCTCATCCTTAAAAATTGCACCCCAATAAGCTGAAATGACCCATGGTGGTAGTTGTGGGAAAACTACCAACGCGTGGGAGGGACTTGACGGTTGCAGATTTCTGGGTGGCTGCTCTTCATGAAAATTAAAACCACGAGAGAACTTGTTTCTTGTGGAAAAGTCTCCGTTGCATGGCAGGAGAGACTCCTCTCCCTAAGTGGACCAAAGACAGATGTTTTTAAGAGTGGTAAACTGATTGAAAATACCAAATTTGTCTCTTTATGTTGTCAGTGGGAAAAAGAATTAAAAGTTGGGGGGAGGAGAAGTGTTTTGAAGGTTCATTCTGATTTCTTACTATTTTTTTCTTTTAATTCTGTTAATTTTCTTTATACCCTTTAAAGGTTTGAGGCTGCTTTTCTCTCCTCCTAATCCTTATCTTGCAGCAGAAAATGAGTAAATAACTCTAGTGGGTGCACTGGCACTTGGCCAGCACTAGACCCACTACATTAATTGGTGCGTTGGCTGGATTGGCAAAGGAAAATGGCTACACTAAAATGGGTGTTTCTGCCTGGTTCAGCCGAAACCGCTGCACACATGCACAGAGTTCCCTCTGGGGGAGTGCTGGTGGGGGCTTTATTTGCTGTTGGAAGCTGGAGGAGTGTGAATTGTGGCTGTTGTTTTTTTCAGTGGGTGAGTTTGTAAGCGACGTCCTGCTAGTTCCCGAGAAATGCCGGTTCTTCCACAAGGAGCGCATGGATGTGTGTGAAAGCCACCAGCACTGGCACACTGTGGCCAAGGAGGTAATGGAGCCGCTGGGACAGGAGTGTTTATTCTGGATCTGTCCACTTGGTTGCTTGTTGTGTTGGAGCATAGCAGTGTTTCTCTCAGTATTGCTGTTCCCATGTTCCAGTCAATGAATGAGGCAGACAGCAAGGAAATAAAAATTTAGAAGTACTCAATTGACTTAAAAATCCTGTGTAGCAATTGAGTTATTCTTCATGAAAAGCAGTCCTAAATAGCTTATCCATATCACAGAGCTAGGAATTGAAATCAGCTCTCTGGGATACTGTTTTAAGCAACGGTTCATCCTTCTTTCTTTTCTCTTTCTAGGGAGATACAGTGGGCATAGGGTAGTTCCTGTTTTTCTTGTGCATTTTGCTTTAATGTGCCTTCTGCTGCTGGGGATTTGATTGGGAGGGCTTGCCTGGGAGCAATCTGGATTTTGATGGGACTGATTAGTGGAGGTCTTATATAAGAGGTGGATTATATTCTCAAATCAATCTAGCCCATGGTTTTGGGGGGGTGAGTTTGTGGATTTTGTGACTGTTGCAAAAACTCTGCACTCCCATTTGAAGCTAGGGTAATAAGAATAAAATAATAAACAAAGATCATGACAGAATGTGCATGTTTTCTGTTTTGTAGAAGCAGCAATTGTAGAAACAGCACCACAAAGACCAGTTGTTAACCAGATGAGATTAAGGATGCTTCACTTAAAATTATTACTTCTTTAAAATCTTGTCAACTGAAATTTGTCTAATAAAGCTGTACTAGAGAAATTGTCTCTTAATTGAGGGTAAACATGTTAATGTAGAAAATTGAAAAATCATTTACTTTAAATGTAGTTGGAGAACTTCTCCAGCAATATTTGGCTCATTTAAAATCAGTGATGTAACAAAGCAAAGCACAAAAGGGTTCTGCTGGGTATAATAAAGCTTGTCTTCTTTCTTCTCTGGGCACCTCAAAGCCAAGTATTTCCTTTGCTTAAGAGAAGTGTATAGATATAATGTCTAAGCATAGTTTACATTTGGCTTTCTCTTGAATTATCTGATTGATTTTCATCTACAGCATGGTAAAATAATCTTGACACAAAGTCCATTTGAGCAATTATTCACTTTCTCCAATGTAAAGTTTAACAGATAGAGTTTAGTGAAATGGCCATCCCAGAAAAGCAAACCCCCTTTCTGGTTCTTCCAAGTGTTCTCCTTTGAGATGGCACAAAATTTTTAGATTTTTTTTCCTGGACTTTGCCAGGTTGACAAATCAGCAGTTGTTGAGGCCGGGGTGTAAAATGTTCACACCAGAAAGTACTGGGTGTTTCTGAATCTGGGACTTCTGTAGGCTTTTTTTTTTTTTTTTACACTACAACTTTCAGATCCACTTTTCCTTTGATGTTCAGATTTAGGTCATATGTTGCTGTTTTTTTTGCTGTAAAACTTAAACCATTCTTGGGATCTCTGATAGAAAGCTTGATAAAGCTTGAGCTTTATCCAAAGGAAGAACGTGATGCTGAACTGACATGAATGGGCTCCCCTTTCAGGCCTGTCTGACAGAAGGGATGATCCTGCACAGCTATGGGATGCTGCTGCCCTGCGGAGTGGACCAGTTCCACGGAACAGAGTATGTGTGCTGTCCTCAGACTAAGGTCGTGGATGAGGCTCTGTCCAAAGAGGAAGAGGATGAGGATGAAGATGAAGACTATGACCTTTACAAGAGGTAGAGTTCTTACTGGTGTAGATGTTGACAGCTTTGTACAATGAAGCTGCTGCCTTGGGAGTCTTTCACACAGCAACTCCCTTGTGAGGATTGAGCCGGTTTCTGTGCCTCTGAGTTTCCTAAAGGAGTGTCCTGAGCCTGAAGAGGACAAATGACTTTGCAGTGCCCCTTCTACTTGAGGAGCTAAACACCCCCTCTCCCTTTATCCCTGCAGGGACTTCTCAGTTTAGCACTGAGAAGAGAATGCTCCAGGGAGACCTTAGAGCCCCATTCAATGCCTAAACAAGAGACCTGGAAAGGGCCTTTGGACAAGTGCCTGCAGAGGCAGGACACAAGGGAATGGCTTAACCCTGCCAGAGGGCAGGGTTAGATGAGATACTGGGAAGGAATTCTTCTCTGTGAGGATGGAGAGGCCCTGGCCCTTCTCTTCTGCCTAGAGAAGCTGTGGCTGCCCCCGGATCTTTGGAAGTGTCCAAGGCCAGGCTGGATGTGACTTGGAGCAGCCTGGGATAGTGGGTTATATGTCCCTGCTGAGGGGACAGGGTGGGAAAAGATGGGCTTTAAGGTCCTTCCTGACCCATTCTGGGATTCTACAGTAGGAACCTGCCCCAAGGTTAGACTTTCACTTACTGAAAAATGAAAAGAGGCCACATGAAGTTAGGACCATGGAGAAACTGCCTGCAGCAGCAAGAGTGTATGTAATGAGGGGTATCCCCGTGCTGTCAGTGATGGGCTAATCAGCAGTTGGTACACTTATTTTTCCCATTTTTGGTGTTTCTGGAACAGATGGAAAGAATTGTTAATCTGGTACATCCAAGTGATTAGCCTTAACTTTACTCCCTAATTTATCTGTGTCCCTCCAGTGAGTTCCCTACAGAGGCAGGTATAGAAGACTTCACAGGAACAGCTGTGGAGGAAGATGAGGATGAGGATGATGAAGGGGAAGAGGAGGAGGACGTGGTGGAAGACCGTGATTACTACTATGACAGCTACAAAGTTGATGACTACAATGAAGAGACCCCCACAGAGCCCAGCAGCAACAAGGCTGTGGCCGAAAAAGAAGTGAGCAGTGACATGAAATGTAAGACACGTTCCAGTCCACAGGCCTCTTGCTCCCTTGAGATCATTCCTGTTGGCTGGCAGTTAGTGATGGGGTTTTGATCAAGTCAGTAAGTGCCACTTGGAAGTTTTATTTGCCAGTTAAGTTAGCAAACAGAAGAAAGCTGATGATGCTTGTTTCAAGTGTTGAAATTAACTCTCTAGAGCATGGGCCATATGTTTCCAGATAAACAGCAGTTCTGCTGGCGGGAAGCCCAGTGTTTGGCATGTGGAACAAGCACCTCATGAAGGTGCAGTGATGAGTCAGAAAAGCCATATCTGCAAATTTTGGAAAATCTTAAAGTGACATTTGGAGTACACTGTAAATTTAAAATCTGGTGGTTTATACGAGCTTAAAATGCGGAAGCAGAAAGTGGTGGGCCATAGTCTGCAGAGGTGCCATCTGGTCATTTAAGGGTGAAGAACATCCTTGCCTTTGCATAAACACTTCTATTCCACAAAAGAAAGTCAGCCAGCACAACTGCCTCAACTTTTTTATATGTTAAGATATACTTCTCTGGAGCAGTAGAATCTACTGTGCTGGTGGCAGCTTTTGTTGAGTGGCAGGTACCCTTACAGAGGGCTCATGGTGTGGTGCTTCAGCATTATGTGATGCCCTACACTTTGCATGTAGAAGTGTCTGCAGAGGAGGGAGGAGCAGAGAGGGAATGAAATTCAATTAGCTACAGATCACTGAATCATTGCCAGCAGTTCTCACATCTTTTTGGTAAAATGCCAGCATGCTGCAGATAATTTTCCTTGCTGAAACAAGGCTTAGCTCATATGTGTACAGGGCTGTTGGAGATCTTCAGGTGTTGTAAGAGCTTGGAGGAATATGATTGAGGTGTCTGTTTTGGGGGTGTACAGTCTTTTTTCCCCTGAAGTACCATGAACAGTTGCTAATTTATACACTATGTGCTCTCTTGCCACAAAACAGCCCAGCTGCTATTTTTGGCTCACCATGAAGCATTCCCCGTGCCATGGCTACATGAAGTTTTAGTATTTGGTGCATAGATATTTCAAACCTTATAAAAACCCCAGTGTCTGAGTCTGGCATGGAGATCTCTCCCTTTGTTTAGCCTGCTTTTTCACTTACTCCTACACCTGACCTGTAAGATGTGGAGTATCTGTCCAGGCAGAGTGCAGTGAACTGGACATCCTTTGATGCTTTAAGCAGCCCTAATTGACTGGCTTTCCATGCTGTTGGTTTTATAGAGTGGAGGCTCTCCCACTGGGACACCCAGGACATAATGCTGTGGCATCAGCAGAACAGATTCCTGCTGTCCCAGCCCCTGTCTCTGGAGAAATCTCTCACAGATGAGAGCTCCATGTAGAGACAAAGCGAGCTGCTTGGCTATCTCCAAAGCACCATGTGCGGGTATCTCCCTGTCCAGCTTGTGATGGGTGCTTTGGAATGTTAACCCCCACCCCAAAACTGACAGAAGCCCTTGGGCTGATGCAGCAGCGATGCTGAGGCTGGTGCCTCAGAGGAAGGGGTGAAGTAGAGCCACCTGTGCATCGTGTAAATCGCTCGGCAAGGCCTGTGCTCCTCACCAGCTCACGTTCTCACCCGTTTCCACACAGCTGTCTGCTCCCAGGAGGCCATGACAGGGCCCTGCCGGGCTGTGATGCCTCGTTGGTACTTCGATCCTAACAAGAGAAAATGCATTCGCTTTATATATGGAGGCTGCGGAGGCAACAGGAACAATTTTGAGTCAGAGGAGTATTGTATGGCTGTGTGTAAAAAGATGAGTAAGTCCTGCCTCCCACTGGCCTTTTGCAGCTGGCCACTGTCTGTCTGGGTGTGGTGTCTCCTCCTCCTTCCCTTGGGCAATAGAGGACCCATCTGTAGCTTATCCCTTTGGTTCTGGTGTCTGTCCCTTTGCAGCAGTCTCCTCTTGTCTCCACTTCCCTCGGTCCATAGGGTGATTGTTGCTGGGGAAAGTACCCCTCACCATATGCTGTCTGTGCTCCCTGCTGACTTGCAGCTCTTGGTGAGGGCTCAGCTGTCCTCTTCCAAGAGGGAAGGGACCAGGGGCTGTCTCTGACCTCTTGCCTGACTGGCTTTTTAATCAAAATATCTGTAAGGAAGCCCTTGCTTTGCCCAGTCTTGTTACCATATGTTCAGCAGTAGGTCCTGAAAAGCAGGCTACTCTTCTCCTGGTAGTAGACATTTTCTTGCTATTTTAATTTTGGGAAATATCAGACAAGTAGTATAGAATTCAGATTCCCATTTTCAGCTTGGTATGAAATACAAATTACAACTCAATCCTTGTGTTTTTGAGTGCTTAAGGTTTTTGGCAGCAATTTCAACTGGCTTTTATGTCAGATGATAAAACTACCAAAAACATTTTAACCTCCTTATTAATCTTATTGTTGAACTCCAGCACTTCCACTTCAGCTACCATTAAAGCTTTTGAAAGGCTTTTTGTGTTATCTGGGGCTTGGCAGCCTGACTATACAGCCATAATCCTGTTTACAAAATGTGCTTCATGCAAGTGCTTTAGATTGGGCTGATCTAACTGAGGTGGTGAAAGAAAAGATGTGGATGTCAGGAGCTTTTCATACAAAAGATTGTCCTGTTACAGAAGGATTTGGGGCTGGGAAGAGAGTTCTTTGTGTCCAAGGCTGGTTCAGAAATGCCAGGAGCAGGGCCAGAATACGGGACTGATACAACATTGTCCCTCGCACGCAACAATAGTGCCTGTGCTGTGTGTTGTCATTATCTCCCCCTAGTTAAAGGGAAGGTTGGTGGGTACAGTGCATGCTAAACTCTTACCCAGTGTTCATGCTGAAGTGCCAGGTAATTTTTTTTCTGAAGCATGCGGTCTTTAATGACATGTTGGAGGTTTTTCTACCTGAAAAACTAATATGGATTACAGGTTGCCTTAACTGTCCCTTTGTGCCTTTGCACAGGCAAAGGGCAACAACAGAGTGCATCACGTTTGCCACAGATCTTTCAGAAAGGCTCTGGGGTGTGTAGTTCCTGAAACTGTAGCACAGGAGCACTTTCACCTCTTCCTGAACTGCTGTATATGGAATACAGAGCCCCTGATGTGGATTCTGTAGATGCTTGAAGTTTATCAGTTCTGAAATTTTGTTTTATCCCTTGTCAAATTTGAAGTTACAAACTGTCCAGTGTATTGGACAAGTCATTTTGTCACACTGAGCCTCCTTCTGTTGCTGTCTTGTCTAATATCATTGCCTGTAAGTCCTGCATGGTGCATCTGGTAGGGAAGGTAGGTTTGAAGTGTAAAACTACTGGTTTTGTACAGATTTATTGTCAAACTCCCTAATCATATTAATGGTGTCTGGAGCCAACTTGTCAGTGAACAACTAATGGTCAGAATGTCACTTAAACCATCCAAAGCTAATGTGAAAGGGAAGGGAAAAGGAGTGCCTTATCCTGCCATGCCAGGCACTGTGTTTCTGGAGCTGAGTGCTGCTCACCTCAGCACTGTGCAGGCCAAACGGTGTTGGGAGCTGTGGTTATCACTGCCATTTGGGTTGATGGAGCTGATGTTGGACAGAAAATTGGCACCGTAAAATTCCAGAACGGACTCTGAAAGGTGGTGGTTCAGTAAGCTCAGCTTGCCAAACTATTAATTAGGCAGGCACGGAGATTCCTCTCCTTGCCTTCTGCAGTCCGGGATTGCAGGTTTCTGATGCTCTGCTTACCCTTCCCTCTCTTCATGAAGTGCCAACTGATGATGTGGATGTCTACTTTGAAACCCCTGCTGATGACAATGAGCATGCCCGCTTCCAGAAGGCCAAGGAGCAGCTGGAGGTCAGGCACCACAACCGCATGGACCGGGTGAGTGTCAGCCTTCAGGCTTTGTGCTCTGCGGTTGTTCACGTGTTGGGTTGCTGCCCCTGTTTTACTGGGAAGATGGGTGGTGAAGTGATTTGCTTTCCAGCTTCCAGCCTTCTGTGTGTGTTTCAGTATGACCGCACCATGGGAGTCAGATTTTTATTTCTCCAGTGTTGGGAGAGAGGAATTAGATTAGATGCTAGGAAGAAATTCTTTACTCAGAGGGGGCTGAAGCTGTGGCACAGGTTGTCCAGAGAGGCTGTGGATTCCCCAGACCAGGAAGGGTTTAAGGCCAGGTTGGACAGAGGTTGGAGCTTTCTGGTTTAGTAGAAGGTATCCCTGCCCATGGCAGGGGATCGAATAAGATGAACTTTAAGGTCCCTTCCAGCCCTTTCCCTTCCAGCCTTTCTGTGATTCTGTGAAGCTTGGGTTGTTACTCAGAGGGATTAAGCGCTAGACTTAAACCCCACAACAGCTCTTTTGTGCCTTCAAAACCCAGCCAGGCTGTGCTAGGATGTGCTTGTGAAGGCAAATCAGTTCATAAAGATAAGATTTAAATTTGTGTCTTGTTCTTGTGTTCTGTCCTTTTCCTGTTCAGGTGAAAAAGGAATGGGAGGAAGCAGAGCACCAGGCTGTGAATCTCCCCAAGGCAGAAAGGCAGACTCTGATCCAGGTAAGAGTGGAAGGACCCAAAGGGGAAAGTTACTGGAAGAGATTACAGTATTCAGACCCAAAAGACAACTGAGATGCAAGAAGAGCCTTTCTGCTCTGTCAACAGCTGCCTTTTAGAGAAGGTTTGATTCAATTGTTTGCTATGTTCTTAAAACTGGAGATGATCTGATATTATGCGGGTCCTTTCCTACACACACTAGTAGAAAGTGATCTCGCTCCTCAAGCGTAGTAACAGTGGAGCCAAATTGTAATTTCAGACCTTTGGCCTGTTTTGCACTAACCACTGGCCTCAGAGCCTGGTTCAGAGTCAGCTCTGGCTCTCTGGGCACACATTTCCTGCTTGGGCAGACTTAGTGAAAACAGCTTAGACAGCAGATAAAGCTGGTTTGCTGCCAAAATGCTAATCTTGTGCCCTGTGAGGAGTGTTCACTTGGACTCTGAAGTTAATGAGAGATTGCAGTATGGGATCATTAGGGGAAGGCTCTTCTGGCAGTGACAACTCTGTGAATTTCTATCAAACCAATATATAACTAAGTGATTGACTCCAGTTTTAAGCACACTTTGGATTTTATCCTGGAACACAGTTTTCTCTGCATTTTTTAATATAAGTCACTGTTTGGACCTATGTGCAAATCCAAAAGTTTGTCATTATCTCTGTTGAAACATAACACTTAGTGGACTATTCTGGTTGGTTTGGAAATTAGAGTTATGACCTTCCTAAAAGAATACAGAGAGGTTTGATCTGAAGGCATGCTGGTGGAACATTTCCTATGCAATACCTTTGTAAACTTTTGCAAATTCAAATTAATGGCTCCTGGCTGAAGGGATCAAAAGTGTTTTCCTATTGCAGGGTTGAGGGAGTTAATATTGTGTCAGTTCTTCAGCACAGCCTGGATTTCCTAACCCCAACATAGTCTTTATTTGCAAGGTCCTTTTCACTCTTCAGACCTTTAAAATGGCTTGAGAAGGAAGTTTGGAAGGCAGATTATCGCTGCTGAATTTGCAGAGATGAAATCTGCATTAGCATTTCTCCATGTCTTTCTCTCCTGTCTGTAAATGGGTTGGATATGGAGTTTGACAGTCTTTGATAGTTCTGAGCGTTTCAGGAGTTGTTGGTCACACAGTGTGTTTCACATAAATTACTTTCTTTGTTCTAGCACTTCCAGGCCATGGTGAAATCTCTGGAGAAAGAAGCAGCGAGTGAGAAGCAGCAGCTGGTGGAGACTCACCTGGCTCGGGTGGAAGCCATGCTGAACGATCGCCGTCGCATCGCCCTGGAGAACTACCTGGCTGCCCTGCAGGCTGACCCACCCGTGTGAGTTTCTTCCCAACACATTTTTCCAGTAGGATAGCACTGGGTAGGATGGCAGGTGGTAATGTCTTGGTGAGAAGGTTGCATGTGACTTGCAGAAATTGGGATTGGTTCCTAGGAAAGGTTCTGCATTGTGGAAGTTGGTGCTGCAGACTTAGCAGTGGGTCTGTAATTGACTCCCTCTCCTTCCTGCCTGGGGAAAAAGCCTCTGCTTTGTTGGGTGTCTGTCCGTAAGGCGCCATTCATAAGGTGTGGTGTTCTGAGTCATACAGACTTTAAGTGTTCTGAGTCAAACAGGCTTAATTAAAGAAAAAAATAAAAACTCAGAGGGTGAGTGCAGGTGACAGACCTGTCCAGCAACAAAGGAGGCTCACACCTGAAGTGCTATTTTCAGCTGCGGGTTTGGGTTGACTCCAGAGGTTTGAGCTGTTCCCTGCTCTCTTCCTGCAGCCTCACCGCATCCTACAGGCCCTGAAGCGCTACGTCCGTGCTGAGAACAAGGACAGGCTGCACACCATCCGCCACTACCAGCATGTCCTGGCAGTGGATCCAGAGAAGGCTGCACAGATGAAATCCCAGGTATGAGGAGTTTTCTGTCAAGGGAGCCATTATTGCCCAGCCCTGGCTGTCAGAGGCTCTGGAAGCTATGTGTTGTTGGGTACTACAGCAACTTCATCTTGTGGAGCTCTCCCTGTCTCCTGTGCTTACTTCCTGTTACCAGACATGCTTGCTGCATGACTTTCCTTGGTGCCTGACTCAGTGTTAAAAATCGAAGCTCTGTTTTGTACATTGTTGGTCACAGTGACAAGTTGAGGGGTTAGAACTAGATCAGTATCAGTTCTGTGTTTCCTTTTAGCAAGCTCCCATGAAACTTATTTGCTGGAGACATGGTTATCTTTAACAGACTTCCTCACTTCTTCCAAGTGTCTATGTGTTTCTTTCCTTAGGCTTGTTCTTCATAGTGCCTGTGCTTGGGGGAATTCCTTTTCCGGTCATGCCTCTGCAGAGTTATTGCCTGGTTTCCAAAGGATAGTTCATAACTCTTTCCAAGCACTTGATCAATGTTGTTAGCTTTGTCAGAAAGTCTGGTTTTGATGAATTTATGTTGTACCAGAAGCGATTCCCTGTAAGGACCTTAGCAGCTTCCTCTGGACCCAACAGAACCAATGAGCTGGCTAGTCTGGAATACTGACACCGTGTTCTGTTCAAGCGCTTCAGAGGGCTGAAGGTGCCTCTGTGAAATGGCATGTCAGAACACAGCCCGGGAAAGGCTCTCCTGCTCGCAGGCGTGGAGCAGGCAGGGCCCGTGCCGGTGCCGCAGCGCTGGCCGCGCCGGGCTCGCTGTGCCCCCGGCCCGGCCGGCCGAGCCCGCGGCGGCCTTGGCTGAGGCTCTGCCCCGCCGAGTTCGGGCCAGGGCCGGGCCGGGCCCTGCCCCGGCTGCCGAGCCAGCCTGCTGGCACCGTGGAAAATCCCGCGGCCGAGGACAGAGGCGGCCCCGCAGCCGCACACAGAAAGCTGCCCCGGGGCTGGAATTGACCGGGGCAGGGGCCGGCAAGCAGCCGTGCAGCCAGAGCGGCCACGGCCCGGCAGAGCTCACCCAACCACCCGCACGGGCGGGCGAGATGCTCACTCAGGGCACGGCTGGAACTTGCAGACGTCAGTCCTCTCTTGAGGGAGGAAAAGGGGAGGGTGAAGACGCGTGAAAAAACCAACGTGGAGACACCGAGGTCAGTGAAGACGGAGTCAAATCCCAGATGGTTGGAGAATGAGGAGATGCCTTAGTCTTGGGCTGAAAGTCTCTTGTAAGGCTATGGGGAAGATATAACTGATACATCAGACTTTTTTTCCCTCTATCTAACTCATGGAATGCATTGGGGGAATGTAGCGTTCTAAGCACCGCTATGAGCAGAGGTGCTCATGTTGAAGCAAGCAGATGTTGAAGTAACTGTGATCCAATGAGAAGCTTGAACAGAAGGAGAGGAGAGAGATGAGAAACCTTGCCCCAGGGATAGAAGAAAACCTCTGTTCCCAGAGATAAAAGAAGAGAACTTTTGTTTCTATACTACAACAGCTCATCCTTAAAAATTGCACCCCAATAAGCTGAAATGACCCATGGTGGTAGTTGTGGGAAAACTACCAACGCGTGGGAGGGACTTGACGGTTGCAGATTTCTGGGTGGCTGCTCTTCATGAAAATTAAAACCACGAGAGAACTTGTTTCTTGTGGAAAAGTCTCCGTTGCATGGCAGGAGAGACTCCTCTCCCTAAGTGGACCAAGACAGATGTTTTTAAGAGTGGTAAACTGATTGAAAATACCAAATTTGTCTCTTTATGTTGTCAGTGGGAAAAAGAATTAAAAGTTGGGGGGAGGAGAAGTGTTTTGAAGGTTCATTCTGATTTCTTACTATGTTTTTCTTTTAATTCTGTTAATTTTCTTTATACCCTTTAAAGGTTTGAGGCTACTTTTCTCTCCTCCTAATCCTTATCTTGCAGCAGAAAATGAGTAAATAACTCTAGTGGGTGCACTGGCACTTGGCCAGCACTAGACCCACTACACCATTGCACTGCATTTTGCTTCTTAACAGACAAAAAATCCTTCTCCTTCTGCTAGGTAGTGTATGTGAGTATGTGGCTTCAAACCTGGTTATTCTGCTGGTAAAAGTACTTGCAGATAACTCTGCAAGTCTTTTGAATTATGTTGATACTTGTTTTCACATGTTTTAAAACAGTGAAAGATGTGCTGAAAGGCCCAACTGATTCAAATTTCATATCAAGAATGGCCTGTGAACACTGAAAGAACTGTTTGGAAGGGTGTGCCCTTTCTCAGGTTCAGAGAGAACTCACTGTCCAGCTTTAGGAATGTTTTCCTAGTCCCAATTTGTGGCTGGTATGCTGCTTTGGAGTATCTTTGCATTCTGCACAAAAGATAAGCAAGAAGAGTAAAGAATGGAGAGCTGCAGGGCAATAGTGCAATGGGGCACATCCGGTGCTGCCAAGAGAAAGAAATAGTCACTAAGGAAAAAACGCATAAAAAAACTGTGTAATCAGGAGGTGGAAATATCTTGGATTAAGGGTAGGACAGGGTCTAGAGCATGTTGTAGTCACCTCTGGTGGGGGCCAGAGTGGTGTCACAGTGATTTTCCAGAAGCATACCTCAGAGTGGGAGGTGGCAGATTCCATGGGTTCCACCTTGTTTCTGAGTGTTGGCAGTGAACCTTCACCTCCTGTGTCCTGGTCTCCCACTGCCTGTGGGATTCTTGTTAAGCTGCACATCCCCAGGAGGAGTGGTGGAAGCTGTGGTGGTTATGATGATGCTTGGCTCTCCATGTGGAATTCATGGTCACGTTTTCAGAGACATGTCAAGCACAGCCTGGCCAGTGCTTTGTTCTGCTGCTACCACAGCCCAGGAGAGAGTGTGTGAACTGTGTTCTTAACCCTAAACAGTCCTTAATTAATTCTGAAGGATGCAGTGTCAACAAATCAACGTGTGAGGGATATGGGTGGTACAGTTCAATTTCCATTCCCTTTAGGTTTCACGTGCACTTTAAGCTCCTTAGTCGAATTCTTTGATTGACAAGCTGCCACGTGCAAAATTAAATTGTTTTCATCCTTGCTCTTAGAGGTCAGGCACACGTCAGGCTGTGAAACAGGTGTCCGTCTGACTCTAGCTTTTTACAATGTTTTGCCATCCATACAAATGTTTTCCTTACTCTTCTTGATCCCTGATTATGCAGCCCCCTCTTCAGGTCAGGCCTGACTTCACTGCTGGATTTAATGTGCTTGGGAGAAGTGATTTGAGCTTGCCCAGAGCTCGAATGTATTTCTCAAAGGAAGGGAGAACACTGCTGACAATGCGTGGGTGTAGGACAAATGTAATGCCACAGTTGGTTTGAAAGGCACCTTTGTTCTGAACCAGAGCCGATAAAATATCCTGTCTGCTCTTTTTGCCTGTAACTTTTCTAGCAGTCAGGAATGATAATCCATTTAATAAAGCTGCTGTAGGAGATGAATTATGACTATGTTGGGCATATGAGAAATAGTAGCTTTGGTATTAATATAATACCAAATACAATATAATATAATAGCTAATAGTAGCTTTTGGCATTTTAGTGTTTCCAGTGGAGAGCTGGTTACAGTGAGAGCCAGCTGAATCCTCCCTTACTCACATTTCCCATACTCCTGAGAGCACCGTCTACAGGCGGCCAGTTCCAGTGAAGCGTGAGAGTATTGTTCAAAGAATTGGACTGGATGGATCTGTGTCCCCTATTGCCTACCATAGCAGATCCACCAGCAATAGATACTTTATTGAGGAAAGAACAGGTACTGTGACTGACAGTTTTTGCTTACTCCAACACACTCTTTTGTATCTGCAGGTGATGACACATCTTCATGTGATTGAGGAACGGATGAATCAAAGCTTATCTCTGCTCTACAAGGTGCCATATGTGGCTGAAGAAATCCAGGATGAGATTGGTGAGTGTGTGTGCCAGCCCCTATGCTGCTGTGTAAAGACTCCTAAGTTTTTGTATCCGGTGAGCTCCCAAAAGATTGCTCTTTCCTTTGAGGGGGTGCTCTCGACACCAAGCATTCGGGCTTGAGCTCAGGGAAGATACCATCTGGATGTTGCAAAACAGCCAGTCAGAATAGCTTGTTCCCAAGAATTTTCACTGTCCATTTAAAAAAAAAAAAAAAAAAATCAACAATGTTCAGAATAGAAAAGCTATCTCTCTAAGGGAGATGAAAAAGATCCATAAGAAACCCCCAGATGCTTTCTGCCTTTATAGATTAATCCTATCTTGCCAAAACATCTTGGCACATCAAAACTCTTGGCCCTTATTTGAATGTATTTCTAACCAACGCCTTTACTGAGAATTCCAGATGAGATATGCAAGATAAAATAACATGGCAGCCCTGAGGGCAGTGTTCCCCTGCAGTCCTGCCTCAGCCTGGTTCAAACCATCTGCCCCTCTCTGTCACTGCCAGGTTTCATGCAGTTTGTGTAATTCTTCTTTTTCCTTTCAGATGAGTTGCTTCAGGAGCAGCGTGCAGACATGGATCAGTTCACATCCTCCATCTCGGAGTCCCAGGTGGATGTCAGAGTGAGCTCTGAGGAGAGTGAAGAAATTCCCCTGGATGGCAAACCTTTCCACCCATTCCAGGTGAAAACCTTCCCCGCCTTGCCTGAAAGCGAAGGTATGTGGAACTGAGCACTGGGTTCACTGGTGGTTTTCCTTAAACCATAGGCTCAGCAGGAACAGAGAAAGCTCTATCCCTTTGGGTGGCGTAGAGTAAAGCAGTTGCCCTGACAGGACCCCTTACTCACTGGAGAAGCAGTGCTGCAATAATGATAATGTCTGCTGAGCTGCTCTAATTATTTTCTGATTCTTCCTTTTGCAAAATTGTCCTCTTTTTTCATTTTGCAGCAAGTGTTAAAGTGTGTCTTGACTCTGTAATTAATTTTCAGTCTTTAACAAAAATGTTCTTATGTAATATTAAATCTTTGTGCTATGACCTGCTGAAGGGCTGAAGGAATTCCCTTTTTTTTTTTTTTTAAATATGTATATCTATCTTTTTGTATCATTGGGTGTTGACAGCTGGTGTGTGCGTGTGTATTTATTTTAAAAACTCTCGAACAGAGTCCTGAGCTTAAAGCTGTAGACTAAAAGCTTTTCCCAGGGTCTGAGTCAGAAATCATGCACAAGCCTTTTTTTCTTTCTCTCTTAATCTCCTTTCTCTGCTATTTTTGTTTTTGTTTTCCCTCCTGCTAGATCCTCAGCCGGATTTGTACCATCCAATGAAAAAAGGTTGGTTCTAAGCTGCTCCGTCACAGTGCTTTCTTTCAATCACTCTCCTGCCTCCTCAGCGTGTTTGATAGCTTCATTTTAGTTCCATACTCACCTTGATTTTCATTTCCCTGCTTTCACGTAGATCAGTCATGTTCAGTTTTGCTTGTTTAGGCCTAGTGTTAAAGAAGCCAGCTAGCCTGAGCATCTAATTGTGTATGTTCCTCTCTGATGGGCTCACATGGGTCTCGGTGTGCCTGGAGTGGGTCTTAGCCCTTGGGAAAGATGGCTTTGACCAGTGTCTGCATGGTGCTTTGCATCTCTCCATGTGTGACACTTCTCAGATTAAATTCTGCCGTGCTGGTGGGGAATAGTCTAGAAGCTCTTCTGCCTCCTGTGGAACCTGTCCTTGATGCCCCATGACACCACTAAACAAGGAAGGAGTGTTCTTCAGGACACAGGCTGTTTCCCATCTAAATGTCCTTAGGCAGTGCAGCTAGTGGGGGACAGAAAAATCAGGAGATTCCTCCTCCATGTTTGTGCTTTCTTCAGCATCACCTTCCCACATGTAGCATCTCTCCATACCAGCAAAGTGTGTGTGGTTTTCCATTTCTTACCTTAGCTCAGGATTAATTCAGCAGTAGCTCAGTGCCTGGCTAAAAAGCAGCTTTAAGAACAGCATAGAAATATTAGCATTAAATAGTGTCTCTGTTAGTGATACGGAATCAGAGAAAGATCAGGAGAAAAGGGAGGCTCTTGCAGAGTAATGCTGTATGTGGAGCTGTGTTTGGAGTGAACCTAGTGTTTTAATCTGCCTTTGGTTCCAAATATTTTATGTAGATCTCAAAGGAGAGCAAAAGATTTTGCTAATAGCCATTTCATGTGAGCACACATTTTGTAACACAATGAAAGCCAAATATTGAAACTATTCTCATTATCCATGTTTCTCTGCAAATGTAAGTCGCCTTCATCCCTCTTGTGGAACAGTGTACCATGTGCTGAGTGCTCTGGCAAGAATTGTGAGAGACTTTAGTTTGACTTTTTATTTATTAAATTTTTGGACAACTGCTTTGTTGACTTGAGGATGATAAATTTGTGCTAGTTCTCCCTGTCTGGGTAAGAGTCTCTAATGACCTGGGGACAACGATCGTCCTACACTCGTTCCTCCTCTCTTTTTTTTTCATTTTCATTGAATTGCTCAAGGGCTTTGAAGGAGTTTTGGGGTGTGGGGGATTTTGTGCAGGTGTGTTTTTGTTTGGTTTTTTTTTCCCTGTAGGTATATAATTTAAACTTTGAGCTACATAGAACTGGGTCTGTTACTTGGTACAGCACACTGAGACAAATAGCAGAGCTCAGTGCAGCAGCTGAATTCTCAGCCCTGGAGACTGTGCTGGGTTGGCTTCTGAGACTGGAATAAAGCAACCATAGCCAAAAGCTGATACAGTAGTTCTGTACAAATTATTTGTGGCTGGTTTCTCTAGAGACTCTCAATCATTGACTTCCGTAATAACGTGACCTGCTTCAACAGTTGTGAGAAGTCAGACTGGCAGTCTTGGCCGTGCTTGGAATCTGATTACTGCTTCCAAAGAAAAATGCAACGCACTAAAACCTGAGATGCTTTATAGTGGAATGTTATTTCTGTGGCATTTTCAGGCAATACAAACTTGTCACTGTAAAAACTTGCCTTGGGACCAAGTAGCCTTTCCTTGCATCTTATCAAAGAACATGCTGCCAATTCCAGAAGCAGTTGGTATAATGTCTTGGGAACCTTGCAAGCTCAGCAGTTTGTGCAGAAGGGGGGATGTTTGCAATTACCAGCAAAGCCCGAAGTGCTCTAGTAAAATTTCCCCACATCACTGGAAAGGTCCCACTGCAGATTTGAGGCTTCACAGTCCTGCTTCTGCACTAGTGCATCACAGGTCATTACAGTGTCCTGACCCTCCGTGGAACGCTGGTGTTCTCCTAACAGGCCGCGTCGTGTCAGGGCAGTTTGCATCAGACTCTCTTACTGGTCTGATCTATTTATAAATGCTTCACATCAAAACGGTTTATGCAGAGCCTTGTGTTAATTGATACTATTCTCTTGAGCCACTGCTGGTTCCAGCCTGGAAATGGAGTAATAGTGTTCTGGTACAAAGGCTGGTGTAGTTCTCTGCTCCTCCCTTGTGCCAGGATTTATTGTTGCTGGGCTGTGCCAAATACAGGACAGCAGCTCATTACAGAGCCATGCTGGGTGACCTTGGAATTCTCATTACCTTGCACTTGCTGATGCACCTGATTCCAGCAGAATGGGCAGTGCAGAAAGCATTCCCTGTGTGCTGGTTCTTGGCAGATGGATGTGTGTCCACTCCTGCCCAGGGTCACGGAGGTGTGTTGTTGACCAGGGGTGACACCTGTAGCTGTTATTGCACTCGGTGTGTGTTATGCCTTGTCTGGGGCCATCTAACAGAAGCACTCAATAGTGGCGGTTTATCTGGATTGACACCTCAGCCTGATTTGGTGATGAGTCCTGTCTGCTCCTCTCATTGCCACCTCATTTCCCCTCATTAACAACCTTCCTAATCACTTGTCACTGTAGCTTGTGAGCTGCCATCTGACACAGCAGCATGAGGACAGGTTAATACTCAGTGGTATGTGCAGTTAAACACAAAATCCATGACAGCTCTACACAAGAGTAGGTGACCCTTCCAAAATATTCCTAAGGGCTGATGGGCTCTCCTTGCTCTTTTGGTGCAGGTTCTGGCATGACTGAGCTGGATGGGCTGATTGGTGCTGAAGAAAAAGTCATTAACAGCAAGAACAAGGTGGATGAAAATGTGGTGAGCTCTCCACCTTTATTTTGTGAAGCTAAACCTGCCGTGGACACTAATTAATAGCAGTGACATTTTTCCAGCTCACAGAATGTCAGTGTGTTCATTATCCATATGATGTGGGGGAGTCAGTTTGATGACTGTTGTAGGCTCTTAATACTGATTAGCATCAGAAGGGTGGGAGGGGTAGGGAATGGGAGAGCTTCAGATCTTTGTCAGTCTGAGTCTGAGAACTCTCTGATTTAGGAATGCTTTTCCCAAGCAGAGACACTTTGATGTCCCTTTATTTTCACTAGGTAGCTCACTGTCTGAACATACTGAATGCTGGTGTGTTCCATCTGTGTTCCCACTTATTTTTCATAGCAGGGGAGGCCTCACCTTCCTCTGAAGGTGAGCGATCCAGCAGGAGTTGTCTCTCTCCACAGTGTTAAGTATTCTCTAGCTTCTAGTGACAGCCACTTTGCCTCAGTTCCATGGGTTTAAAAAAATTAAAAAGCCAGCTTTTGAGTTTCCTTTCAATACTGTTTTAAAGCCACAGGTTAGACCTTACATAATAGAAATGCTGGGTGGGTCCAAAGTTAGCACTTGTTTTCTAATTGATTTTTTTTCTTTGGGGCTTTAGTTTGAGGTAGTCTGGAGGCAATTAGCTGTAATACTATCTCTGTTGCCTGTATAAGATTTGTAGAACATTCCATGCTGTTGAGAGCAGAGGGCAGATATTAAGTGGTCCTGAGCCTTTGCTAGTGTTCATTAAAGGTCTCTTGTCTGTTTTCCTCTTCCTTCTTTTCCCTGTTTTGTGTGGATCCTTACATAAAACACTTCTGTGGCTGTTTTTAGGTAATTGATGAAACCCTTGATGTGAAGGAGATGATTTTCAACGCAGAGCGTGTCGGAGGGCTGGTGGATGAGCCGGTATGTTTGTGGCTACTGAATCCAGGGACTGGCAAATTCCTAAAGCTGGATTTTGATTCCCATTTTTACTGAATTCAGGGTTTGGTGCCTTGATGCTGCCCTGGGGGCCCATGCAGACTGAAACGCAGTACAGCCCTTCTGCATAAAGATGTAAACAGTGAACACACATTAGATATTCTCTATACTCTATTGCAAAAGTGTTTTGTGGGATAGGGAAGCGATGTGAGCCAGCGTCTGTCCAGAGCTATTAAGTGGGGAAAGAATTTCACATTCATTATCCTTTTGATGGAATATTTAGAGGTGAAATATTTAGGGATGGAATACTTAGGGATGATATATATACACTGTCTAGTGTATAATTGGTCATGTCTTGATACCACAGATGGTCAAAGACCTTACTAGTGGTCATGGTTTAGGTTTGTGTTCAGCAGTGCATTTCCCTCAGCTCTTCCTCAGCCTGCTCTGTTTTCTTCTCTCCAGGATAATGACAGCTCCCTCCGTGATGACTTCGGCTTCAGCAGCAGTGCCCTTATTGGGCTGTTGGTGATTGCTGTTGCCATAGCTACTGTTATAGTCATCAGCTTGGTGATGCTGAGGAAGAGGCAGTATGGGACCATCAGCCATGGAATTGTGGAGGTGAGAAACAGCTCCATAACTGAGGATGAAAATAGTCAGTGTTGAGTCAGTGTGTGTGGGGGTAGAGGATGGCAGGAGCTTCCAGGCCATGGAGAGTTCTGCTTTTGGCTGGGTAGGAATTAACTATGCCCCTGCTGTGACACCATCATCGCTCGTTCCTCGGTGTGCAGGTGCCGGTCCTGGGTGTGCAGATCTGGCACCTGCCACTCTAGAGTTGCTTTTGCTTATCACTAGGATTCAGTTAGGCTTCCCTGGCTGGCTTAGGGTAGGATTTAGCAGTAAATGAGCTTTTCAGGCAGTATCTTTAGCAGGGCAGTCAGTCAGTCCATCCATAGCAATTTGTCCTCCTGGCTAATTGATGATTAAGATTTTGTGATTGGCCAAATGCTGAAAAACAGCCCCTTCTTCCTTACACATTTCTATGACAACTTAATGGAGCCCAGAGAAAGCTGCTTTTCCCTTTGCCCAACCCATGCAGGAAATTGTAACAAGCTCTTTAATGAGAGAGGTGGGTTCCTGATTTGCCATGTTGGCTGAGCAAAGACAGATTTGTGAGAACATCCCCACAGAGGATTGGGTGGGCAGGAGGCATCAGCTCCTGAACAAGCAGCTCCATTAAACAAATTACCTTTTGCAGTTTACCTTTTTTTGTGTGTTTACTGCTCACCACGGTACTCACTCAGTGTTTGTCTGTTGCCTCTTGTTCTGTGGAATCAATCCTGGAAGTGTCTCCTTGACCAGTACCCTGTGTTCTTTCCAAAGGTCGACCCGATGCTCACCCCTGAGGAGCGGCATCTGAGCAAGATGCAAAACCATGGCTACGAGAATCCCACTTACAAATACCTGGAGCAGATGCAGATATAAAAGAGATGAAGACAGAATAGCCCCGACAGGAAAAGGTGCGGGGTGAAGGGCCAAAGTGGTCCAGTGTTTTGGATCAACTACTGACCAACAGTTGCTTCAAGAGGACTTCATCTTACATTCAGAACTCCTGGATCATTAAGACTATAATTACTACTGTAGAGTTGCAATTTCCATTCTTTTAAATGGGTGAAGAAATGATAATATAACAATATGATATATAAATCTCCTTAAATGGGAAAAATGGATCTATTGCAGATATTTGACTGAGATGTAGTTTTCTTGTTTTGTTTTTTTTTTTTTTTTAATAATCTGAAAAATACCAGTTCTGTTGTACTGTTGTCTGATACAAGCTCTATATATATAAAAATGGGAAATGTTGATTTTTATTTCTGATAGACCATCTGTATATTGAGGGTCATTTGTGCCAGCCCACCTTGGAAAAAGGAGACAGTTGTGGCTCTTCAGTCATTTTGGCTTTTATATATAAAGCATTATTCTTTTTTCCTTTTTTTTTTTTTAAGTGAATTTCACCGGGAGTTGCAAAGAGATTAATTTAGGAATAGGAGCTATTACAGCATAAGCAAGGAAGCAATTTGGAATGGTAACTAACAAAATTCCTTATAACAAAAAAAAAAAAAAGAAAAAGAGAAAAAAAAAAAGAAAAAACCCTATCTTCATACGCCAGTGGTATGCACCCTGCTGCTTAGCAGCTTGGGCTCTAGGAATCAAGTCTCCCTGGAGGCAAGGAGTTAAAAGGCTTCTAGCATCTCTGTTTATAGTTATTCTTCTGGAATGTTAGAACATGGTTTGTGCATACTGGGGTCTGCACATTCCCCTTCCAGATTCAGTTCTGCTGTAGAGTTGGAAGTTCTGGTATTGAATTGAAATCTTCTGTTCTCAGCCAGTTTCCTTCAGTACTCACCTGGCATTAACAGCCCCCTGTTGCTACTACTTTCTAATTTCTCCAGCTCTCCTGCCTCACCAACGTGGTAAGTAGTTAAGAGCCGCAGGTTTTTGAGCCTTTGCATCTCCCTGGGTGATGTTGGGCCAGAAATGATAAATCACTACAATAACCAGGACTTGGGGAGCTGACAAACACAGAGCTCTCTTAGCTGGGAGGGAAGAGAGTGACATGTTGGGAAAGGGATGCTGCCTGCTTTAAGGGAAAGGGGATGCATAGGCCCCAAGAAGACCAAAAGGGGCATTGTTCCACTCGCCATCATCATGTCTTTGTAATGCTTGTATAGTTGGTGTTTATGCTCACGGCTTTTTTAAATCTGGGGGTTCTGGTAACCTGTGGTGTATTTTTTCTATATTTCCTGTGACTTTATTTTTTTCTTCCCCTTTCCGTGTTTCTTCCCACTATGCACAGATTTACCTGCAAACTCCTTAGTGTGGTCTGTGGGGAATGTACAAAGTTTAAACACATCAATAAACACTTTAACTTCCAGATTGTTTCTTCTCTTTATTCATGGGCTCACTCTAGTTCCCCCTCCTCCCACTGTGTCCTGCCAAACTCGCATGACCTTTCCATGATGGTGAGAAAGACTGTACAGGTATTGATCTGTAGCCATGCCTGGGGTCTTTTGTGGTATTTCCAGATCCTAATGACCTTTGTGGAGAGGAGGAGCCCTAAACCAAGGGCTGGATCCTGAGTTGTGTTAAAGCAGCTGCTGGAGTGCAGGCTGGGGAGAGCTGGGGCTGCCGCTGCCTCTGGCTGCTTGTGGAAGATCCTGTGGATGGTTCTCCCCATTCCCAGCATGCAGCTGGCTGCTGGCACAGCTTGTGGGAGCAAGCAGAGCCCAGGCTCTCTGCAGTGACAAGCTGTTCTGTCCCTGGCCATCCACCTGCACTTCCTGGAAGCCACAGGGACACTATGTTGGCTGTGTACTCAGAGCCGGACACCACAGGCCTCAGGAATGGGGCTGGGCAGAAGGACAGCAGGAAATCTTAGAATTCCTAGATATGAGGGCATGGAAAAAGACCTCACAGTGACACAGTTTCTGTGGTTGCTTCTTGTGGATGGTGAGATCTGAAATAATTAAAGTCATAGAGCCCATGGCAGGAATCAGCTAATTAAGGTTAGCGCTCACTGTATCGCTGCTGCTGCTGCTGTTTTATGAGGGGAAATAACTGTTCAGTTTAAGTGTCTTTTCCAGAACACCTAAAATTAACAGCCTGTAAAGCTCAAAGCTGTTTCTGCTCCCATGTGTCATTCCTCTCTATTCTCTTTTGAGGTGTGACCTCAAGCACAGATTCCTCCTCTCTCATCTCAGTGAAATGTCCAAGGAGTCATTGCCTCTTGAATGTCATTTTAGAGGTCAACAGACAGAATTAATTTTCCTCCATAGTGATCTGTGCAGTCCATAATAGGTCTGGAGGAAGAGAGGGAGAGGAGGAACAAGAAAGTTTAGCAGTGTTGCACAGGAAGCACTTGCATGTTCTGTTTCTCCTTAAACATGGACTCCTTGGTTCCACTGGAACCTCCATATTCTGGTTAAATTATTCAGACACCAAGGAACGAGCAGATGCTGTCCTAGAAAATGCCGTCTGTTGGCTTGTCACAACTACTTGGGAAAGAATTTTGATTTTAAACTAAATTTAATTTAAATTATGCCAAAGCATATCTGCAGCCCAAAGCCATTCTTGGACTGCACCCTCAGGTGGGGTGACCTGCAAGTGAAACAAATTGCAGATTGAATTCCAGAATTGAATTTGGGTATTAGACTTTTCCTTTGATAAATTCTATTTGTTCTGCAAGATGAATGCATCAGTATGGTATCAAAGGCTATTAGTTCCATGCTTTGGCACCCACTGCCAGGCACTTGGGATCGATTCTTTAGGATGGATTTTGACCACAGCTTCTGAAAAGTCATGTTGAAACTTAGCTGCTTGAAGATGAATGCTAAGGCACGTCCCAAGTGTTCCTGGTATCAGCTGTGCAAGCAGAGGGGCTGATCCCAGCAAAGAGGTGACGGGGTAGTTTGGGGAAATACCAGCAGTTTCGTGGCAATAAGAAACTGAAATGATTCAGAGCACAGTGGAGCACTTGGCTGGGGGAAGACTTGCAGTATGTTGTAGAGAGCTGCATTTCAACAGAAAAATTGATTTTAATGGAAAAGTGCTTTAAGAAGAGCAGCATAGCTCTCTGGTGAGGAAGCAGGATGCTTGAGAAGGGCCTTTGGGAATGCAGAGCAGAGGAAGTGCTGGGTAAATTTGTCTCCCTTCTCTTGAAGATGTTTGTAGCCCTCCTGCAAGGGCACAGTGATGAATGTCAGATGCCTTCTGTGCACAGGAACAAGTGGGTGGAAGGTAGGTAGGTTGATTTTGCCAGCCTTACTTGTCTCTGATGTACAGAGCAACACTTGCATGAAGTGTGGTTTCAATCAGTCAGCCCTGGCCAACAGAAGAGATTAAAGGTGCTCATGAAGAACTCAACCAGGTGGTGATGCAGTGGCTGGAGCCTTTCCTTGTTGCCCCATCAAAATGTGGCATTCACCTGATGGAGCACATAAACCTGCCTAATCCTTTGACCTGGCATGTTCCAGGTAGATGTTTGAGAGCTGCAAGGCTCAAGGTGAGGTGTGTTTTTGGTCCAGCCTGAGTGTGGTGCTTAAAGTTGGTGCCCCCACACAGGAGTTTGGGTGGTCTCCAGAGCAGGTGCAACTCAGTCAGTGGCTTTGTTGTGGTGACAGTGGCTGCCAGATGCACATTGCGAGGGGCAACCGAGATGAGCTGGAAAAAGACAGTTTTTATAGGACATAGTAGAGTAAGGTAGGGAAAGCAAGGGTGGGTGGAGTCGTTCCTGCTTTCAGGTCTCAGTGGGACCAGATGCAGATCACCTGGCTGTGATCCTTAGCAGCGTCGTGGGATGGAAGTCTCAGGGAACTTTAAAGCAGCAGGCTCAAAAGTTGTTTCTCCAGTGCAGGAGTCAGAGCATCCTTAATCTTCAGGTTGCCTCTCCATAAATTCACATTTTGATCCCAGCAGGCACTGGTAGCTTTGCTGCAGAGGCGGGAAGAAGATTCTGCTGAGCACAGCACCTGACAGAGATGAGGGTTTAATTCATGTATTTGTGGTTCAGCAGGAGAGAGTGGGTTAAAAACATGAGCATTTTACTGTTTTTATCAGTGACCAGTGTGGAGACTGTGCTTTGTAGCAGTAGCACTTAACCCCTGGCCTGTAGGCTCTCTGTGTGTGTTGCCAGGATGGGTTAATGAAAAATTTTATTTCCAGCAGCACTGTGCTCCTGCGAGAAATTTGAGAACAGGCTGTGGGCTGAACAAGCTGATTAATACCATCAGTCTCTGGCAGGCATCAGGGAACAGGTTCCCTGCATCCATCTCTTAACAGACTGGTGCTTGGAGTGTGGGGTTGAGGGTGGTGGGAAGGGCTGGATCTGAGGGGTCTAGTCCTATGTCCCCAAAACCTTGCCCTGATGTGTGTCAGTGGGAGGGTAAAGACCCTTAGGGTGAAGAGGTGATGGGACAGAGTCTATGGAACTTAATACCTGAATTGCTGTGTCTGACAAACAGCTCGGGGCAATCCCAGTTTTCTGAATACTTCTCCATCCTCTCAAGTTAGAGCTTCATGGAGCTCTGGGTCAGACAGCCTGGCTGTGCTGTGGGAAGGTGGGAGCCTTAGTCAAAGTTCTGTTTCTGTGCCTTAGACTTTCCCATAAGATCCCTGAATGTGAGAGCAGAAGGAGCAAGGGGAGTAAATTTACCTGCAAGTGATCTCCCTGACATCCTCAACATCCTTGCAGTCTCCACAGCAACATGAACAGGTCCAAATCCATCCTCTGGACCTGGGTTTGAGGCAGGAACTTCTCAGGAGCATCTCACCTGTTTCACGTGAGAGCAGGGATTTCCTACCTCCTCCTCACGTGCCCCCTGGGAACATTCCCTGGCAGGGAGCATATCTATTCCCTCTGAGTCCCTGCCTGCACACCAGGGGCTTTTCTCGGCCTGACTGTGCAGCAGGAAGTGAAATACCTGAGATTTTGAGTGTGTTTACTTTTGGCTTTTAACTTTCCGCTCATCCCAGGTGTGTGTGACTGTGAAGAACCCCTCCCTGTAAAGCATACTGCTCTGATGTTGAAGAGGCTGAGGTGCTTCTAGTTCTGGTGCTCTGGACAGTGTCAGTGAGAGGCAAGGGAGATGCAGATGGTTGATTTGGATTTAATATCCCTTCTGGATCATATCATAGCCACTGCTTGGTGTATCCTCCTGCAAGGACTCTGAGAGGAAGTGCTCTGTCTATGGCAAGCTCAAAAAAGAGGGAAACTCTGGTCTCTTGGATGGTGCCTGGGTGGATTTAATTTTTTTAGCTGAAAGCACAGGCACTTCAGAGAAAACACCTGCAGGGAAAAAGTGCTGTAAAGGCTTCTGAGCAGAGGGATTTGCTTCCTCAGCTGCTCCCTGGGTGGCTGCTGGGATGGGGACTTGGCACAGACCTGCCATCCTGGAGCTGGGCTTGGGTGCTTCCAGGTGTGTTTGAGAACATCTGGCATAGGGCCTGTTTTAGAGCAACCTGGTTGAAAAGAGGACTTACAAATCATGCTTCTGGTGCTGCTGTCCGGGTTTGCAAGGCGTATGTGCAAAGGGGAGGGGATGGGCTGTTCTCCAGTGTGTTGACCAGGGCCTCTGTTTCCTGCAGGGGAGAGCAGAGTGGGGCTGGTTCTCCAGAGGCTGCCACTGCCTCCCCAAATGCAAGGGGAGGAATAATTGTTTTCTCAGTATGGTGGTCTGACAAGGTGTTGGGGGTTGGGTCCTCTTGTAGAATTTTTTTCCCATAAGTTGCCAGGGAACTGATCTCTAGGCACTTAAAGATAGTTAAGAAAGACAAAAGAAGTGGCTAGAGGGAGGGGAGGAGCACGTGGACTTCATTCCTTTTTGGGGGGTGTACTTGTCGAGAGAAAAAAACCAGCAGGCTGTGGTTTTCAGACTTCGGGAGGAGATTTTTTCTTTCCCTGGCACCACTGGAGCGGAGTTCGGGGTTTTCCTGCCACGGTCTCTTCGAATGTGTCCCGGCAATCCTGACCCTGCACCTGTCTGCCCCGCCGGGAGCCGCTGCAGTTCCTGCTTCCCCCCTTGCTGTTCCTTCGCTCCTGCTCCGAGTGTTCTCCACGCCTCAGCCAGCACCCCCTGTCCTGCCGGGACTCGTGCTGCAGCTCCAGCCACCGCCGGGGAGCTCCTGATCCATCTCCAGCACCCGGGACTCTGCACCCCCTGTCCTGCCGGGACTCGTGCTGCAGCTCCAGCCCCGCCAGGGAGCTTCTGATCCATCTCCAGCACCCCGGGACTCTGCACCCCCTGTCCTGCCGGGACTCGTGCTGCAGCTCCAGCCACCGCCGGGGAGCTCCTGATCCATCTCCAGCACCCCGGGACTCTGCACCCCCTGTCCTGCCGGGACTCGTGCTGCAGCTCCAGCCCCGCCAGGGAGCTCCTGATCCATCTCCAGCACCCCGGGACTCTGCAGCACAGCTGCCTGTGTCGGGAACTGCACCAACGGGGAAGGGTGCCAGCGGCAGAGAAACGCTGTGACTGTTTCCCTGGTTCTATCTGTTGTTCATATCATAGTTATTGTTGTTCTGTTTTGCCTTGCTAAACACAAGTAAAGAACTGTTATCCATATCCTCACATCTTCGCCTGAGAGCCCCTTAATTCTAAATTATAACAACTCAGAGAGAAGAGGTTTTTTGCATTCTCCATTTCAAGAGAGGGTCCTGTTTGTCCTTAGCAGAATCCTGTCTTCCAAACCAAGACACAGGGAATAATCCTGCAGCTGGTGCAGGCTCACGGAGAAATGAAGGCTGGAAGGAACTTCTGGACGGCATCACACTGAGCTCCCAGCTTGGGTTTCTGGATGGCCTTTTTCAGCAACAGCACTCCTGCCTGTACCCATGGGGTTTGGAGCAGGAAAATCTATGTGATTATCTGAGGCCAGGAAAGGCTAAAGGGGGATCCCTACTCTACCTGAGAGCAGGCCACAGGGAGATATCATCCTTTTTTCCTCCTCTGGGCAAACTTGTTTGTGTGCAGCCCTTTTTCTGGGGATTAGCCCTTGCTGTGCCACCTTTTGGTGTCACTTTGGATGTAATGGGATCATCTGTTTTAGATTCTGTATTATCCTGTGAAGATGCAATTATGGACATGAGTTTTCAGCAGGCACGAGGAAGGAAACACTCCTTATGGCCATGTGAGTATTTGGGCACCGGAAAAGAAATAAACGCTAGGTAATGATCCAGCCGTTCTCTGCTGAGATGGATTCGTGGTGGTTTGAGGTATTTTGAGAGCCGAATTCTGGGTTTACCGCTTGCTGGTGACACAAGTAAATTACTGAAGCTCACTCCAGGTACTAAGATTCAAGAAGTAGACTGGGACTATCCCAAGGCTCGGTCACAGGTCCAGCCTTCAGCTATTCCAGGTACTTAATTAACAATCCTTTTTGTACAGATTATGTGTTTAGTGCCTTTATCTGCTCATAGTTCTGGGAATGTTGTTTGTTTTGCCTTTTGCTAATTGCTTTTTCCTTGTTTTGAAGAGTGAACACCAAAACCAGCTCTTTGGGTTGAACTTGAAGCATCCTTTGCTTTTCAGGATGATGCATCAAGGACTATAAGCCACAGATGAGAAAAGTCCTTGTAATATAATTTCAGGCCTATTTTCTCAAGTTGATTTTTAAAAAAGCAGAGAACACTTAAATAAATCACACTCTGTGTTTAGATGGTGCACTTATTCCTACGCTGTCAGTTCATATTTTTCCAAGACAGTGGGTATTTGAGAATGTTCAAGTATTTCTTTACTTTTACAGACTATACATATATGTATATATATATTTGTTTATATAACAGTATAAACTATATATAATCTGGGATGTGTCCACCCACCACAACACTTTACTGGTATATTTGGAATATCTTGCTGAAGAAAGAAGCTTCAGCATGGAAATCATGGTGATTTTTTTCTGATGAAGAACTTAGAATTTGGCTCGCTTGAAAGAATTTTTGATGTTCCATATTTTTGGAAGGATAATACAACGGAGGACCACACTTCCAGGTAGTTGGTGTGTTACTTCTTTTACTGTTTTGGTTTTTTGGGGGTTTTTATGTATAAACTCTAGGAGAGTGGGCCCCTGCAGTTTTCGTATTTACGATAATAAACACCAGGGTGGAACCTATCTCAGCGGTTTGGATTTTGGCTGGGGTAGGACAAGTCTGAGGGGAGCACAATATGAAAACTTCTTAAACCTAAAGAACTCTCTCTTTTAAACCCCAAAACCATTCTTTTAAAGCCGACTAAAACTCTCTCTAAAACCAAACAAACTCAAACTCCTAGTCCTGTGTAGAACATTATACAATCTAAAACAAATACTTTGAATTTCAAGATATATTAAATCAGTTTCACATTTATTTAAGAATAAAAGTTTCTGTCTGTGTGACACTGCTGGGGCCCAAGGTGTAGTTAAGACCCAGCCCTCACCTGAGCTGTGCCACAGCTTGGCCAGGTAGAATTTTTTTTTCTGATAAATTGCAGAATTAGGTGGGTTTTGTCCATTGTGTTGCAAATAGAATCTCCCAGTGAGGAAGAAATACAGGAAGAAACAAGGGAAACAAGTACCATGCCCATCAGATGCCAGCAGCCCACAGGGAGAAAAAAGGACCACTTAAACCCATCAAGAAAGGACATTTTTCCCACCCTTTCATGGCAGTGACAGCAGTCACCAGGTGATGGAGCAGCTGATGGAGCACTGGTAGCACATTGTAGGGCAACATATCAGGTCAGCAGAACTGATGAATCACAAATATGTTGCAAAACAAATAAAAATTGTGTTATTTGAAAGATCCAAATAACACCTCCCTACTACACTTGCACATCAGCGCAAGAACTACATACTTTATTTTCCAACAGTATAACCCTCAGAAATGAGGGGTAATTGAACTCACCAGTTTAGGAAGGTGAACAAGAGGCAGCTGCTGTTCTTTCAGCATCCCAGCACCAGCTCTGGAGAGCATCTTTTCCAGGTTTTGCTGCACTATTGATGCCTTAAGCTAGGTTTCTAAGTACTGCAGGCAGCTCATGGTTCAAATCCAGGTTACTCATCTTTCAATCCAGGTAACTCATGCCCCCACCACATTATCCTCATATGTGGGTGTCTCTATCCAGTACACACAATCAAACCAGAGGAAAGGATTGGATAATGATATTAAGCATTAGAAAAACCTTTCTTTATCTTTATATCCAAGCTTAAACTGATGTAAGAAGGCAGAGAGAAGCCTGGCTGCTGTTGGAGCTGGATACTCCAAAGAAGAGCTCAGGTTTGCTGAGGTGTCCTGAGGACAAAAGGTTCACCAGATTTAAACAGTTGCACCAAAGGTGTTTCCAAGTTGCTTTCTGGAAATCAGTAGGAGGTGTAATAACCATCTCATCAGGCTCCACTCTGCTGAAAAGGATGCTCCTAATGAACTCAGAACACCTCACAGAACCAGCAGAAACTGGGAACAATGAGGCATCCTAACACCAGCCTCAGTACTCACACAGTGCATGAACCTCCTCATGGCCTGCAGGGAAAATAAATATTATTAAAGTTAATAAACAGGGCAATATGTTTGGTGAAACTGTCTTAGTCTGGAAGACAGGTATCTGCTAGGGAAAAGCAGAAGCCTCTCCTGGAATGGCGAATGGAAACTTCCTCTCTCCAAATTGTTATAATTTTGAAATTAAGGGGCTCTCAGGCAAAGATGTGAGGATAGGGATAACAGCTCTTTACTTGTGTTTAACAAGGCAAACAGAACAATAATAACTATGGTATTAACAACAAACAGAACCAGGGAAACTGTCACAGTTTGCTGGCACCTTTCCCCTTTGCGCGGTTACCATCACAAGCTGCCGGAGCGAGGAGGAGTCCCGGGATGCTGGAGATGGATCAGGAGCTCTGTGGCCGTGGCTGGAGCTGCACGAACGTCCCGGCAGGGAGGGAGTGCGGTCTGGGGCGTGGAGAACACCCCGAGCAGGAGAGAAGGATCAGTGGGAGCAGAAACTGCGGCTCCCGGCGGGGCAGAGAGGGGCGAGGGGCAGGATTCCCGGGACACACACGGAGAGACGGGGGCAGGAAACACCGAGCTGAGCTCCGGTGGTGCCGGTGAAAATCTCCCCAAAGTCAGAAACCCACAGCCTGGCTTTGCAGCACTGAATCTCTTACTGAGGGTTTTGCTGCATAAAATGTTGGTTTTGTTGGTGATGTTTCTTCTTTCTTTGAATAAATGCAAGTAGGAGCAAACAGTAATCATCCTGCTGTGTGTTTTGACGAGTTCAGTGGGATCATGCTCCAAGCCCAAGAAGGTTTCTTTGAACAGGGCACCCTAATCACCATGTTGGGTGATAGAGTTGCCCTGTATTTGAGATATGACGGATGGTTATCATGTCAATAGAGTAGAAAGAAGACGTGGCTCTTACAAAACCCAGAGCATCCTTGAAGCAGGAGCAGACTCCTCTCCACCAAACACTTCATGACCACCATCCAGGCACATCCAAGAACCTCCAGCCTCCCAAAAAAACCCTACTCCAATCAGAGATGGAAAAATTCTTCCTCCTTGGCAGCACTTTTCCAGTTCTCTTCCCTTCTTTGGATACCTCCAGCACAATGCTGTCTTCCTTATAGAGAGGGGACCCAAAGCTGAACATATTATTCGAGGTGCCGCCTCACCATAACCTTGGATGAAATTCAGGTTGTGCATCCTCAGAGGAAAATAACCATGTACTGCTCACTGTTGTTTCTTAAATTAGTGGGTGCATTAAGATAAAAAAAAAAAAAAAAAAAAAAAAAAAAAAAAAAAAAAAGTAATGAAAAATTATAAATTCCAGAGATGAGTGACCTAGAAAATCCAATTGTCCTCTGAAGAGCAATTGCATTAAGTTTGGGAGCTAGGTTTAATAATTAAGCTGAAACAATAGATTTTAGTGGTGTTTGAAGTGCTAATTTCAACTCCTCTTCAAACCATGAATCTCCAGCAAGTATCTCAGCGATAACAATAAAAAGTTTTGCATACAGATCTGAGGACCAAGGATCTGTAAAGCACCTCATCTTGTCCAGCAGCACTTTTCCATATGGTCTCAAGAAGTTTCTCTTCCCTCTGGCTGAGGCAAGAATTGATACCCAAATTAAACCCAGCCATCCTCCAAAGGTTTCTGTGGCCAGTTCCTCCAGGGTGAAAGCCTGTTTCTGACATTTACCAGCAGCAGAGGATTTGTGGAAATGGGAAAACTTGCCATCACATTCTCCCAGCCCTTGCTGTGAGAAAACTTGTGAATTCAATCTGGAAGTGCAGAAGTCCCTATTCCTTCCAAACACTTGTGTGTTCTGGATACCTCAGTCAGTTCTCCAAATTTAATTGTGCAGCAGACGATATTTGTCATCAAAACCACTAGTGTTAGTGTTTCTGTGCCAATAGGCAAGAAAAAAGGTAAAATGCAGGTAAGAATCACCTTAGATCCTGCCTTGTGCAGTATCATTTAAAGCTTAACAAGGTGTGGAACAACAAAGAGACACAGCAGAGCTTTCTGGCCAAAGCTTTTTCAGGGAATCACAGCCCACAGGCCATGGGAAAAGAAAATCATCCACATCTCTGCATCTCCCTTGGGACCAACAGCACATACAGATTGGAGGAGCTACACAAGGAATTGAATGTTCTGTCAAAAAATAACAGGAAGAGCATCTGTCAGGTTAGTGTATGATAAATAATAAGGTCCCAGTAACTAAACTCACCTGGGTGCACATCCTGACCCATCTTGGAGAGGCAGGGACTGCAATAGAACACGTGTCCAGCTCCCACCTACTTCAGGGTCACCTGTGTCTACAGTGTGCAACCAGCAACGGTTTTGGGGGGACGAGGGGGACCTCATATTGATAAATTGCACCTTGTCTCGTCCATGGAATCCCTGAATGGTTTGGGTTGAAAGGGATTTTAAAGCTCATCTCATTCCAAACTCCTGCCATGGGCTGACTCTACTCAATGAGTTTTATTCCCTTCAGCCTTCACTGGGAGAGAAGATGTTACAGGAAATATCAATCCCACAGCCAGGTTAGCTGGGAACTGATCAACAAACAGAGCCACAGCCTCAACAACTTCACGTCTTCTTTCTACTCTATTGGCATGATAACCATCCGTCATATCTCAAATACAGGGCAACTCTATCACCCAACATGGTGATTAGGGTGCCCTGTTCAAAGAAACCTTCTTGGGCTTGGAGCATGATCCCACTGAACTCGTCAAAACACACAGCAGGATGATTACTGTTTGCTCCTACTTGCATTTATTCAAAGAAAGAAGAAACATCACCAACAAAACCAACATTTTATGCAGCAAAACCCTCAGTAAGAGATTCAGTGCTGCAAAGATAACATTTGGGCAGAAAAACAACCAGGAAAAAAGTACCATCAGTTGATCAAAGGGCAAAGAGATTGTTTTCCCCCTTCTTTTCAATCCAAGCTCAGTACACCAGGTTGTAACCTCTGCACTGAGCTTCCCATTAGTGGCAGCTAGTCTATAACAACTTGACACCATGACCCCACTTCTAGTCCCAGGAGGATTATTAACAAAGGGAGCACATCACCTCCATGAAGCACAATATAAGCTCTCACTCCAGTACTGGAGATCCATATCAGCCCCTCTTAAAGGCAACCAGATCCTGGAGAAACCATTGCTCAGGAGGGCAGCCTGCTTCCAAATCCAAATTAACCATCCTCTGTGTGTGGGTGCCAAACGTGGGAGCCCAAAATAACCAAGTTAGTGCAGTTTCTCTGCTCCTCAAGGCTTTTGTCCAGACATGAAGTATTGGTCTTCTTCCAGCCCTGTTCCAAAAGGAGAAAATATAGGAATAAAATAAATTAAAAAAAAAGTACAAAAATAAGAATAATTAAAAAACAAACAAAAAAACCCCACCAAAATAAAAAATTAAATAGGCAGTACTCACTCTTTCAGGGAGCTCCCAAGGGTCTGGGAATTGCAACTGGTTTGATCCAGGGGGAATTTCTCTTTCCTCCCATCCTGTGCAGCACAGAAGGGATGTGCTCAGACTAAACTGGCTCTTGCATTTCTTAGGGGAATACAGTAAAGATGTTGGAAGATAATAAAATCAATGCTGTTTGTACTCCCTTGCTCACACAGCCCAGCCCTCAGCCAAGGGCATAGCACAAACATTTTAGATGTTGATGATGAACTTTTGGATGATGATTAGTAATGTTCTTTCACTAATCCTCCTAATGCTATCTTTTAAATTCCGTTCTCAATCTCCCTGCAGGAACGATTTCCCCACACTGTTGTGCTGCAAACTGAAGGAGACCCCAACAGCAAGGCAGACATCCCTAACTGGAAGGTTTTGTTTGGAAGTGACCAGCTCTAATGGGGTGTTGGAGAAAAACTGAGATCACTGCAGGGCTCTCAGAGACTTACCAAGACCATCCATACACCCACCCCCAGCCAGCTGAAACCATCATTTTGTTTCAAGGGTCTCTCTTTCAGCAGAGCCCTCTGCCCAGCAAACATCCCATCTCCTGGGAACTCCAAACCCCTGGCTCAAGTGCCTAACTCAGCCTCTGATGATAAACAAGCAGGAGAGAAGCTACCCTCCCATCCTTTCCATCCACTGGCCACCCCACCCTCCCCTGGGCTGATTTGTCCACATTAAATCACACACAGTCCCACCCCTCAGATATTTCATCCACCACCCAAACCATTTTGAAACCAGCATTGGCTTAGCCTGCAGCACGGAGTTCAAGAGGTACATGGAGGAGATGTGTTAAAGCACTTTATTGGTGATCAGAGATACTCTATACATTCAGCTTTGTACAAAACCCTCTCCATTAACACCAGAGTGAGCAACAGCCATCAGGAGCTTTGAACGCTGGCCTGGCTCCCTTCTGAGGAAGCAGAAGGGAAAACGTTAAAAAAAATAGATTTGCCACATCAGTTAGACTCCAATAGAAAACCAGTCCTGCAATCTGCAGGCTGAGCTGCAGCTTGAAGAATTAAGAACTCGGGGTACCAAAGGGATGCACAAGGAAAGTCTTCATATCCCCTGCTGCACTCCGCCTTGGGGTCCTGCCTCCTACGTCTGATGCTCCACTGTCAAGTGCCACCGTAGTTTATTAGACTAATTAAAAACCTCATCTCAAGAGCTCTAAACCATCAGGGAAGAGGTTTCCATGCCCACCACTGCATCATTTGTCATCTGAGCTGCTCTCTGGCAGCAAGGCGCCACTGGAGCTCTTCTTCCCTCTGTGGAGGCACAAGCCGCAGTCCAACTCCACATCGATGTCCCCAAATTTCAGTTGGCAGGACTCATTACAGCTGCAGGAGAGACAGTGACAACAGTTAGGGACTTGTGGGTAGTGAGAGCCACTGGCTCACCCCACCCAGCTCGGGAAGGCTGCTCTGTGGGGGCACAGAGCCCACCCTTTCCAGCCAAGCTGTGCTTGGATACACATGGACACCCACACTCCTTATCCCATGACACATTGGTGCATGGATTTCCCAGCCCACTCTGGGTTCTGAGTAGTGCTCTTGGCCACCCCTGCCATGCACTGTACCAGGACCCCTTCATACCAGCGGGATGCAGCAGCGTTGGCAGCCACAACAGCGAGAGCACCCATGTAGTGCCAGCAGAAGCACATGGTGAGGAACAAGAGGTTGCTGGAGTCACTCTGATCCCAGCCTGGTCCTCCCCACGGAGGGGACAACACAAACCCAATCTGGTCACAGATGAAAAAGAAGTCAGGCTTTAGCACATCCTTCCTGTTTTACTCCTGATTTTAGCCCATCTGCTGCAGCTGACTGTGGACTAGAGGCACTATAACCACAAGTAACACCTGGGGCACTGCCCTTGACACTGACAGAAGGGTGTCAGGAGGAGATGGATTCTCTGCAGGTAATTCTTAGGGTTTGCAGTGCATGCCTAGCATCCTGGAAAAAGGTGACATCCGAAAGGTTACATTGCCAGTCTGTGCATTTCCCCCTAGACCAAAAGCTGGGCAATTATATGAGAGATTTCCAGATGTTTCCAGTTACTTGGAACAGAGGAAGAAAATGGACCTAATAAAATTAATACAAATTCATGATTGCGGTTTCCTTCCTTGAGGGCTCCAATTTCCATTTTTCATACAATTCCAGGTTGGTCCATGCTGCTACATTACACACACACTTCTTCATGATGGCAGCTCTGGCACTGAGCCTCATTTCCTCTTCTTATTTACAAAGATATTTGAACAACCTACAAGTTTAACCCCAGCAGATGGGTCTAAAGGGGCAGAGCAGCCCACACCACTCACCTTCCTGGGTGCAAAGATCTGAGGAGAACACTGGATACACACTGACCTGCCAAAGCCAAGAGCCCTGGAGAAGGAAGGAGCTGGTCCTGAACGTCTCCAGGATGATATGGTCTTGGAGGAACACCTCTAGGAGGGCACAGAGGGCTCCGGCAAAGATAGCCACAGCCAGAAGGGAGTGGAGGTGCTGGTCCAGCACAGCATTGCCATAGTCATGGAGACAGAAGAGCAAACCTGCCAAGATCCACCCTCTGTTAGCAAAGGACACTCTGGGATTTGTTCTCTAAAAAAACATCTGAAAACTCACTCTTATGCTCCAGGCCTTGCCTTGGGGGGAAGAACCAGAGAGCCACCTGCTGCTGTCACCACATTCCCTCCGCAATGACCAGGCAGCCCCAGTACTGGTTCTGCTCCTGAGGAACCCCAGTGCCTCTGTAACTCTGGGGTCTCTGTGTCCCAGCTAGGGCTGCAGGAGGAGCACAGAGATGGGCATCTTAAGCTCAAAAGATGGTGGGGAGCTTTGTATCAGGGTCTGTCCCTCCACATTCAACCAAGGTGGAGGGATGACATTTTTTTATAGCTCCAGAGCGAGAGAGCTGCTGGCCACCAGGAGAAGTACAGATCCCTCAAGCAACCTCTGTGGCATCCAGCTATGGCTGGATCCATATTTAGGAGGAGCAGGGAGGGGCAATTTTGTCACATAGCCAGTGCCATCGTGTATCCACACCCCCTCCAGACTGCCCAGGAGCTGTCACACCCAGCACTGCAGCTGGAATTCCTTATTCCGTGTCCCCTCCTCCCACCAGGTGCAATTCACCTTCCACCAGCAGAGCCAGGGCCAGCGAGAGCCGGTTCAAGCCAGGGGGCAGCTTGAGCGGGGAGTGCGAGATCACATCTGTGATGCCAGAGAGGAGGAAGAAGAGGTAGATGGTGGAGTAGTACCAGTGGGTGAGGTCAGTCCAGCTGTGCGTCTTGGGGCTGTACAGCTGCAGGTGGGGCCCAGTGGGGACAAACTGCTCCACCAGTATCCCTGGGCAAAGACAGTAAAGGTCATTTGTTATTGTGACATAGATAGAAACACACAGTAATACACACAACAAGTGTTTAGGTAGAGAAGAAGAAAGGAAGAAGATCCTGGTTTATTGTTGACCTCGTATATATAAGTTTCTGGACAGTGATTAGAGATTGGATAGAGAGGTTATTACTTCTCTATCTTCATTGGTTACTTGAGAAGTTTATTAGGTGATATCTTTTACAAAGGAATGTAAACATGATTCTTGTTTATCTTACAATTCATGAGAATTGACTCCACTATACTAAAACAAATCAGAAGGCTTATTTTCAGGGACAACAGTCATTTTTCCTTATAGATGGGGAACTGACAAGCCTGAGGGAATATTCCTTTGCAGGTGTAAAGCGTTGTGGTGTTTGCCCATGAGAACTCCTTGTCCCAGGGCATTGCCACAAGCATGTCCCCAAGCCCTCCCATGCCAGATGTTTCCCAGTACAAACGGGCCCAGTGCTGTGGGAGAGTTGCTGCTGTGCTAGTAGATATTGGGGCAGAGACTCAGCACCACCCTCTCTTACCTACTAGAGCAAAGAGAGCTTTGACTGCGCCTTCGAAGACCTCTGTGCGCCCACGGCCCCGCTGGCCCTCGGGGTCACCTTTCCTCCTGAGGTACTTCAGGGGGTACTGCACTGACCACCACAGGCCAAAGGCAAAGAAGAAAGTGCCCCGGAGGGCACTGCCCAGAAAACTTGTTTGCATCGGGCTCATTCTCTGCACCTGCAAGAACAAACAGTGCCTGAGGACCAAACTAAAGCATCCCCAAGGGAATTGTTGGGCTACTCAGCATCCCCAGGGATCCACATCCTGGCAGAGCAGGTGCATGGACTCAGCTGCAAACAGGGAATACCAGAAATGGGATATCACAGGGAAGCTGCCACTGTGCACCACTGTGTATATGTGTGAATATATGTATTTATGTGGCTACACATAAAATCATCAAGACTTCATGCCAGAAAACAATACAGTAGTGCCCGAGAAACGTAACAGCTATTAGAAGAGAAAACACCAGAAAGCTTTTACCAACAAAAAGCAGCATGAGAATTATTTCCTTAGACCATAAACTTGCTCCAAACTAGGCAATTACCAGCATGTGAATCCAATGCTGGATTAGGAGCTCCAGCCAGTGAAGGCTTTTCTGGGCTGTGCCGGAAGAAGCAACCCAGGAACCATTAACATTTGGAAAAAGAGTCTCATGCATATTCCACACAACCTTTGTGTGGCACACAAATGGTGATTTGACACATGAGATTTCCTCTCCATAGGAAGAGCTTGAAGACTAACAGGCATAAAAAAGCCTTGACTAAGTCAGATCAATGCCAGAGTACCAACCAAGAAGGATGGAGAAGAGCAAAAGTACAGCAAATTTATAGCCTGCAAAGTATTTCTGCCCATACCAAAATTCCTTAGAAAAATCCCAGTGTAGCAAGCACAGAAATAAATAACTAATGGTCTAAGTGTTTCTAGCATTGTTTTACCTGGGGATGGTCTTGTTTTCTTCAGAAACTTGTTCAGAAACTCTTGTTCTCTCCTTGCTCTCTGTAAGCTTCTACCACCTAAGGACTCACTTTTCTGTTCCTCATGGGCTTTCCAGTCCTTTTCTGCAGCCTGGATGTGCACAGAGGAAGGCATTACTCATCCCAAAGCTTCCACACCGACCTGCCCTTGCATCACAAATCACATCCTCACTGTGTTTATAAATACCAAAGCAAATCACAAAGGCTGGATGAACAACTCTAGCACGTTCTCTGAGTCCTCCCACACTAGAAAGTAATTAGGCACTGCAAAACAAGGGGAGGATGTGGCACGGCAAGTGCCTGAGGTGAGGGAGAGCTCTGCAAGATGTTACAGGTCGGGTTATGGCTGCAGAGCCAGCGTGGGTCACACTGGCTCAGCTCTGCGTGGCAAACACAGGACTGGAATGTCAAAATCATTGATTTCCTTTGCACCTCTAGGACACAGGCAATCTGGGAAAGGCTCAAATCTGTGCTGAGGTTTCCTTTCAGGATGGAAATTACTAAACAGCCTTTCAGGTATGTGAGAAATGCCCCATCCAGGAACTGGGGAGCAAGTATAGTTCTCTGCTCTATTTTGGGTGCCTGCATTAGGGCGAGGTGGCTGATGCCCCAGAAAACCCCACATCTTTCTTGATTATACCCTGGGCACCCCGGCCAGGACATTTATCCTCCCTGCACAGACATCTACATCCAAAGTGACTAACAATAAAGCGCATTTAAGCATAGCACGACTGCATGATATATAACCAAATTTTACCATTGTTCTACTTGTGATTGCGAGGGCAACAGCCTGAAGTTGGAGCTCACCCTGATCAAGAGACATGCCAGGAACGTTAACTTGATGAAGTGGAAGAGAAAGGGAGAGCAGGGACATCCCAGGGTCCCAAACTGACAAACGTGTCCCACCTGCAGCTCCAGAGGCTGCTGCAAGTCATGCCAGAATCCAGGATTAACCTGGGGATCTGTCACCCCACATCCACCTGCCATCTCCCCCTTTGCCTGAGTTACCAGCAGAGCCAACCTGCTGCTTCAGAGCTGTCCCTGGAATCTACCCTGACCATTTCTCCCCCAGCCTAGCTACCTCACTCTTCCTGGCAGTGCCAGGGACCCTTTTGCTTTGCAACCTCTCTGCGGCCAAATCCAGCAAGGGTTTGGGGAATTGCCATGAGTCTCCTTTGCTTCCTAGCAGGTCACAACAGCCCTCCAGCAGCCACCACAGATCCCAGAATGGTTTGGGCTGGAAGGGACCTTAGAGTTCATCTCATTCCAACTCCCTGCCACAGGCAGGGACATGTTCTACTGGACCAGGTTGCTCCAAGCCCCATCCAACCTGGCCCTGAATATTTCCAAGAACCCAGCTATGTCCTGGGGCATCCCTCTTGTAGCAGAGATGTCCCAAAGCACCATCAGACAAGCAGAAGTTTACATGTACCTCACTCACTCACTCACTCACTCACTCAATCACATTAAAAAAAAAAAAAAAGGAAAAAAATATATACACACTATCTCCTTTTATAAAACAGCCATTATTCTGTAGAAAACCCAGACGTTTCCAAGCAACAGTCCACTTGCACAGCTCACATATTTGAAGCACAGAAAAACAACCCTGCACATTCACTGAGCCCCTTGACTAGCCCGACCCTGACACACCTGACTCACTGGCTTTCCCCGCTCTAGCTTTGGATCCTAAACTCAAATAAAAACTCATTTAGCTCCAAGTAAGTGGCAGCCAGGAAAGAGCAGAGACACCAGCTTATTTATTCCTCATGGGAGCTGGTCTGTCTGTCAGAGCACTTGAAATATGGCTGCAGACAGAAGTTATTACCTGAGCTGCCCTTCTCCCTCCGCAGCTTCCAGTCTGTGATGCTCCTGCTTCCTCCCCATCCAGGAGCTGCCTGCTGTCCTTCCAGAGCCGTGCCTGATTGCTCACAGCTCCTCAGGCTCAGCTCGGGTAGAACAGCACTCCTGCCCAGCTTCCAGGCTCTCCCCTGGAGCCATTGCAGCTCCAGATCCCTTACCATCCATGAATTTGCCCCCACCTGCTCTAGTGGAGGGGATTGCTGCCATCCCTCTGGATAGACCAGTGTTCCCCACAAGCACCCCTCAGCATTCCAGGAGAGGCAACTTATGTGCAGAGGGCAAACTCAGCACCTGGCCGCAGAAATCTGGGAGGGTTTTTTCTTTGTGAATCCTCCTCCATCCTCGGACACTTCCAGGGATGGGGCAGCCTCAGCTTCTCTGGGCACCCTGTGCCAGGGCATCCCCACCCTCACAAGGAAGGATTTACACCTAATATCCCATCTGACCCTGCCCTCTGGCAGTGGGAAGTCATTCCCCTTGTCCTGACACTCCAGGAGTCCCTCTCCAGCTCTCTCAGGGCCCCTCTAGGGACTGGAAGGGGCTCTTAGGGCTCCCCAGAGCCTTCTCCTCTTCAGGCTGAACAACTCCCAGCCTCTGCTATGATGCAGCTCCAAAACACAATAGCCCCCCTAAAAAGGGCTAAAGCCAGAAATTTCTGGCACCATCAGCACCAGCCTCACCCACAGGTATCACATTGAACCTTTGTCCCTCATGGATGTTCTCCCCATGTCCCTTCTTTCCAAGTTCCAGCAGCTGTGTCCATCCCATGGCACAGCGGCTCACCAATGTATGGATGGAAGAGTTTACCTGTGACTCCTACCTGTCCTTCTCCCTCTCCAGATGTGTCCAGCAAGGAGGTTATTACTCAGAAGAGGCAGATAAAAGGAGAAGCTACCACAGGGAGGTGCCCCTCAGACAGGATGTTTGGAGCTGAACATCCTGTGGGCCAGTTCAAAGCACCATGAGTCAACCATCTTTCACAACATGGGCCACCTCCTGTCTGCTTTTAAAAAACCAGCCAACAACTCTCCTGGAGTTTGCCATAAAAATCAGGAGAAGCAGCCAATTCCTGTTCCCATGGCAACCATGTATATTTAGGATGGGGTTGGGATGACTGGGGAATGAGCCAAGAAGAGATAAGGTGGCAGCAAAGTCTGACAGGCCTCTGCTGGAAGTCTGTGAACTGGTTGCCAGGGATTAATCCTTTTAGGGGGTCCAATCTTATAAAAGCTGCATGAGGACAGAAGATTTTGGGCCAGGAGCTCGCAAACCACAGCAGAGCCTTTGTGATTTTCACCTCCCAGCCCACAGCAGCTGAGAAGTGGACGGCCATGGCTCTCTCTCCCCTCAAAGATGGGCAGGCAGGACACAGCAGCTTGTTTCCACTCCTTTTCATCTCTAATAAATAACACTGCCCTTCACCAAGTACCACAAACACAAGCCTCCTTGAAGCTGCTTCCCATCCCACTGATGGCTGCAGAGATGAGCAGTGCAAGTGCCTCAGGCAAATAAACACTTCAGGCCACCAGCATGTCCCCATGTCCTTCCACAGCATTGAGGGGATGGTGCAGAAACATTCAGCATCACCCAAGAGCACTGCCCAAGCTCCTGACCTTAAGGCAGCCACATTCCCAAAGTACCAGTTCTCCTAGGAAGTTGTGTATTTCTCTCGCTCATGTTGCCAAACCCACCCCAAGCAAGCTTGCAGGAGCAGCCCTGCCCAGAGCCATGCACGTGAGCCAGTGTCCCACAGAAACCCAAGGCTAGAGCAGCACAGAAGCAGAGCAGCCTCCCCAGGGTGATGGGCTGTGGCCCAGCACAGCCAGAAAAGCCACAAAGCTGTAGCCAGGAGCATTTTAGTACCATTAGCTTCATATCAAGTGGGAGAAAGGAAGGAAAGCAAGAGGGTATGCCATACACCCATCACTGCTCACTTCTAATGGTGCCTGAGAAACAGGATGAGTGGAACAGGGATGAGTACACCTGCAAAAGGGCCATGGGAAGCCCACAGTAGCAGTTTCATCCAAGCTTAAGCTTAGGAACTTGTTACATTAAATCCAAGCATAGGGGAAATACAACCATCATGGGAGTTCTTCCTTACAGATGTACCCCTGAAAATAATGCAGAACAAAAACCATATCTTTTTTACTGGGAAGAAAAAAACCAGCAGCATCAACTACTGAAAGGGACCTCTTTCAGCTCAGTTTTCTTTTCTGCGACCACCCACATCTACAAACCACTACCCCAAAGGGCAAGAAGCTGCTTCCCAAGCAGTAGGAGTCAAACCCTTGGAGAAAGTGGGGAAAAGTGGGTGGGAGGGCAGGAGCTGGAGAGTGATGGGAGGAAACAAGGCCCAGCTGAAAAGTATCTAAGCAGGGGATTAATGTTCCTCTTTCCATAAAGGGCCAGTAAAGAGTAAAGGTCAGGGAGAAAGCCCTTATGAAAAGGCCAACTTAAGTTACAGAGAGTGAAAGAAGTTTCCAGTGCCTTAAATAGTTGAGAAAATGAGGTTTCTTTTAAACCATCCCCATGAGAAAAATGAGAATTTAATTTTGACAGGTGGTTGGGAGAAAAGATAGCAAATTCCCCCAAATCCGCTAGCAGGTCACTGACACTCTGTGCATGCTAAAATCACTGTGGGCACAAATGGATGTGATTCCATTTCAGTTCCTTAGGGAATATACCCCTTCTTACTCCTAGGAAAAGACTGAGGGTGGCAGAGCTGTGTCTGACCCCCTCCAGCTCCTCGAGCTAAATCCTGTATTGAATACTTCATATTTTTGTTTTTTTTCTTGTTCTTTTTCTCTCAGCTGTAACTGCAACATCTTCTCCCTGAAGGTTCATCATCAGCCTTAGTGCTAATGAAAACATGTGATAATGTTTGTCTCCTTCCTGGGGTTGGTGGGAGGCACAATCTAATTAAAGGTTTGCCAGCATCTCAAGTGCTGCAGATGGGTGGTTGTTTGGGAAGTGCAAAGTATTATTATAATTATACTTATTATTAGTAGTAGTATTACGAATGCTAACACCAGCTTTCATAAACAGGCAACAGGAGGTAAAGCAGGTGGTAAAAACAGAGGCAGGGCTTGTTCTGCTGCCACACCTTCAGTTCAGCCTCATGTAAAAGTGGCTGTGTGGGGTGGCAGGTGGAGATCCTATCTCTGCCCAGGAATGAGTGGCTCGTGGATGGGCTGTGCTGGGTCCTGATGAAGGGTTTGTCTTTCCAACTGCAGGAAGAGCAGCTGCCAGGATCTGGCAGCTTGGCTGCTTTGGGGCGTTGTCTGGGCTCCTTTGTAGGAAAAGAGCAGGAGATCAGCAGCTCCTTCTGGCCATGGATGAGCAGGACACACGAGTGACAAAATCAACACAAGAAAAGAACATCCCTGAGACACCACCTAGGGCATCCTGCTCTTTTTAAAATCAGGGTGGATATGGATACAAACACACCTCCAGCCCACTTCAGCTGCATGGCCAATGGGTCCAGTACTGAGACACTTTAAGTCAAGTCATAGAATCATAGAATGATTTACGTTGGAGAAAACCTCCAAGATCATCGAGTCAAAATATTATAAGCTGATAAACATGATCCAGAACAACTGTTTGATATTAATGTTGTATTAAAAGCAAGTCTCCATCTAGGACTGTCCTAAAATATCCATCACTCTAGAAATAAATGTGAGGATGGCTTATGGTTGCATCTCTATATAATAAACCATCTCTATACCACTGATCCAGACACCTTCATACCTTGTTTGGGTACCTAAACTATTTACAGACTTGTTTTAGTTGAAATGAAAAATCATTAATTCTCATGGAGAAATGAACCCGAACTCTATTTCCTTCCTTAATCACAGGCTGGATCTCTCCTCCTTTGCTGACCTTCATACCTTGGAAAAAAATGTGCTCCAGAGCTGGAAAACAAATTAGTGAGTGCTTTATGAACAGTCCTGGGATGTTTGTGGGAGCAGGGAGTTAATGAGGCAAACAGAAACTATTCCAGACTCTGGGTGCTGTGGAGGGAAAAGGTCTTTTGTTGCCAGACAGTGATAGGAGCCAAAGAAAGGAGGGGGGAAAGGAGACAGCAACTTGATTATGAGCTGTGAAGAATTAAATAAACCCTATCCCACTTCCAAAAGCAAGGAGTGATTTTTAAAACCAAAGTCAGCTTTCATTTGAGTGCCCTGGAATGGAAAATCCTTTGGGTTTGGGGGTGGGAAGGAGGAATATGGCTTCATCCACCTTGGATCCATTCCTAGTCCAGCTGCAGCTGCTGCCCTCCCCTGGCTGTTTAATGGGAATAGTGATGCTTGGGCTGGTTCCTAAAAGAAAATAATTCACAAAAGACCAGAAAAAATTCAGAGCATCACACAAGACTTTTTTGCTCTTCAATGAACCTAACCCTGTCCTGCAGCACTCCCAATAACTCACTTTGTCCCCTCCTCTCAGTGGGGAGGTCTCTGCCATTAGCAGGTGGTGTCTGCAGAATGGGTTGTGTCTCCCACAGCAGCCAGAACAACTTGTTATGTTTGGAAAAACTATTCTGCCTTGTCAGAAAAAAAGATATCTACAAAATGCTCCTCATGTTCAGTGGTTACAACTCATGAGACCCAGTCATGAGTTTATGAGATGGATTTATGGAGATGCAGCTCTGCTTCTTCATTCTCATCATGCATAGTTTGTTTGCACCTCCCAGTAGCCAGCACTGCAAAATAAACCAGCTTAGCAGTGGGTATACAGGAAAACTGGCAATCAAGGAAAGCTATTCTTTATAGCACTGTTAATAAGCAATAAAATCCAGGCTGAAGTTTCTATAGTCTGTGACAGGCTCTTCGCACAAGGGGAAAAGGGTTAAAGGACGAGGTTTGCCCTCCCTTGGACCTGCCAGGAGCTGCTTTTCTGTGCAGTCATGAACATGAGCAAAAAACTCTGCCATCCATCCCCCACTACACAACAGGGAGAAGAGCTCAGTGCAGAGCACTCTTCCAGCCCTGGGATTTGAGACATGAACAATGGCAACTTATCTTCTGCTGGTGGTTATTTTATTTATATATATAGATGTATATACATATATGTGTGTGTATATATATATATACACACATATATACATATATGTGTGTATATATATATATACACACATATATATGTGTGTGTGTATATATGTATATGTATGTATGTGTAATATATATATGTGTGTGTATATATATGTATATGTATGTATGTATGTATGTGTATATATATATATACACATACATACATACATTTCTTTAAACCCCATACTATTAGCGTATTTTCCTCCTGTCTAGGAGGTAACATTTCCAGTCACTTTTTGCAAGCAATTAGCTAGTAAAGGCAGCCCAAAACCAAAACATGTGCTTGTTTCATCTTGCTTTCCAAGATGAGGGGGTTTGTTTTCAGTGGAAAACTGGGACATTTCACGAATCCCTGCTGCATAGCTGTGTATCTTACAGTCCTTCAGGCTTTGCAGGTCTGAGGGATGGATTTTTCTAAGCTATTATTACACACTCTATAATTTATCAGTCTTAAATTAAAGGATATCAGCTCAGTGAAGATTTTTATTTCACATTTATTTACTCTCTTAGCCTTTAAGTGAACATGAAAACTATTAACAAAACCCCTCTTTAGTTCAAAGCTTCAGTAATAACATTTTTATTGTGTGCAATCAAGCCTTGGTGATGTAGAAATTGCCATAATCTCACATTCAACGCTCTCTTACTCGTCCTCCTTGGGGTGATGCCTTGCTCCAGAGCTGCATGACCTCACCCTGGAGATTTCCCTGACTTCAATAATAGTAGGTCAAAGCCTCTGGGCTCTTGGAAAAAGTCAGCTGGCCAAAGGATGCCCTCCATCCCTAAGGGAACACATGGGGGAGCCCATAGGATGAAGCAATCTTGTCAGGTTGAATTTCCATGCTTTCTTTTGTTTCTAAAAGCTGCTTCAAACTGTGCCCGTGTCTGAGTCAGTGATATTCAGGTATGGATAAAGGGCAGCCACCCCTGTTTGCTCAGCCTTCCTCCCAGCAGCACCACAGGGACACCTCTCAATTTTCCAAACCAAAACTATTTAATTAGATTTGATTCTTCTGGAAAAAGACTGTTCATGTATTTGGAGCAGGAGTTTGCACCTCTTCACTCTTCATCGGAGCCATTCAAGAAGGCAGCTTGGGAACTGCTGTCACACTTCTGCTGCCGGACCCCCAGGCTGATGTAGGGCTCTCCACTGCCTCTCCTGAACCTCTGGAGACAGCTGTAGCACAGCAGCAATAAATCATTATTAGAAAAATCCCCAACCTAACGCCACTCCACCAGAACCCTCATTCTAGTGGTCCTAAAATGCTATTGATGGGGGATTGAGTGGTTTTTGTTCTGTATAAAGTCTATTCGATGGCATGGGCTGAACTATCCGTTCTGTAGCTCACAGAGCATTCCTCAGAGCATCCCTGAAAGTGGGATAATCTTCCCATTCCCTTGGAAAAGGAAAACTCAGGCCAGGTAATGTTTCAGGTTTTGTACCTCTAAGAATTCAGTGACTTTCAATCACTTTGAAGTCCTTGCAAGGCAGGGGATGAAGTGTCAGAGGGATCTGGTAATGCTTTGATGTCTCTATCAAATGAAAGTTTGACTTTAGCACTCAGTGCAGAGGAAAATAGGCAGTGTGACTTCCACTGACACTGTTTTGCATTCCATGCACTCAACAAATGCTGTGCCCTAAAACCTGCAGTAGTCTTGGACTGCTAATTCAGCTGTGATTTTGTACTGCAGGAAGGGCTGGGTTACATCTGTCTCACTACAGACATCCCATCCTGCCTGCCTACCCCAGTTCCTGTCCCAGCCATACCAGTAAGTGAGGGTGTAGTTCACAGCCAGGATGGTCCACAGCAGCTGCCCAGTGCCAGAAGAAGCACATCGTGAGGAACATGATGTTGCTGTGGTCATTCTCATCCCACGCTGGACCTCCCCATGGCTGGAACAGCACAACACCAATCTGGGTGGAACAAGAAATTGGTGGAACAACTATGCTGGGAAAAAAAATATAGAATCCGAGAATTATTTGGTTTGGAAGGGACATTAAACAACCTGTGCCAGAGCCTCCTCACCCTCACAGAGAGTTACCTTTATTCATGTGGTGACCAAGGAACTTGAGCCCTGACCAGGATAGAGGTTTTTGCTGAGAGAGTGAAGTCCATCCTTGCAAAGAGTGGCTGCACAAAACCAACATGTGTCCAAGGTATCTCTTTTTCTGTTCATTATCCAAACACAATTGTTCCTCAGTATCTCAAACTCCAAGCCATCCTTTAAAAACTCCAGATTTAGATTTTACAAGCTCAGCCCATTTTTTACCTCTGAATAAAGGCTGGTTTGAGCTAGTGCAGCCTTGAAAAAGAGAAGGGAAAGTTGATTTGGTCATGGGGTGGTTATTTTGGCTGGTTTTTTGTTTGTTTGTTTTTGGTTGATTAGTTTGGTTTGCTTTCTTTTTTTTTTTTTTATTTGTTTGGGTTTTTTATAACAGCTTAGTTTTGAGAGCAATTATCTCCAACTGATTTCTTTGCTTTTCCAACTCCTACTAAAGTAAGCAGCTGGCTGTATTTTAACTCAGCTGTTTTACTGCTGGTGGGGTTTGTATCTTTCCACTAAACCAGAGGGAGGGCTGCAGGGAGCATTAGACACATTAAGCAATTAATACTTGGTTGTTAAGTACTGCAAAATGTTGCTCACTTGCTTTCACTCTTCCCCCTGGAGAAGCAATAAGCCAAAACAATTAGCTCTTGCAGCAGGAGCAGCCACCAGAGATGACCTGTGATAAGTAAATTTTCATTCTGGGTTATCAGCTATTTATGAAGTGAGCCTGGCAAAATAATCCTTGGGAGATGTGTGATTGATATGTGAAGTACAACTTGTTCCCCTCCTTTCCCTTTGCTTTGTTGCTCTGGGAAGGCAGAACGGACCTGCCAGAACCATGTTCCCTGGACAATGGTGACGCTGGCTCGGAACATCTCCAGGACAATGTTGTCACGCAGGAAAACCTCCAGCAGGATGCTGCCAGCCCCAGCAAAGATGGCAATGAGCAGCAGGGAGTGGATGTGCTGATCCAACATGGGGCGGTGAAGGACATGGTAATAGAAGAGACAACCTGCCAAAACACGAGCTCTGCTTAGAGCAGCGTTAACAGCAACGGCTGTGGCCACCGAGTTGAGCAAATCATCTGCCTGTATGGCAAACTGAGACAGGCCATCATGGAAAGAAGGGACTCAGCACCATCCCCTAGGCCTCCTGGCATCCCAGCATCCTGGAAGGATGAGATGCCCAACCTCGGGGTGGGAGGATCTGAGCCATACAGTGACTAAGGACAGGGTAGTTTTCTTCCCACATCTGTGCCATCATTTCCTCAGATGACCCTTCCCTTCTAGCCAGACTTCTGTTGTGTTCTTCTTTCTTATTGCTAAACTTCATACTTTTTGGGGGCTGTAAATGATAGATTTCCTGGTCTTACATGCTAAACTCTGCACATGGAGCTGCCCCTGCTGCTGCTACCTCAAAAATTGCTGTGATCAGGAAAGGAAAACTAACAGGACCTGTGCCTTCATTAAGGAGGGTTCTATATAAACAAGACCTTCTTTTCCCATGGGAGAGTGTTGAAACTAGATGATCTTTAAGCTTCCTTCCAAGCCAAGTCTTTATATGGTTCTATGATCCAAGAGGGGTCTGGAATCCTGGCTGGTGACTTGCAAGGCAGCCTGAGCACAGAACAGCCTGAGCATATTCATGATGTGCTGAAGCCGAAATAAATCACTATAAATTGCACGTGCCATGCAAGCTGATGAGGCTAATGATGCCTCCAGTGCAATTAATGCCTCTCAGGGGGAACATGGGGCAGGAGAACAGCCTCTGGATGGCAGAGGAATGCAGAGTCCACCAGCCATTTATCATAACAAGGATAAACTCATTCTGCTGCTTTGCACTGCAGTAGCCCCAGAAATCCCAAACCAGAACCTATCTGTGACTGAATTTTCCACACCATTCCCTCCCAGTCTGCCATAATATATCCCCTGCAATGTGTCATATCTCCAGAGGCATCTGGAGCCATATCTCTGTCAGGCAAATTTTAGTCCTTCTCTGACTTGGTGCCCAATGTCCCTCCCCGAATGCTTAGCATCACCCTTTACCAACCTTCAACAAACACGGCCACGGCCAACATAAGGCGATCCAGACCCCGTGGCACCACCTGGGAGATGTAGGTGAGGACATCTACCACCCCAGAGAGGCCATAGAAGAGGTACATGGTGGTGTGCTGCCAGTTCATCATCTTCACCCAGTCATGCTTTCCCCGCTGTACAGGTACAAGTGGGGACCATCGGGGACGAACTGCTCCGCCAGCATCCCTGCAGGACACCCAAGAGCATGGAGTTTCTGGGGGTTTATTTGCAATGGTTGAAACTACTCCTTGCTGCTGGGGGTTCTGAAGCAGGAGCTGGTGAGTTTGCATTAGGGAGAAAAGACTAGATGGAAAAAATCAAGCCTATGTTTAATGGCAGCTCAGCTTTGGGAAGGGGTATGAGACTTGCTTTTCAGCATCAAACTATACCAGAGATGAAGTCAAGATGGACATCAAGGATGCATCCAGGCTGCCCAGAGGAGTGCTGGAATCACCATACTTGGACATGTTCAAAAACATGTAGATGTGGTGCTTATGTTCATGGTTTAATGGAGGACCTGGCAGTGGTTAGTGGTTGGACTTAATGATCTAAGAGGTCCTTCCCAGCCTTAAAAGTCTGATCCTTCCACGTCTAGACCAGTTTCTAGATCCTTTTCAACTAGACCGGCCAGGGCTCCTGTACAGTCACCACTGCAGGCTAGGTGAATACTGGCATAGCAAGTGAAATATAACCCTTACCTATTAAAGAAAAGAGGATTTTGATTCCCCCTTCAATGGCATCCACACGCTGGAAACAATGAGTCCTGTGAGATTTCTTATTTACTTTCTGGCTGAGATACTGCAGTGGGTATTTCACAGACCACCAGAGCCCAAAGAGCAGAAAGAAGCTGCCTGGAAGTGCATGACCCTTAAAATTCGCCATCCTGTCAACCTCCTCTGACAAAGAAAGGCAAAGGAAAACAATTATTCATTATAATTAAGTCATTATAGTCATTAATATAGTCATTATTCAATTTACACAAGTTATTTGTCATAACACTGGGAAAAAAGATTTTCCTTTCAAGGAGGACTGGAGTTGGCTTGACCCTTGGTCACATGGTAATGGGAAGGAGCACTGGGAATCCCGGGGACCTCTCTGAGGTCCTTGCCCCAAGATTAGGAAATGTCAAAAAAAGACACAGTTGTTTCAAAAAGGCCTCAAATCTGCTGCAATGTTTGACACATCCCAGCCTGAACCCTTAATTCCAAGGATCCGTCTCAGAAGTTGGTCCTGCTTTTCTTGCTCTTCTGCAAGTATGAGCATAGGGATCTGCTGTGGACCTGGGCAGGGTAGGCTTTTCAGGACCAGGTAGGAGAAATAGTACACAGGGAAAACAGGAACGTTTAGGGGTAAACAGCAGAGTGTTTCTTTAGTTCCATGAACAGCCACAGAAGTGGTATGCAAAGTCCAAATTTTTTTTTAAATCTCTGAAATTATTTCAGGCCATGGAAGAGATGAAAAATACCCTTTGGTTTGGAATCTAGTCCACAAACCAAAGCATATTTTGTTAAAAATACACCTTCAAAAACACCCCAAAAGCTGCTGGAAACAAAACAAACATTGCAGGTTTGGGCAAACAAATCAGATCGTTCCTTGCATCCTGACCTGTTCACACTCCTTCTTCCCTCTCCTGACCATCTCTAAACCAGGACTTGCACCAAGCTGCTGGAGCCTCTGTGCTGGAGTGCACACACACATGGTTTGCAGGATGCTGGGGGACCCATTTCCTGGGAGAATTGCAGCAATTAAGCCCAGCCAGCTTCTGTTTGCTGTTTGCTTAATTAGTTTGAGAACTGATCAGCTCTTTCATGTGGGCCCAACCATATGTTTGAGGGTTGCCTTGTGTGAGGTGGTGTCAGGCTGGGCAACTAGGAATATTTTAATTGATAACAAAGGCTGTGCTGCTGGTGCCCAGGACTTCCTACTGTGTTTAGTAACTTCTCTGTGCCAATCCACATTTAACACTGGGAAGAAACCCTCTCCCTTTTGGAGTGGATGCTGTCCCTCCACATAGCAGGAATTGCATGGTTTGGAGCTGGATCTAACCTCCCCATCCCAGACATCCTGATTGTCCTGAAACTGCCTTCCCCAGCGGCGTTTTGGGCTTCAGTCCCCACTTGCTGAAAATATAAACCAAAAATGTTCTTACTCTGCTGTTGCACAAAGGATAATTTGTGACTGGAGTTAAACAGGAGTTATTGCTGTCAGCCTTGGAGAAAGGCAGTTGTTTCTTTGGCTTTATTACTATCTAATTTCAGGCCAGTTTGTCCCAGGGATACCTTGTTTCATCCCTTGAAGTCCATGGCTGGCGCAGATACTATCTCCCAGAGGAGTCTGTCCCTGAGCAAGAAAATCCACTGGGTTAAAACTAATCTCCTAAATCCCTGCAACCAACCTGCCTGATCTGAGCTGGTTTAACCAAACAGCTAATTTCAACATCTTGAGCTCAGCAAACGTTGGCTCCATGTGCAAACATCACCCCAGTACATGCAGCTACACATGGCAGCACACGGGGTCCATGTCCCTGCAGTGCCATCAGACTGGTTTCCATCCTGCCTTCACCATGCACCTCTGAGCTATCTCAGTGGGTTCAGGAAGATGAATACAGGGGGATTTAATCCAGGAGTGGAAAAGCTGTGCATGGAAAGGGCACGGTATGAGCCAGAAGCTTTGTAGGTCACTATTAGCACTGCACGGTTCTGCCTTATTTCATGACTTAAAAGGAAAGATTTATTGACAACGGGTGCATTGGGTAATTAAACAGAAAATCAAAGCAAGATGCTGTTTACCAGCAGGGCTGGCACAGTCCAGTGGGTTAATACAATCATCTTTGTAGTGCTCTGAAAGGGGTAATTGGAGAATGGGAGCATCCACCTGTTTCCCTGTGATTAAGGGAGCAGCATTCCCAAGCCATGAAGAGGGTTGAAAAATGTGTATTTTTTGGGTAAGTAGAGAATCTCGTATACATGTAATGGGGTTAATGGCTTTAACCTGAAAGAGGGGAAATTTAGATTAGGTACAAGGAGGGATGGTGAAATATCAGGGTAATAACTGGAAGCAGAACCAAACTCATCCCAGAATACCACAAGAAGGATTGCAGCTATATCATGCTGTATTAATGCTATAATTATTACATGACAACAGTAATATACAGTCAAATATATAACTGATGTAGCTCTTGCAGTTACACATTAAAGGATGATATAAAGTGGAGCCTGATGGTTTTCCACCTGAGATCAATGCAGTCAAACTGGGATGACCTGAAGGATACACTGATCAATCACAATTAACAGATCAGCTAAATGGGGTATGCACAGCCACCTTACAGTGCTTATGTGATCTGGGCTGAGCTCAGGGGGTGATGGGGACTCTTTTGGGGTTGCTGGTCTCCATTCCTGCCTGATAGCAGGGAGCACGTGGCTCAGCTGGGACACATGATCAGAAAAACTGTTTCTCCTGCTTCTCTTCCTCCTCTGAGAACATGCAATGGGTAAGCACAGGAGAAAAAGCTAACCACAATTATGTTTGTGCCCTGGGGCAAACAGCTCTTGTTTATTCCCTTAGCTCCAAAGGAAGTGAGACATGCTTACAATCAGTAGGGAAAAAGTCAAGCTGGAGGTCCAGTGGCTGCTAGCTTTGGTGGCCACAGCCACCATCCCAGGGCATCCCTGCTGAACGTGACTTTGTCCCTTTCCTCATAACCCAGCCATGTTTGACAACAGCCCCATGTCCCTGCTGGATTGTCATCTGTGCTCTTTGCCCCCTGTTTATTATCGTGCCCTACGCTGCATCTGCTTAATGATTTACTGTTTCATCTGCTCTTATCACCTCCCAGAGGAGCTGTTTTTTTCTTGTTTATAGCTAATGCACCCAACCACCTGGGGAGGCACCTGGAGGATGGTAAGGAGCCTGAGAGTCCGATTAGGCTTTCACCTTTTTCTTCTCACACTACACTGGCAGCCACAAAGTCGCTTTTTAGCCAGAACCTGGGCCATTTTACTATTCCTAATGTCTCATTTGGTTACCTGATATTTTGTTGTTTCTGGTTTTGTTATTTTTAAAAAATTAATATTATTGGTTTGTTTGGTTAGTTTTTAATGTTTTTTGTTTTGTAAGTCCATTGATAGCATCTCAGTCAGGCCATCACTTCCATTTTCCTCAGCTAGAAAATTACAGTCAAAAGTTCACCAGTGGGAAGAGCTTACAGCCATCACCCCTACAATAAACTCTGCCGTTCAACCTGTGTGAACCAAACAGTTCATACACACCAGAGCTGCTTTGCTCACCATAAGGACCTGTGCTTGGCTCTCAGAGCATCTGTGGGTGAGGGGGATGGTCCCCAGGGAAAGGCTGACACAGGGAAGAGGAGAAGTGTCTTGACTTGTGAAAAAAACCACCCAGGCTGACCTCAGATTGAGGTGGGGAATGCCACTGAGATGTGTATCTGGAAATAATTAAGCTATTTCCAGCCTTCCAGAGGGGCTCTTGTGTTGAATCTGCATCTGCAGGAGCACATCAAACCCAGACCTAGAGACTGACAGCAGCTGAGGTCCTGTGCTCAAAAAGCCATCCTCAGTCAGCTCCTTCCCTATCCTACATGTCTTCTCTGTGTCTCCCTGAATACTACACAAGCCCAGAGCCCAAATCTGGCACCTGGCAGGGATGGCAGTGGTCCAGACACAGGGATGAGATATCTCTGCCTTTGAGGAGAGAGAGATGGCAGGAGACACCCGAAAGGTACCAGGAGAGGCATCACTGACAGTGATAAGCTCTCCTGTACCCTGTGCTGCCTCACTCATTACCAGCATTGTCTTATTTGTCTGCAGAGGCACTTATAATCATAGCAGCACTTCCATTAGCTCCTGCAGGAGCTGGATCCCTAATGCATTAATGCCAGACTAAAGCTCCACTCTGAACCATTTCATCCCCTTATTGTCGGGTTCTCTTTTCCCTCTCAGTCCACACCAGGGAGTGGTAACAGTGACACTGAGCAATCATTTTCCTCATATTGGTGAGCTCAGCTGGAGCCGCAAAAGCAGGGGAGCAACATTTCTGCCTCTAAAGGATCCTTAAGGGGTTTGGACTTAGGTTAAAAAATTATCATCATCATTGGAAACTCAATTGCCAGGAAGTATGTGAAGGACCATCAGGTACTGCAGGAACTTATAGAGTGGCTGCAGACAGAGAACACAAACCGAGATAATCCATCCTCCTTAAATGGGAAAGTTCAACGTGGAAGTTCAAACAGGAATGGAAGCTTTAAATTCAGAATGCTGGACTAGAGTCTATTTAATAGACACAATGGATCCATCTGGAAAGAGACACTGAGGGAGAGAGATATAAAAACTAGTGATGAAGAGGTTATACAGCTCTCTGCTTCCTCTTTCTTATGCTGCCTCCATTTGTCTCCTGTTTATAAGCCCCTGGGTTGGATTCTCCTTGCTCTGAGCCCTGCCATCAGGGAAGCAGCAAGAAGCTATATCCCAGCAAAGAAAGCTGAGAAATAAAATAAATTAGCCAAAGCCCAATTACATGGCCTCAGAATAGGCACTTGATCATTCCTTCTCTTGTCACCTGCATTTGTTTATTTGTGGTTTTGAGACAGTGAGGTCTGACTTTAAAAATTATCTGTTGGGGGAAATGCACTTAAACCATCTTAATAGCCATTTTTCTTTGCTCTACGTGATGGTAAAGAGATTAAAGTGCTTTAAAAAGGGGTGGGTGCCATCTGTGCCCTGAACTTCGTCCCTTGCTCCATGATGTGTGATGAGGCAGCCCTGACTGCAATAACCCCTCACAGGTACCAGCCCAAAATAAACTCAAATCAAGCATTATCACCATCAGAAATGCCACAAAAATCAGTATTTATAAAATCCTGGAATCACAGAACAGTTTGGGCTGGAGGGAATTTCAAGATAATTTAGTTACACCCTCTGCTGATGGCAGGGACACCTTCCACTAGACCAGGTTGCTCCAAGTCCCATCCAGCCTGGCCTTGAACTCTTCCAGTGGTGGGAAAGCCACAACTTTGCTGGATTACACAACTTCTCTGGGCGTTTTCCAAAGAGGAGATGAATGCTTGTCCTCAGATTGTCCCAATTGCCCCAGAACGTGACACAGGTTAAGCACTGTGTGTCTTCAACATCCCTCACGGAAAACTATCCAAGACAAACAACTAAAACCATTTCCATTGAAATATATACCCAAAATATCCATAAAACACATAACCCTAAGCCTGCTGAGTACCACAGCTTGTCCAAGGGTACCCCAGAGCTGTGGTCCCAAACATCCCTCCACAAGCACCTGGAGCCTTGGCCACCACACCCGGTGCTGCCAAGGTGAGGGGTTGGTAGTTTTTAATGATAAACTAGCAGGAAGACTGGAAGAAAGAAGGAAAAAAACTTCTCCTGCAGCAAAGCTGGCCCTGCCCACAGCAGGGGAGGTGGCATGAGATGAGCTTTAAGGTGCCTTTCAACCCAAACTATTCTGTGACTCTACAAATCCAATCTGTGACGTTTCAGGCATTAGAAGTGATTTTTCTAGACATTTCTGTGGGTAGAGGAAGGCGGGGAGGGAGTTTTTGGTTCAGTGCATGCAGCAGCAATTTCGGTTTGGCTGTGAGGCAGAGGGTTGGCATTTAATTTGGGTGGGAGTGGAGTAAGGAGCCAGCAAGGGCTCCTTGCAGAGCGGCAAGAGGGGTTTGGGGCCCCCAAGCTGCCCTGCTCTCACCTCTGCCTGCTTTGAGGCCCCACACATGATGTTTATTTTTCAACTTCCTCCTTGATCAAAGTTGCTGCAGGTTTGCTGGGCTGTCCCATTACCTCCCAGCCCAGCAGGGACAGCAGCCAATCCCCCATGAGCCCCCCCATGGAGACCTCAGAGCAGGGGGAGACCCGGGTGGGCTGAGGACACCTAAATCTCTCCCAAATCTGATTTTCTAAGGGAAGTGGTTGTTCACCCACCCTGACCGCTCTCTTGTCTCCCTACAGAGTTTGGTTGCCAAATTGAGGGGTCCATAAAGGGCAGGGGGTCCCTTCCCATCCCATGGTGTGGGGTGACCTCCCCCCTCCCCATGCCAGCCGAGCCTTACCTGTCCTGCTGATCCTGGTGCTGCACCTGCTCCCAGGTGATCTGTGCTCCTCCCCTGCCTGTGGCACCCGCCTCCTCCCTGCCTCCTAAACCCCAGCTGGGAAGAAAGGTGACCCTGGACACAGAAATCCCCCACTCCTGGGCACACCAGGTGCTTTAATTTGCAGTTTTCTCCCCCAAAAGTAATCGATGATTTCCTGAATTCTGGCTGTCTCAAGGCTTTCCCCCTGCAGATCTTAATTTTCTCAGATTTTGTACAATAAATTTCTTTCCAACCGAGTTCCCCATTACCTACATTATGCAGAGTGGGATACAGGGGAGCTGTGTGGGGCATTACCCCCCACTCCCAGGTGCCTGCACCACTCATCCCCAAAACACTGCATTAATTAGTAAGTGGATTAACTCCTTCAAAGCACTTCATTTTCCATTTTCCATGCTTCCCAGGATCCTCCTTTCCATGCCCCTCCTAGGATCCCCACTCATAACCCATATTTCAATTCCAAATGCAATTTTCTGACCAGGCCTCCTATAAAGCCAAGTTTATCCTTAATAATACTTTCCATTTTCATCTCCAGTCCTGCAAGTGCTTTACAAATGTTAAATAATTAACCCTCATGACACCCTTGGGAGGCAGGGAAGTGTTATTATAGCTATTTGTAAAGGAAGCTCTGACAGGGCCTTCTGTGCTCCAGCACTGGGTTTTACTCACTTTTAGGGAGCAGTGCAGCTACTTACAGCACTGAGAGCAACTACACCTGCCACAGGGAATTTGTAGTAAGAAAGCTGGATTTTAATGTTTTAAATATATCTGCCCTTATTTATAAATGACTTGAGGTTTAGAAGAGTTGTCTGCCAACCCTGTCTTTTTCTTTTACTATATTACTATTTTGATTTATTGACATCAAATCTATTCCCTCTCCTGGTCCCACAATGTTGTTTGACAGATGAGTTCTTAAATAATTATCAATTAATCCATCTTTCTCACCTCACAGAGAGGTATGTGCTGCTGGAAAGGAGTAAGCATCCCGCAGTAATCCTCTCCTTTATCAGTGGTGGGATAGGATGCCTAAACTCTCTCTGTTTTTCAGGTGGGACAATTCAAATTTTCCAGAGGCAAAAGCCAAACTGCAGGTATTTCTTGTCTTTTCATTAAATTGTTTCACAAATGTCTCAGGAACCTGATGACATTTTGTGTCCCACAAACCCTGGAATAAATCAGAATTAATTGAGGGGGTTTACACTCCAGGCACATAGAAGGATTTAACCCCAGAAACTACCCCAAAACTGAGGCTGAGGAATAAATGGAAGGAAAACAACTGTTGAGATGGAGGGCCTGGGAAAAAGGAAGAATTGTTTAACTTGGGGGTTGCTACAAGTTCATAGAAAAACCCCCAAGAGACATCAAAAAGTGCCAATGAGACCCCCAAAAAATGCCATGGAAAAGTCTTGGTCATGAGTGATGAAGCTACTGTAACTGTTACATAAGAAAGGCTGAGTTTAGCTAAAAACTAAACCTTTAGTTAAACCTGGCTTTGAAATGGGAGCTTGTTCCCACCCAAAGCTCCACCGAGTCATGTTGGTGTTTCTTGGATACCAGGAAATTTGCACCTTCAAATATTTGCAGAACAAAATCATGGGGGGGGGGTGGGGTGGGGTGGGTGGATCTTACTCTAAGGAAACAAATAACCTCTCTGGGTGTATTTTTTGTAGTAAAGACCATCCCTGACGTGGGGTTACACAGAACCCTAGCAGAATATCTCATTTCTAAGTGGTCCTGAACAGTCATTCCTGATAAGACACGTCAAAACCTGACATTATCTCTAAATTATATCCATAACTTCCACTCTTAAAACCTTCACAGTTCCTTAGACAGCCTTGAAACAACATGTAAAGGCTGTAAATTCTTCAAACCTGGGTCCAGTTCAGGCTCTCACTATTCACAGGCACTGGGCTACCACTGGAGGTGGGAATTCTGGTCAGCCCAGCAGATCCAACCTAAAAACCAGTCCTGATCAGCAACTTTTCTAAATCTTATTCCCTTCCAATGAAATCAGTCCTGAAAAAAATTTCAGAATTCCTATTCTAGGAATTTTTGAGGCCTCAAAAAAACTCTTTTGTGTCCTGCCCATCTCTAATTTCCCACCTCCTGATGTCTATTTTCTCCCTGCTTATCTCATGCAGAGCTGCAGCTTCTAAACATATCCATGGGAGATCTGGCAGCAAATAACACCCTGGCAGTCTCTTCATATCAACATGCAAAGCTGGGAATGACCAAGAAAACAGGAGTTTGCTTCTCTGGGAATCATCTCAGTATGCTGTCTGGTTAGACAATACCTGCAGTCTCCGTGGATGCAGCTTGGGATGCAGGCTGGAGTGTGCCGTGGGAGTGATGCTCAGAGAGAGCTCAGAACTAACAGCTCAGAGCAATCACGGAAATGATGGAGTGTCAGAGCCAGGAAATTAGTTCCCTCATTTTCCTGTGCTGGCAGAGGGGATGGGTGAAGGAGTCATTTGCCACGTGGCCACGTATCCGGAGAGAGGAGCTGCACAGGCTGCCTGCAATTTTAAGACGCAGGAAAATGGGAAGTCAAGCTGGCACACTGGCCAGACACAGATATTTGTCTGGTTCCTTGCTGGAAAATCGATGTATTTTCCAACCAAAATGATGATGTCTCATTTTCCTTCCCCTCTTCCTGCACCCATAAAACCTGCCTGTGTAATGCAGGTTAAAGGTCTTGTACTTAGATACTTCCAGTTCTAAGCGAGCCACCTCCTGGTGGCACCTTCCTAAGCCTTCCTGGTACCCAGGGAATGATCCCTCACATCATCCTCCCATCTCAGTGTTGTTTGTCACCTAAGTACTCACCCAGCATGTGCAACCCAGATTTCCAGTGATGCTGAAGTACCTTGGAACAGAGGAAGGGGCAGAGACCTGCAGCTGCTCCACAGTACCATCACCCAGATTTATTCCTCTCCATGGGCCACTTCAGTCCCCACATACAGGGAGTGCAAAGTGGCCTGGGGAGATGACAAGGGACCCACCAGACTCTGCCCAAAATGTGATCTAATACTTGCAAATGCCCTGCAAAGAGGTCGAGGAAGGTGTTTGCCAGATGGCAAAAGGAGGAGATGAATAAATCCAATATGGCACATCTGCAGCTGTGGAGAGCAAACAGCATCCATGCACAGCCAGGAGGAAAAGGGACTGGTTTGGGGCAGGACTGGGCAAGGAAAGGTGACATAAGCAAAGACAACCCCCAGAAGTGTTTCTGTTACTCCCCCTGTGAAAAGATCTTAGACTACAGCTGGGTAAGAACAGTCAGGAATGAAATAAAAGCAGGGAGGGCTCAGCCCAGATGTGATTCCAACTGCATCAGTCCCAGCTGGATGCCAGAACTGTAGCATGCTTGGACATAGCAAAAGCCTTAATAAGGGACAGAAAAGGAAATTTGTGTAGCCAGACAAAAGAAGATAAAGAAAAGGCAGAGCATGAGAAAACAGTGACAGGCAACAGAGAGGGAGGTTCAGGGAGAGGTGGTGAAGGTTAAAAATGAAAACAGCATCTAAAAGGAAGCACAAATTGACTGAACTCTGTGGGAAATTTTAACAGGATAAAAAAAAATAACTCACAGTTGATGAGCAGTTAAAAATAAAGTGAGAAGGCAAGGAAATGCTCCCCTAAGACACCTCACATGGAGTGCGGCCCATCTGGGAGAGGTGCAGGGGAGCTGGGCAGTCTTGAGGGCTGTACCACCAACATTGTCCTTGGGAGCCAGGCAAAATTAAATCTTCATGCTCTGGGAGGTTTGATTTGGGGATTTTCCCCCTCCCTCCAGCTGCAGGATGGAGCAAGGGCACATCTCGGTGGCAGAGGGAGGAATATCACCTCCCCAGCCAGGCTCAGCCTTGCTACCCATACCCAGATCACCTAATGAAGCAAGAGGAATTTTGGGGGAGGAATTCGCTCATCTTCAACACCTGGAGCTGGAATAAATGTCTCTGAATGACGGTGAGATTATTGGGGACATGAAGCTGTGAGGGACCAGAAGGTTCAGATGTGGTGGGTAGTTTCATCCGAAAAAAGAGAAAATCAGTTCATCACCTTGACATGTTAACACTGAACCCTTTGCTTTTGAAATTAGAATTGGGAAGTGTCATTCATACTGATATTTAATTGTTTTTCTTCCCTGTAGTCATCATCTTTACAATCTGGCCCCCCTCTCATGCTCTTCTCCAGCACTCCTGCTCCAACTATCTTTCCCAATCAAACATTTATAATTTCTGCTACCTTTTGTTTAATTTTCAATCCTAAAACTTGATTTGACATTTAAAAAGTACCATGAAAAACCATACCTAGGGTCAGGGAAGAAGAGCAAGTTCAAAACCTGGCATTTACTGACCTTTAAGCAATGGAAACACAGCTCTGATGTGCTGCAAACCAGCATCTCCCACACTCTCTGCAGAAGCAACTTCGGATACCAAAGCAATCCAGCCTTCCCTGTAAATTCATCCCCATAGAGAAGGATGCTTTGGGAAACAGGTGCTGAGTTTTTGGGAGCAGCCTTCGCACCTGAGCACTTGCACTGGGGATCTGTGCAGTTAAAGGGCTGAAGGGAGGCGGGAGTTGGGAGCGGCACGATGTGGATGCGGGGCTTGGGGCGCCGCCGCAGCCGCGGGGCCAGGCCCGGCCCGGCGAGCTGGCGTGTCCCGGATGTCGGGAAGGGAACCCCGGGAATGTCTGGGAACGCTAGGTGGTGCTGAGGGCTCACGGAAAGGATCCCGGCCTGGCACGAGGGGAAGCTCCGGGGGGCGAGGCTGGAGGACGGGGGGGGGGACGGGCAGAGGGAGGCCAGGGGCTGCACCCCCATTTTGGGGGTGGTCGGGAGCCCGGCTCCCGGTGAGGAGCTCCTTGTGTCACTTCGTCGCGTTCCTTCCTCTCCGAAGGAACTTGGCCAGCAGCTGGACTGCAGCACTGGACCAGCTCAGCCCCATTTCCTTCCCCTACCCTGTTCTGCCAATGGGGAAACTGAGGCACAAGGAGAGGCATTACCCAAGGCAATTCCGAATACACCTGGCAGCATCTCTTTTCCAGAAAGGAGATGGAATTTCTGAAACAAATGTTAGGGGTTCAAACCATCCTTTACAAAATAAGGATTGTGTTAAAATGCTAGTTTTCACAACGGATCTCTTCGCTGCTGGAGATTTTACGTGCATGGATGAGTCTTCCAGCACCCAGTAAGAAACAAGGGGGCTGCTAATAAGGGTGAAACCCATTTAGGGCGGCCGCCTTCTCCCCCTTCACCTCCATTCCTCCTCCGCGGGTTCCGGTTACGCCGCTGGTCCATAAACAGCGTCTGAAATAATTGTGCAGTTGTCACCGCCGGGCAGGGGAGGGGGGACTATTTTAAACGGCCGGCTTAGCCCAGAGGGCCGAGGGCAGGGCGGCTCGGGCCAGCTGTCCCGCCGGGCGCTCCAGAGGCGCGGCGGCAGCAGCCAGCGCCAGCAGGCCCCGGGCGCGCCCCGCACCCGCTGATGGAGTTCGACGTGTTGCAGGAGCTATTGCTGGGACTCGGGAGATGTGGGGAGCAGCTGGAAGAGACCTGGGGCTGATGGAGGAAGAGGGAGGGGGATGCAGACGTAGTGAGGTTGTAAATTTCTTTTGACTTCAGAAACGGGTGGAGGGAGGAGCAAAGCAGGGAGTGCTGCAGTGCCTGCTTTCCCGTGCTGCAAGTCCCACATGGGGGAAACAGAGACATACAAGCTTCAAACTGAAAGAGGGAAGGTTCGATTGGCTATGAGGAAGAAATTCTTCCCTGTGAGGGTGGTGAGGCCCTGGTGCAGGTTGCCCAGAGGAGCTGTGGCTACTCCGTACCGAGAGGTGTCCAATGTCGGGTTGGACAGGGCTTGGAACAACTTGGGATAGTGGAAGGTGTCCCTGCCCAGGGGAGGCAGTTGGAGCAAGATGATCTCTAAGGCCCCTTCTAACCCAAACCATTAATTTTAGGATTCTATTAACCCAAAGGGAAGCTCATCTCATCAAAACATTTCTCCTTGTCCTATACCACTTCTGACAGTGACACAGGTGACACCTCTGCTCACTGGGGCAAAGCTCAAAGTCTGGAAGAAGACAGAAACACTAACAACTCACAATCCCATGAGATGACCAAGTTTTGGCCATGCCTTGGCCACCCAGGCAGGGCTTCCCCATAGCTCCAGGTGAAGAGAGAAAACTTTGATGCTGCCTTTAATGTAAGAACTGATGATTAGAGTATTATCAGGGCCTAACCTTCCATTCCCTCTGGTTAGCAAAGGGCTGGATGTCTGAGAAGACAAGGATTCTGTTGTCATCTTGGCCTCTTGTTCTGCTGCTCTGCCTTCATGTGAGCAGGACTGTCCTCCCAGGGTCAGCATGATCACTGAGAGCTCAATCACAGAACCACAGAATGGTTGGGTTTGGAAGGGGGCTTAAAGATTATCTAATTCCGTTCCCCTGCCCTGGACTGGGACACCTTCCACTAGACCAGGTTGCTCAAGGCCACATCCAAACTTGGGTGCTTCCAGGGAAGGAGAATCAGCCTACTGAAAAGGGGATGCTCATCTGGGGCAACTCTACCAGATCTATCACCCAGCTCCCTATTTTCCATCAGTTTTCTGCAAGCCACTAAAGCCTATTGCCTGCACGCTTCCCACATTTAGCTCTCCAGAGATTGTCAGCAGCTTATCCATCCCTGTGATCCTCCTATTTACTATGTGGCACCACTGCCTTGGCCATCACAGTGAATTTACCTTCCAAGTCAACTACCTCAGGAGTTGAACAGCCTAATGTATAACAGCTCCTCTTGTCTGTGTGCTTCTTGTGCCTCCAAATACTCCATGCACTGACAGATGTGTGAGAATGCCTTCAGCCTTGCACCCACCAGGAATGGCTTCCCAAAGCTATCTCCTGTCCTTTCATGAATAATCAACTATTTCAGGTCTCATCTAAAGACCATCAAGGTTTTTCCTGCATGTCCTGTACACCCAGAATTTCTGGATAACTGTGATGTGCTGTCCTAACCATTTGGTTAAATAGGTGGAAGTTTGGCAAACTGAAATGAGGCTTTTCCTGAAGCCAGGACAAACCACTTAGGAGCTTCATGACATCTCAGATAGGCTGAAGACTCAGATTCCCTACAATGGGAACACTGAGGATTCCCAGAGCCAGGCAAGAGCTGCCTTTCAGCAGCTGTGATCCATTTGTTAGGTGGGTTTGAACACTTCTGACTGGGGGATGGAGGCAGAGGAGGCAAACAAAGGTGGAAAAAAAATGTGTTAATTACCAGTCCATTTGTATGATGTGAAGCTGCCCCGGTCCATCATCTCATCCCCCTGAACTGTGGCTTGCCAGCTTTTAGGCTTTCATGCCGGCATCCCAGCGGGACCCGCGTTTCTCCGCATCGCCATAGGGACGGCAGCTGCGGCCAATTGCTCCTGTTAGAAGAGACCGCCGGCGCTCCAGAAACCATTTCGGCAGCATTTGTAGCTACAGCGTCTGCTAATCTTCTCTTTCATTTGAAATTATTTTCTCACTCAGGCGCTCCGACACCGGAGCCGCCCTCCCAGCCCGCCCCTGAAGCCGCAGGAGCATCGCTGGACGCTCCCGGGGATGTCAGGGCGAGATTAAAAGGATGCGGGGGCGGGAGCAGAGACGCTCCTGCAAGCAGGACGGAGGGCTTCAAACGGGCTGGGGCTCCTCCGGACGCGATTGAAGTGGGACGAGGGTTGGAGCCGGCAGCTTTGAGGCAGTCTGGGCCAGCACGACCAAGAATAATTGAACAAATAGTTCATCTGGTGACCCAACAGCTGTAGGTAACAGGCGATTCCCAGAGGATTAGGGGGGAGCTGTGAAAGGGAGATCCCTCGGGAAGCCTTAAACCCTCATCTTTAATTTAACCATCCAAGAACACATGTTTTAAGCAAATTTCTTCCCTCATCCCAACCCCCTTTTTATCCAAACTATTGCACAAACTAGCATATTTAAGTTGTTGAAGCACAGGGCAGGAAAAATGGGGTCCATGGCAACGAGCTGAATTAACAAGAGGTAGTTGATTTCTAGATGGGATTTTCCTATTTTATTTTGATCTAATCCTGGCAATAGCATTATACTTTTTGCCCACAGTTTCCACTCAGAGTGTTTATAGCAGCCACCAACAGAGCGAGGAAGGATTAGAGATGACTTGTCAAGCAAAGCTGAGCCCCGACATGAAGCTGGGTTGTGCTTTACCTCACAGCCACTTCACATTGAAGCCTCCTCTTTCTGTGCCATGGCACAAACACCCAAAACAAACACTCTACACCCAACTGTTGCTTCCCCCAGGGTAAGTCAGAGCCGGTTTAATCGCTAACCCCTCTGCTTTTGATTGCATGTGAATAGATACAGGGAGAGATGAAGATAAGGCATGTTGGGAGTGGGTTGCAGCTCAGCTATGGAAACTGCTTCTATGTCCTGTCCCACGGAGTGCTCCAACCTCAACCTGAAGGATCATGTCTGGGAGAGAACATTCCAACTGTACCTCACATTACCCTCTCCAAAGGCAGAGGCTGATTGGCTCTGAACCAGGCCCTCCTAAACCTGTCTGAAAGACTTCTGGTTCTGACTTGGACCAAGATTATAGATTTTTCAGGCACAGTTTGCAAGGTCAGAAGCCTTCAGTAGCCAAGTCTCACACTGATTAAAGGTCAAGTAACACAGAGATGCCACTGCAGAATTTGGGATTGCCCAGGGAAAGCCTCCAGCACACCATGTGCCCACTCTCAATCCTCCTGCAGATCACCTCAAAACATCTGAATCCACTACAAACCCATCTCAATCCACTAGCAGACACCCAGAGGAGTGAAACCCATTGAGCATCACCAGGGATGAGCTCACCATGGCCAGACAGACCCAGGATGTGCTGCTGGCTTAACCTTTCTCTCTCTCTTCCTCTTTCCCCCTTTGCTGCATCAAGAGAACCAGTTTTTTGATTAGAGAACTCATTTTCAAACAGCAAAGAGATGAAACCCCATTTCCCAGCCAGAGGCAGACTCTGGTCACCCACATGGCACAGCACTCTCGCCAAACACACTGCCAGAATCATATACATGTATTCACCCAAAAACAACCCAAATCTGAGGTTCTCCCCATTTCCCCCCTTTGCCTAAACCACGCCATATTTAATGATGAGGATATGATGGTGTCAACAGGTCACAGCAGGTTCCCTCCAAGCCCTCATCTGCTGGAGACAAGAGGACAGAACTGTGAGAAGTGCTCAGTGGCATCCCTTCATCCTTTCCCACCATTCCAGACTCATTTGGACCAAGACAGGGGGATAGAGCTAGTGATCTAATCACTATTTTTAGAAAAGTAGTCCTCTATTGGGTATGTACTTGGCAATCCTCAGAGCTACATCACCAGGAAGGAAACCTTTGGGGATTTGTTTTGCCTAACTCCAGTCACTCAGCAAGAAAATAAACTTTCAAGCCCTTGCCTTGCTGGTACAAAATTATTTTTTACTGCCTTTTTGCCAGAGCATTATTCAGGCTAGTTTTTAATTCATAGGCAGTGAGAACTCCCTGTAAAATTACAGCAATTTCTATTTTTAAAAAAAATTTTGTTGTAGAGGGAAAAAATGTGACAAATTCTGGAGGAGATTATTTGCTGGGGGTTATTAAACCCAGAGCTCTGCAGGCAGATTTCGGTTTAGGGAGGTTGTAAAAAACACGGACTGCTGGAAGCTGCATGGTTTAGCAGGAAAAAAAAAATAAAGGATTGTTCTGTGCCTTATTTCTCAAAGATGCACAGCCCAAAATTGTCCCTTTACTTGGTGTTCAGTGAATCTGCAGTTTCTGCTGGGTCTCAGCTCGTAAGTAGGAGGGGTGAGTGTGGAGGGGCTAAAGATCCTCAGAGCCTTAGATGCATCACCCAGCACTAAACCCATTCTTGTCAACTTCTGTGGTGGATGGGGGTGATTTCTAGAGAAAGCCAAGTTCAAGGCAGTTCTAGCAGACTTCAGTACATAAACTACAGTTCAAGTGGAAAAAGAGGGTAAACCCCTCCACTTTTAAATTATGGGCTGACAATAGCTTAACAATAAATCTCATTTGTTGGATTTATTTTTTTTTTCAAGTACCATTCAATCATTCCATTCTCTGGAGAGACCTTAAATTGAATCTCAGCCCTAGAAAATGCATTACTTACTGCTGAATTGATGTCACTGCCAAAGAATTTTCTCTCAGCTTAAGCTGTCTGCAGCAACATGCCAGTGGTATGTTCAAGATCTTTCCCTGTTTGTGGAGCAAAATTCCTTGTGTTGGTTCCTCACTTTTACCCCTTTCCCCACATTTTTATTGAATTCCTTTATGAGGCTGGGATGTGCCACTAGAGCTGAGGGGACTGAAGGAAGCAGTGGTTCTCTGTAGATTTCTAGGTCTGACAAAATTGGAAAGGTTCATGGAATGGTTGGAAGGGACCATGTCAGGGTTTACCTTCCACTAACCAAGATTGCTTCAAGCCCTGTCCAACCTGACCTTGGACACTTCCAGGGATGGGGCAGGCCACAGCTTCTCTGGGCACCTTTGCCAGGGTGTCAGCATCCTCACAGGGAAGGATTTCTTTTTCATATTCATTCTAAACTTACGCTCTTTGGTTTAAAACCATTCTCCCTTGTCCTGTCAATCCAGGCCCTTGTCAAAAAACCATGCAGACCGAAATAATTTGAAGGTTTCACTTTAAAACACCCTCAGCTTTGTGTGAGCTTCAGTAGAAATGAAACATTCTCATTACTTCATAACCCCAAATCTTAATTTCTTTTTTTCTCACTGTGGATTTTTCCTGTCTCCCCATCCTGGTACCCAAACCCCAGCAGTGTCCCCTCTTACCTTCCCCCTTCATCTTCTGCCAAAAGACAGCCAGGACACTACTCACTACTAGTTTTTCCTTGGCCCTTGAGACTCATTATCCACTTTGCTTCTTGAGCGTGCTTTTAAATCAGGGCTTTTCCACATTTCCACCCCACTTATTCCTTTCTGTGGCTGTTATAGCTTTGCTTTTTCCCCCATTTGCACTAAGTGAGCAAAGAATGGCTTTTCACCATTTGAAAGCAGAACTGTTTCAATCTTTTGAGCATCAGATTCATCCAAACACCAGTTTTGTTTATTAAAAAACCCCAAAATAAAATAAGAAGAAAAATCAGCAAGTGTTTATCTGGAACTTTTTGCTACCAAAATTGCCAGAGAGACAAAATTGCCACAACCCCACAATTTGCCTCCAGGGAATAAGGGAAGTACATGAACCCAGTGTGGGGACCAGAACCTTTCTGATTAATAAAGTTAATTAACTTCAATAAAAGGAGAAAAGGAGGTAAAGAAACTTTTGCCCCAAGATATCCTGTAAAGACCCTCAATTACCTCTATAGCTACTTTCAGCTTACTGACATCTGGAAAACACAAATTCCATTCAAACACAAGCAGGGAAGGGAGCAGACTTGGGTTCTCCTTCCAGCTCCATAGGTCTCTTCTATCACCTGTCTGGGGAGTTTTCACTCCGGAAAAGGACGAAACTTCCTGCCTGCCTGCCTACCAGGTTTTCTCCAGCTCCTTCAGGAAAGGCAGCCTGTAGCTGACTCACATTTTAGTAGCTGCTGCCACAGAGGGGTTTCACTTGGAAACATCAAGGCCATTGACCATATTCATCTCCCATCCCCTTGAAGCCATGCTGCCCTGGCTCAGAGAAACCCTGGAACTCAGATAAACTGGCTGATATTCTGAGATTATTGCATATTTTCAGCTTAACAGGAGAAAGTGGGTTCAGTCACAATATTATCTAGTGCTTTTTAACACCCTTCTCACCCACCTCTGCTTGACTTTTAAAAGGACCCATCAAATCTGCCTTGACTTGGATAATTTTCCCAATCTCCCAGACCTCAAAGCCTTGTAGTTCATGGCCATTAAACAGGGCCAGCAGGGAGATACCACCACAGGTGCCAAGGGAGAAGCTCTGAAGAGCAGTTATGCAAAACCCAGGAAGGTTTCACATCCTATGGAGTAAGTCAGATTTTCTATCACAGCAGAGTGCAAGCACCTGGTGTCTGTCCCTCAATAAATATTTGAAGTGTCACACTGAATACAGGAAATGTGAAGAATCATTTCTATAATGCCCTGCGCTCTTTTTATGTGTTCATTTTCTGAAGCCAGATCAATAAAAATGCACTATAAGGGTGTCTCAACCTACTTTTGGTAACACAGCTTGAAGCCAGGGCTTTGCAAACCCTTTCTTCCCATCTCCAAGAAGGACAAATGCAGCAAGCCAGCATTTTTGTCAAGCCTTTCACCCTCATCTTATTTCACAACACCTCTGTCTCTCTCCTCTCTCCCTGCACGTACAATTGCTGGTGTCTTCCCAAACAGATGCACACCTGCAGGAAAAGTTGGCATCTTCTCTTTCCAAGCTGTCATAAAGTCAAATAGTTTATGAGTCTATTGATGACAGATAAATTAATTGCAGAAAGTATGAATGACTTAATATTTTGTGTGCTAATATATATTTTTCCTTCTCTTAAATCCACATCATGTGTATCTCAGGCTATTTGGGTCGTGTTCAGATTCCCATGTCTCACCAACTACTTAAGGTGGCAGAAGATACTCTGTGGCTTTTAAGTTCCTGGATTTGATGTTTTAAGCCTGCAACTCATCTTTTTTTGCAAAGGTTCATAATGAACTTTGTTCAGCCCAGATTAAGGATGAAAGGAGCAGTGACTTTTGGGGAAGATTTTTGCTAGGTATGAAACCACTCCCAAATCCCATGGCTCTCGCCAGGTTCATGCTACCCTGCTTAACCTCAGGACTTGGGCTCTCTTTGTAGCCAGTGGATGGACAGGAGGTAGCTCAAACTGCCCTGATCATCTTCGACATCAGAAGTCTTCTTTTGGTGGCTACCAGGCTTTGGCTCACTCTCATCCATGGGCAAGTCCTTGTGGAATCAGAGGGAACCCAAATCACGGATGTGGATGATCTGGATAAGATGGTGTATGCCCAGGTTGGGTCTGGCCACAGCTGCCCTGTCGTTCCTGTATGTATTGATGACTAACCCATTACTACCCAGATAGAGATCTCTAGTCAATATATTAGATCATTGCCTGATATTGATCCAACAAGCCCCAATTATCTACTTAGATAGATTTAAATGAATTTCAGTGTGTGGATTGAGGACAATCATCTGGGTGTTTTGTGCAACAGAGTATTGATGAGCAGTCAGAAAGCATGACGTCTGAAGAATGAGTAAGATGGTGTTGCTCAGCTGAGAAAAGGGTGCTGGAGAGAGAGGGCTAACTAAAGCCATGCAAAAACATTTAAGTGAGGTAGCAAAATAACTGCCATTGACTCTCAATAAGTTGAGTAAGAAATAAAGTGAAAATGGAACAAAAGGATTCAGACTGAACTTTGAGAAATAATAAATAATGAATAATAAATACTAAAAAATAATAAAGAAACAAGAGATTTGGAGATACAGAATTTGAACAATTGATGTGTTTTAAGGATAAGATAGACAAAAGAATCAAACATGGGGCAAGTAGATTAGGTGGTGTTTCAAGGTTGCTCTCTGTCTCTGTTCATAAATTGGCAATAAATCATTTGTCCACAACACTGTCAATACTGGGACTGAAGTGGATATTTGTAGCTAGACATATTCTTAACTGGTCTGCAGATCTTGCACTGCTAAAGTCAATGGCAGATATTATGAGAGCAGCCCTCCTCTCTCCTTTGATCTATCATTAAAGTAGGAAAACACAGCAGGAATGCTGAGAAATAAGAACTAGTATGGTTATGTTGCCTCCCACCCCAAATCTTCACTGGACTTCAGAAGAAGTTCTGAAACTGTACACCCAGTGATGTATTTGGTCTGTGGATGTGATTCCTCACTCGAGCTGCATGATGTCACCCTGCCATTAGGGACAGAATTGTTATGAGTTATGAGCAGCCACAAATGAGACTGTTGGTCCTACACACCAGCACAAGATTGTTGACTCTGCGGTGCTACCCAAAGTGAGCACTGAGATCATTGCCAACTCTATTACTGGTGTGTTTCCCCTGAATTCTGCCACTGATTCCCACAGTCTTTGTTAAACCACTTCACTTCCCCAGTTTCCAGACTGGAGGTGCATTACAAAGCTCAGCACTACTCCTGGTTCAGGCAGCGCTTTATCAACACCATTTAAGCTGAAAAGAATCTCATTGCTCTGCATTTGCAACAGATTCTCCTCAGTGTGGTAACGCACCATGGGTGAATTCCACAGTTTAGTTGTAATAACCATTAATCGGGTCTGGGCTTTTCCAAGGGAATAATTATTTAAATGGAACAAGTTCCTCCCCTTTTGCTATTTGGCCTTTTGGATGTCAACAGAAAACAAGTCCCAAATGACGGAGGCCAAAGCATGAGCCAAGCAAGCACAGCAAGGTATGTACTCTGCTTCCAGAAAGGACAGTTTGTTCTGGTAGAAATGTACTGATCTTAGGGGTATTCATTTGGGCTTAGGCTGGGGGCGTCTGGAGGGAAATAGGTGACCCTGCCTCTAGAGCCATTCCACCTTAAAGAAAAATAAAAAAAGAAAAGCTTTGAAATCTGATGAGAACAAGGCAAATGGAAGAGAATCTGGACTGTGCTGTAGAAGACACTTGCTATAAAAAGTGACTTTTGATAATTGCTGGAAAAGTGCCGGATTGTATTTCAGGAGACTGGGGGAAAAGAATTAATCTATGACCTAATGTTTCTGGAACTCATCCACCAACCTGGGTGCCCTGTGGCTGTTTAAATTTTTTATCTGCCTTTCCAACAGGCGTTTCACAATGTGCATTGTTTTGTGTGTGCAAGGCTGAGAGAGCGAGGCTGTGTCCTGTCAAGCGCTGTCTCAGGTCTTTGACTTGGATGCCTCTTGTTCAGGTGAAGAGCAGATAACAGCTCTCCAGCCTCTTCATCATCAACTGTCACAATCTGACCTCATTAGGATGGAGACACGAAGAAGGGCAATAGTTAAATCGAGATGTAATTAGAAAGAGGCTCTGTACATTTACTGCTACTACTCTGATACTATTGTAAAACAGCGATAAAAGGTGAAAAAAATCCAAAGGCAAAGTATGAGTAATGAGAGAATGCAGTTATTTATGTAAGCATATGTCATTTCTGCTATGCTTTAACATATAAATATATCTGGGATGATCCGACAAATTCTATGTCTGGGTGAAGTTTCTTAGATGTGTTTTCCCATGGGGAATGATGCTGTGATCTCATCTCCTACTAGCAAATGCTGCTTTCTTTGTGCTTTGTGACATGCAGGATCATGATCTGAGGTCCCTTGCGGACAAAAAACTGAAGCAAGAGTAGCAATAAGATGTAAGTGGTAAAAGACAAAGAAATGTAGTTATCAGGAGTTCATGTAGCACAAGGTACTTCTGCCAGTTTACAGAAAAATGTTCTCTTCGAATGTGCTACTGTATATTAATTCAAATAATTTTGGCTTAATGTAGGAATTAATATTTTTCCTTGCTAGTCTGAGCTTAACAAGATCTTGATGCCAATTACATTTGCTTCTTGTTGCATATAGGTAAAACCTTATAAAATAAGGGCCTTGTTACCATTGTAAAATCATGGCCCAGGCCTGCTACTGTGGCAAAAGTAAAGGACTGTGGGAAAATGGCTCAGCTGAATTGGAGATAGAAGAACAAGTTATATAACCAATACATGGTCACATTGTGGTTTATGGCGGTTGGTTGAATTATATTTGTTTTACTTAAATGGAATGTAATTGATAATGGCCTAACTGCTTAAAAAGGCCTATTTTTTGCAATAAAGCAGCTCTCCTTTGCACCTGCCTGGGGATTCTGCATCACTCAGCTTTGTACAGCTTCTGGCTGTAAAACCATGTGACCATATTTACCACTTCCTGCTCACTGGATTGCAGTCATCTGTGATTTGGAGAGGGTCAATGTAGTTAGGGTAAAAAAGTCTGTGCACTTTTGAGTTAAAAACTTTCAGCTGGTCTGACTTGTGCTGGCCAAGAAATACCTACAGACTGGTGGTCCAAACAACTCCATTGTTTATAACCTGCTGGACCAAACCGGCTTCTCTGCTGTCTGAGTGCCCTGTTTGTAGGAGGGAAGCAGCCCATCCCACGTGCTCAGTACTGTCACTGCTCTTGCTGGCTTTGCTCTGGAAAAGGGCATCCATCTCCATAACATTCTTGCTCCAGGATGAGGGCTGTGCTGGAATTCATCCTGCGTGACAGAAGCTCCCCTCTACTCTGCTGCCTTTAGGAGAGCCCCACCTGCAGAGCTGCCTCCAGCTCTGGAGCCCCAGCATGGAAAGGACCTTGACCTGTTGGAGTGAGTCCAGGGGAGGCCACGGAGATGCTCCAAGGACTGGAGCTCCTCTGCTTTGGATCCAGGCTGTGAGAGCTGGAGGTGCTCACCTGGAGAAGAAAAGGCTCTAGGGAGAGCTCAGAGGCCCTTCCAGTGCCTGAAGGGGATGCAAGAGAGATGGAGAGGGACCTGGGACAAGGGCCTGGGGTGCCAGGATGAGGGGGAATGGCTTCTAATTGGCAGAGGGCAAGGATGGGTGGAGTATTGGGAAGGAGTTCCTCCCTGTAAGGGTGGTGAGGCCCTGGCACAGGTTGCTCAGAGAAGCTGTGTCTGTCCCATCCCTGGAAGTGTCCAAGGCCAGGCTGGATGGGTCTGGGGGCAGCCTTCTAGTGGAAGGTGTCCCTGCCCATAGCAGGGTTGGAATGTGATGAGCTTTAAGGTCCCTTCCATCCCAAACAGGTTTGTGTTTCTGCCTCCTTATCTGTGCTCTGAACCACCCTCAGCTCCTCCTGATTCAGCTTTACAGGGATGTCTCAGGCTGAAGTTCTGCTTTAGGGATGAGGCTGATGAAAGTTTCCTGTGTGGGGTGACACAAAGCATCTTCAATGCCTAGTGCCTGCACTGGGCCACTCTGTGATTCCTGTGGGGCTGGGGGACACTGGGACCATCTGGATGAATTTGTGGGTCTCAGAGGTGCTGGGCTTTGGACCTGATCTCCAGATATCTGTGAGAGTTCAGTCTGGACACATGCAGAGACAACTTGGAGCATGAATCTTTACCTTGTAACCTCTCTGCCCTCCCTCTCTCGCCCTTTCAGCTCAGACTTGAGCTGTGCCATGTGAGCCCACATTTTTCATTTGATTTTATAGCCCATGGGGCTGTTTGTACAAGACTGGCTGGTAGGGATGTGAACAGATTACAAATCAAAGGGAAGGAATTTGCTCCAGAAAATGCAATGGCAGTGGTGGCTCCCACCAAAACCTTCATCGGATGTAAACAAAGCTTATATTAAGAAAATGCTTGTACTTTCTGACTACCCTAGGCTGAACTGGCTCTTGTTTCCTCATCAATTAACTCTTTCAGGCTCAATCCATGCACAAACTACCAGTGAATCCCCCTGGCAAAGCACAATGAGCTGCTTTCCTCAGTCCTGGCACCACAGCAAGCTCAGCCCTCTGGTCTCTCACAAGAAATGAGAGTGACAGTACCAGCTAATGCAAGACCACAGGAGCCTGAAATAGCACTTTTTATGCCATTTTTAAGTTCCATGACATTGGTAATGCAACAGTAGTGATGGAAGTTTCTGCCACCACTTAGAGGCACAGGAGATGGGCATGGCTATGGCATCAGAGACACTGGACCCCAAGACTAACTCTCTGCAGCTGATGGAAAGCACCCAAGACATGATCTATGAGGTGCAAATGCCATATTTTTCAGCTTTCCAGCACTTAGTTTCTCTCTGCAGTTCCACGATTTTTGCTGTTTAATGGGGGCAGTAGCTCATTGCCACAGCAAGCTCTCCTCTTCCTCCTTCTCAGGACCTGCAACCAGGGGATACTCCAGGGGAAGGCAAAGGCTTCAGGCAAAGCATTGCTGTTGGGAGAGGGGCAGGAGCACTCTGGGATGATTTATGAATGCCACCTGGTGAAGGGGATGCTCATCATCTGCCCATGGCCAAGAGGAAAAGTAAGTTGGGAGAAAACCCATCTCAAAGTCACCCTGCAGCTAACACCTGAGGGCTGTCAGAGACAGCAGTGAGAGACCTTAAGGGCTTCCCATTTCCCTCACCAGCCTGCAAACTTTGGGTCAAAAAGGGCTGAAAGTTGAAGGATACAGAAGATCAAAAGAATGACAGTGTTTACAAAGGAAGAACAGGGACCAGAGATGCTTTGGGGAGCTCGCTGGGATCAAAGCAACCCTGAAGCATTGAAAAGTTGACAGACAGTGAGAACAAGTCCTTTCTCCTCCCAAAATACCTTTTTTCTAAAAAATTAAATGAAACCTGCTTATTGATAAGTAAATGCCACTTTCCTGCCAGAGCTCCTTGCTGCTGCTGGGTCTGGCATGAGTTGCTGTGGTGCAGGACTGGGGTTAAGAGTGGGAGAATTCAACAGCAATGGGCTCCAACTATGAAGCGCAAAGAGGCCCCAGGTTCAAGCAAGAGCTTGTGAGGGGGATTTTTTGTGTGACATGAGCACACTGACCCTGATAACCCCGGGAGGGGGGTCAGGGCCTGTACTCCCACAGAGCCCATGTATCCTCTCTGGTTATTTCCCACTGAAGGAGAGGAGGCAGTGGGTCAGCTCATGGGTGCATGACCAGCCAACAGAGCAGAATCTAGTCTTTAATTCATTGCAGGCTTGTCTGGGATCTCTTAATCATTTCACCTCATCCACCTCCATATTTCAGTTACTTTTTGTAAACTGGTGGTGCAAAAACATTTTCTACCTCAGAATCATTTTGCCTTTCTGTGTGGTCTGGGGCAAGCCATGTAACCTCTCTGTGACTCTGTTTACCAGCCGCCACAGCAGTGAGCACAACATATACCTCATCAGGGGCTGAGAGACTTAATTATTCCCAGACGGATGGATGCTGCATAAGCGCAAAGTGTTACGATGACTAAATCTTCCTGGAGGTGCCTCGAATATCTCTGATTAGTTTGTTTTTCCCCCAGATTCTGCACCATGGGCATGACAAAGATTACAAGGAGCATGTTTAAGCAGAGGTATGGCTGCTGTGCCAGATACCTCCAGGTCAGAGGGAAGGAGATGATGGAAAACCAATTAATTTTTTTACAGCAAGAAAAACAGCTATAGGATTGGGAAACATTAATTATTTATTGAACTGCTCCCTTTGCAGAAAAAAAAGAGTTTATACATACCTATATCTCTCTACATGTAAAATAATCATTCATTGCACATAACATGGTAATAATTTCAGTAATCTGAGCTCCTGTTTTGATACTGTTCTTTTTTCAGAGGTCAAATAAAATAATGAGAGCAAAAGTACTTAGGAGCTTCAAGAAGTAAAAAAAAAACAAACTAGCACAATAATGGCAGGGTTATGGAATATTTAGCCTACAGTGCTTGGTTCTAGTCTCCCTGGTATGAAGTGCTGAACTTCTGCATGTCTAAATCAGTTCCTGGTAGCTGTGGATCTGCCCCAAGATGCAGGTGAGATCCAAGTATCAGAGATGGAGAAGAGTCATGGCAACTTAGCAGGTCACCTACAAGGTGGATACCGGTCATGAGCACATCACTGTCCCAGAGATGGATGCAAAACCTGGATTCAATGGATTTGCTGCAGCCACCTTCCTCCTGGTAATCCTGGAATCCCAGAATGGTTTGGGTTGGAGGGGACTTTGAAGATTGTCTTGTTTCAACTCACTGTCATGGGCAGGGACACCTTCCACTGTCCCAGGTTGCTCCAAGTCCCATCCAACCTGGCCTTGGACACTTCCAGGGATGGGGCAGCCACAGCTTCTCTAGGCAACTTGTGCTAGGGCCTCACCACACTTACAGGGAGGAATTCCTTCTCAATAGCCCAGCCACCCCTTGCTCTCTGCCAGTGAGAAGCCATTCCCCTCATCCTGGCACCCCAGGCCCTTGTCCCAAGTCCCTCTCCATCTCTCTTGCATCCCCTTCAGGCACTGGAAAGGGCTCTAAGATCTCCCTGCAGTCTTCTTCAGGCTGAACCTTGGTGATTCAGCACTGCTAAAGCTTAATCACCTCTGATGTCCTGCCTGTTTGTACCTTGAGCTGCCACTGCTGCCCTCTGCAGACCCGTGCTGAGCACCTCGTGTTGAGGTTCACAGGTTGCCCAGAGAAGTTGTGGCTGTGCCATCCCTGGAAGTGTCCAAAGCCAGGTTGGACAAGGATTAGAGCAACCTGGGTCAGCAGAAGGTGTTCCTGCCCAGGGGAGGAGGTGGATCTGGATAGGATTTAAGGTCCCTTTCAACCCAAGCCATTCTGCCCACACATCTGGGATAAGATTAGCTCTGCAAGGCAGATCCCCTGGGGATCCTGTTGGCATCCTTGTGTACTACATCTGGGTGCAATCCACAAAACGAAAACTTGGAGGGACATGAGAAGCAGCATATGTTTTAATCCGGGTCCAAACTGGGGTTTGCCACATGCACACATGCCTGGGGAGAAGGGCACCTCCAAGCATTTCCCCGGAATGGCACTGTGCAGAGGAGAGCAAGCAGCAGAGCTAAGCCAGGGGCTGAGCACAAGACTGAGGTGAACAGCAATCCCTTACAGACTCCCAGCAAGCACACCCAAGCACCATTCATCTCAGAGGACCCCTCAGACTTTAGGACTTCTCAGGCTATGTGGCAGATAACACTTTTGTCCAGGTGCCTGGTAGATTTGGAGGATCTATCTCACTGGAGCTCTTCTATGAGCTTCAAAGAGCTACACTAAGGTCATCTCTTGGTCCAACCAGTGAGTCAACAGGTGGGACTTTGTTCAATCCCTTCCCATGGGACAAGGCTATGTCAACTAGGTTCCACAGCCAAGGCTGACCTGTTCATTGGTGAATAATTTATTGGAAGAAAACCTTTTTTTCTTAATGCAAGAGAGGAAAAAATTCAGATCTCTTTCTCTGGGCAGCCACTGTAGCCACTCCAGCAAGTTCAGTGCTTCAAAGAGCTCAGGTGTCTGCAGAGACCTGTTTGATATCTTTTCAACCCAAAATTCCTCTGCATCCTTTCTCACATGCCAAACTCACCATCTTCGGGCCTGCTTATATGCTCTGTGCTATGAGCAGGAGGCTTCTGTGTCTTACTTTCTTTCACTGCCTGAAAGGGCTTAAAACAATCCTCCCACTGACGCTGATTATTTTTGGCCAAAAGTAACACAATAATTTGTGCAATAGCAACAGTAACTATTGATACAGAACTGAAGTAATTAACAACCAGGGAAAATAATTAGGCTCTTTCCTCTCTCTGATATAAAATGGCAAAGTACAGCTGGGTTTGATAAGACAAGTTGAAGCCCATGAGGATGAAGGTTTCATGATTGGAGCAAAGCTAAACACTTTGGCTAACTTGAGAACAAATATGGCTTCTGAATTTTTGGAAACCAGGCCCACATTTTGGCATGGTGTCTCTGACCACAGGAACTTCAGGTTTCCTTCCTCTCCAATCAGGATGTGCAAAAGCCAAGGAAATGCCCTGAAACTCTTAATTCGTTTTGGGGGTTTTTTTTTTGTGGGTTTTTTTTTTTTTTTTTGTGCAGACACACTGAGATGTGGCTCAACTTTGTGGCAAAGTTTCCAGGAGGTCGAGGAGATAAAACAGGAGGAGTTTCTGATGGCTCTTCTCTGTGAGTCTTCCCAGCTCTGTCTTCACTTCCCTTGCAGTTATGCAGCAATGGAGATTTTTCTCTCTGGCTTTTTTAATGCACTGCCAGGAGAAGGGCTGTCCTAAGCATGGAAATCCCTGTGACCACCTGCCTGTCACCGTCTGTTACATGCAGATTTTGCAATTTATAGCACCAGGTTCTCCTACATGTTACCAATATGTTTTCCAAGGTGCTCACTTCGAGACACCCCCAAACCAGCCAACCACACCAAGCTCCCAACAGCTTCTGCCAACAGTGTCTGGGCAAAGTCCACCTTGTGCTGTTGGATAGCATCAACAAAAAAGCCAACAAGGGGTTATTTTATCATCATGAGGCTCTGGGTTATCCCAACAACCAGTAGGGCACTCAAAAGATTCCCACCAGATTTTCTGGGGGGGAGAAAAAGGCAGAAACTGGGAGGAAGCTGTGTCCCATGAGAAGAGGGAATTAAATGTCAGACTATTTCATCTCCCTATCAAGGAGGATTCATTTCCTAGGACTTCCTTGCAGGGAGAGCAAATCAGTCAGAGCAGTCCTGGTCTTGATACAGTGGCACAATCCTGGGGCTTCCAAGGAAACAGCAAGAGACCAAAGTTTGATTCACAAAATCTTCAGGAAGAAGAGGGGGGAGAGAAATAATAATAATATTTTAAAAAAAATTGAAAATGCCTCGGGGTGATTTCATAACATTAATAAGTAATGTAGTCAATTATGTAGGCTTATTTTATTTCAGAAAAGTACAGGTGGTGAGGTACATCTCCTCACAGGTGCTTTTCCAATTAGCTGTATGTCTTCTAGGTGAATAAATGGCCGAGTGCCAAAGCTCCATGCCACTGGCAACAGACTAATCCAAACTAATCCTGAGGACTCATCTTGCTTCATGTTAAAGCAACTAGAGTCTATTTTATTTATTATCTCTTGAAAGATCTCTCCTCTTGGAAAAACAAGGAGGACTATTTCACAGTGGAGGCCATAAATGCACTTCACTCGGCATTCAGTAAGGGGTAGAAGACTATTTATGCCTGGATCCAGTTGCTTATTACCATTATGTAATAGCAGATGAATATCCTGTTCTGCATTAGCTAAATGTTTTCTTTTAATAATCAACTCATATGCGCATAATGGGCCAGCTTATGCAATCGGCTGCCTCGTGAGCTCTTCGGGGAGACATCTGTATTTCAGCATTGTTAATTACCACCATTGGATCATTAAAATGTATTTATTTACTTTTGTTATTACAACTGGGTGAGTCCTACTGCTTAGCAAAGGTTAAATCGCCTGGTGTAGGCATGGTGTGGGCAGGAATTATCCCAGATATCCACACACATACACTGGCATCCAGCAGGCGCTTTGGGCTTGATCTGATGCCTTGCTCCTCCCAAAGCACGGAAGATGACGTGCGTACAGATCTGATGGGGGGAGAAATGGGGGACAACCAACCCTGCTGACGTGGTTGTTCATTTTAAATTCAATCCCACTAGAAACCTCCATGTTCATCCTGTAGGATGTATTTTGTGGAGCATCACTACCAACCTTTTGACTTTTGGAGGTCAGACACTGGGAATTCTCACAATCACAATTCAATATTGAGGGCACAGCAGCTCCCTGATATTTGACCTGAGGAGAGGGCTGAACTTGCTCAATTTTGACCTGATTCAGGGAATTTTACAACACACCCACATCTTTGGATATTCTTTGCCAGACCTCTGCTGTTTCTTAGCAGCATATTTGGTGAAAAGAAGGTTTTCTTCTCAGTTTTCCCAAAAGGAGCTAATTTATCCTATGACTAAGCAAGTTGTGGCCAGAGGCTCTCAGAGGACCTTCAGTCCCTAATTCACATTAGTTTCCCTCAAATGTCAGTGCCTTACACTGCAGATCACTTGCACAATATTGAAACCCTCATGTTGGAACCACAGTGCTGGGGGTCGGAATTAGATTCTCTTTGAGGTCCCTTTCCACTCATCACAATCCAGGATTCTGTGTTGGTCATTAAAACCCCTTAAATTCTCCTTCTCTCAGGGTTTACCCAGACACCAGCTTTGGTCACCTGCAAATCCCCAGGCACTCTACCCAACTTTGGACACTCCTGGAAGTCCCATCAGTTCTTGGAGAACCCTTTTAAAAAAATCCAATCACCTCCCCAGGCTTTTGAAATGATGACCCCAGGTTGGTGGGGAAGAGGAGGCTGTCAGGATAAGGCTGCCTGACATCATCCGGATCTGGTCCAGGACCATCAGACACCTGTTGAGCCTCCCAGTGTAATTCCTCGGCAGATGCTGCCCTAACCCACATGTGCACAAGCGGGAACATGAGTTGTTTGGATCACTTGACTCCAACATTGTTCTCTGTAGTGTTTGAAAAAGGCCTAATGAAAAGTGACTCAGAAATAACTGACAAGTGCCAGCCTCACCTTTTTATTGTTTCATCAAAATGAGAGATACAGTGAAGGAAAAGAGTCAGCCTTCTCTGTAAGATCCACTGTCCCAACTTGCCTGCAACTTGCAGGCTGAGTGAAATGTTGACACAGGTTTGACAGGGCTGCTTGATTTATGAACAGCTCAAAGGAGGGGGAAAGAAAGGGAGAAGAATTAAACATTATAAATCAATGAGTAACATCCATAACCCTGAAGTGCTTGTTGTAAACAATACAAAACACCAGCCTAATTTTTATAAGTGTAATTTATGACAAGCAATTCCTTCCAAATGAGAGAATTTAAAAGGAAGAGAACGTCACTTGTTAGAATATTATTAATTCAATCAGATGAGAACTAAGCCAGCCATTGTTTGTAATGGTGGAAAATTTCACAGGAGCTAATTGCTCCTCTGTGATGCCTCTCAGGGTGTCTGCATTGAGGCCTGTTGCTGCTGGAGGAGAACCAAGCTGGAAGTGAGAGCAGTGAGGGCACAGCCAGATCCTCAGCTCTTCCCAGTCCTAGGAACAACCCTGGGTACCACCCTGCCTGGCTGGAAACCTGCTCCCAGGTGTGCTGCTGGCTTTATCCCAGCATCTCTCAGCTCGCTTTCTCTCCAGGGACTGCTCCAGAGCCTGGAGAAATAAGTAATGATTTTACATACCTCATGCCCATACCTCTTGGGCAGTTGGGGGATCAGGGTAATACCAGGTCAGCTAACTTCCAGCACAACCAGAGTACTGTGGGAAAGTCAAGGGTGCTAAATCTTTTCCCAAATTCAGTAGTGATGCCCAGTCTGACAGTTGGGGGGTACTTTGCAAATGCAGCTGCATTGTGCAGCTCAACAAACCCTGCTGACATGGGAATTAAAACTCATGTGGGAAGGAGATGACAAAGTCAACCCAGATAATCCTGCTGTTACCTCTTCCTGCCTCACTGCTCACCATAAACCAAAACTTCTCCAACTGGTATTCTGCACCTTCAGTGCTCAAGGCAGGAAGATTAAAGTAGCAAATGGTGCCATGGAGAAACAAACCCAAAACTGTTATGCAAGCACAGAATAAGAAATGGCCTCTTCTCATCCCAAAGACCTTTCAGTGCAAAGAGCAAAACAAGAGATGGAGAGAAAAAGGATGTTTTCACACAGACTATCATGCCAGGCATGAACCAGTGAACCAGAAACTTACTGCCCCAGCTGTGGTTTAAATGGATCTCTTTTAATTTGTGCCACAGCACATTAGGAGAACACATCACAGGATGTGCTTTGGATAGGGAATGGGAGAGAGCACCATCATCCTCTCCAAAAAAGCATGTCCATTTACACCATGGCAGGATTCAAGGGACATGGTTTGCAGAAGCAGGAATCAAACCCCAACTGAATTCCTAACCCAGAGCCTTGCTCACAAAAACACCTTTGTGTTTATTCCCAGCATTTTCACGGCAAAGCTTGTCTCTCCAGGCCTGCTGTTTGCCTTCAGGTGATTAACAGATTCCAGAGTGCTTGGGGATGGAAAGTTCTTCATCTATAAATAAATGGATCTAACAGAGATGTAATGAGTCTGTAATTAATTAACATTTGCAGAATGCTGTGAGAGGCACAACAAAAAGCGCTTGCAAAATGCAAGGTATTAAGGCAGAAAAAGTATTATTTTTGGCACTCTGGGGAGCATTAGCAGAGGTTTTTGAGCTCTATCTTCTCACCTTCCCTGCCATTTCACAAATGGTGTCCTCCCAAAGGGAAGTGGGGTGTGAAACCTGATGATTTGTTTGCCAGCAAACTGCTCCTTCATTAAGAGAGGTAATGACAGAGTTGCGTGAGGACACGGAACAGAGAGGGTGGTGCTGGGGCACGGAGTGCTGGGTGCACAGAGCTCAGGTGCATGGCAGGACCTGGTCTTGACTGTGGAATAAACACATGGCCAGACCAGGGCTCTCCCATTTTAAAATTAATCCTCAAGAGAGCAAGAAATGCCTTACCAGGGACATTGCTGATCTTTCCAGAGACATCTTCACTTCCAAATCTGTAAATCATCTTCAAGCAGCAAATTCAGCATCAAATTTTAGGGGTTTGGCTCTTTTGTCCCTAAATCCCTGTTTAATACTTGCAAGCTGCAGGCACTACAAGGTTTGCATATGATTTACATAGGTCCTTAAAGTTTGGACAGCCTCAGTACACAGAATCCCAGAGTGGTATGGGTTGGAAGAGATCTTAAAGCTCACACAGTCCCACTCCCTGTCATGGACAGACACCTTCCAGTAGATCGTTATGCCAAGCCCAACCTGGTCTTGGACACTTTTCAGAGATGGGGCAGCCATAGCTTCTCTGTGCCAGGTCCTTGTCCCCTCCTCAGAGGGAAGAATTTCTTTCCAATATCTAACTTAGACATATCCTCTTTCAGAATCTCTTACACTTCTTTTACAGTCAAATGTGACAATGGTTCAGTAGAGGGCAGAAAGCTCTGGATGTTGGGAGTTATCTAAACTGCTCCCACACATTCAAGTGCAAATATCAGGACTGAGCTAATCATGACTGCATATCAAGATGGGGGGAAAAAAACTGCTTTACAGACTGTTCAGCCACACTGAGCCAGTCTGTCCTTGTGCAATTCATAAAGGCACATGTACAGCAAAGTTAAGATTTAAGATTTCCTGCAAACAGCTAAGAATAAATGTTTGTCTCACCAGGAATATCTTGAGAGTGGATGAATGCACTATTAGCAGGTACATGGACATGTTCACCTTACACACATACACACATACATTCATTAATACTGAAGGTGGGGGAAGCTGTGACCTCCGGAGGGCCTGGAAAGCAAAATGTGTCTGTTTCCACTGTGTCTCAGAGGGAAGGAACTGACACTGCAAGTTGCATTACAGACACTTCACAGATTGAGCAATGACATTTGGCTTTCTGGTAAGCTCTTAAATGCTTTGAAAGAGGTGAAACATGATACATCTAAAACATGAGCTTAGAATCATCAACTCTAAAGCCAGCCTCTCAATTACACTTACAAACAGCATTTTCCTCCACAAAATTAGAAGCAGTCTCCATAAGAGATTGCAGCACAGCGATCCCATGCCTGTCTGCAGGGTGAGGGTCACTTGGATGAGGGAACTGCACAGACATAACTCAAGGTGGCACCAGAAATGCTGTTGGCAAGAGAGGGAAGCCACAAGACATGTGCTGACCAGGAAGCCTTACCACATGCATTGCTGGACATCAGGGGGCTCCTCTGCCAGCCTGATCACACTCTGCTGGCCCTCATCCCTCCCCTGCTATCTATGGGAAGGATAAAGCAGGAAGACAAGGAGAAAAGCGCCCCAAAAAACTAAAGCATTCTGTGCTGCTGAAGCCTTCACCAAGCTGCATAACCTTCAGTTCACCTTCCCAGCACTGGTAACATGAGGCTTGGAGCAACTTGCTCTAGAGGAAGGAGTCCCTGCCCAACCCACGTTGTTCTAGGATTCTATATACTGGGAGGGAGCAGAGGAGCTCAACAGACATGGTCAGAGGACCAGGGAACATAACTATGCAAAGAAATGGAAGAAACTAATTTCCACTAGTCCTCAATTTCAGAGATTGAAGCTGCAACAAACCCAACACCACAACCTGACTGCCAGAAATCTCTCCCATCCTCCATGGCAAAGGTTGCATGGGAAACCACAAAACCTAAGGGCTGAAGGAGCTTCGTGGCTGCTACAACTCAAATAATGGATTAGGATGTGTAACAATTGTGGAGGACACTTGGATGCACCTGGCCAGCCTGGAACAGCAAAGCAACCCCCAAATACATGTCTGAACAAGCTTCATGGAACCCTGAGTGGCCAACTAAACTTTTTACCCATGAACAGTCTCTTATTTAAATTTCTCTTTCTCCACAAGGTCACATGTCTCACCTACCCAAACAAGCCTGTCTTTGGCAGGCCAGCCCCAAGAGGGAGAGTGGAAGACAGCTTGATTGCCAATATCTAATCATAATTTGGTATCCAGAAAGCTACTTATCTTAGGAATTGCTTAATAATGCACTTAGTGGGTGAAGTATTATCACTATGTATAATTAAATACAGAGAGTAACACAGAGGGAGATAAGGATCCTGTACAAATGGACAAGGAGGAAGGTAATTGAAATTTGGGCTTCTGTTCTGCCAGCTCCTCACCTAGATCAGTGTGAACTGCCCCAGCATGTGTTCCTGGAGAGAGAAAGACTTGGAAAGTGGGAAGGGAGAGGGGAAAAGTCACTCCTACTTGCCCTATCTATCCCCACTCCCCTGTTTCCATGAACAGTGCCCACAAAATCCACAGGAAGCCCTGGAGTGCAATGGGGAAATTGGTGCACAGGAACAATGAAGCCCTGGGGTGTGAATTATTTAGTGCTGTGGAAGAACAATTAAGCTCTGTGAGGTATTTAGTCCAGCCCTATGGCAGATGAAAGTTGGAAAGAGCAGGCAAGGTGTGACACATAGAGTGGTTGAGTTGTGCCCAACCTCCAGCATCCCCAAATTGCTGCTTTGACTCATGGGAGGAAAACGAATACCTGTTGTGGTATTGAACCCACCCTGAGGATTTGCACAGGAGGTTAGCACCAACCTGTAGTTGAGCATTTCACCTCTTTTAAGAAGCAGTGACATAGAATCACAGAATGTTTTGGGTTGGAAGAAATGTTAAAGCCCATCCAGTTTCATCCCCTCCCCTGGGCAAGGACACCTTGCACTATCCTAGGCTGCTCCAAGCCCTGTCTGACCTGGCCTCAGGAACTTCCAGGGACCCAGGGACAGCCACAGCTTCTCTGGGCAGCCTGTGCCAGGGCCTCAGCACCATCACAGGGAAGAACTTCTCCCCTACATCCCATCTAACCCTGCCCTCTTGCAGTTTAAATGCAACACCCCAAATCCTGCTGCCTTTGAGTCGAACTGGCAGGTTGCAGGAGGTTTAACATCCCTTCTTGAGGACAGAGGAAATGCCACGAGGGCTGATTTATTTTGTTGCTTTGCTGGCAGGGGATGTGGAGCAAAGAAGAAAAAAAAATGGGAAAAGAGCAGGATAGTAGAGGAGAATGCAAATGAGAGTAGAGGTTCCAGCATGGTGTTTCTGCCACAGAATCACCGACATTTCTGCAGCGGTGCTGCCATCACTTGTGACAACATTGCTCAGCTCATGGCAGAAAGGGCTTCTCCTCATATCCCCATTTTTGGAGCTACATGAGCATTAGTAGCACTATGAGTTATGCTGTTTCTTTGGAACCCATGAAGCCATAGAGACCCACTGTGCCAAGCACTGAAACAACACAAACCCAAACAAGCAAATCCTTCTTGAGAGAAGGAGTGCAAAGGGAGCAGATATCCTTCACATGTGCAAGAAGGAGAGAGAATGAGAGGAGAAAGGCAGCTATTGCTCACAATTATTTTCCAGTCTTTTATGCCCATAGAAAAAAAATAGAAAATGTGCCTGGAACATCACAAAGAACAGGGGAAACACAGGAAACTACCTGAAACTCATTTCTCTGAGCCCTGTATTTTCTGTTTCTCAATACTAGGATGTGTCTCAATCAACACCTCCTAATTACAACACGCAGCTGCAGCATCATAATCAAGATGAGCAGTGAACCTGAGAGAAAAGCTCTTCAAACATAGATGCTCTTGTCCAGCCTCCCCAAGCATCCCCGAGAGTGGTTTGGGTTGAAAAGGGCCTTAAAGTTCATCCAGTTCCACCCTCTACCATGGGCAGGGACACCTTCCACTATCCCAGGGTGCTCCATGACCTGTCCAACCTGGCCTACAAAAGCATTTCAAAAGCCAGAAGATTGTTCATCTTTTCCTCACCGAAGGACACTGAAAGAATAAGCAAACAAAAAAAGTCAAGGGAAGAGGAAAATGGTTCAAGACCCCTAGGCAAAACAAGCAGTAAGTGAGCATCAGGCTTGTACAACAAACACATCAAGGACAAACAAAGCTGTAAGAGAGGAAGGAGAAAATATTTGTTTGCCTTTTTTCTAGAGTCCTTTTCCCTTTCAGGCAAACGGGGCTCTGACAGTCCTCTGGAAAACACACAAAGCCTTTTTGTTCCCACTTGCCTTCCAGGTGGAGGACTGGTCGAGCAGCTCTGAGAATAAGGGTGAAATCCAATGACCCAGAGCTGCTATTTAAAGGGAGAAGAAGAAAAGGAGTGAGGAGCAGGGCTGGAGGGCTAAAGCTCTGCAAGGGAGGGAAGAGGAGAGTTCCAGAGTGAGGATTCCTGGACGTGTCCCTTCCAAAACAGTCCACTCTAGTTTGGAACAGCATAGCATCCTCCTGACTCTGAAGGACCTGCATTGCCTCAAAACCCACTCCTGAGCCACCAATTAAAATTTACCCACAGATATCACTGGGTCAAGATTTCACTTGCACAACAAATTCCTGGGAATTTTTACTGATGGACTTTAAGCCTTGTTGAATCACAGGGATCTGCAGGAAATCTTGAGTGACGACACAGGTTCCTTCCCACCAGGCATTTAGGACACGATAAATTTGGTCTGAACTTAAGCTTACTCCCACGGAGAGCTCAGCAAGCCAAAAAGCACTTCTAAGACAAATTCAGGGTGATGTAATGGATATGTGACTAAAGTAGTGGGGTTTAGGTAAACCTTAATCCTTAATAAATTACAGATAATTTGTATGTAAGGGGTTATAAAGACTGTCTAGATCCTTTTAATAACTAAATGGCTGAGTGAGAAGAGGAAAGAAGAGATGAGGAAATCAATTAGATGTAAATTTATATAGGAGAACAGCTTAACAGCCCCTAGAAATGCTCATTATTTTGGGAAACGCTGGCCTGATGGAATTAAAATGCTCTGTGGGAAGAGAACAGGTTTTTCAAGCATGGGAGAGTTTGGAGGTGGACAGAAGGAAACGAGTAACTGGTTTAGAGATGAAGATTTTCCTTTTATGGAAAAAAGAAGATCATAATATGAAAGTTAGGCATTGTGAAGGGCTCAGATTGATCTTTTTTCAATATTTGAGGCTTTTTCTACATCAGTGGCTTTTAAGAAAATTATACCTTATGGCTTTATCAGAAAAGCACTGACTTATCAACAAGGATTTCTGCTTGAAAAAGGAAACTTTTGGTGAAAAAGCAGGGCTGTTAACACTGAGCATTCATTTTTTTAAAAAGGACATTTCAATTTTTTTTCCATCTTGATTGCTTAATAATTTTCAAATGCAACGTAATTCAATTATTTCAGACTCCCAGCATTCCTGTACCAAGTGGGATGTCTACACCATAAATGGTCACAGGCTGTTTGCCCCAGCAAACACCCACTAAGGGAAGGTTTTCCACTCATTAATCCACCCCAAAGTCCCTATGCACAGCGGGGGATTTACTGTAACCTGGGCAGGACATCACAAAGGGGTTTGCAGGATTTGGGATGTGCCACTCAACATTTAACTTTCATCCTCGGCATCCCGGGCACCCATTTGGGCCCTGGAGTACCTCCAGTGCCACTCAACCAGGTTGGTCACCCCATCATTCTGCAGGAAAGTTGCTTTGAGCCACTGACTCATCTGAGACTGGCAGGAAAATTAGCACAGGATTTTCAAAAGCACTTTTATAGTTTGCCTTCTGAACATGGTATTGCACTCAAAATCCTAGAATAGTTTGTGCTGAAACAGATCTTAAATCTCATCCAGTCCCACTCCTGCCATGGACAGGGACACCTTGCACTACTCCAGGCTGCTCTAAGCTCTGTCCAGCCTGGCCTTGGACACTGCCAGGGATCCAGGGGCAGTCACAGCTGCTCTGGGCACCCTGTGCCAGGGCCACTGCACTCTCACAGGGAAGAATTTCTCCACTATATCCCATCTAACCCTGCCCTCTGTCAATGTGAAGCCATTCCCCCTTGTCCTGTCCCTCCAGGAACTTGTCCAAAGTCTGTCTCCATATCTCTTGAGTCCCCTTCAGGCCCTGGAAGGCACTCTAAGTTTGCCCTGGAGCTTGCTCTCCTCCAGGCTAGAGAGTCCTTGCTCCAGCAGCTCCACATCCCCCTGCTGTTTGGGGTCGCAGAGCTGAACTCAGCTCTGCAGGAGGGTTTCCTCCAGAGCAGATGGGCAGAATCCCCTATCCTGTGCTGCCCATGCTGTGGCATGAGTTCAAGTCATGGTCGTATTTCTGGGGTCACATGAAGTCTCTCACCCACCAACATCCCACTCCTTCTGTTGCTTTCAAAATTTGCACTTTTCCTTACATGTTATAAATCACCTTTTTGATTCCAGGCTGCCCCTCCTGCCACTGCTAGGGCTGGGGAAGCCACCACCAGCACAGACACTGACACTGCAAGGAAGGACAGAGGCAGCTCCCTTTCCCTCCCTCCCTGCCTCAATCTTTCATGACCTGCTGGTACATTTTAGCAGGTGGTGGATCTGGGGGCAGATAATTTTGCTTTCTGGTTAATTAATCCAGTGTTACAAGAGCAATGAGAGTCTAATGCCCAGTCTTTATCCCCCTGCAATAACATTGCATTCCACCTTCCGAGGCAGGGCCACTTGTTGGGCTGCAACTGGAGTATCTTGGATCACAGAGGCTACTGGTTCATAGTGCCATTCCACTGCTCGTGCTTTATTAGCCATAATTTGATATGTTACCCGCCCTGTACACTCGATCTAGGTCCAAAAGATTATTTTACAACATTAATTAAAAAACATTGACACTGAATGCTTGGTTCACATGCTCCAATGTGATTTACAGATTGTGTTTAATTACCTGACAACTGTGATTTACCACATATACCCGGTAGGTACCATGTAGATTTAAACCAATTAATGTTTGGCGCTTTAGTGTACCTTGCTGGGGAAGGAGGAAGGCTGTCTCATAAGCACTATACTCCATGCACATGAAAAAAAAAGATATTTCAGGCATCTAAACTGCAAACAAGATAATGTGACCTGGGCAGAGTCCCACAGCAGCTGTATGTGGAACATTGCTTCATTAAGGATCTTGGTGACTTTTTATGGAAGGTTTAACTAATTAGTTGAGTAGGCCCTCAATAAACGAGACACCAAGTTATGTTTAGCTTTAATTACACAGTAGCCCTGTTCAGTTGCTCAAAGTCCAGCCAGGACAGGGGGAATGGGTTCCCCTCACCACTGCAGATAAATCTTTTCTTCCTTGTCACTCCTCCACCCACTGTCTCCAAAGGACCCCTGTGCTGAAGTAATCTGAGGAATAAGGGTGAAAACCAACGACCCAGAGCTGCTATTTAAAGGGAGAAGAAGAAAAGGAGTGAGGAGCACTCCTCCAGCACAAAGTCCAGAACCTATTCCCACTCCCCCTCATATTTATTCTCATGTTCCATTCTTTTGACCTATATCTGTCCTGGATTTTCCTTTAAGTGTTCTTTCCAGCTCCTCACCTTCCTTTTACCTTCAGCAACTCTCACTTATCTTCTTTGCTTGATTTTTCCCAATTATTTCCCCCAGTCCAAGCACACTAATTTATATCCCTTGTCCTTCCCAGCACCCACCCATCCCCAGTTCCTTCTCATTAAAAATGTCTTTAAACACACCTTTGTCAATTGCTGCCCTAGCTTCTCTCTTCCCTCCTCTGCCATTTGCTCTCACCTTCCTGAGACAAAGTATTTCAATCCCATTAAACCAACATTTCCCAAAACAAAGAAGGTCAGTATTCAGGTGGAAAATTTCTTAAAAAAATAAACATCTTTGCTGTCCAGATGAATACGTGTTACCTAATTGTTTCCCAGCTACTCTGTTTATGTAACCTTGAAGCTATTTTGTACAGTTCTTTAGTTCTGACAACTCAAGTATGTTCTGAACTAATATTTTAAAGTCAAAATAACTCAGAGGTACAAGAGATTGTTACAGGTCACTCAGATAATCTGTACAAGGAGAAGCAACATTTATAATTTGTATTTTTTTAAGATGAAAATCTTTTCCTGGGTTACCTTTTCTTCAACTCCTGAGTAAAGCAAACCCACTCCCTTTCCAATTTGATGGCCTTTAGGAAGCTGAAAATATACACATGGATACACACATATTGTCTTTCTACCTGGCATTTTTATGTGAATAAAAGGCTTTGAGCCAAAACCAATCAGATAAAATCTTTCAGGAACTTTTACAATGTCACATACTTGTGCAAATCGCCAGTGTGTTTATAGCAACAGACACCACAACAGAGCTCTGTGCTCAGTCAGAGCAGGCAACCTCCTCCATCTGTTTTGTGCCTGTATTTACATGTGGCACTGGGCGAGACATCACCTGGCACAGCACAGAGGAACTCAGAGGGGAAGGGAAATCGTTGTTCTTCACTCCCCACCACCCCCTGCCCCACCCCGAGACCCTGAACGGGCCATGGACACATCTGCAGGAACAGATGTCACACAAACCAGTGATGGCTTAGGACAGGAGGAAACGGCCTCAAGCTGTGCCAGGAGAGGTTCGGGTAACATATTAGGAAACATTTCTACCCCAGAAGGGCTGTTCAGCCCTGCCACAGCTGCCCAGGGCAGTGTTGGACTCACCATCCTTGGAGTGAATTAAAGCTGTGTGGATATGGCACCTGGGAGATCATTAAGTGGTGGGATTTGCCGTGCCAGGGAATGGTTGAGCTTGATGATCCCAGAGATTTTTCCAACTAAATAGTTCCATGATTCTGAACTTTTGGGTCCTCTTGTAGCATACCACAAGGCTGCTGCACCAATTCCTTCCTCTCTCTATGAAGGTGGGTAAAAAAGGCTTAGTCATGTCACTGAAGGTGCTATAAACTGTCAAAGACCTGAAATCATGAAGCATAAGATCCATCTCCAGAAGGAAATGATGCATGATGGTGTGTAACCACCTTGGTGAGGAATTGCCCAATGCTGGTATGGAAAAACTGTCTGTCAGGTTAAGATAAAGGAGAAAAAGACACTTCTTTTAGAATGCAAATGTTCCTACAAAAGTAATTATTACAGAATAGCTAATCTGATAAATAACCACAACCAGACATTTTCTGTGTCCTGGATGAATGGAGTTGCATGATTTTTGGAGATTCCCAGGCATGTTGTTGGCTGTTTTGCCAGGCAGCACCTAAAATGGTGTTTTTCCACCAGGCTGGATCAGACAGAAACATAAATAACATCGGTGAGGATGAGATGGAAGTGATTAATTTGAATTCTCTTGCACAGAAAATGGGCTGGAAGGGTAAAGCCAAACCATTTTAACCATAAACACCTTTCTACCAACAGTGGGAATTTTACCCAATACATTGATTTCTTCAAGGAGTAAATTAGCTGCTTTACTGTTTCTATTTGTCAATGGAAATTACTTTCTAAGAAGCTGAGTAGAGTCTTTTTTTCTCAAAGGACAAATCCTTTCCCTTTTGCACCTTTCAGCGAGGCAGAAGGTGGAACCTCCACCTGCCAGGGGTGAGTGCTGCCAATGCAAATGTCTATCAACAAGTAAAATGAGTCCCCAGGCAGTACAGGCTGATGGGAGCTCAGCTCCAGGCTTTAAAAACTTTAAAATGGGATGGAAAAGTGTCCAGATTGCATGGGGAGCCTGGGAAAGACAAGCATGATTTATTGCACTAAATCACACAGATAAAGGTAAGTGAGTGACTCAAGCATGTGCTTGCCTTCACAGGGGTCAGCACAGCAGAGAGGCACTTCCCTCTTCCCACCTGGTGGAAAACTGCCCCGGGGAATCCTCCCAGGATCCAGTTGCTGATCTGGGGAACATCACTTTAAGCCAATGCATTTCATTTCCAGTCCCCTGGGATTCCAGATGAACAATCAGGGGGTGAAAAGGGAAGCTCCACCCAAGTTTGTATTTTGCAGGATGAGACATTATGAACTGACAGTGGAACTGCCTGAGGTGCAATGAGGGCAGATACAGAGCCCACATGAGCCCCGAGTTTTGATTAATTACCTCAGCAGAATTTTCTTTCTCTTGCCATTGAATTAATTGCATGCACTGGATGGAGAAAATGCTCCTGGCCAAGTGGGAAGGTGAGAAAGAACCCACCCCCCCCCACCCCCAGCCTGCAAACTCCTCTCCTACTGGAAAACCCTTTTCAAAAAATCATTTCTGAAGAGTTCTGCCAAATGGGTTTTAAGCAATAATTAGCTGGGGATGGGCTATGATGATGCAGAAGTGCCATTAAAAGGAGAAATTATTCACTCTACCACCTCTGGGAGAAATGCTGTCCCGGTGTGGGAGGAGAAGAGAAAGCACCAAGAGCCCATTTGCCAGACCCCACTCTTCTTACTCGGAGGAAATTTTTAAATTGCCACCCACACAAATTCAACCACCTGTGACTCATTGTCACAGAGAATGAGATCAGCTTTGAAACGACCAGAACTTGAACACCATAAAGGTTGTCTTCTAAGTTCTTCATTCATAGACAGCACCTTTCCCAGACTTTCCCACCTGCTGAAAGAGGTAGAAATGGTCTGATTTATTTAATCCTTCACTTCTCCCAGGAAACAAGGCTCTCAGGAGATCCCATAACTCTTAGAGCCAAGGATTTCTGGATGAACACCTATTCTCGACATACAGCAAAAAGAATCCCAGAGCTGACAGAGGCCTCATGTTGTGGGACCACTGCCTGTGTGGGAACAAGAGCTCTGGGCTATGATCAGCTCCAGCTCAGGATACTTTACTCATTCCTGGGTCTCCTGCCACTGCTCCATTCCCAGCTCAAATCCAATAGTGGAGGACAAAGAAAGGATTTAACACCTGAATCAACCTCCTACAAGCTGCTGTTGTAGAGCAGAATCAGGCTATGAATCATGGACCCCTGTGGATTTTGGACAAGAAAATAATTCCCAGTGGGACTCTGTAGCTCAGCTTCAAGCCTGGGGTCTCTCAGTCCCTGTGTTGTTGGTTGGGTTGTAGGTTTGGGGGTTTATTTAATTACCCCTTTGGGCTCAGGGTTCTAATTACTTTTCATTCCTTTTTTCTTTAATGATAATATTTGAGTGACAGATCTTTTATTAAAACATTGTTATCAGAAAGCATCCAGGAGTGGGCAGGGCTAGAGCTCCACTCACAGTTTCCATGCCTCAGGGAAGCTCTTCCTGGCTCTCACCTGGCCTCTGAAGAACAGAGGTTTGTTGTGCAGGTCTGGAGAAAGAGACAGAAAGACATGGTTTGCCCAAAAACTTTGGTATGAAAATGAATGTTCATCACAGCAGAGAGGGGAGGAGTGAGGTGAAGGAGAGATCCTTCAAGAGTTTCTTCCCATCCCTTCTCCCTGGCAGGAGAGCTGTGATTAAGAAGGACATGGTGCGGGCATCTGATGTGGTATTCACCTTGTTCCTTGTCCGTGTGGTAACCACTCTCCTCCTGATCCCATGCTCCAGGCATCTGACCAAACCTGGGGGTGGTTATGTTTTGGAGCCTTCTTTTGAAGCATGGCTTTGCAGGAGCCATTTTTCCATGCTTCCTTCTTTCCTGCTTTATCCATTGAGACCACGAATTCCATAGGACAAGAAACCTGCAGTGGTCCATCACTCCTGATACCAAGTTAGTGCTATCATGGCATCTTCTTCACAGACACTGCACAGAAAATTCTGTGGAATATATTCCATGGGAGGACAAATCAGTTGCTGATGGATCTGAAGCAGAATAAGGTTTCACCCATCAATCCTTTTTTTTTTCTCCTCGCTAAGTCATAATTCTTCCATTTTTCTTTAAAGATCATTCTAACATGAAACTTGAAGTACTGGGGCCAGAACCTGAAATAATTCTGCTTAAAGAGGTCTTACCTGAGGTTGTTATTGGGTTGCTGCATTTCATCTCCAACCTCTTCCATCTTCCACGGCACATTCTGGCTGCACTTTCCAAGAAACTGCACAAGAAGAATCCATCCACTGTTCCCAGTCACCTTGCCCAGGGGTTTTGGGATGGTGTGATCAAGGGCCCAACACCAACTGCTCTGTGCCAGAGCACACACTTGACATGGCCCCACTTTCCAGACCTCCCAGACTGATGTGGTTTCTGCCCAGATAAGCCAATACATACCCAATGGCTGTGGGAAAAACTTCTAAAAATGCTAATTTGCTCTCTCTTGCCTATTCATGAAGCAATTACAATTATTTAATTGATTAAATGAGCCTGAAAGTCACAAGGAGACCCTGTGAAAGGAAAGAAGACAACACTTCACAGCAGGAGGTATTTGGTGGGTCAGGTTTTGGCAGAGGGGCATCACAAGCATTCAGGGTTGGCTGTGCCATCCCTCTACTTCTCTTCTGCTGGAATGGAAGAAGATTGGAAAGGGGGAAACTTCTGATTTTTTGATTCTGCTGCTGTGAGTCTCACTTTTTCTGAAAGTGGATGCAGGGTCTGGTTGAGGCATGGGGCTTAGCCCCTTTCCTAGGGGCCACCTATCTTTCAGAAGATAATTTTCTTTGGAAGCTAATGTGCATCCTCAGCAATGAAAGATATGAGCAGAAAAATTCCACGTGACATGCAGGGACCTTGCCCAAGTCTTGAGGCCATGTCTGCCCCTGCCACTGTGCCAGGAGCTGCCAAGCATCGGCTCCATCCTGCTTTCTTGCTCTTCAGTGAATGCTTTCAAATAGTTTTTTCCAAACCAGAAATGATTATATGGGCTTTTTCTTCCTTTATTTCACTTGGCTGGGTCACCTCTGTTTACTGCTCATTCCCATGTTTATCTCTGCTCCCAAGCCTCTGGGGGCAGGCTGTGAGTGGGGAGTTCTGGACAGTGGATGTGTCACTGCCTGTCGAGGCTCCACCTGAGACCCCAGAGGGTGGGAAAATCCAAACAAAACACCCAATTTCCTTTGAAGTTCCTTTATCATTGTTATTATCACTACTACTAGTATTAATATTCCTTTTATTAATGTTATCTTGTACTGAAATACCCACTTTAGGATTTTTTCCCAACAGAAATACTGTGTCTATTTTTGTGGTGAACTCATGGAATAAGCAACCAATGGGGCAAAAAACACCTAAAAATTTCAGAGTGGGGTGAAGCAGTTTCATGGGAAGGAGCCTGGGAAGGAGCAGGGAGCAATGTAGTACAAAGATGCTTAGGCTGAAGGCTTTGAAATTGGGTGAGAGATGTTAGGGGAGAAATACAAATGGAGAGGGAGAGAAAATAAATGAGAAGGACATTTCCTGCACCCTTGTTAACTCATAAAACCAGAGAAGCAGAGTCATGTACACTGCATGTGCCAAGGGAAAGGGGAGGAGAAAAAAATTGACAGCATCACCAACTTGACATGATCCTCAGTAAAAAACAAATGACCTTTTATGCTGTCTGGGGAGAAACTCTTCTATCATCTTTATGAATTTCCACCTTTGGCAACAGCTAAATAGCCTTGCATATTTAGCATCAAGACACTAACAGCCACACCATAAATCTTAACCCCAAACTATCATTATTTGCTGGAGAAAATGAATAGTTTGCTCTGCACATGAATAAAAGAGCAAAGCTTCTGAAAGAGGAGACCCTTTCATGGTGAGCATCCTCCCTGGGCTCTCTCCTACTTGTTGGTGTGATGAACACTTCTTGCATGCTCAGATCTTAGAAATATTCATGGAAATATGCTGTTTTCTAGCTCTTAAAACTGTTATTATCTTGTTATCTGCGGCTTGCAACAGTGAGTCAGGCTGGGAAACACTGGGCAGTCAATCTCATCTGCAAAACAGAGTTAAGGAAAAGACATTGGAGATTCTTGGGGTCCCATAAATTACAATAATTGGGGCTAAACACATTGATACAGTAAGAAAAAGTGCCCAGAGCTTTTGCCTTCCCCCTCTGCCCCATAGTGGACACAGCCCAGGTAGAGGCAGGAGCCAGTCCCCAGTGCTGGGGGGACTGCTCTGGGGCAGCTGGAATGTGATTTAATTCCTCCTCTCTCTTTACCACTTCCTGAGCCCGGGTGCCTATGAGCCCTGAGGGACATCAGGGGATGAGGGAAAACATAAGTTTCTTAACAAATTCTTGTGTCATCTTCTTGACAGCACCTTTAAGCGCCGGATGACACTCAGGAATGATGTGGCTTAACCTCAAGGGTTCAAGCAAGGGAGCATTTCCCTTTGCCAAGGTGCAGCAGTAATCTCTGGAGAAGAAATCCATTCCAGCTCTCCCTGCCAGCAGCCACCGAGTGCTTCACCTGCGTGGCAGGGACACAACCCGGGCTCCTGTGCCCCTACATCAGTTAGCTGTGCTACCTGTGGAGCACCACTGATTTTGGAAGAATGTCAGGATAGTTGGTCTCAATGAGCTTTTCCAGCCTTAATGATTCCCTGATTCTCTAGGTGTGGATGAAGGGGATATCACACATTCCCCAAAACTAGTATCTTTCTATGGAGGTGAAGTGACAGACTGTGGACACTCCCTTAACCTGCTGCAAACAGTCATGGAGAGGGGTTAAAGCACAGGGAAGGTGAGCTTAAGTGGAGGGACTCTGGGGCACCCATATTCCAGTGGGATGGAGGCTGTCACTCTGGAGAAGTTGGATACAAAGGCTTTCCCCAGCACTCCCTTTACACACTTATTATCTGGAGATTAATAAAAAGCCACAGTACTATTAAATCCCAGGGATTAAAGGTTTAACATGACAAAGAATAAGAAGCCTGGAGAGCATTTCATTAATGTTTATATGTGGTTTCTATCTTCTCTTTCCTTTTTCTTTTACCCTTTGTCTGCCTCAAAGATAATAGATGGGAACAGTTTCTTCTGCCAAGGCCAGGCTTCACCAGTTAAGATTCTTCTTTTTCCACTCCAGAACGTTTGTAACAATTCAATTCACAGGCTCATGATTTATGGGGCTTTCCCAGTGTTTATCTGCAATTACAGGTCCCATTGTTCCCTAGCACCAGCCTTTCTTGTAGGCTATATTCTCCACATGATGATTTCCAGCCCTGTCCCTCAGCCTGGGTAACCCGCAGCATCCTGCCTCCACTGCTGGAGCACTCTCTTCTTCCCCTCCCTCTCCAAAACAGAAAGATAAAGAACTATGGATGTGGCATCAAGAGCTGCAAATTCCCACCCTTTGTGGCTCTTCAGGTGCTGCTGTGTGTGACCCTGACCTTTCTTGGGAATATCTCCAGGTCAAGGCTACTCCTTGCTCATGGGATGAGCCTCTCACAGGGAGGAGAGAAGGTGACACATAATCCCCAGCAGTTGCTCAGAAGGTACAAAAGGCTCCCCACTGATTTATGTCGACTGAAAATACAACTTGACCCCAACTCTTGCTTCCTGTACTGTGCTGCTCTTGAACCCAGGAATTCCAGCTAAGTAAAAACTTCAAGTTACTGCAACAGGTGATTAGAATGAGGGACCGTTCTCTTCTCCTACCCCACTGGAATGTAGATTACCAAGTTAATTAAAAAAACCCAAACAAACAACCCAGAAAACAACAACCACACCCCCAGATATGCATTCCCTATCAGACTTAGACTTGGATAAACATTCCTGGTTTCTGAAGAAATTTGAACCACAGAATGTTCTGAGTTGGAAGGGGGCCCACAAGGATGATCAAATCCAACTCTTAAGCAAATAGCCTGTACTGGGATTGAATCTGCAGCCTTGGCATTATTGGCCCGGTGCTCTTACCAGCTGGGCTGATGAACTTCATAAACCTATCACCATTTCAGCTGTGAACTCCAGGCCTCAGGTGCTGGGAATGCTGGAAACAGGGTGTCGCAAGATAATGAAATTATAAATTAATCTGCTGGGTTTTTTTTCTGGAAACATTGATATGGGGTGAGATACAAACCCCAATATTAACAGATGTTGCCTTCTCTGCATTTTCCATCATTCTAGTCTGCCCTACCTACAGATGTCTGTCCATTCCCTCTTTTCCTCCTGCTGTTGATCCCGAAAACCTGATGGAGATGGGCCATGCTGGGGGCTGAAGATGAGAGGAGCTCTGTGCCATCCATTCCTCATCCTTGGAGGATTCATGTATGGTGACACCACGTCACAGGCCCAAAATGCTCCTTGCCTGTGATTTTGGCAGTCCTGCTGCCTCTATTTATAAAGCAAGATTGCCAGGGAGGCACGCCCAAAGCAAGTGGGATGCCAAGACAGGATTAAGCCTCTCTCATTGCAGCAATTCCAGGCTATTCTGCAGGAAAGAGGAATTGTGGATCCCCCACCACAGGCAGCTGGGGTTTGGGACTGGCCACAGACCCAGCTGAGAGTGTCCATCAGCTCCTGGGAATTATCCCATCCCTTTCCTAAAGAGCCATTTTTATCCCAGCAGTGCCAGGCTGGGAGGCAATGTAACACCATGATGGGGAACTAGTGTGATCCCCTCTTTTTATCTTCCTTAGAATACAAACACAGAATTCATTTTAACTAAAGGAAGTCTCTTAAAAAGAGAAATTGAACCTGGATATCAATATTTCCAGCAATGGAAACTCCACCATACCCTGGGCGCACTCCCCGTGTTCAAATGTCTGTTAAAATGTCTCTCCTGATGTCTCCATTATCCCTCCTCTCCATTAGGGAAAATCCAGTAGATTTAAAAATGTGACACATGACATTTCAGATTTTAATGAAAAAAAAAGAAAAAAGGATAATGTTCATTAAGAAAAAAAACCCATCTTCAAAACACGATTCTCCAGAGGCTGCAATTGCAGCTCTTTGTTTCTGACTCGACCCCAAGAGCTGGTGAACTCCCTGACATACAAAGGCTCTTCCTGCAGGGAACCTAGCACAGCCCAGCCCTTTAATAAAACATTTTGTACAACCCCAACCATGTTCACGCTGCCTCCACTCAAACCCCCAGAACCTGAGCATGCAGGAGTATTTCCAAATTGAATGGCTCTAACAGCAGGTGAATATTACTCCAGTAAACAACCTCAATTTCTCTGCTGCTTCCCAAGTTAAAAACAAAGGCTGAGCACAACATCACCACTCACAGACTGCTCAGTGAGTTCACCCATTTTTACTGTGACAGCTGTCAGTACAATAAAGTACTAAGAGCTCCTAAAAAAAAAATCTGGGTAAAAATTGATTTTTATTAATTATAAACCCTTGCAATTACAGAGATGATGGGTTCAATTCTCCTCTCACCCACTGACAGCACAAGGACACAGTGCCAGATGAGAGAAGGAGGGCAGGGCTGTGACCTGGAGGCACACAAGGAGTTGCCTAGGGCACATCCTTGTCCCCATCCTCGATGAGCAAGAAGGAGATCAGCACAGGAGGGAGGAGGGAGGGTGCACTGAGAGTCTAATGAGGCTGCGGACTCCCTGCCACACGATGCTTCTGAAACCCAAGAACCAAGTATAATTTCTGTTGGTAATGATACCTAGGGTCATTACAGGCAGGAGTAGGAGCATTTGGAAGGCAGATATGGTGTCATGTACCAGGGTTAAGCCAAATGCTGGAGGTCAGGAAAAGGAGGAAAGATTGCTTTGCATCTGTCTGAACTGCTCCTCATATTCCCCTTGGCAGCCAGTGTGACACAGGCTGGACACAGGAGTGAGGCACTTTTCTAAACTACTCCATATGACTCCATGTTCTCCACTTCCACAGAATGTTTTGGGTTGGGAGGGACATTAAAACTCTCTCATTGAATCCCCTGCCATGGGCAGGGAAACCTTCCCCATGACCATTCTGTGTTAGTCTTCAGCTAAAAACGATCTCTAAGACATCTGCTTTTACTAAAAATGCCCAGCGATCAACAATTTCCATGCAAATCAAGGTCTGGTGGCTTCAGCTGTTAACTAGAAACATGAAAGAGATTAGGAAAGGATCTTAACTCTGTGTACTGTTAGTGGTGTCTCCAGAGAATAATTCTGCTGTGCAGGAGACAGGATGTCTCATTCTCCACACTGGCCACAGGTGGAAGGAGATGGTCAGCTCAGACTTAACAGCAAACTTTAAGATGGTCAAAGTCAGCTGGGATGAAGCCCATTCGAAGGAAGAAATGTTTCAAGCTGCTTTTGTGTAGCATTGTCCAACAGACTATCAAAATGAGAATAAAAATATCTGCTATAATTTAAAAATTAAAAAAAAAAAAAGTTAATTTTCTCACCTTTGATTTGTCAGTCCTGAAAGAGCTCATTTTTTGCATACCATAAAAACAACAAGATTTGACAAAGTGAACCAACTGCCAATCAAAACTGGAGGAGAAACAAAATTGTGTAAATCATTAGCAACTTCCTTCAAGGAATTATGACATTAAATCTATTAAATCCTGGTGAAGTCCTCTGGTATTGGCTCACTGGGCTCAAGAACATGGCTCTCAAGGTGATCTGGAGGTGAGTTACAGCAACACAGTGGTGGGACCTGCAGTATCTGAAGTGGCTCAGACCCAAACTGGACAGCAAAGCCAATGGAGGCTTCACTGGGGATGGAGAATGAACTTCAGACATTAAGAGCTGCTGGCTTCAACCTGAACCTCCCAAGCACTGAAGAACATCCCCACAGGAGCACTTGGGTGATTTTATTGACACTCAAATTTGGGTGCCTTCCCAGCTCAGCCCTAACAGCAAACTCCACTCAACTGTGGGGTGTCATGGTCCAGTTCCAGAGGTTTGCACTCCTGCCACTTTTGTCTTTGTGAACCGTGTTTCATCTCTTCATGGCTTTATTTTCTAAATCTGTAAAATGGGCATTTCCCCTAACTTAGACATTCTGTATTAACTAAAGTTGTCAAAGCATTACAATTATAGCCATGGAGTTCTTATTTTCTTGATTTCACCCTGTAAAGAGAGAAATCAAAGCAGATTGCTACAAAAAAAGTGTCTCATCTTCCTCCATAGATAGAGTTTCTAAGGTATGTTAAGAAATGAAACCCCATAGGGGTTAGTGGTGTCCATTTAAATCTCTCAAATACCTACGCGCAAATATTCCAAGTGCAGGAGGATTAACTCCAAATCTGAGTGGATTAGTCAAAAAGCTACCACAGCAATGTGGAACTGCTGGAGGAAAATATATAAAATTGTCATTTTCGTCAACTTTACAACACAACTTGATCCCTCCACGTATAATGAGCTGTAAGCCTGGCAATATCCTGGGATCAGGTGGAGAGGAAAATTTCACTTGGGAACAAAACAGTGGCATTCAGAGGGTCAGAGCATCAGAGACATGAGAGCTGGGAAACCTGAGGCCACCTTGGTCCCTCACTCAACACCCCACAGTCCCCACTGGCTGCGCTTCTGGAGCTTGTCCAGCCCTTCTGCAAACCTATAGTCACACAAACATGTATAAATACGTATTTACACACACTCCCAAGGAATTAAAGACAACTCTGAAAGATTAGGATGTGAAGTACATGATTAAATCACAAGCAAACTGACAACTTGCACCATTGTTTGAAGGTTATATACATTACAAGGCTAAAAAAAAAGGGAGACAAGTCCCTTGCAAGAGGAACAAGGAAAATACAGCAAGTACAGCTTCCTGCAGGACTTCCCTGGGCTAAGAGACTGGAGGAGGGCAGCGATAACCACTTGTAACAACCATTCTGAACCATAGAATGAATGCCAGGCTCCATGGGTAGAACAGGCGAACCAAGGGAGGAGTCCAGCTCTGATATAGAATCACAGTACCCCAGAATGGTTTGTCTTGGGAGGGAATTAAAACTCCTCTCACCCCACTGCCATGGGCAGGGACACTAGACCAGGTGGCTTAAAGCCCTGTCCAGCCTGGCCTTGGACACTTCCAGGGATGGAGCAGCCACAGCTTCTCTGGGCACCCTGTGCCTGGGCCTGCCCACCCACACAGGGAGGAATTCTTGTGAATCTACTGGCCAAAGAAAGAGCACACCACTCTGCACTTGTGGCAGCTATGGGTCAGAAATATTAAAATATAGTAAGATTTTTTTTTCAAGATTATGAAGGGAGACCTATTCCCAGACTCCAGCATCCAGGATTGCATTTGATTGGCAGCACTGGCCTTGCTTTTTATCAAAAAAACTTCCCTGCCTGGAATTGGTTGTCAGTGCCTGCATGACTGGTCACAGCTTATCCATAGCCTTAATTAGCAGGGGTGTGACTGCCTGTTTAGCCATATTTTTAGTCTCTGGGCTCTTGCAAGCTGTCAGAAAAAAAAAAAAAAAAAAAAAAAAGTATTATTTTAGGAAAAGTAGCACTGCAAAACGGAGCGACATTCCGTTTGACGTGTGAGGATAAATTAAGGATGAGAATACATTAAAGAAAACTCTGAGCACCTTTGTCATATTTCTGTATTCAAGGAGAAACACAGCTGAGTTTCAGTTGATCTTGGCTTCTTCATTGACCTGGAGCAGTAAATTTCCCCCCTTTTAGTGTTTAAATAGTTTGTTAGTGAATGATCCCATTCATAAAGTGCTGGTGATGACAGTTCTGCAAAGCTAACTGGCACTTAATCGTGTACCTAATAAATCTGCAACAAAAATAAACAGAGAGGATGAGAGGGGGAAAAAAAGATTAACAATGGCAGAGAGCTAAAAAGAAAACATGAATTAAATACCTCACTGGCAGGTATGAAAGGCCATTGTCATTAAAACTGTTTGGAATGGTATTGAGCAGCCTTGCTCCCATTTCCTTCCCTTGTTTGCCTGACCTTTGAATTCTCAGAAGAAACAGGGCTGGGCTGGTGTCTGAGTACTCTGTATTTGGTAAGACAAACTCGCTGTGAACGGTGCAGATCCATCTCTCCCTGCAGGTGTCCCCATCCACTGGCACCTCCTGGGTTAGACAAAGGATATCTCCATGCTCATGGAAAGCAAGGTTTGCATTTATGAAATAAATTACTCCATATAGGAAAAATGAATGCAAGTCCTCAAATTGTTGAAAGCAGGACACAGGGAGGGAAATTCAGGAAGAAAATTTGGAACTATGACATACCTGTAAGAAATGAATCTCATGTCACAAACAAGATGATTTATCATAGAAACCCCAGAACAAAGGTTTTAATAAACCAACTCAGCATGAAAAATTGTCATGTATATTTAAGAACTGGGAAGAAAATTCGATAAAACAGATTTTAACAGCTTAGGAAAATAAAACAGAAAAGATACAGGGAAATTGGATAATGTGAAAAGATTTTGCTCTGGCTAATCTCTTTTCAATAAGATAAAGGATTTTCTAGACAAGGGAAATGTCATCTACCAGCAATTTGTATGGATTCTCCACTTCTGCAAAGGGAAGTAGTATCTTCACTAACAAAAGCAGGGCTTGCACAAGAGGGTCCAAAGGTGGTTGGAGATAAAAGCAAAACGTGTTCAGAGAGAGGCAAATAGGCTCAAGGAGGTGTATTAACATAGTTGTTCAGGATTCCAACTGAGATTAATTTTATATTAAGTCTTTAATTAAAACCCTGGGAAGTAAAAGCAGAGTTGAGCCATCAAAGTTTGCTGATGACAAAAAGCTGAGTCAGTTTGCCATTACCAAAGGGATTGTACAACCTGCATGAAAACAGGAGATTGAGAAATGAGATATGGCAGAAGTAAACCATGTGGTAATCACTGAATGATTAAATGAGGTCTCTGGCTACCAAAATCAGGTGGCCCACCTTAAAAAATCCACCGTTTTAACCCCAAAATGAGCCAGACAAGATATCTGGGGGAGAGGAGGTGCTGCTCTAAGACCTTCACTACAGCAGTGTGTATGGTTTTCATCACCTGCATTCAAGAAAGATAAATCCAGCCTGGAACAGAAACAGCAAAAGGATATGGGAGTGATCCTGGGAAGGAGATTATCTCATGGGTGAAGCCTCCAAGAGCCTGACAGGATGAAGATTGCATGGAGAGCTGACCCCCAGCTTTAAATACCTGAGGAGAAAAGCAGCAGAGAGGGAGAACTGCTTGTGGCAGTGGACAATGCCAGGGAAAAATAAAAGACCATGAAATGGGATACACAGAGGCCTAGACAGAAAATTTAATGAAGGGCTACCACAGGAACTGGTTTCTGCAACAGCTTTTCAAGAAAAGTAGAAACCTAAACCCTCCTCCATTTGTTTTTAAACAGAGACAGAAATATTTATGGAAGAGAAAGTATGAACAAACATGGAATTGCAACAACCTGGTCTTGTAACCCAAACAACCCTGCTAATCCTGACTTTTATCTCCTGCCATGATACCAGCTTGAGACGGCACCTCCAGCACTACCTGCACAGAACCTGTACAGGTAAAAGGAGAACTTTAGTACTTTGTTTCACAAACATCCATTTTCTTCTCTGTTGTTATTGTAACTACACCGAGTTTAATCAATGTAAGCTGTTAGGAAGAACAAGCAGGAAACAAAACTGATCAAAATAGGATCATCCAAAGAGGACACCTGGCTCTGGAAAGCACTTAGGGGGCATCCATGGTTTGGCAATACTTCCCTTTCACCTGCTCCAGATTTATTGTGCACAACTGGAACTCAGTTTCCTTGCTAAGAACAGATATTGAAAAAGAGCTAAAACGTAGAAAGCTTTGGGTTTCTGAAAGAAAGAAAAGCATTCTGCCTTTGCAGGCCAGGGGCTGGATGAGCAGTAACTCCTGATTTTGGGGGACCAGGGCTGCAAAGAGAGGTGTGTGACACCCTTCAAGGAGCTTAACACCTTCAGAGAAAGCTGCTTCAAAATCAGCGTTTCTCCCAAAACGTCCCAAATTCAGACTTTCAAGTGTTATCTTGGCCTTGGTTCCAGGCCCATGTCCCACACAATGTGCCCAGGGTGCTGAGGAGATCATGAAAATCTCGCTCTGCTGCCTCAGGCTCCCAGTTTGCTGCTGGAGCAGATGGACTCTGTGCTGTGCCCAAAAGGTCAGCACGCCTGGCCTAATCCAGCCCAGGGCTGGGAGCCAGAGAGTTGAGCATTCCTTGGAAAGGGCATAGAGAGACTGTTCCACAGCTCCCAATCAGTTCCTATCAAAGGGGAGGATCAAGTTCAGGGGTGTTTGCTCATCCCAGGCACAAGGCACAGGGAAGGAGAACAATGGACCTCAGATTTAACTGCTAAAGGACTGGCTGATGCTTCAGAAATGAGCTGTTCCCTCTCTCCTGGCAAGAGCTTGGAACAAACGTCAAGCCATCCTCTGCTCTCTGACATCTTCATCTCACTGCAAAAGATGGTGACTTTTCACTGCAGGAATAGATCTAATTATTACCTCAGGGGTAAATATTCACTGATGCACATGGAGAATAAGGCAGGTAACTCCCAGTCTGGGTTTTTAATCCCATTATCAGGGATTATTATCAGCATCATTATCCTACATAACACAAAATGAAACACACAGGGGAAAATGCCATTGTCTTTCCAGTAATGGAAAGCATGGACAGGAGAGGAAATAGTTTCTCTGAGTCATGCTCCCCACCCAAATAATAGAAATAATTCTGTGTGGAGGAGCAGATGACATTATGGATTAGCTGCTGTTAATTTTCACCATGAAGCAGCTTCCCTAGGCAAATCTCAGCATGGAAAGCTCTCTCATGAGGTGGCCCAGGGTCTAGAGCTCCATTCTTTTTGAGGCTTGCTGAGAGCTGATGCTCTGCATCCCTTGTTTGTCAGGGATCAAGACTGTAGGCACATTACTCCAATCCTCCCACACCAATCCAGGGATGGGAACAGCACAGGAAAGAGAAAACAATTGTTCTGGATGTGGAAAACAGCCCTGGTGTTGCAGCCTGTGGTTTAAGAGCACACTCATGTGTCTGCTACTCTAAGCCCAGTAGCACTGGTGGATCACAGCTCTGGGAATCCCAGGAAGTGCAATTCTCCAGCTGCCAAAGCCCAAAGGACCTCCTGTGGGAGCAACATTGATCGGGAAGTGTCCAAGATAGGAAGGCTGGGAAGAGAGACAGAATTATGGGCAATCCAAAGGTCCATAGGAAGATGGAAATTCCATCCCTCCTGGCAAAAACTTGCACCCAAAGCACCAAGGCTTGTACAAACACTGACATGCCAAGGACAGGGATGGATGAGGAAGAAGTGTCTCCTTACTGATTTGGTGCCACCAGCAGAATCACTGTGTGCAAGAACTCTCAGCCTGCAACCTACTTGTGCATTTATCACTTTTAATCCACCACTTTCAGCTTGCTTGCTCCTCATTGAGCTACCAGTTCTATAGGATAATGTAAATTTTCCAGAGGCACCAGGAAGGTGCCACAGGGAGATGTGTTACCTAGCTTTACAAATAACCCTCCTTCCTCAATGTTGTCTTGCTAAAAAGTTCTTGAAAGCCACAAAAATCTGCAGGGTTTATACCCAGCAGACTCAAGGATGGAGCTCTGCTGTTTTCATGACAGTTTACACCTCTTTTCCCCACGACTTTCATAAGAGTAAGTGTAAGTAAGAGTACTACTATAGCACTGTAATTACAAGGTGATGCTGCTGGAACAGACAGCCAAGCTGGGACAGGAAGGAATGCTGCTGGAAGCTTTCTCATTGTGAGCTCCTTCTAGACTAAATAGCAGGACCTGACTGATTTCAGACAGTTCTCAGACCTGCTTTAACTTAATCCCCATTCTGCAACAGCCTCTGTGACACCTTTCAGGGCTTCAGGGTCCCTTTTACTCTTTGTCCTCATCAAACCTGCCTGAACTCATTGTGGTCTGCAAGGATCAGCATCAGAATTGGGTATTGCAGAGCTGATATAACTAATGAAGGTTTTACTCCAGCTTAAGTGAGAGCTGTCTTTCTGTGTGGTGAGAAGGGTGAGGTCTGAAGTGTCCAGGAAATTGGAACCTTCTCCACCTGGTAAGGCTGCCTCCTGCTTGGGAAGGGCATTAATGGTCCATGTAGGAAGCACAGAAGGCCTGAAATATTTCACTATTGTTATCTCTACAAGGGTTTGGTTCCTTTGGTTTATGCAATTATTAGAAGCATTTGCCCAAGGGGTACCATCACTTCCTCTGCTTTTGTCAGTGCTCAGCAGCCTCCGCCACCGTCTTCCCCAGGAAATTTTGACTCCTGAAATTTTACCTTGATAAATTTGCTTCCTCAGGAATCTCTGGAGGGAAAGTCCCCACTCCCACCTGTGGGCAGGAAGGTAGGCTGTCTCTGATTTCAGGAACTTCTCCTAGGGAGTAACACTTTCTCGACTCTCGACTGTTCAACCAAACAAGAGCTCCAGTGTTTCCAGCAGTGAAGGGCCCTGTCAGAGCAGCCTGGAGGAGTTCCCTGTCCATTGGCAGCTGCCCACACTTCTCCCTTTGGGAGAGGATCATTTTACCCATGGATCCCAGCAGATCCAGAGGCTGCCTTTTGAGCAGTCACTATAATTCAACTGCACTGGGACACTATGTTCAAGGAGGTTTATAATACAGGAAGGGACTGGAATTAGTGGGGGAAGCCTTGAAATCATAGGGTGTCTGGTTTAAATAAAAACAACAACTGGACAATCTATTTCTGCCAGGGAAAAATACATTTAGATTTTAGGGTTCAAATTCCTGCATTGAAAATCACCCTCATGGACTTTAACTCCACAACATCAAGGTCTAAAGCTTGTATCCAGCTGTAGATTCCTAAACACAAGACAAGGGACAAGTTGGGTTTTTTTGTTGTTGTTGTTGTTTTTGTTTGTTTTGGTTTGGTTTTTTGTTTGTTTTGTTTTTTTTGGGTTATTTTTGCTGGTTTTTAGATAGTAATTTAAACCAAATATCACTAATTTAAGAGATTAAAATTGCAGCTAGAATACAATAATGGAAATCTACTGTGCTTCAAAGATTGATGCCTCCAAACCACCTATTCTTCAGTTTACAATAAAACCTGATAAATCCTAACTGGCAGTACTAGACCTTGGGAAGAAAGAGGAGCCAGGTTCTTACAGAATATTCATGCCCAGCATCTAAGATTCTACAGGATCTAGACTTCACCAAACCTTTGTCTTTGTCGAGATTTGGGCTCAAATCCTGTATTGTTGCTTAAGTCTAATCCAAGAACTGTTCTTTATTCAGCTATATTTTAATTAATAGTGCATAAAAAGAAATGAAATGAAAAATCTGTCATTCATCATGCTTGCACATATAGCTAAACCAGAGAAAAATATCTCTTTACAGAACTAGCACTTCATCTGTCCAAAAAAAGGAGGTTTACTTTTTGCCATGATTATTTTTCTTCCTAGTTTTTATTTTTCGTGTAGGTTGGTGCAATTAAGCTCTTCCCCTTTCCTTTTTCTTTCAACTCCTTTTTCTGCCCTCTTTTTTTTTCAGTCCATTCTTGTGTACTGTCCTTTTCCATTTTGCTGCTGAGGAAAGATGATTGAGAGGGGGAGAAGTGAAAACCCTCTCAAAACACCAAATTTCTTTGTACTGGCCTGAGGTTAAATTAATAAAGACCTTTTTCTTTCCTTATTCATCCTTGCTGGGACCTGGGGGAACCATCCTGCAGGATGAGCTCAGTGCTTTGCAAAATTATCTCAGGAGTGGGTACAATGAAAGGTGGGTCCCAGCCAGAACTCCGGATATGAGCATTTCCCATCCCTGTAGGGGAGTTGGGATTTTGACATCGGGGCTTGTTCCTTTCTGTCAGGACTGGAAGCCAAATACCCCTGAACATCATCAGGGCTCAACCCCAAGGGCTCTTGTTTCCAGTCAGATTTCTGGGATGAGCAACCAACAGTCCTGAGACAGCAGATCCTGAGAGGCACAACAGCCAAAGGCTTTTACAGGAATGAAACCATCTCCAGGGCTGGCCCCAAGCCCCTTGGCAGCCCTTGGCTGTCACTGGGGGTGAGAATGTGCACATTCCCTCAGGCAGCAGCTCCATGTGTTTCTCTTCAGGTGTCTAAAATCAGGCTTGTGCTGTTTTTCCTGGGTCTTAGGAGCATAAGGCAAACACAACTTTCAATCCACAGCCCCTGTAAAGGGCTAAATCCCAGCCCAGCCTTCGAGCCCAACTCAGCTCAGCCCAAAGACAGTGGAAGAGTCACTCAATTCTTGACACTTTAGTGACCAGACCAAAAATAAGCCCAAAGTAGAAAAAACCTTAAAGCAAGAGTAAAAGGAGCACTTGACTCTCAACAGCAGCTGGGATCCCTATTTTTAGTTCTACTAGAATTTTAATTTTACTCCAGTTGCAGATGTAAATGGGTTTCCCCATTTCTTCCATGCTGTTTTTCCCCCATCCAAACACGTTCTGAAGGTGCTTTCCATGATCACTCAAAGGAATATCAGTGAAAGTCATTCAGTGTGAGCAGCCGCTGAGAGCACTTGGAGGGCTAAGTCTGCACTTAAATAATCACGTTGAAAAATAAGATGTTAAGACAGCTCCTCAGCCAAAAGATGAACAAAAACATCTTCAGTGTCCTGTGGACTCATGAAAAACTAGCCCAGACAGCAAGAGAATTGCATTTCTACCCAGACTGACTCATAAATGATTAGAATGGGATTAACAAGGAAAAAAAATTAAAAATTCACTGGAAATGTTCCCACTGTAAAGTAGGGCTGAGTCAGAAACAATTATTTTCATCTGGGAAGCGGGAAATTCCATTTTGTAAAACTTACTTTACCCTTTCTTGGAAAATGGACAACTTTGCTTTCCTTGGGACTTAGAAACCTATCATTAAAATTTTTGTATTCTTATATTTATCAGTTTCATTGGACAGCAAAAAACCACCACGTACTGCTTCCTATCTCAGGGCAAGAAAGTGGTATTTTTTCCCATTTCTACATTTATTTCCCCACCCTGTGATGTAAATCTATCAGAATTCTCCAAATTGGACAAATCCACTGGGTACTAACTGCAAAAATACCCAGCAAATGCATCTGCATTATGCATTTAATGCAAAACCATTTAGTTGAAGAAAATACTGAAGTTTCCAAATGCTGTGTTTACAGTACATCTCTGACTGGTTTGGGTTTTTTTCAGTTCAAAAAGTCCCAGGATGGTTTGGGTTGGAGGGGGCCCTAGACCTCACCCAGTGCCATGCCCTGCCATGAGCAGGGACAGCTTCCACTGTCACAGGTTGCTCCAAGCCCTGTCCAGTGTGGCCTGGAAGAGAACAGATTCATTACAAAATATTTCACTGACTCAGACAAGCTGAAGTATCTTTCATGCCTTCCCTAACAGTCATCTTTTTGTTTCTAGAATTGTCTGCAGACAAAATTTGATTTAATCAGCTGTTCAGGCTTACAAATCAACTGAGTAGAAACTCTTGCAGAGTTTTTTTTTTTTGCAACTTGATGGTGAAACTAATTTATTAGACGAATGATTTCCACTTGATTGCTCTCTTCACTCTCCTTGAGTTCTGTGGCATTTAAGACTTGTGGAAACATTTTCTGTGGAGATAGGAGTGCTGATGGCACTATCCAAGAACAACAGAGAACTGATTACAGATTTCATAGACTATCTAATCTAATTCCTGTATAAACAGGCTATAGGCCTTTTTAAATTAAATGTTATTTCTAGTCCAATAGATATGGTTGAACTACAGCACAATTCTGGAAAGAAGGGGAAAAGAAAGACATCCACAGATAAAGAATGTGCAACAACTTGGACATTGTATCATAGCTCCAGACAAGCAGCAAAATCATGAGCTGTTACGAGCATGTCAAGGCTCTGTGGAAAAAAAAATATTCAAAGACAACTAAATTTTGATGCATTTAATGGTAGATGAAACACTTTGCTGTTCACAGCCTGTGTTTCCAACAGAACAGGCAATAGGGAAATGTTTCATCTCATTTCTAGTTCACTGTGACACACGAAAAAAAAGAACTAAAAGGTAACAAAACCCAGGTATTTTCTAAGTTCCTTGTAAATGAGTGTTGCCCAGTTGTGGTAAATTTGGTTTAGATTTAGGTGCAAACCTCTAGATGCACTTAAATCAGTGTCTGTCTTTTCCAAGTTGATTGCTGTGTACTGGACACACAGGGAATGGGCCATGTCCCACCCTGGCTTGGCTAAAGCTGGAGTTTCATCACATGAAATTGTAATCTCTGACTTGCACACTGTAAATACACTCAGTGAGCAGCACAGAGAGGATTACCTGGAAAGTATTTCTCTATTAAGCCTCTTCAAAAATCAGTCCCCAGGCAGGATTATACAGATTCATTTCTTCAAGGAGTTACCCAGATTTTGTAGCATTAGCACTGTTCTAGGACAGGATGTCTCCACTGTTGCTGATACGACTTACTTACTTTTCCCTCTCTGAAAGCCATTTTCAAGTTTTCAAGCACAGCTTCAATCACTGACTGGATGGAGAATGAACAACAGGAAAAGTTTGATGCATGGCAGCCATGGAAAAGTCTTGCCAAGCTGGGACACTCAACCATGAAAATGAAGTGCATAAATCCTTTACCAAAGACCTATTTTATGTTACGGGATGCAACACAGAGCTAATGCAGAGCTGGAATCAGACACTTGCAAACATCACTGAGCAAGAAACTAGGGAAAAAGAATCCCTTTCTCCCCACTCAGCACTGCTTGGAAAAGCTGTTTGAGACCTGTGTGTGAATCCTTGCCATCCCAAAAAAGGGATATTCATAAATCAGCTTCACAGGGCCACAAAGAGCCACTAAATGTGTGTCCAAGTCTGGAGGAGAAAATAGTGCCCTTATTCTGACACATTCACCCAGTGATAAGGTGTCATTTACAACACCCTCACCTCCCTTGGCAAGTGCTACAAATAGTTTATACAGAGCTTGTTGTGCAGTGATGTTAAGGAAAATCCAATTATTTCCATTTCCTCCAGCTGTTGTTGGAATAGAAAAACCTATTCCAGAAAAGCTCCTGCCTGATATTCTGAAATGAGAATCTCTGGAAGAGAAACAACATCAACAACTGCAACAACCGTCTCATTTATATATTTTATTTTTAATTAAAAAATAAAGGTTATCTTAATACATCTCTTGCAGCCTTTGGGCAAAATGCACCCTTAACAAGACTCTATGAAACATGATGCACATCTTTTCTTGGCACACATCTTATAAAAATGCCAACTTCCTGCAGCAACTTTGGAAATCCATCATTTTCCCCAAACCCTGAAAACATTTAACAGTTGATTTAAAAAATCCCTACAAAAATTAGAAGTGGGCCCAAAGCAAAAGTTCCAGATCCAAGCACCCAAAAGTTTTTGGAGCAGACTTATATCCAAATGCTCATCCCATTCCAAGTTTTATCCCACATCACTGCAAATTCACAGAGACAGCACCCAAACCACCCAAGGAGAGGCAATTGGAGCTGACCCAGATATGGATCTCCCTTTGGAAGCTTTGACCTTAACTGGGCCAAAGCAAACCTGGGGGTCTGAACCGTTTCCTAAAACTGTTTGTCAGGCCCATCCCTAACAGAATTAAGTGCTGGTTACATGAGGAAATGGTGCTGTCAGAGCTCCCATTCCTCGGCTATCCCTGATCTGAACCCAGGCCAAGCTCTTTGTCCACTGGCACCAACAAAGGCAAGGATAAAGCCAAGGGAACACACTGACCCTCATACAAGCAGCACACTTGCCTTCCACTGCCTGGGAGAGCCCTAGGCTTCTCAAGGAGCTGTCCTGGGGTTCTATCTAGGCATGGGTTTCCCTGGAAACATGTCCTGGCCCTGGCTCAGGCACCTGCCAGGGAAGCAGGCTGGCACCACTCCCACGGGATGTCTTTATTCCACCTGGCCCGTGATGGCTGATTCCCAAAGGCACAAAGTGATTAATCTTTACACTTAGACACAAGGTCTACATACATATACATATACATATACATATACATATACATATACATATACATATACATATACATATACATATACATATACATATACATATACATATACATATACATATACATATACATATACATATACATATACATATACATATACATTTATATATATATGTACACACACCCCATTACATACATATTTAAATATATATATATGTGTGTGTATATATATATATATATGTATATGTATATATTTGGGTTTGATTTTTGACTTCTGTCTTTTTTTGTTTGTTTGTTTGTTTTTGTTCTTCTTTTCCCCTCCTTTCTCTCCCTTTTAACTTAATGGTGTAGTCTCCTCTGAGGAAGGCTCTGGTATATGTTCTGGAGATTCCTCTGTCTCCAACAGGATTTCTTCTGGGTTCTCTTTTGTTAGTTTTGGCTCCTCAGAGGGCTGAAATCCCTCCTGTGCCTGGCTCTGAGCCTGGTTGTTCATTTTCTCCTCTGCTTCAATCTCCTCTGAAGTGGGAATGGAGTTTTTCTTTGGACGGCCTTTGGGCTTTGTTGGAGCTTCCTGTCCACCCTTCAACACCTGGAGCAAAGAGATGAACTGTCAGGATTCTGAACTCAGCTGGTCTCAGACATCCTATTCTTATGCCAAATTCCATCTCTCTTCACACCATTCCTGCAGCAATAAGACACTCCAGCCATGGATCTATAGTCAAGCTAACGCCAAATTTGTTAGAAGTGACTGCAACTTCTGCTGGTGCCACATACATCCAAAGAACAGACTAGAACTGCATCTCCTCTTCCAAATCAGAAAACATGGACACCTCAACTAGAGAATGTCATGGCATCATGTTCCCACCAGCATTTATTCATTTATTGTGTGGCTGTCCTTTATAAAATAGCAATTTAACTGGAAAAGGACCATGAAGATGAGAATAAGTGAAAGGTGATGGGAAAATATGAGAGGCAAAAACTAAGCTCTTCAAAACTGCTCTGTTTCCATAGAGCAATACAATCTTTTTTGTATATGCACAAAACTAATCCCAGAATCACTGAGATCACACAAATGCCAAAAATGCAGAAGGAGATATTTTGGTTCTTCCCTCAGTTCTATTCTTATTTCTTTCATTCCTTTGCTTTGTTCTCTTCCTACTGCCTTTGGTCCGCTCTAGCCCACCACATATGCTGCAGTAGGAACACTTTAAAACAAGAGACCATCTCTGTGAAAAATGATCAGGAATAAACCAAAATTTGGTATAAAAAGACACAAGTCACTTCCATTATGTTCAGCTTCCAAATCTGTTCTTTGCAATCAGTTTTTAAGAGCCATGAAGAAATGACAAGGACCCACTCACCATTTTCTTCCACTTCATCCTACGGTTCTGGTACCACGTCTTCACCTGGAGCTGAGTCAGCCCCAAGGACTGGGCTAAGTCAAGCCTGGGAGACAAACCAGACAACAAAATGAGTTTATGGAAGCCAAGAGGAGCTCAGGTGCCAGGTGTAGGCAGTCCAACACTGTCAGGGCATTCAGCAGTGTCTCTCTGATCAGTTTTCTCGAGAACAATCACACAAAAGTGGTAAAACCCATGAACTTAGGACACAAAGACAGAAGAACATAGGGTGCTCCTATGGAAGACACAGGTGTCTGCAAGCTCTCTTTACTTGAAGTGTCAGGGTTTGTCTGCCCTCTTGGAGACACAAACCTGTTTCCCTCCAACTGCTGACACTCCATGTTTGTCCATGAATTAGGAGCTACTGGTACATCACATCTGTGAAAACCAGGTCACTGGTGTCTGAAGCAAACATGTAGGAACAGACACCCAGCATCAGCTACTCTTTGTATCATATTTCTCCTTCACTACCTTCAGATTGGGAATCGTGGTTCGTTTCATTCATGGACCATTTCTCATGGAGTAGTAGTACATCTAAATTTATTAATTTCATATATATTCTGCTATTTAGGCTTCTAAGTGAATTTATTTTTTGTATGTTTAGCTGCAGGGTATATGTGGCAGAAAGCCCATAATCCTGATTCATCCTCCACAAATCTCCAACCCATGCAAGTTCATGTGAACCCATTCATTATTTCTATATTAAAGCCCGGGATATGAAGCAAATGCTGCTCAGAGTAGCTCCTGATCCTTCCCCACAGGTGATAACACCATGCATCTGGTAGTTTTGTAATGGAGTTGCACAAGGGATGGAGTTGGAAATCCCCATCCATGCCAGGAAAGTTCCATTTGGAGTCATGCAAGTCCTGCAGGTGGGACAGCTCCAACTCAGAGCCACATTTCACAGTATTCTGCATTCTGTGACTTTTTGGCAAATATCTCCTTGCCTTTGAACACATTTGTCAAGGCCAAGTTTTTCATAATAAAGCCTCTGTTACAGCTGGGCTCATCAGGCAACCAGATTTACATTTGCGAACATGCACATACCCACACCAGCTCTCTGTGCTCCACTCAAGGATTCATGCTTCTCCCCCACTCTGGATTCACTCTGGACCTGCAGGCTTGTTCTGCCACTACATCATATCTGAAGCCATTGATTTAAGACACCATTGCTGTTAAGAGTAGGACACGTCCGAGTCATTACCCTGATGTACTCCTTCCCTCACTATGGACAAACCATGGGTTTCAGGTGCCCTCCCTGGGCTGCAATCTCCTATCCAGGCCAAAAGCTGCAGAAGCGAACACAAACCACAATCCACTTGCTTTGCCATGTTTCCAGGCATGAGTGGACAGAGAGAAGCTCAGCTTAGCCAACCCTTTGTGCCCTAGTGCACATGTCTGGTAACACATGGATTACCTGCAACCAGCTGCCATCTCTTGCCACATACCTCAGTGAAACCAGCACTGCCTGGAAACCCAAGGAAACAAACAGAGGGGAAGTGGTACATGGGCAGGAATTGCTCATCAGCCTCAATGAAGCCAAGGAACAGTCATATGAGATTATTAATTACCAGCCTTGAGTGCTTCAGCAAAGTGTCAACCATCTGGTGATGTGAAGCTGTGAGAAGTCAGTGCAGGCACAGCAAGAAGTCCAAAACTCCATGACACAGGTTGGCTATGGCCAGGAATTTTGGTCTTGCAGCAATTTGGTGACAGGCAGTAGAAGCAGAAAATGCCATCTTCAGAATAAATTTAAATATTGGGACACTTCTCTCTGTGGAGTGCAGGAACTGATACCTTTTAAACATTCTCCAGGTTTATAAACTTCCTAGGAATTGGATGGGTCATCTTCCCATAATTTAAAGTTGTGGAGTAGGATTCAAAGCCCTTAAAAAAGCTAAAATCTCGCTTAGTTTGGTTTGCCCATGTGGTACCAAGTAGTGCCTAAGAACTTGTCTATGCCTCTGCAAGGCAGCTTTCCCACCCCAGGCTCTGCTTTCCAAGCTTATGGACTGGCACAACCTCCCCACTGAATTGCTGCGCCAGGCGCTGGACGAAACCAGCTCAGGAGCAGCTGAAGATACCATGAACCACAGCCATGAACCAGCAGATCCCAGGGGGAACCAAGTTCCATCTTTTTTTCAAGTGTGCAACAGGAGTAGGAAAGGCAGAGATCCTTCTCTCTGAGGAAATCTCTGAGCCTGGAGATCTGCTCCCAAGCATGTGTATCATCACCCGACATTTCCACTGAGATGATCTATTCGTGTCACCTTTGATCCCAGGAAAAGTAGCCTTGAATTTGAATCAGGTGACCTGCTGATGGCTGCAGCCAAGGGTGGAGGAAGCTCGGTGGAGCCAGAGGCAGCAGCCCCAGCCAGGGAGCGTCCAGTGTGGGACAGCTGAGCAGGGCTGGAGCACACCTTCTGCTCAGCCCTGTTCCTGCTGCGAGCGACAGACCTACCTGTCGGGGGTGGAGAGGTACTTCTGCTTCTGGAATTTCTTCTCCAGGCCCATGAGCTGGATCTCGGTGAAGATGGTCCTACTCCGGCGCGGCTTCTTGGAGCGCGGCGGGGGCTGCTCTGCCTCCGACTCGCTGCTGGCCGGGGCCTCGCCGGGGCTCAGCGCGGCGCAGCGGGGCTCAGCGCGGGGCTCAGCGCGGGCTCAGCGCGGGGCTCAGCGCGGGCTCAGCGCGGGGCGCAGCGCGGGCGCAGCGCGGGCTCAGCGCGGGGCGCAGCGCGGGGCGCAGCGCGGGGCTCAGCGCGGGGCGCAGCGCGGGGCGCAGCGCGGGGCTCACGCGGGCGCAGCGCGGGGCTCAGCGCGGGGCGCAGCGCGGGGCTCAGCGCGGGGCGCAGCGCGGGCGCAGCGCGGGGCGCAGCGCGGGCGCAGCGGGGCGCACGCCGGGCGGGGCGGGCAGCAGCGGCGGCACGGCGGGCACGGCGGGCACGGCGGGCTGCCGGGCGAGCACGGAAAGGACAGGATACGCCCGCAGAGCGGGGGAGCCTGGCAGGGAGGAAGAATAGGCGAACGAAGGTCACTTCAGTGCAGATGTGTTTGAGTAACGGCAGAGCTGGGGAGACGAGGGGGACAGGGACAGCTTTCCTGGCTCTGCCATTAGCTTGTTAAAGGACCACAAGCAAGAATATTCTCCACTTTGGACCTGTTCCTTCTCCCAAATTGCACAGCTTCCCTAACCCTCACCCAGGGACAGGGAAAGGAAGGACTGCCTTTCCACTCCTTTTTTAGGAGCTATTATAATCATTGAAATAATCTGTCTAATTACCACGAGAGATTAAACTGCAAGCGAAAGATCAAATATATCCCCATTCTGTTCCCAACTCTGTTTCCCTGGGGAAACTAGGACAGGGTTCACTTGAGACAGTTACCTTTCCTCCCCTTGCAGGAAACACACAACAGAGTCCAGTTCACAATTCATTCCATAACCCTTTAGGCAACTGCATCAGAACCACTCTCATTCTCATTGCCCATGCTGATCCTGCTGACCATACAAGAAGATGAGGATGAATAGATCTCCAGAGCTCTTCACTGACTGAACTCTGCAGACTGAACATCTGCACCAACCAGTTGATACCAGCCTTAAAACCAAACCAGTTCTGCTCCAATCTTTTCAGGTCAGGACTGTTCTGGGATGACAAATCCAAACATTCCCAAACACTAGAGGAAATTCTCTTCCACATCAGGCCTTCTGATTTACAGCTATAGCAAATTCCTGCTCAGACTTAACCCCAGGAAATCAATTGTTCCTTTAAAGTTTGGCCAGGGAACTTGAGCTACATATGGGAAACGTAAACTCACTGTAAGATATACAATGTGCAGAGTCTTGGGCAAGTCACTTTCTTACTCTGTGCCCCATTTTACCTCATATGCAAGATGGAAACAATCCTCCTTACCTACATCACTGGTGGTAAAACATGGATTAAAATTTAATGTACACAAAGTATTCAGAGATCTTTAGATAAATGGGACTGTGGAAAGGAACATATTAGACCAGCAGGCCTGATTGTGAAACCCTTCACATGAATCATCACTAATGAAAACAATGATCTCTATAGCTCAATGAGTGTGTTGGGGTGAGTAACTCCACACAGTGGAAGAAAGGAGTTGCCAGCCTGGCCTGCTGATGACCTGTATTCCTCAGCCCTCTCCCCAGGTGTAAGGTTGTGATCACAGGAACCAGGTCCTAGGTGAGCTGGGTACATCAAAGAACATCACAGGTTGTTGGTCGTTGCTTCTCTCCTCAACCACAGAAAATTGTGCAAAAACCAGCCACTTACAAAGCAAGCTTGGGAAACTATTGTCAAAGCCCAAAATCCCAACAGACTGGGATATAAGGATAGCTGTGACTACAGACTGGGGTTTAGGCAGACTGGGCCTTCAGTCTTGCTTTCTCCTCCACACCTCTGCAACACTAAAAATCAAAATATTTCCATTAAATGTAAAACTTTCCACTTAAACCACGAAGGAAGCACTTGCGAGATGGGATCAGAATTGCCAAGCCAACCTTTAGCTTGTGTCAAACTTTATCTGCCTTTTCTCTCTGGGAATTTTTTCCAGCTGAAGACTGTGCTGATCGACAGCACCACTGAGTAACTTGGTGGAAATTCTGCTTTGATTGATTCAACTTCAGTGGCTGTTCAAAGATCATAAATTAGGACAGAGTGTTCTCTCCCTTGCTTTACACCTCTGTCCTTTGCTTTACACGCTAAATCTGTGCTGGTATTCATTCGCCCTCTGACACCGCCCAGCTAGAAAGCAGGTAAAGCAGATGCCACTCCCATTGCCTGTGTCAACCCACCACTGTTCATTTCTGACACTGGGGGATAACAAAAACTTGCTGACACACCTGTTTCAGCCAAATTTGCCCCAAAATCATCTCCTCTTGCCTCCTGGAAGGGTCTCTCCATTTCTAGAGTCCTATGCAGGAACACTGAGGCCACCTCCACCATGAGAGGTGCTCCTGGGATGGGTGCCATGAGATTCACGAGGATGTCATGTGTTGATGTTTTCATTTGCTGCAGTCCTGGGACTCAGCCCCAGTACACAACTGCTCTTGGTCACTCAGGCTCCAAGAGGCTTCTCAGATCCCAGTTCTACCCCGTTCTGGACAAGGAGACAAGCTTAAGCTTACCCCAGAAAGGAGTGGGTCCAGTCTTATTACATCCCCTTATGCCACTGCTATGGGGTCCTGGTTCAACCCTGCCCGTCACAGAGCTCCTGCTTCTCTACAGGTTCATCCTCCAAACCTTATCCCGCAGCCCATTCCTGTCCTCACTCATGGGTAGCTTTTGGCACCAGATCACTGATTAATCAATACTTTTGCACCTCCATATATTTCCAGCAGGGCTCTCCATAAAGCACAAAATTACTCATGAATAATAAATCACCAGAGCTCAGAAACCCCTGCAAGGCTCCAAGTGACTGCCACCTCTGGATGAAAGGATTTTTACAAGGACCTTTCTTCAAGGGAGGTCAGAAAAGTTATTTGGTATCAGAGCAACCAGGTATATTTGCTTTCCTGTATGGCAGGGCAGCAGCACATGGCAGTGCTTGAAGGGAGGGGAGGATGGTTACAATGGTCCCAGAGGTTAAGATCTGCCTTCATCAAACAGAGAAAAGTCTCTTCAGGTTATTTTTCTAATAGTCAGGTAAGATTAGGACTAAAGGAACTGCTTTTAGAGATCAGCAGCAAGGCCTTGGCTATTTTTGCAGGGTACAACAGGTGGTTATTAGAGAAGCAGATGACACCATAGTTGTTTGGGTCTGGGTTTTCAAGTGCTCAGCACCTGAATGAAGTGATACATTTTTCAAAATGCTTGGCTTAGCACATGCTTATTTTTGGTACCCATGTCAGGACACAAATTTATTTACAGCCCTTCTGAAACTGAGGTGCTGCCTCTGCATGTCATGGTTCACAGCTGCCAAGCTGGTTCGAGTTCCAGGTGCTGCACAGATTTGTGAGGCTGATTTGGGATACTTAGGCTGCCACTAAGTATTGTGTATTTGTTTGCCATTTGTGCTTGTAGGAGTAACCTTTGCTTATGGTTTGACACCAACAGTTGTGACAATGCTTTTAGAAACCATTGTAAATAATGAAAGCATCGTGATCAGCCTAGCTTATACAGGACTGCTTAACTTAGTGCCCTTGGCCTGGTGAGGATACAGGATGGTTGTGGCATGGAGTAAGGAATAAGGATGGCATCTAGAAAAGACAAGAGGGCCAAGACTGCAGATGTTTTTGGGAAGAAAGCTACAGGTCAGAAAGGGGCCAATGCTTAGAAGCCACTTGCAAGTAGAGAAAACCAGAAATAACTTATCTCTACATTGCCAGAGCCAGCTTTCAGTTCCCAGAGGACAAAACCCAAGTTCAGTGTCCTGCTCTGGATGTAGTTATCCCAAAGTTCAAAGGAGCTGAAGCTGAGCCAGTCCATAGTCTCCAGTAACACTGTTAACATTACTCCCCTTAAACCATCCATACAGTTCTCACCCTTAAAAAGCCTTGCCTTCCAAACACCACAAAATCTGAGGTGAGATCTTAACTTCACATCCCCCAGAGCTCAAAGGTACTGCTAGACTGACACGGTATTGTAAGAATGGAATCATTTCCTAATCTTCAACAAATTAAATGCTGGCAAGGAGCTCTTGTCTGCTCAGCACTGTTGTGACACGCTCTGTCTCCCAAAGTGGGAAGAATGGGAATGAAGAGCTCTTTCTTTCCATACCTGCCTTTCACAATGGTTCCACTGAACACGTTCTCACCTGCACTGTTGTGTGAGCACTTTTTCTGACCCACTGCTCTTTTGTAATTGAAAGCCCAAAAGCTGCCTGCATAAACCAGAAAATTAGGAATTTGTTACTCTAGAAACACACCTAAAGCATTTCACTATTTCCATCTAAAATTGTCAAGAGGTCCCACACTCCAGTGGTGGAATCACCAGTGGTTTAGGACTCAGGAGGTCTCACTGCTCTTCACAGGGTAATGGTCTCCTACTATGTGGTTTTCTACAGAAAAGCCCCAGTTTTATCTACTAGAATAATTCTAATCACCCCATTGCCTACGGTATTCTTGGCCTCACTCTACTGCTGAATACTTCTCAAATACTCGGGAAGAGTAAGTATAATCCCATGCTTCCTACCATGCACAACTGAAGGAGCGCTGCCTAAAACAATAGATTTTTCCCTGTAATTCTTTTTTAACCATTCGAATAATCTCAGCTTCAAGCAGCAAGAAAGCTTTTATTTCTGTTCACCCCACAAAACAAGTATCTGGCCACTTTTGCTAAAACTAACCAAGGGCTAAAAATAAAAAAGACATTGGATCTGCAGAGAATTTTCTGAAAACATGCATGATCTGAAAACATTTTGCTTTGCTATTTAAATCTGCGTTGGCAGCTACTGTACAGTGAATAACAGATCTGCAGGAAGCACTGCCCACATCACCTTGGCATGAATTGGCCTAAGCAAGCCACACAGGGCTAGGAGAACCCTGGACTCCTGTTTCCTAATTATATGTCAGATATTTCTGCAAAAAATGCATCATGGTTTGATGTATCCAAAAAGTCTTTTGTCATTTGTCTTTTCAGCAGCAACAAGAAGATGTTACATCAAGAAGACCAACCTGAAGCCATCTCCACTCATCTTCTGGGATGTTTCTAATAAACTTTTTTTACACTTCTTCTGACCACTACCTAAGACACAGCGGGTACACCACCACTGCACCAGATCACCTCGCAGAAGTTGTAATTAGAAAGAAATACTTGAAACGAATCTTTTCCCCTTGTTTACCCCCTCCTTCCCTGCTCCCTGGCTTAATTTCAACCACAACAGACACAGAATGGAAGGAAGAGAAAAAGGAAAGCACTAATTAGTCACACGGTTTGACTGCCGGCAATGGAAGAACAGTTTTCCTCCCAGGCAAACTCAGTTTCCAAATGTTGTTTTGGAAAGCAAGAAAGAAAAAGGAAGGAAAGATTTATGGATCAGCTCCTCTTGGCAGGTCAGCCCTGCTCGGAGGCAGAATGAATCTCACTCAGAATAGGCTGCTGCGAAAGGTAAATAATAAAAGAAAATGAATTTACGACTCAGGAAGGTCTATAAATCTCTCATCTCCTGAGTGTCAAAACAAAGGGAACTGAGAAGGAGTTGAGTTCATTTAGGAAAGAACTGGGTTTTGCTGAAGGAGCAGGCAGTCTCCTGACAGGGATAAGCAAACACTGAGTGAAGCAAGGAAAACAAAAGAAGCACGTTAATGTTAAGAATTAGTTGAACCAAACAGTTACTTTAATGGGGAGGGCATTACACTGACTTTTTCCACCATAGATCCTAAAAGGCAGAGATTTTCCAACCATACCAATTCCATGGATCTCAGCTAGACTTTTGCACTGCATCCAGAGCTGAGCAGGGACCTGGTACAATCCACGAACTCAATGTGGCCTAGGAGCCAAGTGCTAAAGACAACAGCCAGGTACCCAGTGTGTGCTGCAGGACACATGACAGCCCCTCAGCCAGAGTGGGACTTCGCCTCATGGTTGCCAGACCTGCCAAAAGCTGACAGAGACAAAACCTGACCCTTGTACAAGGGCTCAGTTTCTCTGCTGAGCTTCCTCAGGCAGCACATGGACCTGCAGCACCTCTCTTGTGCATCAGGAGTCCCACTGAGGGCAGGAAAGCAATTCCTGCACTCAGGTTAGACCTTATCTATTTTTGATGACATCAGATTTAAACCGTCTCTGCTCCATCTATACCAGGGTTAGGCACTCAGAAGTTCCCCAGACATGGGAGACTCTTTCTTATTAACCATTAGAAGGCATCAGGTTCTTCCCAAGACCAATGCTGTGTTCTACCAAGCAGCCCAACACAGACATGAAGGCAAGAGGAAAGGGAAGAACAGCAACAGGCTGTGCATATACCAGAAAAATTCACATCCTCTCAGGAACAAGTGTTTTAGGAGAGGGTTGAGGAAAATTGCCAGGTCTCTCAGACTTCCTTGATCCAGCCCTTTCCAAAGTGCCTGGCCCACTGAGCACTATCATGAACACTTGAATCCCAAGTTTAAGAAATGACCTGGGCGATGTCTCTGCTATGCAGCATGGTGGGAATGGATCCCTCTGCTATCTCCAGAATGGGAAGCAGCAGAGACATGCCAGGGAATCACTGCTCCTGAGCCAATTATGGCCTGGGCAGGGGTGGGCTAATGAGGTTGCAATCACTGTGCTGACAGCTTGGCACTTCCCCAGCTGTGAGTCCATGTTTCTGCATGGAGCAGCCCTTGGAACACACTGGCACAGGCACTCCTTCAGAGCTGGACATCCAGGCATGGCAACAAAGCCTCCCTGAGCTGTCCCTGAGCAAAGCAGCTGAGCCTAGAGGTGGTACCTAAGTATGGAATTAGATGTTTTTAGTACCCCTCTCAAATAAACCTTGGACAGAAAGGTGGAGATGGGTAATTTGTTAGAAACCCTATGTATCAACCAGTTCAGGCATTGATTCCCTTCTCATCCTTTTTAGTCTTTCGTTGAGACAACCGTCAGATCCTCAGATACAATTCCTATACCTCGTTTAGTATTGGAAGAGCTGCAAAACCTGCAGATAATCCTCTGAGCCTTTACAAGTGCCACAGCTCAGCTCTATAAGCAGATTTTTCTGTGGCTATTACATATTAAATGGGAATCCTGGAACTGGGAGTGTTTGAAAATGCTCTTTGTTGCCATTCTTCTTCTCCAGCACCTCAAAGCTCAGTGAAAGCTAGCCCTGTTTTGGGAGAGGAGAATTTTCTGTGGTTTGGTTTCCTTTTCTACTTGCTCTCTTTCTTTGGACACATGTGGAAATCGGTGGTAGCTAAGCTAGAGCTAAAGTCTCTGCACAGGAGCAGAGGGGAAGGGCACTTCTGGGACATTTTGAGAGCTTCCAAAAATAATCTCAAGACTATATCCAAATGAACAGAGACAAAACTTCCATTGGAATTGTGTCTTAGAAGCTACAGGAAAGTAGGGCAATCAACCCTGAAATCTTAAGTGCAGAGTTGGAACATGAACAGACACCACTGGTACTCTAAAATAGCACCAGTGAGGTTCTTTGGAGTAAAGTTTAACTTCTCCTCAACCAAATATTGCAGGTACATTCACACTAGATTCTTCTGCCACTTCAATGAACCCTATTAGTCCGATAAGGACCACAAGTCTTTATACACCACAAACATTAAATACAATTCAGTAACACAGCAAAAAGTGTAACAAATTACTTCTCTTCATTGTGGAAAAAGCCAGACCTAAGTGATGTCCATGGCAAAATGCCCATCAGCTTCAGTGGAGCCAGGATTTCACCCGCATGTATCCACACAAAGAAAACAGAAGACAAAACAAAAAGAAGGAAATTAGTGCAGCTAATTTTAGCACAGCTAAAATGACCCTTTTTTTTAGGCATTCTGACTGAAAGCCAGTTCTTCAGGAGTCCACACCTTTGTATGAGCCAAGTGGGAATGGGAGAAAAAACTGGCAGCTAATCAAATGTCAATTTTTGACCTCAGATTTTCAGGTGGGAGAAAACCTGGGCTCATCCAGAAGTCATGTTCAACCTTCCCTAAGAGAACAGTTCCTTTTTCTTCAATCACTTGTTTTTTGGGGGTGGCAGGTTTTCAGCTAAATCTGTTGCAAACAAAACCACTGGTATCACTGGAGGTTGACTTAAATGATGCTCCTCCCCAAAGCATCTCCCACTCTGCAAATCCCAGTACAACTCCCCAGGGATGACTGGAGGTGGACACAGCTCCAGCTTCTTTTCTCTGTGGTCTGGGACACTTGGAGCTGTGGCTGAATTCAGCCCAATTGCAAAACCACAGGGGAAATTTCTCAGCTCTTGGAGCTGTAGGATCTAGATTTTGTTATAAGTCTGTCCCCATTAGCAATTTATCAACACATTGCTGTATAACTTCTCAATAATAACAATAATAACTTCTTAATAAGTTTGAATGATGCAAGGCATGCATGCTGCAGGCCTCCACAAAAAAACCCCATCAGAAAAATAATTAATCCTTATTTCTGACAAACTGGCTTTGTTCAGGGCTGTAGAGAGGGGGAGAAGATGGTAATGCACCTTGAAGCTGGTGTGGAAAGGCATGGCTGTGCTATCCTGGGACAATCACTCGAATATCCTGGGATAACAAAGCTCAGCTGCCGAGTTTATTCTCAACTACTGGAAAGACACAAGCCAGCACCACCTGGTGCTAAAGGCTGCTGTCCCTGACAGAGCAGCCTTTCTTCCAGGCTGTCAGTCAGGCAGAGGTATGTGCCAGGACCTTGTCAGATCCCCAGTGAAGAGGAAAATTTATATATAAAGAAGATTTATTTTGTTTTAAAGAAGCATTTAAAGAATCTATTTGGCCAGCACTCAAGAAATCCTTTGTGGCAAATGTAATGGCACTGTGGCTTCATCAGCAGAGAATGAATCAGAACAGACACCACTTCTGTACTTTGAATTATTCTGCTTCATGTACTCAAATGACAACCTGCCTATTTGATGGGGGCCCCCCTTGACTCAAACCTGCCCCTGCAGCCAAACTGAGAGTGGCTCAGAGAGGTCCTGCTCATTGTCTAAGGCTACACAAAAGGGACTCTGTCTGGGATTCCTCATCTTTAGCTGATGATTCCTTTAAAACCTAGTCAGTGGGAAAGGAGGTGCTCTGAACACAAGCAGATCTGCCTTCATATTTGTTGGATACATGGGTCCAAGGCTATTGGGACATCAAATAGCTCCCGAGGGAAGGCAGGTTTGGAAGTGAACCTCTGTTCCAGAATCCTATTGCTTGGATTCGGAGAGAATTCTAAGCCCAGGCAAGATCAATCCCAGAGAAATAAACACCAGCACATCCCTCTAAAGAACAACACTCAGGCAGTGCAGGGAAGTTCTGGGGTACAGTCCAGCAGGTCTCTGCCCAGATCTGCACCAAGGGACACTTTGGGTACACTATGGCAACTTCAGCTTGAAACTCTTTCTTTTGAACTGAGTCATGTTGAATACTTCAGCCAAGAGTTCCCTCCATCCCTGAGGAGAAGGCTCATCACCCATCACCCAAACTTCACATGTGGAGCAGCCAAAGGATGAGAGAATGGAACAGCTCTAAAGGGTGGATTTACAGGAAGTTTCTGGTCTTGGCTATTGGGGATGGAGAGGGAACACAGCACTGAGACACCAGAATTCTCAGGGTGTCTCAGTTTAAGTTGCGACAATTTATCAATGACAGACATGACCAGATATCATGGGACACTGGGAGAGGCCAAATTGATTTCTCTGTCCAGATGGTGCCACTGGTCAAGGAGCAAGATTTGGGCTTTGATGGAGAAACAGCTCATCCTAGCTGAGAGAGTAGAATTTGATAGAAGGGTAAGTCCTGTCATGTGCTCTGTTCTGCTCCCTGAGCATCTCTCCCTGGTCACTGCCCTAGCTTTGAGTCTATATGGACCTTGGGCCAACACATTATGGCCATGCTTATATCCTCACACATCTGACAAATGATTCAGCTTCTCTCGGGATTTCATAGTTTTATGGCCAAATTCAAACACACAATGCCATGGATGCATAAATCAATCAGTCCCTCACTTCCTGCTCTCTTAATTATTATCACAGCATCCACAAGCAAACACCAGCCTTGGCCAGCTGACTGGCCGTGCACACTAAAGCACACTTCAGGTTTCTCAAGCCCACCCTTGTGTGAGCTCCAGCAGAAACCTGGCCAGAAATATCACTACCTCTTCCTGCCCCAAGACTCCAAAACATGATGCTGAGTGACACATGGAAAAAAAGAGAGTGCAATTGTTTCTCAGCACCAGACTGTGTAAATTTTGCCTGATGGATCTCTTGGAAAACACTTTTTCCTTCTCAGGAGAATAGTGGACCAGTGTTTAAAATATACAGACATCCCGCTCTTTCCCTCCCTGCTGAAATGAAAGGGAGACTTCAGCAAGTGCCAGTGTTAACCTGAAATGGACCTGTCACATCTTGGCAAAGCCTCTGCCTCTTATAGCTGTGGCTTATAATCTCAAGGGTTGCTTTATTAATAATTTTGCCCCCATCAGGACACATTTAGGAGAAAGCTTGGTCTCTCTGAGCTGCATATATGATTCTTTGATTTTGCATCTATTCTAACACAGAGAAAACCCATCTCTGTTCCCTCTATGGACAAAAATAAGCTCTGTGAACAATTTGACTGAACAGCTGCACAAACAATGCAATTTAGAAGGATGCAAATGATACACGAGCAGGTTTTGTTCACAGCCTGCCTGTCCTTTGTGATTGCCAATTAGATCAGTGGTCTTAACCTAGCTCTGGTGGTTGCAGTAAAGAGAAGAGAGATGCAGAGGGAACAAAGCCCAGCATTATTCCAGAAAGCTGAAACCCTGTTAACAGAGTCTAGAGCACCTTGGAAGAGGATTTCCTCCAAACCTGATCTTTTTGTTGGAATAAGCTGACTATGTCACAGCTTCCATAAGCACAGGGCATGGCTATTTTTATCCTCTTCACATCACATAACAGCACACCCATGTAACCTCACAGATCCAATCTCAACTGAAAGAGAAAGAATTGAGGACAACTCAACTTTCACTTTTTGGATGGGGGAAAATATGCGGCTGGATTTCCAGGTTACAGAAACTTTTAACTTCCAGCCATTCTACAACATAAAAACCAGTCCCAGAAACTTCATTTCTGAAGCAGCTTCCTTGACTTCAGGACTCTGTATTACATAAAGTCAGTCATGAGCTGAAGATGTTGCAAGAACCATCAGTCATGGCTCCATCACCACTGTCTGCAGCCATGAGTGTCCCATATGGACAGGGGCAGGTGGATGCTCCCACCAGTTACACCTCAGTCTCCCAGCAAAGTGATAGATGGAAGCCAAGACCCAGCGTGTTCATTCCAGGGTCAGTGGTGTATTGGGATTTTTTCAGCTGAAACACAAAGCAAGTTTCACTCTTAGAGAAATTAATCTAATCTCAAAAAATAATTTGAAAAATGTCTCAAGGATGGGCAATCTCCAAATGGACACACACAGAATAAGCAATTCCATGAGAAAAATGTCAGCCTCAGAACTGCAAAGAACTTCGGAGGCATGAAAGCAGGTATGTGCCAGAAATGTAATGACAAGGTTTTCCTGGATACCAGGCTGTCCATACCACAGCCCTGACAGAAGGATGAGCCAGAGATTCCAGCTGGTGAGCTCCAGCTGTCCTGACCTCCTCCTGCTCAGAGGAGCTGAGGCTGCCTCATCCCTTGAAGTGTCCAAAGCCAGGCTGGATGGGGTTTGGAGCAACATGGGATAGTGGAAGGTGTCCCTGCCCATGGCTGGAACTGGATGAGATTCCAACCCAAACCATTCTGGACTTCCAAGATTCAATGATCTCCAAATCTAAGCCCTCACTCATGTCCAACATACGTGTGTGATTTTTTTCTGTTCTGATAGAAAGTCAGCCAAGGAAACACTGTTTTCATATCTCCAGAAAAATTTAGATTAGACTTTTGGCGGAGATAAGGCCCAAATTAACCATAATGGATGGAATTAGGTTTCTACAGTGCTCAAATTCAGCCTTAATTGTGAATTAATGCTGTTATGGGCAGAAATTTTAGAAGGACAACTGTTGCAAGGACAATTGTAGCTCCAATCCAGAACTACAAACATGCCCTGGAAATGCTCTGATTTAGGGATTGAGGTGGGAAATTTAGAGATCCAGAGGGAAAACCCTCCCTCAACCTAAGATTTGAAGTCAAAGCTTTGGCTATCACCCACCTCTGGTTACATCGCTCATGGATTCTCCTACGAGTTTCCTACAACCCCTGGGAAGTCAGGGGGAAATGTAGCAGTCCACAGGGATTTTGGGGCTTCATAGTCCCATTCCAATGCCAGTTATAAAATAGGCAAAAAACAACACAGCCCTTTCTTCCCTTCACAGGTAGATGGGTGTATAATTCCCACTAGCATAAGAAAAGCTCCAGGCTGATGGGAATATTGTGACATTCCCACTGACTTTACTCTGTCCCATAAAAGCACCAAAAGAACAAAGTTCTGTCCACTTAGGTATAGATTTTGGGGAAGAGGATCTCAGGCACAGTATTTCCATCCCTGGCATTGCCTTAATGCTCAATCTCAGCCAACTCCCTGAATCCCACGGGACTTCTGCTTTCCCCACATGCAAAACAAGGGCGATAACACCAACCCCACCAGTGACATGGCCTGGAAGGGACCCAGCAGTGGCCAGGAGGGGAGGCAGAGGTCTTGCTACCTCCCATTAATGCAAGGCATTGCAGACATTGCCCATTAACACACTGGACGAGCGCTAAGAACTCTCTTTTGTGTCACAGGATTATGAAATTCCTTAATGTGCCATTAATATATATGTTAATTTTGAAGCAATCCATGTGCCCTGCTCTTGTGCAAGCAGCAATGTTTCCACGGGAACTCCTCCAATAACAGGCACAGATACAGTGTTTGGTTTTTCCAACAAAAACCAGCTTTTTTAAGCTCAATTTTAAAAAAATTCTCCTCACCAAAGAAAGACATTCTGCCCAGGATCAGCCGGCCCTGCCAATTTTAACATTATGCTGATCTAAGTAATTCTGCAGGGAACATTTTATGTATCTCCCAAATCTCACCATTACCAGACTGATTTGGCACTGCTGCGATGAAATGCATCTTAGATTTGGCATTTCCACATGCAAACAGAAGAAATCTTGACATTGACAGTGTTTGCATTAAAGCCTCTGAAACAGGGGCTGTATCCCACCTGGAATGTTATTAAACTGTCCAGAGAATTTGGGCAATTATTGGCATTTACTGCTCTCTGATGAAAACACCCAACACTGCTGACCCATCATGGAACTGGTTTCCTCCTTACTTTAAGCCATCCGACAGAAGTTAAAGTTTTGATGTTAGACAGATGTGATGTTGAATCCATATAGATATAAATATATAGTTGATTAATAAAAAGGTGAGTTCTGTGTCTACTCTGTGTATTCCAACCACCATAGATACTCTACCACCATATGCTTTACACATACAGAATGACAAAGTGGAGGGAAAACTGTAATTGAAACTGTGGCAAAATCAGAAACTTATAATCTGATATAAAAATTGGCTCAAACACCTAAAGATTTAAAATTATTTTAATCCTTTATTAAAAATAAATTAAGAAAACAATGTTTAAGGCATTTGAATAGCTTGTCCCTTCCAAAGGCATAAAGTTTCAGAATGACGACACATTCCTACTTGTTTACAATTCAAAGGGAACAAAGTAAGAATCTTGAAAGGAAAAGAAAAACCCTGTATGAAAAAATAATTTTGTGAGTTGTCTTCTCACACTTTAAAAGGAGACAAGGAAAAGGCAAATTTAAATTATTTTCTCCTCTCTGTGGGTCACCTTTCATTAAATTGCTGAGAAAACTCCCACCAGGACCTTAACATCTCATTTTCAGTGCTGCTGGGGTGAGGAGCCTGAATAAAAATAAATGGCTTCTTCAATGAGACACATCATCCATCGTCAGCATGTAAAACACAGTCATTAATCACAGCACAACCTGCTTATTATGGGCATTCAAGCACTGGCAATACAAATGCTTATAAAACAGGGTCTCCTTTCACAATTCCTTGCCCTTGTCTCTCAATAGTTTAGAGGATTAACCCTTTTGCAGTGAGGGATGGGCAAACTGGTTTTGCCTAATTCCAAACCAACCTGACATCATGGGTTCAAAAGTTCGACTTGAACTCAAACATTCTCAGGTGCAGTTTGTGCTGAGGGAACAAAGAGCTCAAGGGGAGATAAGGCAAGGAAGATAGTGAAAGAGCAAATTGAAGAACCTTACAGGGCATGGACTGAGTGTAAAAATCCAGTAAGAGACAAAGGATGGATAAAAAAAGAGTGATGAAAGAGTTGAAACTCTTGCAAAGTAATAAACACAGTTTTGTCTTAACACTTACTTAAAGTGATTTGTAGGGAGGTCTCTTCCTTCCTACAGGAATCCTTCTGCTGGGAAAAAAACCCAGGATTTTACTTGTACTTAATTAATACTCATGAAGAGCACCATTTAGCACACACAGTTAAACATACACAATCCCCACTGACCATATGACTTTGGGCTTCTCTTGCATTTCTTAACAAAGGATTTTAAAATACTTGACGCTAATATGCAATGAACCACCAATCTTCTTTAAAAAATGGGAAGCATGAGGCATTCACCTGGCTCCATGTCACATATGAATTCAAGGACAAAGCCAAGTAGGGATGGCCCAAGCACAAAGCGCTGCCTGCAAAGCTCTCAGCTATCCCAGTTATCCCTGCTCCATGTCCTGAGCTGCCAGATGAATGAATGCTCAGCAGAAAATGGTCATTTATTTACAGTCTGATGCAATTCTTTTTCTTTTTCTACACACCCAAAGCTTCTGTTGACTTCAAGGAGAAAATTAGTGGGGACAGGAGGAAAATCAAGAGGTACTGAGAAAAGCAGTGTTTGGATATCTATGTGGCAGGCAAAAATATCTAAGCCCCAATATTTACTGATAATTGTAACAAGTGAAACACCCGAATGAAGAAAATTCTTGTGGAGAAAAACTAGACGAGGTGTGTATTTGAATTTTCTCCGGAGGTGTAAACTGGCAATTTGTCAAACACTTAAGTTTGTCATCAACTGGACAAGTATTTCCAATGTTGGTATCAATTACTGGAGGCAAATGACCCATGACTGGCTTTGGGGAAAACAAACAGTTTGAGAAGACAAATTAATACTCCACCACATTTTAAATTACACTAAAGCTACACACCAGGTACTGGAAATGAACGCTGAACTTTCTTCTGGGTGGATTTTTCAGTTAATTAACATTGCAGCAATGGGTGTGGCAGCAACTCCATTATAATTTGCTTCATATGTAAGAAATACTCAGTGAATGCCTCATAGGCATGACTGGTTCAGAGTAAAGTGGGATACATCCCAGAAAATCATCATCAAGGAGTTAAAATAAAAAAATATCTTGAGCTAGAAGAGACTCTCAATGATCATCAAGTTCAACTCCCAGCCCTACACAGGGCAAAATCACACCCGAGGTACTCAGAAATTCAGCATTGGCTCTACTTCCTAGAAGTAGAAGAACTATGAGGAGTTTTCCCAAGTATTTCTTCTAAAGGAAAGGTTTTCTTCAACTAAGTCACTGTCAAGACACTGTGATGAATGAAAGGCTTCTCAGTATCCTTTGCTGCCAAAAGAATTCTCTATCCTGTAATTTACTACAGGAAAGCACCAATTTTATTTTGTGGATGGAAGATCAGAAATAAAAACCACCAGCAGGTGAGAACTTTATTGATGGGTTTGCTTTCTCAAAGGCACCCCCAAAGTTGAGCTTGGTGGTGCGCCAATGCTGTACTGAGCAGTGTCTGTGAGGAGGGAACAGCAATGCTCAGGTTTTAAAAAGCTGCCAACTGGCTTTAATGCATTTTTACAAGTTGTATCATGACTAATTGTGCTAATACTGATAAGGGAGAAATAAGGCCTGGATCAGAAAAATCATATTAAACATATGATTTAATATAAACATATTAAAGCCACAGAGTCACCAGTTGCCATCAAAGTGTCTTGTTGCTCTCGTGGCAGTGCTTTTGCTCAGTGACATGGAAGAAAAGGGACAGTATTTTACCATGATTGAATATGTGCCACAGAAGTCCTGTACCAATGTCTATCACAGTTCTGTCCTTTTTTCCTGATTAAAGCTGCTGGATGGGTATCATTTTTCCCCCTCTCCAAAGGCCAAATTTCTGTTTCGTAGCTGCCAACTCTGTAGAATGTGACAATGGAAGCTATTAATTTATCCTGCTATTAATAGAAAACAAGGAAAACAGAAAGGCCAAAACAATTACAAAAACTGTGACAGCACAAAAGAAAAGGAAGTGATTTGGCAAACTGAGTTTGCCAAACCAAAGCCCAGTCCATGGAGCCAGGTACACATCAATAAGAGACTCCAGCACTCCATGCCAGCTGGGCATGCAGTCAAATTCATCTTTTCCACTTCCATACATGTCCAGCACCTCCATCCTCCTCAAAGAACCTCTTACAGAGCCAAAGCAAAATCATGCCATTAAAACCAGGATCAGGCCCTATCTTTCATTTTAGCACAACCACTACAAAGACAGAAACCAAGCCAGACCAATCCCACACCTTCAGAAGTACTTCCAGCACTTGGCATGGACTGGGAGATCATCTGTGCAGAGAGGAATTTAGTTCACCCAGAGATAGGTATGATCCCAGTGAACAGACATTCCTTGCTGTCTGCACAGCTTGCCATAACCCAAGGTTTGGATGGGATGGCACTTGGGATGTGGAGCTCTGACCTCTCATGAGAGTCATACAAATGCAAGCCAGGAAACCCTACATCTGCAACTGGGAGCTGTTCCCTGGCTCTGCTGGAAAATGGACAGGAAGGAAAACTTCTAAGGACAGAATGAAAAGAATCAATACAGAATGTATAAAAAATACATAAATTGTCTTAAAGGAAGCCTGTGAATCACAGTTTAAAAGATAATCACAATTTAAAAGACAATCTACCCAATTTTGTGAAAATACCGCCATACTTGAACTTTTTTATAAGTCCACCATTTTATCATGTAGATTATTTCTTCTTAAATGTTGTATTTGGATGCTGTACTTCAGCTGATAAACAGATGAATATCCATAAGCATTCCAGCTTTGGGATTAGCTCATGTAAGATTTTCATTAATTTATGAGCTGATACTTACACAAATAAGCTCTCTAAATCTTGACAATTAGATGAAACAGCAGCAGGATTTCTACAATCTCCTTTCAGTCATCTTTGCTGCCTCTTCTGATGCAATCACTTCAGCAGCAAGTCTGTGATGGACAAATTCATCTAGAGTATCAATGGCTGTGACATCTCTTCACAGTGGACAGGTGCTCTGGGGATTAGGCACCCGCCAAAGAGGTCTCTGTCGCTGCCACAAGAAAAACGCTTTTAATAGGGCTGTACAAATAAAACCTAATCAGTCAGGATTTCATAAATGCTTTTGTTTTAATGTAATTTAAGTGCTGAACTACCGTACAGTAATGTGCTTTAAAATGTTTACAGTTAAGGCATAATTGAATTTGACTCATTCTGGCCCTGATCCAGGTATGATTTAATTGACTTCAGTGGGAGTTGGACTGGGCTCTAAGTAATTTTAACTAAAGTAATCCATCAATTGTTCCTCACCCACTTCATCAAACTCCTTCCTATCATTTATGATTGCTCTGTAATTTATTGCCACAAGGTGAAACCAACCCTTTTAACTTCTGGCATGGCTTCCTGACCCTCAGTGGAGAATTTCACCATATGTAGCCACCTAAACCAGACCTGCTCGAGGAAAGCCAAGAGCACAACACAGCTAAGCCCCAAACCTCTTGATACTATTCACAGAAACCTCCAAATATCAGCTCCTCCACAGCTTAGTCACCTCAGGAACAAAATGAACTGTTAGCAAAGCTGTCAAGAGGAGGCTTGGAACAAAACAGGCAGTAGGGTGAAATTAAATGCATTCACAAACACTTGCAAATTTTTTTTGGCAAAAAAAATCCCATTTGGTTCAGACTTCTCTCCGTTTTATTCTATCAATGATTACATTACTGCTTTCTATTTCAGGGGGCCTTTTCATAATTTTCCTCTTTGAGCTACAGGATTAAACATCCAGAGCACTAGGCCTTCCACAAGGCATATCATGTTCTGTGCAACACGCAAGGAGACGTTCTTCCTCCACTGCTAATTTTATTTCAACGATGACAGGTTAATCTGTCATAGAATACCCTGTTTAAGTAACCACAAATATATCACACACAATTCTCTGTCTTCTAAAAGAAAAGGACATGTTTTTATTAAAGCTTCAAGCCTTCTGTGCTTACACAACAGAGCTCTGTTTTTTAATGGATCATCGTAGGCAGCCCTACACTGGATGTGGCAAGAGGCACCTGCACACTCAAAGGAACAGGAACCTGTTGCTTCAACATTAGTTTTCAAAACGTCTATTAAAATTTAAGGTGAAATTCAACCCCTGTAAGGTGAAATAAATCCCAGTTTAAAAAAACCCCAACAACTCCCTGGCAGGAAAAGTAGTCATTAACTGCTCTGTGACTTACAAAATAATCATTAAAAGAAATATCCAAAGAGAAAGGGTGGCCAAGTGTTTAAAGATGATTAAGTGATTACATGGAAGACTCTCTTATTCTGATGAAAATCTAAAAAAAAATCAGTAGCAAGATTATCCAAAATACATGGCAAATATAAATACTTCTAAATTGAACCCCTTCTCTGCATGAGTCATCCTGTTGGAGTCAGACAATGAACTACACGATTAGAAACCACTGGCATGTAAAAAAATTTACAAGATAAGACCTGAACATACACATCCAAACACACTAAGGTCACTGAAAGGTTGTTGCTTGGAAAAAAAGACCACATATTTGCAAATTTTCTGTTATCATATCTCCGAAGGGAACTGTAATTTTGTTGTGTGGTTGTATGGAACGTTCTGAAAAACTGTTTTTCCTTTCATTCAAAAAGAAAAAAAAAGGTGATTTTTTAAAAAGAGAAAAATGAGAAACAAAGCAGATTTGTCTGTTAAGGTTCTTTCAGGTTCTGTGTTTTAGATAGAGCTTAAATATTCTGGATGTGCTACCTGGCAGTCCGAAGATTTTGAATATGAGTGCAGGGCTCCATGTTAGGGAAGATGGGGTTTTTTTGAAAGACTGTTCTTCACCCTTCTCTTTAGTTACTTAAATGGATCTCAGCTGTTCCTAAACACCTGAATTACCTTCATGGTATCCGGGTGTTGTTCTGAGCTGTATTCTGGCCAAGAATGGGTCAAAACGTAAATGTGCATGAAAAGGGAAGTTACTGGGAAATGGAAAATGTTAAGTATTACTGTCTTAGCCAGGTCCTAATACCAAATCTCTATATTTTTAAAGATGTCATTAAAGTGTAGCTTTGGGAATCCGGGCTAGAAATCTCTCAGCTAAATTGTCCCACAATTCTGGGAATCCAAGAAATAGTGGATAACATCAGACTTCTAATGCTCATCTCCCATTAGCTTGTCCTTGTCATCCTATTCTATTACAAAATTTACACAAATACAACTAAGATCATAAAATAAGTCCCAAATTTTCCAAGGAACTGTTATTTCCTAGCAAGTGAAACTCTTGAACATGTTCTTGGTTCTGCAATCCAGCTGGAGTGTTGTTTTTAAAAATAAGCCTTCTGAATTGTTTTAGTATAATGGAGTCAGTTTTTATGAACTGTAAGATAAACAAAGGTTATGTTTGTATTCTTTTGTGAAAGATGTTACTTGAAGGACTTCTTAAGTGTCCAGTGGAGATGGAGAGGTGGTAACTTCTCTGTCCAATCGCTGGTCACTGTCCAGAAACTTATAGATATGAAGTCAGCAATAAACTAGAGAGTTCTTTTCTTTTTCTCTACCTGAACACCTGTTATATGTGCTACTGTGTTCGCTCTGTGCATCACAGTAACACTGGGGCAATTCTTACACAGAAATGACTGAAAGTGTTTGGTTGTAACTTTCTCTCCTTGAAAAAGAAAAAATAAATTAAATTTTGCAATACTAAAAGTAACTTCATTGCTTTGCCAAATGTCTCATAAAAAGCGAAGTGCTATAAAGTTTTGCTTCAGCCTTTAGAAGGTAAGTTTTCAGTATTTCATTCCTGATTATTTTCTCTGGTCTGATTTTACAAATACACACACTTTTTAAACCTCTCCCTTGTCAAGCTAAATTTATAACATTTTGCTTTGGTCTGAACTGAAAAGGACACATAAAGATTATTTCTTCAATCTACCAACAATCCAAAACATCAGTTTTTCCGACTTCTCCTATTTTCCTTTGGATATGATACGATTTTGTACATGGCCTGCAAATGCAAACCCAGGTTTCCAGCGGCTCCAAGAGGGGCCACAGTCACTCCTAACACTGGACGAGTTATCAAGGGCTGAGCAGCAAAAACAGATCAGAAGAATCAAGCAATTAAATCTCTGAGGAACCAGAGCACAGCCTTTCTCCAATCCAGCAGTGGATTTAGAAAAAACTCAAGCGACTGTACTGAGCAAGTGCCTCCAGAGCTCAGCTCCTGGTGTGGCGATCACTCCGGCTCTGCCATCCACTCCTGCATTCCCTTCCTGCCTTCCCCACAGGCCTGCACCGACAGCATGGAAGGGACTGTGAGCTGGAAAGGCACAGATTTTGTTCCATCATCCAAACCTGCTCACGACACTCCTATCAGCAGAAAATCCATCCTGGAGGTGGATCAATACATTGCCAGAACTGTGATCCAGGGAACTCTCTGTCACTGCACTCAGATGGGAAAGAAATGTACTGCTCTACACAACAGAAGAAAAAATACAAAGCCTCCTTAGTTACTGCCCTGCTCTGCTCCCCAGGCCTGGTGGGGTGATAGGAACTCCACACAACACATCAGCTCTAAACAGTCTCCTTTCCTTTTCCTCATCTTCCCAAGTGAGGATTTTTGCCCTTGTTCATGCCCGGCTTGTCCTGTAGCAGTGCTGGGGGTCAGTGATTCTACAGGATGTGACAGTGTTTTCCTGCATCCTACAGACTCAAGTTAAATAAAAGTCCTCAGAATAGTAATGGCACTCGGTCTGCACTGCAGCCTCCGTGAGCAGTGGCCAAACTGAGGACACTTTTAACGAAAGAGCTGCATTTAAACCTAACTCACCGTGCAGATGGATTTAAGCTGCGCTTCAATGCCAGCTATGAGGCTTTAGAAAATGAGGCGTAGGTGTCAACTTTCCCAGTGGAATCCCAGATTCCTTACTGCCTCCTATTATAGCATTCCTCCACAATGCTTATTCAGGTCCAACCACAACCACAGTGCTGATTACTTGCCACAGTAGGTTTTATTGCAATCTCCGGGGTGTGATCTGGTTTGCTCACTGTAGTTCTGCCATTCATTAATTGCTTTGATTCACTGTTAACAGTACCGAGATAAGACAGCAAAAGTCAGATTTTATTACAGATATTTTAACATCTGGCACTGAAATTTCTTTAGAGACAGCTTCTCTGCTCAGTCCTGAGACCTGCTTTCAAATCCAGACTCAAATCTGGGTTTCCTTCTGAAATGACACATCTAGTACTGCATATAATCCAACAGAGAAAATTAACAGGCACTTCTCCAAGTATCCATTTATGATCACCCAGCCCATTATTATCCCCCATATACCACTTTTGGACATTTCTGAACTAGATTTTCTGCTAAAAACATCAAAACACTTAAAACCCAAGATGGCCATCCTAAAAAACACTAGGCTCTTTAAAATTATCTGTTGTGCCCAATCTGCAGCAATTACAGAGGAATCCACTTTCAGTCCGTAGGTTTGTTTCATTTACCTTGGTTGGTAAAGTGCTCCTCATCCACAACAGGCTTTCCCTTGAAGGGCTAAAATAGACAGGGAGTTATGAAGGGTTTGAGAAAACTCAAGATTTTCCCAATGCTGCTGCTGAATAAATCCCACTATAGGAGCAGGGACAGAGTCCTGACAGGAAATCCTGACTTTTCTGGGTTTTCAGAGGAATACTCAGAGACAGCAGCATAACTGTGACTGCAGCTTTTTCCATTTTTAGTCAGAAATTTCATCTCTGAACTCTCTTATATCTATTAAAGATACTTAATAGCTTCACTAATACTGGATCACAGACATCTACAGAGAGCACTTTGTATTTCTCAGAATTAACAGAATTCCTTTCTAATTTTGCCTTTACTTTTTGCTACTCAACTGTAGAATTCTACTGATCTTTGTGAGTGAAACAAAATCAATACAGGCAGTTTTCAAAGTAGCTTTTTTTTTTCCTTCATATGTTTGCACAAATAATCAAAAAAAATCCCAAGCAGCCTTGCAGCAATGCAGATTTCCATATGGAGACATTTTCAGCTTTGCAATTTAGTTTGGCATCAATTGTATAAACATGCAAATTCAATTTGGCCCGCTTCCCCCAACATTTTGGGACACGTTTTTCATGGACTCAGGAGCCATTTAAGACACATCGATCTCCTGAGCACTCACTTCACACAGCACAGGAGCCCTTTCCAAGAGCTTGTCCTATTGCCTGGGCTGTGGCTGCACTCCTGGCATCCTGGGGATGACAATCCAAGCCCAGCTGCAGATGCCAGGCTCAGGGAATGGGGGACACACTCAAGCCCGAGTGAAGGTGCCCCACCACTCCAGCTCAGCTTTATTCACTGGGATTTATCCAGCTGTCATGTTCCAGGCTGGAAACATGATGAATGGATGGCATCTCACTTCTCCCCATGCTGGAATACACGCACAACATGGATTCCCTTTTCCTTTCCCAAGCCTTCTGACTTCCCCCAGGAATTCCTTAGCAAAATCTGTTCAATTTAAAGGAAAGGATTCAGCAAGTATTTGAGCAAAAGAAACAGCTTCCACCCCAATTTTAAGTAATGTCCCACAGTAAAATCAAGCATTGCCCATATCAAGGCCTTTTGGAAGATAATCAGGAGGAATCTTGTGCGGTGGCACATAAACACTGAGCTATTTTAAGCCACAATAAATCTACTTTCTCACCATGGTTTCCTAAAAAGGCTGAGGTGACTGGGTGAAGACCAGAAGGACCAAAGCTCATTCTTTGTCTCCCAACCAACGACTCCCCAAAGGCCCCAGCGGCTGCGGGTACCCGTGAGTTTAATACAGAAAATACTATTTATATGAGGAAAATGGCAGTTCAAAAGACCCCTTTGGAATAACCAGATCCCAGTTTCATCCTAAGATAAAATAACAGAAGACAGACATGGGACTAGAAGAGAAGAAGTCAAGATTTGAACAATTCTATACTAGAAACCTGCCTGCATTAAAATCCCAACCACACAAATCCTGAACGTCTTGAACACAAAAAAAACCCCAACAAACCCACAACAAAAAAATCCAATCACCAAACTAACAATCCCAATAACAATTTCAAGAAAGCAAATAATAATAATTATTAATGTTCTTTAAAGGAAACCTTTTGCACAGTCCAACAATCAGATCAGTAAATTTTCAAAAGAGAAAAAAAAAAAGTGGAGAAACTTAAGATTGCATTCACTTCCCAAAGTTGTTGCACTTTTAAATGTACACAGAACAGTAGAATCCTCTTCAGCACAACTCCCTAAAACATGGGTAAATATTTTATATCTTAGCAGACAATTCTCTCAGAAAATAAGCAAGGCCACACTGATGCAAGGTATGTTTTTGCCTTGTGGGGGGTGTTCTGGTATAGCAATTAAAGAAAAATCAGCACAGCCCTACCTGAGATATGGCCTAGTAAAAACCTTGGCATAGACATAAATTACTCTGCTGCTCATAAGGATTTAAATTATAAACCACTAAGCTACATTCAAATTTGAGGGATTTTTTATGAGCTCTGGAATAGGGCCTGGTACAAATGAATACATGGCACAGACAATTAACAATTTGTAATGCGAACTTTGCTGAAATAACTGAACTCTGCAATTGAAGGTAACACGATTATTTTTAATCCAGCCATCTCAATTAATTTGGAGAGTTTTAAAAGGTCATCCAAGACCAATATTACTGATTACTCTCACACAATGTCACAAATTCCACTAAGACCAGGGACTGCACACAACTCCCCTCCAGACCCCAGCCTAGTTTTTATTTTCAAACTATTTTAGTTCCTTTGATAAATAAGGAACTTTTCTAATTTGACCTTGTAACACTGCACACTGAAAGTGTCCTCTGATTCTTTATCAGGCTCAAAACTACTAACAAGGCAACTGGATTTTAAATCTATCACTAAACCAAGATAATAAAAAATAGAGGAAACAAACTAGAAATGGAGTAGGTTTGCCTACAAATATTTTTAATTGAAAAATTATATAAAGGCAGTATGAAAAGTGATTCCTATAGGACTCTGCTCAATTAAAAAGCAGCCAACAGCAATCACTGTAACAAAGCAAGCATATGAACAGTGTATCGTTGCTTATACAAATTAATTAATTGTGACATAAGAAAAGCCAATAAAAATATAAGTAACACGAAACAAGATAAATAGTATTTTCACTCAGCCATCACAGCCCAAAAAGTCATAAATCAAAGTGGCATTAATTGCCATCTAAAAATACTTCTAGTCCTTAAAATTTTAATCGCAATGGAGCTGAACCCAGACTAGCATTTTGTTGCAGATTTGGTATTGGTTCAGTTTTTTGGCTCAATAAACATCACATGTTCATATAACAAACTTTAAAGTAATGATGGAATATTTTCACAGGTTTCTATGAAAAAAAAAAAAAAAATGGTGTTGGGGCTTATTCCAAGCTCTCTTCAATGTGAATCTCCCCAGCAACATTGGTGAGCTTGGTATTATACCCTGCGAATGCTCCTCACAACTAAAATGTCAATCTTCGACCTCAAGATGCACCAGGAAAGTCCCAAATGCTTCTTCCACTTCCTTCTGCCTCTACTTGACAAATCTGTTTTGTTCCAATTCAGATGCACTCAGTTAAGTATTCAGCAATTCACCACATTCAAAAGAAAAACTCTTTTCTATTGGGTTAGCAACGTTTTCCGATCTCTCTTCACTTAACCAGGGATGTTGTTGAACACACACGCTGCACATGTACAACATCTTCTGTCTTTCAGCTCCAAATAAATTATAAAGGCATATCAGCCTTCTCTGACTTTAGCCAAGATGAAAGAAATATTAACTCTTTAGCCCATGAAAACGTTTGCAAACCCTGATTCCTGCCTTGAGAAAAAGCCACTGAGGAGATGTTCAGCTAGAGTAACTCATTACTCATCACTGTTTCAAACGCTCCCAACTCCCAGCTATGATAGTACAGTAACAAATCTCTGTGGTTTAGGTCAAGATTCATTTTCTTAGATCATGAAGAGACCAAGTCCTCACTCCCTTCCTGATTAACTCTGAAGGCAACGGAAACTCTCACAGTAAGTTAAATGCCATACAGTGTTTCTATAGTCCTCTATTTCTGCGGCCTTTTATCCCCCAAGTAGTTTGGGAGGGGTTTTTTAGTTTATTTTCACTCTGTGTGTGTGTGTCTTTGTAGGTTTGGTTTCTTATTTTATTTTATTTTAGTTACAGATTTATATTGGGTATTTTTCAAATTCTTTCACATTTAGGTATCTTTTGTGGTATTGTCCATTTCTTAGCCAATAATTTCCTTTCATAAAAAATAAAAATCCCATTGCCTGATACACATAAGGCTTGAATTGTGCCTATACACCTTAGAATCTGACAGTTTGGAAGTGTGGACTTTGGTAGAAGTTTCCCCTATAATTTTAATTCCACAAGCAAATGTCTCTCTGAACTTCACAAGTGCTGCAATTCCATACAGTTTAGTCCATTAGAAGCAGATATTCACAACCCAGCCTGTCATAGGGACAGGTCAGAGCTTGGGCTAGAAACACAACCTTGAGAGCAAATTCATTAAAGATCCCAGCCACAAAGAGAAATAAGGCTTTAATTGAAGAGTAACCACAAGAGACTCACTAACATCACTCTCAATCCACTGCTGAATCATACAAGGATTATTAATGATTATTTACTGAATATACATCACTCTTGCAAATACAATGCTTAGTACACTTGACCCAGAACTATTTATTTTTAAAAATTCTCTCTTTTTTGTTTTCCATGGGGGGCAGTGAGAGTCAAGCCAGCTAGGAAGCACCTCACCCATCCAAAATCCCGAGGATCTATTAGGTGATACTCAGACCGTATTTCTTTATGCTGAGGTAGTTGTACATAGTCCTGGCCACTGCTAATATCCAGGTTAATATTCCTTTTGTGTGCTAAAGCGACTTCCTTTTCTAACTCTTCCTCTTTCTGTACAGAAAGAGAGAAAAGCCTCTTTCCTTGTCCTGATGGATTGAGGTCTGCAGGCAGAAATGGGCACTCTGTGCCTCACTGCCACACACCAAACCGCTTCAGGACGTTTTGTCCAAGCACTGAATTTCACTACACAGTACAAGGGATCAGATCTCAAAAATTCCCTTGTCAGCAACATCTTGATTAAGAGCTATTTCTTATATAAAATATGTCAGTGATCAGTTAGGGAAGGCAAGGGACATCACGCACAAATCGTCCGGAAGAAATAAATGTTGATGGGGGATCAAATTGTTCATGCAACTTCTTTCCAAAAGCTGGTCATCATGGGTCTTAATTCTGATCCAGCCTCCTAATCCCTCCTCGATCTTAATTAACTAATATTTACAAAATAAATATTGAGGTTGAAGGAAGATTTATGCTTAGAGCAAGGATTTACTCTACTTGTCAAACTCTTAGGGTATGCTAACAGCAAGCTTTCTATCAGCACAGCTCTGATAAGAGCTGAAAAGGTCCTTCTTATGTATATTCAGCAATAAAAAGCACAAAGTAAACCAGCAAACCTCAGCCAAAGTACAGGCCTTGTGGTTTTAAACACAACCTAATACAAGGGCAAAATGAATTTTTTTCCTGCAAAGAGAAAGAGGAAAAATAGAATTCTATGACCTTGCAATAGGTATTATTTTTATTGGAAATTAGTCCTTTACAAATATTTTTCAGTAGATAAGATTTTTTGAAGAATGCATTTTAAAGTTGCAGTTACATCATCTCGTTTCTCTTGACACATTATGTGTCACCATAGGAAGTATGGCCTTTTGGGAAGAATAGAAATCTGGTAAACTGCCTGCTTCACCAGAAAAGGGCTTTTTAAAAAATATTTTTTTTTTTTTAATCTGGAATGTATTCTAAGAATACTATTTTTACTTTTAATGTGGAGTTTAAAATGCCCACATTAGACCAGTCTGCTTGAGAAATTTTATAATGCCCATGGTCAAGACCCAACTGCTCATCGTGTTGCCTGTGCGGGGCAGAGCCATATTTATTTGTGGTGTCTGCAAAATCTTTACAAGTATTTTTCCATCTTTGCTGTTAGAAATAACCTACGTTCTTTCAAAGAAAAAGAAAATTTAGGGTAGAAAAATGGTGCCTCTCTAGATTTTTTCCTCCTTTTTCTTCAGTTTCTATTAATTTCTTTGTACACAGTCTTAATGAAAAAAACACCGGAAATTTCAATGAGCATAAGATGAAGGAAGATCTCTACAGGGACTGGGCTCCTGTAGATTAATAATTAATTAAATATTACTTTATTATATAATTAATAATTAATTCATTATCACTAGCACTGGTTATATACTGGCTCCAATGCACACATACCCCAACGAAGATCAGGCTTAACCCTACCACCACACACTGATAGTAACGAAAAATTGATAGTAACTCACTGATAGCTGCTAGTTATTGATAGTAACTAGCAGCGACCCCTGCGCTGCCAACCGCGGGCAGTGGGATGGAGTGTGGAAGCCGCGCTTCGTTCGGGCAGGTTTGGGGTGGCAGCGGGAGAGCCGCGCCCGCCGCATCCTCGCCGCGGGTACCGCCGGCATCACGCTTACCGGCACAGGAGTGCAGCGGCTTGGGCCGGACCAGGAGCGACGGGCACACGGAGTACAGCGAAAGTTTCTCGAAGTAGTCGCAGGTCTCCTTGGATAGGATCTCGTCGATCATGAAGGTCTTGTAGCGCCTCCTGCCTGCCTTGGGCCGGCCGGGCGCGGGCAGCCGCGCCGGGGGCTGCGGGCCGGGAGGGGGCTGGGGGCGGCCGTGCATGGCGGGACCCCTGCGGGGCGGCCAGAGCCGCGCCCGGCTCGCATGGGCGCCCGGCGCGCCGAGCCGGCCCGCTGTGCGCGCTGGGTGCGCGCTGGGTGCGCGCTGTGCCCGCGCTGGGTGCGCGCGGAGCCCGGCCCGCTGTGCGCGCTGGGTGCGCGCTGGGTGTGCGCTGGGTGCTGTGCCGCGCTGTGTGCGCTGTGTCCGCGCTGTGCCCGCGCTGTGTCCGCCCTGTGTCCGCGCTGGGTGCGCTGTGCCCGCGCTGTGTCCGCGCTCTGCCCGCGCTGTGTCCGCGCTGGGTGCGCGCTGTGCCGCGCTGTGCCCGCGCTGTGTGCGCGCTGTGCCCGCGCTGTGTCCGCGCTGTGTGCGCTGTGTCGCGCTGTGTCCGCGCTGTGTGCGCTGTGTCCGCGCTGTGTCCGCGCTGTGTGCGCTGTGTCCGCGCTGTGCCCGCGCTGTGTGCGCTGTGTCCGCGCTGTGTCCGCGCTCTGCCCGCGCTGTGTCCGCGCTGGGTGCGCGCTGTGCCGCGCTCTGCCGCGCTGTGTGCGCGCTCTGCCCGCGCTGTGTGCGCGCTGTGCCCGCGCTGTGTGCGCTGTGTGCGCTGTGTCGCGCTCTGCCCGCGCTGTGTGCGCGCTTGCCCGCGCTGGCTCCGCGCTGTGTGCGCGCTTGCCCGCGCTGGCTCGCGCTGTGTGCGCGCTCTGCCCGCGCTGTGTGCGCGCTCTGCCCGCGCTGTGTGCGCGCTCTGCCCGCGCTGGCTCCGCGCTGTGTGCGCGCTGGCTCGCGCTGTGTGCGCGCTCTGCCCGCGCTGTGTGCGCGCTCTGCCCGCGCTGGCTCCGCGCTCTGCCGCGCTGGCTCCGCGCTGTGTGCGCGCTCTGCCCGCGCTGTGTGCGCGCTCTGCCCGCGCTGGCTCCGCGCTGTGTGCGCGCTCTGCCGCGCTGGCTCCGCGCTGTGTGCGCGCTCTGCCGCGCTGGCTCCGCGCTGTGTGCGCGCTCTGCCCGCGCTGGCTCCGCGCTGTGTGCGCGCTCTGCCCGCGCTGGCTCCGCGCTGCGCGCCGCCGGCTGCCCACTATATAAAGCCGCCGATAAGCATCTCTCCCATCGCTCCGCGGCCTTTTTAGGAGGCTCGGGCTGTCAATCAGGGCACCCGCTGCTCCCCGCCAGCACCATTGTTACCGTGCGCTGCGCTGGGAGGATCCGCCGCTCCTCTCCCCTCCCTGCTCGCTATTTTAAGATACTGACTGGGGTGTGTGGCTTTTTTGGTTTGTTATTCATTTTCCCCCCTCCTTTCTTCTCCCCCTCCTCTTCTTCTCTAGATTGTAATTATCTAAAAAAGTTAAAATGCGGGCTGCTGGAGGAGAGTGCCACTTCCCCGGCCCTGACAGCTTTAACCGACCAGTATCAAACCTATTCCCGGACGGCAAAGTGCTGGAGAGTGGCAGAGGGGAAAAAAATCCTATTTATAGATGCCTTGCAGGAGCACTATGTAGAATTTATTTTTCTCTGGAGTGGGGTTACTTGGACCACAAGTCTGAGATTATTTTCTGGTGGATCCCTGCTTAGTTCAGCTGGATTTTTGCAAAGCCAAGCTCTCAGCCCCTTCTGCTGAGGGGTTCTGAGGCTTCCTCGCTGGAAGTTTTTCTGCCAGGCTGTGGGCTGAGTTTTATTTTTCATCTTCATGGCCTCCGACGGAATCACCAGGACACCCTACTCAGGGAAAGGTGTATCAGGAGGAAACCTCTGGATTAACTGGTTGCTGCAGGTTTTCCAGAACCCACAGCCAGCTCACTAACTTTAAATGCGTAAAGAGAGGCTCATTAGGGAGATATACCACCCCCCAAAAAATACTATTTGCAGGTTTCACACAAGGATTTAAATATAATCTGCAAAAAGTTATCAGCCATCCTTTGGTTCTCATGCTTTGGCAATCCAAATGGCAGCAAACTCTTATTTTAGTAACAGAAAACTCAATCTGTTTTTGAAAAAGGCAACGACCATTTCAAACTTTTTTCAATTCAAAGTCTCATTTTACTTCAGTGATACGGCTGCTTATTTATAGAGATTCAAAATCAAAATAAGACACTTGCATTGTCTACACACTGTCTAAACTGGAAGGCAGGTGCAAGAATATATCAGACTTTCGATATACCCATTGAAATTTTTTTCTTAAAACCTCATTACATTTTTTTAAAACATAGCACAGCAGATTGTATTAAAACAAATTTAAAGCAAAGTGCTTTGCTCGTTTTAAACCATTGGGATGACATTCTCATTTAAATAAATTAGTTGGAAATGGTTTTATTTCTTTTTATTTTGAGGAACTAAAGCGATCTTATGATGAAGAATTTAACTAGAATGATAACGAGTAAGAAGTTCAAGAACTTCTCCACGACATTAAACTCTTTTTGAATCACTTAAACTGTTGCTTTAATTGCTAAACAAACTACTTTGTTAATACTACATTATTAGATGTTTAAGCAGATGAACTGACTTTGTTACAAATCTAGTTTTATGAGTACTCACCTCTTCATTCAGACTTATGTAATTTCAGGAGCACATTTTCTTCGTCTTTTTCAGACATGCTTTTTCCTTTTTTTTAGGAAACAAAGCAATTACCAGCAACATTAACTTCAGTAATTACTACTTGCTGATAATTATTGCGAAGAATATTTCGGAAGCAACAGTGAGCAAGCCACTGATTTATGCCCCAAAGCAGCAGCAAATGGCATTTTACTGCTCTGTATTTCCTCGGGGTCCGGCCAGGAGCTGCAGCCTCCCTACCCCCACTTCAGATTTATCCTGCTTTTCCTGCCTTTGCAAAACCTGACACAACACAGCAGAGGAATGTTTCCTGAAGAGTATTCCAGGAGCTTGACTAGATCCAGCCCAGAAATCAAGAGTGGAAGCAAACTGTGGGCTCGCCGAGCTCACACACATGTGATGACGGGACAAGAGACTCTGCTTGTCTTTAAACGTTTCTTTCTCACATCTGAAGGGCTGAATATCCAGAAGTTTGAGGCTGGCACCTCTGTCCATACTCTAGAAATGTGATGTCCTCACCTGAGCCCAAGCAGATAAGTGGCAGGTGGAATTAGCCCACACTGACACATCTCTAGAAACTTTATTTCTTTTTATTAATGTTTTTTTAAAAAGTAAGTGGCCAGAGCAATACAGTGGGTTATGTCGTATGAAACACACACTGGCTGTCAATCAAAGAGGGGGTGCTTTGGTCAGGAATAATCAGGGGTTTTGTTTCCAAAATTAATGAAGTGGTTGGAATAGCGAACATCTGCCGAGGGGACTCAAACCCCAAGCAGCTGTTGGAGCCCCAGGACTCTTCCCATGCAGGACAACCTTGCTGATAAGTGCTTCGCCCTGAGGTCTCTCTCGTGGTTGAGAACTGGGACTGGGGAGGCTGGGAAGTGAAAGGCACGTTCAGGAGGTTTGGAGGGCAGGAGATTTGACACAGACTGCGTGTGCCAGGCTGGCACCTGCATGCCACAAATGGCAGCCAGGGACCATGATTTCTGCCCTTTTCCATGAGGGAATTAATCCAAGGGACATGATCCTCCACTTTACTGACTAAAGCATTATTTCAGTCAGAGTTGAGGAGGAAAACAGCACTGCTTTGAGCCTGTCAGTCAGTAACAAGTCATTTCTAAGGAAAAGCAGGGAGGTCAGCCCAGCACCAGAGAGCTGGAAACAGATTGTCCAGGAGGGCAGTTGTGTTCAATCAGGAGAGCTATGGCAGCAGACTCTCTAAACTGGGGTTTCTGGAGACAACTAGTTTTAATTTGGAGACAATTTGTGCTACCAGGCCTTTTGTGTGCAGTGCCAGAGCCCCATAGGTGTGGTGCACCTTGGGAAAATGATTAAGCACCTTCGAGTTGACTTGTTTAGTCCCAGCACAAACATTACCAGGAGAGACAGTGATTAAGGCAAGAGGAATTAAGTTGCTGCTGTATTACTAAGTTTGTAATTTAGGTAGTACCCAAGTGGTTCTGTTTAGGGCAGAGTCAGCTGGTTGTGATCACTTGCTGCTGTATTTGAACATTGCCGAGCACACTGGGATTGTTTGCCTAAAGAGAAGAATTCTGTCTGTTGGGTTTTCAGTTCACCGGTTTCCACAAGAATTTAAAATGCAAACCTATTTTGACAGAATGGGCAGGACGAACTAAAGTGCCAAAGTCTGAAAGTGCATTGGGTCTCAGTCTGAATTCCTCTTTCCATATCAAAAGGGCAAAGATACCTTTTGCAAGCCCCTAACATTACCATTTTTAATCACTAGAAAAGTCCCTTTTCCAGTGAAATGCAACCACCTTTGAAAATAGATCTGTACAGACTTAATCCTTCTAAACACTGACACTCTTATCACAAGTGTATTTCACATTTTCAGCATGATATTGGGCTTGATACTTGATCCAGTACAGAAATATCAAATGTGTGGCTAGAAAGAGGAAGGCACAATTTGGGCCAATGCTTCACTCCAGGGAATCCAGAGGCTTTGTCCTCTCAGTATGAAGGGTCTCAGTGCATGAAAATCCCTTTGAGTAAAAGATCTCAGCATCTGCCTCACATAAATAAAGTGAATTTCTAGTATCTGCCCCATGCCAGAGAAAAGGGCATTGCCCAGGAAGTTTCTTTAAGCCAGGGAGAGTGTAAAACATCCCACACATGCACAAAGAACAAAAACCCACCTGATGGGTGACTAAGTGAGCCCCTCAGTCCTGTGCATTCCCCTGACATAAATGCTTGTTGAAAGACATCTCTGAGCAGGGTCTCCTCCTCATCTCCTGGAAAGCCTTGTAAAGGCAGAGGATGGAAAAGAAACTTGTTGACCCTGAACTTTACCTAGGTCCCTTTGCAGATGATAAGATGATACCTGTTATGCAGCCAATGAAACAGAAATTGCAGAGCAGCAACTGCACAAGCTCACACCCCCCATCACCTTCAGGGGGACTCTTTGCTCCCAGCTTATCTTTACAAGCAAATTTCACTCCTGGCCTAAGTGACTGTGGAATATGATTGCTCCAAGTCCAGCAGTTTCATTGGAATTTATTTTTTCAGCCCCCCAAAGCTACAGAGCTTTTCTCAAATCCTCAATTACATTATTTCACCTTAAATCTGTCTGCAACCTCTTTGAGTGTCACCAGACCTCACTCTGCATCTGATTCCCCTCCTACTCCCTATCCCTGCACTGTGATGCTGCAGCACTTGTGTGATTCCAAATGATTCCTGGTTCTGGTTTTGTCCCTTAATGGACAGCCCTGGGCTTAGGGCAGCAACACTACAAAGGTGTCCTTGACATGCTCAGAATAAACCAAAGCTTGAGTTACTTTCTTCAATAAAATTATACTGAAAGCTGAACTATCAATTGGGACACCTTTGTTTTATTTCCTGCTCTGCCTCAAGCCCTAAACCTAATCTCCCTTGCCTACAGCCAACTTTGAATCATCTAGAAATAGAGCATAAGTATATTCATCATGTGTCTGGAGCCACTGGCCAGTCCCCAAATTAGTTAAGATGCTCTGATTTAAAGTAATAGTACAGCTAATAACCATTTTTATCAGTGCTGGTAGCAGGCTCAGAACACACGAGCCATAAAGTTCATGACACAGTTACAAAATCACTTAAAAAGAAGACCTAGATGTGGCCTCAGATCTACATGCAGAGAAACTGAGGCAAAGTTTCCCTCTGTTAATGCTTGGGACAGAAGCCAGATCTCACTCACCATCATGTCCTCTCTCCAGGCAGAGCAGGATCTAAATCCCAGAATTTTCCTTTGTGACTTCATTATTCCCCCCACAGCACACTGGGAGATGTGAGACAGTGTGTTAATTTTTTTCCAGTTACCTCTTTGCAGGATGCACAACATCTGAGCAGTTTCTCCTTCCCTAGGCTCTGTTGCTACCAAAACCCAACCAGACTGGCTCTGGAGTATTTCCCTGAGCTCAAGGTGTTGCTGTGCCACTACACAGGGCACCAAAGAACCAAACCAGAAGGAATAAGTCACTATGAATCCTGAGACAGACCCACTGGCAGAACTGAAAGCATTTAGAGAGATATTTATGGGGTGGCTCTGATTTTCTGGGATTTGCACAGACACCACGTACACCAGAGGCTATGCCAAGGAACAGAGCCCATCTTTCAGCGAGTGGGATTTGTTTTTCCAGGCTATAGCTAAGAGGCTACAGTCTGGATTTATAAACTAGGGCTAAGGAGTTTGGGAGTGGCAACCAGGAATGCAAAGGAGCATTCTGTGCCACCTGAGGGTCCAGTTTGGGCAAGACAGTAAGCATCTGGTCCCCTACTAGTCATCCCAAATATTCATAGGACAATAAACAGTGTTTTCCCCCTTTCTCCAGTCAATTCCGTGCTGCTGTGACATCCCACCCTTAAAGGGAAGGAAGCACCCGACCATCCTCCTCCTCCTCCCCACATTGCTGCCCTCTTCAGGATGCCAGTAAAAACAGACAATTGTTTTAATACGGCCAAGGTAACAACAATCTCATTTAACTCACTTTCCTAGAGGGACTGGAGCCAATTGTGAGGGGAAGTGTCTAATCTCATGAGAATAAGAGTGTTTGGAATCAGAACATCTTTCAAAAACACCACCAATTTTTGGCAGGGAAGGCTTCCCTAATTTAACACTACTTCACTCTTTAATCCATGCTCCAGCCTCATTTGGATGAGGACCCACATGTGAATGCTTCATCCAGCTTTGCCTAAGGCAAATTATTTTTTGCACAAGTCTTGCTAAATCTCTGCCAAGCTGGTAGTGTGTTAAAAAGGAAAAATCAAAATATTTGCAACTCCTTCTATAAAAAAGCCAGGATGTTTTGGTGTTCTGTGACTGATGCTTTATTTATTATTCAGAGGATTATCTCTGCTTTCTTTTTTTCTACAAGACAATTTACCTGAAAGTAGCAAAGAAAAGATCCCCAGCCAATAGTCCAGAAGAATGCCTCCAGTCTCCATAGCGACACCAGGAAAACACCAAGATCATGTGAGTTGTACACAAGAAACCTATTCATACTGGAATGGGTGGTGTTCCAGGACGTTAAGTAATTTTGACAATCTGCCACTATCTCAGCCTGCAAGTAGCCCAAAGGGAGTCATTGATGCCATCAAGTTCTGATCTTTATTAATGGTTTGTAGACAGCTTTCATCATTCTGGGCTCTACAGGACCCCAGTCCAAACCTGCAGATGGATTTTTGTAGAGTTCTCCAGGAGAAACCAGGACCCCCATTTCCAGAGACCCAGAGGCTGTGTGCCCTACGGGAACTGCTCAAGCTTCCCCTCCTGACAGACTGCAGAGAGGCAGGAGCTGCCAGCCAGAAGCCCAGTTAATCCAGTATGCTGGAACAGCCCTGGACTTGCTCTTCACTTACCAGGTGCTGTGCTGCCGCAATTCACTGCTGTAGATAAACTTGTACTTAATTAATACAAGGACAAACAAGGAGATGAGGGGCTCTGGGACTCAATAAATAACAGAGCATAGCACAGCACAATTAACTGTAGCATTCTTGCATGCACAGGTAAGGCCAGAACTTTCATTGCCTAATGCTAAAAGAAGGACAGAGGTGAAGAGCCTGATCATGCCTATAAATAGATTAATTCCTTTAAAAAAGGAAAGAGCAAGACCTCAGCTACAGTGAGAAGTCCTTTCCAGGGGTCCCAGCCAAATTTACCCTCCTGAGGAACAGGCTGAGGTCTGGCTGTGTGCATGAAAGCCAGACAAGGCAGGGTTTGGGGCTTGAAACACAGAGGAGAGTCTCTCTCCTATTAAAAGTGCTTAGTTTGTTTCCCTATGAGGCTGTGTGTCATTCTTTGACCTTCCACAAAGTCATAGAATCAGCTCAGGAACCAATTTCATCACCAGGGCTGGAGAACTGTGCCATTCCCAGAAAGATTTGTTGCCTGGATTGCAGCAGTTGGGTATTTCAACATCAGCTGGGAGCCAGCACCCAGTTCCAGGGGTTTGGGAATGCTACAGAGGACACTGCATAGACAGTGGGGCTGCCTGCAGAGCACTCAGCTTCTTTAGCCCCAGCTCAATCAGAACTGCTCAGAACACTGAAACCCTTAGAGCAACCCTGGACTAAAAGGTTTGATCCTGAAGAACGACCTGGCTGCACCAGTGCCACTCTGGAAGCAAATCTGTCACACTCTTGATTGTGTAACAGCACTGAGGCACCCACAGGCATCTGCAATCCATCAAGTTTTGCCACTGCTCAGCTCTAGGCTCTGCCTCACTTTCCTTCCCTGCAACACAGACAGAGATTTTTGGGTAATTCCAGCTCCATGCAGAGACAGGCCCTGACCCCAGCCTTGGGATCAGACAAGCCAGTGAGGAACAGGGAGGAGTCAGCTCTAATTCCATTGCCATTCCCTTTAATTAGGATGCTCAAATACACATAGCTGTTAAGACCCTGGTGCCAATACTTAAGCCCCAGAGTTTTCACTGTGTTATCAGTGCAAGTGTGGAGTAGGACATCAAACAACTGGTATTTGTGTCCAGTGTGTCCAATGCCCTTATTTAAGGAGCACCCCTAAGTCCCTTAACTTGTTTGTTCCATTCTTCTGCCCATAGTCTCAGCTTTATGATTGATCCTGAGCTATTTTTCTTCCACCATCACCTATTTCCTTGCCTGCTCTCACAAGTCCTTTTCCAATGGCATTCTGAAAGACTTTAATCCCTACTGCCATGGATCTTACAGCTGCTGGGAGCCTCAGGGCTGTCTCAGCTGGTAACTGAGCAGTGTCTTTTACTCAGGGCTTAACCGAGACTGCACAGATCCTCATTGTGTCTGTTTGCAAGGCAGAATTGGACTCATTTGCCTTCCACCCATTTCAGAGATTTCCCAGGGTAGATGAAGTTCCACTTTCCTGCTGGAGGAAACAACAGCAGCAATTGCAGAGTATCCTTAACACAGAAAAGAAAGGTCTCTAGACTCAGCCTGAAAGCTTGACCCTGCTCCCTGTCTGCCACCAATCTGCTGTTACCATTTCTTCATTTTCCAGAGATGCTCCTACTTAACTGCACTGATATTTTACATTTAAATTCTTCATGGCTTAGCTCCATTTTATGCTCTCATTTTGGGGTGACACCGTCCTTCCCCAGTCTTCCCCAGGATTTCAGGTTTTGCTGTGAACGTCTTCCTGCTATATGAAGAAGAAGAAAAAGAGAAATAAACAGAGGAAAGCTCATCTTCCCCTTTAATAAGACATCCAAGTCCTTGCACTTCCACCTGTAAGCAACAACTAGGGGTCATTGTGCTAAGTGCGTTCTGCGTGTAAGAAGGGGACAGGACAGTCTAAGAGAGCTGTTAGTTATGGTAGCTGGTTATATTGTGTTAATAGCTCAATGTAAATCTCAACAATTGAAAACAAAGTGTTTTAACTGTTAAAATAGGCAAGGCTAATGTAAAATGAGCTTCTATAGGTTATAATTGCACAATGTTCACCTAGAAGGATGCCATGAAGAAAAAAAAAGGTCTGAGCTCATATAGGAAGGAAGAATATATTATTATTATAGATCATTCTTTGTTGTATAGAGCTCTTTTTTCTCAATTCTAAATTTCCCAGTTTTTAGCACTGGAAAAGGAATGTTCTAAGACTTAGTTTCTGAAGTCTTTCTAGCTCACACAAAATTTTATATTCATTAGCTATGGATCCCTGGTGTAGGCAGGAAATCTCCTTATAAGCTACAGGGGTCGGGAAGCACTGGGAGACTCCTTAGACTTAATTCTTCTCTGTGTCCTATTCTGTGCTTTGTGTATTAAAGAAAATCGTGGTTTACCACTGCTGTAGCTCTAAGTCTAGAAGAACATTAATACAGAAGCATTAAACTAGGTAAGTAGGTATGTACATTAGCACATAGAAGAAAGATCAAGGCTTATAGAAAGTATCTTATTAAGGGAGCATAAAGAAATGATTCAGCTGCAGCTAGAGAATAAATTAAAATACACAGTTTTTCATAGTAAACCATGTTTCTTTTCAGCTTACTACTACTCCTTCATAGCCCGATGATAGTAATAAAGTAATTGCAGTAAGATGTTTCTGCAAACCTGAGTGAAAACCCCCATTCTTCCAGAACATTAGGATTGTGAACAGGATCCAGTTTAACATATGATTCCTGTTCTAGTGTCTGCAATGGGATTCTACTGATAGAGGATAAAGGTCTGTCATGTGATCCAGGTAAGGTAAAGCTTGAGAATAATACTGGCTAATTAGATCTCCATGGTCCGTCTGTTTTCTCAGTTGAATAATTAACTGGTTAACAATAAAGACCTGCATCCTTGAGAAAAGTTGTTCCTTTCAACTTAGTGTGATTTTTAATTTATTTTTAAAATATCCATACTAAAGGCAGGACAGTGACATCTTCATTCAGTCAGAAGATGGTGACTGGGCTTGTACTGGTAAGCCACATCTGATTGTTGGGAAGGCAAAGAGCAGGTTAAAGGGTTTTCTGTCCCTAATTGTTCTCAGCAGAACTGGTATGGCCACATTTCTCCAAGATGCTCCTGAGTGCAGGAGAACAAACAACTCTGTCATGTCCCAAAGGGCTCTCTGAGTCTGAGGCACCACTTCAGGCAGAGAGCCTTTACCCCCCTCTTGCCCAGTTGTCACTGCACACACAAGTAACAGATGTGCTGCCTGGCCCATGGACTGGGAAAAATGGGGCTGGTTCTGATTGGTTCTACAGGGTTTGGACTGTACTGGGAGGTACAGCTCTCCTGGGCAAAGATTCACGTGGGCAGCTGCTGATTCTGACCCCTCTGCAGGGACTTCTGAGGGTGATGTCCAGACAATCAGGAGCAGGGTGGGTAAAGGTAAGTGTTCCTGGGCTGGTGGTGGTTGTGGATGTTACCCCTTTGTGTGTCACAAACAAACCCTTTCAGCTCTAAAATGAGCATGCAAATATAAGAGGATGACAATCACAGGCTCACAGAATAATTTGAGCTGGAAGGGACCTTAAAGTTCACCTTGTTCCACCCCCTGCCTTCCAGTGTCACCAAACACCAGACTGTTCAGGAGTCCTGGACTCCCTGTGACCTTTTCACATCACAGGGCAAATATGGAGAACAGCTTGCAGGTCAGAGTGACAGTAACCCATCTTCCCTAACAGACTGCAGTGGGATCTCCAGAGCCTTGTTCCCCACTGGGCATGGGGTCAGAGGAAGGTATTAGTAGAGGAAGGTCAGCAGAGCTTCATTAGTTTATCAATACAGTTATCAAGTCCCTGTTTGGGGAGTGTGCTCCCATGGGGAGTGGATGCTGACAGCCTGTCTGAGGCACTAATGATCCCGTCATTAACTGCTGAGTTTGAGAAGCCTGTTTGTCCAACTCAGGGCCGGGTGTGTGGTAGAACAGACAGCAGCAGAGGAACCCAGATGCTGGCTGGAGCGGCAGGAAAACAAATGTGCCTTTGGTGTGCTTCAGATGCCATCCAAGCCGTGTTCAAACACCCAGATGGGGCTGCCGTGTTCTCAGAACCAACTGACCCTCCCTTTGCAAGTGTTAGGTCACAGACATGTGGGTTATTCATGTTAAAAGACAGGCAACACAACTCTTCCATAAAAGTCCACCAGACAGACACTTTAACCCCTGTAATCCCTTCCTGTGGTGTATATGACGCCACATAGATTTATTAATTAAACCCTGTTATCTGGTGGCCACTGTCAATTAAGTGTTTCCTTGTAACACTTTTGTAACAAGGGCTCATTCATTAACAAATTTTTCCATTACATTTAAGGCTGTGAGTCTCTCTGAGCAGTTCTCTTCCTCAAAAAGAGGTACAGAATTGACTGTGGTTTGAGATTCTGAAGGGAGGGAAGAGAGAAGTAAAAAACAGGAGGGACAGATAATGGATCTGTTGATAAACCGAACAATTAATAAATTTAATTGCTGTGCCCTGGGAAGGCACTGTGCTGTCTGCAAACAATTCTCTTTTAGGAGATGGATGCGATTCTTGCTGTGCCACTTGCCAGCACTGTGACCACAGGGAACTTACAGCACACCTTTTTTCTTGCTGTGGTCTGCTTTGACAGCTCTCTGGAGGATTCTGTATACAGCTGAAAAGGAACAATCTCACGTGCAGGGCCTGCATCTTGATCAATGCCTCTGGAACGGGCTCTCACTGAAAAATATGACCCAATAATTCATTGCAAAATGCGCTGACACTCTGCTAAAAGTAGCAGCTCTGAGTTCTGTTACTAGAAATAGTCACATCTCTGCCTGATAAACTCTGACTGTTGAGAAACTAAAGTACCAAAAGACCGAACAAAAAAATCTTCTTTAAGTCAGAATCTATAATAATAAAATCTTCATGATTTTAAATGAATACTAAAAATTCCTCCAGACCTGAAATGTTTAGATCATTGGATTTCAGTAAAATGGATCTAACAGAATAATTAATCCACTCGGAATGTTAGACAAAGCTCTTTCCAGCAGCTGCCTTGAGAGAAAGAAGGGAAGGACTAACTGAATCCAGGGCTTTTAAGTGCATTCCTGTCAGCTGTGCTGGAGCAGCTGCTGGGAGATGGAGCTTCAGTTCCACCTTCTGGCAAAATTTGCAGTTACAGGTCTCTTTTAAAAACAGGATTTAAATTAAAAATATATATTTTCAATTAATCCGAGGCTGGGTTAGGGCTTGTTCTGAATAAAGCTCAAATGTAAGCATGTCAGACAAATCACCAAGTCTGAATGTCAAGGAAAAAATCAATCGAAGCATATAAGGAGATAATGACAAATAGTCAAAGAAATTATACTCAGCCAGTAACATGTTGGCTGATTTAGCCCTCAGAACAACACTATTTTTGCTGCAGTGTTGTTAGGCCTTTGTAGAGTGATCTCAAGGCTTTAAATTTATTACACTGGCAAAAGGAAGGAAAACCTCTTGTAAAGATTCATTAGCTGCCAGAGAGCCTGGAAAAAGATGGGAGTGGAAATTTGTTTGTCAGGCTGAGAAGGTCTGGGGTGGTGCCCCTGTGCTGTTGGAGTGCTGCAGCATGGTGTTGGATGCCAGCACTGGGGAGAGGGGGCGGCAGCAAATCCTGAGAGAATCCCACTGCAAAGATTCGAGTCAGATGTTCCCCTTCTCTCAGGTCCTTTGCAGACTGAGGGAGCTGTTACTGTGGAGCACATGGAAAAAGCAACCTTATCGAATCAAAATCACTGGGAAAAAGAGACAATGCCATCTGGCTCCTCAGAGAGAGCTGGAGACCACGCTGGCACTACCTCAAGCTGGCCTTTGCACTCATCCTTCCCCACACATTCCTGGGACATTTCTAATCATAACTGTGAATGGCATCCCACAGGGCCTTTCTGGGATCAGGTTCCCCTCTACAAGTGTCCAATCCTGTGTTTGGAGGCAGCAGAGCTCCCACTTACGTGCCTTGAAACATAGCCTGCCTCGTTGCTATCAAAGCTGTTATTTCATGGAGGGCCCGTTTATAAAGTTTTAAATAGAACATAATTTAGACTTTCAGAGTATCATCATATCTATTCAAAGCTGCAGTCTTTTAGGAAGTCAGCAAAAGACAGGCAAGGAAAAAAAGACATATCTTTGTCCTGTCTTCTGGATTGTTCCAGAGTAACATGTGTATATAATCAATTATGGAGAGGAAAAAATAGCATTATTTTTGAGAAGCCCACTTTACTTTTCTGTCTTTTTGGTGTTGGCATGTTCACACAATTCAGCCTAGATTGAAACGATAATGAGTAACTCAGCACATGGCCCTGTCTGCTCAGTTTATTGTCATGCATTCCTATCTGACTATCTAATCTAAGATGCTTTTAAGGGACCCATCACCAAAATATTTAAGTGCTGCCACAGGATCTAATTACTAATCTTCAGGAAGAAACACTGGCTTTGCTGCAGATTTGGAATAAACCCCCCTTAAATCTTTCTGAAGGTTGAAAAGCAAATGTGTATAAAACATAAAACCGCCTTTCCTTGTGCATGTCTGGGAACACTGGATGCAGGATGCAACATAAAATTATTGTTCTATCACAAACCGAGGTGTTGTTTCACACTGCACGAGACCATGAGTCATTAAAACTGAGCTGTACCACGGCCAAGGAATGGTTTACATTGGCCTGTGTTCTTCATCACTCTTTTTATTGGTTAGCTATTCTTTGAGCTTGTTTACACAGCATTTGAGTGCCCTGCAAGTAATCGTAGATTCATTTTCCCAGCACACATAGATCAGGCAACATTATCCTTTTTTTTTTTTTTTTCACATGTGGGGAATTGGAGGCCATGATGAAGGATGAGATTTGTCTAGGGAAATAAGAGTGATTTTCACGGCAGCATTCCAAGTGTAACCAGATGTCTTGTGTCATAGTCCTTCCCTACCAGAGCTCTGCTCATCTAAATAGAGCATTTTTCCTTGTCTCCTGACAAGCCAAGGACAGGTTCACCAGCTGAACCAAATAAAAATGCAGCCAAATTCTGCATCCTTCTGCTCAAAGGAGTTATGAAAATACTTAAGGTGTAATAGGCTTACAGTAAGAGTGTTGGGTAGAGACTTACCATAGAAAATTGGGGAATAGAAGACTAGGCAATGAGCCTGGGATGAGTATTTCATACTTATTAGAGAAACCATCTTGCCTAAATCTAGGTCATTCCTTCCTTCTGTTCCTAAATCACCACCAGCCTTAACCTCAGTTCCCACCCATCAGGAATGTCAGGACTATCCTGCATATACATGTTTCTGGATAGTTCTTCATCACAGACAGGAACAGCCTTATGAATCACATTCTTGTGTCCCAGAAAGAGGGACCCTAACGGTCTTCCCTCCAATTTAGTCCACACAGGACTCATCTCTGATTTCCATCAAAGTAGGGTTTTCCTAAAAGCACTGGAACACAGGCTGATACAGGGTTTGGGAGGACAGGTCAGTTTGTAACAGTACATTCGAGCTGAAAGGAAACCATTTGAGCCAATTCCATTGTAACTGACCCGGCACTGCGGTGTTACTGGTGTAACTGTGTTTCTAAACAAACGCCCACAGACAGGGCTACCCAGGCTCATGGAACAGCCCCTTCCTTCCATGGCCAGAAGCGTAGACCAGGTGTTCTGAACCTCCTCAGCCCAGCCTTCTCACCCCTTTTTTCCAGTCACCCTCCTAGCAAGCAATGGCAGCACATTCATGGAGTCGAGGCATGTACCTTAAAGTATTGGCTCAATGCAAATGTCCTCGGACTGCTCCAGTTGGTGAGTCTGGGGTGAAACAGCATCTTTAGAAAACCATCCACAAAGCCTTCATGTGAGGGCACCTGTAACAGGGAATTCACACTTCTGCTGAGATGTGCCACTGCAGCATCAAAGTTTTATATCTAATTTGAATGCATTCAACTCTAGCATCTAAGTGCTGATTTAATAATATTGTTTGGGATTTTATTTGTAACGTGCCAACTTCTACTTATTATTTTTCTTTGTAGAGCATTTAGTTAGTTTTTTTAAAAGTGGTTTTACTAGGCTGTCACCCAGCTGGGATGAACATCCTTTCTGCAGAATGTTGAATCCCTGTGCAATAAAAATTGTCTCTTTCATCAAGATTTTGCACTCCAATGTTATTTCTTTTCTCTGGGGCATCCTCAGAGATGGTGAATCCCCTTTCCTTCCCTGCCACCTCCTGGGTAGAAGTCAGATGGAATATTGTTACCCTGCACATGCCTTGGGAAAGCTGCCTGCCTGCTTCATACTGGGTGGTTTGCATGGTGCAGTGAAGGGGCTGGAATGAGCACCAACAATACTCCTCTTCCTCCCTATATTCTCCCATAATTATAGCACTCATTACATTTGTTACTTTAAAACCACTAAAATATAAACCAGTCTCAGCCTAGAAGTGTTCATGCTGGGAAGGACAAAAGAAGAATTTTAATGACACCGGGACTGAGTGCATAAACTATCATCAAAAAAAAAAAGAAAAAAACCCCCAACCATGCAAAGCTTAAGAAATCACTTAAACCCAGCACTAAGAGGGAGATGGTGTTGTCCTAAAGGTGGGGAAACAGAGAAGTGCTTGCAGCCAGTAGCAGAGTGGCCTTCAGGACCCGAGTTTGGGGTTCCCAGGGCTGAGCCCCTCTGACTTCTGAGTCCTTCCCCAGTCAGAGCTCGTTCAGAAGCCAAGCCCACGATCTCCCTTTAAAGACATTCTCGTGCTCCGTGAGCCTCATCCACTGTCCCGTCCCTGCTCTCTCGGCACGCCAGCGCCCGCCCGCAGCTCCGGAGCCCGTAGAGTCACCAGCGGGAGCCAGAGTGGGATGCTGCTGGATGCCGAGCGCCAAAAGACAGGGACCAGCAGGGGGAGGTATCATACAGGAAAACCAAGGACAGGCGCTTGACCAGGAGAAATTCCTGCCTTGTGCGGCGAGACGAGAGAATCACTAAGGTCGCTTTGATCTGCATGTCTCCACTATGGGACACAGTGGGCCCTAAAGGTAATTGTGCATAAGGAAAAGGCACAGGTGACAGGCAGAGACAACCCTTTATGCCCTTCTCAACTGCACAGCTGTGGACATCTGTGAGCTCTTGGAACGACAGAGGCACTGGACAGAAACGGACATGTGTCCTTCTAAGGGCTGCTCTCATGTCGAAGGGAGAAAGGCAGGGATGCCGCGTGCATCTCGGGAAGAGGATGTGCTCTCACCCTCCCAAGACATGGGTGCTCTCAACAACCAGAGGTTCCAAAGAACACATCTGGAAGCACTTTCAGCAGCATCTGGAAGCTGTCACGAGCTGCAATGAGACACAGTTGTTTAATTATTCCATATCCTTCGCCACTGTGAAGTTGTCAGTGGCCATTCAACTTCCTTGGCACAGATGCCAGCACACCAGCCCTAGGTGCTCCTCGTCACATGGGACACTTGTGATGGCATAGGAGCATGAGCTTCACCTTCAGCCCTGCCCTGATGTTGTCCAGCATAAGGAAACAACCATGGCAAGTTCACTGTTACAGTAAGAGGAGTGAAATGTAAAGGGAAAACACTTTCATACTGAAAGAGCCTAGAACAACACTCTAACAGACTCATAGAATATGAGTTGGAAAGGACCCGCAAGGATAATCAAATCCAACTCAGCTGTGCACAGGACATCCCTAAGAGTCACAGAATTAATCTGTGAGAGGAGAGAAAGGTTCAGTCATAATTTTTCTCACCACCAGACACAAATGTAGATTTTATTCTCAGCATCAATCCATTCTTTCATGAGAAATCCATCCAATTGACTTAATGAGAAGTCAATTTCCAGTAGCTGTATGGCCAATGTTTTCTTGTGAGAAATGCTGGAAGAGGAAAGGAATACGAAAGTACCCAGGACAGACTTCTGTTTCATCATTATATCCTCAGTATCTAATGCTCTCTTACCAATACAGAACAGATGGATTTTTTCATGGAAGTTGCTCCTTTTTGTTTCCCTATCTCCTTACCAACACCTCTGCTGCTGGCAGCGAAGGAGTTAAGAAGACTGTATGTGCATTTTACTCATAGCACAAAGGGAGAGGGCTAAGGAGTCTTGCTGATTATTCCAGTGCAGAACTCTAAAAGCTTTTAAAGCTGAATTTCCTCTGTAACCGTTTGCACCTTCCCTTTCTGCCTCCAGCAATGCCTCTGAGGTCAGTGTCTTGACCCAGGGTGGATGGGATTAGAGCAGGAAGGAGGATAATGCCTACCCTCAGTTGACTGTTTCAGAGTGGGATGGTGCTCCCTGTGCTAATAGGAAGCAGAGAAACGTGAGAAAAAATTGAATAAAAATAATAGAAACCAAACAAGAATGTTGAGAAGTTCTGAGGCAAAGAGGAAACATGAAAGTACGTGGGATACAAAAGGATAGAGTGCACTCACACAGCAGTGGCTCCGGGGGCATGAACAAGATGTATGGAAAATGCAAAGAAATAACAGAGAAATCACTTAACCAGGACCAAATTCCAAAGGATACATCTAAGAGTTCAGCTCATGCTTCAATAAACAGCCAGATGGCTGCGTATCCCAGAGAGACACTGCTGGGAAAGGAAATGGAGAGGGAAAGAGGGGGCGAGCAGGGTCAGCTACACATGACTCTTCCATTCCCAGTGAAAGAGGAAAAGGAAATGTAGATTAAGTGTTGTCTTCATGGCCCCAGCGCTGGCTGAGCCAGCACAGGAGGCAGAAGAAGCCAAAGAATGTCTCTGAACTTCTTGTGCTCACATATTTTTCTTACCCTCTTCCTTTTCATTCTCCCCCACCATTCCAGCTCCCTCTTCCCTGCACACCAGCTATTCCTCCATTCCAGACAGACCCTCTGCCATTTTTCAGAGGCCCAGAGCAAGGGCTGGTTTCTGGCACCCCAAGCTGTCTGTCAGGGGCTCATGGCCTGCCTTCGTTTGGAGTTCTTGAGCTGAGTCTGTCTCAGGTCGCCCGGGGGAAGCAGTGAGACAGGGCTTTATTCTCACAAAAAGTGCTGTCTGCCAAAGATCCACATGATCTCCCAGACTCATCTGTGCCAAAAAATCAGGAAAAAACAGTTCCTCTATTAACACAGCAATGCAGGCTGGAGATTCCACACCAGGACAGTTATGGAAAATAATTTGAATTTCTGATTGCATCAATTAGCTCAAAAGCAGGACATTTTCTTTTAGTTTTCTGTCAATGTAGTTGTCTGTCTTGCAATGTCATCCACTCAGCCTGTGTCTCAGTTTTCTCAGCTCTGAAACAGGGGAGAATGCTGACCTTGCGTTGTACAGGTCCCCAAGATTCTGTATTGAAAACAGGAAAACAGTTTAAAGAAGCATTATTGGATGAATCAGGTGCTATTAGTGCCTTCTCTAAACAAGATTTTAAAAGCTTCGGTCCTTCAAGCAGTCGTGAAGGTAAGGAACATCTGTCAATTTCAAAGAAGAGGTTTGTTGTTGGTTGGGTTTTTACTGGGCTCCTTTTCTGTCTTGGGCTGTAGTGTTTCACAGTGAATATGGATTATTTTGTCCTATTCAGCTAGGATGCATCAAAGACAAGCTCCCATTGGAGGCAGAGAGATAAGAGAGTGTTCTTGATGCATCATTTGATGGTTCATAGACAGCCCTAGCCCAGGGTGAAGGGCAGCAGCAGGAAAGGCAAAACCTGGTTCTTCAGACAACTGGTAAAACAAAAGCAAATAGAACAGAAAACCCCTACAAAATTTTTCTGTTCTGCTTTGATAAAGCTTCTTTTCATTAAATATTACTGTATTATCTATACTCAATTGCACATGTACAACTGTACAATTGAGTCTTCAATTAAAATTAAATTACTCTGGGAAATGAGGGAGCTTGAGTTACACAGAAAGAGCCTTTCTAAAAGGCAGAAAAGGTTTGGACATTAAATCAACGTTAGCCAGGTTCTTTTACTTCTCTTTGCAGCTGGAAAGGGTCTCCTGTGGAATAAATCCAGAAAGCTGAGTGTCCCACATAGAAGTCCAGATTCCAAGCACTCCTGGGAAGCCAGTTCAGGATGTGCAGCCTTAGATCTCCTCTCTGCTCTACCACTGAACTGCCAGAGTGCCCTGAGCCCAGACCAAGGGGACTGGAGCAGTTCACAGAATGGAATATAGTAGGAGCAGTATGGTATTATCACTGGGAATGCCAGTGGGATTCCTGGAGAAAACAGTACCAGAAGCCATTCCTTAAGACCTATTCCCATTCCAGCTGTAAGGGGCTGATAGTTTGTTCTGCCCAGGAATACAAAACTCTAAGAGATGTGACCTGTGAGCAAGGGCTCTTGAGTGGAGTGAGACACAAAAAACAGGTTGCAGTTGCACTCCATCCCCCACTCTGGAAGGTTAATACACCAAGCTGATTTATCCAAGCTTTAAAAAAAGTAATATATTCAGAAATGGGAAAATTAGACTGGTTTTGCTTTTTTCCTCTTTCTTCTGTATGCCAACTACTTCAGGTTGAATAAGGAATTATTTCTTTTAAGTTTTTAATTTTAGCATCACTGTTTGTAAATTATTTCCCCCTTTACATGTACACCTTTAGAAGGAGATTAAAGTCTGCTGTGAGGAAGATGTTGGTAGTACTTCTGTTCTAGGGTGCCTGACTGACAGAGTGCAGCACTTTGAGAAGTCAGCATTTTTAGGGCTGTGTGCTTTCATCTGTTTCTTTTTCACCTGCTGACTAAGCAGGGGAATAAAGAGACTCTGGTGGAGGGGCAGGCTCAAGCAGGAAGGAGACAACAGACTTCCACAACACCTTGCTAAAGAATCCCTTTCACACTACGACTGCTAATAATGCTGCACATGCTTTTCCCATCCCTTCCACCCCACGAGCAAGAGCTGAATATTAAAAGAAAGGTTTTCATGAATAAAATAATAAACCAGAACCTGTAAATTTTATAGATCATCTTCAGTAAGTCTCTGTGTGGTAACTCATCTGTAGAAAATCAATTTGCTTTTCTGCCTTGTCTTTTGAGGCTATGTTTCTTTGGTGACTCACGTGACCCACCCAGCATCTTCCCATGGGGATTTCTGTATTTCTGAACACCCCCACAGTGAGAAAATCAATAGCTGAATCCTGGAACACAAGCCTTGGCCACCACTCTCATTTCCCCTGAGATCACTCCTGGCACCTGGAGTGGTATCCTGGAGTTTTCTCTGAGTGGCTCAGATTCCAGAGCCCTGGAGCGATAGAAATTGAAATGCACCATCCAGAAAGATTTAATAAAATAGTCTTTCAGCCACAAAGATGGGCACCAAGCCATTCCCCTTTGTGTCTGCCTAGCAGCATTCCTTGACTGACAGGGAATCAGAGCCCAGAAGAGCCAGAACATAGGAAAGAAAACAATTCTCCAGAGTCAAAACAATTGCAGCATAGAAAGCATTTGCATTTCTGAGCTGTTGCAGTAACTGAGAGAGATGCACATCTCTACATGCCACAGCATTTGCAATATCTCATACTATAGGACAGCCCAAGGTAAGCAGGAATTCAATGGAATTTGCCCTAACTTTCCTCCCCACTCCTCCTTTTGATGCCAAAAATCCCAACCTGCACCACCAGAATAGACAAAGATGTGACTGTATCTTTGGTGGAGTTTTCCTTCATTCACTTAATGATGTGTGGGGTATTTTTATTATCAGCAGCAGCACTGTAGGAATATCTCACATCCCTGTCATAGCCCAGCCAAACCAGATGTTGTACAGGAAAACAACAACAGGCTTCACCCCAGGAAGTTTCTCTGACAGATTTGCTGAATCCTCCTTGTGTCCCATACACATATACAGCTAGTTCCTACAAGTGGAAAGGGATTTACACTCACAGACATTCTCACTTTCTGGAATTAAAACCATTTCATAAAAATAAATAATAAAATAATAAATCAGTTCATACAAAATTAAGCTCCCCAAAACCATCAAGCTGGAAAACAGACCCAGATATTTGGTCATCGAGAACAGAAGGAAGTCTAGGTCCATTAAAACTGGTGAAAACTTCCTAGAGGATAATGCCAGTTAACTGGGAGGAACCTTTTAGACAGTCTTGCACATGTGTTAAAAATTGCCTCAGATGACACAATTCAGGCATAAACTGGACACTGCACAGCAACAGTCATGAAAAAACAAAAAAACACAGAGCAACCCCCCCCAAATAAATCCCCCAAAGCTGAGCTTCCATCTAGGGCTCTCAGATACGTGTAATTTTTTTTTCCATTGCTGTTGTTGCTGTTGTTTTCCCTTCCAGGAGATTTCATCCAAGAAGAACTGAAGAGCACACACACTTTTCTGGGTACTCTGCAGCAGTTCTGATCAGGCAATTCTGTGCCCAGGACTCCCAAACATATCCATTGGGTATGTAAAGCTCAATCCTACAGCACCTGCAGAGAAAGACTAAGGCTTGCAGGAACTTAGGAATCATTAAGTATGCGGCTCACTGCCCATCCATGCAGAGTGACTCATGGTGCTCAGAATGTTGCATGGAATACCTGAGCAGAAAAGTGGCAGTTCTGCATCTCCCTGGGAAGACAAACACTGTCCTTGTGACAGGGACTTGGGAAAAGATTGTGAATCACAAACCAGGCACCTAAGGTGTGCAGGAGTTGGAGACTCTCTATTGTAGGGCTCCAGCTCTATCTAGAGGTTGGTTTAGACAGTCAAGAATTTAGAAATATGCTGCAGGTGTCCATTCCACCCTCTAGCAACCCCTTTGGTTCTCTCCTACCTAGATACATGTTTGAGCAGCTCCCCCAGTGCAATTCAGACTGAGCTGTGGGCACTAACCCCCCATAGATCACACCCTTCCCAGCCCCACTGCCCAGATTGCCCAGCTCAGGGAATGTTTTAAGGCACCTGTATTCACACCTTGTCCAATCCACCCCTCTGTGATGGGTCAGCACCCTGAAGAGCTGCTACTTGTCCATGACGGTGATAATTTCCTAGAGACAGACTTCAGTTTTAATGATGTCAGTTGTTTTTGCTTGGCACAGGATTCACAGAGCTCGTTTTCTGTTTTCCTCCCTTCCTCTCTGAGGCACTGCAAAACCTTCACACAAACGCCCCCGGTCAGTTGCCTCATCTCTGGGATGGAGACAAGTACTGAACTTCCATATAGGAAAACAAGCCTTAAAAGGCACTTGGTGCTCCTTCATGTGAAGCAACATAAGGACAGAAGTCTGTCTCTTCTTCCTCTCTCATCAGAAAATAAGTTTATTCCTCAATATCAGAAAGAGTAAGCGTGGCATGAAGGAGCAAAGGGAAGAGAGATTTCTCTGAAATGAGTAAAGGAATTCCAGTAATTGAACAGCTCATATTTTGACACACTGAGTTATTAAATTTCGAGAACCAATGAAATCTCTCTCTAGACATAGCACTGCAGCCTAAGTGCACCAGAGCTTAGGCAGCCTGATTTTCCACACAGATTCACTGTCCATGGGCTCAGGCAAACTTACAGTTGCTGCTAGTGGAGAAAATTTTTAGGAAAAAGCCTCAAAAGGAGAAAGTGGCTCTGAAGGCAAGGGATGCTCTTCAATAACCATGGCTAAATCATTAAATTAGAGCCAGTACCTCAAAAATCTTGCAAACTCTTCCTTTACCTACTGATTTTACTGAAAGCTTAGGAACCTCCTCCCACACCATTCCCTCCTCCAGTTTCTGCAGCGGGCTGCATTTCCAGCTCTTTTGTGTTCCAACAGGAACTGAGGGGAGCCACTCCCACAAGCCAAGTTTGGCACAGTGCATCACTACCTAAGTATATACTTGGCTTTTCACTTGCAACCTGAAATGTGCCATGGATATGACTAGACTGCAAATCTAATATTTCACAATGAAACTAAGTTATTTTTACCCTCCAAATAGCTGGGAGCATTGCTGTTAATAACTAATAATCATCCCTTGCACATACATAGCATCTCTCATTCAAAGATCGCAAAGCACTTAATAAACAACAATTAATTAACCTGTAACATCTCACTGCTGTAATTAAATCATCTGTATAAGGAATAATTGCACCACTGGTGATTCTGGTTCCAGTAATTTCATCAAAATGCAGCAGATCTGTCACAGCTGTTGTAGTGCAATGGAACAAATGGTGGCAGCCTGAGAAAGAACCTAAAAAGTTCTATATGATCTTAATCCCTGGAGAGGGATTAAGGAAAGGAGAAGGTATAAAGGTAACTCATAATATTACAGGGCAACATGGTTTAATACTTCTCTTTTATAGATACATTAATCACCAGTATAATTGTGTTCATAATGTTCACATTAGGTTAAAAGTACCCTGTAGAATCCCCACAGGAGCCCTGATCTCAAATTTCCACAGAAACAGCCAAGTCAAGGCTTCCAGCCTCTGAAACAAAGTTTATGGATTAGTTGGACAAGATTACCTGAAAAAGGCAAATGAGTTTGTGTGTCCAGCTGATGCTTAAAACACTTTTGAGACTTACAGGCTAAAAAGGGAGAGCAGTAAGTGCTAATATCTCAGACTCAAGAGTATTACATTTGCTTTCAGGGAACAACAGCCATTGTCTCACAGCCCCTTAATGTCTAAATGTTTATGGCATACTCTCAAAAGGCCAGTTTGGGAATAATTTATGTTTCACTGTCAGTTTGGATGAAGCTGTCTCCCATCTCTTCTTTTTCTAGTGCTGCATTAGCTTCTTTCTTATCCTTTTGTACCTCCTTTTCAGTAATAGCTGTCCTATCTTCACATACAATTATGATATTTTAGTCCAAGACAAATGAAAATGGAATTTGTTCCTTTAGAGAGCTTTCCTCTGCACACAATGCTTTAAGGCATCTGTCTAGATTTATGTAATCTGACAGCTTAAAGATGGAACAATACTAGTCATAATAATAGCAAGAGTTGCCCTTTTTTCCAGCAGCTCTCAAAGCAATGCAGTGTTCTTCATCATTAATTAAGTCTTACACCGTTGCCAGTGTTTTTGTAAATGGGAAATCTCAAGCACACCGTGTTTAAAAGCACTTATGGGTGTCACAGGAGTTAGTAACACATTTAGGAAATCGAGTCCGAATATCCAGACAATCGTGGCAAGGCCTAATTTCTCTTTATTCCTCTCAACTATGTAATTAAAGTGTGTTTCTAGTATGCTGATTTATAAGAAGCAGCTGTACTTCATGCCCTGCTCCTCCTCTTTTCCTTCCAAGCCCACAGACCATCAGGCTGGATCAATCCCCAAAACTGCACTCCAAAGCAGTGCTTAAAATGCTAAACCTTGCAATGTCATACCCAAGGTTTCACAGGGTGCTGGACCACGGAGTGCTGAGATTGACTTACCTGCTACTGTCAGGCAAAAATCACACAGCAATAAGGGACTAAAATCTTACCAGCCATAATTTACCAGCATTTTATTGAAGACAGAAACTCCAGACCAACTTAAACCAGTCAAAGCTCTGGTAGCAAGTCTTGAAGGAAGCCTTCAGCATGCATAAAACCATCAAGATCTGGAGTTTCATCATTATCAAAAAAGAAATATCTTGCTTCAACATTTATGCCAAACTTAGGAAGAGACCTAAAATAAGACTGGGGGCAGATTTTCCCCACACACTCACTTCATTGCCTAAACAAAGGAGAAACAGGTTATTTCCATCAAAGCTCAGTTCTTCTGCTGTACAAAGAGCAGAGTTCTGGCAGTGCTTGGACCTGAAAGGCAACACTGTCAGAGTGACAATGTGGCAGCCAGTCAGCAATAAAACTATTAACCAAAGTCTGGGCTTGTATTGCCCCAAATTGCTGCAAAAGCACCAGGGAAGAATTGACTTCTCAGCTCAGAAGGCTAAGGATGCCCCAGCTGTAACTTCAGCTGTAGGGGCAAGCATGCCTCGAAACTTTCAGCTTGTTTCATACCCCAATTCCTCCCGAATGGGAAACTAATGAGTGGCATAAAAGGTGCTGTTAATTAAGAGCTTCTAAGATGCCAAACCTTCTCTGTGCTTGGGTTCAAGTCAGCAGTTCTGCAGGGCTTGGTTCAGGCTGCACACCAGCTCACAGCCCCTGGCAGCAGCGGCCAGATAACTGGGAAGACGTTCAGCCAGTATTTAACCTGCTGTTAAGAGAAGTCCACATTTTGTTTAAATTTCTCACTGCTTGCTTCTGCTGAGAAACATTTGACATGAAAGAGCTCTGTCAAAAAGCTCAGAGGTTGTGGATTTTGTCTAGAGGACCCAAGCTAGTGTTAAAAACATGAAAGGAACACTCCAGCTTAGTGAAATCAAGAAAATATAGTTATTCTCAACAAAAAAACAACAAAAAAACCCTCAACAAAAGTAGTGCTGTGCAGAAACAGGCTCCAAATTCTCAGGTTCCAACAGAATTCCTACAACAAAGGGCCTGTCTTACAAAAGGCTGTGGGTCTCTTGCAAATTAGAGACACTGCCTATGTTTGACATTAAAGCCTGTTTCGTACATGGAAAAAAACCCCATCATGTTGGAAGAGCAGAATGTTGTGTTTTACAGAGCTAAAGCTTTCAAAATTCATTTCTGCCTTGATATAAATGAGGCAAGCAAATCCCATCCAAATCAAAATCCATTTCCTTGCTGTTGTGCTACATGGGACAGATAAGCTCATCGAAACTAGGAAAAAAAGGGAGAAAGGAGACCAAGTCACAGCATGTTGGTCACATCTCCCAGGCGCCTAGCTGCTGAAAAAATAAGTAACAGAATCTACTTGTTATTGCCAAGTTTCTAATATCCTCAGATGAAATAACTTCACCCTTACAAATTGCCTTTTATATGAAACCTTCGAGATGAGAATCTCCTTATTTCAGGTCAAGCACCTGATGCTGCAGCAGTGACTGAGAGCTGTCCACAAGCACTGCCATTACCTGGCTGCATCCTTCACCTACACACTTAACTGGGAATTACAGCTTAAAAAAAGAAAAATCTAGAAGAACTCAAGCAAGGAAGGTGGGGAACTGTTTTGCAGTGTTTGTTCTCACGACACTTAAAAAAGGTTTCTTCAGTCCTCCATGGCTGGCTGTAGAGAAGATCAGATATTAAATTAAACACACAGCATGGGACATCCTCTTCTCATTTTCTCCAAATCTGTGCATAGTATGGAGAACTTGCTTTGCAAAGAATGTTCTTGTTTAAATGGCTTGATAAATTGGATTCCTTTGATGCTGTTTGCTCTTGCCTTCCCTAATCTCTCCTAATCATAATTACTTTTTTTTTTTTTGTCTGCAATGCATCTGACCTACTTCCACATTCTCCCCCATCCTGCTGTTCTTTTCTATCTATATCCTTTGTGAAGTATCTGTATTTTTCTGCCTATTCCAAAAAAATTCGGATCCTTGGACAAATGAGGAGAGGTTTTGGTTCTCACCAGCCAGTGAATCCTGGAAACCACATGCTCAGATTTTTCCCCTTTAACCAGTCCAGATATCAACCTTTATCAGTCCCAAGAAACTGTGAGTCTACATGGAATTTGTGGAAATATTTGAACAGGACTCTGTCAGAGACCTACAAAATGCAAGCAGATGCAATTCTTAATCACTCCAGCAAAAAATGAATTCGGCAATTAAATAAGCAACTTTGACAGAGGGACAGAAAGAAAATAACTGGCTTTAAACAGTGGCAGGTGCATCACTTCAGATAAATTATACAGCATCCATCCCAAACACTGCCTGAAGCAGAAGGATAGCCCAGGGATTAGGGTTTTAATAGAGAATTTAGAATTAGGGATTACAGTCCCTGCTCCACTCCAGCCAACCTCTGCAGCTTTGGCCATTTACAAAACAGGGTTAACAATTTTGTTCCTCTCTCAGCAATATTAAGAGACCAGAAATGACAAATATTTTCAGGCTGTTAAAGCTAAATACTACTTAAGTAAATAATTTTTGGATGAGATCTGCTGTAGTTTTGCACAGACCTAAAGAGGCCCTGACCTGAGAGGGAAACACTTCAACTTATGTGTAAATTCTGGCATAATGCAGGAGTGAAGAGCAAAGCCTGTTTACAGCCCCATCTCAGCAGTCAGATTAGTTTCTTCTGGATCCCTGAATGGTTTATGTTGGAAAGGACCTTAAAGCTCACTCAGTTCCACCCCCTGCCATGGGCAGGGACACCTTCCAAGTCCCATACAACCTGGACTTGAGAGTTACTTCTCTTTGTGTGTGTGTCCTTTGGTGATTGTTTGTGGTTTGGGGAGTTTTTTGTTTGTTTGGAGGTTTTTTTTTTTTTTTTTTTTTTTTGTGGTTTTTTGTTGTTGTTGTCTGAGACTGAGATAGTGGTGCAACATATGGCAATATCTGCCATAAAGCTAAGGAAAGAGCAGCTGGGTGAATGCAAACCACTTCCAGGACAGGTAGGTGCTGATGAGGACCAAAGTGCCACAGTGAAACTGAAAACAACATTTTAGCCCAAATTGATTTGTGAGGTTACCCCTTTTTAACACAGAATATAGCAATAAAATAGGAGAGGGACTCAGTCTGAATAAAGCTGTGACAAAATAACATCAAAGACTTCGGGACAGCGATTATTTTTGTTCAGACCTTAATTATTTTCCTTTTGTTTTTTTCCATTTCCACTTTTCCCTGGAGATCAGGAGAGGTAAAAATCCCCAGCTTTTACATCAAGAAAGTAATTTTTTTCCATCTGTCTGGCAAACTCCACTAGAAAACCATTTGCAGAGGTCTCACCTCCAGATTTTGAGAGCCAGCCCTGCTGCAGACTCTGCACCCTTCTGTATCAGTGAGTCCCAGTCTTCACTCCATGCTTTGAGTGTCTTGTGACCAAGTAAGCAAGGTTTCTATCTGCCCTGGGAACATGGCTATCTGGACATACCTGTCTTCCGGGATATCCATCCAGCTGAGTTCAGCAGGAGCCAGGCAGCTCCACTGGTGGCCTATGCTGTGACTGCAAGGCAGTGAGGGATGAGGCAACTGGAAATATAATGTGTGCTATCAGCACTCAAAGGGTAATCACTCAGTCCTGGAACTAATACCGGAAGATTTGGGAAAAGCAGTACAGAATCCTTGACAAAACTTGGGAAAAAAATAATAGTCAAGAGTCCTAATTCCCCTTGTGTGTGCCAATGCTTCCTAACTAATTGCTTCAGAAGCAGTGTTTGGTTTGCTGCAGCATGGGAGAGTGGAGAACCTGGGCCCGTGTTCAGGGAACAAAATGTTTAGAGCCAAGTGAGCAAAGACAAAAGGACAACAGGAATCAAAGGGGGTTGTATCTGATCCAAGAACACGAGGCAGTTGGAAAACCGCCTCTGAAGTAAATTGCAAGAAATGGCAGGTACCATTGTAGCCAGAGAGCTGAGAAACAAGGATATTTCCTGAGCAATAAAGTAGCATTATATAAAAGAAGAACTTAATTGAAAGGGACAACCACCCCTGCTCCAAGCTTCCACCACCCTTAACATTTAGTGACAAACCAACAAGACACCCTAATACTGCAGCATCCAAGGGGCTCTCATTTTACCACAGAATCTGTGAAGTTATTTTCATGGATGCCAAGCCAAAGCACAGTGAGGATAAGTGACCGGTTCATACAATTTGTCTCTGGTGCACCCCAGCTGAATCTGGACCTCCCACAGTTCAGGCTCTCACTGCCGATCTCCCTTTTAGCACATCACCCCCTCAACACATGCACACCTACAAAAACGGGCAGGACACTGGGCTCAATTTATTTTTATTACTAGAAAGCCAGTGAATCAGCTCTTGCTGCGAAAGTGCAGAATCAAGCACATGTGACAGCTCAAAATTCAGAGGAACAGGGAAAGACAATTTTTCTTGGGATTAAATGAATTTGCAGGGTGTAAACCCCATCATATCAGACTCCACCATTCTGACTAATAGTGTTTGTCCTCTTGTCAGACACCTGACAGAGCCAGAAGCTCTTCTTTATCCAAGAGCCCTCTGCTCACAGTGAGAATTCAATGCAATAATTACAGGTCTCATTTCCACTGGCTATCTTGCATTTGTCAGGACTGCGCAAAACTCCCTTATAAATGAGAAAAGAAAGTCTCCTAGATTAAGTAGGCTTAAAAAAAATTTAAAAGCAGTTCTTGAATGGAGTATGTATGTCTAATAGCTAATTATGCTGCTAAGTCATGGAATCTGATGATAAAAAAAAAAATTATCTATCCCAGAAGACACACAATCTAATAAGTGTTCACTGCAAATCTAGCTCCTAAATCTGCTGCCCACTATGCTAATGAGGAATGATTCTGTCAGCCTCAGACATGTTTTTAATTTCACTCAGTGTTGTGTGAGGCTGCTAGAGAAAGCACAACTGGGGAGGACAGCCAGCACAAACCAGCTGGCCAGGAGCTGGCCAATTCCTTCAGGGCTGGAAGATGAGGAAGAAAACAGGGCCATAATGAAGGCTTGGGGGCAATAATTGCCAGGTGGATTTCAGGCTTATTTTTTGGTTTGATGTAACTGTGGGGAAGCACTTTGGTTTATATTTGGCTGATTTATAGAACAGAGAGATATTCTGAGGACTTTGCTGCTTGTTAGCAAATCTCTCAGGGCAATCCTCATCCTTACCCCTGGTAGGTATTTTTATTTATTAATGCCACTAAATCGTAGAATCCCAGAACGGTTTGGGAGGGAAAGGACCTTCAAGCCCATCTCATTCCATTCCCTGCCACAGACAGGGACACCACCCAGGAGCCTAGGGTGCTCCAAGCTCTCTCCAACTTGGCCTTGGACTCTTTCAGGGATTGGGCAGCCACAGCTTCTCTGGGCATCTTGTGCCAGGGCCTCAGCACCTCACAGGGATGAATTTCTTCCTAATTCCTTATTCATTCCCTGCATTCCTCCATCTTAAGGCCATTCCCCTGAGTTCTATCCCTATAAAACCTGCACCTGCCCTTTAGGAAGCAATACCTGGTGACCTTCCTTTATCTTTGAGCTAAGAACAAAGCTATTACCATATTACTTTCAAAAAAGCTCCAGTGATAGAACACTAGGCAAAAAAACTTCCATTTACTAAATAAATTGGGATATGCTTTCTGTTTTCTGACCTACATATTTAATCAACATGTATTTTCAAGGGGCTGGTAGCACATGGCTCTGCTCCAAGGACAGCCAGAGAGTTTCTGTATCATAAATAAGCTCACAAAAAGTGCCACAACTGATGATGCAGCATTTTTGAACAAAATTGCAGATACAGGGAGGTGGGTGCACTTCCTATTTGCCTCCTAAGAGAGGAGCCCAGGGGAAAAAAGACTCACAACTCCTGAACGGGCATGTAAAAGATATACTGGGAAAGTGTCCTTGGAAGGGCATTTCTTATGCTTTTCTTGTTTGCTGCCCACAGGCTGAAATGCTGGCCCAGCTGTCATTCCAGGATGCTCAGAGGGAGAACAATCACATAAAAGCACTGCAGACTTGACCTAAGGCCAATTTCTTCCAGCGTTAAGTTCAACCAATAAGCCAAGGAACCTTTTAGCAAATTTCCCTGCTTATTTCTCATCCTTGCTCTGTCCTGCCTCTTGCCCAAAACCACCCTCAAATTCTCCTTTCCTTCCAATTTTTTCTTTCTCCCAGGTTGTTCCTTCTGGCCCCAGAAGCTCTTTTGCATTCTGTGACGTTTCCCCCCCTCATCAGGGATTCTTGACCAGTGCCCAAGGGGCAGAGGAGCCTCCATTGGCTGCACACAAGTCTGGAACACTCAATCTGCTCGTTCCAGCTCAATGCCTGCAGAAGTCTTCTCCAGGGGAACTTTACTCACTGTTGTGGGGTGACCATCCCAGACAATCCAATACTCAGCCTGGAATTGCAGTGCCCTGTATGGACAGAAAGCTGTAACAGGTCACCTCTTCTGTTGCATTTGCTAGATCTCTTGTGCTCAGTTATCACCTTTTCTACTAACTCACAATTTAGTCCAGGTTGGTGCTCAGGACTTCTCCCTCTCCCATTCCAGATTTTCAGGGTGGCTAATACCAATATTGAGAAGTCTGACACACACCAGCAATAATCACCTTTTATTCCCAGCATTGTAGTCCTAGTATCTGCCAAGCTCCCCAGCTCAATAACAACCTGAAACTGCAGAGCTGTTACATTCAGTGTTCATATCCTGAGCTTTCTATCTACTCTCTTCTAGTCCATTCATTCAGGTTAAACTTTGCAGCCTTAACATTTTTTAATCTACAGATTAATGTTTTTATGCAGTATTATATCTGAAATAATGTCTATACAAGTCTAAAAGAATTATGTGTTTAGGTCCAGCCTGCCCTTAAAAATCAGAGGGATTTCTGGTTTTTACTGCAGCAATATTACAAATTGACTCTCAGCAAAAGGCAGGGTGAAGTTTTAGATCATTACTAAGTAATTCAGCTGTTTTTTGCTATAAATTTTGTGAAGGTAAGCACTGAGTTTTGAGCTGTTCTAAAAGTTTCAGCATTATATCTCTGTGTTAACTTTTGTGAGGCCCAAAGCCAGGCATAGGGACCTGTGAGGGCTGAGAATAGGTGATACTCACTTTAAAAGACTCTTAAGTTTAGCTGTAAGATCATTAAATTCCTACAGTATCATTTATTTGCTTAAACAAATCACCACCCAGTATTTTCAGTTAACAGATGTTGTTTTCCTAAAAAAACCAAAAGAGTAAATAACTATTGGTTGAGTGCTAGATTAATTAGTATTGTTAAAGAACGTGTCCTAAAACATCAGCAGCCTTCCAGAACTTTTCTGTCATTGTAAAGGTCACACAACATGGGCAAGCTGCCACAAATATTTACACTTGTGAAATAAGTTTTGTGAAAGATGAGATGAATAGCTGAGCTGAAATGAGCGCCCTGCCCATGAAAACTGCCCAGAAGCAGCAAAACTTGTGGTAAAAAATTACCCAGCAACTCATTTGCAAGAGGAGGTTTCCCTTCCATCAACTGATAACTGGGACACCCAAGCACTAGAAGATTTAAATACTTCTTCTAATAATAACCGAATATATTTATAGATATGTGTAGATATTTTCATCCTCTGGATAAATATGCAACACTAATTCCTGTTTAGTACCAGTATCTTATGGCAGCAACTGCTGCTAATTGTAATTATACAGCTGCCAGAAGTCAGGATCAACTTGGGCTTCCCTCAGCTCCGAGCTGAGAGTAGAAAAATAAATATCCTGCTCTTAGTTGTAAGTCTATAAAGGCAGGAATTCTCAGTTTGTGCATTTGATGTAAGTAACCACCCTGAGCTTTTGGAAAGTTCACAGCCAAATAAAAGAACTTGGTTCAGTCGTGGCTTTTTTTACTGTGACTGCTGGGAAGTTTTCCCCACCCCTGAACTTCACAGTAATTTGTTAACAGGAAAAAACAAAACAAAACAAACAACAAAAGCTTGAAAAATAATCATCCCTCTTTCCTTAGATGTGGGATCAGTTCCATTAAACAACGACAGAATAGCAAAAGAGCTGTCTCAGCACTTGAGTTCTAAGGTAGATGAAGATTTCACTGAAGATTTGACCCAAAGTTTCACTGATTTCCCTATGCTGATTAATCAACCCAAGCATCACAGTTCAGGGGTGAGCTCATCACATCAGGCTTACAGAATGATCAGACGAAGTGTTCCAGTTAGGAAAGCAATAAATGGAAGATAAATATGGGACACAGCAAAATAATGGCTCTGTCCTGCTTTCTCGTGAGCCCTCTTGACAGTACAGCTTTTTCCTTATGCATTTCATTAGTTCCTCCCCCCAAAAAAACTTTCTTGGATCTGGTTATGTCTAAAGTGCATGTGAGGGGAAAAGCCAACACAAGTTTCCATAAGCCAGAGCGTGCCAAGCTTCTACATTGTGTGTGACATGCTCCCTTGACATGCTCTTGACAGCTCTGTCAGACTCTCCTGGAGGCTCCTCAAATGCCATACGTCCATCCCAGCTCCAGAGAGCAGCTCTGCTTCTGCCATGAGGAACCAGAGGCCATTTCTGGCACCTGCTCTGTGCAGCCCTTCACTTTTCCTCCTTTCACTTGCCCTTCTTGCAGGAACGTAACTCAGTGGGAGTGACTGGAAAGGCAGAGTTCAGATCTCATCCCAATTCCAACCCTGACAGATGTCACTTTGTTTTATCTCTCCCCATCTCAGCAGTTCACTTTCAGATTCCTTCCCATGATGTTTTCAGGCCCCCATCTAAGTCATCCTGCAACTTCTTATAATTTTTCTGGACTAAAGAGCCTCTAGACTTCATCCCACTCGCTCAGGGTTACAGCAGTCCAACTCAAAGCCAAGCCATGTCCAACATTCAGTTATAAGGAAATAAATATCACAATTATAATTTCAACAACTGGGTGTTACAGCTCCTGCATCAGGGTGGCTTACCACTCTCTATTAGAGGTAGAGAAAATCTAAGTTTAAAAATGTGAGATTCGGTGCACTTCTCACAGGATACTTGTCCAGCTTGTGTAGCTAAATCTCAGGCCTGCTCCAATCTGCCACATTCACTCACTCCAGGCAATTCCAGGAGACACAGGAAAAGGAATAGGCAGCTCTGGCCACACACAGTCATAAAAATACAAATTATTACACAACAAAATTTGCATGAAATATGGTGGGGAGCAGCAGCACTAAATCAGTCTCTGTGAAAACAAGGCAGTGGCTGGTCTACCCTGCACATCTGATCTCCATCCTACAGTGCCTTGGATATCCTTTGCCAGATGCATTCCAAGGTCTTGCTGGGTTTCCCTCTGCCCCGTGTCTTTACTCCTCATATGATGCTTTAAGTTAGTGTTCTTTCTCAGTGCTTTCCTGTCAGGATGTAGCACCAGTGTATCCTAATTCACACCTACACTTCAAATCCTTCATCAGCTCTCCACAGAAAACATACCCAAGCATCACTTTACTAAACAGAGGTTTTGAGCACTTGTTTAGCAAGTCACAAGTGCATGAGTGCTAAGCCTTGCAGGACCCTGCTTCCCTAACTCCTCTCAATTTCTGCTCTCATTACCAGAGCAAGCTGTGCCAGTTCTCCACCCACACCTGTGCCTGGAACTGCCTGGAAAACTGGTGGTGCAAACCCATCCCACAGTGTGTGTGGGGGGTCTGTCCCAGGTTATACCAACAGAACTGCAAGTCTGCAACCTCCAAGCAAATTCGGCACAAGTGGCTCAAAGAGGGAGATTGTGTGAAAAGTTGTAACACATTCCCACTTCCCGGTGCACCAAGGTCACCAGCGGGAATGTGCTCGCCTGAAGTTTGCTCTGGGAGAAACAGCTTGGGACTGACCCAGCAAGTCACTTCATTTCACAGATGCTGCATGGCAGAGTAGCTCCAGGAGCATTTGTGAGGCTACGAAGGAAGGATTAAAAAGCAAGCAGACAAAAGAGCAGTTTTACTCTGTCCCAAGCACAGCATCATATTTGCACACAAGGAGAAGCTAAATAACTGGAAGAATTCCATTCGGCAGCCTGGGCACTCGTCTGGGTGGATTTGACCATCAAAGAGACAGGCTGGAAGAGAAAGTAATATTCTGCCCTGCTTGTATTTATACACATCTGAACTTTACATATGCACAGTCCCAGAGACTGAGTGTACACTAAGAGTATTCTGTAAACACTGAGGTTCAAGGCTTTAAAATCAATTTATGCAGTTACATTTCTAATCTTTCTCATTGCCTCATATGACCAAATGTTCTCCACAGGGATGACAGAATAGTAATAATTTTAAAAGGGTGGAAAAATGTCCAATTCTTGGGGTAAAGGCTACAGAATATTGCAGATTTAGACTGTTGTTTGCAAGCATTCTGAGTATTCAGTAACTATTTCTGCCAAACCAATTCAGAGGAGGGTAATTTTTTTTGCTAAATACTCTAAATGAACGGTTCATTAAAAATCTGATCTCAGTTACTCTGAATGCTTATCTTTGTGAGTTCAGAAGTCATTTGAATTCACAGAGCTCTGTGTGTGTACAGAAATGTGCCCAGCTAAAGGGTCTGTACCAGTGATGCTTTCAAATTTGTCAGCTGGTTTGCCTTGGGGAGTCTTCCCCACCAGGAGTTCTTAATCCTGAACGCCATCTCTGAGTTACTGAACTCGATTTCTAACCATGCACAAGGCACACAGCAGCATTACACCTGACATGCCCATTGTTTAGCTATCTTCCTGTTTATCACTGCTTTCAAAAAATGTCCTGCAACAGCAAAAAGCTGTGACATTACCAGTGACAAGTACTCATGGCTGAGTCCCTGGGTGTAGGAGGCATAAAAACCCGTCACAGACTGATAGCTCTCATTTTGTGAACACCACACCCTTTCCTTTTCTAAGGATGAGCAGCTTTAATAATATAGATATGCCGTTGGGTTTGTTCTGCATGAGTCAGGGGGATTCTCAGACTTAAAAACAAATATTCTAGCCATAAAACACTGCAGGGGAAAAAAATCTACTGTTTCTGATGACTATGAGTTGAGATGTCAGAAAACAAACCACTGAGGAATAGAGGCAGTCACAACAGTGACCAGCTGAGCAATGAGCCAGAGTCAATACACCCATTGCCAGGAAAAGATATATTTATTCTCTGAAAACATGAGTTGGAATATTGGTAATGACTAGAGCCTTCACTCTCCTCCTGCAGAGTCCTCTCAAACATGCCAAATTTGCTACTGAAGTTACTTGGATAAAATCTCTTGCTCTTATCATTAATATCTACTTTTGGGAAAGAGTCTGGCTTCAATTGTCAACAAGCATGTGCCTGGCAGCTTCAAGAGAGGTAAGATTTCACACTTGATATCCCAAGTGAATTACGTGCTTTTCCAGCAGGAATGAAGATCAGCTCAAAACTGAAGTTAATGAAAGTAGTCATATTTTTATGCTCATGCTTCGTTTTTGATGGCAAAACCACAGGAGGGATTCTGATAAACCAGGTCATGTCTCTGCAGAGATTATCTCGGAGCCCCAGCCCAAATTCACCACCCCTAACACAAGCTGCCAAAACCCCACTTCAGAAAGGACTTGCTTTTCTCCCCGAGAAAAGCATTATTCATATTTTCATATTTTTCATATGCCTGAGACTCATCCTCTGAAGGGTGACAGGAATTGCCTCACTCATCTCTCAAATCTGGCATGAGCCATGACTAATGCTTGTGCTGTGCCTGAAACGCTGGGAGGAAAGGTGCTACAGAAGTGCAAAGTAGCTTTCAGGAACAGAAATACATCATCTCTCACTCTTCCCTTCCCCACCTTTTATCCTTTCACATGTCTTCGTTGTGGTCTCAGTTTATTTTGTAAACAGAGCCTTGTACTGTTTGGCATCAGCATCTTCTCTGAACAAATATACAAAGCTCAGAAGTCTCCAAATACAACTGATTTCTTAAATATTTATCGTTTGACTCCAAGAAAAATATTTAAAAGAAGAAGACCATGAAGTAAAGGAAGGAAGGATACAGTTATCTCGCATTAACTTTCTCAGCAGAGGCACCTTGCCATTAACATTCCCAGGCAAAAAAGCCTCTCCCAAAACCCCAACAATTCCAAGCTAGGCAAAATAACTTTCAGTTTCCCTTATCTTCCTCCTCAATGGAGAAAAAATATAGAGGAAAAAGAAAACTATGTGGATCAAAAATCCTCACTCAAGATAAAAGAAAATTGGTACACAACAAATAGATATGCACCAATTTTTAAAAGCTGAAAACAAGAAATCAGACCTGGAGGAACCGCCACCTGATCATGTCCTTTCCTCTTATCATCTGGGTAAGTTTTTTCCCTGGATGCCCTGGCTAACTTGCTGATGAAGAGATGAAGGCCAAGTGACCTTCAGATCCATGGAAGGGGAAGACAGGCCCTGTGGACACACAGCAGCATCCCATAACTGGCAAGGGCTGAAGTAGTTCAGATCAGTCCTTTCCTCTTTGGCAGAGCTAGATATCAGGGCTCTGTGCTGGTGAAGCATTTCCTGGCATCCCCAAGAGCCACTAAAGTTTTCCAGAAAATTAGCAAGACCAGGAACTGACAAGAAGCAGAAAGTTTGAGAAGAGGGAGGGGTAAACATTCTCCCCTTATTTATTTATCTTTTTAAGCAAAACATTCAGACACAAAAGTGAAGGCAGTGAGATTCAAATCACAGGGCACAGCTTGATGGGAGGCAGTTAAAAGGAAATTCATGCAAGATCCTCAGCTCTGAGTCAAGACCTTTCTTTGATCTCCAGTTTTCCCAAGCTGCAATCCCACATGCAGCCCACCATTTGTTTTTAGTTAGAGAGGCATAATGAAAAATGCTGTGCTAGGGAAGAGCAACAAACGAGCCTTGCAAAAATCATGCAGCAACAGCCAGTCAAAATCAGGAGAGGCAAAACCACAAAAGTGAGATGATGGCATCTATCAAAGGAGAAAGGCTCAGCTGCTTGGGGATCCTCCAGGTATCTTTCTTCCAGGAATGTGAAAGTCACCCAGATCAGAGATGGATAGAGAGGGATCACCTCCTTGCATATCACTGAATCTTCTCTCTCCTAAATACAGAGCCAACAAATCACTTCTGGCACCCTGAGATTTATCAGCAGTGAGCCATGCAGAGATTGTCCTGCCTCATCCTAATTCACTTGTCAGGTTTGACAGGAACAAAGTTGTAGAGAGCACAATACATTGCATCATTTTGCCTTGTCATCACTGTAACTTGTATATTTTCTGCCGTCTCTTTTGTTTATTAGCCCACAGTATTATGCTCTTTGCTGTTTTAGGGACTACTATGCAACATTTTCATGATTTGCTTTCTCCTTACCCGTGGACTCACCAATGTTCTTAACTCCAGTTTTGTTTGTTGGCATCTGGCACAGCATATGCTGACATCTCAGTGCTATTGTTCCAGACTCTGCACATTTACGGTTACCATCAGTTATTCACAATAGACTCTGAAAACTTTCATCACAACAACTAGAAATTCTTCAAATCCTTTAAATTAAAACTCACGACTTGGAATTTCTGCATGCCTAAGCTTGCCTTTCTTAGCCACCCAATACATTAGCAGTGGTATAATTTAACCAAACACTCTGGGTAGTTGGTATCACCACAGCCCTAATGTAGATTATATAATACCTTTACAGTGTTTCACAGATGGAATGGAAACCAGAATGCATCAAATCCAGCTTGTGGAACAGTTTCAACTAGGCCTTTCATTTCAAACATTTCTGAAAATGTATCAAGAGGGCCATTTCATATTTGCTTTTGCAATGCAATTGTGGCTAAGCCCAGGCACACCGCACCCCACGCACAGCTTTCTGTGAGCGCCAGGTGCACGATCCACACCCCCGCTCCATGGTCCTCACCCCATGGACCTGGGCCCTGGCCAAAGGCAAGGAGTGCTACCAGGATAACTGCCTTGCAGTGCCACTCCTGGAGGAGTAAACAACACCAGCAATCAGACTTGTAAGCTCTGCCGTCACCAAATGCTTTGATTATCAGGGAGGGGTTTCCACATGTCCTACTGACAGCAAGATCGAGTCCTGGTTCTCAGCCATGCTAATGAAACAGTAAAGCACACAAAACACATTATGAAGTGGTTTAGGGTCAGCCATCAAAACACAACGCTCAGGTAACGGCCCTATCCAAAAGGGTCTCTTCTACAGCACAGCAGGTCCTTGCATTCACAGAGGCACTTACCTGGAGGAAGGAGTTTGTGGTTAACACTTAAACATCACTTAAAACTGTGAACTTTTACTGATAAAGCAACACTGTCCCATACAGGTTTAAGAAATTTGAAGTTCAACTAGAGGGGAAAATTTTGCATTGTGAACAGGGTGTGCAAGTGGCCTGTCCACAAATAAGCATGTCTGTGATTGCAAAAAACACCTTTCTTGGTCTTGCAATACCACAGTGAGGTGGGAGGGTTGTGGTACAGGCAGGTACCTGGTACATCCCTTCTGGCTGGGACCCCCCTGCCATGAGAGGGGTGTGCCTTAGACACAGTAAAAAACACACAAACAAACTACAGGACATCTTTGGTGTGTTTTTGCATACTCAGACATTCAAAACTCATCCTGGACATGTTCCTGTGTCACTTGATCTTGGTGACCCTGTCTTGGCGGGGGGTTGGCCCAGATGATCTCCAGAGGTCCCTTCCTACCCCACCACCCCTGGCCTCACTACAGCACACACAGAGCCACTGCAGGCCCCTCCAGCTCCATCCCTTCTGCTGCTTCTGGACCAGCCCCAGCACCTGGCACATTCCTGAACCCCAAATGTACCCCATCAATGTGTATAAATATATAAAGCAGGTGTGCTAAGAAGCTGGACCAGGCTCTGCTCTGTGGTACCCAGCAACATAACAAGAGGAGCAGGCAGGAACTGATGCATGGGAAGTTCCAGTTGAACATGAGGAAGAACTTCCCTGTGCAGGACCAAGCGCAAACAGATTGTCCAGAGAGGGTGTGGCGTGTCCCTCACTGGAGATATCCCAGAACCCACTGGACACAATCCCGTGCCCTGTACTCTGGGATGGCCCTGCTGGAGAAGGGAGCCAGGACCTGGTGACCCTCTGTGGTTCCCCGGACCCATCCTGGGATTCTGTGAAATAGCCCCCGTCCCTTCACAGTCCAGCTCGGCCCTCACAGCCTTTCCCCTGCCCGCCGCCTTCCCCGGCCCCAAAGCGGGCACACCTGGCAGCGCTTTCCCACGCTGAGGGGAAACACTTCTCTGTGCCCAGACCCACACCTTCCCCACCACCTGCAGCCTAGCTGGGGTGGCTTTGGGCCCGGAATCCCAGAGTCATTTCGGTTGGAAAAGATCTCTGAGACCACCGAGTCCTCCCTGTGACAGATGCCCACCTTGATACCTAGCCTAGCTGAGTGCCAGTCCTGGCCATTCCTTGGACAGCTCCAGGAACAGCGATTCCACCAGCTTCCTGGGCAGCTCCTTCCAGCATCGAATCACCCCCTCGGCGAAGAAATTCCTCCGGATGCCGATCTAAACCTTCTCCGGTGCAAGTTAAGTCTACGTCCCCTCACCCTGTCATTGATTCCCGGGGCACAGCCCAATCCTCAGCAGGCTGCAGCCTCCCCCAGGGATTTGTAGAAAGGGACGCTGCTCTGCCGGGCCGAGCCGGCACCCTGAGATCCCTCCTCCGCGTCCCCCTCACAGCCACCCTGACACCACCTCCAACCCCGACACCCCTCCCTTCATCCCCCTGGCCCGCTCTCCATGCCTTTCTCCCGCCCTCCCTTCCTTTATCCATCTCCCCATGCCTCCCGCCCTCGGCCGCCGCCTCACGCCCGCCCTTCCCGGCGTCGGGGCGGAGCCGGCGGCGGCAGCAGCGCGCATGGGCCCCGCCGCCCGCGCCTGAGCCCGAGCGGGGGGCGTGTGCCGGACGCGGATCCCCCCGGCCGGGCCCTCGCCGCCCCTTCCCGGCGGCTCCTCCTCACCTGCGGCGGCCGCGGCCATGGCGCTGCGGGCGGCGGCACGGGGCTGCTGAGCGGCGGTCGGGGCGCGGCCCCGCGGCGGCGGAGCGAGGTGAGCGTGGCCAGCGGAGGGGAGGGGTCGGCATAGCCCCGACTTTCGCGAGAGTGTCGCGACAGCGCCCTGCAGGTCGTGGGGCGGCCTGGGGTGGGTGATGGGGCGCGCGCTGCGGCCGCTGCCGCCATGGGCGGGAGAGAAAAAGGAAAAAAAAAAAAAAAGGACCCGAATAAAAACACTCGTGGGTTCGTCGTGGCGGGGTTTTGTTCGTCCCGGGGCTCCCCCCACTCCCTCCCCTTTCCCGCCCCCGGAGCTCCGCCCGTGTCTCCGGGGGTCTCCCAGGTGGATGAATTCGCCGGTGGCCGGGGAGCCGTCACTGGCCAGGAGGGATAATGGGCATTGCCGCCCGTGCCATCCCCGCGCAGCGCTCGGCGTGGGGACGCGGCTTTGTGCCGGCTCCATTGTCCTGCCGCCTTTGGCGGGGCTGCGGCGCTTCGTGTCCGGTGACAGCCCTGACACACAACAGCGCACTACAGGTGCTACGTGTCCTCACGGGGGTGGTTTATCCGCGTTATCGCGGTGAGCTTCCCGCCCAGCTGCAGAAGGAGGCGAGCAGTGGATGCTGGAGTGAGGTTTGCAGGGAAGGATCCATAACGCTTCTGGACTCTGAGTGAGCAGAAGCAGCTTGGGAAAAAGGTAAATGAACCTTTAAAATCCGCACGTGTGTACGAATTCTACGGTGCCGTTTTCTTTCTGCAAACCGTGCGTCTCATCTTGTTATCCCTTGGGAATCTGTCTCCTATGGCAAACGGCTGCTCCAGACCTGACCAAGGGGTGCTGGATTATTCGAAAGTGATGGGAACAAGTCAATTTTTGTTCCTTCTCTGTCCTTTCCACATGAGATTGTGCAGAAAACAGCACTTTGGACAGAGGCTCGGACAGCTTCTGTGGGTGCCCAGTTTGTTGTGTTGGTTGATCCTGACACTGGGAAGAATACAATCGAGAGGAATAGGTGGAAAGGCAACAAAGATAGAAGCTTAAAATATGCCATTTAATTTCAAGAAACCGTTATAAGTGGGTAGTCCAAATGCGACCAGACACTCTTCTTTGAAATGAACCAAATGAGTTGATTTCCAAGGCTCTTAACATCTATTTCAAGTGTTTGAAGTTGGAGCTTCTGCAGAATAGGGACAAATATCCTGCATGTGCTTATTGAGAACTGTGTAGTTTCTTTCCCACTGCACAGATGTCCTCTCATTCTAAAATCAGGTTACCCTTGAGTGAGCAACTTATTTTGACTGCTAAGTTAAAATATTACATATTCTTCATGATAGAAGAGCAGTAAATAGTTCTTGTGCTTGGACCAGTTTGTTTCCATGAAACTTATCAGAGCCTTTCCAAGGTCTGTGCATGTGGAGCTGATGGGTTCGTAGCGTTTGAACACATTGGAGCCAGCTGCAAGAATCAAAATTTTAGTAATTTGAGAGCATATGGTGATAGAGATAATAAAATGGGGGAAGATGGGGTCAGTCTGGCAAAATGCAAAACCTGTTACTTAGGGAAACAGAACTGAAAGTGTTACTGTGGTATTTTTGCCGTGTATAATGTACAGAAGAAATATTAATCCATTGCCAGAAGCAATTATTGGCCAGTCTTTCAGCTTGTGGTCTTAATCTGGGGTTTGTTTTTTCACAGTGCTCTTTGTTTCTTCAAAAACTCGACAAATACATCTGAGGCAAGTCAGCAGAAATATCTTCAGGGAACAATATTTCTGTTTTGTGTCTATTTTGTAGCTGGATGTTGCAGTGGTTTTTTGTCACTTGCTACTGGTGGGTTGTGAAATATCAGAATCACAGCCCTTAACAATCTGTTTTCTGTAATGCAAAGTGAGGGGAATGATCGTCATGTTGAATTTAAGGGGGATGATTACAGTGGTGACTTACTGGCTGGGGAGGAGATCCCAGAGGGAGTGGAGGAAATCCAACAAAAAAGGGGAATAGTGCTATTTTGGCCATTTTCCCCAGGGCTTCTGGTTCTTTTGTGAACTTCTGAAAAGGAAATGTCATTTTGCTGTCTGAGTGCATTGTTTTGCATAAAGTGTCAGACCACATTATGGGGATGATTCCAGTCAACTTCCCCCATTTCAAAACAAACACGTTGAATACTGAAATATGTTTATACAAAAACTCACTGTGTTTTGCAGGCACCCAACATCCATATTTCCAAAAAAAAAAAAGATGTTTTTCATACTTTGTTATGGCTAGAATAGTTTGTGTAGGAGAGAAGAATTGAGATAGAATTGAGATGGGTTCCCTTGGCCTTTGTGAACTGCTCTCTGCCAATAAGAGGAGGATGTTGGCTTTTTCATGAACTGGGGAATTATTTTCATTCGCATTTCCGCAAAATATTCTTATCTTTGCAGTAGTTCTGATTCCAGTGGCTGTGACCAAGGCAAGAGCTATTGTCTCTCCTGGTGCCAGGGTAAGGACAGAAAAGGAAGAAGACTGAAGATGTAGGTAAATTTGTAAATTTTGGCTGCAGAACTAAATCGGTCCTGTGGGACTGTGAGCACGGGTGGCCTATGCCAGGTGTGGTGTCCACAGGGCCAGGTCCTCTCCCGGGTGTGCTCCTCACCTGCAGCTCCTGGATCTGGTTTCAACCCTCCCCGTGCAGCAGCAGCATTGTGTACCAGCAAGGCTGAGGAGCTTGCTGCTTGTATGGGTTTGGCAATGAGCCAGGTAGGTCCAGCTGAGGAGGATCCTGACAGCCATTCTTCCCCAGTAGACTTGTGCAAGAATTTGAATTTGGGCACGTTGTGAGTCTGTGCTTCCAAAGGGAAGGTTGTTCTTCGTCTCTGTTTGGCTCTGGTAGCTGCTCTTGGGATACCTGATATTGCAATAAAAGAGAAAAGATTGCAGTGTTTATCAGCTTTTAAAGTCAGTAATTGCTTTCCATGGAAAAATAAGTCATTTTGGTATCTAGGGTGAAGCAGGTCAACAAGTCTGGGCAGTTTGGAGCATGTGGATTTTCCCAGTGATTTCTGTTCTTATGCTAATCCTTTGAGCAGGCTGGCTGAGCACTGTTGGAGAGGAGGGGTGTGCACATCGAGGACACTAAAGAGAAGCCATTTTTTGTATTTATTGTTATGCAGATTAGGTTTCCCAGACAGCCAGAAAATCTCGAGGATGTTGTGGTGCGGGTCATTTAGCAATTCTCACCCGGTTTGGACAAAACCCTTTCCTCTTCAGTATTACTTTTGAGGATTCTTGTTTGTTTTGCTTAGGTTTTCTTTTTGTAAATCTCTGTTGTAGCTGAAAAAGTTATTGTTATCTTTGCTGCTTAACAGTTAAAGTTGGAAAATGTCAGTTTTCAATTTTTAATTATTGTTTTGGGTAAGAAGTGTAGGAAGGCAGCAAAACTGAGTTGCTCACTTGAATCCTTGTTCTGTTTCTGTGTGTGCCTTGCTGTGTTCCTCCCCCACTGTCTGTGAGCCCTCAATTCCTGCAGTGCACAAGATTCTAGATATATAGATTATAGAGTAGTCTGTGCATGGTCCTAGGGAAGTGTGTGAGCCACTAGAAACCGTGTAAAAAGACATAAATTTCTCTCACAAGATTTATTTGTTGTAGATTGGTTTTCTAAGATTGTTTTAGAAATATGAGGTACTGGAGAGGTCTGAAGGTGCTCCAAGTTAGGATTTTGTTGCACAGAACAGGAAACTGCAGCTATTTGTGGCCTTTTTCCTGTATAATATCCGAAATAATATATGGGGTTTCTGCAGTGCGAAGTGCTGGGGCTCTTAAGCACGTTAGGAAGTCTCTGGGTGTTTATTTCAGTGGTGTTTTGTGGTTCTGAGGTCTGTGCTCACTGCAGTAGATCCGCTTATCCATATTTTGTGTGTAGTGTTGGATTCTTTGGAAGTGTGCAAAATAATTAAAACCCGCCCTTTAAACTATTTAGTAAATTGGATTTGCTTTGCCAGCAGCGGGACAGGAAGTTAATCGTGTTTAAGCTGATGTTGACTTTTCCAATCTGATTTTCCCTGGGAAGAAACTTTACTACCTAGTTGTTAAATGTACAGTTAATTACCTGCTGATTGGTTAAGCTGATAAACCAATGCTACCGGGTTTACTGTGATCGGGTTGGTAAATGTGCCGTGTGTGAGCTTCCTCATGTTATGTTCTTGTTTTGTGATTAAACCCAGTGATTAAACTCTCATCATGCTCACGATTCGAATGTATTTAGTACTGTCAGGTGATGATTGACACTGAAGTTACCATTCACTGGATGTTCTTGCTCAGTGCTTATGTGTGTAGTTCAGGAGTTCATAGTGTCGTCTCTTAACATTCTGTGAGGATATGGCTCAGCAGCATTTAGCCCGTAGTTTAGAAAATAAAATACATCTCCACATTTTAAAATCGTTGTTGTAGGCACCTTTATTGTCTTTCAGTCTTGTTTCTGTAGCTGTGTTGCAACATTTTGAGTGTGTCCTGACACGGTATGAGATTGAAGCAATAGCTGTGCATCAGTCACTGATCAATGAATCATTCACCCTCTTGGTCATCTCAGTTACTTTTGCTGATGAAGGAGCTGCAATTGCTGCCCCTCCATCCCATCCCTGGTGTGCCCAGGGCTTTTGCCTGCCCTCATCTCGGTACTGGTGTTTGTGGGTAAAAAGCATTTATTTTTAGTGTATCCGTTATAGCTTCTTAAGAATCAAAAGGGAACTGGGGTTTCTCCGGTTTCCACCATTAATTCATTAAACCAGGACTGCAAGCACTTTGGAGCCTGGCTTGATACGGATTTCAGGGTGAAATTAACGTGGCAATTCTTCCAAGGGGTGAATTGTTTTTAAGATATGTGGATGAAAGGTGGTTTGCTAAAAGCTTTGTCATCACTTACTGGCAGATTGAGAAAATCAGTTTTCCCAAAAATAGCTTTGATGGCAAGGTGTTAAGTTGTTATGTGTGGTTTGAAAATTCTTGCTTCTAACAGAAAGACATATTCAATTCTCTGTGTATTTTGTTATCTGATATTTATTACTGACTAAAAACATTTCTATTAAAATATTTAAGTTGTTATGTTTTTTTCTCCCTTTAATTTCAGTAACAGTGTTTCCTGGCATTTGGGAGATGAACTTTTTGGCCTTAATACTCAGAGTGTTCAAGGTGCCTGTGAGTCCTGTCTGGCAAAAGAGAAGATACAGCACTTGGTGTTTTGAAAAGAGTTTGTTTTTTGGTGCCAGCGTAAAATCAAGAAGTTTTCCAAATCTAAATGTTATAATTTGGCCATATTCTTACAGACTTCACTCAGGCATAAGCATGGCTGTTATGAAGAATGTAGATGGACAACCCCGTTTGTGCACAGTTTTAATTGTTGCAAGAGTCTTTGAGTATTGGATGTTATTTACCCTTTTCCTCTTGTTCTGATTCATAAATGTCTTCATTAGATTTCATAATAGCAGTCTTGTGCCAGGCCTTTTGTGTTTGTGTTTTACAAGAAGCATCTCTAGAGAGTCAGGTCCTGCCTGCTGGGAACAATCAGTCTTTTAACAGGGTGATTTCAGTAGTTTTTAAAACTTATTTTGTCTTCAAAAAAACTGTTATCTTGCTCGATAATGCACCTTGCTTGTTCTTCCCCCCAGATTTACATGGCAGCTGATAGAATGTGATGGAATCTTTACAAGTTTTATCAACAATTGCCATATCAACTTTTCATGAACTATGAATAAATTTCAGTAGCTGTTTTCCATAACTTGCCCCTATGATTATCATATTCTCCCTTGCACTCTGTCTGGGATAGAAATGAAAATTGTTGCTTGGGTATCATGATTTGTTGTTAATGCTTATATATGTGTATTTTTATGTATTGATTATGATACCACTTTTGTACTAAAATATAAAATGTAGGGTTTTTTTAAAACTCACAAATGAATGAACAATAGCTATAAATATTCAGATAAACCAAAAAGAATCTTTTGACACCATCTGTAAACCAGAATGTGTTGCTCCTTCCTCCCGTCTAGGAATCTGCAAAGGTGTAATATGTTCACTGGAGGTTGAATCAGTAAGGAGTTCTTGATTTTTATTTCAGCAGACGTTCTGATAACTTATTTTTGGAAGTGTAAATGAGATTCCATAGTCCTCCTGTTGCATAATGCACAAGGCAAGTTTCAGATGTAAAGTTCAGTCATTGGTAACTGCTGCAGCTTATTTCATTGAAGAAACAGGAACAAAAGTTTGTTTGTAACTACTCTGGAACTGAGAACAAAGGCCACGGGGACCTTTGAACCCTGTGGCTGTGCATCTGAAGGAGGAATTGTTCAGGAATGGGAAAAACTGCCAGAAGATCAGGGATTTACTTTTCCTGACATCTTTCTCCAGCAATGTTCAATGATGGCATTTAAAGAAAAAAAAAAAAAAAAAAAAAAGGTTAATTGGAAGACTCCCTTAATTTTTCTTCCCACCAAGCTCTGATTTGATAATCAAGTGTGCAGGGATGGTTATTCTTACCTTTTTTTTTCACCAAGGCAAGCTTTGAACAAATGAGTGTGTGTGCTCTCTTTTTTGGGAGAAATCTTAATGATTGATTGCATCCTTAAGCATTTTGTTCTCTCTCAGATGTTCTGTGCCAGGGATTGCTAGGGATTCTGGTGTGTGGAGCAATTTGTTTCCCCCGCTTCCTGGCGTTGTTTTGACTTCACAATTATTTTTCATTCACTGGTAACTGTCTCCTCAAGGAAGGTGGCAGGGGATTATCAGTGTTCCAAAGAAACTGTTACTTCTTTACAAAACGTGTTGACTGGCACATTGGGTCTCCAGTGGGTTGTCCAGTGTGAAGGTTCTGCTGCAAGCAGTGATTTGCACCTTCGCATTCACCTTCAGGAATTTTACAAGGCTTAAGCAGAGGATGGGCTGCACTGGATGAACAGTTTCTCCAAATTGCTTCATGCACAGGGAGAGAAACCACACTATTGAGTGTTTATTATTTTTCCTTGAGTAGTGAACATAACACACCAGCTGGAAGGAACACAGTTGTTCATTTGTGTTTCTCATCCTGGACATGTGGCTCATAAGTGTGCTCAGGCATGCGTGTAATGTGTGTGTCTGCCCCTCTTTGCCCTGCTGAAGGAACACCCTGTGCTGCTCTGCAGTTCTTTGGACAGAAGGGAAAAGCTGGGTTCGCCCCTTAAGAATTGAATTAGGTGCAAAACAAGTGGGGGCATGAAATGAGGCCTGGAATCTGGTTGTCTTCGTGCAGTCACCCTTGGAGAGGATGCTTCACACCAGTTTGCAGCCAGGTGATGTTCGTGGCTGCAGCCACCTGGGTGACAGCTTTTCTCAGGGTGTTCCCTGCATACTTGGTTCCCAGAAAAGTGCAGAAGGAATTGGGAAGGCTCCAGATAACAGAAAGAAGAGTTAGCCATCGGGTATGATTTAGCTGACAGATGAGTATTTTAAGTAGTGATTCTTCTCGCTGCTGGAGAGGAAAAAAACATCCATTTCTTTCAAATTATCAGGGGCCTCCAGTCCTTTTCCCTGAGGGATGCACACATGGGGTGGCACTCAGGGTGAGGCTGTTTGTAGATCCTTGTCATGTGTTCAGCCCTGCCTTTTCAGCTGTCCTGAATGATAGCAGCTCTCAAATGCCTTTGTCTTGGTTCTTAAAACTGTTGATCTCTTTCTAACCTCTGGCTGCAGTTTCTGTGAAATTAGGCTGGGCTGAAGGGAAATTCAGCTTTGTAAACCTGGTTACCCAGGAGCATGGGAAAACTGTGTGGTGGTTGCCCTTGTCTTTGAAGTTCTTTATGGGATATGAATTGCTTGTCACTACGTTCTTGACTTTCTCCCCTATTAAGATGTGCAGCAGCTTGAGCTGCTCAAGTAACCTATGTTCAGTCATCTGTACACAGAGCAATTGCCAATTGCATGACGAAGCCAATACACCCGTGGCTATTCAGTTATGTAGCCATATTGTATTAATTTAAGAAGAATGTAGCTATCTAGAGTACAGTTTAGGAGCTTTCTTATCAGTTTTACCTAGATTGCAAGAAAACCTAGTTCTGTGATTGCATCCTTTGCTAGAGGTACTCTGCATTTCCTGTTTGGCAAATGCCAGGGTTAACAATTAAACCACAGTTAACGTCTACAATTAAAACTGGAAATGAAAACATATAGATCGGTGTTTTAGAAAACTGAATTTGTCAGTTCTTATCTCTAGCAAACATGTGGAGGAGGGTTGCCATATGGCTGCTAAATATAACTCAACTTGCTCCTGAAAGCAGTTGAAAAAGTACAGAAGTTCACAATCTGGTATCCACTTTGTTAATAAGAATGTGCTGCAGACTTAGAGTGCAGACTGAGGTAATGGGAAGAGCGCCAAAAAATAATCCAATAAATTGTCTGTATTTCCTGTGATAGGTGATGGGGGCTGACACACTGGGGAGATGCTCAGCGTCCTGCAGACACTGGATCTCAGCAGTGTCTGTGCAGTGGAAGTGTGGCAGGAGCTGCCCAGTTACACCAGTTTTCTGCTCACCACCCTCGAGGTCCAACAGCTCCTATCCTTGTTTTCTTTAAATATTTACACTGCTGCAGCCCAGTGCCAGCTGGGAGAATTCGATCTGCTAGAGCTGTGTGAATAAGATCAGGAACATGGGGATGTGGTGGCAAGGCTTGAGAGCAGTTATTCACAACTTTTAATTCTATTTTTTAAACTTTTCTTAATACGTTTCGTGGTTTTTTGTGTGGATGTGCTGCCAAAATACATGTGATCCCATGTTTTAAGAACACAACTATAGTTGAAATATGGGAGCATTTCTAGTAAATGTTTTCAAATTGTATCTGTGCATGTGTTTGAAGGAAGTGTAAGTTAGTCATACACCCTGCAATGGTGTATTTCTATATATTTTTCAGCAGTGGATATTTTTGTGAAATACTTTGTGAAATACTAATCTATAAAGGAGATTAGTCATTTTCTGATAGGAAAACCTGTGAAGAAAGCAGAGCTCTAAAATACTTAAGATTTCCTCCCCTCAAAAAAAACCCCAAAAACCAAAAAACAAACAAATAAAAAATTACCCACTATGCCATACAGTCATTTTCGCTCCTCTTTTTGAGTACAAACATCCAGAATAGGTGTTTAACTGATTTAGAAAAGCACTTTAGTATATGGCTAATGTTATTGTGTGAATAATCCAAGGGCTCCTGATAGGATAAAAGGCATTGCTGAACTGAGGCAGAAATATCTGATAGGAAAAGCTTATCCTGGAAAAGAATCAGAAGAGAAACTGTATTGGTTATATTCCTTCAGGCCTTTAAAATATTTCAAAGGGTTGAATATAGACTTTCCTATGGGGTTTTCTGATGGGCTAAAAATGCAGTTATGCAAATCACAGCTTGTAGGGGCAGGGAGAATTAATTTATGCACTTGAACATGTGCTCGTCCACTGTTTTCTCTGAAGCTGAATTATAGACAACAAGAATGTGCTTTGTTGTTCTTTAATAATAAATAACAGCATAGCAGTTTTGATCTTCAAAGCACTGTTCAGACCTTAATTAATCTTCATAATAGTCCTGTGAGAGACTTAAAAATACTCCCTACCCTTTTGGACTGGGAGCTCCTTAGCATGGAGGTGTTGGGGGTTTTGCTCTGGGCCACATTGTCAGGGCCAGCTGGGACAGTTGCTCAGAGATTCCTGGCGCTGGGAGCTTTGGCTGCTTCTGGAGGCTGTGTTGCTTTTCTCATTTATATGTTAACATTTCAGAAAAATTTGAATGCACAAAGAACTGCAGTTCTAAATTATTTTGGATTTCCAATTGAGTGTTAACTTTTGCATATGCATGTTGGAATTTCCCTGTTGAATATTCCTGTTGGCAGAAAGTGCAGGTTTGTGTGTGTGCTGCTGTGTGGGAGCAGGTACGGAGTACTGCTGCACTTCAGAAAGCCTGGGTCACAACTTTGGTGTGACAAGGTGGAAAATAAAAGTATGTAAAGCTTTAGAGTCTGTAGGACACATCATAAACGCATAGAAAGTGTCCTCTCAGTCTACCTTCCCTAATCTTCCTAATTATTTAAAATGTGTTTAAAATGAAGAGAAGAAGAGGAATTAATGTAGATGTTGATTTTCAAGGTTTTGCCAAGGTAATTGCTGATTTGAGTTCCAGGACAGATTTAGACAGTACACTGCCTCCATTTGGAGTATAAAATAAGAGTGGCAAAATGAACTGAGACTGTACAACTCACCTGGAGAAACAGTTCAGAAGGAATTATAATGTAAACTCTTGAAACAATCCCGTGTGACCAGTGGGATCCAGGCTTGTTACTCGTGCACTTTTCTCACAAACAGCAGGAGGGAGTTCTTTGAGAAGCAGTTACAGCTGCAGATTAGGAACCCAAAACATGAGTTGTCAGGAGAAATGCAGAGATGTATCACAGTATTCATATCTGTGTTTGCTTCTGACATAACAGACCCAAGGGCAGAATGTTTAATATTTTGTTCACAACTGTGTAAACTCAAGCTAGCTTTTCAGAAACTGGGATGCATCAAAATCATGAGTAGCCCCTGACTGTTGTTTTTGTACTGAGCTCTGTGAATGCTTTGACATTGTAATTTCTGCTGGAGGTTGCACCAATTTGCATGAGGAATGAATGTAGGACTGGCTGGCGAAGCAGAAAGCTGACAACCCATAAAACAGGTCTGAAGGATTCCTCAGCATGAAGAGCAAAGTCACCAGAATCCTAGAGCCAAGTGCCAGAAGAGCCTGGTGCACTTAACCTGGTGACCTTGTCATCTTGGAGAAACCTGGCAGGATGATGCTTCCAGCACTCCTGGGGTGAAGGTCTTTTCAGCATCCCCTGATGAGTGAATTATTTGGCCCAGGAGAAATCTGTGAAGTGTTTAAATGTCTTTTTTAAATTTGTTAGAAATGCAGTGACTTAGGCTGACTCAGGGATCCATATGGATACTGTACTTTGTTTTGAAAGCAAGGTGCAAGTTAAATGTCTAAATGGAAAAGCTGTGAGAAGTTTCAAGACTTCTGAACTATCAAGTTTAATCTTATATTTTAAATACTGTTGATATTTTTATTATCTGTTTAGATTTTTAAAATTTTGCAAATAACATGTTTAACTCTTGGGTTTATGCATTCTTTTCTCTCACATTTTTGATACATTTGAGCAGCAAATCTTGATTTAACAGAGGGCAGAATATATCCTCGTTAGGGAACTGCAACCCCATAACTCATACAATGCATGAGGTGCAAAATCTTCTCTAGGTCTTCCTTCTCTGACTTTGTTACTTCATTTCCGGAGGCTTCGAAGAGATGTTGAGAGGAATAAATAAAACATCAACAAAAAAGTTGGAAAATAATTTTTATTTTACTTTCCCAGGTACCGTGACAATAAGGTGAGGTTTTGATTGCTGAACAAACACGTGGGTCTGGACCAGCTCTTTCTGATAACTGCTAAGTGAAATCCCATGGCATATGCTTTGGGACAGGCAGAGATCTGCTGCCTTTCTGAAGCACATACTGCAGAAATGCTTCTGGTTAAAAATGACTGCAATTATTGGACTTGCCTACCTTTCACAAGTTTTTAAAGCTATTTATACAAATAGCAGTTTCAGTGAGATGACAGTAAGACCAGGAGTTGTTTGTTGTGGGGTTTTCATGCCTCCTTGAGCTAATTTCTGGCCCTAATTGTGTGCATACACACGTAGTGCTCCCGCATCTCCTGAGAAAGGTCTTCTCTTCTCTCCCTGCAAGGCATTCATCATGCTGCACCAGAGCCAGCTCCTGGGAATGTGATGACACTTCTGTCTCTTAAAATGAAGAAAAACTTTATTTTCCATTAGCAGTACTGATCATTTACCTACTCAGTCAGGACTTTTAGAAATGATGGAGCTGTTCGAGGTGTTAATTCATGGGCATGTATAGATGAGTTAAAGTGTTCAATTATAAGCCTTCTAATTCTTGCCTGAAATTTTATTAGCACATTGCTAGACAAAGTGCTGTGTGAGTGGCTAGACAGTGTATGGATGAGATTTGAAAGATCTCACTGTTATATTTAATTTTCCTAAATAAATTCATAGGTGACTTGTTCTCTTTCCAAGAGCTGCATGTTCTAAATCAGACTAATCTGTGTGGTGTTTAAATCCATACAACAGGCCTGGTAAAACTCAGGGAAGCTGTGCATGGATTTTCTCCAGTTGGTTCAGCAGCTCTTAAGTGCAGCAAGTCCAGCAAATCAGTAACTCCAGAGAACTTGGGTTGTTCTTGTTGCTTAAGACAGTGGCAAAAAAAATAGTCTTTGTTTCAAATGTGAGTAGTGCGTGGGTTCAGTGAGTGTGGTCTTAGCTCTGCTCCTATCAGTGGCACTGTGTGTTTGTGGAGTGATTGGCACCTTCCAAGCACTGAACTCCGGCCCTGTATTTGCTTGGTGTTTGACAGGATTGATGCATGGACAGTGTGTGGATTTTCTTATGCTGGTGCTTGTTCCTGCTTGTGTGGGGAAACCTGGACCATTCAGAGAATGGTTTTTGAGAGGTGATTTGTGAAGGTTGTTTGCTGACTGACATATGGTGTGGCATACGGTGCTGTTTGCCACCCCAGAGTCTGAACTTACAGGGAAATTATTTTCTTTTTTAAACATTTAACTCTATTAAGTACTTGTAGACATCTTCCAACATTGCCCTGGCCAAGTCAATTTACACTTTCCTTTTTTTCTACTTGTCCCATCTGTTTGTGACTATTTGTTTTCTTCCTTTTTTTATTCTATAAATAGATTTTAGAGGTTTCAAGGGCTGAGGGTCTTGATAGCATCAAGCACTTGCAAACCTCTAAGTTTTTACCTGCAGCCTGCAAGGTGTCTTGTCTCAGACCTTCCTATGATGTGGAAATGGAAGCCAGGCCAACTACTGGGCTGGAAAAAATGCTAATACAGCCTGGTGTAACATCTTTCCAAGTCATCCTAGTTCTCCCCTGGAATAACAGACTTTTGAAACAGTGTTAGTGAAGCTGAAGAAATTATGTCAAGAGGTGCCATTGTTTTGTTTAAAATCTGGTTTGTAGGGGGAGAAGAAAAAAATAATGGGACAAAATTGTTATCTTAAAACTTGGGCAAATGGAATTTTGAGATGAGGGAGTTTCTGGAAGCATACATCAATCCTTTTTGCCCTGGTGGGAGATACTGAAATAAAAAGGCTTCAAAGGGAGAAAAATGCTCTGGGCTTTTCCAGGCACAACTCTTGATATCCTGGAAGTTGCTGGTGGGTTTGCTATCTTCCAGCTGGGCCTATGTAGATATTGCAATGAATATACTGTTTATTTGCTTTTATATTATTGCTTTTTCAACAAATACTTTAAGTTTTTCCCTTTTATATACAGAACTGTAAATCTTAAGAACATGAACCGAAGTGAAACAAATACTCAAGTGTAGATTTATAAAAAAGAGACATGAAAAAAGGACCTAAAATATACAGGGAGATGTAGAATGGCTTGTGTTTTCTGAGCGTGTTTCTATCTCTCTGGCTTATATTAGTGTCATTTCTCTAGCAGAGGCTGCAATTTTACAGAAAAATAAATTAGGAATGTATACAAACACTTTGGAAATGTTTCCTCTGCTCCAATTCTACTTTCACCTCCAGTCTCACTGGGAACATACTGATTGAAGTGTGGGTCTACATCCTCATAAAACAGTGTCAGGATCAGTCCCACTTCCCTCTGAGCAATTAGTCACCTTGTGAACATTCCTGTAGAGAGAAAGCAATAAATGTTTCTGCTCCCCCATTCCTTGCTTATGCTACTCTGCCTTTTTCTTTTCTTTTTTTCCCTGAGTCATAAGAAAATGGTGGTCAAAGCTCTAAGCAATAAACTACTACAGCTGCTGCTTAAAAATGTTAAGGTGGTAGAAAATTTTGAAGTGAAGGCCCAGCCTCCACCAGCTTCTTGTATTTCCACTCTACCCCAGCTATATGGGTAGAGAATCTCATTCCAGGGTGCTAAATGTTGGTATTTGTAGTATTTTCAATGCAAATGGTGAGCAACATGTAAAGGAAAGGAGTTTCTACTTAGGTTATTAAGATCTTTGTGGTGTGAGGCTCTCTCACACAATAGAGAAAAGTATTCTCTACTTATTGGAAGCTTTGCAAAGATTAAGAGATTCTAAACAGAAAAATCTGTGTGGATTTGTCATTTATAAATTTGTTTCTTCAAACCAATGTTTATAATATGCAGAAGAGATTAAGGATGTCAGAACTGCACAATAAGGAGGAGGCAACGTAGGTGCCTAGTCTGATGCTTAAAATACTGAAGAAAACTTTTGGAGGCTTTCTTAACTAGATCAGACATCCTTGTGAAAGTGTTTAAATGAGGGCTGATTTTTCTTACAGAGGCCATACATTTAAATAAGCTTAAAATGTAAACACAACTGCATGCCTTCATGGAGACATAAACCAATACTCCATGTTCCCCTTCTCTCCCAGTGGGAGTTGATGCTATCCTAAGTTTGCCAAATAATGCCTTTTTGTTGGCAATCAGGAAGATTGTCAGCATTTTGAGGTAAGTTTGACTGTGTGTTATCCTGCATACTGAAAGTTATGATTAAAAACCTGGTGCCATAGTAAAATCAGCTGATTGTGGTATTAAGGGGTTCCCTGTCTGAAGGAATATTGCAGTGTTATCAGTCTGGTAGTCTCCAGCCCAGCCTGTGCTCCAGGCTCAGCCCTTTTCCTGTCTGTAGATATTCTTTACAGGATCTTGGAATTCAGTGGAGGTGGAAAATGACACACCAAGTGGGAGAGACCTTGTGCTCACAGTTCAGCCATTCCAAAAACAGGGATAGCATAGGAACAGCGACCTGCCAGTGGCCATAAGGGCTGCTGTCTCGGTGCTGCTGGCTTTGAAGGGACTTCTTTGTGATGGGAATGTCACTGGGACCCTGTTGACCCTCAGCTGGGAGTTCTGCCCCACAGCAAGATCATTACAGCACGTGGTCCAGGTGCACCTAAACCCTCTGCTTTCTGTAGGGAATGGATGTCCACGAGGAGGGCATTCTGACAAGGCTCCAGCTGCCTCCAAACCAATGGACAAGCCAATTTAGGGTGTCAGCTGGAAGGAAATGTATTTGAGGTTCACCAGACTCGGTTCCATTTAGTACTTTCTTGCAAAGCAAATTTTCCTTGAGTTTCAGTTCTGATTCCATAGCTTTTGTCACTGGAGCACCAACTGCCTGTCAGGGGCACAGCTGTAACCCAGCTGGATCCTGCAGCCCTGAACCTCTGTCCCTGTCTTGCCTTCATTGCTATTGCATTTTTCAGATTATTGCATTATCAGATTCTGTGTGTTTTACTAAAGCGTGGCAGAGATGTCTCATTCACTTCCCTGGAGATATTTCTTTGTGAAACTGCAGAATGTGCTGCTTTGCTTCAGCAGAACCTGAAGGCTGAATTTGAGCATTTTCCTAAGGTTCTGAAAATAAACCTTTTTGAAGGTTAAAAAAAAAAAAAAGGGTTGTCAAATGAATTTCATGTTACTTTTAATTTCTAATAATTTATTTAGCCGTGTTATTAGAAGCTTTTTAGGTCGCTTTTTTTTCTCTTCCTAGTGTAGAAAGGGGAGATTAAATGACCATGTTTTGGAAGTGGGGATAAATCTCTTAGAAGTGGCATTAGTAAACCTTTCCTCAGCCTTGATGTCTTTCCTTTGGAGGAAACATTGACAGAGCAGTAATGTTTGTGCATCTTTTGGTTTGACATTTCAAACTCACTGTTGCTTTAAAAAGTCACAAATACTACTTTGAAGCAAAAGAAGTAGGAAAGGCGAATGACTGATGAGATAAATTTTCTTAATAACTTCCCATTAGCCAAAAGATAAACTGGTTTTCATCTAGCATTCTTCATTTATAGCAAGACTGACCAATAGAGACCCATGTCAAGTGTTTCTAGAACATGCTTCAAAATTAACTTCTGAACAAATAAATCACTTGCCTGTGGCTGGTTTGGTTTTTAATCAATTTACAAATGCAGATTCCTGAATTGCTTTTATTGAAGCAATTTTATTTTATGCTAATTAAAAATATAGGGCTGCTGCTTTGTTTGGCCAGCTTTTGAGGGGCAGGTCTGCAGTGTAGAATTGAGGCAACTGTTTGGGTTTTGCTTTTATTAAAATTTCTTGTGCAAATCTCTGAATCTCTTCTGGTTAACTTTGAGTGGATTTCTGCTGCTGTCCTTTGAAGAACTGAGCAGTGTGTTTTCATAGGTGGTGAAATGGGAGGTATATTTTTGGGTGCAGCAATCCTGCACATGCACTGCACAGTGCAAGCCTGGTCTGTACCATGACACCTCTGTGGTGTAAAATCACTGTTTTAAATATGAAATATGTTAAAGAATTGCTGTTGCTGAACAGACACCTGTCAAGCTGAGTGGCCTTTAAATATGATTTACCTCTCGAGGATATCTGTCATCTGAATGTTATCAACAATATTTCTGAATTATAGAATTGTAGGGACTGTGTAGGGGGTTGAATCTTTGAGTAACTAATTTTTAACTGCTGTTTTTGACAGTTTAAATATTATTGACCAAAATAATATTTATGTTTGTTCAGCACAAATGTTTTCCTCTGTAAGAGTCACCATCTGTCTCATTTCTTCTGCATCTGTGGGTGTTTTTTGTTTTTTCTTTAACTCTGGCTAGACTTATTTTTAGAATCTGTATTAGGTGATTAGTAGTTGTGGTTTGTTGCAGGTTTTTTTCTTTTTACAAAGAAAAGAAAATTTCAGTTTATTACTTATATAATTTTAATTCTTTCCCCCAGTGGTTTGCTACACCCCCAGTGTTTGTTATAGTATTAAGCCATGAGCCGTCAAGTTATTTCAGCTGCAGTGAGAGAGTATCATGTTTTCACTGCCTCTTGCTGTCCCCCCAGGCTGGCACAAGTCGTCACTCCTTAACCCAATTCTGCCAGAGCTCTCTGGGTTAGCGATACCCTAGACCAGGCTGAGAAGTCCAGGAAATAAGTCCCAGCTACTCCTGTCATGTTGGGCCAGCAGCAGCAGCATTGAGCTCAGTATTAGCTTTAATTTTTGTGTGCCTTTCCTGCAGTTGTGCCCCCGTTGATTTCAAACGGGTTTTAAATTGTTCCTCTTTTAGGAAGGAGCAGCATCTGGTGAAACCAACACTCAGCAGTGTAGTGGTTCTGAGGTCTCCCAAGTACTGCAATAGAGGTCAGCATGGGAAAACTTTGAGAGGGAATTCCAGTCCCTGAAGTCTTGGGACAAAAACACTTCCAAGCGTAAATAGAGATTTGTTAGGACAAAAAAATCTTTGGTATGGCAAGCAAGATGCTGCAAATAGTGTTGTTTATCAATTTATTTATCTGTTTAATCTCCCCAGGGGCTTTCATAGTTACCTGCTTTTTGGAGATAATTTTTAAAAGGCTATTTTCACTTTTCATTGGTGTTCATGGTAATTGGTTGTTCCTTTCTAGAACTGTTAAAGCACCACTTTTGAAAGAATCACAGAATATTCTGAATTGTAAGGGACCCACTGGAATCATGAAGTCCAGCTCTCCACTGAATGGTCCATATAGGGATTGAAGCCACAACTTTGGCCTTACTGATTTTGCACACTGCTTTTAAATGTCTTTTTCTCCTTTGAGAAGATAGCATTCATTGTATGGCTTGTGATGTGAGGTTTGCAAAGATTAGTGGAATGAACATGACACAGCTTGAAATGATAGAGTGGAAGAAAAATCCCTGGCTCTAGGTAGTTCTAAAAACAAACTAATTAATTTTCTGTGCCTCTGACTGATTTTATTGTGGTTCTTTGGTGGTTTTTCCTTCTTGTTGCTCCCTTAGAAGCTTCAAGGAGCTTCCAGGTAGCTTGTGGCCTTAGAAAGCACAGTGCCTTCATGTATAGCTGAAATTTCCTAAGTAAGATCTTGTCAGCTTTAAAGAAAGAGAGAGAGAAGGATGAGGCAGGTGTCCGTAGTGACAGTTTCAGTCATTGTTTTCATGCCTCCTGTGTAAGTACCAGGAGGATGTGTTGTAGAATATTATTTAGGATGATCAATCCAGGCAAAGGAAGATATTTTTAATTCAATGTCTGAAGGAGTAATTTTGTGGCTGTGAGGATGTTTGAGCCAACATGCACCACACCTGAAACCAGCTTGTTTCCTATTGTAGAGCTGTTGGTGATTCACTTGCATTTTGTGACAGGTTAGTTGCAGCCGTCATTAATGAGCATTTTGAATCCTTTAATTGAGCTCTTTCATGTAATTCATACATTCAGAAACTTTTCAAATGCATGGAGGGGAGGGGGAACAATGTTTTTCACAGCATTTCAGAAAAAATTAAATCACTGTCATTGAAATTTTGCCTTCAAGACCAACAGGACTTTAGGGCTGTATCTTCCTTACATGATTTTATTTAAAGACTTTTTAATAGTTTGTTCCAGTTTCTTTTCTTTGCTAATAAACCAGTTAGAGTCCAAGTTAAATAATTTGACCATCTTGTTTTTAAAAATGCATTTTTAAAAATCCTTTGCCTGGTTTATCTGCAGTAGAAGAGAATCTGGCCAGCCCAGCCTGTGCTCCAGGCTCAGCCCTTTCCGGCTCTGGGGATGAGCTACAATGACTTCATGGGAAAGGGAAAACTTTCAAGTGAGTGCATTTTGCTCAGCTCCCTTCATAAGCCTTCACACTCCTGGAGGTGCAGAAAGCCAAACATTTCAGCAACAATTTGCTTCGTTCCCACTACTCATTGAAGTTGTAGATGCACTTGATTTAGGCCGGTGCTTGAACACTGCTGAACCACCAGCACAGCTCCACGGGTTCAGGGATTTAACTGGGAACATGTGCTGAGCTGAAATGGGATGTAAACCAGGATATTTTTGGATTTTGTCAATTCTGCCATTGCTCTGTACTTTCAGGAGTAAAAGGCCATTTCCCCCATGCTTGGTTATTTCTCTTTGTTACCTTTTAAGATTTAGCTATTTCTTTTTCTATTTTTTGTTTGTTTGTTTGTTTCTGAATAGGAAATAGTTCTTCCCCACTTCTGTAGTTGAACTATATAGAAATGACTTCATCAAGATAACATATGGGAAAAAAAGTGGCTTGCATTCAGTCTGAGCAGGAAGACATCTCAGAACATTCATAACTCAAGTTATAAGGGAGAGTTTAGGGCAGAAACCTGCCAGGTTTGTGTGACTCCACTGTGCTGACCTTCCCCTACTCATCAAGAGATATTGAAAATCTGCTCAAGTTCAGGCCACAGCACTAGTTCCATTTTTCCACCTTCTTTTTCCTTTTATTAGAACAAGATTTCGAAGCTTATCTGGTCTTGCCTCTTTAAATATAGATTATTTTATCTGACAAACGCTGGATTTTGGCTGCACCTTCTCTTCAGCGACTTGGTATTTAAGAGGAGGTCTCCACTTGAGCGTGAGAAAAAGTGGGTTATTGAATTGCAAAAGAGCATACTTGTCTCTTTGAATTCGTTTGGAATTAGCCCTGTGCATTTGGCAAGGACAAATGGAAGTAGGTATTAGAGCCAGAATACTGTACTGTACTTCCTTAGTGCTGCATCCAGGAGTGTGTCTTTAGGTTTTACTAAGATTATTAGATATTTAAATTAGTGAAATATGTGTTTATGTGTATTGAATGGAGCTTTTATTAGTCCACTTTGTTTCAGTGTTTTTGGGGACTCAGAATTTTTTCACCCTATAGTCACATTGAATAAATCATGGCATTAAAAGTCTTCTTTTAAAGTAGAATAATTTATGCCTTGCAGCAAATTCTTTAGAAAGTCGAACTTTATTAATTAATAACTTTGGAGACCTGTCTCTGTTTAGCAATGTTGTAGTTATGATTTGTTTTCCATGGATGTTAGAGCAAAGCAGTGGCTGCAGTTTATGATGCAAAGGGATGTCCTCTATTACAGAAAAAATAGATCAAGGATATATATTGAGGGGAGAATTCTCATTATCGTCATGAAATTTAGCATTGCTTTCTGTTTCCACTGAAAGTTTTAGGAGCAATTATATTCAAAGACCACAGAGAAGCACTGGGCACACAGAACTCATAGAAAAGAATTTTGATTATTGGGAAAAGAAAATCTGTACATTTTCTTTGTTTCTTGGCTTTCCTCCAGCTGCTTGTTGGTGACATCAAAATAAACTCTGACTTTTGGGCAGAGGTGGGATTGTGGCTTGGATCAGATGCTTATTCCAGCTGTGAATATGGGGTTTGCAATCATTTTTGTTTTTTGCATGAAGTTTGTCCTTCCTGCCTGATCTCCAGCTACAGATGAGGGTTCCCACACACACTTTCCTCCCTCCGTGTGGGTGGAATCTGTTCCTGCTATCGATGGAGTTGGAAATGCTCAGCACAGGCTCTGAGCTGCTCAGAAAACCAAGTGTGTCTTGGAAAATGGGGCCTGGAGGACTTGGAATCAAACTTCTCTCTGCATTACTTTAAACATAAACCTCCAGCAGCTCATCTTTTGTGATTCTGCACAGCACACTTGGGGTTTTAAAAGCTCCAGCAGATATGAAAGCATTGATTATTGGCAAACTAATCATCCTCAATTCATCTGGCATTTCAAAGGCTCTCTCTAATTGAGTTGGTTAGGAAATTGGTTAGTCACAAGATATGCAATGATAAAACCCATTTTCTTTGGGGAGTATTTTTAATTCATATGTTGTATATTTAATATTTGGAATCAAATAATGGGGAGACTAAGAACTGCAGAATGTTCCAAAAGGAACTATAAGAAAAGTATAGGAATTTTCCTGCCTAAAAATTGAATTTCTGGGCTGGCAAATGAGTGTTCTCTTTATTCCCAGACTGATATTTAAAATGTCTTCAACTTTGCAGCGTCATCCTTGTTTTGAGGCATTGTCTGCCAAGGGCTGTCCAGGTGTTATTTAATTTTGGAATTATTTTTTATCTAAAACACAGATATTTATCTGAAGTCAGGTACTCAATTACTTACACCTGGCTCAGTGAGATTTTGCCCAAGAAAGGTTTCTAGAGAATTGCTCCCCAGCATGTCAGTTGATGTTCTAGTTCTCAGCTCCTTGTTCTGTAGTTTAAATGCTACTCTTTCATATATATGTAAGGTACCTATATTCTCTCTATAAAGAAGCTCAAGGAAGAACTATTTAGTTGTAAAACTGCTTTAAATTGTTTGAATGCTGCTTATCAGGCTGCTGCAGCTTCCAGTTTTAAGATGATTTTAACAACACCAACAACAATCTGTGGTGGTGAAGCTGCAGAAGTCACATGTAACTAATCTCTTTCCAAAGTAATTTTGTCCTATTTATTTTTAAATTGTTTTTTTTTTTTTTTCCTATATTTTAAATTCTGACTGTTTGGCTACATCTTATTTTGTTCTTTTGCAGAGTATGTATACAAAATACATAATACTTTTCAATTTCAACTTCAGTGTGGAGCAGGAAGTGGAATATTCCCATCTCTCATGCAGAGGTTCTCGGTAGTGAGGTTTCAGTCCATTGCCCTCCCTGGAATCAGATTCCTATAAGTCACCACCTTGTATGTGATGGCTGGAAAAGTAAATAGACTGAATAGGATATTGAGAAATTTGGGCAGAGGTTGGGGTACGGAGATTGGTAGCCAATATTGCTGATTTGCCCCTTAGATTTAAATTGTAAAGTCTTTGACAGAGAGGAGGGATGGGAGATGAGATGGAATTTAGCTGATCTTGGTGCTGTCTTGTGTTCCTTGATTTATGTTGGATATCTGTCAGAGAGAAGGGCTCCCTAAGGAAAGAGATGCTTTGCAGTGATACCATTGCGAGTTTGCTGCTCCCAGCACTGCCCTGGAGGCACCGTGTCCTCCTGAGGAGGCACCAGGCTATTCTGAGTTGTTATTTAATGCAAACTAAAGGTTGTCTGAAGGGCTGTTCCTACTCCTGTTCTAAAAAGAAGACCAAACTAGTGAGTTTCACGGGGAAGTTGGCTTAAACTGATGCATCTTTATGGATTTTTATTGGAACTGAAACGAGCTGTGGCTCTCGTTGGTATGGTCTTTGGAAAAACTGCATCACCGTAGTGTAGGACTGTGGGTATATATTTATGGTAATCCATTAAGAACCACAAACCACATGCTGTGAATACGTTTACCTAAAGCATTGTTTAGTGTTCTGCTCTGAGTTCTCTTAATGTTCCACTTTTACTTTTAGAGTGTTGGTTTTAATATATCAAGTTCTAAACCCACTTAAAGGCAGCATAGGATCTTTCAGCTGAGGTGGCCATTACGCCTTGAAAATACTGGGATTTCTCATTTTGGCACTAAATTCCTAGCTTTGGCATAGGCTGCAGATGTTTTAGAAATGTGAGATACCAGATCTTTTAGAGCTGGGAGGCAACGAATTGGAGGTTACCTGGAATGTTTTGACCAGAACTCCGTTCCAGGTTCTGTATTTATTTAGCTCAGGATTTTGCAATGGATGTGGCCAGACAAAGAGCTTTGCTCCTGAATGGTGGATCCTGACATCCAGTCTGGCTGTTTTCTGAGGCACCAGAGGCACCTGAACCAGGATATAATTCCCTTTAACTGTTTGTCTCACGATCTGTAAACAGCTCCTTTTACCCAAGCAATTCTTACAGGAATTGATAACTGAACAGCTAAATTCAACTTGAGCAGCTACCAGCACATCAGGAACAGGTACCTTTCAAAAGGCTTTATGCCTTTCTCCAGTTAGCTTGCTTTCCTTTTTCCATAGCTTTTTAGTTAGATTTAAATAGTCGGAATTAGGTTTTTTCCATGGTTTAGCCTCTTACTTGTTCTAATGGTGCTGTTGAAAATAGTAAAAAGCTTTCTGGAGAGGGGTATTCAAGCAGTGTATGTGTTAAGCCTCTTGCTTCCAAGCTCTAATTCCAAATCAGCATCCTATACAGATCTGCTACTGCATTTCCTTAATCCTAAGCAGTTCAGGATTTTTTTTCCCCTTCAGAGGAATTTAAATTATTTTTGGTAGCACATGTGTGGAAAAAAAATAGTAAAAAAACCCCTTTTTGCTGTAGAGTGAATGACAAGTCATTGCTATTGTCAGCTCTCAGTGGGTTACTTGCATATAAATAAATTACGGGGGGGAGGGGTGAATAATATTTTGTTAACGTTGCATTCTGTTTCTCGTGGCTGCTATGGCAACAGATGAGCCAGTGCTGGCGTGGGAAAGCTTAGTGGCACAGCAGAATGGAGTGATGAATTTAGCAGGAGAAAGAAGGGAAGAGCGCAGATCCTTCAGCAATGCTGTGAAATGAGTCACCAATTAACCCGCAGATGGGGAAGGGCTTCCACATGTATTTACAAATGACTGAAATCAGATTTTGGCGATTCTGTTTGGAGCAGGAAGAGTGACAGATTGGAACTTTGGGGAGCAGTCAATTAGACTGTGTCGTTTGCAGATGATTCGGACGTTTTTCCCCCCCACACCTTGAATCGGCTCCTTTGTGTAGCTCCTAAAGGTAGAATTTGCTATCCTGGGTGTTTTTTAAGTCGAGTCCTCAATGACTGCACCACCACTCATTCTTGCCTCTGGACATTGCTGAGAAAAGGCAGCGAACGATTTCTGTTCCCTGCCTGTGTAAGATTTTGGGCTGTAAGAGGTGCCTTTTCGTGTTTTCTCCTGCTAGGTTGCAAATAAAGGGGGGTTGACTCCCCTTTAGAGGATAAATAGTTTTAACTCTGCTTTTTTCTTTTAATCTTCAGTAGTAGAAAGCACCTCTCATACACTTCAAAGCTTGGTTGGAGTAGCAGTCTCGGTCATAAATCAGGATTTCGTTGGGAAGGGAAGGTTTTATTGGAATAACTGCAGAATGTCATCTTGTGCCATGCCTGGCTTTAGGTGATACTTTGAACTTGATAAATGTGATTAGCCCAGTTCTGCTTCTGGCTGGTTCATGACCTCTACTTTTTAAACTCACAAACTTTGGTTGGGTGGTGGGATGTTTCCCCCCACATCTATTCTGGCATGACTTCTATTATCCTGAGACAGGGATTACTTTGAGCTCTTGGGGAGAGTTCCTGGTGCAACATCAGGCGGGCATTATTATAACTGCTGCTCCAGTGGGAGCGTTTGTGCTAAGGAGAAAGTTCCCGAGCATGGAATCTTCTCTGCAGGAACTTCACCCGGAGCTTTAGCGTTGTGAATGGCACGTAATGGAAATGGTTCCAGAAGTTACTAATCGGATTATTTACTGTTAGTAAATAGTGCCAGACGGTGCAAATTGGACAGCTGTGAAGTTTTTAGCAATACGGGGTTTTCAAAAGCCTGAAGGGAAGGAATACTGGGCATGAGAGGAGAGGTAGGGAGAGGGCTTTGCCCAGAGCAAGGGAAAGCTTGCAGAGAAAATCAGCGGAGGATGTTTAGAAGGCTGTCAGAAAGGGGTAGAGGAGTGACAAGAGGCTTATTTTTTGTTTTAGTGGAGAGACAAGAATACTTCTGAAAGACTTTTAGCAAGAAAAGTTAGAGATGGACGAAGGATCTTATGTGCAGAGTGTTTTGGCCAGACCAAAGGGGAAAAGAAATACTGTAGGGGAAATTACTGATGCTACAGGTGATGCTTCCCTCTTGAAAACTCAAGTCCTGGGGGAGAAGGAAACAAGCTACAGGAGGCACAAAAATGCTTTGTTCGCTGCAGACACAGATTGTAGGGAATACAGTACCTTTGTGTACCCTAAAAGGTCCTTTTGGAGATGCTGGTGGCACTTTAAAAAACTTCAGTCTGTATTGTCTCTTTTCAGATTTCAACTTCATTATTTAAGGGGGTTGAACAACGTGGCATGACTCTTGTCAGAGCTGGTTAAGGGCTTTTCTGGGTTGCTTTGCGTTTTGATATTTCTGATGCTCCCAATTGCAGGCAGAAAAATACCTGAGGTTGCATTTGTGAGAATTGGAATAGATTGGAACAGAGTGGGAGAAGAATTAAATGCAATGAAAAACCAAATTTTTATATATTCTCCAAAACCTAGTAGAGTTGTAAATACTGGGAAATGAAATTTGTGCCTCTGCTATGTGCTGTGAGCTTGTTAAAATGAGTCCTCTGTCCCTCCTGAGCAGGAAATGTGTCCTTGTCATCCTTTGGGAAAGAAGTTTGCTTTACAAAGTTTTGAGAGGCTTTCTGGGGCCTTACCTGCCCTGCTTGATTATCAACCCCTCTGGGGAGAGATGGAGCAAGTCTATAAAGGACTGTTGATTTCTATTTCAGGACAGACCTTGAAATAGGATGTGGGAGGGAAATGCTCCTGGGTCCTTTGCAGCCTAATTCTGCTCGTGCAATAGCCTTATTTTGTGAGATTCTGTGGTTTGAGATGTGCTCTGAAGGATAAGGCTGAAAGGCTTCACTTGAAGTCCTGCCTCAGCCGAGGAAGGAGACCCATCATTTTGCCTGCATCAACTTTGTTAGTCTTGGAAATAATTTTTTCCACTGTTTGAAGGAAAGTCCCGTTAAATAATATATTTCGAACAGTGCTGCTGTGCAAATGATTAATAATAATACCTCAGATTATTCCTGGCTCACAATTTCCTTTCTCAACTCCACTGTAAGAAGTCTATTTCATCCCTAGACACTTTTTAAAAATTATTTTCTGCTCCATAAACCAGCACAGTGCTGAATCTCCGATTTGAGCAAGAAGCACCTTGTTAGAGGTGATAGTAAACTGAAGGTAAATTTTCTTGCCTCTGACCAAGTTGTTCCTTCTCTTGACATGATTATACCATTCCTGCTAAGGCTGGCTTTCTTCCCAGATAACTGAAAAGGAAAATTATTTCTGAAGAGTTGGGATTATGGCTTTGGAAATAATTTAAACCAAACCAAATTGCAGATAGGGATTTAAAAATGAAATATTTTTGCAGCACCCACTTCTATTACAGCCTTTGACTCAGCCTGTGTGCATGGATGCAGGATGTGCTGAATTTGTGCTGCTCTCTTGGTGGAGGACAGCTTTGACTGCCAGAAGAGTGGCAAAACCATGTATTGAGAGAGTTTAAGTGCTACAGGAAGTTCATACAATTACTTATAGCATGTTTTATTTGGTGGAGTCAGGATTTTGTAATTATTGAGCTGCTAACAGTGATGTCAGATAATAAGGGAGCTGTCTCCAATCTGGACATGGAAAAGCAAAAACATAGAGAGAAACTATAATCATTTGAAGTCATTGGGAAGTAAAGCTTCTCAGGGAAGCCTTTCCTGTGTCAAGCAAAAAATTAGTCTAGACCTTGAAATACTGGACAGGGATGCCTGACTTGCAGAATGCTCTCTGTGGTGTTGCTATCATTTTCTAGCAAGAATCCTTCTGGTGTCATTGTAGTGTTGGTAATAAATTAAATCAGAAAATGTTCATTTCCTCCTTTACAGCTATTTGCACAGAATTTTCTCAGTTCTGAGTAACTACTCCAAAAAAATCCCCCAAAACAAAAGGCTGATTTCTGTTTGTTTGTTTGTTTGTTTTCAATTGTTTGTGGGTTTTGTTTTTTTCTCTTTAATCTGGCTATTTAGAAGTTCAGATTCTGTCCCTTCGTACAGCGCTTCAGGATTTGGGTGTTTGCCTCAGGTTTTAGGTTGTGTTTTTTCCTATTTGGAGTGAAAGGACTGCACTGAAGAAGTTGTTCTGAATTTTGTTCATTTTCGTAGCCAACTAAGAACTCTTCTGACAGAGAAACCTTCAGCCTTAGCTCTTTTGTGCCTGGATCTGCTGTAGTACTCAGGTTTGGCTGCTGCAAGATTACCCTCTTTAGCCTGTGTTGTCATACTCTAAATCTTCCCCAGCTGCCTGAAAAGTGGATGGACAGCTCAATCCATTTGTTTTCTGTGGAAAGGAAACAGCTATTTTTGGCTCCTTGACGTCTTTGACGTTTAATACTATGAGGGGCAAGCTACAGAACCCCCTTTTTGAGCAGTGTACTGTCAGCATTTCTCACAAATGCAAAAAAAAATCCTTTTTACCTGACAATTCCTTAATATGCAGGTATAGCAGCACACTTGGAAGGCCTTAAAAAGCTAGGCAGGATGAGACACAGCAAACCCCATTTGTCTGAACATGTTTCAAATTCCCTGCTCAAGAGAAAGTGTTTGTATGTTGCTCTCCAGAAATTCATTCTCCCTGCTCTTTCCAGTGCTCCATTGGGCTTTCTAAATGCTCAGGAATATTTTGTAACCAGTCAGAATGCTTTTTATCTTTATTCCATAAGTTTTTCAGCGTCTGCAGGTTGTGACGCTCAAGTGAATGTGGTTTCTGTATTTTTCTTAAACCTTGTGTTCACTAATCAAACGTATTTGTGTAGTTAAAGTGGGCTTAGAGGTGTGATGCCCTCAAGGTTTGACATCCCTTTTGGCAATTAAATAGAGGATTCTACAGTTATTAGATGTCTCCAAGTGCCATCAAATATGAAGATACAGGAGACAAAACTTCTCCTACTTCCTGAATGCTTAGAGTGTATCATTCAAAAAATAGAAAAAAATTACAAAGATCAAATATGCAAAATTCCACCCCAGCCCTGCAAATCCCCAAAGGTTTGACCAGCCAGCTAATGTGTTCCTAGTTCTTGCTAGTCATAAGACATGAAGTTATAAGATTATGATGATAACTGCTTTGCCCTTTCTCCCCCATGTAATTTTATCTGCAAGAAGCCATTGCTGAAATTCTAAAAAAGCATATATTGAATTATATAAAGCATTAATCTTTAAATCTAGCAGGTCTACTGAAATTGTTGGGATTATTAGGCTTTTCTGGTAGCACATGTACTCATGTGGGTCTAGTGCTCTCAGTTACCAGGCCTTAAAGGGTTCTCTGATGTTATCAATTTTTTTTTTTTAATAGGAGAAGGTTGCTAGCCAAAGCAGTTTTCAGGCTCTGAAGCTTTAAAAAAAAACCAACAGAAAACCCAGAAGCTTAAAAGAAGAAAAGACTGAGACCAGTGCTAATTGTAGATTTCTTACAAGTAGTGCTTTCCTTCTGGGCAGTGGCTTGGGGGTGTTCAGGTGAAATTATGCACTCCAGAATGCTGCAGGAAGCATTTTATGGTTCTTGGGCAGGTTTTGGGAGGGACTAAATGACCTAGCCTCCTTTTGAAAGGGCAATTTCATTATTTAGTGTGAATTTTATGCATCTTTTAGTGAGAACACATTCAGCAGTACCTTATAATGCTTCTAATGAGGGCCAGATGTGTTTCTGCTGCAAAACCAAGGCCATAATGCAAAAAGGGACTTGCAACAGAAGTACCTTTCCCAGGGAGAAGAGCAGATCGTTTGAGGTGAAGATACTAACTTTTATTAATAATTAGGGGGAGAATCCATGGGGATTGGTGTGAAACCATGGGATACACTGATTTGTAGAGACAACTGCAGGGCCCTTTATAATGAGGAGGAATGACACTGCAACTCTCTGAAGACAATTACATTGCAAATAAACAACTTATGTCAGCTAAGTGGTGTTTATTGCCATAATGGAAATTAATTTCAAGGGCTTGGGGCAAAGTGAATATAGCCCAGCTGAGCAGTGCATTCCACAGCGAGGTGTTCCTGCTCCTGCCATTCCCAGGCTCCTGAGCTCCGGGGGAGGGCAGTGAGTGCAGTGCTTGTCTGTCAGCTGACTTGCTATCAGGAAATTTGGATCCATTTGCTCAGTGGTGTGGTAAAGACACACTGGAGGACACAAATATTTTTAATTACCACGATCTGTGCTGCCATAGAGAGACTTAGAGTGTGAGAGTGGCCCCTGCTCTCCAGTTGAGAGACCTTAATTTTGAACCTGCTATATTCACTTATCCAAGTTCTCCCTGTTATCCAGACAAACTGCACTTCTCTGTTTCTGTACAGCAGAGATGATAACAGAGAGTTCCTGAATGGGGTGAGTGCATTTGAAAGGCTGTGGTGCTTCCACGTACTGTGGAGACAGTGACTATAACGGGAATTGTCAGCTTCATTTCATTTTTATTGTTCCCATTGACTGCTTCCACAGGCTTGTGCGTGGGCCATGTGCCTGTCACCGTGCTGTACTCCCAGCAGACACCCTTTTCCTCCTGCCACTGTGTTTTTTGAGATACAATTTCTGCTGTTGTTCTGGAAAACTTGCTCAGGTTGCCTGAATGAGACTGAAGACTTGTGATTAAAGGGAGCATCTCTGCATTAGTGCCTAATCACCTTAACTTTAATACAGAATGTAAATCCTCCAAAATGTATTTCCTTTTGAGAGTGCTGCCGACTTCCTCATGTCCTCACCAGTTGCAAGAAGTGAAAGATATATTTTGAAGGAGTTTCATCTGGAGTAACCCTGTGTTTGATTTAAAATTGCTGCACTTTGCAGAAACCTCTCATTCAACTGATGAGCTCTTTGACAGCAGGTGAAATTCTCTCCGAAAAGACAGAATTTTATGATCCTCATGGGAATGATTTCATATATCATGCCTGAGGCTTGAAACACCACCCTGATTTTTCTGCAGGAGGCCATACCGTCACTATACATTTCAGCTGTGCATTGTTTGTTTTGTTCTTGTAAAATCCAGGAAGAAACAGCCAGAAGACCAGAACAGGCATGTTGTTTTATTAAACTTTTCATATGAGCGAGTAGGAGTTGGTCCCGTTTCTTCATGTAATGGCAAGGGTTTCAAATTGGCAACAGTTTAAGCTGACTTGAAGATTAGTAGCTGGGTCAGGATGCCTGTGGATAACAATGTATCCTTTCAGCGAGAAGCAAACAGATGTCCCAGCAAAAATAATAATAAAAAAGAGTAAAAAAACCCGCAGACCTTTCCTCTGCATTAGCTGCCCTGAGATGAGAGGAAGCCTACACAGGGCAAATTTTAATCCAGAGAGAGATACTCAGGAAGTTCAGCCATGTCCTGTTGCAGAAATAGCTCCTGTGATGGACTGGCTATTTCCTAACTGTGTTTTCAGCAAGTTTTGAATTTTGTATGAGCATTTTAAAGCATTTTCTTGAGTCATGACTTGGCTCGAAGGCCCCCCTTGTTTATTTTTGAATGAATACCTTGATAAAAAGACTCTGGAGCAGGGAGGCATTGGGATTGTCATAGAAACAGGAGCTGCAGCCCTGGCTTCCAGCCAGGAGATGTGGTGATTCATGGCTTCAGTGTGGTTGTCTGGAAATGAAATAAGTTCCAATTCTCAGGTGAATCAATGAAATAGTATTTGTGTTTGTGTTTTTATTTCCCCTAGGAGGTGTTCTGAACATTTTCCCCACATATCCTGTTTTATTTCTATCATTTTAAAAGGTGGGAAGGGTGTTCCCTAAGTATATATTCAGCATCTGAGCAGTAAATACAGCTCTGTGTGTGGAATACTCACCTGCCTTTTGTTTTCATTTTAGGTTAGCCTTAAACTCAGAAAATATGAAACATGGAAGCTGGAATTTGGTCATGTAGCAATTTGATTTAATTCTGGATGAGTTTGGGCACAGGTTTGTGCACTGTACATGTGAATGTGGCCTCAGTGTAGGATATGAGAATGTGGTAATTGCAGATCAGGGTTTCTAAACGTAACCTCAATTTCTATAAAGGTGTTTGTGCCCACACTGAATCCCACGTTTTGTTTATATCCATATAAAGTAAGTAATTGCAGGGCACAGACACAAGTGTAGATGTCAGCAGCAGGATTCTGCTGTGGGCACATGCAGTTTGGGACACTGCTGGTGCTGAGAATGATTGAGTGGCTCATTTCTGAGAAGTGCCAGGAGGTTGAATCCTCTTCCTTAACTGCTGGATCCCTTCAGTGCCATACATTTCCTGAGCCTCATCAAATCCCTCAGTTGTATTTAATGGTACAGAAATTGAGTGGAATTTTAGTCTCATATTGCATAATCAAGGTGCATCTTCAGGGTTCTCTTTAAAATGAAAGCAATTTATGAATGAAGATATTTTATGTTGTGTTCATTAGGAAGAGAATCTCTTGCTTTTCTGCTTTTATTGGTCTATTTTTAAGTTGCTGCCTCAGTGGCCAAAGAACTGTGTTGCTCTGTTTTTTCACCTTTGTGGATTTGTGGAAGTGGATGGGTATGACATTAAATAAATTTAAGCTTTGGGAAAAACCTTGTGTATCAAAATTTTCATTGCTGTCTTTGAGTTGATGGTGGCAAATTAATTAATAAGGAGTCACTCCTGTCAGTAATTAAGACTACAGAGAGGTGATTTAACAGGTTTTATGAATTTGAGTGCCATATATTGTTACTGATTGCTTTTCTGTTTAAATCTTCAAGTCACAGACAGGGTGACCTTTTCCTCCATTTCTTCCTACTTATGCTTTTGCCATCAATTCTGTGGTTTAGGTGATCAGTTTTTCTTTTAATGATTTTTGTTTCAGTGGGCTGTGCTGTTCCCTGGGTATCTTTTCCCTATGATCAAAGAGTTCATTTTGTTGCTGGAGCTGTGGTTTTACCTTCTGTCAGGATGTTACAAATCCACATCTCTAAGCTCTCGGAGTAGTTCTTTCACCAACTATTTGTCAGTGCACAGGCTTTGATGTCTGGCGTTTTGGGTTAGCTGCTGCTGAGATCATTTACCCTGGAGAGGTTTAGCAGGTTTGTGGGTGCTGCTGTGAGTTCCACACACGTGGTGTATCACTGCTTTTAAGGTTTTTAAGTGCCTTCTCCAGCTGTGCATTAATGGGAATATTCCTGTTGCTATCCCAGGTGCAGTGGGACAGAAGGTCCAGCCTGGGTGTCCTCTGCTGTGGAGGAACAAGGAGATGGTTTGCATTGCACCAAAAATGTGATCCAGGAGGGTTTGCTGGACCAAATTCTCTTTGCTTTCCCGTCTTGGAATCTGCTTCCAACCCTCCCCCTCTGCCTTTTAGTTTTAATAAAGCAAAAGAACAATGTTGTTCTATCACACATTTTTTTTGTTGTATTCTGAGCCTCATCTGTTTACAGCATGTGTGACTGAGAGAGATTTGGTGTGGGGGAGAGGGGAAAAGAAACCTCCGGGGCCCTCGTGGGCTTTAAGAACCATCTCTATTTCTGATGTGCCCCAAAATGCCTCTTATGTAGTATGAGCTGCTCTGTGGGGTTTTTCTTAATCTTCTATTCAATTAGCAGCGTTCTTTTTGTTTGGCTTATTTCGATTGTGTTTTTTTCCATATTTTGCTGTGCTGTAGATGTTCTTCATCAGGAGGCAAAGCTGTGGAAAAACAGGGAGATGTCCCTCTGCCTCCCTGTTTTTCCTGCACTGTGTATTGGCACTTCATTTGGCTGTTGTCTTTTATGAATAGTGTGGCTTTTACATCATCATTCCAACTGGGAACGAATGTGGAGGAGGGTAATGAAGTAATCCTTCCTCAGAGGCATCTCTTGCTGCTGAATTAGTCAGTGATGTGCTTCTGCCTCACCTGGTGAAACTGCTGGCTCATACCTGCCAGGGTGAATGTCACCTGGCACCCATGGGAAGGGTTTAATTTTGAACTGAATATTCTGTGCCTTTCTTGTTTTACTCAGACTCAGCAGGATGCCCAAAGAAGCCCGTGTAGAAATAGGTCCCGTAGAATATCTGACAGCAGCTGAAGGAGATGTGTCTGGAGGACAGCAGTGCTCTATTGTGACTGCTGAGAAGACAGAATAGCAGCACAAGCAGCTATTCCTATCCCTGTAATCAGATGGGAGCAAAACTAATCAGTATTTTTAGTATGAAAGTAAATTTGGGATACAAATAAAAAAGACACAAATTATAGCAGTATTTGCTTCTTTCTAGAAAACTGTAGTGATATTTGATTAACATGTATTGTTAAATGCAGACAGACAACAGAGGACATCATTCTTTGGAGAAGAGAGCAGTTAGCTTTCACAGTTAGGACAAAGGGCAGGATTTGGAGCTAAAGAAGGAGTTGTGTGTCCCCTGATAATCACATTTGACAGCACAGCAGCTGCGCTAGAAGAAACTTCATGTGGAGAAGTTCTTCTGCAGAGCTTTGTTTTTCTTTATGCCTAAGACCACTGAATGCACCTGAATCAGCTGCTCATATGTGTAAAGCCTTTTGTACTTAACTTTTATAAAACCAAATCACCAACAAAACCACCCTGAAATTTAGGCTAGGAATGGATGTGACCTAATGGAATTTTTAAAATTAGGACTGTTCAGTTGGTTTTGTGTGGGGATTTTATCACTTAAGCCAAGTCTGTACCAGGACCTTGAGCAACATTTTATGTTGTATGGAGTCCTGAAATTTTTCCCAAAAATGTTCCAGATTAATGGGGTTAGGAAACCATCTTCTCTGGTAGGATACATCTGCCCCAACACACAGTTTAAATATTGGATGGCTGTCATCTCTGGACTTCCTCAGTAGCTGATGCTGACAAAAAAGCATCTCTCCAGGGCGATGAAGTTGCCCTGTCTTTAATTCTTGCCTGAGGATAAGATTAATTCCCCCTGAGCAGTGTGTCAGGGTTTTTGCATTGACTCTTAAATGTAATTTGGGATCAAGTACTTTGCACCTAGATTTCTTACACAAATAGTAATAAGTGTTTAGCATCCCTGTATCTCTGAACAAGGTCGCAGGTAAAATACTGCTTTTCAAATACTATGCACAAAAAAAAAAAAAAAAAAGTTCTGGAAAGCTACAGGATTTTAATGCTAATCAATGCTTAATTTTCTCCTGTGTCTCAAAGGAGATCTTTTACCTCATCTTGAGCTGTGAAAGTCCCTTTTGCCCCTCTTGAGAAGAGCTGGTGGGGGTGGCAGAGACTGGGACGTGATTGAAATAGATGGTGGAATTGTTCTCCTGTGCACTGAGATTGTATTTATCATCCAGCTTTGCAACAGATGAAGGACAGCAACAAACTGCAAACTAGCAAACAGACCCTCTTCCCTCTTTTCCTTCTGTTTCTCCCCTTTTTCCCTCTTTTTTTTTCTCCCACTTCTTTGTTTTCCCTCTTCTCCCCCCTTTTTCTTCCTCTTCTCCCCTTGCCCTTTTTTCTCCCTTTTTCCCATTTCCCCCTCTTTTTCTTCTTTTCCTGTCTTATTCCCCCCTATTCTTCCTCTTCCCTTTCCCCTTCTCCCCTCTTTTTCCTTCTTTTCCACTCTGAATTCCTCTAATCCTCATTCCTAAGCATCCTCTGCCTGCTGTGTTCCAGTGAGCAGAGCAAGAGATGTTTGGATGCTTTGCACAGGAGCAGCTCTGCAGGAAGGCTGTTCCTTGCTGGAGCTTGGTGGGATTGGCCACCTTGCTCCTTGAAATGCATGAATGCTTTGAGAGTGGCTGTGCTCGGTGCTTTTTGCTTCTGTGAACCCTGAACAGTCCCGAGGCAGCCGGCACAGAGAGTCATCTCCGGATGAGCCGGCCTCTTGGGGCGAGAACTTGTTTTGCCTTGAAACTTAATGCAAGGCTTAGGCAGAGGTGAAGATTAAAGGCAGCGGGTGAATGATGAGTGTTCAGTCATTTCTAGTGTGCATTACTGGATCTAAGGGGCCAAAGGTCAGCCAAGATGGCTTTATAACTCCCTCGCTTGTACTGGGCAAGTGAAACAAAGATTAATCACAGAGTTGAACTTAGTATTTATTTCTTGTGCTGGGTTGGGATGCATTTGTAGTATCCGTGTTTGGTTGTTTGAGGTTTTCTCTTTCAAAATTCAGGATAAAGTTGGACTTTTGGGAGAAAGGGCGGATCTCGTTAGCATTTTAAGTTGAAATAGCAGAATTCTCCAGGAGGACTAAAGTGATACTTTACTGCTGTTATGGTTGACTCCATTGATTTTACAATGTCTATTCTAGGATTGGGAAGCTGCACATTTTCCTTTGCACCTCCCTCTAAACAGCTCCTTTTCTTCAAAGGAGTGAGCACATCAGAGAGCTTCAGGCACTAGAGTTACCAGGCAGCTCCAGGTACTAAAAATGGGCAGGGAGTCACTGAGAATTCAGCTGATACATTTCATTTAGAAAAAAACTCCAAATTGCAACAAGTCAGACCAGCTCTGAATAGGGCATTGTTTGTGTTTCTGTGTTTAATGTGATTATTTATTTCCTGGGTGGGACTACATTTGTGAAGGGGAATGTTTTCTATTTTCCAGCCACATTTCAGTGATGTGGTCAGCATGGCTTGTGTTTTGGTTGGGCAAAATACGAAGCTTGTTGAGATCCACATGATCAGCTTGGAAGAGCATGCTGTTTTTCTGGGTTGTTCCAAAAGGAAGCCCCTCTGCCTTCCTTAAATACACCTGTAGTATTTTAAAGAATTCATGGCACTGTTCTTCTGCTGTCTGTTTTCCCAGTTCTGCAATGCCATCACTGTTACACGGTATGTAAATCTCTGCAGCCCAGAAGAAACAGCTGAAAACTCATTTGACTTGGATGTAAAGGCATTTATGTGGGTATCAGTCTAAAGGCTGGCAGGATAAAAGTCTTATCTTGATTGAGATAAAGGGGTAGCTGGAATTCAGAACAGGCAGCACTAGTTTGGTCAACTGTCAGTAAGGCAAAACTCTGATAATTCAGGCTCTGAAGGCCAAGGATGCTTTTTTAATAGCTGCTATATTTAAAAGAAGCTTTTATCCTCAGTGGCTGCTCCTAGAAGGCCAAAATCCCCACACTGTCCTCAGTGGGGGTCTGTTGTAGTTTCAGTTTGAAACCAGGCAGCAACATCAATTATGTATAGTGATTTAGGTTTGCTAATTTTAGATTTTCCCAGCCAAACCAAATAAACGTGGTGGGTTTATTCTCTGCTGTGAGATAGGATTTGGAGAAAAAAAACAAAGCAGGCCTAAAGTTGAAAGGATATAAAGAAAGCTTTATTAACAGAACAAAAAAAGCAAATAACAAGAAATCAAAATAAAACTTCCAGAACACTGTTCTCTCCCCACACCTTCTCTCCCTTCATCCGACAACGCACAAAAAACAACAGTCATAAATTTCAGTCAGTTCTTCACCTCTAAAATAGTCTTTTTTCAGTTTATTTAGGGAGAAAAACATCTTTTGGTAATGCTATGGAGAAGTCTACAAGACAAGAAGTTCTTGTGGCTTAAATTCTCACAAATGACAGTTGCCCGAAATTTGTATTTATGAGGTTCTTCTCATCGTTCACCGTTTTTTCTCACAACCTTGCTTCTGGTCTATGTTAACTCATTGGTGTGTTACTTTTTAAAGATGAGCCGTTCTAGCATAAAAATAGAAGTTCCTTTTCTCTATCTCTGAGAACAGAGGTCTTCCCCTTTTATCCCCGGGGCAAGGTTTTCTTACTCAACTTCTAACACCGGTGCCTCTGCTCATAATTGTGGTTAGAACGCTACGTGCCCCTAAAGCATTCCACGAATTTACAGGAGAAAAACCAAAGTCTGATATATCACGTATATCTTTACTATAGCTTCACAAAAGAATTTCACAACCCAAACTTAAGGCAACTTTTCGATCCTTTCCATCTAGAATTTTATTCTGTCTTTTCTAACCTCAAAGTCTCATGTTGTTGTGTCTACATAGTTTCACCTTTTCTTTTTTCCGGGTTCAGGAGAGAATTAATGTTCATTGGGTCATTTGTTCTTAAGCTGTAACATTTGAAACAGTTTTTAGAGTCTTGCGTGGCTGAAGAGTTGATTTAGTCGAAGCTTTGCATCAGGAACACGGCTGGCTCCGCTCCTCCCTGCTGCCCACGGGCACCGTGTGAGCCGGGCGGGTCGGTTCTGGTCTTGAACCTGCCCTTAGCACGGGCCACGGAGCCCACCGCTGCTGGTCCCGACAGCACAGCTGGAACATCAGCCAGGCCGGCTCCAGCGGGAAGAGGCGCGGCCCCGCCGGGACAGGGCTCTGTGTGCTCCCTGCTATGGGCTCAGCCCCTGTGCACTGGGGGCTCTGTGTGCTCCCTGCTATGGGCTCAGCCCCTGTGCACTGGGGGCTCTGTGTGCTCCCTGCTATGGGCTCAGCCCCTGTGCACTGGGGGCTCTGTGTGCTCCCTGCTACGGCTCAGCCCCTGTGCACTGGGGGCTCTGTGTGCTCCCTGCTATGGGCTCAGCCCCTGTGCACTGGGGGCTCTGTGTGCTCCCTGCTATGGGCTCAGCCCCTGTGCACTGGGGGCTCTGTGTGCTCCCTGCTATGGGCTCAGCCCCTGTGCACTGGGGGCTCTGTGTGCTCCCTGCTATGGGCTCAGCCCCTGTGCACTGGGGGCTCTGTGTGCTCCCTGCTACGGGCTCAGCCCCTGTGCACTGGGGGCTCTGTGTGCTCCCTGCTATGGGCTCAGCCCCTGTGCACTGGGGGCTCTGTGTGCTCCCTGCTACGGGCTCAGCCCCTGTGCACTGGGGGCTCTGTGTGCTCCCTGCTATGGGCTCAGCCCCTGTGCACTGGGGGCTCTGTGTGCTCCCTGCTACGGGCTCAGCCCCTGTGCACTGGGGGCTCTGTGTGCTCCCTGCTATGGGCTCAGCCCCTGTGCACTGGGGGCTCTGTGTGCTCCCTGCTACGGGCTCAGCCCCTGTGCACTGGGGGCTCTGTGTGCTCCCTGCTATGGGCTCAGCCCCTGTGCACTGGGGGTCTGTGTGCTCCCTGCTATGGGCTCAGCCCCTGTGCATGGGGCTCTGTGTGTCCCTGCTATGGCTCAGCCCCTGTGCACTGGGGGCTCTGTGTGCTCCCTGCTATGGCTCACCCCTGTGCACTGGGGGCTCTGTGTGCTCCCTGCTACGGGCTCAGCCCCTGTGCACTGGGGGCTCTGTGTGCTCCCTGCTATGGGCTCAGCCCCTGTGCACTGGGGCTCTGTGTGCTCCCTGCTATGGGCTCAAGCCCCTGTGCACTGGGCTCTGTGTGCTCCTGCTATGGCTCAGCCCCTGTGCACTGGGGCTCTGTGTGCTCCTGCTATGGGCTCAGCCCCTGTGCACTGGGGGCTCTGTGTGCTCCCTGCTATGGGCTCACCCTGTGCACTGGGGGCTCTGTGTGCTCCCTGCTATGGGCTCAGCCCCTGTGCACTGGGGGCTCTGTGTGCTCCCTGCTATGGCTCAGCCCCTGTGCACTGGGGGCTCTGTGTGCTCCCTGCTATGGGCTCAGCCCTGTGCACTGGGGGCTCTGTGTGCTCCCTGCTACGGCTCAGCCCTGTGCACTGGGGGCTCTGTGTGCCCCTGCTATGGGCTCAGCCCTGTGCATGGGGGCTCTGTGTGCTCCCTGCTATGGGCTCAGCCCTGTGCACTGGGGCTTGTGTGCTCCCTGCTATGGCTCAGCCCTGTGCACTGGGGGCTCTGTGTGCTCCCTGCTATGGGCTCAGCCCCTGTGCACTGGGGGCTCTGTGTGCTCCCTGCTACGGGCTCAGCCCCTGTGCACTGGGGGCTCTGTGTGCTCCCTGCTACGGGCTCAGCCCCTGTGCACTGGGGGCTCTGTGTGCTCCCTGCTACGGGCTCAGCCCCTGTGCACTGGGGGCTCTGTGTGCTCCCTGCTAAGGGCTCAGCCCCTGTGCACTGGGGGCTCTGTGTGCTCCCTGCTACGGGCTCAGCCCCTGTGCACTGGGGGCTCTGTGTGCTCCCTGCTACGGGCTCAGCCCCTGTGCACTGGGGGCTCTGTGTGCTCCCTGCTATGGGCTCAGCCCCTGTGCACTGGGGGCTCTGTGTGCTCCCTGCTATGGGCTCAGCCCCTGTGCACTGGGGGCTCTGTGTGCTCCCTGCTATGGGCTCAGCCCCTGTGCACTGGGGGCTCTGTGTGCTCCCTGCTACGGGCTCAGCCCCTGTGCACTGGGGGCTCTGTGTGCTCCCTGCTACGGGCTCAGCCCCTGTGCACTGGGGGCTCTGTGTGCTCCCTGCTATGGGCTCAGCCCCTGTGCACTGGGGGCTCTGTGTGCTCCCTGCTATGGGCTCAGCCCCTGTGCACTGGGGGCTCTGTGTGCTCCCTGCTATGGGCTCAGCCCCTGTGCACTGGGGGCTCTGTGTGCTCCCTGCTACGGGCTCAGCCCCTGTGCACTGGGGGCTCTGTGTGCTCCCTGCTATGGGCTCAGCCCCTGTGCACTGGGGGCTCTGTGTGCTCCGTGCTACGGGCTCAGCCCCTGTGCACTGGGGGCTCTGTGTGCTCCCTGCTATGGGCTCAGCCCTGTGCACTGGGGGCTCTGTGTGCTCCCTGCTACGGGCTCAGCCCCTGTGCACTGGGGGCTCTGTGTGCTCCCTGCTATGGGCTCAGCCCCTGTGCACTGGGGGCTCTGTGTGCTCCCTGCTATGGGCTCAGCCCCTGTGCACTGGGGGCTCTGTGTGCTCCCTGCTATGGGCTCAGCCCCTGTGCACTGGGGGCTCTGTGTGCTCCCTGCTATGGGCTCAGCCCCTGTGCACTGGGGGCTCTGTGTGCTCCCTGCTACGGGCTCAGCCCCTGTGCACTGGGGGCTCTGTGTGCTCCGTGCACAGAATCCCAGCCGGGCACGGTCACGAGAGCCCAGCGGGGCCGGCCCGACCCCAGCCCGCCGCTTCCTCGAAGGTCAGAGTGCAAGAGAGCTTCTGCCGGCCCTCCCTGTCCTTAAATGTCTATTTGCAAAGGCGTATCCACCCTTTTCATTGGTTTAATTCTGTGTCAATATCAGAAATTGTCCACTCAGGGCCAAAGCACCACAGGGTCCTTTAGAAGTGTCAGTGTTCTTTACTAAACACCCCTGTGCCAAGCCTTGTGTTTGAGAATGGTGAGTTGAGTGCACAAATAAGAAACAGTCGGGAATAGAAGTATTCTTTGTTGTTTAGGGTAAGGAATAGCTGCCACCACAGGAGGAAAAAGTGGAAACCAAAGAGGAGTGATAGAAAATGGTGATGACATTGATTGCTGGTGGTGTAAACAATGAACACTACTCATTTTGGATAAAGCCCAATCATAGCATTTTCAAGAAAAGGATGATTGTGTCCCACCTTCTACCCCTCTACAAGCAACCATACCAAGTATGTGTGCACAGTCCTTGGTTCCTATCTCTGGATCCTTTTTTTGCTTTCCTTGAGGTTTCTTTTCTTGTTCCAGTGGTGTATTTCTTTCCTGATGTTTTTGTGTTATTGCTCTCTGCTCCGTTGTTTTGTTTGGGGTGACACTTTTGCTCTGAGTGCATGTTTAGGGGACACTCCAGCCAGCCCGTGGTTACTCTCTGTCTAAGAAGGCTGATGTGGAAGCAGAAGCAGGAGGTGAACTGCTGGGACAGCTCTGGAGCTTTGGGCAGGATCCTCTCTAAAGGTCTGAAGTCGCTGCAAGGGACAGGAAGGACTGGGAGTTAGGACACATCTGGGGTCATCCAGTGGTTCCTGTCTGGCACTGAACACTGAATTGTTCCTTTCAGCTTCTCTGCACTTGCAGTGTGCTGGAAGTTCGCTTATTGTGTGGAGTTCCAGAGCTTGGTGCCTTTTTGTGCACATCCTCTGGCACTTTCAGGCACATCCCAGTGGTGTTTTCCTACCTAAGTGGTTCTGTGTTGCTGGTGTGGAGCTCAGCTCAGAGCCTCAGAGGTGTGGATGCTTTGGAGCCCAGCCCTCTCACGCTTCTGCAATACTCTCCTGCTCATACTTTATACTTCACTGGTGAGTTTGGGCTGTGCTTGTGTTTCTCTTCGGCTTCAGGATGATTTTGGCTGGATGTTGCCTTCTCTTGTTTGAATGAATTCAAAACGTTCTGAAGGGCCTTGCAAGGTGGAAGTTGCATCTGCCTTTGCTGCATTTATTCGTTTACTGTGGTGCTGGGAACTCACTGTGCTCTGCAAGGGACTGTTCTGAATTAGAACAAAGTTTTCTTGGAAACCAAAAGCAAAATGGTGCCATTTAACTTGCAGAGAGGCAAAAAAGTTCTGTCTGGGTTGTAGGAATGACAGTTACCCACGGAAAGTTAATACTTCCAAGTACTCCTAACTCTGTTTTTACATCATCAGTGAGTATTTATGCTCTGTCAGCTTGAAGTTACATCATATGAAGTGTGTCAAGTCAGAATGGTGTCATTGCTTTTACAGTCTCTCTCTTCTTGAATGTCACCTCACCTACTACTTGTTAATTCCATTTCTGTCACTCTTTCCATCCCTCATCTCTTTCCTGGTTTGCCAGACCGCACTGCAAAACTATCAGACTTGCTTTCCAGTTGAAGTCACTGCAGCTTAGCTCACAGCCAGGCTTTACAGCTTTAGTCAGGAGAACTTTGGCAATAGCCTGATGCAGAATTCCAAGGCAGATGTGGCTGCCTCCATCAGAGGGATGTGCTGGAGAGAAATCCAAGGGTGTTTTTATGCAGGTGCTGGTACAGATAAGGGCACTGGGAGTTTTTCTTGTTTTCCTCCCTTACAAAAACTTACGCAGGTTTATTCTTCTTTATTCCACAAACTGCTGTCTTGTCTCAGAAGTTACTAGAGAAATAAAAGTTTCTAACAAAGGAGGGATGCAAAACACAGAAACACAACTGAAGTAGCAAAAGGGAGGTGCAGGGCAGACTGATTTACCCATTTGGAACTATACAGTATGTCAAGGTCTGATTCAAAATCTTGTGGGGTTCTTCTGGTTTTCTTTGCCATATTGTTTGTAAAAGCAATTTTGTGATAACTTACCTACAGCAGAGAAAATTCTGTAGCATAGATAAGAGTGCCTGGGAGGGAGGAAGAAAGAGAGGCCTGGATGGAAATGAGTAAGAGTTTATTCTTGTGGGTTTTTTCCCTTGGGTAATGTCCACATGAAGTTCTGAAACAGAGCTTTCTTCTCTTTATTTTCACTGCTGGGATTTTGTGTGGCACTGGGGTGGCAGTGGAAGGGGAGGCTGGAAATGGTGCTGTTTTCTTGAGTAATGAAATAGGAGAGAAGAGAATTTGAGATGGGAAATAAGGACAGGTCTCAGCAGAGTTGATGATCTCATTTGAACCTAAACACAATTGAGCTTTATGTCACAGCAAAAAATCCCAAACCCAACCAAATTCTGGAATATAAGCCTCCACTGCTGCTAAGAAAACAAATATTAACATTTTTATTAAAGGGAAGCTGAGTTTTTTAGTGTATGAAATCACATTCTGTCCTTGTGCTAAGTTTGAGACACCATAAAAGTCTCTAAAATATTTACCTTGGAATTGTGTTGGAAAGATTATTATATAGAGCCTTAAAATGTGTTTCTGGCTTTCTTTAACTTTGGAAATTGCCCTGCTTTATTTTATTTTTATTTTTTTTTTAGCAAGCCAGTTCATGTATCAAATTGAAATCTGTACAAATTACAGTTAATTATAGTTAGCTCAGAGTGAGGCCTAAAATAGGTCACATGCTGTTTGGAATAAAATGTGCTGGAAACGATTGAATCTGTTTGGTGGGGCCTGAAGTCCATCCTGAGGTGATTGATCCTCCCCTGACTGCTGCTCTTCTCTCTTCAACCTGTCTCCCATGGCAGGTCTCTGGCTGTGTAATAAAATTACAAGATTCCCTGGAAGGAAAGGAGGGCGTGAGACTGTTGAGCCTTCTGTCTTCAACAGGAGAGGCTGAAATGGTTTCTTACTTCTACTCATTTGAGATCAACCAAAATTCTTCCTCAGTGTTGTCACATTATCCAAATACCAAGGGGGAAGACCTGCTACTTGCTAAAATAGAAAACAGCTAGCACTGAAGTCACTGAATTCCTTTCTTTTTCCCCCTTGGAATTGCATTTTGGGTGCTGACTTTCAAGGGACGTTTGCTGCCCCCCCTGTTTGGAAGGGATGGCGGCAGAGCTGCCCGGTGAGTCAGCAGGGGCTGTTAACCCTGTCCCAGTGCAGCACTGCCAGCTCTGTCATGGCTTTGTTTATGGATGATACACAGTCTGTGGCTGCCTGTTGTCCTTCAGCTGATTTAGTACTTTATGCCAGTTTTTATTATTCTGAATGCTACTGAATTAATTACATTAAAACAACTTCACCAGTGACCTTGAGCAAAAGTTATTTCCAGCAGCGCATCTTCCTGCATTTATGTAGTGACTTAATGAATGCCTGCACACTTCCACTGTTCAGCTATTGTTCCACATTTCTGCATGCATGTCCTTGATGAAAACTAATTATTAGTTTAATTGTATGCAGGAATATTTATGCATTACAGTTTTTGAGCATTATTGCACTAGATACTTGTAAAATCATCTGCCAGTAAAACCATGAGATCCAACAGGGCACGTGCAGTAGGGACTGACCTGCAGGTACACCTGGGAAGTTATTTTGAAAGCAAATTACTTGGAAAATAACTGTGGACCTGAGTTTTGTCATTCTGCTACCTGACCAGGTGTGGCTGCAGTGTTAGTAGAAGAGGTTTTATTGTTTACCTTGCACAAACCTGGGTGCTCTGTAAAACTAGCTGTTTTTTAATTCCTGTTCCCTCCTCCATCACTAACCCAAATTTCTGTGTAATTGGTAACAGAATATTCAGCCAGCTTCTGTGCTCAGGTAAGGCTGAGACTAAAAACCTGCCCTCAGTGAGTGGTGCAGCCCTGGCACATCCTGGGGGATCTGCTCTGGGTGAGGAGGTGCACTCGCAGTTGTGCTGGCTGGTTTTGTCACTAAAGGAATGTGCTCTTTTGACCTTGGGCAGCTTTCAGGAGCTGTGTTGTTAGGCAAGAGGCTGTTTGTGTGGAGTTATTTTGGAGGATAAAAGCGGTTCAAATTCTGTTCTTTCCTAAGAGTTACTTTCTAATAGAGATTGAGGTGCACATGGAGGAACCTGAGGAACACACCCAGCCTTTCCCTCGCAGCTGATAGGGGGCTGATACAGTGTGGGAGGCCTTGAGCTCCTGACTGGAGAGGGTAAAATTTCTCCCAGTCACCAGCACCAGAAGTGCATTATGAATGTTCTTCAGGCTAGTGGGGGCTGGTTTTGGTGTATCTCAAGTCACAGTGGAAGTTTGGCTTCGAGTTCAAGTTCTGTCTACCCTTGAATGATTTGGGGAACTCTGCATCACAGAAAGTAAAACACTGGAGCATTGAGGTCATTTGTTACACTTTAAGTTTTGTTAAAAACTCACCACCAAAGTGCATTTGTTTTCCTTTGCTGACATCACATTCTGCTTGGGACTGCCAGAGCTCTCCAGGAGCATTTGGACAATGTTCTCAGGGATAGGGTGGGATTGTTGGGATGTCTGGGCAGGGCCAGGAGTTGAACTCAGTGGTGCTTGTGGGTCCACCCGACTAGGATATTCTGTGAAAATGGGGAATGCTTTCCATACTCACCACAGCTGTGGAGCACTGTTAGCTCCTAACCAGAGCTGCCCTACCCCCCAGCTGACTAAGCTGCCATTGTTTCCCTTGTCTTTCCAGAAGTACTGCTGTGTTTCCTATGGATCAGCACTTCCCAAGCTAAGCCTGGAGAAAAAAAGAAGGCTTGCCATAGGAACCAGCTCAGGTAATGAGGTAGCTGATGATGTCATCCTGTTAAAGCTTCAAAAAAATTGATTATAAAAGATTTCCTATCCTTGAATATTTCAGTCTGTGGCCTTTCTTTTCACTTTGTGTCTTTTTCAGCTGTGGTTTAGCAGGATCTCTGAGGAAACAAAGGCAATCAGAACATTTTATGTTTAAATTTCTGGCAATGCTAAGTCTGTTGAGGTTCTCTCAGCCCAACAGGACACTCAAGTATGGGGTTGAGCTTTGCAAGGGGTGCTTGTGCATGCCCCACTCTAAACGACAAGCTGCTTTCTGTGAATTTGCACAGGGGCTGTGTTATGGGTACATTAGCCACAGATCTACAGTTTTGCAAGAGAAGAAAAATTTATATCCCCTGTTTACTTAATGGTAGGTGAAGAGGCCAGTCCTGCAAATCACTTCTCATTGTAGTTGCTTCAATATGGAAAATATTTCAGAGGAATGCATCCAGCTTTTTTTCTTCATTTTTCTGTTTCTGTCTGCTGTTCTTCAAACTTGCAACACTGGAGGAGGCCACAGAGACATTTTGTGGGGAGTATAATCTCAGAAAGGAACACTTGATGGAAGCAACTTGTACAAGTGAAATGCTCTTTATAAAAGGAAATAATTAATGGCTTTTAGCTCTTTCAGACCCATCCTAACACTCCTGCTGGGTTCCTTTCACTGTGAAGTAATGCAGAGGATTAGTCAGCATCATCTAATTAGGCAGCAGCAGCGCAAAAATGGTGTTCAACAGCCTCTGCCCTGGTTCCATTTCCATTCATAGGACTTGCCATGGAATCCAAGGACATCTCAGTGATGGCATTGGAAATGTTAGAGTGGCTGTGAGGTGAGGCATGCTCAAATAGGATTTCACCTCAGGAGGAAATCCAAGGTCATTCTCGGCAGTTTCTATACCAGAAGAGTCATCCTGTGGTCTGAGCGAGTCTGCAGGTAACTGCAGCACCTCCTGGTTCCTTAATAGCTCTGGTGATGTCAGAGCTTTCATTCTGCTGTGTCCTGCTGGAAAAGACAGAAGTGACAGTTGCTGGACAGAATTTCCTTCCAATTCTCATAGGTCTGTGCTGCTTTGGTGTGCATATTGGAATGTCTTGTGATGTATCTGTTGCTGAATTCCTTCAAAATGTGCTTAGCAACAGTACCTGGCAGGGCTGAAATGGGAGAGCTCACCTTCAGTTCTTCCAGGGTGGGCTGATGCTGGAGTCTCAGCATCCAAGGAAACTGTATTTCACACTATAACACACAGGGAGCATGAGAAAGTTTGTTTAGAGAGGGTTGTCTTGGCTGTTCACTTTACAGCAGTACTTCAGCACATGGTTAGCTGCACTGAAGGGCTCCCAGTGGCTTCCAGTGACCCTGGCCCTCACTGAGGAATGCTGACACTTCAGCTCACTTGGAGCTCAAGCTGGATTTTGCTTCTTTCTCAGTGGCTGACATGGGATTACTTACAGCTGGAGAACTGAGGAAGAAAACTCAGCCTCCTCCCAATGAAGGTTATTACTATTAAGCTTTGCCCACTGGAACATTAGATCAGCATTAAGGAAGAAACTGATCTTTTTTGAATTGGGCTTTTAAAACAAATAAGCAAAACACTTTTCTTGTTAGAACACGGAGTTTTACCAGAAATGAGGTTGACACTAAATAATTTTAAGCAAAAGATGTTGCTGTAGATGAAGATCATCTGCAATTAATTGACAGAGCTGTGGTATGAGAGAGGATGGGATGGGCAAGTGTTCTGCTTATTTCTGTTCAAACTGCTGTTCTGGTGTGAAGTTGGTGATCACATCAGCCTTATTGCTCCCTTGTGACTTCTTGTGACTTCCAGTTTCAGTTAGGCTGAACTCACAAGCTCAGCTCCCAGTCCTGTGTGGGAGGAAGGATGTGTATCCAAGACTCCCCCATTCACTGGAATGTCCATTTTGGTGACTGTGAGTCAGTCTGGCTCTTCTGACCATGTTACACAGATGAGAAAAGAGGCAAAATTCCCTCCTGATACAGCTGCTAAGGAGCTCTTGGGAGGAAAGAGCTGTTGGGAAGTGAGAACTGTGAGATTTTGGTGACAAGGTGCTGCAGCCCTGGGATGGTGTTGTCTCCATGAGGAGGGTGAGGTGTAGTGGAGAGGGAGCATGTAGATGGGAATCCAGGGAACTTGGAGAAGGAAGCAGCCAGGGCTGAATAAAAAAGAAAGCAAAATGCAGAATTTGAAGAAATGAGAGAAATCCAATTCCCTTTACCTTTACACATTATAGGAATGCTGAGTCTGGAGAAATTATTTTTCCCTGCCTCCCACACTCCCTCAGGAACACCATCTGCAAGTGTTTCTCTTTTCCAGTCTAAGGAGTATCAGAGGAGATTAGAGCTGTTTTTCCCCAGACTTTAGATGGGAGATCTCCATGGACATGTCTACCTATCATTCCAGCCAAGCTTCACTGCTTTCTTCCGTATTTTTCTTATTTTAAATGAATGCCTTCAATATAATAAAAGCAACATAACCATTCACTTCAGGGACTGCAGTGAAAAAATGACAGTGTGATATGTTCTGCCCAGTGAAGCTACCTTTGAAATGATGCTCTGAATGCAGATGAAGTTTGGATCTTCCCATTCCTGCTGCTTTTGAGGGCTGGGCATATGGCAGTGTCAGGTGGGATCAGGGTGACGTTTTCTGGCCCGGCAGTTCCCCTTTGTGCTCACCCCAGATCCCCATGGCAGCTGTGAGCATTCCAAACCTCGTGTTCCACCTTTTCTTTACAGCCCTGTCAGTGACTAGGGACGAACTCTAGGAAGAGATCTTAATTTTCCCAGTGTTTTCCTGTTGTTGTTTTATGAAGGGTAGGTGGAAGAGGAACCTTGTGTGAGGCAGTTGTAAGGTGAGTCACATCTGTATAAATAGAAGTGCTGAGCACATCAGATAAGCTGCAGCAGAAATTCTTCAGAGGCAGGAGAGCTGCCTTGGTGAAACGATCACAGATTTATGAAGCCTGTCCTTTCAGGCTGCTGCCATGGGGACCTGCACATCATTTTTCCTCCCCCCAGTCCCCCTTCAAGTGCAAGTTCATTTAACATTGTAATGAATGCATTTTAGATCCCTGAAGTTTGAGCAGAGAGCACAAGGGGTGGGGATGGCTGCAGCAGAGCTGGGGGTGCTGCACAGGGACTGTGCTGTGCCTGGAGGGAAGGAGTGTCCTGGCCTCTCAGAACTGATGCAGGGATTGTCACCTCATTTCTACCTGTGCCTTCACTCAAGGATGGGTTTGGAAGTTCATGGTGTTATTTCTCAGTTTCCAATGATTTGCAGAGTATAGTAGGACTGTCCTTGACTTCCTTGGCAGTGCTATCTGCAGAAGGGACACCTGGCAGTGTTTGGGCCCCTTCATTCAGGGATATTTGAGCACACAGCCTCTCCTCTCCTCTGCAGTTCAGGGTACTGAGAACAGCTCAGCAAGTCCATCTTCAGAAGCCTCATTTTGGTCTCTTCCAAAACACTGAAAGCCTCAAGTTGTCATTGAATTTTCCCAAGAAATTGTTTGCAGACTGTTTTACATGCAGAGTAAAATGTACCCAATCTGTACTCAATCCCACTGTTTTGTTGAGCAGGTGAAATCCTGTGGTGATGGAATCTATTCTTGAATTCCCAAGTTTTTGTGTTCTCATTTAATTTGTCACTCAGTCTTTATTTCAGTCATCTTGGATATACACTGGCATAAAGCAAGCTGGTTCTTAAGGAAAAGGAAGTTTCAGGACAGTACAAATCCAGGCAGAGTCAGGTCTTCACTTGTTCCCATGGGGAGGACCTGGTGATGCCTGTGCAGTTCCTTTTCTCCAAAACTTCACTTGCTCCAGGCCAGCTGCCTCCATGTGACCTGTCAAGGTTTGTTACCAGCCATTCATCCTTAATCACTGGGAAAATTGATTAGGGTGTTGTGAGTAACTGAGAGTTCCAAAAATCTCCCTCCTGCATGGAACTGTAGTTCATGGACTTTAAAAATAAGCTGTGACAGTCGGCAGGTACCTGCTGGTTCAGGAAGTCACACACAGGGAATTTCACTGAATCCACCCAAAGTGAATTGGACACGAGTCCAGAAGATCAGTCACAGCCAAGTCACCAGCACTTCCCAGGAGTGCCATGGCTGGGTGTCTGCTTTGGTGTTGCATTGAAGGCATTTCAGCTCCAGGATGGCTTTCTTCCCCATCTCCTTTCCCTCCAGACTTCACACCAGGCTGGTGCATTGCTAACAGCTCTTGAAGAGTCTCTTTGCCTCAATAATCTGATCAAGGAGGAACAGAGAGATTCTTTCCCTTTAGTCTTTCAACAAAAAAAGAGGAGCCTGTCTCACTATTGCTGGGCTCCCTTTGTTTTTTTAACTAGGCCAGCACTAAAAATGGAAGTGAAGATCCCAGAAATTTCTTTTGATTAGCTGCAAGTTTGAAGAATGATGTGCAAAGGAGAAGGTGGAGGAACACAGGCTACTGAGGATGCTGGAAAATACTGAAATAATCCATTCGAGTCCTCAGATGCCACATAAAGCAGGAGCTCACAACTCCAAACATGAAAACAAAATTAGTCTCTCATTAATATGGGCTTTTTTTATTACTCTATTGGATTTTTATTTTTTTAGTTTTTGGGGGGCTTATGTTAAAATGGCATTTCAAGCCTCTGTTGAAATGCGTGGGCTGTATATATTACTTAATTTCATCAGCCCTTCTGTAAAGAAGCACAGGGAGAAGAGTAATGTTTTCTCATTTTTGCAAGCTCTAGTTTAGTTTTTTTTACTCTCCCTCTTCCTTCTTCCTGTTTTCTTTTTTGTGTAGGAGCATCATGATATTCAACAATGATTGAAACCTATCAAATCTTACAGAAACATAATTTGAAAATTTGGATCAATTTTTAAAGATCCTTGATTACATGCACTGTGAGACATTCAGGAAAAATTTTAAAGGAGATGGTTACTTGCTTAAATATTCAGTAGGATTATTTATTTGATGATTATTAATAATTATTATTACTTTTATTGTTACTATTATTTCTAAACCCCTTGCATCTAGACCAAGTCACAAGAAAGAGCAGAACCTTTGTCCAGCACTAAATGTGGGTTTTGCTTTCATTGTTGACAACAGTAAGTTTGGCATGAAAACAGAGAGGCTGAATTCATATGGTAGCAATAATTCTGGAGAGGCAGAGCAGGAATTCCATCTATTTGATTGTGACCAGGAATGTGTTTCAAATAATTCTCCAGAATGTGATTACTTGTTGTACTCTCATATAGAGCCCACCTAAAAGGGCTAAATTAAATACTGCATCACTTGACAGGAAATCTGTAAAGGTTTTAATTTAAAATCTGTGGCTAAATCAGTGCTTATTGTGTCCCATGCCCAGGAATCCAGTCACAGCAAGGATAACATTTGCATTAGTGTGCTTTAAAAGCTTTAGTTTAGATAAAAGGGAAATCCTGTGCCAGTAGATGGGCTGTGTGACAGGACTGCAGGCAGACGAGGCTGATGCACCACATTGGCTCATGCACCCAGCACTTTGTGCACTTCTTTGTGCATCTTCTGGAGGGAAAACACTGCCTGGCACAACTTGGGTGATCCAGGACTTCCTGGCCGCCCTGAGACTGCGGCTCCTTCCCTGGAGCTGGGCTGGGCTCCTGTGCTTTGTTCTGGCAGGCACAGAATCCTCAGCTGCACCAGAGTCTGAGCTCAGCTCTGCTATTGCCTTTGAACTGAGAACACCTCTTTTCAATCTCCAAAGGGGCTCAAACATTACTTTTGCTGCCCCAGGAATGTTCTTGCAGTAGATTTTGTTAGACAGGTTATGTTGCTGAATGCCTAAAATCCCTCAGTTTGTCTGCTGCATAGGAACTTAAATCAGGAATATTTGTAGCCACTTTCCTTTTTCACCTGTCTTTCTCCTGCCTGTGATAGTAAAATTATGCCAAGTGATTTTTATTTTATCTTCTTTGTAATAAATATTGCTCTGCTTTTTCTGCTTTGGAAGCAATGTTGGGAAATCTTTTGGGCATCAGACACTGGGATTATGATTGCTGAGGAACATGACTTACTGGTTTCAAACTTCTGCCTGAAGATGTATTTGGAAATATTATTTTAGTTAGTGGTTCGCCCAGTGGGTCACTTTTAACCCATCTGACCCTTTCAAAATCCTATTCTGTTCCTGCGTGGAACTTGAGATTGTGGCACACTGTTTGTTTAGAATTAACATTGTAATAGGGAGCTGTGGATCTCTCATCCCCAGCACTGCTCAGGAATGGTTTGGGTTGGGAGGTCCCTCCAAGCTCATCCAGTTCCACCCCCTGCCATGGGCAGGGACACCTTCCACTGTCCCAGGTTGATCCAAACCCCATCCACTGTGGCCTTGGCCACTGCCAGGGATGGGGTGGCCACAGCTGCTCTGGGTGGAATAGAAACATAAAATGCAGCGATTCTGTAGCTGTAACCCAAGGGTGATGTGTTGCTCACTGTGTACTTTGGGAGAGGGAACTTGCCCCAGAAGTGTCAAGGAAGGAAAAGGCATCTGGATGTGCTGGTTCACAAGGGTGTGGGGTTGTACTTAGGGAACCTGCCTAGTTGCATTTTTCCATAAATTACAGTGCTTCAGCATGCCCAAACTTTTCTTTCTGCAGTGTTTGCTCTCCATTTAGAGGCATACTTTTTCCAGTGCTTTTAACTTCCCCTATTATTTGGGTTGCTTATTTCTTTTAATCTCTTTCTTTTTAAAAAGTGTTTTCTCCTTTTTTTCCTTTTCTCCCCCTCAATATATCTTTCTCCCTTCTCGTTCATGCACAAAGCCTCTCTTACTGAAAATCTTTGTTTCTCTGCCTTTCTGTGTCTTGTAGGTTACTTTGTCATGGGGTAGGAGCGAGGGACAGCAAGGAAAAAATGTGGCAATCTTTAGATCTCTATTAAAATCACACTTGGTAAGATGTCACATTTTTAGAAATGCTTTCCCTGAGCAACTATCACTTTCAATGTTCACTTCTCTAGTCAGAAAGGTATTTTGAGTCCCTTTCATTTTCATACTCTTCATTTCAATGCAGCCCCTTGAACTCTAGGAGTGATAATTGGACACACAGTTTAGTTGTTGTGGAACGCTGGGTGTTTGGCACTAACAGAATTTGAATGAAATCAGCTGTGAGTCCTCCTATTTGATCTGGAAAAGTTGTGTCTGAGCTTTTCTGTAGTGATTTTAATGATGGGGATGGTCTTGTTTTTAATTTGCAAATATTGGGTCTTCTTGCAGGTAAGCAAGAAGTATATAACCTATGTATAAGCTTATAACCTGTATATAACCTATGTATAAGGTTATATATTGAAAGCAAATCCATAAGCAAAAGCTGATAATTTATTTGGAGAACCTGCAGCCTGAGAAATGTGTTCTATATGTTACTGGTGCAATGAGCAGAGTTAAAATTTTCTTTCTAAGATCTTAAGGTTTTCTTAAGCTTATTGCATGTGTTTAGGGTTATTTCCTAATTTCATTTGTAAAATTATTCTTTGTTTCCCAGATAATAGGACACATAAAAAGGACTATTACTGCCACTGCAGATCAGAGGCCCTTAGCAGAGGCACCAGCTCTGCCACCAGTTCTGGATTACAATTGCAGCCCTTAGATGTGAAGTTGTCAGAAACATCCAAGTAATCACCTCGTGTGCTTGGAATCTATCTGGTGCTTCCCAAGATTCATCCCTGAGGAGTTGTTGACAGTGTTTGCTTTCACAGTGGAAATATGAGCATATTTAACAGTTGCATAGTAATGCTGATCCTTTTGAACGAGTTTCATAAGTCTCCTATGGAGTGATCACAGAATTGCAGGATCAGGTGGGATCTAGGTTGGAAACCTTCCAGGCCATTGAGTCCAAGCTGGTGCCCAGTGCCCTCCTCACCAGCCCAGAGCACTGAGTGCCTGTTCTGGTTTGACAGTGCCACGTCCAGGCCTTCCTTGGACACCTCCAGGGGTGGAGTCTTCACCGCCTCCCTTCCAGTGTTTAACACCCCTCTCTGTGAAGAAATTCTCTAACACTGTGCTTTTGGGTGTTGATGCCAGTGGGGATGTTCTAGTGATGCTTTTGACCCAGGGTAAATGTCCATCTGCATGGGCAGGTTTGAAGGCCTATTTATGTTTGAAGACTTATTTGTTTTTGAGGGGGGGTGCAGAATTTTTCATCTCATGCTTTTATTTGTATGCAAAGAGCAGTGTCTAAATCTGTTGTGGCAAATGTGCACCTTTTTATAAAAATACTTACCTGTACATATTGATTATGATGACTTCTTTGCACCAAATTACAGTGTGCCTGTGCCAGGGCATGAGTCACCTGCCACCCCACAGTTGTTACCCAGGAGTCTGACACTCTTGTTTCTTTTTATATGTTTGACTTAAACATAGTGACTTACTAATTTCCCTCTGTTCTGCTTACAGAAATTGAGTCTCAAGACATCTTAAAAGCCATGCGTGGATTGTTGAGACTTTAAAAAGGGGACAGCCTGTTCTTTGTGGAGAGAAATCAGAGGTGTTGGGTTTGAGGGGTCTCTGGTGGGACTGGACAAAAATAGGCACAAGTGATTCCACATGATCCATGTGTGTTCCCCTGGGAACAATGGCCTTACCCTGCCATGTCACCCTGTGCAGGTACTGTGGGGATCATGTCTTGCTCACAGTAGTAAGTGCTGGTGGTTGGTGTAGGAGCTCTGCCCTGGTGCAGGTTTGATCTTCAGCTGCCCATGATTTACTGAAGGCTTCTCTGCTGATGCGTAACGTGCTGCTCTGCTACACTATTTACAATTATTTTATATTGGGTTGAATGAAACACTCATTTCCTTTCACAGTCTGTGAAAAAATTTGTTACTTGTTTGGTTTCTGTGAGTGCTCAGGGGTGAGCTCAAAGAGCTTATTTTGGCTCAGCAAAATGTGCAGGAGATTGTCTGCCTTCCTTGCTGGCCCCACATGATGATTTTTCTTCTTCCTGCTTTATTGAGGAAGAGGAATCTGTATTGGTGAGCCAGCATGGCCTGTGAGGGATGGGGAGACAGCTGGGACTTTGGAGACCTGACTGTTATCCCACTGTAATTAACAGTGTGCTCAGACAGGTCATTTAATGCCCCATTCCTTCATTTCTTGTCTGACTTTTCTGTGCAGACTCCTCCATCTGGTGAATGTTTCTGCTGAAACTGTGGAGTTCAATCAGTGCTGGGTCTGAAGAGTTCAGTCAGTGCTGGGACTCGCAGACACAACTGGAACTAACTCATTGAATGGAAAAGTGGTTTATTTGCTTTCTTTAATGATAGTAGTTTCTCAGGTGCTGGTATCTTATCCTGCATTCTCTTCTGATTTACTGACATCATTTGCCCTGAAGTTTTGATGCTGTTGAGCCCTTACTTCCATAGTCTAGAGGCTGGAGATCTGTTTAAAATAACTGGCAATGGATGTCTAAGAAATCCTGTCCCTCTCCCCCTGAAAGACTGGGGGGTAAGCCTTGAGCCAAGGTTCAGATAGTGCTTTTCAGGAAAAGCTTGTATGTAGCAGCTTATGTTGGATTCCTTCTCTTTAATCTGTGAAGAATTTGATTTATGCCAGCAGCAGTCTTTTATGAAATAATGAAAGTGAATCTGTGAACCAGAAGAGAGGGCAGCTCGACCAGCGAGGTGGCTTTAGGGGAATGTTGCTTTCCCATATTTAGGATGTTACAAAGGATACAAAAAAAGTGTTCTTCTTTGCTCCTTGGGCTGGGTTTGTCTGCAGTCTCTTTTTTCCCCCAAGAGCAGCATCCTCTCAAGCACTATTCACAAGCCTGTAATTCCAAGCAGTCGCTGAGATGTGTGTTTAAAAGTCTATGCATGACCAACTGCAGCAAGGCAGGCAACAGTGAAGCATCCCTACGGATCCTTCATCTTGTACCTGTAGGAGAGTATTGACTCCTGACTTGGCAGCTTCAGACTGTTGACCTGAGCTCTGGTGATTTAAGATGTTACCATGCAATCTGTGATAAGCCCTTGAGGGGTGTGTTGATTTGACCTGGCCTGGTTTTTTGGTAGCAGCGGGGGAAGAAACCACAGAGGGGGTGGCACAGGGGCAGCTTCTGTGAGAAGGTGCTAGAAGCTTCCACCATGTCCGACAGAGCCAACTTGTGATGGCTCTGGAGATGGGCATGCTGCTGGCCCAATTAGAGAGGTTGGTAACGTGCCTGTGATGCCATACTTCAGAAGAAATTCAAAGCAGAGCGTGAGGGTGCTATGGCAGCCAGCGCGGCCCGTGGTGAGCCTTGCCTGCCTGGCCACCCCAGCCAGCTGTGCTGTGGGCAGAAGGGCAGGGCAGGTGACAGCAGCTTCTCCTTCCTGGCACCCCTCATGAGGAGAGGCCCTAAATAATGCCAGCGCCACAGCAGCGGCCACTGCCTGGGCCAGGGTGCTGGGGCCACGTGGCCGATGGCGAAAATGTGATGGGCAACTCCCTTATGTGGAACCTGGATGAAATCAACCTCTTGGTGCTGTGGGAGCTGGAAGAATCTTTGAATTAGTGGAACTTGTTGGCAATGGTACCTACGAGCAGCAGTTTTTCTTCTAGTCAGAGGAGGAAGTGAGAACATATGAAGAAGAACTACATGGTGGCACTAAGGTCACTGGAAAAAGGGGGAAGGGGTGCTCCAAGCACTGGAGCTGAGATTCCTCTGCAGGCCATGGAGAGGACTATGGTAAAACAAACTGTCCCCTTGTAATGCATAAAGCCCATGGGGGGATGCAGAGATCCACTCACAGGCCATGGGAAAAGTGCTCCCGCCAGAGTGGGTGGATGCCAGAGAAAGCTGTGATCCAGTGGGAGACCCACATAAAGAGAGAAATCCCCTGCTTCCAGAAATAGGCAGAAAAGGCCCTTACTGCCAAACTAGAGCAGCCTTACCTTATAAGACTGCACCCTGTGGACAAGTGACCCATGCCACGACAGTTTTGGGAAGACTGTTTGCCCGGGGGAGGGACCCCAGAGTATAGCAGAGGAAAGACTCCTCTCCCTGAGCAAATAGAAGATCTGGAATGATGAACTGAACAAAGCCCCCACACCCTCTCTCCCTGCTGTCCATGGAAAGAGGGCGGGGCTGGGGGGGGGAAAGATGTTTTCAAGGCTTATTTTACTTCTCATTATCCTCCTCTGACTCTGTTAATAATAAATTTACTTTATACCTTCAACTTTGAACCTGTTTTGCCCTTAGAATGTTTTCTCTCAGTCCTTATCTCAACTCATGAGCCCTTTGTTGATTTTTTCCTCTCTCCTCTGCTCAGCTGTAGCAGAAAAAAATAAGCAAATTACTTTTGTGGGTCCCTGGCATTTGGCCAATGTCAAACCATGATGGGGGAAAGGAGTGATAATAATTGTAAACATACCCCTCTTTGCTGAGTAAAGTATGTACAGTATATGTTAAAAAGTGTATTGTGTGTGTTTAAAATACTGGGTTTTACCCATAACTAAATGATCAATTGCTACATTGTGTGAATATGGAATGTAAAGGGCTTAAAGTAAAACCCAGCCTTGCTGCAGAACTGAGAGCATGAAGACAAATAGTACATTAAATCCTCAGTTCATTCCAATTACTGAGAAAATGCTTTAAATCTATTTTCCAGTTTGTGTTTAATTTTAGTTACCTGCAGAGAAGTGTTACATCGTGGAGACAGGAGAGACTGGGTTTTAAACTGCTGTTTTTATACCTTGTGTGCTCATTACATTCTGGAAACTTAATGTGGAAGCAGCTTTTTAGCCTGGTGGGCATAGTACCCAGCTTTCCTGCTGTGTGTTCAGCAGGACTGGTTTGGGGGCCAGGTGGCCAGGGATGCCCCAGCCGTGCAGTGCAAACCAGCCTGGCTGAGCTCTCCTGATTCTGGGGTAAATTACACTAGACACACCTTGGGGTTTATTTCCCTGACATATTTTTGGAACATCTTACAGCTCGTTTTTCTGGCATATGTGTTCAAGACCTTCTGTTATTTCCTTTCCCACCAAACCAATAATGAAATTCCAGAGGTTTGGGTTGGGAGGGATCTTAGAGCCCATCCCATCCCACCTCCTGCTATGGGCAGGGACACCTTCCACTCGACCAGGTTGCTCCAAGCCCCATCCAGCCTGGCTTTGGAGACTTCCAGGAATGGGAGTGTAAGGCATTTTGGATGTTGGAGCTGGGGAGCAGGGCTGGAATATCCTTTTCTGTGTGTCCTTTTTCCTTGGCCGTTACACTTTGATGTTTTCTGGCTATAACACACACCCAGGCTTCTCATATGGTGTTCTCCATGCAAAACTAATGAAAAATTTGCTGAAAGATTCCCTAGGCTCCTTCTCTACTATTTTCCTGTAGTGCTTCGTAGGTTTATTACAGCTTAAAATGTTTAGATTATACCCATAAGGAAAGCAATTAACAAAAATCTGTGCGTCAATGGATTATAATGAGAGAAAATTAGATTTGTCTTTCATCTTTTTTTCTTTCTGTTTCAGAAAAAGTATAATCTCCTTCATGTTCAAAACAGCCATTTTATTGTCATTTAACTGTGTGCTGTGTTAAAAAGCTTTCAGTGGTGTTGAAAAAAAATCCCAGAAGTTGTACTTTGAGAAAATACAGAACTTATCTTTTAACAAAAAGCATTTATGTCCAGTTTTTAACAAAATCAATGATTTTTCATTAAAAGATTAGGATAAAAATGTGTTCTCTGCTTTGTTCGTGTATATTTGAGTGGCAGCCAGAACTGATCCTTACCTTGGAATATCAGAGGATGAGCTAAAGCTTGAAGGTGCACTGGTTTTCCTTGGGGGTAGGAGCAATAGCTGCATTTCTTGCTTTGCAACATTTGTGTTATGTTCCATAAGATCTACGTTTCCATGCATCATCCCCTTCTCCAATATTTAAACCCGAAAATAACCCCCCAGAAACAGCAGAACGATTCTCTCGGGGATCTTGTCCTTCTTGATGCTGAGTGCATGTCAGAATGAGAGACACCAGTTTTCATGAATATTACTCAAGCCTCATAAAATAGAATATTCACGTGCTTATAGCACTGGAGTGGAGGAGAATTTGCAGATACAGAGCTGTGACTGACCAAATAAATGCCCTGCAGACAAAGATAAGGCTGTCCCTGAACAATGAGAAATTTCAGCTCTATTTTGGAACTTCGTGCATGTTGCATTTCTGTCCTGTTGGCTTGATTATCTGTGTTGAGGCAGCACAAACTCCACACCTCATCTATTTGGGGTGTTCCAGCTACTTGTGTAGCTAGGAAGTAATTGGTGCTCGCTCCAGTGTTGGGTGCAGATCACAGGCTCTTCCAGAGGGTTCTGAACACTCTTATCCATGCTGCTGGTTTCTCCCATGGCTTTTCTGAGCTGCCTGTCTTTCTGTGTAGCTCCAGCCCTTTCCAAGGCTGTGAGAGTCACATCTAGGTATAAGCAGAGTGTTCCAAGTCACTCCTGAGCTTCCAGTGAAGCTCCCTCATGGCTTTCATTTATTTACCTCCCAAAAGCCCAAATACCTTTGCACAGCTGGAAGAAGCCTCGTATAAAGGCCTCTTAATTTGAGGTGACCTGTGTGATGCTTCTTGACACACAAGCTTTAAATCCAGGTTTATACCAAGAATTTCCTAATTTCCTCTCCCAGTGCTGCCCTGCAGTGCAGAACTCTCTGGATTTTGTGTGGGACACTGAGCTGATCCTTCCTGCTGCTTCTCCTGTGTCTCCCACTTTGACTGTAGCGTGTGTTGTCTCCCTTCAGCAGACGCAGCTGATTTAACTGGATTTATTTCCCTTCTTCAGCTTTCAGACTTGCTGCAGAGCAGGGGAGAGACTGTCACCTGTGTTGTGCTTGGAGAGGGAATGCTTTGCATTGCCATTTTCCCAGAGCCAAGAAGATAAATCTCTGTTAGCATAACAGTGTCTCCCACGTCTGGTTAAATGACCTGGGAGAGCAAATCCTGTACTTTGTCAAGTGTTCTTGGTGTCAAGGTGTCAATGCTTGTGTCAAGACCTCTGGATAATTGATTTAACTTCGGCTGGATTTTGTTAGCATTTCATTTGCCCATCAAAGCTGTGGGCATAAAATGTTGATTTAGGGGCAGCAGGACAGTGTTAAAATCTAAAACCAAGTGGTGTTCCTCAGCTTTTTCCAACCTCTCTCCATAGGTTTAAAAATTGCACGACTTGCTTGAAAAGATTTGATTTTTTAACTGTAGCAGGGTAAAGTAGTTTCTTAGAAAGCAGCACTTGGGAAAGGAGATACAGGACATTTTGTCATAATGAAGGAGTTAAAGAATGGAAAGAAGAATATGGATAAGAGGTTTTGGAAGGGCTAAAGTAGCAGCAGGACAATGAAGGATGAGTGGGGAAGCGGGGTGATAAGGTGGAGAGCAGGAAAGAAAGGATGAGAACTTGCAAAAGAAAGCAGTTGAGTAGAAGCCTGAAGAAGTAAAGCAGTGAAGAGAGATGTGAAAAGCAGGGCAAAATGAAGGTTGGGTGTCAGGTTTTGATACGGCTTAAAACACGTAAGTGGAGGAGGAAGGATTATGAAAATGTCTTTTGAGAGCAAGGCAGGGGTCATGAGGGGTTATTTAAAGATTCCTTCTTGTGCAGTAATGTCTGTGCAGAATCCAGCTGCAGTCAAATGAAGCTTCCTGCAGAATTCACAGGCTCACCTCCTGGGATGTGTGCCCTGACTTCCTCATCAGTCCCATATCACTGAATTCTGAGGAAAGAGTGCACATTCTTTTTATGGGTTAATGTGGAGAACTTGGCATGACACTGAGTGCGAGCTCTGAGAGGTTACACAGGTGGCTTTGGGAATGTTTGAATAATTACTGCTCTTCTGACTTTCAACTCCCTGCTTTTCACAGGGAGGACATCAGCAATATCCTTTACTAGATGAAGTACTTGGATGCTGAGTGTGGAGAAGGGAGGTTTAGCTGCCTGCACATGAATAGAAAGAATAGGACTGAGAGATTGTACAGATGGAGGTACTTAAACCACAGTATCTGCAAACTTTAATGTCCAAATAGGCGGAACTGTAGCCCTGTTTCAGAGGGGGTCAGTCAGAGTGAAAGCAGAATGATGGCTGTGATAAGAGAAGGCAGTGACACAGAAGACAGAAATTCCCCTCTCCTTCTATCCTTGCAACTGTCTTGGGGGATATTTTAAATAAAAGCTTTCATCCAGGAGGGGACTGAGGTGAGATAGAGGCAGAATTATTTCTAGAGCTATTACAGTATATTCCTGTGAGTCAAATCATGGTTGCCTAATATAAAACCAGAGCAGCTCATTGCCAGCTTTACACCTGGGGAAAAAGCAAACTGGAGTCCTTTGTAGGACTGTGTATTTAGACACTGAGTGCCTGACAGCTACAGCAGAGATGCTTAATGCAATTCCCAGCTTTTTCCACGTGGGAAGCTCCCTGCTCTGCAGGTGTGGGGCGAGACCACTCCAGTTGCAGAGTATGGATTGTGCAATCCCATGGGATGCCTTCCTGCAGCCTAAAGGTGCACTGCTCTGGTGGTCTGGGCTGTCCCCAGCGTGCACAACTGACACACATTTTTCAGTCCATATGACAAAAGAGAGGATCAGCTTGTACTTAAAGAGTGGCTCAGCTGAAAAGGGTCTTGGGGAAATGTGAAACAATGCTCAGAAAGGAGAGGGATAGACAGATGGGGGAAGCATTTGAAAATTTTCAACTTAGTGCAGTCTCCTCTGGTTATAGATACATGGATGCTCAAATTGCTTGCAGGATGTTCTTTCTGTGTCCTTGCTGGTGCAGAGCTCTTGCTCTGGAGAAGAAGCTGCTCCATGAGATGCTGTCTTTTGGGGACCAGATGCTGTTACTTGAGGGAGCTGTGACATGGGGGCAGTGAAATGTGTCTGCTGCTGCCGTTTGATCTGTTCCTCCACTGCTTGTTCTTGCTTTCTACCACATTCACTCTCAAACCATGGCTCTCCTCATGGGCCCCTTTCATCATCCAGCTTTAATGAACAGAGTTTCTCTCTTGGCCACGAGTTTTAAGGGTGGCAGAGCTCTTCACAGCAGTGTCAGGAGCTCAGACACCTCTTTCCCCTGTGCTGCCTCTGCTTCTCCCTGCTTCTGAACCTGCTCCTGTTTTCTCCAAGGCTGGAGAAACCCAGACCTTGTGTGTGATAATTACTGTGCCTGCTTCCCTCTCTCATGTCTCTGCTCTCCATCCCTCAGGAGTTTTTCTTGTCCTTGTAGCTTATTTTGCACTTTCTCAAGGCTCAGTGAGACAGGTTTTTTCAAGTCTTAAGCCAGGTGGAAACCAATCCAAGGAATAAGCTGCTCCTGAGCAGCTGTGAAACTGATGATGTATTTCTCCATAGTGAACTTGTGAAAATGTAAATTTTTAACAAAGGTTGCTGTTTCCTTTGCACTGCAGAGTTCTCTCCTTGCCCTAAGACACTTTTGAGGGGAATACCTCTGAGTGCCTGCTTGTTCCCTGAGGGCAGGTGCTGGAGTATTATGGACAGTGCTGAACAGAGCAGGTGGATCACACAGAGACACACCTTGGGCACAACACCACAGGACAAGCACAGACTTGTCCTGAGCAGTAGCTTGCTCAGACTCTTTGAGGGAGGAAGAAAGGCTGTGTGGGAATGCTAGAATTACTCACCTAGTGGAGTGTCTGCTCCACAAGGCTGTTTTCCCTTTACCCCCTGGAATGAGGTTTTGCTAACAGTAAGGGAGTTAGTGAGTTGCAAGGACTACATGTTTTTTCTTCTGGCAGGGATTCTACGAGTGAAGATTGTGGTTCATGACTTAAAAACACATGATGTGTGTGCCATGCAGGACTTAGAGCCAGGTAGGGGCTCCTTAGCTTCCTCTTTGTGTGCTGTGTCTGGTCTGAAGTCCGAGTATCCTACTGGAGCTTGACACTTGTGCATTTGATAATGCAATCCCATAAGAAAGGATCTGAGTTTTCAGTGTGGGCTTGACTGTGGAGTGTCAGACTGCACATTAGGGCTGTGCAGGAGGGCCATGGAATGTGCCAATATCTGTGCACAGGTACAGCACCTGATGGCTCAGCCTGGCTCAGGGGTAGGAGGGGGAGGTGGGACACTCAGTTCCATGTGTTTGCTTGGCAACTCTAGCAATGACTGTGCTGCCGAGTGTTCCTTTTATAGCCTGCGTTGTAGCAAAAACTGCATTTGACACCTTTAAACACAAGGCTTGGTTGGGAGCTGAAGATGCACCCAGTTACACACCCAGTGTGAGTGGAGCTTGGTCTCCACATCTTGCTATGAGGTGTTTGCTGGGGTGGGTCTTCTCTGAGATCCTGAATTGGTTTTCCTCTCCTTCCCCTGATAAACACATAAAATCTAGAGTTCATGAAATCAGTAACACACCTGCAGCAGATTGGTTGGGCATCACAAACCCCAGGTCTATACCAAGGAATTCAGCAGGACAGAGGTCTGGAGATGCAGTAACTGTCCTGGAGGTGCAGTAACACACAGCTGGGTAAATGGCCCTTAAGATGATTACCTGGGAGGCGTGCATCAGTGGCAGTACGCTTGCATTTCAAATGGAGCCTTGGGCGGAGCTCTTGCCCAAGAGAATGTGCCGGAATGTCCCTCTGGACACGGACTGGGAGATGCCTGCTCAGCACTTTTGCCTTCCTGTGGGAGCACGGCTGCAAACAGCCCTTCAGAGGCTCATCCAGCCCTAGCCGTGCCTGAGGAGCCTCTGATGTGGGCACAGCTTGAAAGGCTTTCACATGTTTGGTCAGACACAAAGTGCAGCATGGTTTTCTCTTTCTTGTGCTGTGATTCACTGAGTCCTTCCGGTATAAACCCACCATTTTTCATATAAAATTACATTAAACAGGCCCTGAACAACTGTGCTCTGTGGCTGGGGGGGTCCTGTCATAATCCTCAGGAGAGAGCAGTTTGTGACCTGTATCATTAATTAGCAATGAAATAGTTGCTAAAATCTTGCTAGCAGCAAGATTTTCTTTTAAATATTTTAGTTTCTTGGTTCCAGCTGTCCAGTTGGTCTTTGTTTCCTGAACTTGCTTCAATGCGTATTAAGCAGCATTTCAGCTGAAACTGTGGCTGTAAAATGCCCTACAAGAATGGGGGTGCTTCAGATAATTTACTTAAAAAATTGTATATTTTAACAATGAACTATTTTCGCATTAAATTAATTTACTTTTGGAAACAAAAGCGATCTTACAGTGTCTTATCGTGCATGCATTATTAATGGCAATCCATTTTTAATTTAATGAAAAATTATGCAAAGAGCAAGGGAGGAAGGCTTGCAGCATCCTTGGTCTTCCTCTGCCTAGATAACCTTAAGCAATCAAAGAGGTTATATTTAAAATCCTTTCTCACTTGGCACTTTCATCTTCTTAAATGGAATAGTGTTTAAACTCAGAGAAACTATCAAAGGTGGAAAGGAAGTACTGGCAGAGGTGAGGAGTGGTAAAGAATTGCATAATCCTATTCCTTACGTGGTTGACAGAAATTTCTGTTAGGAGAGAATTGAAACAGGAGCTGCTGTTGCAGCTTTCCAAAATTTATTTAAGTGGTAGAAAGATGAATCATTATATAATCAAATTATCCATGTTAGCTCTATCAACCTGAAGTTAAATAAATTGGTCATGGGTGCATCCGTGTCGTAGAGCAGTTTCCAGGTTGAAGATTTGGTTTGAATTTGATTCTCAGCCACCCCCTGTTACTCCAAGGATTAAGAGATAAAATGTTTCCAAGCCAATTGATGTTTTAAGAGCAAATTAGAGTTTGCAGTTCGTGATACCTCTCTACTCTGCTGTCCTAATTGAAAAACCAGCAACAAACACCCAATTTGAGTCACGCCTTTAATTTTGTTTTATGATTGTGATAATTCAAGTCCTAAATAGAGGGAAAGCTAAGCTGACTGGAGAGAGATCTTGTCTGCATTAGAAAAATGATCCATTACTGTCAAAACTTACCTCCAGCAGAAAGAACCCAGCCCATGTGCAGGAAATTTGTGAGGTTACATCAAACCATAGCAGCTTTGAGCCTGGTTTTCTAAGAGACGTCTTAAAGACCTTTTTAAATGTGACTTTTGGATGTGCACAGTGGTGTTCCTAATAACTGGTGAATTCTAGTTAGCTGTGTAACAAAATTCTTATTACTTTTTAGCTCTACAGTCACAAGCCCTGGCCTTTGAAAAAGCCTGTGCTGCACTGAAAAATGAACAGATAAAGAGCAAAAGAGGCTCGGGCCCTGGCGGGTTTGCAGCTAAAGTGCAGGAGAGCAGAAAGCCTTGGGTTCCTCGAGGGACTGGAGATGGGATCTCAGCATGGAGACTCAGGAAGCAGCAGCAGGGCACAATCCTCTGCCATGCCCCCCATTGCTGCCTGTGTAGGGAGTGCATGTGCTCCATCTCTGCACTGAAATGTACCTTCTCTCTTCTTGTCTTAGGTTCCATGTAGTTGGAAGAGTCTCCTGGAGCTGTAGTGAATACATTTCCCTAATTTTTCCCCACAGTTATTTCTACTCCTCTAAGCAGGGCACTAGACCTTAAGCTGTAGCAGGTGCTGTGTGGACAGTGTCTGTTGTGCTTTTATGCTTTATCACTTTCTGAAGTGGCAGCTTTGGTTTTGCTTTGTTTGTGTTTCATTCATCTTGGATTGAACACTGTTCACCAGAACTATGGAACTGTGTTTTAGCCTCACTTTAAGCAGAGGTTTATCTTCTATCTCTGGTCACCTTAGGGTGCAGTATTTTATTTATTGTAGTACACCTGGGTGGAGAAATTCCACAGGGTTTCTCACCTTGTGTTCTCATTCTGTTGGTGCTTTGGGGTCTTGGACCACTGGGGACCTCTGCCCTGGCTCTGTCCCCATCGCTTCATGCAAATCCTTCACTTCTCAGTGTGCTTCTCTTTTCTCCTGTCTCGGAATTTGAATTAATTTCCCCACTCGAGTCAGGTCAAGCCCACCGGTTGAGGTTTGTAATCCCTAGGATGAACCCACCCAGTATCCCTTGGTCTCTGTCACTGGGAGCTGCAGGTTAGGGGTCCAGGTGCAAGAAGGGTGTTTAAACATCTCCTGCAGCCCAGCAGCCACTGATGCAAAATGAGGACAGCTTTTTTTCCTAAATGGACATGTTGTTTCCTATTAAGTTCTTCTGTGTTTAGGTTGTCCCATTCCTGCAAGTCTGTTTTGGTGAAACGAAGAAATATTAGCATTGGGAAAGAGGGATTTGGAAAGTATCATTAAGCTTTCTAGGCACAGAACGGGTATAACCTGTTTGACTTTGCTCAGCTTTGTCGAGCTTGAATCTTCCCTGTCTCCTGTAAGTGCTGAGCTCATGCTGGGCCTGGCTGTGTCCTTAGGCATCAGGGCTGATGAACGGGGTTGTTGTCACTCCTTATACAGCATTTAGCAAGCAGCATTGATCCAACTATTACAGAATAAAAAGGAACAGTTATATGGACTGTTCTGTTTAATTTGGGGTTGTGCAGCCTCTTCTGTTGAATTTTAAACCAAAAGATGGTGTTTTGGAAATCTTTTTGTGTTTCTGAACTTGGTGTCTTGCTGAGTCCAAAAAGCATACAGAATTTCACCTCCCCAAAATCTTCACTTAGCCTGATAACCCTCAGCATCCTACTGAGTTGAAAGGAGCTATGTGCAAAACCTTTAGATTCGACATGGAGTTTCCATGGGTTGTGGCTGGACAATATCCAGTATTGCTACAAATTCTAGCTTGTACCTTTGAGCTTCAGGTAGGAGTAGCAGTGATAACAATACAAAAAATCTTGGGCCATTTCACAGAAGTGAGAACAGCTCTGCATTCTGTAGCAATACAGAAAGATTAAAATGACTAGATGAAGGTCATACAACAAGCTGACGGCCAAGCTAGGACTGAGCATCATCCATCATCCAGACTTTCCTCTTATTTGTTAGACCTCAGTGTCTCAGATGGAGAGTTCATCATCCTCACTGCTGCACTGGTGGTCTGGTGAAGGATTTCAGTCTTTTAATGGGATGTGAAAGTTGGGTTTTAATAATTATTTCTCATTTCTAGTTTGGTGTATGAACTAGAAATTGTAATAGCAGTTTTTACACAGCTCCTTCTCAAACTGGCTGCATAAACAGAGAAACAAATGAAGGCAAGAGAAATTGATTAAGTCTCTTCTGGGGACACAGTAAAGATTACCCTGTTTTCCAAAAGGAGGAAGCAGAACAGCAAACACATTAATGTGATATATCCAAGGTTAAACAGTTGGCAGAACTGGGAGTATCTCCTGCTCGTATGGCCCTTACTGGTCACTCGTTTAAGTGTTATTTAGGGATCGGACTATGCAGAGCAGGTGAAAACATCCGTGGGTCCGAGGGACCGGGATGGAGGTGCTCAGGACGAGAGATGCCGTTTCCTCCTGCAGCCGGGAAAGGGTTACAGCTGTAATGCCTGTAGCAGCCTCAGGAAAACATGAATCGCTGTTGCTGAGGAAGGACAGGATGGGAGCCCAGACCTGCGAGCTGTCCTGTGCTTTTCCTTTATATAAACAGCCATTTCTGGAGGGTGTGTGTAAACCTGGGGCTCCGGAGCAGCCCCTGGCCCAGCCGCCTGCCCCTTCCTTTCCTCGGCCGCTCCATCCCGCCCTGCCGCAGCTCTGCGTGTGCCTGGAGCCCTGCGTGTGCCTGGAGCCCTGTGTGTGCCCGCAGCCCTGTGTGTGCCCGCAGCCCTGTGTGTGCCCGCAGCCCTGTGTGTGCCCGCAGCCCTGTGTGTGCCCGCAGCCCTGTGTGTGCCCGCGGCTCTGTGTGTGCCCGCGGCTCTGTGTGTGCCCGCAGCCCTGTGTGTGCCCGCGGCTCTGTGTGTGCCCGGAGCTCTGTGTGTGCCCGGAGCCCTGTGTGTGCCCGGAGCCCTGTGTGTGCCCGCAGCCCTGTGTGTGCCCGCAGCCCTGTGTGTGCCTGGAGCCCTGTGTGTGCCCGGAGCTCTGTGTGTGCCCGCAGCCCTGTGTGTGCCCGCAGCCCTGTGTGTGCCCGGAGCTCTGTGTGTGCCCGCGGCTCTGTGTGTGCCCGCAGCCCTGTGTGTGCCCGCAGCCCTGTGTGTGCCCGGAGCCCTGTGTGTGCTCGGAGCTCTGTGTGTGCCCGGAGCCCTGTGTGTGCCCGCAGCTCTGTGTGTGCCCGCAGCCATGTGTGTGCCCGCAGCCCTGTGTGTGCCCGGAGCTCTGTGTGTGCCCGGAGCCCTGTGTGTGCTCGGAGCCCTGTGTGTGCCCGGAGCCCTGTGTGTGCCCGGAGCCCTGTGTGTGCCCGCAGCCCTGTGTGTGCCCGCAGCCCTGTGTGTGCCCGGAGCTCTGTGTGTGCCCGGAGCCCTTTGTGTGCCCGGAGCCCTGTGTGTGCCCGCAGCCCTGTGTGTGCCCGCAGCCCTGTGTGTGCTCGGAGCCCTGTGTGTGCCTGGAGCTCTGTGTGTGCCCGCAGCCCTGTGTGTGCCCGGAGCTCTGTGTGTGCCCGGAGCTCTGTGTGTGCTTGTGGCCCTGTGTGAGCCTGGAGCCCTGTGTGTGCCCGCAGCCCTGTGTGTGCCCGGAGCTCTGTGTGTGCCCGCGGCTCTGTGTGTGCCCGCGGCTCTGTGTGTGCCCGCGGCTCTGTGTGTGCCCGGAGCCCTGTGTGTGCCCGCAGCCCTGTGTGTGCCCGCAGCCCTGTGTGTGCCCGCAGCCCTGTGTGTGCCCGCAGCTCTGTGTGTGCCCGGAGCCCTGTGTGTGCCTGGAGCTCTGTGTGTGCCCGGAGCCCTGCGTGTGCCCGGAGCTCTGTGTGTGCCCGGAGCCCTGTGTGTGCTCGGAGCCCTGTGTGTGCCTGGAGCTCTGTGTGTGCCCGCAGCCCTGTGTGTGCCCGCAGCTCTGTGTGTGCCCGGAGCCCTGTGTGTGCTCGGAGCCCTGTGTGTGCTTGGAGCTCTGTGTGTGCCCGGAGCCCTGTGTGTGCTTGGAGCTCTGTGTGTGCCCGCGGCTCTGTGTGTGCCCGGAGCCCTGTGTGTGCCCGCAGCCCTGTGTGTGCTCGGAGCTCTGTGTGTTGCCCGCAGCCCTGTGTGTGCTCGGAGCTCTGTGTGTGCTCGGAGCTCTGTGTGTGCTCGGAGCTCTGTGTGTGCCCGCAGCCCTGTGTGTGCTCGGAGCTCTGTGTGTGCCCGGAGCTCTGTGTGTGCCCGCAGCCCTGTGTGTGCCCGCAGCCCTGTGTGTGCCCGCAGCCCTGTGTGTGCCAGCAGCCCTGTGTTCTCCCCGCTCCGTGCCGTGTGCCGCTCGCTGCGTGCCGTACACGCAATACGGAGGGAGGGACCGGGACCGGCGCCGCCGCCTTCCCCGCCGGCCGCTCGGCCGCGCTCGCCGCGGGCACCGCCGGAGCCGGAGCCGGAGGCGGGAGCGGCCTCGATGGATCGCACAGGTCAGTGCCAGCCGTCCTCTCAGGACGCTCCTCCGGGATCATCATCCCATCCCCTCCTCTATTTTAACGCTCATCAATGGCGTGCTGAGGCCGTATCTCCGAGGGATGTAATTGTTTCACGCTTGGTCAGAGCCGGCGATGCCTTACAAAAATGTAGAGTGGGATTAAGGAAGGCAAGTGTAGCGTTTTCACCCAGCACATGGAAGTTCATTTTAATATTTGCTGTATTTTTAAACCCATGCAAATGACTGTGTGTCTTAAGTGGTTGAGCGTCTGAATGGAGAAAGGTTAATTGCCTGCTTCAGCCACATTACGCTGTGTAGCTCCCACCACCACGGAGAAAGCAAAGTCTAATTTTGCATCCAGTCCTTTTTGTGGCAGCAGTCCTTGAGGCATTTTCGGGTAAAGTGTGTAGAATGTGGTTATCGGCATGACAGAAAATGCATTTTTTTCTGTTAAAATATGTACTATATTCTGTGCATAGCAGAGAGAAGCACACAGTGTGTACTTTGTGTGAAAGCAGCAATAGTCACAAGGGCTCTGTGTTGAGTGTATTTTTTTTTCCTTTTTAATGGATAACTAAGAGCTGTTGATGGGATACGGGTTTAGGAGCAATAGTTCTGGAGGGTCAGGTTATCTTGTGTGTGTTGTTAAAATTCTTGTGGAATGAGGCAGTGCTGATTAGCTTCAGGGCAAATCATCTCCTTCACCCTGGGCTCGGGTTTGTGCCCTGCCTGATAGGAAGCATGTCTGGTGCTGCTGCCGTTCAGTTGTGATTTTCTACTTCAAGGCTGAGAGTGAATAAGTATTTATTGGTGAGGAAAAAAGGAGGGAGCTGTGGACCCGGTATCATTTAAAATTTGCTGTTACCAGCCTACCTGGGATACTTATCAAGGTGGTTTTACCACACTGGAAGTTATTTATGAACCAAGGTGCCAGAAGCTGGAGACACAGGTTCTTATTTCACTCTTTAGCACATTATCAGCAAAGTCTTGGTAATTTATGCTGACTCCTCCTACTTCACTTACACTGCCAGAAACAGAAGGAGAGTAGCTCACATCAGTACTGAAACATTTTCTTTGAATTTGTCTATGTTTTCTTTCTTCCTTGAAGTATTTATCCTGAGGAAAGCTGCTGCTGGATATCTGCTCATTGTTTGACTTGGGCACTCTGAGAAAGATAGTTGGAAAATTTTAGTTCCACTTACTTGGAAACAAAACTGTATTTAAAAATTGTGTCTAGCATGCTAATGCTGAAGGCTTTATACTCCCCAGCTTCCTTTGTCATGGAAAAAGCACAAAATGCAATGTATTGGCAATATGTTGTTACCCAAGGATAGAGCCACATGCTTGCCAGAGAGGATTTTGTAAATAGGAGCTAGAGGATTTGTGTTTCCTGTGAATTCCTTGGAAATGAGAGCTCTGGTATTTGTGAGAAGCTGGCAATGTCATGCGCAGTATGAGGTTTCTGTCTGAAGACAGACAACGTTTAGCAGTGGTTTGATAAAATCTATGCAGTTTTTCTCCAAATGGATCTTGTAATCCATGAGGCCTGCAGAGAAAATAGGTTTTAGTTCTGGCAGTGACATCCCGTTTTTTTGTCACTTGTGCAGAGACTCCAGACTATGACAGAACTCAGGATGAGCTTGTCATGGTTGGCTCTCTGAAGGCAGATCTCTTGCTCATGTCCTGCCTTTCAGCACAAAGATAAAATTGGTATTGTTTTTTAGAAGCAAAGCTTGCATTTAACAGGATTATAGGAGTATTTTTAACTTCATGCTCTCACTGCAGTGCTCCTGAGGAATGCTTGGAGTGCAGGGAGTTTGCTGGTTATTGATGCCCAAGTGAATGTGCTGTGCTGATGCGGATTTTCTTGAGGGAAAATGTCCTTTTCCAAGTGGCACATGGGAGGGCCGCAGAGTCCTTTGCCTTACCCATAACAGTGGCTTTGGGGCTGGAGGGAAGAGGGTCAGAAAGCAGCAGTGCTGAGCTCTGCCGGGCAGTGGACAGGGGCAGAGCCGTGCTGTGTTGCTGGGATGGGCACCCGAGCCAGCCTGGGGGATTGGTGTTCCACTCTGGTGCTCGGCACGGGCAGCTCGGGGTGACTTGGGTGCCACGGCGTGCACGCTGCTCACGCTGAGCTGCCTCTCCTCCTGACCTCTGTGTGCCCTCCGGCTCCAGCACACAGCTTTCCCAGGCTCCCACCCCCCATTATGCTTTCCGCGGAAAAAACCCTGCATTTTGTCTTGTGCAAGGAGGGACGATTTATCAGACCGTTAGTAAGCACGTCCTTGGCTCCCCCTGGTCTTTTTGCAACAGCCAGTGTAACAATGTCCTGTGTGACATATCCTCAGTATTTATATAAAAAATACAGAAATAATCATTTAATCCTACTTTGTCAAGCTTTTTGGTTTAATCTTTCTTTTGTGTTTCTCCTTACTATTTGATACTTTATGAAAACTTCATGCTCTGGTGTCAAGGACCACAGTTTAATCTTTTGGTATTCTGCTCCTGATAGTTGTCATTAGAAGGAATGAAATCCCATAGTTTTCACCTATGTTGAAAAAAGGAATGTTATTCTCAGCTTCCATTCAGTTAGAAGAAAAGAGGGACACCCCTCCCTCCCCCCGCCCCAGAATCCCTTGTGAAAAGGAGAAATAAAGTGAGTTTGAAACGGTGGAAGTGATGGACAGAAAGCAGGAGAACTGGGATGGGATCCGAGCTTCCCAGTCCCGAGGATAAAGACCAATGCAGGCAGCTCGTTAGCTGTTGAGTCAGAGCACGGTAGGCTCCAGTGTCTTTTCATGTAAAAAGAAAAAACAGGCAGATGTACACCTTTCATGTATTTTTTTGAATATTGGGAATAGTGACAAGATGCAGTGGCAGGGCCTGAGAAGGAGTGGGCATTTCTAGAATTCCACCCAGCTCTTTTGGATGGAGTGGTGTAGCTACTCAGCTGCTCACTGTTGTGTATTTGTTGAAGGAGATTGTGTTTACTGTTTCTGGAGCTTGCAAACATGAATTGGGGATCCAGAAAGAAGCTGAAGTATAACCCTCAGCACCTGGGTACATTTCACACTCCCAGCTGCTCCTTTGGCTGATGGGAGGATCTAGTGTGATTTAGAGTGGGAATGACAGGAGAAGGAGGGTAGGAATTTGAGCTTGGTACATTGCTTTAAAGCACCATTTGTATTCCAGCTTCTCTTACATCCCGTCTTCACTCCTTCTGAAAGTGTGCCTGTGGAGTTAGTTATCCCAGCACCTCTGGAGACACCTCGGAGGTGATGTAACACCTGCTTTTCCTTACACAATCCACATCTAATCTAGTTTGCTTCCTCCTCTGGATAAGGCAGCAGTAAAAGTGCAATACTTGCTACAGGATCTGTTCCAGTTTTCCTTCAGTCTGGTCCGAGGAGCTTTGTGGTGGCAGAGGTTGCAGTGGCTGTATCGGGCAGAGCCAGGCATGCCCAGGAACAGGCTGGATGTGTTGGGTCATCTGTGTCAGATTATTGCATTTATAAAGGGCTGGGCCTTGCCTCTCCCATCAGCAGGTCCCATGCCTGACTAGACTGAAGCATCCAGAGGTGACACAGCATTGCTGCTCCTTGGTTTACAGACTTACTCCAGGTTCACTCCAAGACTCCTCGAAGGTCTAAATTCTTCAGTTAATCCATCTTGGGGAAGGACTTCTAACCTGATATTTCCCATAATGTTAAAGACGAGAAAGCCTTTGTTCATTAGCATTGATGAGAGTTTAACTCAGGTCTTTCTTGCTTTGGACAGGTCAAGCTGGGGACCAGTTTTAGTTTAGTTTCCTGTGGCTTTTCTGGAATAAGAGATGATGTTTTCCTGGACACAGAGCTGCTACACAGGCTGTGAGGGTGGTTGCTTTCTCCTGGCAGATGGATTTAGTGCAGTGCTCAGCCCCCTTGGAAGGGGCAGTTCTGTGGCTGTGTTTCTCCACCACAGCAGTGTCCCTGTTCTGGGTGTGACACTAAGGAACCCCAGTGGCCTGGGGTTTCTCCCTTTCATTCTGCAGTGTACAGAGAGTTTCCTACTCACAGGGCTGTTGAATACTCAAGGATTTCTCAACACTTTCCCCCCCAGGATTTATTGATTATTGCTCCAAACCTTCTTCAGGACTGGAATGTGGCAGATGAGATTTCAGCCCTTAAGGAGTATTTTGACCAGGGAAACAGGCGTGATTTTCTGTCCACTTGTTTTCTTTTGTGTATTCCAGAAGACTTTGTCCTTTTAAAAGTGAAACATAACAAGATACCACACAAACCTTTTTCAGAATTAATAAATACAATATTTCCAAGCCTTTTCACTCTGCTGTTCTCTGTGCCTTTGCTCTTACTGATCCTTTAGTGGAATAGCTTTGCTTGCTACATGAGACAAGTGTAATTTGTAAATGTGCATTGTATGTCTTTGCAGTGTTACTGTGCTGGCTTCTGTTTTGGGAGTGTAAATGTGCTGGGCCAGTGCATGCCGTGCTTTTTAAAAAATTATTTACATAAAATATCCAATATCTATTTTAAGTGCATATGCCTACACTGGCTTTATGAAAATCTGTTTGTATTCTAATAAAGATGTGCTAGGGGAAAGCTTTTGACGACCCAAAGTCCATGCAATTGAGAGTCAAAAGGTAAATTAAAAAGAGCACTTAACTATTGGTACTTTTTTTTTCATGGCTTCTGAGCAAATCTCATAAATTGGAGTGATGAGAAGAGGGACCAGGATGAGATTTTCATGTTTTCCTTTAGTAAAACTTTGAATGGCATCAAGCACCCAGCAAACACCTTGCTACAGGTGAAATAAGAGTGAATTTTTACCTTGGGCATGTGTCCTAACAAATTTTATACCCGGTGTTGGATACTCGGGCACTCATCTGTGAGGATAAAGGTAGTGACTCCTCTTAACATACTTTTGCATGAGCAAAATCTACTCTTGGTGGTGTCAGTCCAGGGAGCAGTCAGAGTGTAGGAGCAGATCTGAGCCTTTTCTGTGGTTAAATTGGTCTCTTTTGGTACACTAAGAGGGGAGCAGGCTGGCCAGAGGACTTGCCTAGCCAGAAACAAGGCATGACTTAGGAAAAATAGAACAAGAAAAGGAAACTACGCTGATGTCTTCATCTTGCAGGATCTCATCTTCATCTTGCAGGGTCTCATCTGATGCTCAGTGTTGACAGCTTCCTTTAAAGGGACTTTCCCAGCTCTGTGTGGTACTGGGGGAAGCTGTTTCTGGGCACACATGAAAACACTTAGACTTTCATGAGCTGGGAATCTCCGTTCCCTATTAATGCTGGGGAAAACAAGGCCAACACACACACACCAGGTATCAATTTCAGAGGATGGTTGTTTTTAAATCCTGGTATTTGTGGTTGCAAAGAGCCATTAAACTTGTGCCCAGAAGGCTAACCAAAGCTGTGTTGACTTTTTTCATGTACAAACTAATTTGTTTAATACTGCCATGGTTGCTCATAGCTTTTTGTAGGAGCAATATAATGAGATTAACAAGCCTCTGATCGCTTCCATATCTGATCCTCAAATCCCCCTGAGAAGCTGTGAAAGTGTCAGAGCTCTGCTGCTCCTGTGTGGGGGCTGCTCTGGCAAAGCCTAGAGTTGTTCTTTATGGTACATGTTGGGATGTGGTTGCTGGGTTGATGGAGGAGCTGAGCTTCCATCTGCAGCCTTGGAGCCAGCTTGAGTTTGGGAAACAGAGCAGAGCTGCTGAGGCTGCCAACCAGGCATTCATTACTGGAAAGAAAAGACAAACACCCTCTCCTTCCCCCTGCCAGACTCTGGAGAGGGAAGCACGTTTTGTAGGGAGATATTTACACTACTGGAAAAAGTGCTGTGACAGCTCCCAGCACAAGTGAAGTTCTTGTGGGGAAAAGGCCATGTTAGACGTACCAGTTCCTTCCCTTTTCTCCCAGTTAATGTGGTGAGCAGGCACAGTGTTGTCCTGGAGCACTTGGAACTTTCTTACCTCCTTGGCTTTCTTTACCAGCTTCACCCTAAAAAAGTTTGCTCTTTCTAATGAAGTTTCATGTTTTAAAATGACACACTTCATGGTCTGGTTTAGGAATGCAGATGGACACCTGAATTGTATTTTCCCCTACTTATAAAAGCATCCATGATTCATTGCTTCTGAGTGCAAAATGGGAAGCTTTTTCTTTAAAGCAGACCATATATATATATTAAGCATTGATTCTGAAGCTGTGTTGTGCTCCTGGTCTTTGTTTATGCACTGTTTAGCCTTGTTGAGGTGATAACAGTTTTGTCACATACTTCATGGAAACCTGCCTGAATCTCTATTTTAAATCTCCCTGTTCATCTCCCCAGCTACAGCCCTTTCTGTACAAAGTCCATGCCTCATTTTTAATTAATTTCCCCCAATTTTCCAGTGGTGTCTGTGCAGTTGACAAAAAAGGCTTTTCCTCAGTTCTAGAGTGGTAGAACCTTGGTGATGTTGCTTCTTCCCATGTGTGCAGGACTGATAACTTGTAGAAATAATACAGCTTTTCTCCACTCTTCAGTGTTAACAAATACTGGAGACACATGAATCACACAAAAACCTTTTCTCCAGCAAATGTCCCTGGGTTTGAGCACATTCTCCCTTTTCTGTGCTTGACCACACATGGAACTTCTCAGGAGCAGCTGCTCACAAATAATTCCAGATGCTGACAAACCCTGAATACAATGTTCTGTTTTGTATGGAGCCTGTTTGTACTGACCTTTTCCAATACGTTTTCTTGCTTTTTAGGCTCAGGAAAAGAAGCCCTTTTTATATTTAAATATTAAAATACGTATTTAAGACATTTTTAAATCTCAAAATTCACAGACAAAAGGCAAGACTTCTATTTGCTGTTCTGTTCTCTCCGTTTGGGGCTGGTAGACTGAAGGTGCTTGGCTGCTGCTGTCACTGTGCCTTTAGCAAGAATTATGAGGTTTGCAGGGTCTGCACAGCTGTTGGGTGTGCAGACAACATCTTGGCTTTGCTGCTCATGAATTTCAGGGGAGAACTTTATTCACTTGAGAATTTGTTACTTGTTTCAGCACTCAGGTTGGAACCATTGGCAAGGGAAAATCTGAGCCGCTTGACCACAGTATTCTGTGAAGATTAAGATTTCCCTTCCACGACTATTGAATTCAACTCCTTGATTCTGCTTTTCCTCATTTCTCCTGTCTTGTTTGGCGGGGGAATGTCAGAGCGAGAATGGTTACAAAGGCTGTGAATTAGTTTCAGATGAGCCAACGTGCAGTCAGCGAGCAGTGGGATTTCAGCAGGAACCAGGAGAGCCCCCAAAGGCAGGGCTGGGAGTGCTGGGGCCCTGCTGGACCCTGTGTGAGCAGCAGGAGCAGGGGTGCCAGCTGGAATGCTGCTGGCTCTGGGGCTGAGCCCTGCCAACACAGAGCCCGAGCACTCAGCATGGCTGCAGGCACACAGGGAAGGGCTTTAAACCTGCCTCTGTGCACATGAGTTTGTGTGTGCTCAGAAAGCCACGGTGGGTTAATGTGCAGGCAGACCCAAAAAGCAGGATATTTGTGCAGAATGAATGGTTCCATGGGTTATCAATGGCTCTGTTCCCTGTGCTCAAGCACCAGTGTGCTTCAGAACAACTCCTACCTCCTTCAGAACTGGCTCCTCCTGGAGCCTTTGGGAGAGTGTGGTACCACTTAGGGATTGTACCACACACTTTTCCTCTGGATTCTGTGGAGACAGGTTTAATGATACATGAGGAATGCTCTATAATTGCAGATTTCAGTGCTTTAGAACAATGGTGAAAGCACGTCCTGCTGGTTCATGGAGTGGGAACCTCCTTGTGTGCCTTTGTAACAGTTTCTGCTCCTTTGAGCAGTAGGAAGGGTGTTAAAAATTATGTACTTGGGTGCTAACACCACCTAGCTGTGATGGCAAATTGCTGGAAAACATTACTGAAAGGGGAAAAGTTCAAGCTGACTTGGTAAACGATTTTTTCAGGTTTTTATTTGACTCTCTTCATGCCTTGTAAACTCACCTCCTCACACCCTGTGAACTCTGCTGTTCACACTTTATAAGCCATCATGGCAGAAATTAACAACAGAAAATTCCAGTGTATTTTCAATTATGCGTTTTCTTTGTGTTCAGTCCTTGGATCTGTGTACAGTGGGGATAATTCTCCTAGTAAATAGCACAACCAAGCATCAGAAGGGAAAAAGTGTCTGGAGTGATATGATGTAATTGTGTATTTTCTGTTCTGCCTTCACAAGTGCTGCATTGGCAGATCTGGCTGGCTCGTGGAGCAGCTGTTGGATCAAGGAATGAGATAAAGCTGGGTGGAAGAGAGGCCTGTCTCAGAGCTGCCATGCAGTGCTGTTAGGAGAGTGCTGTACCTTTGGGACAGACTAAAAATTACTAAAATTATGTGTATGCACAAGAGTAGAGTTGCATATATTCCTTTCCCCCCTTCCCCCTTCCCTTCCAAAATGGAAAACGAGTCCATGCGTGGAAGTAGTGTGGATTTCTCCTTCAGGGACTCGTTTGGTTTTTCTAGTGCAGTGAACTGACCTTTTATGAGTTGGCACTTGTGCCTGAAATTTGTTTGATTAAAACACATTCTGTCATCTCCCAGGGAGGGTTTTGGCTTTTCCTCTGTGCATCGATGTTGAATTTCTTCCTCTGGCCAGGGCCCATGGCCACCTCAGGGTGGAGCAGAGGGTGCCTGTGGTCCAGCACTGACCTGAGCAGAGGGAGCAAAACACTTCATTTCTGCACCCAAGGACTCATATTAAAGAAATGCTCGCTTCTTGCAGTGACTTTTCATCTATGGTAGGACTGACCCCTCCAGCATTTAAAAAACAGCAATCATGTTACTGAAAATCACAAGTCTGACTTTAAAAATGATGCCTTTCAAGGTGTGCTTTGATTGTAATTTTATTTGCCCTCCAGTTTGAGCTTTTAACTGCAAGATGGGTCATGTTGTTCACCTTTCAAGATAATTTAATAATTATAATGAAAACTGAGACTATTTCATCACTGTTTGACTCCATGACTGGAGCTTTGAAAATATGAAATTCTGAGACACTTGCAGTGAAATGGTGAGAAATTCTAACATTGTTTTAATGTGCTTATATAATTCAAGGTCATGGCCAGTCCCAAGGATGTTTGTACAGGTCTTGTAAATCCTGGGGGTTTGTCTGGCAGTGAACGTATTTCCCCTCAGCTCTTTGAAAACCAGCAGCAGGACATTTTTTCTGCATGTGTATTGTTAAATGTGCACACGTGTCTTGTTCTCTTTGGAGGGGATTTTAAGTACAATTTCACACAGAATTGTGAGGTTCTGTGGCAGCATCTACTGCTTTGTGTAGGGCTTTATAAATATTTGCAGAGGATCAGCAGGTAACCTCATCTTCCCTTCTGCCTGGGTTAAGGGGGAGTTTCAGGTCCTGGAAGAGGCACTGAGGTAACGTTCCCTGCCTTGTGGAGTTACTCTGTGCCTCACAGAGGGAAATGACAGCAACTTAGATCTGTTAGTTTTTGATTATTTTTGTGCAACCTGTTGAAATAACTGAAATACCTCCTTGACTTTGAAGTGTGTAACATGTTTCACAAACTCCACAGTGCCACTGGGAAGAAAGGTGCTGCTCTGCCTGATGCAGACTTTGTAAATGAGATTTTGGATCTGATTACAGCTAACAAGGGATAGACATTGGATATGGCATTGGAAACAGACACCACTGAGATATAAAACCCTTGCTTGCTGCCCACACAGGATGTTTAATTAGTACCTGGCCCCTTTCTGAATCAGGATATGCCTCTGCGTAGGGAACTTTTTTTACAAATCCCCAGTGGCTCATAAAAGAAACATAAGGGTTTTGGCCCATTCTCTCTTGTGTGGCAGACACAAGAATTTCCTTGGTGCCTGCTGGGGACAAAGCGAAGTCTGGGTGTGCAGAAACAGGAAGGCTCTTAGGAAATAACCTCAGAATGCTACTTCCTGGTCCAAAGGAGTTGTGCAATTCTGGATGAAATGGATGCTGTGTTGTTGGATGGAGTTTGGAGGTGTCACCTGCTGAGCTCTCTGTGCTGCCCTTTGGCTGCTGAGTTGTGTGCGAAGCTCTGGCCAGTGTTGATTCCTGCAGTAGATGGGGCTTTAAAGGTGTTTTATCATCATCTGTCAGGTTCTGGAAGTGCTGATCAGCAAGGAGCTCAGTCACCTGTGCAGCAGAGGGAACAAACAGGAAATACTGGTTTGGGAAGAAGCTTTTGTCTGTTCAGCACTGTTAGGGAGGAGGAGTATTGAAAAATAAACTGCAGGTCTTTATGGATACTTGTTGTTTGCCCACTCTTGATTTTACCTTTGCATGTTTATTTCTCAAAAACTGGGATACAGCTCTCTTCAGAGAAGTAAGAAATTCAAAGGAAGCCAACAGCCAATTAGTACATTAGACTATGTCCAGGTGTGTACTCTGATGGGGTGAAATAGTCTTGGGTTTGCTGGTGCCATAAGTAAAGTATTTATAAGGCTACTGTTGCCTTGTCTCTCAAATATCCTTTCCCAAATATTCCCCCTTTCCCAGCTATCCTAGAACACCCCTAGATCAGTCAAAGAGAGAAACAGCAGCCACTGATGTTTGACATTTTCTGTGTCAGCAGAACAGGAAGGAAGAACAAGCACACCAAGGAATACCTTTTGCCACTGTCATGAACCTCAGAACTTCATAAAAATGATGCTTTTTGCTACTCGAGTGTGCCAACAGAAGTGAATCGACCCTGACTGGCTCTCTGTGCAGTAATGAGTGTGTGGCAGCATGTCAGATGAAAACAGCCATCAGATCTGAGAAAGGGGCTGGTTCCCTGTTTTCTCTCACCATTCCCAGTTGTGTTGCTTTATGTGCAAAGGGTTGGTGCTGGCTGTTTGTGGGAGCTGGGAAAGTTGGAAGTGTTGGCATGATGTGAGTGTGGTCTAGCAGGAAGCTTCACGTGCAGACACATTTTGTGTGTCAGGAAATCTTCTGTTCTAGCTGTGCACTGGATCTGTTTGCAAGGGAAAATAAAATCATATTGTTTTTAGAGAACATATTTAATTACTGCTGCATTTACAATAAAACAAGTGTGTTGAAAGCTTTAATTATATAATGGGAATACAGAAAGATCTCAATTTCCATTCAAGAACAGAAAGGTTTGTCTTTTTCACTAACCATGCTCTCTCCTGTGGGTTTTCCATGACATAATGGGAGGCACAAGGTCTGGGATGTGTTGCCTGTTCAGTTACTGCATGAAAAATAAAGCAGAGCAAGTTTGAAGAGGTCACTTACATAGCTTAGAGATCACTTAGGTCTTGCTTGAAGGACTTTCATAGTTAAATTGAAGATCCTGGAGTGCCAGGAGAAAGGGGAATGGCTTCCCACTACCAGAGGGTAGGGTTAGATGGAATACTGGGGAGAAATTCCTCCCTGTGAGGGTGGGCAGGCCCTGGCACAGGGTGCCCAGAGCAGCTGGTATCCCTGGTAGTGTCCCAGGCCAGGCTGGACAGGGCTTGGAGCAGCCTGGGATGGTGGAAGGTGTCCCTGTCTGTGGCAGGGGGTGGTGCTGGGTGGTCTTTAATCTCTCTCCCAACCCAGTCTGCTTTGTGTTGCCATGGTTTACGAAATGTTTTTCCACATAAGGAAAAAAATATTTTATAAAACTCACCCCAATTTCTGCACAAAGTTTGCAGAGAATATTTCACTGAGCTCATTTGTCTCTGGGAACAAAAAACCTCAGAGGAGGGAAAGAGCTGTGGCTTGGCTGTCACATGGAATAGAGTCTCACTCTGTGAGCTGCCCAGGAGCAGAGAGGGAGACACTGATCACCGGCCACATCCCTGTGGGAAGCCACCAGCCCAGTTGTGGGGAGAGCAGGAGAGGAGCTGGCACGGGAATGAACCCTCCTGCAGACGGAGAGGGACTCAGCTCCTGGCTCGGTTGGGTTTCTGACACCCACATCATGGCTGGAGGAAATCCCAGTCCTCTTCGGCAGGGACATTTAGGGAGGGTTACAGGCTCGTTTTTGTTGCACTGGGTTTTTCCTTGCCCTGATGACAAGAGGAACTGTCTTTTCAAAGCCTTCTGACAGCGTGGGGGTGATGTGGGAGCAAGGAACAGGTGTTTTTCTGCGACAGTTCATTATCTGTTCTGTGGCTCTGTAAGCCACATCCTCACCTGGAGCCTTTGGAATAGCTGCTGTCAGGCTGCCCTATTCACTGAGGCTGCGTAATACCTTGTAATTTAACTCCTTTGTTCACTATATTTTTATTTTTACCAATTCTCTCGCAGCCTTCTCTTTTTGCTGAGTTGTTCATTATGCACTAAAAACTCTCTGTTGCAGGTGTCAGTTCTAAAATGATCCTGGTTACTGAGAGAGGGAGGAAGAGGCTGGCAGAGCACTGTTAAGTGCCCTTTCCCTGGACACTGAGATTAATGTGTGCTGCTTTCAGCAAGATTTCATTGCTTTGAGAAGGGCAATAGCCCAGTGACTTCATTATCCTGCTGCTCTGCACAAGTGTCAGTGGAATAGAAATGCTTTCATTTTCCAGACAACCTTTTGGGTGCTTGAGACAAATGCTTTCAAATGCTGCTCCACACTTTCTTTTTCTGGTTGTTTTTTTTTTTTCCCTTGTCAAAGTGACAAAGCTATAAATCCCTTCATCACTTGCTCTAGCACATCACACCTGTAACCTTTTTGATTGCCTTCAAAATAATGGACAGTGTGCTTTCACTGGTAGGTACTTAACCAAATCATTAGGGCTGTATTTGTCCATTTATTTGTTTTCCCAAGAGGGTATTTTATTACTGACAGCATGAGTCAGGACAGTTCGAGGTTGCAGTGAAATATTCTAGCCTCTACTGTGATGCAACTGGAATGAAGTGTTACCTTAGTCATACCGAAAATAAACAATTCCTGTAGCTTATGCTTCCTTAGCCCTTCCCAGCAGCTCCTCCCTGCAAAGCACAGCGTTCCGGGAGCTCCTGGGAGGGGGAGTGTTGTTCCTCAGTGTCTGGGTGCAAACAGGTTGTCAGCATGGGTTCAAAAAGTGTCCACACTCATGTTTTATGGAGGGAAGGCTTTTATGGAGGACAGACAGCCAGCACTCTTGGGTTTTATTCCAGGCTTCACTGACTAAAGCAGTGCGGAGTCTTCTTGTGCATTATTTACACCATTTTGGAGTAACATTTACACCAGAAGGAGTAACAAAAATAACTGTTTTACAGGAACATTTTAACTTAATCGTGAAGAGCTGCATGGCTCAAGTAGAAAAATTACTTCAGGGAAAAAGTTTATTTTATTCCTGTTGGTCTTTTGACAGAAGGTTGAAAGGTGGGTTGTATTTTCAGCAGCACTGTCTGTGTTCATCCCAACCCCTCGAGTTCCCTGAGCAGTGCCCGAGATGCTGGGGGACTGGATGTTGACACAGAGGTCAGGAGTATGTTGCAGATCTTGTGATTGTCCTCACCGTGGCTTCCTGTTTTTAGCTGTAACTGGTTGTGATACATCAGAGTCCCCCTTGAGCCCCCATACTCTTCTAACACATATAATTCTGTGTGCCAGTCACGGAGCCCCAGTTTTACTTGCCTTGCAGGGGTTAATTTTCTCCATAGTTTTCACAGCTTGTGTTGGCTATCAGGGGTAGTGTGATGGCAAAGGAGAACATTTAGAGTATCTTTCCTGGTGCTGTTACCTTTCAGCTGCCCTTTCCTCCCCTCACCTCTGATTTTATAGTTCCCTGCTGCTGCCAGCACAGTTACAGTTGTTCTGCTGCACAGAGGAGCTGTTGGCATCCTCTCCTCTTTTATTGCCCTGGTGCAGAGGCAGAATGGTGGCAGAGATGCAGAACTGACACCAGTGGAACCAGGCCAGGTGAGATTCAAAAGGCAGAGATAAGACACAGTGCTTTTCAAGGGATTAGGTTTGCCAGGGAGGAATGATGCAGAGGAACTGTAGTTACCTGATACATCTCCTTTCTCCTCCTGCCTTGCAGACCACATGAGCATCTGTTCAAATGTCACTGAATGTCATCTGGCTTGGGCCAGGCTGGAGCCCAGTGCCTTGGGGTCTCTCTGGGCTCCAGACTGAAGGGACAGGGATGCTGCTGCTCCGGTAACTTGGAGGGTGGAGGATTAAATGTTCTTGAAAAGCTATTTGCATAAAGGTTTACAAAGGAGAGGGTGAGTGAGAATATGTTCAAATTGAACAGTGAAATCTGCCCAGACAATCTTGTCTTGCTCATCCATCTGGTTGGAGCATGTTATCTCTGTTTAACAGATTACATTTAATCTTAGCATTCCAGGAGGAGCTGTTGAGCCTCAGCAGTCATGGCAGAGCCCTCCTGTAAAGTTAAGTGCAGGAGAAACAGGAGGTGCAATTTCATGCTCAGGAGGACAAGCGAGGAGGTGCAGGGATGTTCTGTCCATGTTCCTGGGCCTGGCAGGGCAGCAGGCTGACTCTCCTGCTCTGCCACACTCCTGCTTCTTTCCCTGGATTCCCAAGGCTGGCATTCTGTCTGCTCTGTGCTTTCGTGACTTCTGGCTGGGCAGTAGCTTCCTCTCACATTGCTCACCAAGAAAAGCACCTTTGCAGTGAGCCTGGCAGTTGCTAGGAGGCAGGGATTAAAGCCAGGCTTTCCTGCTGCTCTGCCTGCTCAGGTGTGCTGGGAGGATCGAAATGGACAAGCAGCAGAGACAAAATTCCGGCCTGAGACCGAGAATTCCAGCCTGGGAGCTCTGCTTCTGTCTCCTTATTACTTTACTTTTCTATAGCACCTGTTCTTACTGAAAAGACTTGACTATCAGCTGCTGTATTTTTTTTATTTTATTTTATTATTTTTTCCCTTCCTGCTGAGTCATTGCACAGTTCACCAGTCCTTTGTGAGCTTTGCTTTCTGGAGTCCTGACTGGGTTGTCACGTCCCCTTGTGCTTGCCTCCTGCCTCCAGTGTACCAGTGCTCTCCCCAGGCACTCCTGCAGAGCTGCTCCCATGGTGTCCATGGCATCAGGGTGAGTGAGGCATGTTCTAGTGGCAGGATTTGTCCCGTGCTCAGGGACCCGTTGTTCCTGTGATGTTCACATTTTTAAATTGTTCATTTTCCTTGCACAGATGAAGACATGTTCTCCTGGAGTTGAGGGAACAGGAAACTTTATTTGCTTTTGATTTACCATGCATTGCACTGCTGGCATCTGCTTAGGCAATTGAACACCTTTCATATTTTTCTTCCCCTATAATGTATTAGGCATTATTGATTATCTTTTCAGTCTTGATTATGAATATATCGTTCACTGTTTTCCTCTTTCTTTATCCCTCCTTCCTTCTGCCTTTAAAACTGGGTTGGCATTTCAGACACTTTCTTGTCTGGCCTGATATAAAATTAAAGAGGTTTCATAAGCTCACAAAATTTTTGAAGCCGTGTAATTAAAATGTTTTGTTTTGAAAGGTGGCAATTTTCTCCTGGTTTCAAAATGTTCTTGTTCTCACTCACAGGTTGTTTCTGTAATTCTTACATTTTGTTGTTCATAGTTTGCTTTTAAAATTAAAACACAAATATGACCTATAATTTTTTCTCCAAAGTGTTTGTGTTTCAGATGCTTCTGCTGCAGCTAATTAGAAATAATAACAAAACTAACAAAACTCTTCTTTTTTCCTGGTCTCTGGCATTCCCAGGGGTTTAGGGCAATGTTGCATGATGGGGTACTGAACCCCCCTCCTTGCCCAGGGACTGAGCTCCAGCATTTGAAAAGCAAAGATAAATGTCTGGATTCTCGGTTAGTAGGAAGAGGCACAGGCTGACAGCAGGGCAGGATCCTGAATCTGGTTTAGCAACTGGATCTAGTGAGTGGCATCCTGCCTGTGGCAGGGGGTTGGAATTACATCATCCTTAAGGTTCCCCCAACCCAGACCTTTTGGGATTCTTTGATGTGCAAAAGCCCCCCCGGGATTCACAGGGCAGGAGGTGCCCAGGTCAGAAGGAGGTCTCTGAGGTGATGCTGTCCCTCATCACCTCTCTGTGCAGCCACAGCCATGCAGGTGACCCACAGTGCTGCTGTGGCTGCACCAAGTGTCCCCACCCTGGAGCTCTGCTCTGCCCACAGCAGCTCCTGGGGGCCTGGCTGCTCTCCTTGCTCAGCACAATGCAGCCCTGTGTGGTATGGGTTTGCTTTTCCTCCAGGACAGTGCTTGTAGAGATGGGCAAGCCCCTCTGCTGCACATCAGGTGGAGGTGGGAGCTGCTCTCTTCAGGGACACCCTGGCAGGGCTGTGTCCCTGGAGCCTGCTGGAGGTGTTGGCTCTGAGCTCTTTGGCCATGCTGCTCTCTGCAGCCCAGTTTCCCTGCTCAGTGATCCTGGGCAGTCTTTTCTGTGTGTACCTTGTTGCTTTCTCTTCTCATTTGCTCTTCTTTGAAAGGAGTTCATAAAGTAATGAGTTGGGAGGAGGCGTTGCCGAAACTCTCCATGCTCAGAGGCACAGGTTGGGAAAGGGCAGAGCTCCACTCCTGAGCCTCCTCTGAGAGGGGATTCTTGTATTCCTCGGGAGAGTGCCCTGATTGCCTGCTGGGAGCTGGGCTGGCTCTTGTCTCTGCTCCATCAGGATACAACATTTCATGGCAAGGAGTGAGGGAGACCAGGGTGTGATCCCCTGCACAGAAGGGTATTGTTCTCCCTGAGCCTCGATTCTTGTTCCTCCAGGCCCTGATAAGGTGTTGGAGATTTCCTTGTGTGGTGGACTGGGAAGCTGAAGTTATTTCCTACTTTAGAGCCAGTCTTCCTCTGAAACACTGCACACTTTACGTGAACTGTCAGTTACTTTGGGTTTTGGAAAATGAATGGAAATACTCTCTTTACTCACCTCTTGTCTGCTTTGCTGTAGACAGTCCTTGCATTGATGTTCTCTGGTCTCCTGGCATATCCAAGTACAGCTTTTAGCATAACTGGAGACTCTGTTTATTATCAGAAGTCCATATAATGCAGGTTATATCTGATGTTTCAGTGTTGTGCTCCTCTGAGCAGCTTTAGAGTTAAGGTTTGGGTTTATGATGTACTATCTCTCAGTCTCCCCTCCAAAAAGAAAACTACATCTAAATTAGACTGAAGGCTTGGCAAATTGTTCTTTCTGTATTCATCTGTGAGGCAGCAGGAAAGCAAGCAGCAGGGTTTCCATTGAGAGCAGCCATGTGTGCCAGCTTGGCTGCCTTTGTCCCACACTGCCTGGGGGTGTCGAGGGGAGGGAGTGGCTGCAGCTGGACCCTTGAGAGCCAGGCAAGGGAGAGTGAGGAGCTCTTTCCTGGTTATTGGGGGTTTCATTATTCACTGAAAATGTTAATTAACAATTGTGAATTATTCCAAAAGCCAAAGTAAATGTGTTTCTGATTGTTAAAGACTTCATCAGTGCTGGGTGTGTTGTCACTAATGGGAAATGTGCTCTGAGAGACTGCAAGATTTGAAGGTCTGCAGCTCTCAAGCACTGCTTCTCCTTATCCCCCCTGTGTCTTCTGCAGCCCTCCCACTTCCATCTTCCCATTTCCTGCATCAGAAATGCCCCTGCCATGGGGTGGCAGGGCAGGTCTGTTCCAGTGCTGTGTGAGCCCAGGGAATCAGGATTCATTTGAATTCACGGCTCTGCTGTCGAGAATGAATTACAGTGTGGCTTTGCACATTCCCTGTTCGTGTGACCCCCACCTGCTTAAATCTGTCCCTGATGATGACTTGCTGCAGTTGGAGGCCTCCATTTAATTCCATTTAGCCAGTCAGGAGCTATCCAGTAGGAATAATAATAGTGAAATATATAAGTAATGATTTCTAGATGGAGAAAGGACTGAGCAGCCTCCTGTTTGCTTTTGATACCACTGAAGTGCAGTGATAGTAGGAGGGTAGGAGAAGGGCTATTTTAAATTTGATGCAAGGACTGCCCATCATTTAAGACTATTTAAGTCAGAGTAACTGGAGCTACTCTTATTTGCTTATGCTTATCTTTTATGATTTGTTCAGCTATTCAGGTTCTGGTGTCTCAGTTAATTTCCATTCATTTCTTTCTAAGAATTCACTAGCAAGTCTGCTCGGGGTGGTTTTATCCCCCCTGGTTGAAGCACAGAGTGCCCCATAACCACGTACACAGGCAGTTTGGATGTATTGGATGGATAGAAAGTGTAGCTCTGGGTGGGTGGGTGTTTGGCTCCATATAAACGTTTTAGTTGGAGAAAGCTTTCCCTGCTCAGCAGCTGTCTGACTGGGCGAGTTCTGAATGTTGTTTCGTGTTATGAACAGTTGTCATTTAGCAGCATGTGAGGCTGATGGTAACTAATGAGGTGATTGCTCTTGATCATTCATTCCATGTGCTGAAAACATCGTTTTTCCAGGATGTGCTTCTATGAGGGAAGACTAAATTTGCTATGGCTTTGCATTGGCACTGAACTACAAACGAACCCCAGATGAGCCCAGATGCATGTCCTTGGGTTGGGATTAGGTCCCTCTGTCCAATTTGGGCTCTCCTTTGATGTGTGCTGCAGTGGGATCAGCTGGCAGCGGGTGGGGTTCCTCCCTGCCTTGTGTGAGGTTCGAAGGGTCCAGCGAGGGGCCCTGCAGCAGTTGCTGGGCATTGACAAGGGCTGGCTGTGAGAAAGCTTGGTCTTCCCAAGACAAACCAGGGCAGCATGCAGAGAAGTGCAGGGAACAGCCTCTGAGTGAGAGGGCCCTGTAGTGAGGGCGAGCCCTGCTGAGGGGTGTAGATCATCCCCACCACAGCCAGTGGAGTGGGAAAGGTGCCAAGGCAGGACATCCCACTGCCCCACGAGGAACCTTTGCTGATGTGCACAAGTTCAGACTCCTTGGCAGAGTAGGAAGGTGGGAGCAGTGTCTTTTCTCACCTCCCTTCTGTGTTCCAACTTAGAGCTGCTTGGAGTAGTTTATTAATGGTAAATAAGAGGCCCTTTTCCCTAGAGGTATTTTTTAAAATATTTTATACTTATTCCTGAATCAAACAAAAGAAATCCAAGCCAGGGCTCAGTGATTCTGACTGTTCAGTGATTTCCTAATTCTTTTTCTCATCCTGGGCAAAGTGATGAGAGAAACCTATTCCAGAGGAATTTTTTAATTGACTGTCACTGTGTTCTTCTGAAAGAAAATGCTGAGCACCTACTAAAATAACATCTTTTATGTGCTGCCAAATGAAAGAGCAGGTTTGTTCAGTAATACGTATGCAAGAGCATGAGGATTCTGTGTTTATTTTTATAAAGGTTTTTAATAACTAAAAACATGTCTCTGAGCTTGTAAAAGAACTTACTCTTTTCATAAATTGCTTAAAGAAATGCCAGTTATGCAAAACCTGAATGCAGATTCTTACAGTCCAGTTGCACAAAGCTCTTAGTTCCATGTTCCAGTCCCTTCCACAACATGGAGTGCATCTCTCTGTACTCACTTATGTACTTGGAGATGGATGTTACTGAGCTGAGTCATAAAACACAACCAGGTGAGACAAGAGGCTGCCAAAACTGTGGTGGAAGGGTAGGAAAAAAGAAGGTGAGACTATTGCTTTTTGTTGCTTTCAGATTTAGAGATTTATTGATGGTGGTTTGGGGTTGATTTTACTGTGCTTGGAGGAAAGGAAACAATCAGAAGGTTTGTTTTATGGTACAGTGTTGGCTTCTTCTCTTCCGTCCTCCCTTCTTTCCTTGATGTGTGGGAGTGATGTTCAGTTGTTTGGTACCTTGGAACCTGTCCAGTGGTGCCAAGGTCCTGCTGGGACAGCCCTGTGGCTGTGTGAGAGCATAGGCAGTGCCCTCAAGCTCTGGGATCACAAAATCCTGACTGGTTTGGGTGGGAAGGGGCCTTAAAGCTCTACCAATTCCACCCCTGCCATGGGCAGGGACACCTTCCACTGTCCCAGGGTGCTCCAAGGGCTCCAGCCTGGCCTTGGGCACTGCCAGGCATGGGGCAGCCACAGCTGCTCTGGCACCCTGTGTCAGTGTAAACATCAAAGAAAAGAACTGCTTCCAAATATCTAATCTAAATTTATCCTTTTGCAGTTTAAAGCCACGTCCCCCCCGGGCCTGGGGGCTTTGCTTGCACAGCGAGGGTTGGGAGATGCTCAGAGTGTTGGGGACACCAAGAAGTGGATTGGGAATAAAAAGCTGATTCCCAAGGTGAGAGAGGCTGCCTGTGGTGCCTGTGGTACATGAAGATGTCTTTTTTTTTTTTTTTTTTTTTTTTTTTTTTTTTTTTGCTAAAATGGGAATTGGCCTGCCCACACTTGCCCTTTTATCCACAGGTTTTAAATTCCAAGTAATGGTCTTTTTCGTGCAACTTTTCTTGAGAGCTCAGAAAATGTGGTTTAAATGTTCTTGTAAATTAATAAACAATGTGTCTATTTGGAAGTCTGAAACCACAGTAAAGCCCTTGAGCAAAGATAATTGTCTGACTGTATTGTAGCTTATATTTAAGCATGTCCAGAGAGCTGGAGCAGGGCAGGAAACCAGTATGTTAATTAATCTCTGCAGTGCCACTGGCCTTGTCTGCCTTCCTCTACAGAGGAACATACACAGTGGAAGGGTTATCATGTCCACTCTGGCACTTTAAAAATTAATTAAGCGTTAGTGCTGATTACAAAAAAGATCTTTATTTAAAACTTCCTATATTTAATTTTTAAAAAGTTTTTCTAGCTTCTTATATTCTTCATCTAATAAGAGAAGTTAATACAAAAACCCCCAAAAATCCCACTTTTTTCCTTCCTTAGAGAAAGAAATTTCAGGCAGCTGAGAATCTAATTTAGCAGGTGGAGATGCCCATCAAATGGCAAGTGATTTTTTCTTTAAAAAATACTTTGTAGGAATAGAAACCCCAGAACTAAAAGTTTGTGTGATGTGGTTTGTGGTGACCAGTTGCCTTCTGTGGCTGAATGACAGTAATTGGTACTGGGGATCCCTTGAGCCCTTCCATGCCACCCTGGTGCATTGGTGCTCTCAGGCTACCTGGGCATGGGTATGCCATGAATTTGGAATTTGAACATTGGGAAAACCAGAACATTTGGTATTTGTAGTATTTTAAAACTACCTTTGTGGCTCTAACTAACATGGTTAATTTTTGAAAGCCATCACCATCAGTAAAATGGGATTATGTTTCATTGTAACAGTGTTGATCCTGCTTAGTCCTTTATTCCCATAGCTTAAAGGTTCCCAGCCTCCTTCATTTGGGCACATGGATAGATCTGCCAGGGAAGCCTACATTCCATGAGAAGGGCACATGAACCTAAAGAGCTGTACAGCACAGTGAGCTTGTTTTAATTTTTGACTTCTGACACCCACAGTTGCAGTTCTGAGACCTTCGTACGTCCACATCCCCCAGGCTGAAACCCACTGAGCTCAGCTCAGAACTAGGCAATAAATAAATGCATCATGAGAAGCCCTGGAGCACCCAGAGCACAGAGAAATACAGTTTGCTCTGTGCTGATATTTGAATGACATTTCATTCCCGTGATTTTTGGATGTTCTCTTATTGTAATATACTGTTTCTCTCCTGAGTTTCCTTGTGCAGTGCCTTCCCAAATAATTGGATTTTGGCTCTCTGATGATGGGCTTCCATCAAAAGTAGCAATTGCAGCTTTCAACATTGTCCAATCAATCACAGCAACCCTTTAGTTGTGCCAGGTTCTCACTCTGTGGCCAAGGATTAAACACAATCCATTTAGCATTTGTTTGTTTATGAGGTGGGCTTGGAGCTGTCCTTGCCAGGCTTTTCCAGCTCCCTGTTGTGTGATCCTGGAGTCAGACTTCAGAAATCTTGTTTTTATATAATACAGATGGTCATAATGTAATCAGGGAGGTGTTGACAAAGCTGATTTGAAACACGTGAAATTAAATCCTCATCAGGTCAGCACTGTCAGCCTGCAATTCCCATCTCTTCTTTCATTTTTCCTGGGGCTCGTGAGCTATCTCTGCTTTCCATATTGTGTGATATTTTTTTTTTTCCTTTCCACTGTATTAGTTTTAATATCATGGACACAGAATTTACTTGGAAAATTGGGCTGAGAGGACTGTGTGCATTTTGGTGTTCCCTGTTGCCCTGATGTAATTTTCTAATTTTTGTGTGTGTTTGTGGTAGAAGTCTAAGGTCAGAAACGAAGATGTATCAGGGTTTCTCACATGATTTCAACTTCTTGCCCAAGTGTTTATAAACTTTGGGTCAAATATCAGTTCTTGTTTAATAATTTTTCTTCTTTTTCTGGTGGCAATGGTCAGCTCATGGTGTATGGAAAGTTAACATAATTCTGCTGTCATGTATTGTAGGGTGACACCAACAGGGCTTTACATCTTGACTGATTTACTTTAAACCATCTGAAGCAGAGTTTTCAAGGTATTTCTCTGTCGATTCACTGCTGGATTACATTTCCAAGTTGTGATTGAGAGTAATGGTATTAAAACAGTACTTGTTAAATTCAGAAGGACAGGGATGCTCCACCCAGGCTAGGATGGGTAATTTTTGCCTTTTGTGCAAATTATTTGATCAAAACAAACACGAAATTTTATTAGATAGCGTTTGAAGCTTGTTGGTTTTCAGTCTAGGTTGGTATCAGCAGAGTCCTTAATTAAATTGTACCCTTTGGGTAAAGCTAGTATCTTGGAAAGCATCACTTTCTGTGGAGCTCTAAGTCCTCTTGAATTGTTGGTTCAGTAGGGCAGAGCTGTGCTTTTCCATCGGGGGAGCAATCTCCAGGCACAACAACAGTGTAATAGAAATAATAAATAAACTAATAAATCAGTTCTCATTGCCTCTCACCTCTTGGTTGGAGGTCAGGAGGAAAAGTCACTGGTGTGGGGAGCAGCCAGACATTGCAGTGCCTGATGTCCCCATGGAGGAGAACAACTCCAAATCAAATTTGGCATTTAGTCTAAGGAATCCATTGCCTGTCCAAGTGGGATGGGCCAGGCAGACAATTAACTCCGACAGGAGCCTGGCAGGGCTCTCACACCATCAGCACCTCGGGAAGGCATTTGTCACCATCCCGTGGCCTGCCATTAAGTGGGGTGTCACATGGCACCAAAGCCAGGACAGTTGTGTTACTCCTCTGCTGTGGCACTGGGCGTTTGCCAAAGAACCCGAATAATGGAAACAGATACTCTTGTAGGGGTCCCACAATGTTTTAAGGGGATGTTAAACTTAATGTTTTAAGTTCTTGTTTAACTTGAGTAGCACTTTGCACAAAACCCCCTTTTGTGATTCTTTCTCTCTTATGCAAACAGAAATATGAAAATATGTTGGATTTGTGGATGTGGGACTCCTTCAAAGCCACGGGGGAGGTTCTCATCTAGTGAAAGGTGTATTTAAAATGTACAATGTTATAAACAGGCAGTAACTGTAGTGTTTAGGGACATCAAGCTGAATATTCATCTATTTAATACAAAGTTTACACTTATTTGAGATTAAGTTTACTTAATATAAATCACCCTGCAGATCACCTGTAGGTGTTTCCTGGCCTGTGGCACAACTTAGTGTGAGCAGGCAGGACTTGATGCTTGATAAGGCACCAGGATTTTGAATTCCTGATATGGCACAGAAGTACCATAAATTATGGGAGCAGTTAATTGGATTTGAGAAGGTGGAAGAGGACATAAGATGTTTTCCTGATACAGTTGTGTCATGTACAAATATACAAGTTTTAACTAAATTAATCAACTTGAACTACCAGAGAACTTCAAAGGGTGGGTGTGAAAGTGGGCTAGGCCTTTTGTGAAATGTCCTGTAAACATTTGTTCCAGTACATTTGGTTCTCAATTTACAATGAAGAAGGGTTCATTCATCTGCAGAGGAATTGCTTAATGGCCTCTGTACACCAGAACTTTTATTAATATAACAGTGTCACATTTCATTGCCAGGTCAGAAAGGCTGAGAGGTTGAGGAAGTGGCATTTTAAATAAAATTCTATTTCTCTTCTAATGGCCAGGATTAAATTTTGTAGTGACTTCTCACTCATTTACATCTGCCCCAAATGTAGATACCCAAATGGAGCTGTTATAGAGCAGCTCCTTTGGTTGGTTTGCCCTTCAGCATTTGCAAGATGCATGTGTCAGTGTTTTGTGTAAGTGCTCCTGGGATTTGAGGCATTTTCCTCTCCTGTGGAAAAGAATCCCTGACAGAAACAAGATCATTTGTCTTGTTACAGCTTGACATGTGCGCTGAAATCAGATGTATGTATGTTGTGTTATTTATTTATTATATAAATTAAAATAATGCCAAATATGCATAATGCACATGCATATAAAAATGTGTGAATGTGATTATACCTAGAGAGAATATTCTGAGCTTGTCTTGGGGTGAGGCCAAGGTTTTCCTTATGCCCGGGTCGTAGGAAAGCTCCTTCCCCAGCAGTTGCTCTGAGGTTTTAATGGCCAGAGGAAACCTTGTCAGAAGGAGTATATTCAGAAGCTGATTTTCTTCCTACTCACTGCCCTTTCTGCTTCTGCTCCTCTCCCTGTTTCGTTGCTGCAAGTTCACAAAGTTATTTTCCTTTACCCAGGCCACTGATGGGCAGGAAAAAGCCACCAGATTTAATCCATAAAGGACTAATATTACCTGCAGCATCTTCAGCCTTCCTTGCTCTCTGTCTCAGATGGCATGGAATTAAATAGTGGCCATTAAAAATTAATGAGGGTGCACAGATGATTATCAAGTGCTGATAATTGTGTCAGAGAGAAAATCTTCAGTATAATTTCCAATATTTCTGTGATGTGACCAATATTTCTGTGATTTCCCTCAGCAGTAGAATATTCCATGTCTGGCAAAAGCTCAAAGAATTGACTGTTTTAAAGGCTTCATTTTGCATGTGGAGCTTTTCCAATTTGCAGTAAAAATCCAGAACACCTTCACAGGGAAGAATAATGGGACTGCATCTTGGGTTCTCAGTGGGAAGGGTTTGTGAAGAATTTATCATGGAAATTTTATAGACATAGATTAAAGAAATAATCCGAGTAGGTAGATTGGAGTGTGGTAAAAAGAGCTGGGTGTTGTGACATCCATGTTGATCCAGTATGAGGGTACAGACTCTGAACATGTGCCTGATTCCCAGGATTATTTAAAATAGGACAATAAATGGGACTCTGCACTCACTCACCACTGCAGCCAACACTTTTCAGAAGAGAAATCTGGCAGGAATTGCCAGACGCCTGAGAAGCTGTGTAGTGAATCCATTTGTACTCCCAAGTGCTGATAAAGATGTAAATGCAGTCCCATTATTTCCAAGTCTTTAAACTGAGGAAGCACTTTGATAAGCTGATTGCTTTAACTGCTGGAGAAGGTGGGTCTTGATCACATCACCCTTCCTTCCATTCCATCACCTCAGGGAATTGGACTGATGCTGCTATGGGATCATTTGTTTAGAATCTTATTATTCAGCTGCAATATAGTCAAACCCCAACATCTAGAAATCCTCAGGAAAACTGTATTGAGCCTTTTTCAAAATCATGACATTGATTTAAAAAGTTGAGGGTTTTTCTTTTTGTTTTATGCCTTGTTTCTGAGTTTCTCAACTTGGTTTTCTCTGCTTTAAATTAAGTGGGAAACCTCTTCTGTGGTGGAGCTGGGGCTGTGAGGCCAGATCTCCTCCTCTTGATGTGCAAAGGAGAATTGAAGCAGCATATTTTTAGTCTTTCAACCCCCAAATTCTTTTAAACGTCTATTGCAAAGGTGGGGGTCTCCTTTCTGAGCTGACATTGCACTTCTGTATTCTAAATCATGGCGTTTTCATGCAGATTTTTTTCAGCTCTCTGCAGCTTTCCCCAGGTAGGTTCATTTTTTTCCCTCCTGAGGACAGTGAGTGATATTTAGGGTGGGAATGAGACAGTGAGCAGCATTTCCCTGGGGCATTGTGACTTTCGGTTTTGAGGCACATTTTCTCTGGGATGTGTTTTTTATTTGAGCAGAAATATGATCACAAAGCTGGGGATGAAATTACATGGGCTATAATTCCTAACCCAGCCATGCCATTAACTGCAGTGTTAATTACTTCATCCTTAACCCTCTAGGAGAGAACAAAGCAGAGTTAAATGATTTGGCCCAGTGTCAAGCAGCATGTTGGGGTTTCAGAACTTCACATCTTGGATCTGAAGCAAAGGAGTTTTATTAACTGGCTTTCACCAGGCATGTTTCAGTCAAATGAGGCATAAATCAGCAGGGTTAGAAACCAGCCCTTTTTGCTCATGCCTTTGCACTGCTGATTATCAAAATGGTTATGCTAAATACATGAGTGGTGATCTGTTAAGGGAATAAAAGCCTGCCTGAATATCATGTTTAATGAATATGAATAATGAGTTTAATGAAACTGGAATAGGTGAACCGGGCTTTGAGCAGCCTTTGGTACTTCAAATAATCTCTGCAGAGGCACGTTTACACAAACAGAAAGTGAAAAAAAATACATATCTACAGAGCACTGTCATGTGGAAGGGCTGAGGAGCTCTTATGAATTCTTTCTCAGTTTTCATTTTGAGCCTCTGATCTCTGTTCAGGCTTGGAATAACCTTCACAGGGTATTTGGAAGATGGCGCCTTATCTGAAGAAAAGTTTTGCTTGGTCACATCAGGCTGATTTGAGGTGCTCACTCTTCAGTTAGGATCAGAAAGGGATGAGACCTGATGGATAAAGCCTTGGAATGTGGAGTCAGACTAAGATTTGGAAACCGTTATCCCCATTTCAGGCAAAATCTCCTGAAAGGAGGAGGAATCAAATGTGTGTATTTCTCCTTTCAAATGTGTGTTTCTTTTGCTGCTTGCCTGGGCAATAGGAGCCATTTTTCTGAAGTGGACTGAAAATCACTCCTCTGCATTTTTCTGTGTTGTGAGACTTGCAAATTGTGCAGTGATTAAACAAAATTATCCGCTGATTAGTTAGGAAGTGTAGATTTCTCTCCACCAAATTTACACTCTTGTCCTGCTTGTATAATGAGGACGTGGGAGAAACTCAGGAGCACGGGATTTCTGGATGTGTAAAATCATTTTTTGTTGTCACATAACTGAGCACTGTAACAGACTGGGTGTGATTACCTAGGAATTGTCACTGAATATCAACTTCTGTCCTTCCCAGAATGATGAAGTCCTCTGTCCACGCAGAAGAAGATGACTTTGTTCCAGAGCTGCAGAGGAGCATCCATCCCAGGGAGAGACCAGACTGGGAGGAGACACTCAGCGCCATGGTAAAACAGCCGAGCTACATCTTCTCTTCCCATTATTTTCCACTGTGAACACTCTACTCTTCCATTCTGTTTATACTCCCTGAATTTCAGCTTTTTAAATGGATTCCACAATTCTTTGAACAAGGTCAAAACATTTCCCTTCCTCTGGCAGTTTGTCAAGGAGAGGGAAGGAGCTTTCACAACGCTTCTGCCCTATTAATACGTGCCCCAAAGCAGGTCTCGTAACCAATTAAAAGGTCCATAATGTCACAACGATTTTCTGTCTGTATTAACCTCTTTTTCAGCAAGACTTCTGAGCATGAAGTGAACTTCTTGTAAAAACATGTTCTTTGAAGCATGCAGCATTGTGAAGGAACGAGATTTTAGCAAAATGCTGGCTAAGTCTACATAAATAAAACCTCAGCCTGAGCAAACCTGCCATAAGAGGGCCCAGAGCTGCAGAAAAGCACATGCAAAGGTGCCCTTCTCATCTCAGAGAAGGCACTCAGGTGTGCAGTGGGCCACAGATAACTGGATTGCCTTAATATGCATGGGGGTTTTTGCAGCCACAGCTTCTCTGGGCACCCTGTGCCAGGGCCTCCTCACCCTCACAGGAAAGAATTCTTTCCCAGTACCCCATCTAACCCTGCCCTCAGATGTGGGAAGCCATTCCCCCTTGTCCTGTTAACCCTGTGCCTGTATAAAGTCTCTCACCCACCTATTTATGAGGCCCTTTAGGCCCTGGAAGGGGCTCTGAGGTCTCCTGGAACCTTCTCCAGGTGAACACCCCCAGCTCTTCCAGTCTGTCAGTTTTTGCACTTTTCACTTTGTAATTTTTGTTTCCTTCCTCGTGTGTGGCTGCTTTTGCCTTCTCTCCACCTTGGCCACAGTTGGGAGCACTGTCTGTTCGCATCAGTGTTGCTCAGGCAGCAGCACCTGCTCCCAGCTCAGAGCTTCCCACACCCTGGAGTCTGGTGGGAGTCACTGTGTGACACCACACTGCTGTCTGTGACCTCCAGGTGTGTCTCGGAGCTGTCAGGCTGTAATTCAGTGTCCTCACCTGTGACACAGGTTTCCTGGCATATCTCATTTGGTGTTGTTTTTTTCTCTGGGTTGATTTGCAGTGAAGGGAATGTTCACCTGCTTGAGGCTGTTGTGCTCATGGACACTGCTCAGTGTTTATTTAATCCTGCATCATGCTCCTCTCACTGCCCAATTAAATCATGTTTTGGAATGTGTCCTCTTGCACAGCTCTGTGCCAGCAATGCCAAAACTGACTGGTCCAGTGGAGAAAAGATTTAGAGGATGAGAAACAGGGAAATTCACAACTAGGATTGCTGCACAGTGACTTGGTGTGATGAAGGACAGTAAAGCTACTGAACCTGTATTTAGAGTGGCTGGATTTGTGCTCACAGTGTTGGTTTGACCTCAGGGTCCTTTGAATGCAGTGTAAACAGGGAGGAGAAAAACCTCTGTTGCTTGTGTTTACTGGGTTGAGTGAAGAAAATTTCACTTTCAACCTCTGCCTCCTTGTCAGGGGCAATATTTAGATGTAAAGATTTCCAGGACCTTGTTCAGCACTGACACCGTTCTCTGTTTACCCAGCATATCTTCAATATTCTGCCTTTTCCCTGATCATTTGAAGCATGAGATTTCTTCCATCACACTATTCCTTCACTTTGCATTTTTAGCAGCCTCTGCTTCCGCCTTGTCCCAGACATTGCTCTTTCCATGGTATGTGACTGTCTCAGAGTGCCATAATGCATCTAATTTTTGGTTAGTGGTCACTGAAGATGCAGATTTTTAGGTTCTGTTGCTGCTTGAAGCCCCAGCCCTAGGAAATGGAGGATGCAGGGTTGGAGAAGTTGTTCCCTCCATTGGTTCCCCTGGCTGCTGCTGGAGCCCTGATGGGCACCAGGCTTTGTCACCTCACATGAATTTTCACCTTCTGCCAGGTGAGCAAAGGCTGAGACAAGGGACACTGCAGAGAGCTGGAGAGTCATGGCACTTGTCTCCTGAACTTTGCCTTGGTACATGCTTTTATTAAGAAAAGTCAATTTATGCATTCACAGTTACATGAACAACTCATCCCTACTCTTCCTCCCCGCTTTTTTATCCATAATATTTTTCAAAGGGCTTATTATTAATTTTTATAAGTGCTTTGTTTCCAGAGCTTTTTCTTAACAAGAAATAAACTGAAGGTCTTTCTAAATGTGTAGAGGTTGAGTGTCCTCCTGTACTGTAAATACAAGGTGACAGAAACTTTTATTTTTAATATTTCTGTCATTGTCAGTTCATTCTGCACACCTGAGTAGTTTCAGTCCTTTGTTTGATTGAACTTCTTTCATCTTCTTTAGTTTATTAGTTATACTTTCATCTGCTTTTTTACTGCTTGTTTTGTGTTTGTGGTTTAGCGGGAGGACAGGTGATTCTGTGTGGAAACCTGGTTTGTTTGGGGGGAATCCCAGAACTGTGAAATGGTTTGGGTTGGAAGAGACTTTAAAGCTCATCCAGTTCCACCCCCTGCCGTAAGCAGGGACTCCCAGGTTGCTCCATGCCCCATCCAGTCTGACACGAGACACTTCCAGGGATGGGACATCTCTTCCTCAGTACTTCTGGGGCAATTCTGTGTTGTAGGTGAGGTCCAGGCTGAAGGAGAGGCAGTCCTGACTGGACAGAGTTCCCAGAAGCTGGATAATGAGGCAGCTGCCCGTGTGCTCCTCAAGCATTGCTATAATTTGTATTCCCCCCCGACTCGTGATCTGTATTTTTAGAATTTGGGTGTATTAGACACATTTTTTCTGGCTGTCTCAGCCCCCAATTCCCACTGTGCTGCACCTGCTGGGTAACCTTTACACATCCCGGGATTTCTGCCTCTGCTCCACTTCAGAAAATGCAGTTGATGATATTGACTTTCTTCATAGAACACTTCTGAGATTTGGGGTTGCAAAGCCCTGTGTGAGCCAAGGAAAATTGCAGTTTATGGATTTTCTAACATTTCTCCAAGACGGTAATGTTATTTTAAAGGAAAGGGGTATCTTTTCCCTGCTGTGTGCTTTATTTCTGAGTTACAAGAAATGAAGTTGTGAAAGAGCCTTTACATAATATTTCTCACATAAACCTAAAAACAGCCTGCATTAACTTTAGCATAAATTGATATTTGTGCTTAATTCTACATTTACCACGTGATACTGACTTCCTGAGTCACTCCCTTCACCTCTTCCTGAGTTCAGGGAGTTGCACTGTTCAGAAGCACTGAGCCAATGGCTCTCCCCCCATCAGGCTGCTGCGCTTACAGGCCCTCTGTTCCTGCCGCCTCTCTTTGTCTTCCACCAAAAAAATAAACCAATGCCAAATCAGGACAGTCTTCCACTTGTCTAAATTTTGTGGGGAAGCAGGATTAAAATGCTGAGATAAATACAAAAATCTGCATTTATGTACCCATTGCAAATCTGCTGAAACAGAAAGGTGCCATGTGAAGCCGTGTTCACCTGACACTGGAGATCAGGGGAATGCACTCTGAAAGGGTGTGGAGCTGCTGGAGTGAGTCCTGAGGAGCCCACGGAGATGCTCCAGGGCTGGAGCCCCTCTGCTCTGGAGCCAGGCTGCCAGAGCTGGGGGGGCTCACCTGGACAGGAGAAGGCTCCAGGGAGAGCTCAGAGCCCCTGGCAGGGCCTGAAGGGGCTCCAGGAGAGCTGGAGAGGGACTGGGGACAGGGATGGAGGGACAGCACACAGGGAATGGCTCCCACTGCCAGAGGGCAGGGCTGGATGGGATATTGGGCAGGAATTGTTCCCTGGGAGGGTGGGCAGGGGCTGGCACAGGGTGCCCAGAGCAGCTGTGGCTGCTACCATAAGGCCAGGCTGGATGGGGCTTGGAGCAGCCTGAGACAGTGGAAGGTATCCCTGCCATGGCAGGGGTGGGAGGAGATGAGCTGTAAGGGCCCTTCCAACTCAAACTTTTCTGTGATTCTCTATGTGCTTCTGAAAAGGTCACTTTTCTTGCACTTTCCCAGTTCCTTTAGCTTTGGAAGTCTTCAGAATATGATCTCTAAGCCCATGGAAGGTTTGTTTTCCCCCTGGTGCCTCTGGCTGGGATCTCATGGGATCTGGGAGTTCTGTTGTCCATAACAGGGCCATGAGGTGACAGCTGCAGTCAGTTACTCGTGTAGAACCAGGGTGCCTAGAAAAGGGGAACCTCAAACTTGTGGATAGAAAACTGTCATGAATCTCTGGATTTGAGAATAGCACAAGAAAGCAGCAGCTGCACTTAGTATACATCATCATTTTAGGCTTTTGCTGATGGAATTTTCTTAAGAGAAATGCAAGCCTCTACATTCTTTAGAAAGGGATATGGTTAGACCCTGTCCTCTGAAGTCCCTGGAATAATCTTAGTTCTTAGGTCAGAGGGATTCTGAGAGCTGTAGTATTTTCAGCATTTAATGCCAGATAGGGAAGTTACCGTGGGAAGGTAATAAAGGCTTTTTAATGAGACCTCAATATATCACTGATAAATCTGGGACATGAGTGAGGAGAAAACTATTTTTAAATGCAATTATGAATGTGTGCAGAGATTAGTGCATTGTAAGGGTTTAAAGAAAGATTTGTACAGTGCTTGGCCAGTGCTGCCCCGGGTCTTGAGTAGGGCTTTTGCAAGAACAGATGCCAAAAATAGAATACATGGAGCTTCTTTTTTAATTAGTGTTGGTTCATTGGTTGTTTTTTAATTCAGAAAACATCAGGCCTGTTTCTGATGGAGGCTAACATGAATACTTCCAGGAGTTGTGGAAAAATCCAAATAAAAAAGGAATGTGGTGAAACCGTTTGCTTGACTCTGTAAGCTGTAGTGACTTCCAGATAGTTGTTTACTGAAGTTAAATAATACAAAACCCAAGGAATCCAAATAAACACACCACAACAGGCTAGAAGTGGGAGTCCAGGAAGCGTGGTCAGCACAGGCACTGATCTGACACAAATGTTTTGGTACAGGGCAGCGCACCAGGTATGCATCAGGAGCAATAATGTGTTGGTCAGAGCAGTTCTGGTCTGCCATTGCACCAGTAGCATTTATTTCCTTTCCAATCCACATAACTTGCTTGTCCTTGTTATTGCCTCATGAATCTAGCACTATTTTCCCTCGTTAAGCTTTTGGCAAGGGTTTCTGTTGCTGTGTGAGGTTCTTTCTCTGCCTCTTGGTTAGAGGGGCCTTTTCATTTCACAGGCTGGCTCCCAGCACGGAGCTTGTCCCCAAGAATCTTCGGAAATTGGGGCAATCACTTAATTGCCACATTGGCTTCCATTTGGTTCTGCCAATTAAATAAGTTCAATTAATCCAGAATGGATACTGTATTTTTGGCAGGAAATATTAATTCATAGCAATCATTTAGTTTCTATAGGCAAGAGCAGCAATAGTTTCTGGTTACATTTACAGCCTTTCCAGTGCGTGTATTCCAGAACTACAGTGGTGAGTCAGGAGATCCAAATTATGTTTTGTAAATATCTGTTTGAAGGTCTGTTTTATACAACAAAAGGAAGGAATGATTTAGAATTTGCTCAGGCTGGATCAGTGCAGTTTGTCGTGTACCATGATCACCAATTTTAATGTACCCTGCTTGTCATTTCTTTCCTAACTGAGGCTCAGCCAGGCTGCTGTTGCTGGTGGTGCTGTTCCTGTGGTTCCATGCTGCGGATGCTGTTGTTGCTACTCCAGGTTATTCCCTGCCCTGAGCTCTGGAGTTGGGATTACATTGTCACGACCCCTCCACCTCTTTCCACCCCACTCTGTTCCAAAACTGAGCTCTTTCTATGCCTGTTTTCTTGTCGGATTACAGGAAATGCTGTAGTTGTTTGAAATGTACTTATTTGGAAGATAAAACTTCTAATTTATTTACTGTCAATCACTTTTCCCTAATCCCAGCTGCTTAAAAAATAAGGTGAAACACTTAGGAATAGAAAGAAGTCTCTTATTTGTAAGTGGTTAATTATAACTAGCCTTTTTTTTTTTCCTTTTTAAATCAGTGTCCATGTCTTCTTAGTTACCATAATGCAGGAAAAGATGGAATAGGAAGGGTAACAACAGTCTGCTTATCCATCCCCTTCCATTCCCCACCCCAATTTAAGCCCAAGAGACAAACAAATCATGTCAGACTTTGTCTTTCTGAAGGTTGTAGGCATTTTTTTTCCATAATTCAGCCTTCTTAATTATAAAATGAAAAATTATTCCCTGAAGATGCTGGTAATCATTAGCCTGACTTTTTATTTAAATCATTCCCTACATTTCTGTCTTGCTATACAGTACTGGTCACTGCTGTGTTGGTGTAAGGCTGCACAATGTTTTTTGGTATTTGATCAAATACCATGGTTGTCAGGGCACGTATTATTCATGGAATCATAGGTTTGGGTTGGAAGAAACCTTAGAGCACATCTAGCCACATGCAGGGACACCTTCCACTGTCCCAGGCTGCTCCAAGCCCCATCCAGCCTGAACTTAGGCACTTCCAGAAATCCAGGGGCAGCTACAGCTGCTCTGGGCACCCTGTGCCAGCGTCTCGTCCACCCTCCCAGGGAACAATTCCTGCCCAATATCCCATCCAGCCCTGCCCTCTGGCAGTGGGAGCCATTCCCTGTGTGCTGTCCCTCCATCCCTTGTCCCCAGTCCCTCTCCAGCTCTCCTGGAGCCCCTTCAGGCCCTGCCAGGGCTCTGAGCTCTCCCTGGAGCCTTCTCCTTCCAGGTGAGCCCCCCCAGCTCTGGCAGCCTGGCTCCAGAGCAGAGGGGCTCCAGCCCTGGAGCATCTCTGTGGTCATTATTCACCTTCCCAGCTCTTGCAGCATCAGGTGTTCTGTTGTGACCTAATCTAGGTGACACTGGGTCATTTCTGGAGAGCAGTGTCCCTCCCGTCTGCAGCACATCACCTTTCCTGTTCGGCAGGCAGGAGTGGAGCTGGTGTGTGGTCCCAGGCCAAGCTTTCCCCGTAACCTTGGACAGAGTTAATGAAGTGACTCTTTTGTTGTGTTGGTCAGAAGTTTATGGACAGTGTGTGGTATACAGTGCATGCTACAGGCAGACACATTCCTCACATTGCTGTGTTGTCACAGGGTTTTGGGCAGGGAGTGCAGTGGATCCCAGTTTTGTGCTATTTTCTATAAACAAAAGCTGAGCCCAGTTGGCTTAACACACAGAAATATAAATTCCTGTTAATTGTACTGACTCAGATGCTGGGTTTCAACCTCAGGCTGCTGTTTTTTCCACTTTCCCCATCTTGCTGCTGCTGCACTGGGACAACTCCTGAGTTGCTAATCCGATTTATTCCTATAATATAACGTCTCATTGTTATTTGCATAATCACTGGCTGTGGCCAGGGGACTTAGCAGAGTGGGATTTGCTTGTTTGAGCCGAATCTATCTCTGTTGGGTTTTATGTGATGAGAAATTGCTTTCTACCATAACAACCCAAAGCTCCAATTGTCCTTTTATATCCAAGCCATGATTAGGATCCCCTCCCCCCTCTGTGCATCAAACAGTAGCCGGGATCTTTGGGGTCATTTTTCTACCAACAAGAAACTGGAATCAAAAGTATTGTTCTTGTTGGACGTTCTATTTTCTGTGGCTTTTCTCTTATAATTTATTTTGTAGGCTGCACAGAAGCAGGACTCTAACCCTGGCTGCCTTTCCCACGCATATTGTATGTGGGATTTTTGTTCTTAAAGAAAGTACATTCCTGTGCCACTCTGCCATTGTGTGAGGCTGTGTACTGTACCCTGCAGCTCCTGGGCCCAGGGCTTTGGGAATGGTAATCAGGCTTCACTGTAGGAATGTCACATCCAAACTTAGGGCTGTCAGGGAGTTATCATGCTAATGCTGCCCTCAGTGGCTGACCATTCACTTGTGCTTCCTTACATCCCTTTTAGACCTAAAACTATGGATTCTGTGAAGGAAAACACAGTTGTCAGACTGTTGTGTTGAAACTCACCAGCACCCCTTGGGTGCAGTGGATTCATGTGCAGAGAATCATTGAAAATCCATGTGTCTCTTTAAGGCTCACTTGGGAAATGTTACCGTGGCACAAAATCACGCTGCTCTGCAGAGGTGAATTTTGGTCACAATGACAGTGGCAGTGCCAAAGGAGGTGCTCAGAGCTGCCAAGCTGCTTGTTCCATGTCTTGGATTCCACTTCAGTGGTTTTACATGGGAGCTGGGGAAAGTTTTACCCACATATCTGTGAGCTGCAGATCTTTATTTGAAAACAGTAGACAAATAGTTAAGAATTTGTTCTTTGCTCATTCCAGGCTGATCCTTTAAACTATGGTAAATGGATGTCCTGGACTAACTCCTCTGTGATGCTAAGTCTCTGGAATGAGAGGTTTCCTTGAATTTGCCAACTCATGGCAATGCTTTAAAGTGTTGGGGTTTTTTTGTTTTGCTTTTTCTTATTTCCCACCCTCCCCTCCCCTTTTTAGTGGAGATGCTGAGAGTAGGAAAAATACGTTCTGTGTGGTCCTTTAAAAAAAAGAGAAGAATTCCCTTTTATATGTGCCATGAAGTAAGTACTGGTTGGAGCAATTCAGAATTGGGAATGTGGAAAATGGAATTAAAAGTTCTAAACTCACAAAATGATACACATTCAAATGTCTTTATTGAATGCAGATTTCTTGGACATGGGATTGAGAATGTGCATTGCCAATGTCCAAAGTTTCCTTACCATAAGCAGTTGTAATTTTCACACTCCTTTTCTCTATCCCATTATCTCAGTTGCCGTGAGATTTTAATGGCATCTCTGTCTGGGTGAGTCTTTCTCCATATTCCACAATCCCCAAACTGAGAGCTAAATTGAAAGGTGAGTACTACCTCTAATGACTTAAGCCATCCTGGCCTTGAGCTCTGGACCTAAAGCACCCCTCCAACCAGAAAGGATTTTGGCACTAAGGAAGGAGCTAAGTGATGACTTCAATTAAAAAAAAAAATATATAAAATTTAAAAGGTTCCAGTGTTTCTCACTCTGGAAAATATCCTTGTGCTAGGTGTTATTGAATGTGCCCGTGCTGCGCTCTGCTGCTGAGAACATGAACAGCACAGGATTAATCCTTAAAATCACAGAATCACAGGACTGTTTGTGTTGGAAGGGATCTTAAAGCCCATCCACTTCCACTCCCTGCCATGAGCAGGGATACCTTCCACTATCCCAGGTTGCTCCAAGCCCAGTCCAGCCTGGCCTGGAACACTTCCATGGATGGGGAGACCACAACCTCCCATGTCAATTAAGAAATGCAGGATTGGAGGGGGATATTTAATGTTGTTTTTAACTTCTTTGGTAAAGCTGCTGTAGTATGACAAGCACATATTTTTGTTTAAGATGGCATTCTCAGACCTGGGTACCTAAACTGGTAAGTACCCTGGTACTACTGGTACTCTTTATTTAAATCTGTAAAAATCTTAAGCATTTCTGAAAAAGGTAGCTGCAGTGTGCTAACGTGACAGAGCCATGCTGTATGAAAATACTTAAGAAATTCATTTGGTTCCACTAAATGAATCCATGAAAAGTGGAAACATGAAGAACTTGGCAAATATTGGCATTTCCATCATATTGCCCCTGTACCTCTGACATTTTGGGGTGAATGTTGTTTCTTCATCCTTTTCCATGAATTTCTGCCATTCAAAACAGTAGTGCTCAGTACACCTTAATCCTTTCAGGGATAAATGCTGCAGAATTGGGACCTTTCCTTTGGAATTATTTGGAGCAGCTCGGGCATGGTGACTTTCAGTTTAGTGGAGCATTTTCCCTTTGTTGATTTATTTAATGTGGAGAACTAGGGTAGTTGTCACAACATCTGAAGGAAGAGCAGAGAGAGCTTTCTGTCCCTGGAATGTGTTAAAAAGGCTGTGGCATCAAAACTGAGATGGAACAAATTTTCTTGATTGTGCTCCAGGCGAGTTCCTGGGCAGTAATTTCTGAGAGTAGGTGCTGATGGAGCCATCACCTTCCACCTCACTGGGAGCAGGGATTTTTGTGGGACATTTTCTTTTTAGTGCTGCAGAACAAACTCTCTGATGGTGTGGATGCTGAGCCAGCTCTGTGTAGTGAGTTGGAACCCAAAATTTGGGATAGCTATTGATGTCCTTGTCCATGAGCACCCACTTCAGACCACTTCATTCCTCCTCGTGCCAAGTGAAGAAATTACTGCTCCCTACAGGGTAATGACTTCTCCTAAAACAACAGTTCTGTTCCCTGCTGTTCTCCAGCAAAGAAGTAAAACTGAGGCAAAGCTTTAGGGTTTTTGAGAGCTCTAAAGGAGTTTAGTTTTTTTTCCTCTCTTTGTATTTTTTCCCTCCCAAGAAAATCGAGGGGAAATGAAGATGATGTAAAGAAAAGACTGTCATGGAAACCAGGCAGCATTTGGAATCAGCTCTGCTGCTTTTAGAAACAGGGCCATGTGCTGACCGAATCCAGAGCAATCTGGTCCCTCCAAACTGGTTTTGGTGAGACTGACAGTGGAAAATGAATAAATGTTCATGTCTGTCTGATAGTTATTCTTGCTTTGTGATAACATTGGATTAAATTCCTGCCTTCAGAAATCTCACCTGGATTCAGCCACCTGCCAAGATGTATCTCTGGTGCCTCCTCAGAGGTCTTTCTGTAGTCCTGTGGTAAACCAGCTATGGGGTTTCTTGTGCATCCCAGAGTAAGTCAGAAGCAGCAGGAGGAGGGCTGTGGGTTCTGCACTGGTTCAGCATTCTCTCCTGTCGAGGATACCAAGGTGGAAACTTCACTATGTCCTGTTCACTGGACTGTTGTGTTGAGTTTTACACATATTTTCAGATTGTGTTACGTCTCTGCATGTGAGGGAGACAGGTTTTCTGATAAATGCAAGGAGACTTTTTGGGAGAAAATCCTTTCATATTATGCTGTGGAATTGTTAGATATAAATTATTTATGACTAAGGTTTTGTGTGCTAGAGAGCACAAATCTGAAGTTTTCTAAATCATGTCTATAAATAAAAAGACTAGAAATTTCAAATGCTTAAAGCTAAACAGCCTGATTTGTGAGAGCTCTCAGATTCCTCTCTTCGGATTCCCAGGGAGATTAGGAGCAACACTTGAACGTCTGCAGGGCAGGGAATGGAGCTGGGCAGGGGCTGGAGCCCCAGGGGCAGCTGAAGGAGCTGGGAAAGGGGCTCAGCCTGGAGCAGAGGAGGCTCAGGGGGCCCTGCTGGCTCTGCACAGAGCAGGGGAGGGAGGGGGGTCGGGTTCTGCTCGCAGGGACAGGAGGAGAGGGAACGGCCCCAGGCTGCACCAAGGGAAATTTAGTTAGACACTAGGGACAATTTCTTCACTGAAAGGATTGTCCAGCCCTTCCACAGCTGCCCAGGTCAGGGGTGGAGTCACTGTCCTTGGAAGTGTTCAAAAAACCGTGTGGATGTGAAAGCTTAGGACACGGTTTAGTGGTGAGCACAGTGGTGGCAGCGAGTGATGGTTTTGACCTTAAAGGCCTTTCCCACCCTTGACAATTCTGTGATTCTGTGATCCATGGGAGGGTTGGACAGGCAGACAGGCGTTCTTCCTCCTCCCTAGAGGAAGGCTTTAGTGAGATCTCCCTGTCTGGCAATCCCTGCAGGTATCTGTGGCAAAATACTGACTTTCTGCAATATTGCCTCAACTCATACTGATACAAGTGCAGCTTTTGGAAGCAGAATTTCTTGGTTCAGGTCAAGCTGGTGAAGTGGTGTTGCTCCAAAGCCTTCCCTGCAAAGGTAAGAGGCTGAAATTCCTGATAAATTAATTATTCTCTTCAGTTCTGGGTTGAGCTCTAATTTGTTTACCAAGTTTTGAACCAGAGCAGATTGATACAGCAGTGACATTCAGCTGTGAAAATGGGACTAAACAATTTGCATAAACAGATTTGCTCTGCAATTACCAGGTTTCCACAGCACAGCAATGCATAGAGAATAAGGAAGTGAGAAGTCACTGATGATGCCAGGTAGCTAATTTTCAGATGTAAATAATCCAACTGTTTCAAAGTGATTTTTGAAATTAAATTACTGTGACACGAAGCACAAAAGATGAAAAATCTCATTTGGAGGATTTTGTTTGTGCTTTGAGGGGAGAGTGACCTGCATGCTACATGCCAAGTTTTGCATCAAAACAGGTGCAAAATAGTGTATAAAATATATTTTATATAGCTGTGTATCTTTGGTTTGAATGGAAAGCAGTTGAGGTTATTTAGGAGTAATGGTTTCTAAAATTGCAGTAAGTTTCTTTTTCAGTATCTGTCTCTTCAAGTTTTTTTCTCTTGTTGGTACCTCATAATAAGGATTTGAGTTTGCACAATTTCTGTGCCCTTACCTTTCTGTGTTTTTGCCTCAGCTGTGAGCCTTGGAGAGATCGTTGTTCTGCAGCAGTCCATGGAGCTCACATCTAATTGGAAAAGCCCCGGAGTTAATTACTGCCTTGCATCTCATTGTTGTCCAGTTAACTGGATGCAGGAAATGGGAGAGGCAGAAATCCAGCTCAATTTGGACTTAACTCCACTGGGAAGGAGAGGATAATACAACTTTTCCAAGAGAGGTGCTGGCATTTTGGGCTCCTGGAGGTGTGAGTTTTGCCTACGCTGCTTTGAGTCAGATACAGGGAGGTCTCTGCCCACTGCTGCAAACTGGCTTGAAGCCCACATTTTCTGTCAGATTGTTTATCCATTTTTATATCCCACCAGCTCCTACTGCTGATGGAGAAGAAAAATTACTTTTCTTCCTACAGAAATTCTGTTCGTTAGAAAATTAAGCAAGCACATCCAGCTTAGCCTAAAAGCAGTTTATTGGGATGGCACATTTATTCTTGTAATTAGTTATTTTCTTATGTGAAAGACCTGTAAGGTGTATTAAATTGGTGATCCTCTTAATGCTAAAATTCATGAGGAGACTCTCAAGTGTCCTATTACATCCCAAAGTGATTGTGTGCTCAGTAAGTCAGTCAGCCCAGGACAGGTTTCTTTAAGTGTATAAAATTGTTCCTGTTTTCCTCTGGTGAGTGGCTGTGCCTGTTGTATGGAGCTGTGGGACAGTGAGGTCAGAGTGCAGAGTGTGGTCAGTGCAGCTGGGAGAGAGAGTGACCTGGACTCAGATTTATCGAGTAGTGGTCAAAGGGTGGAGCTCACTCAGAGTAGATTTTCCAAGGGCAGTGCTGGAAACTCCAGGAGCTGGATGGGTGCAGTGGCTGGTGAGTGACTGCATCTGTTGGGGTTCATCTCAGAGCCAGGCATGGAGCCCCATGTCCAGGGGAGTGGGTGCTCCTGCAGCCTCCTTGGCTTTGTCCAGAGGAGGCACCGGGATGATCAGAGGAATGGAGCAGCTCTGCTGTGAGGAGAGGCTGAGAGAATTGTTGGCATTGTTCAGCCTGGAGAAGAGGAACTTCAGGGTGACCTAACTGTGGCCTTCCAGAGTCTGAAGGGGCTGAGAAGGCAGATGGAGAGAGACTGTGGGCAAGGACCTGGAGCGACAGGACAAGGGGCAGTGGATTCAAACTGACAGAGTGCAGTTAGATGGGCCGTGCGGAAGAAATTCTTCCCTGTGAGAGTGCTGAGGCCCTGGCACAGGGTGTCCAGAGGAGCTGTGGCTGCCCCTGGATCCCTGGAAGTGTCCAAGGCCAGGTTGGATTCGGCTTGGAGCACCCTGGGATAGTGGAAGGTGTCCCTGCCCAGGGGAGGGGGTGGGTCTGGATGATCTGTAAGGTCCCTTCCAACCTGAACCATTCCAGGACTCTCCTCACATCTCTGTCTGAAGCAGGGGAATGGACCTGAAGTACCAGAGTGTCCCTGGTGACTGTAGCAGGACCCTCACATGGATAAATAACATGGTTGTAGCCTTGCCCCTGTGCCTGTGTGGGTTCAGTGGGATGAATCCCTCTCTCTCTGACACTGGTCTGGTTGATGAACAGAAGTGGGAGAATGACATTGACTCACTGCAGCTCTTGGTGATGTGCTGAAACTCAGGTACAGATGACCTGTGTCATTGTAAAATGGGAGCTTCGGGGAGGGGTGACAAAGATTGTTCTGGTGTTTATCCCACACATAGCCTGCAGGTTTGGGTTGTTGTGGTCCAACTGTAAAGTTTTGGGGGTGGAGACCAATTTCTCCATATTTCTCACTGCAGAATGCAGCTGTGTTCTGTGATCAGTCACAGCTTTGAGAGAGATCCAACTCTGTTCAGAGATCTTCTGCTGGACCAGCTTAGAGCCATTGGGACTGATGTAACATCAGGGCAATCATCTGTTTGCTTCTGTCATTAGAAAAGGGATTTGATGGAATACTTTTTGGTTCCAGGCCTGTAAGAGAAGTAACACTGAAGTGCCTTTCTTCCTCTTGGTACAGCTGTCCCTCTTTGGGACATTGTTCATGTTTTTAGTGCATTGTATAAAGCAGAAAAAGCTTATTCAGCTGGTGTCACCCACATCACTGATGGGTAATTTCTTGCCAGCATCAGTAGTTTTTGTCCTCCTTCTCTGTGAAGTCTGTGCTGGTATTGCTGTTTGATCACTGCTTTCTCCATAAAAATCTCACTGAACCCTCTCATTCCTCTGGATCACAGTGGGAGAAACCCATGGAGTTGAGTGTTTGTGTCCCCTGTGATGGAGAATTCAACCCCAGCAGAGCTCATGGCTTAGGCAAAGGAAGCTGGAGGAAGGAGGGGATGGGAGAGTATGACAGAACAGAAAGGAGAGAGTTTGGAGTTCTGGCCTCACTGAAGTAAATGAATTTTAGTGATTAAGGAATTTTAATATCCTCAAGCACTCAAACCAATAGCTTCAAACGCTTATTTTAGAAATTCATCTCCCACATATAAAGAACTCTGTCATTAACTTGTTTTCCACTGTATGAGCAACCCAACTTTTTGCAGTGCTTCTGCCTGAGTTGAAATGCACAGATGTCTGAAAAATCAGGTACTTAATGAAAGGAGTCCAAGTGTGGAGTTTGGGAATACCTATTTCACTCCCACCTCTGAAAATCTCTGCTTTAGAAACCAGAAGTAGCAATGAATTAAATACTGGATTTCACAGTTACACCAAGGGGTCAGCAAGGCTTGGGGCAGGAAGGGATTGTTGCCTCACTAATCCCCATCCCAAGGGTTAGTTTTCCTGGTTAAAAGGCAGAATTCATCTTAAGCACATCTGAGGTTTGTACCCCCCGTGCAGAGCAGAGGGCTCCTGCTCAGCAGGCAGAGTCGAGATTTCAGCCATGTTTTAACTCCCTTGCTTTTCCTGTCTCCTTCCCTGCAGGCCAGAGGTGCCGACATTCCGGACATCCCAGGGGAGCTGCCGCTGCGGTCCTGCGGCAGCACAGCCAGCATGAAAGTGAAGAATGTGAAAAAGTAAGAGCAGAGTTCTGTGATTTTCCCTTCTTTCCTGGGCTTCCAGTTTTGCTGTGCTGGGTCTTGGCTGTTGTGCTACAGTGCAGGGCATTCAGCAACAATTTGTGATGGTGTATCTTCAGCACAGCAACCAAAATCCATGTGGAACTAAGGCAGTTTGAGCTAATGGAACCTAAAACTGGGCATGAGAGGTTTTGCTGGCTCACTCTCCTCTCTCTGGCCATAGAAGCAAAGTTAGATAGAGTTTTGAACCTCACTGTTGCAACATTTTTAATTTTCTTTAGTGATTCTTCCTGAAAGTGATTAATTAAAAAAAACCCGCAGTAGAACATATAGAGAAAAATCTCAAAAGAAGCCCAGGCAATGTGTAAATGAGATCATTTCCCTGTCTCCTTATGCTCTGGGAAGCTAAACCAGGACAAGTGGGTGGCCTATATGTATTTTTTTATCTGATTTTTTTTTTCTCTTTGCATTCTGCCCTCTGTAAATTCATTTCAATGGATTTTACAGTTTTCCCTTTTAAGGGATATTTTTTCTTCACTGATCTCCTGGTTTTGTGTTTTGTTTTTTTTTTTGTTTTTTTTTTCCTGTGGGCCAAGCTGTATTTCTGTCTCTGCTTGTCTCCCAGAGACTGTAAACCAAGTCATGATGCTTGCAGCAACGAGGATTGGACAGAATCAATATTACTTTGCTAAAAATGCTGACTTGAGGAGCAGAACTCCCTGAGATTGATGGATCTGAGCCTTCAGCTCACCCCTCTAGTGCTCTGCTAAGAGGGAAATGGCTCTTCGTTCCAGTGCTAAGCAGACAGATGCTGCATCTCACTACCCACTTGTATTCCCGTGGGAAGAGGAGCTAGATAATGACAATCTCATTGGCTCACCACCAGGAATATCTGTAGGAGTCTATAATAGCTTCAGCAGGAGCAGGAGCATGTTGTAGAGCCAGAGGAGATGCCTGGCAGCCACCAGTGTGACTGGAGACACTTGGGAATAATTATGCCTGACTTTTGAATTTGCAAAAGGCAAAGGATAAATAGAGTTTGTTCTGCACCCTCAGATACATCCCCCCGGGACTGATGGGCTGTGATGCCTTTCACAGGTAAAGTTCTGCTTTCCTCGTGTCTCGTGTAAGGCTGTGGATGTGCATTTGTGACGTGCAGCTGCTTGTCCCTGCTCTGCATCTGGAAACCTGTGGGATGTGGTGCTGCTGGAATGTCACACAGGGCTCTGTAGGGATGCAGTGGGATGTGGTGCTGCTGGAATGTCACACAGGGCTCTTCAGGGATGCAATGGGATGTGGTGCTGCTGGAATGTCACACAGGGCTCTGTAGGGATGCAGTGGGATGTGGTGCTGCTGGAATGTCACACAGGGCTCTGTAGGGATGCAATGGGATGTGGTGCTGCTGGAATGTCACACAGTTCTGTAGGGATGCAATGGGATGTGGTGCTGCTGGAATGTCACACAGTTCTGTAGGGATGCAATGGGATGTGGTGCTGCTGGAATGTCACACAGGGCTCTGCAGGGATGCAATGGGATGTGGTGCTGCTGGAATGTCACACAGGGCTCTGCAGGGATGCAATGGGATGTGGTGCTGCTGGAATGTCACACAGGGCTCTGCAGGGATGCAATGGGATGTGGTGCTGCTGGAATGTCACACAGTTCTGTAGGGATGCAATGGGATGTGGTGCTGCTGGAATGTCACACAGGGCTCTGTAGGGATGCAATGGGATGTGGTGCTGCTGGAATGTCACACAGTTCTGTAGGGATGCAATGGGATGTGGTGCTGCTGGAATGTCACACAGGACTCTGCAGGGATGCAATGGGATGTGGTGCTGCTGGAATGTCACACAGTTCTGCAGGGATGCAATGGGATGTGGTGCTGCTGGAATGTCACACAGTTCTGTAGGGATGCAATGGGATGTGGTGCTGCTGGAATGTCACACAGTTCTGTAGGGATGCAGTGGGATGTGGTGCTGCTGGAATGTCACACAGGGCTCTGCAGGGATGCAATGGGATGTGGTGCTGCTGGAATGTCACACAGTTCTGCAGGGATGCAATGGGATGTGGTGCTGCTGGAATGTCACACAGGGTTCAGGGCTCTGTAGGGATGCAATGGGATGTGGTGCTGCTGGAATGTCACACAGGGCTCTGCAGGGATACAGTGGAAAAGCCACTTGGCATTTCAGCTTTCCTTTCTCACTCGGCTGCCTTCCCCACTGTTTTGGTGCATCACATCAACAAATCCCGTTGTTCCCTTGGCTTTAGGATGAGAAAGTTTTTGATTTTTTGTACCAGTATCTGTCGTTTATCTCTGTTAAGTGGTCTGCATCCATCTCATGGTGTGCTCTTGGTGTGCTTCAGGTTATCCTTTACAAAGGGGCACTTCCCGAAGATGGCTGAGTGTGCACATTTCCACTATGAAAACGTGGACTTTGGCAACATACAGGTGAGTCTTGGATTTCTTTTATACACAAAACACCTTGTGCTTGCTAACTGACCTGGTGGGGAGGTGTAGAGGGACCTCCACTGAGGCTTATTTAGTTTGTTGCTAAATGTTTAGTGATAAGAATTTAAAGCTGTAGAGACTTTATTTGGGATTGATTCCATGTGCTGGGGCAGAATCTGCACTCAGTCATGTGGAGCTCTCCTCTGAACTTGGAGATGGTTTTATTTCCATTGGATTTGGCTGATGTCACTGTTTTAAGACTGTATCAAACATTCAGTCTTGAGTCATCTGTAATCACTGCATGTGTATTTTTGGTTTGCGTGTGTGTGATTAAACAAATGTGTGTAGAAGTATTTATGTACACATAAATAAATCAAATTTACCCCTTCCCTTAGCTCTGAGTTGTGCATTGCAACAGCTGTGTCATCAAAATACCAGAAACTTCTTGTCAGCCCGAGCTGCATTTCTGGAAGTATGCAGGCTTTGCTCCTCTGTGATCCCTCCCTCAGGAATACAGGCAGAAGCAGTTTCCAGGGGGGGCTGAGACTCAGGAGTTTCTCACAAACTCACAAAAAAAGGACACATTTTCTTCTGCAGTTAGAGGAGCAGGAATGCCTCCAGCATCTGCAAGTCTTTTAGCCAAAAGGAGGTTACAACCTTTTCATTTGTAAAACATTTCCTGTAATACCGAATGAATTATTTACAGCCTTTCATGCTGCTGTACTTGACACTTTTGCAAGCAGAATTATGCAGCTGTGTTTTTTCCTCTGTCTCTGTAAATTTCCAGCTGGGAAGGAGCTTGGGTCCTGTTCGGGGCTGGGATCTGCTCTTGCTCACCCTTGGTGGCTCTGGGAGGGTTGGTTGTGCTGTGTGGGCTCTGCAGATGCAGGCACATGCTGACAGCAGAGACACAAAGGAATGGAGTGCAAACAGCTCGGTTCCATGGAGGCCCCTGGGGAACGGGCAAGCAGGAGCATGCCTCACTGAAAACTGTTTATTTTCACTTTCTGTGTGTAGGAACAGCGTGGCTGATCCCTGTCCCTGCTTTCTGTCTCCTGGTAATTTGCTGATCTGACACAACTAATTTTTCAGTGATTTTAAAGAAGTTTTGTGTTGGAGCAGGTCTGTGTCCTGCACCAAGCAGGTGTGGTTTCTACATCCTTTGGTCCTCTGAGTTCTCCCTCCCATCATCCAGGGATGTTCAGCACAATGAGCAACTGAAAGGGAGCACAAGCTGTGCATGGCACATTATTTTGATGACCAATAATTAATTCTTTTTTGGGTTTAAGCATTTCCTGGGATGTTTTCAGGATGGCATGGCAGACCTGTGGGGTCCGTCGTTATGTCTGTGAGAGGTAGAGGTAAAATCCAGGTTTTCCTGAAGCATGTTCTGCTGGGATGTTCCCAAAAGCAAGAGTGGTTTAGGACTGCTCTTTTGTGATGTTGCTGCCACTCCTGCAGCTCCCCCTGCTCTTGCTCAGTGATCCCCTGGCACAACCTTTCAGAGGCTGTAACCAGAGGAGGTCTGCCTGAAAAACAAAAATTGTGGGAGGATGTAGCACAGGAAAATAAAAATGGTATTGGTTATTGAGCTGTTACTGGTTATTTCAACCCTGAGCTGTTTTCCATGTCTGTGCTGTGAAACCAGGAAGAAAATGGACTGGTGGTGGCATGAGAAGAACTGTCATAAAATTGGCACTCTGTGGGTGTCAAGGGGTCAGTTCTCTGTTTCCACCACATCTGCCTCTGAGAATCCCTAAGTCTTTATCTATTTGTGTACCTAAAGCAAAATTTGTGCCTACATAAGGTGACTCAGACCCTCTGTGTCTCTAATTGCTTCCTTTTCCTAAGCAAGGTTTCTGATAAATCCCCACAGTGTCAGGACTTTTTTATGTGGTGAAAAATCTCTTTGAGAAAAGAGCTTTGCTGCTGAAATGCAAAAAGATAAAGCATTGTAGCAATTCCTTAGAATACCAGTATTAATGGTAAAATAAATGAAAGCTGTTAATACAACAGCAGTATTAGTTGGGAGATTTAAAAATAGTTTCACACAGGGCTCATGCATATTAATCAAGTTGGAGGCTCCTTTGTGCTCCCAAGGTAAAGCAGAGAATAGCTGTGGGCTGGAGTGATGGGAAGTGACAGCTTGGCACCTAATAGAGAATTATTGAGTTGCATCTGAGGGGTGGTGGGTGTAAACTGCTTTCAAAATCTATTCACTGTTAGAAATTTGCATAGTAGAAATACAGTATTATCTGTCCGTGTCAGGAATTGTGTAATGCTGTCTATTAACAGCCTGGCCAAATTTCAGGTTGTTTTGTAACGTTTATGTCACTTATAATATGGTCTCATGCTGCAGGAGGTATTAATAGCCTGGCATTTCACCTCATGAGATCGTTTTAAATTAAAAAGAGGTATGAAAAGGGATTTGTTCTCTTATCCTTGTACCATGCTAGTGAGGCTGCCTGCATTTTGTGGGGCTTTTTCTCTTCAGGAATGTCCTTCCACACTGCTTCCAACAGTAATATCTTACCTATACCTGTGGCTGGCCAGCCAGGCATGTGTGGCATGCCAGGAAATTGCTGGTTGCCAGGCAAAGGCTGTGATGTCAAAGCTGTACCGACAGGTTAAACCTCACGGATTATGTCAGTGCCCACAATTCGCTGGCATTTTGCTGAAATACCTTATATTCATTACTGCATTTATTTTAAGGGTTGCATCATTAATTTTTAATTTCTAATGAAAAGCTAGGTTCTGCCTCATAGATATGTTTTAGTCTGACATGGGATAATATTCAGAACTGTAGTTCAACTTCTTCATGGTCTCCCAAGGAGATGCAATGTTTCTTCTCAATTTACCTTTTTCCTAATTTAGCTGCTTCTCTGTTTGCATGCAGTACAAGGTATCTCACCTTTAACTTTTTTGACCTGGTTCTTACTCGTTGAACACACTGGTGGTAAGTCTACATAAAAGTCTCAGTACGAATAGAAGGTCATTTCCAAGTGGTTAAATTGCATTCGTGCAGAAGAGTCTGTAATTCCACCTGTGAAATGATAAAAATGCACATTGTTCAACATTAGCACTTTGCGTCAGCAAGTGAAAGCTTTCTTTTAGATCTGTTGGTTTTCTATCAGATTTATGAATTAATAACTGAAAAGAACTCATCAGAACTCTGTGGGACCTATTGAAGCGACTTCAAATTCACCAAGTTTAAAAACGTAAGATAGAAAAATGGATATGGACTCCCATATCCTTTTCCTTGCATTAAGGACTGACTCTAGACTGAGACAGAGTCAAATTCCTTTTATAATTTAAGAAGATAATACTGTAATTCAATAACTATATGTGTTCAATAACTATAAAAAAAGTCTACCAGGTCCCCAGGAGCATTTGGACAATGCTCCCAGGGATGCACAGGGTGGGATTGTTGGGGTGTCTGTGGAGTTGGACTGGACGGTCCCTGTGGTCTCTCCCAGCCCAGGATACTCTGTGATTCTATGAAATATGGTTTCGCTTTACTTAGTGCTAAATGGTGTTAATAAAAATGGGAGAAACAGTGATTAGGAATTCCTTAAATATCTACTTCCTGCCCAGATTAAACATTCTGTTCTTCACTTGAAAGAATTAAGACATTATTTTCAGCTGAGTAGGTTTTGGTAACGGAATATGGAGAGCTGATCAGCTCCATGCTTCCCAGATAATATTCTTTGCTCTCTCAAAAGCTGTTTGCTCAAGGCAAGTGCTGTAATGCACATTCATATCACTTCAGCATCTTGCATTTAACACAGAATTATCCCTTCAAACAGCACAGTCTCAGTGTTTGCCTTGCTGTATCTGACGTCTAAAAATAAATCCCTGTGGGAGCAGGACTGGGTTTCAGATCCTCTCCTTATCAGCACAGCCTTGGCAGGGCCATGGCAGGAATTGTGTTATCAGTGGTAAAGGAAGTATTTGAGGCAGAATCACTTCCGCCTGCGCAGGCATCAGCTGCCAGGAATTCCTGTTGGGAATTGTGTGCTGTGGGAATGCCTCTGCAACGCTCCAGCCAAGCTGATGGACTGCCTCCAGCAGCAGCTGGGCTTTGCCCCTGGAATTGGATGTTCCTGTCGTGCCTTTGGAGTTAGAAACATTGCAGAGAGCAGCTCAGTCCTGTGCCTGTTGTCAGCAAAGCCTGCTGAGAAGATCTTTCCCGGGGTCATCTCCTTTGGTTTGCCTTTTTTTCTTTTATTTAACAAAATTCCAGGGAAGGGGGAACACGGGGGGAATGTGCTTGTGAAGAAGGCTCTGTAATTTGTTTCCTAAGGTGGATTGCAGAGGAAACAAAATTGGTAAAGCCTGGCCAGATGGCCTTAGCCCTTGGGTTACCTGGGATAGTTTCAGGTGCCACAGCTAAAAGGAGTCTTGTGGATGAGCTGGGAACAGCAGGGGATGTTCCCTGCTCCATGTCTGCCTGAGGTGGGACAGCCTAGCTTGGATCTCTCCATCAGGGATTTGATCCCAAGCCTGCTCAGTGCCTGCAGTGCAGGAGGGTTTGTTTGTCCCCAGCTCTTCTGTAGGTATGATGCCTTCAGTGCATGGGAGTCAGGAGCAGCATGAGTAGCTCTAGGCTGCAATATCATTTATCCCACTCATTTTGTGAAGTGTTTAAGAAGGGAAAAGTATTGATTTTTAAATGCAAAACATAAACCAGCAGTTCCCTGTCCCAGTCCCTCTAATAGATGCAAGTTCTCAGTGAGAAGCATAAAAATTGGCCTGAATTTTGGTGTGTTGGAGCTTTGAAAGACAATTTTGCTGTGTTCTGCTTTGTCTTTATGAATATTTGAGTGAGATGTAGACCCAGATTATGTGTGAAGAGGGACCCCTTTTCAGTCTTTCATCTTTGGATGCTGTTAATCTCCTCCCAGAATTACCTGGCTGGATTCTGATATGTACCCCTTCTTTAACCCGAGGATTTCCCCTCCCATTCCCTGCCTTCTCTTTGTGATTTCTTTCCTATTCCCTTCCAAAGTGGTGGTGGGGATGTTGCAAGGACTGTTTAAAGGCTGTAGGTATATAAAAACAACTGTTCAGAGTGTAGGTGGAAACTGCCTCTATTAACTCAATAATTCCAGCCACAGCTCCCTGAAAATTGGCACAGCCTCTTGCCAAGATCAGCAAATTTTAAAAATTTGAAGTCTCTGGGCCAAGGTTTTTGCTGCCAAAGGAGTTAGGAAAATATTCGAGTAAGTTCACCTCAGTTTTTGGATTCTGCTTTTTCCTGGTCTTGCTTCCAGCTTGCCACAAGCTTCTCAAAAAAATTCTTCCCTAGAATAAGATCACACCTGTGAAATTCCAGGTTCCCTTTTTTATCCCCTGGTGAAATGGGAAGAAATCCAGCATGGGGTCTGTCATGGAAGGGAAGGTTCAGGTGTGGAGCTGTGACTGATCACAGGGCAGGGAGGAGATCAAGGCTGGTGTTCCTGTGTGGATTTACTACTAAATCGTTCCAAAGGTGTTTTACCCCCTATGCTCCCTTTGACTGACTGTTGTGAAATCAATACTTCATCTTTTTTTTGTAAAGGAAAATGCAATTTGGTTGGCATTGCTCAGCTCGTGGAATGGCCTCTCACAGGGACTCCATATTTCCCTGGATTTATTTATCAGCTCTGTCTAATGCCATCTATTTTCTTTATTTTAAAAAGATGCTCATCAAGCTGTAACCATGGAAGGGTGGGCTAGAACTCACAAAGAAATATTATAAGCAAATGAGATTTTTACCTGTTGGTTCAGTACAACAGGTATTTTGGTTTGCTTTTTTTTTTTCCTTCTCCTTTTTATTTTGGATGTTTTTATGAGTTTACGGGGAATAATCCATATCTCTACAGGAGAACAGATCCATTTGGGACAGAAAACAGAGACCTCCTGCAGGATTCCAGCTTATTTTCCTTTCCCCAGCATTTACCACTGGAAATACAGCAAGCTTGTCAGTGGAATTGTAGGGGTTTTTGTTCATTGTGGCTATTTGATGCCATGAGTAAATCTTCAAGAGGCTCCAATAAGCCTAGCTGTTATTTTGACATTGACCTCCTGCTGTTTGCCAGCCCCATAAATCATCTTTACCAACATGTTGCAGAAAAGTGTTAAAATTGGTTTAATTAGTAACTGGAACACAGTTGTATTAGAAAATTTTTCTTTCCTGCAGTTTAATGGTCCAAGAAACCCGGAAAGCTTTATTATACATATAATTAAAATATGTTATAAACTTGAAAAGATTCCATGGGCTCCAGAAAAATAATGCCTGTTTCAGTAGTGCTTGCAGGGAGATTAAATCCTGTCTGTTTCTGTCTGTAGCCAGCCAGGCTATTACCAGGAATGGTGTTAAAATGCAGTGTAATACTGGGCTCATGGCTCTGCCAGCACTCCAGGCTGGAATGATTTAATAACTGCTGTGTAGATATGATCCCTGAGATTTACAGAAGCAGGGCTCTGTGTTTCCCAACTTGTGGAGGTTTGTCAAGCCAGAGGATGTATGAGCTGTGAAACCAAACTTCTGTGGAACATTCCCATGCTGTGTTTAAGCTGTACCTGCCTACAGAAAGGGCAGTTTGTTCAGACCCTGCTCAGGTGCCAGAGTTTGGAGGGTTGATGACAGAACCGGCAGCTCGGGGGCAGCAAGTCAGGCTGAGGATGTCAAATGTTCATTCATTAGCTCAGCCTGCCCTGGGCTGTGTGCCCTGCCCTGCCCTGCCCTAGGAATGTGTTCATTCATTCCCTGCTAAAGGGGCAGGCTGGCATAGCTGACACCAGCAGGGATGGATGGGATGTTGGGAGAAATCCCTCCCTGTGAGGCTGGACCACAGGGTGCCCAGAGAAGCTGTGGCTGCCCCATCCCTGGAAGTGTTGAAAGCCTGGTTGGATGGGGCTTGGAGCAGCTTGGTCCAGTGGAAGGTGTCCCTGCCCATGGCCGGGGGTGGGATTAGATGTGCTTTTGGGTTGCATGTTCCTTTCAAGCCAAACCATTCTGGGATTCTGTAATTCTGTGTCTAGAATATAATCTTATCCTGCAACATTTGTTGACTGTCTTGGTTTTGACATCTTTCTGCTTAAGGTTTGAGCACACGTGCTCTACCTCTGTCTCCAGGTGTGCTCTGTGTCCTGAATCTTGTGACCATTTCCTCATGGTGGTTCCATGATCTGGTTTCCAAGTAATTTCCAGTCTTGGGACATCAGTGCTACTTCAGTCAGGACTGCAGTGTTGCACTGTGGTGTGATGAGCTCAAGGTTGTTCTCTCAGTGTAAAATCAGAGAAGAGCTGTTTGAGTGCTCAGAACGAGCCTGTCATTGGCCTGGCCTGTGCCCAGCTGTCCTGTGGGGAGAGGGAAGAACTTGGGCTCCTGCTGTTGGGATGCTCCATGTGGAAGTGTTTGCTGTCCCGTGCCAGGGCTCTGGATGTGCAGCTGCACAGGGATCACCGAGGGTGTTTCTAGATCTGCTGAGCTGAGACCACACTTTCATTTGTTTTATCTGCAAAAGAGGCAGAATCTTCATCAGAAGATTTCCTGTGAACATAAACATTCCCAAGGGGCTGAATTCAGGCAGATTTCTCTTTTTCAAAGGAGGAACAGGCACACACGACCCCCACACAGACTGTTGGATATCTGGAAAGCATATGGAGAAGTTTGAGGGCTTTCATGGGGGTGTGATTTTATCCCTTGCTGTGGGGTGTGAGCAGAAGCTGCAGGCTTCTGCTGCCCTGTCCTGCAGGCAAGGCACTGACCCTCAGCTCTCCTGAGCATCCAGAGCAGAGAGCTCTTCGGTCTTGACTCAGAATTCCAAAGATATCAATTACTTCCTCTGACTTGTCATTTCTGGCATTTTCTCAGCAGAACCTGCAAACTCAGGCTGCTGTTTTCCTGGCAAAGAAGCATCAAAGGGAAAGGGAATGCTTCTATTACACGTGGATGTGTGGCTGTGGGCTTTGAAAATCAAATTCTTATATGTAGAAGCATAAGATTATCTCACTGCCTCTTCCAGATCCCCTCCCCTGAAGTTTAACTTCTTTTATCTCTCAAAACTAAGTGAACAAACTTTAATTCTGCTCACTAACTATTGTTTCCACCCAACCAGATGAATGAAAGAAATATTATTAAAGCCTACCGTTTAACACATTTTTAAGATGCAAGACATTCCCTACCACCATCCTGAATTTCTTTCAAATAGTTCATTACCCAGAAGGAGCTTTTATGAGAAGCTTGTTTAGATTTGCACACAGACGTTTCAAACTCCATCAGATGTTTTCTGCATGCTCAGGGCATGGTTTGGGAGTTGCAGTCAGAATTGACAACTCTGACTGCAGAGAGCCTTTGGCAACACCATGCTCAGAATTATGTAAGTAATATTGTAAAAGGAAGATGGTTCCTTATTAGACACCCACAAATCCGGTATTATATGAGTTGGAAATAAAAATACATAGTGCCATATATTTTATATATGTTCAGAATCCTTGAACAGGCCTTAAAATTCATTCTGTTCTATTGGAAAACTGATGAAACTTATAAATATGGTCACAAACCAAACTGACTAGAAAAATGCACTTCTTGGGGAAGTGACATTGCCTGGGCCTACTAGTTTATGTTTAGATCCCAACTGAATTTTTTCTGATTTACCTTGTAGTGGAGCTGCATTTTCTTCTGTATTCCTCTGTGTGGTGTTTAATTGTGAACCTTATTTATTGCAAATACAACATGTCAAAACGTTCAGCCTTTAAAAGAACTGATTTTGGACCAGGTTCCCATTTACCAGCTTGAAGTAGTTCAAAAATCAAACATCTTTGATTTTTTTTTTTAATTATTTTTACAGCTTGAACCCAGGAATTCACTTTGCAGTATTGCTAAATTATTTAATAGTTCTTTATCTGCTAAGTCCTGCAATAATTGTAGGTGTAGAAGTGCTGGAATGGGCAGGGAGCCCACTGGGAGCTGGAGCCTTGGGGCAGAAAGGATTTTCATGAAAGGAGGGCAGCATCATATCAGGACGGGGGTGCTGCCTTGCTGAGGTGAGGGGAGCTCAGGGTTATTGAGGCTTAATAAAAGGTGTGAGACTTGAGAAGCATCAGAGCTGGTTCAGAGTCCCTTGGCTCAAGGTTTGATTTAGTGTTGTGCGTTGCCATTTGCTTTCAGATTAAATAAAAGCTGGATTGGGTTTGGAAGCTCTTTGTGGAGGAGTGAGTTCTTAGGCTGGTGCACTTTGAATTATTGATGGGTTTTAGCAGGAACACTGAGCACTGATGGGCACTTTGAATACACCCTGGACAGCTGTGTTGGACTTTATTTCCTCTGGTCTCTCATCCCTTTGAGCTCTGTTAAGCCTCCCTGTATCCCTCAATTTCCAGCTACATTCCACTAAGTGGAGTTCAAAGACAACAGAGGATTCTGCAGAGCTGCTGGGGTTGATGCTGGCCAGGGCACGGGGAGGGTTTGGTCCTGGAGCCCTGATTTCCTCTCCCAGCTGACTGAAACTTCTCAGGCCTATCCAGTGTCACAGAGATGCAGAACTTTGCCCATTAATCAATTCACACGGAGACTCTGGAAAATAATGTTCCAGATTTACCATTTATAATTTTAAGATAATCCAGGAGAGAGGGAAGACTTGGATTTTTAACAACAAATTACCCATGTGCTCTTATAATTCTTTGTGCTGCGCTGTATGGATGAATGGTTTATTTCCCTATTATAAAAACAATTAAGATGTGGATGATGTGTTTACTGTTAGGTTTATGAGTGTCTGTGTCTTGCAATTGTGATGATCAGAGGAAGGATAAAACAGCCCCTGTAAACCAAACTGAGTCTGCAGCAGTAACAGAGTTGAATTGCCTGCAGAATGAATGATGAATCTGGATGGCAGCACCTTCCACACAGGCCCTGTGCTGTGGGGTTTGTAGGCTCTCTCTGTGTACTCCAGTGCTCCTCAGCAGTTTGTTCACATTTAAATGTGCTTGGCCCATGGCTGGAGGTGGTTTGAACTGTGGGAAGGGCTGGAGCATTTTACCTCTTCTGTGTGCTCATTTAGACAAGCTATTGTATCAGTGTTTGCTGTAAAGGAAATATTTATTTTATACAGAACTGTTAGTAAGTCATTCTTTTATAATTTTCTCTTGTAAACTACTATGCTATTAGTCCAAATCCTAATTGAAATATGAATATTAGGAAGCAAAATAAAGGTTTAAATGTGTCATTTGTCCACAGTATGGAGCAGCTTGGGAACTTGTTCTGGAAAGGTTCTGTTTTTCCATAGAACCAGAGAATATTCTGAGTTGAAAGGGGGCCCCAGGGATCATCAGGTCCAACTTGTGTGTCTGTCCTGGTGTGAGAAGCAGAGCTGTCCTCTGTGAGGTCCCAGATTTGTCATTGTGACCACTAATTCCCTTGCCTGGTGATTTAAGGGGTTGTCCATTTACCTCGGGTTAATGAGCATCACTGGGTTAATGAGTCACACTCAGTGTGGCAGCAGAGCCAGCCCAGGTGACTCCAGGGTGCTGTCCCAGCTTGGCTCGTGCCATTAGTCTTGTCCTCGTGCTTGTGTGTTTAAACACTGGCAAGAATTGAATCCCAGATCCTTTTCTTTTGAACTGCAGAACCTGGAACCAGGGCAGGGCTGCAGGGTGATGCCTCTCTGTGGAGAACAGGAACTTCCAAGGAGTGCATTGCACAGGAGCAAGCTTACACCATCCCCTCTGCTGAGTGAGTTAAATGTTTAAAGAGCAGAAGCCCAATTGAGAAGCTTTTGGGTAGTTCCCAGGACATGAACCTGTTTCCAGTGCAACCCGAGTTGTTCACAACCTGCCTTCCCTGAACTGGGAAAATTTAATTCCCTGTCATCTGGGAAATTTAAAGGTTAAAATATTCCTATCTCTGCTATTTTAGCTCCTGACACTAGCATTATGGCAGAATTTTCTAAATTAAAAATGAAAAATTAATTACAGATCTGACTGTGACCCTTTGTGCAGTTAACCTTGTAGCTCTTCAAGTTGATCCTCTGAAGGTTTTTAACTCTTCAAGTCCACCCTCTGGACACAACCAATTAAAATTTTGGCACATGGATCAAAAAACCAAGACATTGTTTATGGACTACTTCACAAAGTTAAAGCTCATCCTGTTTATTAAGGATTTCCAAGATAATTTCTTTAATATCATGACTTTCAGGCATTTTGTTGTGCTGTTCTTGTTGGCCTTCACTAAGTCAACATACAGAAGCTGCATTTTTTTATCTGTGAAAGCATTTTTCTTCCTTCCCTGGGATTTTGGATCCATACAGGATATAGTGCTCTAGCACAGGACATAAATAACCTGTGACAGGCAAGTAACGGGGTAATTCCTGTGTATACTTGTGTCTTGGAAAATACAGCTTCATGTTTTCCAGCTGGCCTGGCTGTGAGCTTGCTGTACATTTATGTGTAACCCCTAGAAAAAAGCCAGGGCTGCTGAAGTGCTCCCAGTGTGAAGTGTCAGGGCATGTGGGAGGTTGGATGGCACAGTGTTCCTGGCTGCAGGAGAGTCTGATTTTCCTGGCCTTTCTCTCCTTACTCCAGAGGCCTGTGTGTTGCACCCCACTGACTGGCTGTGAGTCCTTACTAGGGCTTATTAGTGAACTAGAAGCTTCACCTCTAGGCAAAATTTAGCTGGAATCCAGCTTTGGCATCCTTTGACTTTTAGTGATCCACTTTTTCACATCTAAAATGGATCTCCTTCACTTTTTGGCAGTCAGAAGGTTACAATTAATATTTCAGAGCATGGGATGCTTTTCAGTGCAGTGCCATGAGTTTGGTGTCCTTGAACTGACACAGAGTCACTGAGGTTGGAAAGACCTCCTAGATCATGGGGACCAACCACAGACAATAGAATCCAGTTTTTTCCACCATCTTGTCTCTAAGAAATAATATCACTGAGTTATAGAATGAGATTAAAAATAGTGGGATTAAAAATTTAAAAATAAGTCTCGCTTTTCCTTATCTAAGTATCTTCAAGGCTTTCTCAACCGAGTGAAGAAACTGTTTTTTTAAAGAAATTTGAGTTCCTCCCATAATTGCTTAAGACCTAAGATTTCAATATCATTTCAGTCTCTTTCCCAAACTCATTTCTTTTCAGAACTGAAAATCAGTGACTGTGGTGTCAGATGTTTTAGTCTTAATGGCAGCTTTGTGTTTGGTGGGAAGTACCTTTTGCCAGAAATAGGGAGGCTGGAGCCTTTTCTATCAACCATTATGGAATTTCTGAGTCTTATGGAGCCTCAGATGAAACACCTAAGTTTCAGTATCTTCTTAGAGATTTCCCTCCTGAAATGGGCTGAGATAAAACTATACCAAACCACTCACTTCAGGGCTTGTCTTGGTGCCTGTTTGGACCTCTACCAGGGTTTGGGCATCTCTGTTTTGGAAGGAAGACTGTTAATACTGATGACAAAGACATTAATCCTGTTTCCTCTGTCAGAATCCTAGGAGTTTCCCAGGATGTGGCAGAAACAGGCCTTTTCTCTGTTCTTTCTCTTCATCCTCTTCTCCCCCTTCCTCATCACTGCTGAACACACAGCAGTGGCTATGATTGTGAACAATCACCTGGTTGTACTCTGTAGAACTTCCTTTGTGAGTCCAGGGTAGGGTTTTTTAAAATCATTTAACTCCTGTAAATGTCATTGGATATTTTCATCACAAACACACTCAGTTCCTTCCCACCCTAATTTGTCTGTGTCCTGTAGCTGTAGGGTTGATTACAGGTTAGATGGGGCAACCTGAGCTAGTGGCAGGTGGGATGAGGTGAGCTTTAAGGTCCCTTCCTACCCAAATAAATCTGGGATTTTCTGATCAGTGTAAAATCTCATATTAAAATATCATGTGTGTGTGTGAGGGTGGTTATAGTGCCTTGTCTGAACTGTCTGGACTTATGCTTGTTCTGCACCTTATAAAAATGTTTCTCTTCAATCTGGGCAATATTTACTGTGCAGAGCAGGTAAACACCTGCAGTCTGTGGTCATTTTTTTTTTAATATGTAGAAAATATTTAGTTCTTGAACCCACTATACCTGAATTACTTCTCAGGTACATTTTGAATTTTGTATCCTTGTATGAGTTGTGTATTGCCTGAAGCCTGCAGGTTCCCTGGGACACCCCTTTCTTCAAAGGAAGAACAGTTGGAGAAGTTGTGCAGGGCACAGCTTGTCCTTGTTGCTGGTGAGCTGTGAGGATGGGGATTTGAGAGCAACAGGAGACAGGACCAGGTGTGTGGATGTGTTTGTGCCCGTGAAGAGATGGGAGATGCAGTAAAGCCCAGAGTTGGGGGTTTCCTGTTAATTGCAATACTTTTAGTCTGGCTGAAGTTTTTATGCAACATTCAGCTAAGAGGAGAAATTTTGGGTTCTGCTCCTAGAAAAACTTTTGTTTTAGAAAATCTGTTTGACCATGTACCTCTGCTGCTGATTTTCCAGCCCCTCTTTCCCCCTTTAGCTGAGGGAAGTGCTTCCATTGAGTCCGTTCCATCCTTAGCACTCACTCAAGTTGTGCAAAAATGGACATGGTTATAAAACATATGTCAGATTGGTCCCAACTATGGGACAAGGACTTTCTGTTACTCTGGTTAAAAAAGCAGGGTGGGGCAGATCAGAAATGTGAGGATTTGAAGTATTTCTCATGCATGGACACACAAAATCCTTCTTGCACCATCCCCGAGCTCAGGTCTGGCAGACTGGAAAGCTAAAGGACTTTGTTGGGAAGTGCTCTTGCTGTGGCTGTGTTCTCTCAAAGTGTCAGTTTGGTGACAGCCTGACCTCTGCTCCTTAGCAGTGCTGGGTTTCACGCAGCCATGAGTGGTTGTTGATGTTCCCCACTTGTGAGGTCATGGGAGGAAATGGAGTAAGATTCCCATCAGCTTTTATCACTTCCTCCTGCCAGGTAAGGGAGGTCATTATCCTTCATTTGCTGCTTTTCTTGTCAGCAAGAGAAGTTGGTGTTGAGCCTGACGATAGATAATGTTTATTGTGGGGAAGGAGTTCTCAGAGGTGGTTGTGGTAACACTGATCTCCCTCTCGCTGCCTTGGCCTTGTCCTGCAAGGTCCTGCTCAGCCAGCCGTGGGGGAATGCATCAGCTCTTGGTGTCAGTCACTGCAGGCTGTCAGGGATGTTCAGTTTTGATGGACAAGGCTTTTGGAGACCCTGCACACCCTGCAAAGAGAAAGCTGTGCAAGTTGGGCCAGCATTATTTGTTCTTATTTAACGACCTTATTACATCATTTGAAAAGGTACATTTTGTAGTCAGTTCCCAGAGAGGTTCTGGACTGCAGATCCCTGGAAGTGTTTAGTGGTTGGACAGCACTTGGAGCAACCTGGGACAGTGGCAGGTGTCCCTGCCCATGGAATGATATGGGATTTCATGTCCCTTCCAGCCCAAATCATTCTGGGATTTGATGATTTTATGATTTCGTGGAGATGGTTGTGATAAAATTTTAGCATCATGGAGTTTCAATTTTCAAAATTCTCATCCTGGTGTTTGCTTGGGGTTTCTTGGGTTTCTTGAGGGTGGGCTGGGGCTGAGTGAGAAAAGGGCAAGAGCAACAGTGGCACAGTCCAAGGAAGAGATTTCTTGGTCCTGGGCTGCCTTTGACCAATTTATGTATGTGTCATGGTGAGTTTTTGGGGTTCAGCACATGTCCAGAGGTTGTCAGGTGTTTATATCTGGTTGTTCCTGCTGTGCTTTCATGGCTCATGAGGTACAGTCCTCCTCCACACTGAAGCAAATGCCTCCTGCACCAGACTGGAGGTGTTTGATGCTGGGAGGGCAGAGTGTCCCACATTTGGAGGAATGCTGCTGTTGCTTCCTTCAGCCTTCCTTCCTCACCCAGCAGCAAGTGCTGCCTGTGGAAAGGCTCTGGTGGGGCTGTGCTGCAGCAGAACTGCTCCCAGCAGAGCCAGGAGTGCATTTCCTGATGGGAGCTCATCTTCATTCACATCCTGCACCTCCACAGGTGGTACATCCAGGCTCCTGCTCCAAGGCTGTCCAGTCCCTGTTTGTTTTTCCCCTGTGTGCTTTGGTAAGTTGTGTTTCCGGCCTTTGCTCCAGGAGTTCAGTTCTTGGTCCTGCTTTTTTTGTATGTGAAAAATCCCAAATCTCACTCAGCACAGCACAGTTCTGATTACACAAATACCTGTCTTTGGATGACAGGAGGCTGAGAAATCACAGCAGAAATGTATCTGCACTCTGAGTAGAAAAGGTGCTTAGAAAATGTGTCAGTGAGACAGGATCAATGACTCCCTTAAGCCAATTAAGCTGCTCATTGCCACAGCACTCTTCCCTCCATCAAAATTGCTGTTGCTGGGGCTTCTGTGTTGTTTTTCCTTCTCCCTTTGCACTCCTGCTGATATCTCAGGTATATAAGGCATTTTTTCCAGTGACTTTGATTCTTATCAGCATGGAAAAAAAGTTAAAATTGATTTAGTGGGGGAGAAAACAGAAGAAGTGAGTAAGAGACTAATAGGTTGGAATGACAGGCCTGTATCAATTTTCAGTTCCCTCAGAGGAATAACGTGCTTGTTTACAGCAAATGGAAAAGTAGACTATGAGTAAAACTGTCACTGGCCTCCCTCAGATTATAATGGATTTTGGAGCTCAGAAAAAACAAAGACAGTCATAACTAACTCCGTGATTTTAATGCACTTTCCTTGAAAGTCAGCAGTTTTATGAAATGCCATATGCAGGAAGATAAAAACTGTATACATCTTAGAGAGTTGTATAAAAAAAATATATTCACTTCCTTAGTCTTCTGTTTTTGACTGTGGATGAATGCACTTCTCAATAAGCTTAAATGTGTTATGGATTTGAGTGGTTTATATCCTTACCTATGTCACCAGCACATAAACTGAACCTGTGAAAAAATGATGGAGAAATACTGTAGAAAACCTCATTCCTGCTACAATCACATGGCTTTTCTGTGTAAGTGGCTCTTAAAAGAGGCAAATAGATATAAATTATGGTCCCCTGGTAGGCTGAGGGGGAACGCTGTGTCTGTGCTCATTGATTTGCAACAGCCAAGGGAAGAATCCTCCTTGGTCTGGGGGAGACAGTGAAAGAAAGGATGCTTTGTTTTGTGGCAAGGCCACTTCTCTTTTAAATAAATTAATTAATCAGGCAAGTCCTTCAATTTAATTGCCTCTTTGTTTTAGCCTGAAGCCACCAAGTACTGGTTCCGCTTCCAGAGCCGTCTCCATTGTCTTGGCCCTGTAAATATTCACACAGTTGGGCTTTACTCTCATGAAAACCCAGGGCTGCAGGAGCAGGAGGTGGATTCTGCTGCTGTTGCAGGATCCAGGATCCTGTCCTGATCCCTGCCATCATTTGTAGAGCATTGCCATCTAGCGTGCAGAGAGCTCTCAGTATGGCCCTGATCTGGAAATTCAGCACAGCAGCACTCTCCTGCATCTAATTCCAGGCAGCTCCTAACAGATGCATTTCTGCCCAGAGAAGCTGTGGCTGCCCCATCCATGAAGTGTTTAGTGGTTGGACTGTGCTTGGAGCAACCTGGGACAGTGGCAGGTGTCCCTGCCCATGGAATGATATGGGATTTCATGTCCCTTCCAGCCCAAATCATTCTGGGATTTGATGATTTTATGATTTCGTGGAGATGGTTGTGATAAAATTTTAGCATCATGGAGTTTCAATTTTCAAAATTCTCATCCTGGTGTTTGCTTGGGGTTTCTTGGGTTTCTTGAGGGTGGGCTGGGGCTGAGTGAGAAAAGGGCAAGAGCAACAGTGGCACAGTCCAAGGAAGAGATTTCTTGGTCCTGGGCTGCCTTTGACCAATTTATGTATGTGTCATGGGTGAGTTTTTGGGGTTCAGCACATGTCCAGAGGTTGTCAGGTGTTTATATCCGGTTGATCCTGCTGTGCTTTCATGGCTCATGAGGCACACTGAAGCAAATGCCTCCTGCACCAGACTGGAGGTGTTTGAACATGGCTGGGCTGTTCCTTGGGGCCTGTTTTTTTGATCATTTGGGTGCAAAAATTGTCTTCGGTACTTTGATGTCTTAAATTCTGCACATGTAGGAATACACTTTTCCTACCAAGAAGACTGAAGAATCCTCCCATCTCCTGTGCTGAGGAATGTGCAGTGTGAGGGGGTTGATTTCCTTTTCCAGCATTGTTTTGGTGTCCTTGTGTGGTATCCAAGATGTTGGTTCTGGATGCTGCCAGGAGGGGGGCTGGGTCTCCCCAGATTGTGACTAGACCTGCCCAAGAGGATTTGTTTCTGAATAGTCTCCTTTTGCTTTCAATTAATTGTGAAACCAGGCTTTAACAGGGTGTGAAATGGAAATAGAGAGAGGTAACACCAGCTGCCTTTATTTACATGTGTTAATAAACACAGACCCAAACAACAACAAATGAAACTGGAGCCTTTTAGAGGGCTTGGCTAAGGACTTTGAAAAACGTGTATTTTGTGGAGAGCTGGAAGATGAGGGAAATTTTTATTCTTTCTTAAATTACCAACCATGGCAGACCCCAGCCCTCTAGAGCCCTGAAGTTGCTGTGTTCCAGCTATGCCAAGTGTGGCTGTGACCCATCATTAGCTGAGTGAGCTTTGCTTTAACAGGGCTGTGCACGGCAGCTGGCTGTGCTGGAGGGGCTGGCACAGGAGGGTGGGAGTGTGCTGCGAGTGTCCAAGGGCCCTCCTCCACATGCCTGGCATTGCATCCCCAGGCTCCATCAGCCAGGGCTGAAGGGGCTTTCCTTTGGAGACAGCCTGGGTGTGCTGGTTCTGCAGTGCTGCATCTGCAGTTTGATGGGAACGTGTGTCTGAAGCTGAGGTTGGTTTGCAGCCAGGAGGAATTTTTGGTTACCTGTTCAGTTCAGCTCTGTGGGGCAAGGGGACATCGAGTGCCTGGTGCTGGTGGTGCTTTTGGTGCTTATAAGGGTTTGTCTCTGGCAGGATACACAGTGTTAGTCCTGGATGATATTCACTGGTCCAGCAGAGCCACTGGACTTGTCTTCCTGGGAAACTTGTGGATTTGGTGGTGATTTCACTGGAAAAAGTTGAGGCAAATTCAAAATTTTGCTTTGTTCCTCTAGAGAACTTCACAGTGGAGACATGAACCTGGTGGGGTGTAAAGCAGATTGTGTGCACACCCAGACTCCCCCAGCTCATCCCCAAGTCCATAAACACCCACAGTACCAAGGAGATCAAAGAGAAATTATTTCAGAGTTGGAAATTAAACCAGGCTTCTGATCTGCCTGTGCCAGTGAGAGCTAGATGTTGTTTGTGAGGATGAGAGTGATGATTTCATTTAATGAACTCAATTTAGAGACTGGTCCATATCATGGCTGGTTAAAATGTGATTTGTCAGTAGAGGGAATGAGAATATTTTGCTTATTTACTAGTGGGTTTTTCCCTACTTAGAAGGAAATCAGCTCTCTGGTAGGAATTATGTGATCAGGTACCAGAACTCGTTTATCAGAAGGACCAAAATTTGTGATGAGGCTGCTTTTACACCGGTAAAATCCTTTTCAGCTCCATGTGTTTATAAACCTTCAATGCTGATTTTTCACTCAAAGGTTGGACTTGATGTTTTGGAGGTCTTTTCTAACCTTAATAATTCTATGATAGTGTGTGGTAGAGACCATACTCAGACATCCCTCTCTTGCCTGTTACAGGTCATTTCAGGATGCTTTTGGCCTCAGCAAATATGTTTCCATCCTCAGAAGAGATTTTCTTCATTGTCACTTTCTGTAATCCCTTTGTCCATGACAGGCCAGGCTGCACACAGTGATGTGTAGTGGCACCAACTTTGTGTCAGGAATTGCTTTCTAATTTTATCGGGAACTACCAGGTGCAGGAGGGGATTTGGAATCAGATGGGCTGAGGGACCCTGAGGGGAGAGCAGCACATGGAAGGTTCATTCTTGCTGATTATACCCTGTTTGCACAAATAACGCTGCTCCAGGGGTGGCCCAGGCTGTGTAATTTATAGGCACTGATTTCCTTCATAAACATTCCCTAAATGTTTATTTCTTTGTGCTGCAGCACCTCACAGTCTCATTTGTTTGGGGATATGAGAAGCCATCTCATAGATTTTCCCAGCTTGTGATACCTGAAAATACAGCAACCTTTTGATAAGTTTTATTCTGTAACAGTTATCTGCCTTCTTGACAGTTTATTACACAGGAAATTTCCAAGGTTTGGAAGAAATAGGACATTGGGTAGGAAAGAAATAGAGTTTCTTTCTAACAATGCTAATTTTCAGTTCTTTAAACAGCTTGCATTGAGCATTAAAAATTCTGGAAGGTGTTTTCAGAGCTGAAAGAACAAAGAGAAACTTTGAAGAGGGGGAAATCGCTATCAGCTGATGAAGAAGGCCTGAAAAGTTGATGTTCCTATCATAAAAATCCATTTTGCAAACCTTAAAATCTATGTTCCTGCACTAGAAGTGTATGTTCCTGTACATGCTATGCTACAGTCATCATTTGTGAGAAAGAAGAGCTGATTAATTGTATTCACAGCCACGTGAAGATGCTTTTTAGGCCTCAAGGGTGTTTGTGTTACACCATCATGTAGGGTATGGACTAGGGACATGTAAAATAGATTGAAGTTTGATGTCAGTGTAGTTTTCAAATGGGGAAAATTGGGAGAATTTCCCGTGGTCAGGACCAGAGGTACCAGGGCTGGAATGGGCAGAACTCTCAGTCCCCTCTCTGTGTTGTTAGAAAAATCAATCTGAAAAGTGGGCAAGAGACTTAGAAAATCTGTTCTCTGCACATTAAAACATGAACTCATGGGGAATTCCTGCTCTTACTGAGCCAGACCACTCTGCTAACCCTACTGGGTGCTGAGGTGATCATTCCCTGGCATTTTTGGGCTGCCCAGCCCATCTCTGACACTGGCAATCTGAAGCAGTGGCCTTGAAACAGAATCATCTACAGTAAAATAGTAAGTGAAATGCAGGACTGACTTCTCACATATTCAGGGTAACAGCTCTTCATGACTTGTGCAAGGTGAAGGCTCTGACAGGGACCTGCAGTTTCTGAGAACTGACTTTCTTCTACAACTTCCCTGACTTGGGCTGCAAAAATTGCACCTGAATTTCACAAGAGACCTCTGTGACCAAATATAAAAAAAGCACAGGGTTGTGCTGGGAAAGTGTCAACCTTAGTATTTCCACATTATGATAATTATTGTAATATTTATTACCATTAATATGGTAATATTACCATATTACCATAGAGAAGAGGGAGCTAATGGCATTCTCTCCCTTTGGTGGTGAAATCGTCACCAGGCAGGGGTGGGCTGGCTGGGGTAGGACCACTTCCATGGCTAGTGATTCCCAAAACGCCTCTTTCTGCAGAGAAAGAACTAAGCTTTGATCTTCTGGACTGGCAGAAGTGGTGTGGAATCACAGTAGCAATAGCATGTGGTGTGGTGTTCATGAGAATAATCACTCTGTTAAATTACCAGTCAAATGAAAAAATTGAAACCCGCATTGAACCCAAGTTTTTGGGTCTGTGGGGATGGGGGTGATGTCCCTGTCAGTGTTGATTTTGCCTCAGGTGCTGAATGCTCAAATCCAGCCAGTGAATAATGATCTGCAGTACTGGATGTTGTAGATGTGTTTCATTCACTCTGTCACACACGGACCCCTCGGACACACAGGCGTGTTCGGGCTGTTCACCGGCCAGGGAAGGCTTTGACAGCAAACTTTTCATTATTAAATGCTTGTTTTCCGTGGGGCTGTGCCGCGAACAGAGCCGCGCTGTGCCTCGGCACCAGGCGCGCTCCTGCACCCATCCCAGGCGTGCAGCGCTGGGGCTGCAGGGGAAATGCACGGGAAAAGCACGGGAAATGCACGGGACAACAGCCCGGGGCCGACTGGCACCGAAGGGAGAGCAGAGACGATCAGGAATCCTCTCTCTGCTCTTCAGGAATCCGCTCGCCCCGGACCGTGCCGGCTCTCGGACGTGTTCCGGCAGTTGCTGTCATTGCTGCGCTCTGCTCCCGGGCTGTGCAGCCGCTCTGAGCACGATCCCTGCACGCATTCCCTTCCTCCCTGTTTCTCTTGGCTCCCGTTAAACTGCACGGCCCGGCCCGCGGGACCTTCCCAGCGTGAGAGCCAGCGGGACGGCAGGAGCGCCGCGGGTCCTTGCGGTGCCAGGGAGCGAGAGCCGGGCAGAGCCCGGGGGAGAGCCGGGGCAGAGCCCGGGGGGCAGAACCGGGACAGAACCGGGGCAGAGCCCGGGGGGCAGAACCGGGACAGAACCGGGGGAGAGCCGGGGCAGAGCCGGGGGAGAGCCGGGGCAGAACCGGGGGAGAGCCCGGGGCAGAACCGGGGGAGAGCCGGGGCAGAGCCCGGGGGCAGAACCGGGGGAGAGCCGGGGCAGAGCCCGGGGGCAGAACCGGGGAGAGCCGGGGCAGAGCCCGGGGCAGAACCGGGGAGAGCCGGGGCAGAGCCCGGGGAGAGCCCGGGGGGCAGAGCCAGGCGGGGAGAGCCGGGGCAGAACCGGGGAGAGCCGGGGCAGAGCCCGGGGGCAGAGCCGGGGCTGTCCCGGGGGCAGAGCCGGGATTGTCCCCGGGGGGCAGAGCCGGGATTGTCCCGGGGGGCAGAGCCGGGATTGTCCCGGGGGCAGAGCCGGGATTGTCCCGGGGGCAGACGAGCCGGGGGCTAGAGCCCGGGAGGGCAGAGCCGGGATTGTCCCGGGGGGCAGAGCCGGCATTGTCCCGGGGGGCAGAGCCGGATTGTCCCGGGGGGCAGAGCCGGCTTGTCCCGGGGGCAGAGCCGGGATTGTCCCGGGGGCAGAGCCGGGATGTCCCGGGGGCAGAGCCGGATTGTCCCGGGGGCAGAGCCGGGATTGTCCCGGGGGCAGAGCCGGGATGCCCGGGGGCAGAGCCGGGATTGTCCCGGGGGGCAGAGCCGGCTGGGACGATTGTCCCGGGGGGACCATGCGGGCGACCGGGGCTGTGCCCGGGAACGCTCGGCCGAGCCGCTCCGGGGCGGGAGCGGAGCCGGTGGTCGCAGCTGCCTGTGATCCCAGCCTGGAGCTCCGCACGCCGCGCCGATGCCGCCGAGGCTTTCTCAGTCGGCTGCTGCGAAAATACGGAGAGATCTGGAGCTGTTAGGCCTTGGCTAGGGAGCCCATCCATGGAAAGAACAGAGCATTGGAGCAGGGGTAAGTATTGTACAGCCTCAAAGACCCTCTGGCTTGCTCTGAGATTCTTTTTGTTTGCTACAGTCATCAGGATAAAATAAAACCGGCTGGAAGGGCGCCTGCAGCGTGGCACCAAGTGCTGCTGTGGCAATAAAGAACAATTCAGATTCCAGTTTAACAAGGGTTCTTTGCTGAATCTTCAGAGGTAGCTTAAAGGTGAGGGAGGTGGTTATATTTTTCTGCAGACTGTCTTCCATGACAGATTTTAAAGCTCAGGATAATTCAAACTGTGGTTCTCCTCCCTGAGATTAACCTGTGGCCATTAGGAAGATCTTTTTGCAGTGAGGAAGTCTGAAAGCCACATTAATGAGGTATAGAGAATTAGCGGGGAGTGCAGTGGGGAACATCCCAGCAGAGCCTTCCGCTCTCAGGAGAAGGGAATGGCTTTTGAGATCGACGGTTTTAAACCTCTAGTGCATCTCCCACTAAGCAGAGAAATGAGAGGCCAGTAGTAAAAGTGAGTGTCTTGCATTTTCTGGTGCTAAATGTGTTCCAAACTATTGCTTAATAATTCCTAGGACATAGCCTTTATTATGAGGGTAGGGTTGGCAAAGGAGATTTTACCATTTATTTCCTCTTCTTTGTTCTTTCATGCACCTTTAAAAAGAATATTTTGAAAACAAAGGAATATCTCTTGTCAAAGTGAATACATATTGACTCTGAACTACTACCTGGATAATTTTGTAGACCATTATTCTGTGTTTCTGAGGCAGATCTGTGAGTATGTGAAGCAGACTTGGATAAATCTTTCATCAGGTGCTGGGACACGTAATGCTCTCTTGGATGTTGTGCTGACAGGAGCCACAGAGCAATCTGCAGTTGACAGAGAAGTTTTAAGAGGTTACATGCATTTCTTCAGTCATACCCAGTAAATTATTAACCGGACAAAATCATCATCTGGACTTTCTAGGAATGACTTTTTCCATGTGCCACCTCTGGAGTCCATGCTCTGGGAACTCGGTGCAACTCCAGGCTCTCAGTCAGCAGCACAAGGGGATGCTCAGCATCTCCAGCACTGGGAGATTCTCACCTTGTGAGAATTCCCTGGCTCCCTGCCCTGCCAGGGTAAGGCTCTGTAGCAGTCAGGATGTGTCCCAAAGCTCCCTTTGTGCTGGCTCAGCTTCTTGGCATTTTGTAGGAGAGTTGGACTTAAACCACTTCCTATTTCCTGCCTGTCTTTGCTCCTTGCTTTTCCTAAGGGCCACTGAGCCTTTCATCCCTAGTAGTACTCAGATTTGCATATGTGAAGAGGGAATGTTCTCAGACTTTTCCCCCCTCCATAAAGTGGTCAAGCTGACACCTTTCATTGGGTTGGTGGTGCTGCTGATACAACACCCATGTCACTCAGAATTCCGAGCATGATGTTTGCCATGAATTAAAGAAACTGAGGGGGTTTGTTTTATTTCTGTGTGTGTGTTTGGTGGAGCAGACTGAGCAGAGTAACCAGGATTTTTGGACTGGAAGATTTCAAATTCCTGCACAGTGTGCATGGCACTGATTTTCAGACACAACATTCAGCCACTCTGAGATTTAAATTAATTATTTGGAATCTGACTTGTGGCTTTTTCCTTACACTGATCCTTCCCTTCCCTTCCCTTCCCTTCCCTTCCCTTCCCTTCCCTTCCCTTCCCTTCCCTTCCCTTCCCTTCCCTTCCCTTCCCTTCCCTTCCCTTACCTTCCCAAACCTTCCCAAACCTTCACCTCCACCTTCCCAAACCTTCCCAAACCTTCCCAAACCTTCCCAACCTTCCCAAACCTTCCCTTCCCTTCCCAAACCTTCCCTTCCCAAACCTTCCCTTCCCAAACCTTCCCTTCCCAAACCTTCCCAAACCTTCCCTTCCCAAACCTTCCCTTCCCAAACCTTCCCTTCCCAAACCTTCCCTTCCCTTCCCAAACCTTCCCAAACCTTCCCTTCCCAAACCTTCCCTTCCCAAACCTTCCCTTCCCAAACCTTCCCTTCCCAAACCTTCCCTTCCCAAACCTTCCCTTCCCTTCCCAAACCTTCCCTTCCCAAACCTTCCCCTTCCCACTCCTTCCCCTTCCCTCTTCCTTCCCTTCCCCCTTCCCTTCCTTCCTTCCCTTCCCTTCCCTTCCCTTCCCTTCCCTTCCCTTCCCTTCCCTTCCCTTCCTCCTTCCCTTCCCTTCCCTTCCCTTCCCTTCCTTCCCCCTTCCCCCTTCCCAACCCTTCCAACTTCCCAAACCTTCCCAAACCTTCCCAAACCTTCCCTTCCCAAACCTTCCCTTCCCTTCCCTTCCCTTCCCCTTCCCTTCCCTTCCTTCCCTTCCCTTCCCTTCCCTTCCCTTCCCTTCCCTTCCCAACCTTCCCAAACCCTTCCCAAACCTTCTCCAAACCTTCCCAAACCTCACTCCCAAACCTTCCCAAACCTTCCCTTCCCTTCCCAAACCTTCCCTTCCCAAACCTTCCCAAACCTTCCCAAACCTTTCCAAACCTTCCCAAACCTTCACCTTCCCAAACCTTCCCTTCCCAAACCTTCCCTTCCCAAACCTTCCCAAACCTTCCCAAACCTTCCCTTCCCAAACCTTCCCAAACCTTCCCAAACCTTCCCTTCCCAAACCTTCCCAAACCTTCCCTTCCCAAACCTTCCCTTCCCAAACCTTCCCAAACCTTCCCTTCCCAAACCTTCCCAAACCTTCCCTTCCCAAACCTTCCCCAAACCTTCCCTTCCCTCTCAAGGAGTGCCAGGTCTCAGAAGTTTGAATCAAAACATGAAGTCCAAGATCCTCTGCCTGGTCCTGAAATGCTCCAAAAGTTATTTTTTGTAACATCACTCAAATATGTCTTCAAACTCTTTTTACATCAAACCTCTCTGCTTGGGGCCTGGTTGGTACCTGGAGGTGTCTGTGCCAGGAATTGCTGTTGTTTGTAATTATATTTTTTCAGTGGTGTAGAGTTAACAGGAACCTGTGCCCACAATCATTTGACGTGTCTTGGAATTGCTTTTATTAAGGAAATGTTTCATTTATGCCATATTTTTTACGGAAATTGAATTTAGAAGGGATAAGTTGTGCACCCCAAGATTGTTTTCATTTCCTTGTGGCTGTACCACAGTTATTTCCTTTCCTTGGGAAAAGCAAAGCCCCAGGGGCTGTGGAGCTTGAGGTGAAGTTGGCCTGGGATGGAGCTGTGGGAACAAGAGCAGGACATCACACATGCTCTGGAATGGGCTCTTTTCCCCAAACAAAGCATAACTATTCCATCAGCAACATGCCATAATGGAGGCTCTGCGTGTGCTGAGCCAGACACATCCAGGCTGGGCTGACCCTGCTGGCTCTCCTTGGAGGAGCTGTCGTTTGGACTCCCACCAGAGGTGTGCTGGCAGGGCTCTGGGCTTTGTGTTTGATCTCATGGGATGTCTCTTGGTGGCCAGAAGTCGTAGATGGGAGTCAGTAATAGATTCTGCTGATTTATTTTCTAGTTCTCTGTCTCTGGAGCACATGTCCATGCAGGGGAACACAGGGAGGTCACTCTGGTGCCCTGTGCTCTTGGGAATGGCCTGATGACCTCCCTCAGGACAAGCTTGCAGGAAGAATGGAATTGCCTGACCCAGTCCAGGCTCCCAGCCAGGCTTGGACACTAACCCCCCAGCTGTGGGCAGTTACTGAGGGCAGGGACTTTCCAAGCTCTCACTGTTTGTAAGTTGCTACCCCTTGTAAGTCTGGTAAGAGAACAGCTTCCTGTGCCTGTGGCTGTTGGTTTGAGAGCCTCTGCTTAGTGTTGTGTTCCGTGTTGTCTCTGGAAATCCTACAGACTGGAAGTTGTGTCTCCCCAAAGGAGAAGGAAATGAGGTCATCATGGAAGCAAAAATCCTGCAGGAGAGAAATCCGTGTAGCAAATCTGGCAGTACCCCTGTGTTTCTCCCATGTCTTCCCAAATGTCTTTGCAGGTGACATAGATTCTGTGTCTTAATCCCCCCAAAATCCAGGCTTCCCCCAGCAAGGGTGAGAGGCAGTTCTCAGCCCAGAGGCTTCAGTCTATGAAGTTCAACACTGTTTATCTGAAGGCCATGATTTCTGTAGCCTGGAATCCAAGGAGCATGGAAGTTTCTCAACATTGAGAGCTTTAGAGAGAAAAGACAAGCCCAGGAAATTCCAACCAGAAGCCCCACAGGTGGCAAATGGAGCCCATGGAGCAATCCAGGATATTCTGTGCTCTGTGCCATTCCCCAGTGCCCAAGGCCTCGCTCTGCCTCCAGCTGCACACAGGGGTGTTCCTGCTTTGTTTTTAATAATATCAGATATTTTAATTCCATGAAAACATTCTGTTTGCAGACACTCAGAAGTTGTTTTTGCCTAATAAGTTCTCCAGTGGCTGAATCTAAGAAGTTTTTATAAATATTTCATTACTTATGAAGATTGACCTTCTTACACATTTAGAGGAAATAAGAGGGTGAGACCACTTGAGAAAACATTTGCAGCTTAATATGGGAAAATCTGAGGCAAGTGTCTCTGACAGAACTCTGAGATTTTGTGTCACAACAAGCTTAGGCATCACGCAGACACCTTAGGAGTTAAACAGACTCCAGCAGTTATACAACAGTGGCCTGTGCTGGCAGCTCCACCTGGGATTGGGTATGGAAAGAGGGATCTTTCCAAGTTGTGCATTTCTGACTGCACTTAGGTCAAGGTTACTCCTGATTTCATCTCCAGAGAGGCACCAGCTGTATCCCCTGTGATTTGTGTCTCAGGGCAGCTCTACAGCAGCAGCATGGGGAGCCCCTCCTGTCCAGAACAGTGTGTGAGATTGCAGAGGATTCCAAAAATTCACAAGGAATTGGCTTTCCTTTCCTCTTGCTGCATGCAAGAGAAGGGTGGCACTGGGCAAGTGTTTTGCCTGGTTTCATATTTATTCTAGGTTTCTCACAGGCTGATTAATATCCCTTAACATGCCTTATCTTTTACCCTGTGTCTGGTGGACCTGAGCTGCCCCAGTCCTGGAAAACTGAAAACCCAGCAGGTCAGCTCTCAGAGCTGCTGTGGTTGCAGTGGAGTCTTCACTGCCACCTCAAAGTGATGCCATTTCCCATCCCTCTGGGAAGGGCTCAGGGGATGTATATTTAAAATGTTGCAGCAGTTTGTCCCACTCTGTTTTTCCATGGGAGCCTGGCACGCTCTTCTCACTGTCCATACATTCCATCTGTGGATGCCACATCCCGGGAAATGTCCAAGGCCAGGTTGGATAGAACTCTGAGCAACCTGGGATAGTGGAAGGTGTCCTTGCCCATGGCAGGGGGTGGAATGAGATAAGCTGTAAGGTCCCTTCCATCCCATGGCATTCTGGGATTCTACAATTTTAAAATTATTCTCTGCAGGAGTTTTGATTTTGAAGGAGTTCAAGCAGTGTCCCAGCCTGTTCTCACCTCTCTCAGAAGCACCAAGATGTGTAGCACTTGTGCATGACACTACTGGAAGCTTATATTAAAAACACAATAACCAAATAGCCTAAAGGAGACTAAAGGCACATATGGAGCCCCTGCTGCATCCAGTACCAGCAGAGCCCCCGAGGGTCCTGCTGGGGTTGGGATCTGCACTTTTTCTCTCGCTGTTCCTGTTTATACACTGTCGCTGTTGGGAATGGCACACAACACCAATTTCCCCAAAACAGGTTGGAGAGATGGTCTGACTCTGCTAACTGAGTGCAATGACTCCCTTTTTAGACCTTTTTGACAGGCCACTGTGATTGGTGCACAAGCAACAGAACTCTTCACCCACATTGGCCAAACCAGAGGGACATAAAAACAAAATCCATCCCACAGAAAGAATTCCAAACATAAGTTTCGTTACCCAAACAAAACCTGATGTTTATGTTCAAGCTGTGGGAACAAGCTTCAGAAACCCAAAACACAGAGAAACTCAGAAGCTGCAGGCCTGGGAAACCAGACTGCAATAAACCATGCTAGGATTTATTAGTCTTGAAGGTGAAGCTCAGATGAAGGAATGCTGACTGCTGAATAATCATCCTGCCATAGGTGGAAATTGTCTTCTGTGATTTGCAAGCTTAAAATAGTCTGGAAATAACTACAGGCAAAACACACATCCCACAACCTCTTACATTTACTCAGTGTGAGTTCTTGCATAAAATCCAACCTCTGAGTACACCTGTGATTGGATGGGAACTTGTGTCTGCTGGGAAAGGGATTTACTGTGTCCAGCTCTGGGGCTCCCAATGAAAGAATGATGTGGAGCTGCTGGAGCCAGTCCAGAGGAGGCCACGGAGATGCTCCAGGGCTGGAGCCCCTCTGCTCTGGAGCCAGGCTGGCAGAGCTGGGGGGGCTCACCTGGACAGGAGAAGGCTCCAGGGAGAGCTCAGAGCCCCTGGCAGGGCCTGAAGGGGCTCCAGGAGAGCTGGAGAGGGACTGGGGACAGGGATGGAGGGACAGCACACAGGGAATGGCTCCCACTGCCAGAGGGCAGGGCTGGATGGGATATTGGGCAGGAATTGTTCCCTGTGAGGGTGGGCAGCCCTGGCACAGGGTGCCCAGAGCAGCTGTGGCTGCCCCTGGATCCCTGGCAGTGCCCAAGGCCAGGTTGGATGGGGCTTGGAGCAGCCTGGGACAGTGGAAGGTGTCCCTGCCATGGCAGGGGTGGAACAAGATGGGCTTTAAGATCCCTTGGGAGCCAAACCATTCTGAGATTCCATGAGTTGATTTCACATCTCTCCCTCATCTCCTCACACATCCCAGGAAGGTTTTCTCTTGTACTGTGCTCGATCCATGGAGAACAAACAGGGTATCACAGATCACAGAATATCCTGTGTTGGAGGGGACCCACCAGGATCATCTGGTCCAGCTCCCAGCCCTGCACAGACACTCCAACAATCCCACCCTGTCCATCCCTGGAGTGCTGCCCAACCCCTCCTGGGGCTCTGGCAGCCTCGGGGCCCTGAGCATTCCCTGGGAGCCTGGGCAGTGCCAGCACCCTCTGGGGGAAGAACCTTTCTTAAACCTCCCTGGCACAGCTCCAGCCATTTCCTTGTGTGTCACTGGGCACTACAGAGAAGATCTCTTCATGGAGATGTTTCACCTCTTTACTGCAGAGGTGCCTTGGAGTCTAAATTCCAGCATCCAAACCCTTCCACACAATGGTGTCTCACACTCCATACAAAACAGGCGTGGGAACCAGAGAAACACAGAAAGCGTGGGTTTGATCAAAACCTGAGGTCAAAATCCAGCCATGGTGGGAGAGCTGTGCTTAGATCTCTGTTCACCCTGCTGCTGAGGGTGGCTGGGCAGGCCCTTGGTGCTCCATGGCTTGTCCTGGGATAATGTCCAGCACTCCACATGGTTCAGATGAGGTGCAGCAAGGGATTTACCCACACCCTGGGGAGCCTGGAGTAGTGATTGTGTGGCATTACAGGAGGTGCATTTTCCTTTTTTCTCTTATCAAGCCCTATTTGATTTTCTGTGTATTTTTTGCTTTTTTTTTTTTTTTTTGAGCACTGTGTTGGAGTTGTCAAAGGGGTGATTTAGAATAGCAGGGGAAAAAAAGGAGAGTCAGATAGAAAAATACTCTTTAAACAGGGCTTTCTTGTCTTTACTTTGATCATTACTTTAGGATATTTATGCTTGGGTAAAGAAACCTCTCCGTGGAAAATGTTCTTTTTCTGCTCTGAAGCCACAGTTGAGGATGAGCTGGGAAAGCAGAAGATGGGAAGTGTGTGGGAGGATAATTAGTACATTTAGCAAGATAAAGCTGGAGTGAAGCAAAATAGGCTATATAAATACATTTACACTGTCAGAATAATTAGGTAGAAAACATTTCCCTGTTTGAGAAGATTTGCCAACCTAAAATTTCAAATATAATAAAATAAAATCTTCACATATATCAAAAGACAGGTTGGAAGATGCCCCATTACCAGACAAGCTGCTGTGAGTAATGGCCTAGGTAATGAGGGTGAAGTGGGGCTTGGATCAGCAGGATAATTTAGGAACTGGTGCAGGAACTGGCTGTTGGTGATTGGAGCTCGAGATGTGGTTAAAGCTTTTCCTTAAAATGAGACAGCATCTCGGAGTTTAATCAGCTTTTAATTTCTTCAGGATTTGTCCCAAGGATATTTGGGTCTTGGAATTATTGGTTTTTAATCAAACATAGCCATATTTCATAGGGAAATGAGCCTCCTGCTCCTTTGGCCTTGGCCACAGACAGCCTTGCACCCACTGCACACATTCCACGATGGTGCCGCTGGTCCTGGGGCTTTGCCCTCGTTCGATTTGCTAAATTGCACAAACATCATAAATTAACAGACATTAAAGTGTGGTGGCTTAGGAAAGGAAAAAAAAAATAACTCCTAATACTGTCAGAAAAAATGTTATCAGATATAACAGAGCTTTGGAGGCTTTATAGGCTTTTGCCATGGCCAAGTGTGAGCAGCAGCAATTCCCATTGCCCGTGTCTGGCTGCCTTCCCCAGGGATTTAACCTGAAATTCCATCCTGGGAAAACGTGACAAGATCACCAGCTTTCCTTGGAACAATGACACAACCTCTGCCAGGAAAAGCAGCAGCCTTTCCACTGACTTCAAACTCCTGGCAAAGGTCTTGGTTAGCATTCCTGCATCCCTTGTCTCCTGGAGATTGCTACAGATGTCAGCTCCTCATCCCACGTGGATCACTGGGCCAGATGGTGCCAGTTGGTTGTGTTGGATCACAGGGGAGAGGGTCTGCTAATGAGGCTCAACTTGCTTGTACTTTACCTTATAGCTATGTTATATTTAGTATATAAATACAGTTATGCATTCATTGTATTTTATATTATAAGTGTAATTTATTATATGAATATAATAATATTTATTATACAAGTAATGCACTCATATTTATATGCATATATTTAAATATATACCACAAATAATTTTATCTATTAGGTGAATAATATTGTTGTAAATAGCAGTAATTAATATTAAATAATTAGTATTTTGAAGCATAGATAAAGAGCTGTAGAGAGCAGCTGTGGCTTTTTGTCCAAAGAGTTGGGAAGGGGCTGAGCCTGGAGAAAAGGAGGCTCAGGGGGAACCTGCAGGGGAATATGGTCTGGCTCTGCTCCCAGGGAACAGGGACAGGAGGAGAGGGAACAGCCTCCAGTTGCTCTAGGCGAGGTTTAGATTGGATATTAGGGGAAATTTCTTCATGAAATGGGTTGTCCAGCCCTGACACAGCTGCCCAGGGCCAGTGGTGGAATCCGCAGCCCCAGAGGGATTTCAAATCCATGTGGATGTGACACTTGTGGATGTGGGTCAGTGGTGGCCTTGGCAGTGCTGGAGGAATGGTTGGACTCTATGATCTCACTGGCTTTTCCAACCTTAACAAATCTGTGATTCTCCATAATTCCATTGACTGGCCATGAAATGCTTGTTTTCCATGAGAAACCCTCAGGTCAGGGCCAAGGACAGACAGGTTTCTGTCACCACCTTTGAGAAATGCCAGAAACGCCTCTGTCAGCTCAGATTGGTGATGGGTGTCTGTGATTGTCACAGTATTTTCCTGAAGAAGCTCCTGTTTGTTCCCTGTGCCTTGATCCTGTCTCAGTTCTGCACTAGCACTGTCCCTAAAGCCTCTTGCAGGAGCCAGTCCCCGTGTGTGCACAGCATCACCTGGAGAGGTCTTGGCTTTCTTCTGGCTCACAGCCAGGGCATCATTTCCCAGGGAATTTAGATGAAACCTGGGAGGTGCTGTGTGGAAGACTGAAATCGACCCCAAGAATCATTTGAGTTGTTTTAATATGGTTTTGTTATTCCCCTGGCTGTGTCCCAGGTCAGTGTAGCTCCACACCTCTGACATGAGATGGGGTCTCAGTTGGATTAGTTTAATTAAAGTTTGCTAAAAGTTTACACCATTACCTGCACAGAGAGGTGCACTTTGGGAGTTTTTGGAGTTTGGGAAGGATGATTTGCTCCTTCTATTTGGAATCAAGATTATTTTCCAACTTAGAGTTCTCATGAATTAATTGTTGTCTTAATTACTGAACGCCTTCCCCGTTAAATTCTGACCTTAACTCTGATTTTGTTGGGGAGGGGGATTTGTTCAGGCTTTATTCTTTTCTTTTATGTTTTGTTTTCTCTTCCTTACATATTTTAATTTTATTGTGAGCTCTGCCACAGCTCTGTGTTACTCACTTGCTGGGATGCACATGAGTGAGATCAGTGTGTTCATGGCTTTATGAAGCAGAAGTTGAAGTTCCACAGACAGATCAAGTCTATGCTTCCCAGGCTTCTCTCAAATTACCCTTTCATCAGAGAGCTGGATGATGGAGTTGACATCACTCAGGAAACAGGAGATGAAAGTTAAAGTTGGCTGAATGAGCTTCCTTTGGTGTCTGGGGCTCAGGGGCACCAGGTCTTTACCCGGTCAGGATTTGGCACTCTGTTAGTAGCCAGCAATCCCCATCCTGTCAACAGATTTATGCAATGCATTTCCTGAGATGATTTTTCACAGCTTTTGCAGTTGGTAAGAGGAGCACACAAGACTCTGCAGTGGTTGGAAGTAAAAAAAAAGGATTGCACAGATCTCAAGAGCTATCTTTTTAATTATTTTTAATTCTGAACATGCCATGTCATAACTCAGCCTCCTGCTTTGTTGCTGTTCTTCCCTAAAAGAGGAATGACCTGCAGAGGAATACATATTCTTGCAGAGGAATACTTTTTCCTCTGCAGGAGACCCCTGTAATCAGTGTCCTTATCACCCAGCTTGCCAGAGATGAGCCTCTGTCTCAGACATGAACTAGAAACGTTTTTTAGGTTTAACCTCCTTGTATATGTGATCAGCAAAGTCTTGGCCAGCAAGCACTGCTGTTTTGGGCAAAAAGAGCCCAAAGCTTATGCTAGGAGTTTGCTGGTAGAGGAAAAATTTTAAGTGTCCAATTCTTCATTAGGTTCTCAGTGGGCGTGTGCAGGGTGGAGACTCCCAGACCTGTTCCCAGCTGGGTAAAGACAGATTTGAGCAATGCCTTGGCATTGTTGCCCAGAGGAGCTGTGGCTGCCCTGTCCCTGGAAGTGCCCAAGGCCAGGTTGGAGCAACCTGGGACAGTGGAAGGTGTTCCTGCCCAAGGATCCAGATGAGCTTTAAGGTCTCTTCCAACCCAAACCATTCTGGGATTCCCTAATTCTGTAAAGTTTACAAGACTCTGCATTATCCATACACATGAAGTGTGGTGTGACCATTTTTTAAGGCTTTCTTTGTGTATCATGAAATGCTACCAGTGAAAAGTTCAGGATACTCTAAAGGTCATTTATGAAATTGGTCATATCCACTCATCCTAGCTAAGCATATATATTCCAACAATAAACGAACTTAATGGGATCTAATGCCTCCTCATTGTTCATCAGGCTCAGGAGGTTAGACAGCCAATTTCAATGTGAAGAAGGACCATTGCAGATTATATATTATAAAGTATATGTTGTTTAACTCTGATCAGTTGCAATAAATGCTATTTACAGATTATTTACCTCAGGAAAACACATTGGCACAGTTACAGAGATATCCACCAGGCCCCCATGGCTGCTCTGTTCTTTAAGAACACAAAAATCAATGTCCCACTTTGGAGCCAACAAGATTCTGCCTGTGAGTCATGTTCAGAGTCCAGTACTGTCAGGAGAGGCCTCTCCTTTGTGCTTGGGTTTCAAATCAAGCCTTGGGGGCAACTGTGCTTTCCAGGATGTTCTGTTTACAAGGAATGCAGCAGCAGGAAAGCCTTTTAAACATCAGGACATCCATGATTTTTTGGAGAGCTTTGGTGCATGTCTATTACAAAGCATAATACAAACTGAACCACGTGGGCACAGGGAACATGAGCGAATATTCATCTTTGGGGGGATTTTGCTGTGAGAACTGTTGGATTGCAGGATAAACCCCCCAGATTTGCTGTGTGAACAGTTTCTGTCTCAGTCAGCACAAGGCTGCCTGTGGGAGAGGAGCAGTGTCCAGCTGGTTTTTACAATTACCCTCTGCAGTGGGACAGGAGCATGGATGTGGGGCCATCAGTGGGCTGAAATGTCACTTCTCCCCACAGTGAGTTTGTGTGAACAGTGCTGAGGTGGGGCTGACTGGGAGGGTGTGAACTCCCAGTTAGTGATCAGCAGGATGGTCCTCAGGAAGGTGTGCCTTGGGAAGGAAGGTGTCCCTCAGTGTCCTGCTCACACGTGCAGCTGCTCCACTGCTCTTCCTGAGGGTGTGTGTGCAGAGCCTGGCTGGAGCTGGCCTGGTGTCAGTGTGGGACAGGGTGATGAATTCACCCCGTGCCTTTCTCTGCTCCACCTTCTGCTGTACAGACTCAGGCCCTGGATTCCTTTCAGGGAGCTCTTGCAGTTGGTGATTTTGTTACCTGGCTGTTGTTTCTTCAGGGCCTGTGGTGATGAGCTTTGCCACTGATACACACAGTGAAGGCACACCTGAAATTCCCTTGGGGGCTGGGGGTGGTGTCTGTGTGCCCTCAATGAGCACAGGGGAGATTAGAGGATGGAAACCTTTCTCCAGGAGTAGGAAACTCACATTTGATTCAAAGAATCTCAGAATTGGATTGGGATGGGTTGGAAGAGGCCTTAAAGCCCATCTTGTTCCATACCCTGCCGTGGGCAGGGTCACCTTCCACTGTCCCAGCCCCATCCAGCCTGGCCTTGGGCACTGCCAGGGATCCAGGGGCAGCCACAGCTGCTCTGTGCCAGGGCCTGCCCACCCTACTGGGAACAATTCCTGCCCAATATCCCATCCAGCCCTGCCCTCTGGCAGTGGGAGCCATTCCCTGTGTGCTGTCCCTCCATCCCTTGTCCCCAGTCCCTCTCCAGCCCTCCTGGAGTCCCTTCAGGCCCTGCAAGGGACTCTCTGGTCTCCTTGTGATGCCTAAAGAGGCTGACCTGGAACAGAGGCTAGACAGAGTTAAAGAAATAAAGTAGGTATTTATTAAAAGGCCTTTAAAGGATGCACCTTGGGTAGTACCAGAGTCTGGCCATGGCTCCATCCAAGATGGAACACAAGATGGACACATCAGTTTTGACACTTTTATAAGTTTTCGGTCCATTTCCATATTGGGGTAATTGTCCAATTCCATCTCCAGGGATGCAGTCCCACCCTCCCAGATTGCTCTCCTCAGTTCCTGCTGTTTGCACTCTTTGGGCCGGGAGCTGCAGCAGTGTCCTTGGTTCTGGGAAAGGATTGTTCTGTGTGCCTGAGCTGGGAGGAGAACACTGACACTTTACATGAAGTTCAGAGTTACTAAGGCAGTACAGAATCTGAAAAATATGAAAGCTAAAACTTAAGGCATCAGCTGGAGCCTTCTCTTCTGCAGGCTGAACACTTGCAGTTCTCTCAGCCTCCCCTTATGGAAGGGCTGCTCCAGTTTCGGATCATCTTTGTGGCCTCTTTGAACCAGAGCTCCTCATACCTGGAAAACATGGAAACTATCTACAGCATGTGTGAGCCTTCCTTTACTGCATGCTTTGGGTTTCCTTTGGCCGTAGTTTCATAACTACTACTTCAATAGCACTTCAGATGTGACATTTGATAGCAAGGAATGATGATAAAGGAGGAGGGAAGGTGCAATGGTTGTGTTTAATCACATCAGTGGCAGCAGCCTACGCTGATAATGAATTGTACAAATCCAAAGACCTTCTTTGGTCCAGGAATTTTGTTAATTACCATTCTACAGCCATCAGAAAAGAAATTAGTATTCCAGGAGTTGAGTTGGTGGAGGGAGAGGGCTGAATCTATGTGCAGTGGGACTTCCCTATGGAGAGAAGGGAGATTCTGGCAGAACAAAGCTGAATAAATTCCAGGTGTCATGGTCATTTGTATGGAGAGAACTTTGCCTTCTTTGTCCCTCTTTCATGAGGTGTCTCTCACTACCCACTTCTGATTTTCACTTGCTTTCATTCATTAAATTCAGCAATTTGGGATTCTTCTCCTCAGCCTTTTTTTAATTTCTGCTTTCATTTGTTTCAGGATTTTTTTGCTCTGGGCTAATTAGGATTCTTTTACAGCCTTTTAAATTTTATGTACACATTTCCTTCATTTATTTGCTTTGCAAACAGACTTAACTTGCTTACAATGATTTGTATTTTCTGTTCTCAGAGAAGATCATTAAACATGAGCCATTTAGTGGGGATAACAGGGCCAGGAATGGAATGCTTCAGGCTTGGTCCGTGTGCAGGAATGTCTCCTCATTGCTCTCACACAAACACATCCTGATGATGCAGTTAATGACTCTGGGTGTGATGAATGGTGCCATAAAACTCTCTGCTGGGGTGAATTGCTTGACAACACTGAAATTAGGAGATATATTTTATTATCTGATGTCTGCCTGAATGTATAAAATAAAAAAATAAAATGAGGGAAGGGAGTTGTACATTCACTATCCATGAATATTTATAGAGTTATTTTCAGTGAACAATTAAGTTTGCAGACTTCTAAACTAGAGGTTAAATTCCTGCCTCGAACCGTTTGCCTCCCCATAATTGTTTTATTTTTGAACTGTATTTTTATTTTTAACCTGTCAGGTGAGGTTCCAGAATCTGGTGGCATTCCAGGGTTTGTGTGTGCTGTCTCCCCTGTGGCAGCTCCAGCCAGATGAGCCCTTCCCTGAGCCTCGGCCTGTCTTGGAGCAAGCAGGTGTGGGTGTTGTGTGTCCTGTGGGTGTCCCCCTGGCTGACCTGCTCTTCTCTCTCCCTCCCTGGCTGCAGCTCTCGCTCCCGGAGGAACAGAACGAAGTGACAAGGAATGGCTGTGAGTCCAAGGAACTGGTGTACCTGGTGCAGATCTCCTGTCAGGTAAATGCCCTGTTTTCTCTCCCCAGCCTGGGTTTAGTTCTCTTCCCAACACAGCCCTGGAATGCTGGGGTGTGATGCTTCCCTCTGGTGTGTCTGGGCTTTTCCACCTCTTCCCTGGTTTGGTCCCCAGCGTGCTGCCTGTGGTGCTGCCACCAGCATGTTTTAGGAGAGGAGAAGCGTTGAGGGGAGAAAAGGGAGAGTGTGAAGCAAATAATCCTCACTGATGCCCAGAGATGAGCCCAGAGACAGGAGACAGGAGTGCGTGTGCCCATTCTGAGGTCACTTTGGGGGGAACACGGACACCTGGATACACCAGTGACCCCAACAGGGGGAATCCCAGCCAGTGGTTTGTTACCACAGTGTGCTGCCAGGAATCTTGATCTGCTCCCAGACACCTGGCATGGAATTCTCATCTTGGGATGCTTTGGGCAGAGCAATCTGCTGCTCTGTCCAATGAATTCTTCATCTGCTGATCTGTGTGACTTTGTAAAATGCTACATAATGGGCGTGTTTTAATAAGCTCAGTGAGTCACCCTGTGTGGGAGATGCAGGGCACTGGCAGGTTCAGTGCAGGCTTACTGCCTGTGTTGGGTTGTTTTCCTGGGTTTAGGACAGCAGCTCTTTCCATGACTCACCTCAGCACCCCTGAGCATCCATCTTATCAATGAGTACACACAGACAGGGGTGAATTTGCAGGATCCCTGCTCTGCTGCCTCAGCTCTGTGCTCAGAGTGGGATGTTGTGAGAACTGAGGAACAGAGCACCCTGCATCCCAAGGAACAGAGCATCCCACATCCCGAGGAGCAGAGCCTCTTGCCCTTTCCTGGACATGGAGCCTGGCTGGGCTGAGCTCCAGCAGGGAATTCTTCTCTGTGGGCACTTTTCACATGTTCCTGTACGTATTTATGAATGTGCTCTCGGGAGAGGGAAGGGAGGCTCCAAGTGGACATCTCTCAAATTTGCCAGTGTTTTGGCATTTCTTGGGACTGTTGTAACCTCCTGGAGCCAGTCTGGCACAGAAGCAGCACTTCCCAGCCAGGCAGCCCAGGCTGACAGGCAGCACAGCAAGCCAAGAGGGTGGGCACATGACTGTCCCAGCCACGGGCAGTGCAGTGCCTGGGAAAGGGAGTTTCAGGGGACTGTAGAAACTGGAATTTCAGTGCCTTTTGAGCCTTCACATTTGGGGTACATTTGCAGTGCTTAGTGGAGAGATGAACCCTGGATTATTCCTTGGCTGTTGCAGGTGAGCCTGGAGAACATGGCATTTTTTCTCTAGGTCCAGAGCACATCACTTCTGATCCTTCCCCCACCTGACTGACACCTCCAGAGATTCACAGGGCAGTAATTGTGTCCCAAACCCTGCAGAGTATCCCTGTGCAGGGAGGCTGAGGAGCAGCAGACAGCTGGGATGGGGCAGGATGGAGTTGAAGCCTGTTCCTGTTCCTGCTTCTCTGGCACCTTGCTCCCACTCTCCAGTGGTTTGCAGGGATGTGTCTGAGGGTACAGGCATGGATTTCATCTGTGTGGGGACAGTGGTGGGAATTCTGAACCTTGTCAAAGGGAATTGCTCCTCTGCAGCTGCTGCACACCAGGCCCAGCTCTTGAGAAATTCCTCCCTTCCCTTCCCCTTCCCTTCCTCCCTTCCCTTCCCTTCCTTCCCTTCCCTTCCCTTCCCTTCCCTTCCCTTCCCTTCCCTTCCCTCCTTCCCTTCCCTCCTTCCCTTCCCTTCCCTTCTCCTTCCCTTCCCTTCCCTTCCCTTCCCTTCCCTTCCCCTTCCCTTCCCTTCCCTTCCCTTCCCTTCCCTTCCCTTCCCTTCCCTTCCCTTCCCTTCCCTTCCCTTCCCCTTCCCAACCTTCCCCCTTCCCTTCCCCCTTCCCTTCCAACCTTCCCTTCCCAACCTTCCCTTCCCTTCCAACCTTCCCAAATCCCTTCCCAAACCTTCCCAAACCTTCCCACTTCCCTTCCCTTCCCTCAACCTTCCCTTCCCTTCCCTTCCCTTCCCCTTCCCTTCCCTTCCCTTCCCTTCCCTTCCCTTCCCTTCCCTTCCCTTCCCTTCCCTTCCCTTCCCTTCCTTCCCTTCCCTTCCCTTCCCCCTTCCCAAACCTTCCCAAACCTTCCCAAACCTTCCCAAACCTTCCCAAACCTTCCCTTCCCAAACCTTCCCTTCCTCAACCTTCCAACCTTCCCAAACCTTCCCTTCCCTTCCCTCCTTCAACCTTCCCTTCCCTTCCCAACCTTCCCTTCCCTTCCCAACCTTCCCTTCCCTTCCCTTCCCTTCCCTTCCCTTCCCTTCCCTTCCCTTCCCTTCCCTTCCCTTCCCTTCCCTTCCCTTCCCTTCCCTTCCCTTCCCTTCCCTTCCCTTCCCTTCCCTTACCTTCCCTTCCCCCTTCCCACCTTCCCTTCCCTTCCCTTCCCTTCCCTTCCCTTCCCTTCCCTTCCCTTCCCTTCCCTTCCCTTCCCTTCCCTTCCCTTCCCTTCCCTTCCCTTCCCTTCCCTTCCCTTCCCTTCCCTTCCCAGTATTTCACTGAATTCAAATACAAACACTGTGACTCGGCCTCATCCATTAAGGGATGGGTGCATAGAACCAGCCACTTTTGCCTCCCTTTCTTCCTTTATTCCCTTTTTTTCATTTTATTTTTACTTTCTTTTCTTTCATTTTCCCTCTTTCCCCCTTTCTCTTTTTTCTCTTTCTCCTTTTTCTCTTTCCCCTTTTCCCTATTTTCCTCTTTTCCCTTCTTTCACACTTCCCCTTTTTCCCCTTTTCTCTTCTCTTTTTCCTTTTTTCCTTGCTTTTCCTGTATTTTTTCCTTTTTTTTTCTCTTTATTTTTTTTCTATTTTTATTTTCTTTTATAGAGCTCCCCCAGCTAGCTTGAGCTTCTCCCTTCCCCCAGCCTGTGATCACCCTCTCCCATACTATTCCATGTCCCTGTCTCTCAGATCCATAGAAAGCTGAGAATTTCATGACATTTGGATCCAGTGACCAGGAGGGTATGGGAGGAACTGCACAGCTGAGCATCTTTTCTGCCATGGAGATACTTCACCCCTGACATTCTGTAGCCTCTCCCAGTGTCCAGGGAAAGATTCCATTCCATCACACATTGGATACAGCAGTGTCTGCAGGGATTTGGCTCCACAAGAAAATGGAATGGGAGGTGTGAAATAGCTCATGGAATGATGGTACAGTGGGGACAGATTATGGAAAGGTGCATTTGGATCAGGCCAAAAATATTGAAGGAGAGAGGAAAAAAATCCTGAAAAGCAAATTTGGCTTTCTTCACCCTTAGGATGCGCTTCCAGTGCTGGTGTTTGGCCACTGCAGCAGCCTGAGCTACACCCTGGATTGCTCAGATGGACACGGGGAGTTCTGTTAGGGGGGCTGGATCCACATAATGTAAAAGCTTTGAAATAGCTGTGATTTGTTGCAGAAGCAGATAGCAAAGGGTGAGGGTGTTGCCATGCTGGCAGCTTTGAATTGCAGACTTGGAGAAATCCGTTCCAGCCGTGGGTTTGGGGTTCAGTACTGGGCCCTGCCCAGTTTGGGTGTGCAGCCCCACCCTGTGTGCTGTGGCCCATCCCATGGCAGTTCCTGTGCCATCTCCCTCTGGAGCAGGCTGCAGAGCAAAGCTTTTGAGCAGCAGATATTTCAAACAGCCAGTTCAGCCTTAGCTGGGTTTGGCAGGACGCAGCTACTCACACTGAGGGAATGCTGTCCCACTTCTTCCCAGCTGGAAGTATCATTTTAGTGGTTTAAAGAGAATTAGCACTTGATGCCTTCTTTGCAAAACCTTCCCAGATAAGGTTTGAAAAAGCTTTCTTCAGGAGGTGTATTTGGGCTGCAAGTCAGCTTGTGAAATCCAGGCTTTGTGCAGGGTTCAGAGGGGGGTTAAGTCTCTGCTCAGCTTTTCTTCTACTTAAACTCCTAAAAAAATTAATCCAGTTTATTAGCTCTTAAGAAGTGGGAATATATAGAGAGCTCTTTCAGAAAAGAGGAGAGATAGGATTCTTCTTTTGATTCCTTTGTACAAATTTAAATGTGAAAACTAGGAAAGGACAAAGGGAGGTAATTAAATCCTATTGGGAAGAGCCAATGATGGGAGGGTTTGGTTTGCTTTGGTTTGGGTTTTTTTCAGCAATGCAGGTGGATTTTCCTTTTTTTTTCTAAGTAAGACTGCACTGAACTTGCATTTCTAGTAGATGGATTTCAGGACTTCTGTGAAAAGAGTGATATTATTAAAAAAAAAAAAAAAAGGGTCAAGTCCTGGAAGGGTGGTGTGAGGACTGTACCTGTGAACCCTCTGAACCTGGAGACAGTAATTGGTAATCCCTGTGGTTCCTGAAGGAGCCCAGGGGATGGCTGAGATCCCTGAGGAATTAATGCTGTACCTGCTGTTGTGAAAGTCCTTGGACAGTGTTTTCAATCTTTGAGAGTTTCCACAGGGATAAGCAAAGAATTTATACAGTCTGAACCACATTTAAAAGGGTTGCTTTGTGTGTGGAGAATAAATCAGCACAAGTCAGAGCCTGCAAAAAGGCTGGAATGGGCTAATCTATTCAACTTTTCAGGAAGGCTGGAAATGTGCCTTTTGGATGTTTTGAGGTTTGTTCGTGTGACATTACAGCAACTCCCTGTCTACTTATTTAAATATTACGACAGAAGAATGCCCAGTCTCAACTTTCGTTCTGAAAAATGAATGAAACCTGTAAATGCTGTTTACAGTGTGCAGTTTGTGGTACTTAAACATCTCAGGCATCATTTTTGGTGACATTTTGAGGGGCAGGGAGAGAACAAGGACTGTCTGTGGAGATGTTCACGTTCTGGGGGAGTCTGTAACCTCCAGCCTTTCCCGAGGCTTTGGCTGCTCATGTCCATGGTCGCAGGTGGATTGTAGGGACAGGAGTGACAGGCATTGCTCACCAGGGACGTCAGGCTGCACAAGCACGAGCCAGGGCTGTCACAGTCTCAGGGATTAAACACAGGCTAGCTGCTGTGATGCCAGCCCAGCCCCAGCACCTTTCCTGTTCCTGCTTTCCGGGGCATGATGCCAACAGAGGAAGCCTTTTCTGCTCCAGCACTGGGAAATTTCTTAGGCTGTTCCCAGAGCAAGAGTTCTCATGGCCAAGCAGGGTTTTCTCCATTTTCCTGCTGCCATTTTCAGGCTGGCAGGAGCTGAGCCATTCCTGTGGCACAGTTTGCCCAGTGCTGTGCCCTGTTCCTCGTCCCAGCGGGGCTGTGTTTGCGTTAATGGATGGGATCAGGTCCCTGTGCACCAGAGGAAGGCACTGCCCCAATCCTCAGCCACTTGTCCCAGTTCTGCCCTGCAGGAGATTCCAGCTGGACACTTTCTGTTTGAAGAGCAGGATTGCCAAGCTCTGAAGGCAGCCCCATCCCACATTGCCTGTGCAGCAGTGAGTGTTCAAGGGCACAGGAGGGAAGGCCAGGAGAAACAGACTCCAAGGAGGAAAAGCAGGCAGGACTCCCCACCCCGGGCAAGTTGTGGGGAGGAGAGGGTGGAAGATGCTTCCCACAGGGGCAGTGTCTCAGTTGGAGCAGCAACAAGTGTGGTTTGCTAGTTCTGGCTGCCTGGGGTAGTCCAGACTGGAACCACAAATTACTTGCAGGAGGATTTTTGAGTCAGACATTCAAAATATGGTTTGGTTCTTTGTCTCCGTTATTAATAGTTTCTGACTGAAGCTCAAACACCTGGAGAACAGGAACTGCGTAAGTGCTACTTTGTTCCTGTGAAAAGCTCTTTAAACAAATGACTGAAGGACAGATTCTAACTCACAGATCTTCTTGTGTGCTTTATATACATATAGAAATAACAGAGAGGGGAAAGTTTTCATGTCTTTGTTAAAGGGATGTATCTATGTGGGGCATCCTGGTGGATCCTACCCAGTGCAAAATGTTTTTCAGAATGTGTTTTAACCTCCTTCTCCATGCTTATATAGGATTTTCTGCCTTGATTTAGTATTTTACTAAGCTAAACAAAAACAGTTAGCTTTTATTAAACAGTAGATTTTCACACGATGCAGCCTCCTGTCCCTACCTGTGTATCCTCCCCACTTGGTCAGGGCCAGGCTGTGTCTGCTCAGGGCTCATAAAAGCTGCTCTGCTTTCAGGTGCATTAAAATTCTCGTCACCTTCATGACCTTTCCTGTGCCTTGTTTTCTATTCTTCTTTTCTGCCCCTTGGCACCACTTGCCTGAAGATGACTGAGGAAATGAAACTTCCACTGACAGGTTGTCCACGGGTTTGGTGCCTCACATGTGCACATGTTTGGAAATGGGATAATGGAATGCTTCAGTTTGAAAAGAATTTAAAGCCCATCCAGTTCCACCCCCTGCCATGGGCAGGGACACCTTCCACTAGACCAGGTTGTTCCAATCCCCATCCTGGAATGGGGCAGCCACAACTCCTCTGGGTAACAAATCCTGGCTATTTTGTAAATCCACAAAACCTTTTCAAAACCTGCCCACAGGCCTTTCTTGCTTGGATATTTCTACCCCATCCTTCCAGATGTTCACACATGTTGAAACCTCTGTCCTAAGCTTTTCTCAGGCGTTGAGGGCTGTTTCACATTAGGCAAAAGAAAGCAGCAGAATTCCTTAATTCCCTGTTTCCTCCCTGCTAATTCATCACTCCACGGGCTGTGCTCCGGTGGATCTGAGGTCACACATTACGTGCCTCCTGCTCCCAGCAGCAGTAAATAAAAACAAAGTGACAGAGAATCAAGAATCAAGAATGCCTGAAGCTGGCAGGCAGCCTGCAGGTTGCTGCTGGGCTGTGCTCAGACTTCAGGAAATCCCAAAACCTAGGTGGAGGGGCTTTGAAACACCTGGCTCTGTTCCAGGCTTTGTAGCGTTTGTATTACATCTGAACTGCATAATTAACATCTGTTACTCTGTAGCTAGCATGATAACACTGAGGGATAAATTCATTTACTAAATGGGATAGTAGTTATTAAGGATGAGGGTTTGATGGCTGGTGTTCAGTTTTCCTGCAGGATCAGATAGGGCAGCACTCCCATCCAGCAGGATTAACACTGGGGTGTGCTGTGCCCTGTTTTAAGTGCAGATTCACCATACCCTATGCTCAGCCTGGGCTTTTGCCCTGTGATCCTTAATTCTCACATGGAGTCATGTAATCCTTGAGGTTGGAAAAGCCCTCCCAGACCACTGAGTCCACCCTGTGCTCCCCACCTTGTCACCAGCCCAGAGCACTGGGTGCCACATGCCTTCCTTAGACACTCCAGGAACCTCCCTGACCAGCCCCTTGCAGGAAGAAATTCCTCCTGGTGTCCGACCTGAACCTCCCCTGGCACAGCTTGAGGCTGTTTCCTCTTGTCCTGTTTGGACATGTCACCATGGAAATGCCAGTTTTGAGGCAAAAGGGATTTTTGTCCCATCCAGGAGCAGCACTGCACTGTCCCAGCTGTGTCCCTGTGTCCCTGGGGCTCTGGGCTTCCCCTGCTCATGGGACTGGTCCTTCAGCCCCAGCCAGGGCAGATTCACTGCTCTGCTGTGGAGGTCCATCCACTGCTAATGAGACATGAAAAATTACTGTCACCCTTAAACTTTGGTCTTTAATTGCTCCATTCATGGCTCTCTTTGGATTTTTTCCCTCTATTTAATTATTTAAATGTGTATTGTGACAGAAAAGGGGTCAGCTCTTTCTGCTCCTAACTCTGGACGCATGAGATGCCAAACCAGGGTTGTAGCTGTGTGTGGATTTTGAATGGGATAATTTATTTATAGAGTGACATTGCAGAAACAAAAACTGTTGTGGAGCTGTTGGTGACAAAGCACATTTTTTTCAGCAGGTGCAAATGTAGGTGCACTTCAAGCTGTCCTCCTTCCTCAGCATGCCAGGGACAGAGGCTTTCTGTACTCAAACTCCAGTAGAGAAATGCTCTGGGGAATTTGTTTGAGGGTGGGTTTTGCTGGGGAAAGAGGGTATCTGGGAATAACCTCCTCAAGACAAGAGCCTCCCAGTTCATCAGACCTGCATGAGGCTGAGCTGCTGGGCAATTCTTGATCAAAGGGAATGTGAGTGATACATAACAATTTCAGATGGTTTTCCCTGGTGGAAACCTGCCGGCTGAAGGGAGGGGCCAAGCCCTGCTCTAGGGAGGGATGATGAGCGAGAGGGAAAATCATTTGTCAGGATAAAATGCAGTATAGCATCAAAGTGCTGCCCTGAAAGGGTTTTTGTGAGCAGCAGAGACTCTCACAGTTCTGTGATAGTTTGTTAATGTCACGTCCTTTGGGCGTTTTGCCTTCAGACAGAAAACAAGCCCAGAATTAGAGATCTCTGCTTGTCCCCAGACTGTGCTCTGGCAGTGAGGGTCACTGCAGAGATCCATGGGGACAGGATGATGTGATGGATCTTGGCAGGGCTCCTGACCCTCATGTGGTGTTTTGGAGACAAGGCTGGGCCCGGCCACAAATTGAAGGGGACACTTGGGCTGTTCTGACGAGGTACTGAGTCCTCCCCACAACTGAGCAAGTGCAGATGCTTTGCAGAGGAGCCCTTTGCCTACAATTGACTTGTTTTACAGCTTTTCCAAGAGCAGGGTTTGGTTCAAGTGCAGAATGAGAGGAGGATTGTGGTGGGTATTCTTTCCTGCCTTGATGTTTATTCCTTATGGGGAGGTTTGCCATGCACACGTTTTCAATACCTGTTTACCTGGGGAAGGTGACAGACTGTTGGGACATCCAGTCCCATCCTCTGCAGGGCTGCAAAGCTGCTCCAGTCACCAGGGGATGTAGTGTAGGAGGCTGAGGAAGCAGCAGGAGACAGCCCAGGTGAGCAGTTGTGGTGCTCAGCCTCAGGCTAGATGAGATTCGAGGACCTTGGAACAGCATCTGCACTTCCAAAGAACAGATTCACTGCACATAAAATGCAGAGCAGGCAGGTTAGGAGAGGATGGTTTCAGAAAGGCTCTGTCAAAGCACAGAAACCACATCAAAATAAACAGTGTGTGTGTAAAGGCAGAATTACTGACTTAGGGAGTCATTTAGGGTGGGAAAGACCTCCAAAATCATGGAGTTTAACCTTTGCCACAGCACTGCCAAGCCACCACCAATCCATGTCCCCAAGTGCCACATCACCACGGGCTTTTTAACTCTTCCAGGGACTGTGACTCTTCCCACCACTGCTCTGGGCAGCCTCTGCCAGGGCTTGACAACCTTTTCCATTAAAAAATTTGACTTAATATCCTAACCCTATCCTAACCTAACCCTCCTTAGGGCATCTTGTCCTAAAGATACTTCAGTGGTAAATCAAAGATGCATCGTTTTCACCATTTGTAGCAAATATTTACTGGCACAGAGCCAGGTGGCAAAATACACAATCAGAACAGTTTTCCTGAAGTTCCCTCCTACCAGTTACACTGAATGCACATGGATTAATAAATTGATACTCTGAAGATAATCTGTAATTGAGCTGTCTGGGTAATAAGAAGGCTGAGAGTGCAACTGTTGCACTCAGTAAATAGAGGTGCTTTGCCCAACTGAATATTACACTAAAAATAAGGGGTTTTTTTAGAGGAGTCAGTCACAGAATTCTCAGGGGGAACCTGATTTGAGCTTTTTCCTTAAACTCTTGCAGCTTCCCCAGAGTTACAGAGCAGGTTTGGGCCCCAGGTTTGTTAAATGCACAGAGCAGGTGTTTGTTGTCACTCTTGGGTTGTGTCACTCTGAGGATGTGCCACAGGCAGGGAAATGGAGGCATCAGGAGTAAACACAGTCTGTATTTTCCAAGCCTGTAGAGCAGGTTTGCCACCAAGGGCTCAGGTTTTGGCAGAGCAGGAAGGATTTTCTATTCTCCAAATGGTGCATTTTAACCCATCTGTGGGTTTAAAACCGTGCCTTTATTTGAAACGTTGTGGTTTATGTTTCTGAAAGCTCCCATCAGGGGGACTTTCTATCAAATAGGTATTGAAGATAGTCTGTCTTAAATATTTCATCTCCTGGGTTTTGGTACCACTTTTCACTCTTCATAAACTGACAGCTGCAGCTGCCAGAAAAGCAGCTGATTTTCCATTTTGTCTCCAGCTTTGTTCACAAAACCCCCCCATATCTGCTTCTTTTTCTTGTGCTTTCTAAATAATATTTCACCCTTCCAGCCTCCTCCTTGAGGCTTGATCAGCTGCGTCTCTAACGCTCCTGCTTGAAGATCTATTCCCTGGAAATACTCATGGTTTTTATCTCTAGCCTTGTCCAGAGGCGTTTCTTACCCTGTTAGTGATATTTTCCAAACCCTGGTATTGTTGCTTCATTCAGGGTTGTCAGGATGAATGGGGCTGGAAGGGAGCAGTGTCAGATACAGCAGGGATTCGTTATTTCTGTGCTCCTGAGGGCCTGTTGTTTGTAAATGATGTGATGGATGTCTGGTCTGTGGCATAGCAGACCCTAACGAGGTCATGGGGGGTTTCAAATAAAGTTTTTTGAGTTTGGATCTACAAAAAAACTCTTTTCTCCCTGGTAGTTTGTTTGTACATAAACACTCTTCTGTGCTCTGATCAATTTTATATATATATATATATATATATATTATATATATTATACACACATATACACAAGTCAGCTGCTTGCTTCCATGATCTGCCTGAGAAATGAGATTTAAGAAACTTGAGATCTCTGTCTGCTGATGCTGTAGGTTGACCTCAGGCAAAGAATGCGGGAAGTTTTTGGAAATAGGAAAAAGGGGGAATGGCTTCCCACTGCCAGAGGGCAGGGCTGGATGGGATATTGAGGAGGAATTCCTCCCTGGGAGGGTGGGCAGGCCCTGGCACAGGGTGCCCAGAGCAGCTGTGGCTGCCCCTGGATCCCTGGCAGTGTCCCAGGCCAGGCTGGGCAGGGCTTGGAGCAGCCTGGGACAGTGGAAATTGTCCCTGTCCATGGCACGGGGTGGAACTGGATGGCATTTAAGGTTCCTCCCAACCCAAGCCATCGTTGGATACTGGGATTTTCTTTTCTATTGTTTTAATAACCTCAGGCAAGTAATTTTCTAAGTAATTTTCTGTTTGTTTTGCTCTAAAGGCCAGTGGTGGCTGCTGGCTTTGCTGGAACTCTCCATTGTGGTTGAGTGCAGAGCAGTTTATGGCACATCTGGGCTGTGGGGTAAGGAGGGAGCTGTATTTAATGCCTGCAATGTCCATACGATCATTTGTAGCTGTATATACACCCCCTCACTGCCCTGCTACCTGGGGGATGGTGGAATTTCAGTTCCCTACCCTGAGCTCTGCCCTGTGGCTCTGAAGGGTTTCCTTTGTGGCTCCAAGCTCTCCTTGTGTCACGACTGTCATTTTCTGAAGTGCAGAAAAGCAGCCCCCACGCTGTGCCCACCATCCCCTCACCTCTGACCCACTGCTGCATGGTGGAATTTTGCTAAAGAGATGATGCAGGTGGAACTGTTTAAATTACAGCGTGTCTGGAGAGCAGGGATTTCACTCACATGTCAACAGCTGTAAATCCTGGGTTGAGTTCAAGGTCTGTCAGGCTCCCATTCAGAAATGGGCTGGTTCTGGGAGGAAAAATGGCTCTTAGGGTTTCAGGCACTCTGTGTTGGGTTGTCTTGCTGGGCTCTTACTCCTCTGTACCTATACAAAACCACTCACCCCAAAAGCCTGAGCCAAGTGTTTATTTACTCCTGGCAAAGCTGTTCCTCTGGGGGACACAGGAACCACTGGAGCCCATGGCTTGTGTCCCTGCTCCCCCCGAGAAGCACACACACCTGATGGGGTGATTTCAAACAGTGAGGACAGGCAGGATGGCACTGCTGTCACTCAGACCCAGCCCTGTGTCCCCACGTGTGCTTTGGGGGCTCCTATCAGTACCTGGAATCCAGCAGCACAATGACATCTAATTTTTAGGGGACAAAAGCTGCAGTGGTTTCCGTTAAAATATTTTTCTTCCTAGTGACTGCAATTAATTGATAATAAACTGGTAATTAATGCTGAGAGATTAATTTAAGCTGTGGAATAAGGCTCATAAGGGTTCACCACATAAATATACCAAATTTCCTCCTCTGCCTTGTGCTCTGTCCATTTGTATATTCCCTCCAACTTGTGCTTGTTCCTCCTGTCCATGTGCTGTGATTCCATATGGAGTGCTGAAGTTTCAGTGTTTCATTCAGAAATGAAGTACTTCTATGATGCCTTAGTGCAAACTCCCTTTAAGTTTTAAAGAGTTATAATTTCCTTCAAGTTAGAATAACACGCCAGAAGTCGTGGAATCACTTTGGTAAACAAATGTAAGTGTAGATAAAGCGACCCAACGCACCAGCTAAAAACACTTCCTGGGTGAACTCCCTGGGATGGATTTTATCTCTCTTGCTTTCTGTTTTGACTAAATCTCTAAACCATTTTCCACTGTGACTTGAAATAGGAAAGGGCTGAAGGGTCAGGCTGGAATAACATACAGAGCCCGAGCCCCAGACAGCTGGGAGAGTCACCCATGGCAGAGTTAACCTCTCCTGCTGGATGCTGCTGCTTTTCCAGCTATTTAATCTGTGGTGTTTTCTTACTGAGGGGTCAAACTGAAATGACTTTTGCCTTATACTTTCATCTCATTTTCTGCTCTTGCTCTCCATGTGGGCTGCAAGGTTCAGGAGAGCATCCATGTGTTCTCTCTGAGGAAATAAGCATTTGAACCAGAAGAGAAAGGTCTATCCCTGTCTTAAAATAAATAGATCCTAAGTGCTGTAGAGCAAACCCAGTCAGACTGGGGGACAGGAAGGTTGTGTGTGCTGGAACTCAGTGGCAGGCTGGCTGGCTTGGAGAGGGATTGATGGACAGGACAGGGTCCTTTCTGCTGACATGGAGACAGATTCAGCTGGAAACAGGAGTTTTTCTTACATAGCAAGATCTATAAATCTTTAATCCAAAATTCTGACATGCAAGTTTTGTGAATGGATGGTACCACAAATCCTGGCAGCAGCTGGATCTCTTTGGCAGGCTGGGTCCTCTGGGTGTTGCTCAGGGCACAGCAGGCAGAGTTCCTTCTGCCAGTGGAGACAGTTAGACCCACATACAAATACTGCAGTACTGAACTGGGCTGGACTCAGCAGAGCCCCCCCTTAGAAATGAGCACGATTCCTGTACTGATGATTGAAGCGTTTAAGGGATGAGGGAACAAAGTGAGGCTTTGACTGTGGGAATAAAAATGCAGGGAATGGTTTGGAATTGCTTCCTCTCAGATTTGCAGTGGGTGATGTCTGTTTGTTGGTAAGGAAGCCATCGCTGAGCTGCAGGAATCAGGATGGGCTTGGGAAGAATGGGAATGGGAGTGACACTGCTGCTCTTCTCAAGTGCCACAGGATTGAGCTGAGCTTAAGGGAGTAGGAAACTACTTCAGGCAGTGGCTGCTCATTGTCCTCTGCAGGCCATTTGATCAGCAGAGCTAAAAATATTCCTTGTGGAGCTGGGCTCTGGATCCCTGTCCCTCCCAATCTCCTCCCGTGCCCAGTGAAGCCTGGCAGCATCTCTGATCTGTGATCTCACAGTGGGGGTGCCACTGATTGAGGGTTCCAATCTCTGGCTCACTGAAAATTAAATCATCAGTTCAGTAATCTCCAATCATTTCTTTAGCATGACATTTCTTCTTGCTTTGATAATCAGAAGAAAATCAGCAGCTCCGTGCAGAGGCTGAAATCTCACCAGGCTCTCACAGTACATTTAATCCTACCCAGCTGAGTAAGGGAGAGCAGGTCAGGATGGAAGAAGAGTAGGGATGAGACCAGATTCTCTGTTCTGTGAGAAATTCCATATTTGTCATGATGCTTTTCATGGTGAACATTTCTGTAAAAAGAAATTTCAAAGAATACATTGAGTTTTTTTCCAAGAGGAATTTATTTTTAAGGCAGTGGTCAGTTTTTCATTTTAAAGATCCTGAAACTGTTTAAAGGCATTATTGAAATCGTCACTTGATATTTGATTTTTAATTTTAAAGAACTTTTTCACAGCCAGATTTGTAGTTGAAGGTTCGAATATGGGAAATCACTTTGTGCTTAACTTCACCTCTTATATTCCACTGAAGTAATTGGGATTTAAGCTTGTGCTCCTGTAAATCAGGACCATTAATAATTAAGGAAATAAAAAATAATTATTGAATTAGAAAATCAAAATATACTTGAGCAACAGTTGATGGAAATAATTAAAAATATGAAGACATTTTTGCCAAATGGATATTGAGTGCCTGAAGCACCAGAAATGTTGAGCTTTGTTATAAAACACAGTTGACAACACAAGATCAACTTAGCAAACACTTACTTGTGTCTAGTATTTTGTTAACTCTCTAAATTAAAAAGGAATCCTTTTGCCAAACCCTGCTGGCACTTGAGAATTTGCAGGAAAGGAGAGCAAGATGTACAATTTTTATATTGGTACAGGGAAACCTTTGTAGTACTTTGGATCTGGGATGAGGCTGCTGCTGTTGCTGCTGCTTTGGCTGTGCCTCTCTGGGAGAATCCAGACTTTGCTTTCCTATGATTTGTGCTGGAGATCCAGGGGCAAGCACTAAATTCTGTCCAGTTCCTTCCTCAATTGCTGCAGTGATTCCTTCCTGTAAAGTTAATTGCATCCCATGTAAATATGGCTTAACAGTTTGTCACTCAGGCTCCAAATCTGCAAAAAACTTCACTTAATACAACTTGAAGTCCGACCTAAAGCATGGAAGCTTTTTGAAATGAGTTATGGCAGGCCTGAAGTTGTAGAATATTGGTAAATACTCCCCTTTAGGGTGTATGTAATAACGTTCTGCTGGGTGGAAATGTGTGTTATTGCTCCTGAAGTGCTGCTCTGTGCCAGCACAGCCTAGTCACTTTGAGTGGCACAGGAATTGGCAGCCGTGTTCCCAGAAAGTGGAGGGGCAGATGCTGAGTTCTGAGAGAAGTGGCATAACCTGAGGGATAGCTGGGGCTGTGCCAGAGGAGGTTGAAGTTGGATTCAGGACAAGGCTCTTCCCCCAGAGGGTGCCCAGGGAATGGGCACAGCCCCGAGGCTGCCAGAGCTCCAGGAGCCTTTGGTCAGTGCTCCAGGGATGGGCAGGGTGGGATTGCTGGGGTGTCTGTGCAGGGTCAGGAGCTGGACTGATGATCCTTGTGGGTCAGGATATTCCATAATTCTATGGAGTATCCTGTGATCCTTTTGCACAAGAGCCTGACATCCACAATCCTAGGCTGAGTGACCTGGGAATAGTGATGAGGTTCTTGCCTCCAGGAACCTACACCATCCCTCTTCTGGAGCCTGGGCTACTGGCAGGAATAGCTCAGGGTAGCTTAGGACTGTGAGAGCTCAGGGAGAGCTCTGCTGGTTGCTTAGCAGCTGGGAGCTGCAGTTTGGAGGTGCAGGAGCTGAGCATCCCAGTTCCCTTCCCGCGCTCCGCCTCTGCTGCCAGCCCTTGCTCCAGGAGCCTCCCGTGGGCCAGAGACTCTGCTGCTGGTGTGGGGTAAGCTGTCCCTGCTCATCCATCCATTTCCTGCTGCTGGCAGCCCCTTGCCTGGGATGGTGTGGGATGGGCTGAGAGCAGCTGGTCCTGCACACCCTGGCACGGCAGGGCCGATCCAGCTCTGCCTCCCAGCTGCCTTTAGCTCTTCCTGCCCTCAGCCATGGCAACCAGCCTGCAAAGCTACAGGCCAGCCTTTAAAATGAAATATAATTGAATTAGTGACAGGTTTAGGATTATTTCACAGATCATTTTGTTGTTTGAGTGGTCACGTAGGAATGCAATACCCGGTTTGGTGGCAGAGGCAGATCCAGGATCACAGAGATTTCTCAGGCTGCTGTCCCCTATGTTGGTGACTGAACCTTGAAGGTCACACTGGCAGCTCAGTGAGAGAGCAAGAATCCCTTAATTGAAAAAGATGGAGAAATGGGGAAGACTGACAGCTCCCTGAACAGAATTAGCCTTGCATTCCTGGTTTTATTTTTCTCCTTTAGATAAGAAAATGAAATGACATAATGTGGAAATCCCAAATCATTTATCCTCTGTAGGTGCCTCTTTGTAGGATTGTGAAGTATGGTGATTTCTTATGAACTGAAAGCAGAGTTTATGGACACAGTCACAGTGTGGAGTTGTCTTGAATCGTTGGGACAGAATGTAGCTGGACTGGAGGGTTTATATCTGCAATTGCCTCGCAGGCTTTGGATATTAATGTAAAACTGATGTTTAGAACTTTGCTGATAAAGAAATCAGTGTAAAGGAATTATGATTAGGAATTCAGAGCAGGCCATGCCTTTTGTATCCCAGGGGAGAGGACACCTTGCAGAGCCCTGCCAGCCATGCCCAGCAGGTCAGCATTTACAGCTCTGCCCCCGTTGTGTCCCCCTTACACCACACATCCCCTGCTTTCTGCTCCACTTTCAGGCATCCCTGTGTCACTTCCAGTGCCTGGCACTACCTCTGAGTGCCCGTGTAACCCAGAGCAATCTAATTCCTTGATTCCCCCCACATCCCTGGAAGTGCCCAAGGCCAGGTGGGATGGGAGCAACCTGGGATAGGGGAAGGTGTCCCTGCCCATGGCTGGGGTGGGACTGGATGGGCTTTAAGGGCCCTTCTTTCCCAAACCATTCTGAGATTCTGTGATTAATGACTCTTCATAAAGTGCTTTGACCTGTAAACTGCTGCATTAAACAGCATTTTTTATTGATCATAATAGGTCGTGGAGCATTTAAAAGTCATCATTAGATATTGAAAGCTTCACAAAGCAAACTGTTCTGTGCTGCCACAGTCCCTTCCTTGTCCCCTGGAGCAGTCTGTATCTTGTCTATATTTTAATTGAGGAAATGATATGCACTCAGGAATAAATCTGCAGCTAGAGTTGTTCATCATGGATTGTTTTCTTAATTTAGCTGAAGGTTTGCCTGGGGCACCTGGCAGAAATTTTGCAAGCTTCAATCCTGCCTTCAGATCTCTGGGTTTATATGCTTCTTTCTGTTTGGAATCTAATTTCATGCTGTTTATACAACCACTTGGTGATTTACATTTGTGCAAGGACACCTTGTGTAGGAAAATACTACAAAATCCTTGTAAGACAGGTGGAAGTTAAAGATGTGGATGGGTCTGATGATGCTGGGTCACATCCAAACCTATGGTTAAATAATTAAAACAGGACCACCAACAGCTGGTTTAAGCACGAATGGCTGCTGCAAATTAAAACATGAAAATGTTACTCGGGCTCTTTGATCACTTCCAGCTGTCTCAAGGAGATAGTGCTGTTTGTGCTCAGCTTCCCTGGTGCTGGGAGCTGCTGACTGTGGCTGTCTGTGTTGCAGGGCAGGAGCTGGATCGTGAAGAGGAGCTATGAGGATTTCCGGGTGCTGGACAAGCACCTGCACCTGTGCATCTACGACCGGCGCTTCTCGCAGCTGGCAGAGCTGCCGCGCTCCGACACCCTGAGGGACAGCCCCGAGGTGAGGGCCCTCAGCCCCGGCATGTGGCCAAGGAGACACCTCCAGGAGACCTGCAGTTGGATAGCAGGGACGGTTTCTTCATGGAGAGGGCTGTCAGACGTTGGAAGGGGCTGCCCAGGGCAGTGGTGGAGGCAGCAGCCCTGGGAGTGCTCAGAAGTTGTGTGCCTGTGGCACTTGGGGGCATGGGTTAGTGGTGGGCTTGGAGGTCTTTTCCAGCCTCAGCCATTCATGTATTTCTAGTACAGAGTAATTTTAATGCAGCCTGGGTTACGTTGGAAAATTGGCTACCCCAAATAAAGTCAGTGTGTTCCCCCCCTGATTTCAGAGATCTAAAGGGGAATGGCCTGCACGTTCAGACAATTTAGTTAAGCTCCTGAATCTGGAATGGTAATTGGGTGTCAGAAAAGCAGCTGTGGTACCTTAGATGTGAATTTAGTTTTGTCTTTGGAAACTTTGTCAGTGATGTGGGTATTTCCTGGCTTAGTGTTACCACCTCAACATTCCCAGGAAATCATGCTGTCTTAGGCTGCAGCACTGCAATAGCAATCCCATTTGGAGTGCTAGGCTTCCATTTTAAACTGAGTATTCCTGAAATGTTTTTTAAGTGCATGTGCATTAGTATGTTATTTAAATGGTCTTTAAAAAGCTCTTTTTCCTCAATGAGGTTTTTTTTTTTCTCAAAGAAATACTTTTAATTTCTTGGCTTACTGTCTTCACCTGGAGTATGATGAGCTGAAATTACTTCAGCTTCTCACTGCTGATAATTGAAAGATTTATTCATGTCCCGAAAAGTCTCTTGGAAAGCAGCAGGTGAATCTTGGCTGCATCATTTTGGAGGATGTGGGCACTGAAATTAGTACCCCTTGCATTTTTACAGGGTGTTTGCCATGGAATTTAAGGAGCTGATCATGCAGCCCCATCACTCAACAGAGAGACTGATTTATCATTTGCTTAGGCTTCACACAAGGTATTTCTGAGGAGGATTGGAAGTTTAAATTCCGCAGAAGAATCAATATTCAGGACATTGAATTCTGGTTTAGCTTTAATTATATTTTAGGTATTCCTATCTCTTGCATCCTTACTTGTAACACTGATTTAATTGGACTTTAGAGCATGAGCCTGAAAATCTGCGTTCTGTCTCCAAGAACAGAGGATGTGAAGATGCTGAACAGCTCTGCTGCTCTGTGAAACGTAACTCTGCAGCTGGGGGTTATCTAATCAATATTTTTTATTTTGGATTGGCCACATCAGAACAGGTGTTTGAGGAAAACAATGTTTTAAACAGTCCTACAGATTCTGGGCTACAATGCTGCTTTATACCACTGTCAATTTGAGACTTTGGAAAGACCTCAGTGGTTTCTCTGTAATAAAAACCAGTTTACTGTTGCAGAAGGGACATGGCAAAGTATATTTTTAAACCCCTCTTCTACTGCTTGAAATACTACTCGTTGGCCAGGGGTCAGTTCGAGTTAGCACATTCTTAGGCTTTGCAAGTGTGTGGAAGTGGCAGCCAGGGGTTTGTTCACTGAGTGGTTCTCAGCTTTGGTTGCCTAAGACATGAGTTGTTTGTACGTGAAGTCCACGATGAGCGAAAGACTTTAGATTTAATGTATCTTGACAAGAAAAGTTACGAAAATCTGCATGAATCTTACAAAATGGTAACAAGAACATTATTACTTTCACAGAGAGCGGTCCTTTGAATGACAGAAATACATTTATTTGCAGAAGGGAACGTGTCTCTGTAACTCTTTCCTGTGGCAGTGGGTGATTTCTGGTCTTCCCTAAGCCTGCAGAAGGCTCTCCAGAGGATGGTGCATTAACAGAACCCCTGTGTTTGTTTGTGTCCCAGCTGGTCACGCAGATGCTGATGGCTTACCTGGCTCGGCTCTCCACTATCGCAGGCAACAAGATCAACTGTGGCCCTGCCCTGACATGGATGGAGGTACAGCACAAACCTGGGGTGTTCCTTATTTCCTGACCTTGGAAACACAGCAGGCACACACCTGCTCTTTCCAGACTGAAATTCACTGAAATTCTATCCTGAAAGCTTTATTCCTCTGTTACCGGCACGGAAAAGGTATAGGACACACAGAATCAGAACCAGTATTAAGAGTGTAGAGTTTTTTTCCTTATTACCTGGATTTTGTCTCTCAGGAACATACTGTCCTGCTGATACTCACAAATGGAGGAGGTGGCAGTCCCAGTGGGCTGCCTGGGAATGCCAGGTTCAGGGCTGAATCTGCCAGTGTTGGGTTCCAGAAGGATCACTTACTTCAAAGCTCACTTATTCCTGCTCTCCTTTTTGCCAAGACAATACAGCAAGTGTGGCACATTTCTAAAACTCATCTGTCTCTGTTACGGTGTTTCCCTGGTCTCTTGGAGTTTTGTTAATCATTTTTCCCTGTGGCAGCTCCAAACCCAGTAAATACTCCATGCTCCTGTTGTCTCCCCTGCAGACAGAGGCAGCCTTGTGCTTGCAGTGGCACAGTTCATGTGTTGTGAACTGCAGCTGCAGCTCTGCTTTCAGGTTTAGTGGTCTTGTAGCCTTTAAACAATAGCCCTTACTGGGGAGGAGGGCAGAGAATGCTGATGAGTGTCCAGCTGTCCCTGCTCAGGCTGGCTGCAGACGTGTGGCTTTCCATCGCTGCACACCAGGAATAGAAGCAGCTATTAATAGACTGTTGCTGCCCCTTTTTAAATGGTTCTGATAAAGATTGAGTCTGTTTTCCTGCACTTTTCCCCACTGATATCCTTCTCACCCTGAAATCCTTTGGGATGAGAAAAATCTTAGAAAGTGGCAAAGGGAGGGAGGAAGTTGTAGAGAGAAATAAGATGTAGGAGTCACAGCAACACAGTGGGCCTGGAGATGAGAGCAAACCCAGTGCACATGCAGTGCAGAATAGCCTTTGTGACTCACTGGGAATCCGACAGAATTTTACACAGAAATCTGGGAGTTTTGGAAGTAGGCTGCAAGGGGGCTGGATGTTTTCTTTTAAAAAAATAAATAAAAGGGTGGGAGAAAATGGAAAGCAACATTAGTTTTTGATTTGACAGCATTTCCTCCTACCCTCAGTACCTCAAGCATTAATTCCACCTTGTAGAGGATTTTTTTAGCACCTCTGTATTGCCATGGAAAACCATCCTGATTTGGTGTTAAAGGGAGGTACAGACCCTCACTGTGTGTTACTGTTTGTTCACAAAGATGCACCAACCCAGCATTTCTCTCCTCAGTGGATGGGCACACCATGGAACCCCCGTGCCAGGAGTTGCTCTGTTTGTGCTGTGCCCCCTCTCCTGGGGCCCAGGGCTGGGCTGTCTCTCTCAATCAGCTTGAAGCCTCTGCACCACTAAAATGCCTCCTCACTTGGCCTCAGCCACCTCACAGTCTCCTGTGCTCTTTGTTTCAGATTGATAACAAGGGGAATCACCTGCTGGTCCACGAGGAATCATCTATTAACGTCCCTGCTATTGCTGCTGCCCATGTCATTAAGAGATACATTGCTCAAGCAGCAGATGAACTGTCCTTTGAGGTAAATAAAGCACTTGCATTCCTTGTTGTCAGCTACAGATGAGAGTAATCTGTTTGTCTTGCCTGTGTGCCCATCAGGAATATGACCAGACACTTCCACAATGTTTTGTGAGGTGAAGCTTGGAAGATTGAGTTAAACATTTGATCTGCAGTGAGTTGGATATGGGCAAATGTTCAGTCATCTTTAAAATACAGCTTTACTTGGCATTAGTATCTTCCAATTAACCAGCTCCTGCCAGTTCCTCTGGCAGTTGCACAAGCAGCTGACTGGGGTTTGCTCCCCAGTTCTGAAGAACATCCTCAGTGTTCTGCTCTTGTGGTGGCAGCAGTTTCCTTTGTGGACATTTGCTTTGCTCTTGGTTCACTGTTCCCTGGAGGAAATCATTTCCCCACGTCTCAGTCATCCCTGTCTGCAAACTGGGGACGTGTTATCTTTTCTGTAAAACACGATCCATCAGTGTAAAATATCTGGTGAAAGTTGGGCATTACTGGCATGAATTTTTGCCCTACCTACCTACAGTATTTATTTAGGTTCTGCCCCTTCTCATTTTCTGCAATAGAGGCCACACAGAGCTTGATTCAAACCAAGCCAAATTTAGTATTGATTATACTGATTTCCTTTTGAACTAGTGCATAGTCCCATTTTTGTGGGAATGAGCAAAGCTTCAAAAAACCTGTCTGCTGTCCTTGGCCATTTTCCATCCCATTACTGTAGCACCACCTCTCCTCTGTTCATTTCCTAACCTGGGCAGCTCATCTAGGGCAGTTTTGGAGCTGCAAAGGCAGCTCTTCCCTCTGTTGTGGGAGGGAACAAGGAACATCAGTGCCTACAGACATGTGCATAGGACAGGTAGTAAAAATCAGTCCAGCTACTTGAGCAGATTTTCCCAGGTGTTTGACACCATCACTGCAGTCTAATCAGAATCCTTCTGTACCCCTTGCTGGGCAGCCTGCTGCTCTTCAGGCCCTTTTCCTTAGGAACAGTTGGATCCTGTGTGCTGGATAATCCAGGAACTCTTCCACCTCACCTCCAGCTCAGCTTTGCAAAGACACATGCGCAACTGCTCTAGAGTTTTGCTGTTTGTTGGAGTGCTGAGACTGTGGTTATTGGAGCTGTGCTCTCCTCCTGGCTGTGACTGATGCTGTCACCTTTTGCAGGTGGGGGACATCGTGTCTGTCATCGACATGCCACCAAAGGAGCTGACCTCGTGGTGGAGAGGGAAACACGGGTTCCAGGTAGGCACCAGCACAGCCATGGCACTGGGACTGTCCAAGCAGAATCTACCTCAGTGCTGTGTTCCTGAAGCTGCCATGACTGCTCAGGGTGGCTCTGGGGGTGAGCAGGGTGTCCCTGGTGTCAGGGGACTCCCCTTCTCTCTGGGCTGGGACTGGAGCAGACATGGGGTCTTCACTGCAAGTTTCCTTCCTCCCTCACCACGGGAAGAAGGGCAGGCCATGGCCTGTGATGGACAGCTGGCCTGATGGCAGTGGAAGCTTGTGCTGCACCCCCTTCAAGGCAGCTGACACTGTTACTCACATCATCCCCTTCTTTCCAGTAGCTAAAACCAGATCAGGCAGAACATGGAGGATTTGGAGAATTCCAGCTGATGAGACAGTGCTGCTGACTTTGACAACCCACCCATCCATGTCTGTGTTTATTGTGTGGTGCCAGTGTTGCTGGTCCCTGTAAATGTCACAGCACAGAGGTGGAGACTGAATTTTCAAAGTCCTAAGCATACGTGGGGATTAGGTACCAATTAGGTTGAAATGGCACTGTCCTTCTAAGGAAGTTTTAGTCCTTTAGATTTTGCCATTAGGAAATGTAAAAGCTTTAAAAGCCTCTTTTAACCAAGCAAACCCCAGAGCCACTGGGGGTTGGTTGAGGGGACTGACTTGTGCCATCTCACATTTCAGCTGCTCTCAGCTATAGGGATTTCCATCTTCAGCTGCTCTCTGTGCGTGTGTGGGATGAGAAGCTTGCTCTGCAGAGGCTCAGGATTGACCAGACACTTGTGTGATTTGGCATGGAAAGTCTTCTCAAGGCTCCTCAGGTTTTCCCTGACAGACCTTTCCGTGCCAGACCCAGCCTGTGGCCTGGCTGTTGTCAATGCCCAGCAGTTGGATCTCCCAATCCCAGCTGGATGCAGTGTAGTTACACAATCCCAGTGCTGTCTACTCAGCCAGGGCACGTGAGACACAGCCTTTGTTGGTTTTGTGTCAGGTATGGGAGTTCAGGTGACATCTCATTTGTAAAATCAGAGCAGCACAGACATCGAATACCTGCTTTGAAATTTCATTTGTTTCCACAATCAACACACTACTTGAGTCACTACTTAAACAAACTTCTGCTTCTGAACTGTGTTGTAGCTTTTCTGGACTTGTGTTCTAATCTTAGAAGCCTTAAAGCTGAGTATGCTGTACTGTCTTAGAATCACAGAATGGCTTGGGGTGGAAGGGACCTCAGGCATCAGTTCCAACCCTCAATTAATTAAGTGCTGTAATACTGCTTGGAGTGACCCACCTATGCCATGATTAATTTCTGAGTGAATCAATAAAGCAAAATGAAGCTACTCTGTGTCTGTGCCTGAGTGTGGACACTTTGCACAGGGTTTGAATCCCTGTGTGGGATGTAGATCCCATTATTCAGTGTGGGCTCCCTGCTTGCCATCAGGCTGGCTGACACTGGGGCCGGGTCTGCAGAAGGGCACTGCTGATTAAAGACACATAAGCAAGGTCCCCCTTCTGCAGTTTGTCACAGCTTTGTGCCTCTCAGATCACAGCTATCCTGTTGTGCTTTCCCAGCATAAAAATATGGTAATGAGCAAACTGCCTGAAAAGGGGGTGTTCTGTGTCCCTACACAGTCAGGCTCCTGACACAAACACTATGAGCAGCTGGAGCAGTACAGCATCATATTCTGTCTTATCAGAAAATTAGGGGTGGAATAATCTTGTGTCCTTAATGACAAGCAGGAGTGGTCCCAGTGTGGTCAAGTGACAGCCACACACACTGTGGAGATACAGCTCTGTGTTCCCACAGCTCTGGGAGCTGTGTTTGCTCAAAGTCAACCTGTGTGTCAAGTTTAAGGCTCATCAGCTTTAAATATACAGAAAATGTATGTTTCCTGATGGAATGAAGTCTTTTGATGATACGAGTAGTGAGAATTCAGAGAAAGGGAATTTATCTCTGGTGTTGCTGCCTGCATCAGACCTAGAGATGAGTTACAGGCAGAAGGGTCCTTGGTGGATGCTCAGAAAGACTGTGTAGGTGAAGAATATTGTTGCAGCAAGAGGTGTAGGGACAGATGTAGTTGTGCAGCCTCTAAAGCACTTGTTAGAGGCACACAGTTCTGTTCCTGTTTAGGAACATAGCAATCTGTTGATCCAGTAATTTGAATTAATAAAATAAATCAACAGAGCCCCTCTTGCAGGATAGTTGTGATTCTGAGAGCAGATAAAAGGAAGAGGTCCTGCCACCAAATGTTTGGACAGCTTGTCCTGTTATTTCTTGGGTTTTTTGCTTCATGTTAGGGAAGGAGAAGAGTTTTATCAACCTAGCACAGCTCCCATTATTAATCAGGTCTTGACAGGAGGAGAACAAGAACAGGGGAAAAAATTTCTTGTTTTGTTGAAAAGGGAAAAAATTACTTCTTGACTTTAAGCAACTCCCCTGTTTTTGTGCATTTGAAGTGGCTGTGAGTTGTGTGTGCCCAGGCAGAAGTGCCTTCACTCCTGCCTGTCCTGCATCCCTTGGGATAACAGGAGGGCTGTGCTGAGGAACTGGAGGCAGCTCTGCAGACCTGAGCCAAAAACCAGCTCTGCCAGGCTGCAGGCACCTGCAGCTGGCATTCAGCATGGCACTCAGAGTGTTCCTGCCAGCCAGAGCTGTCCTTCAGGGATGACTCAATGGGTTTGTATCCATCACACTTCCCTGGCACGGTGCCTGTGCACTCTGCATACCTGAGCTCATGACTGCATTGCAACACACCTCGTCCTGTGTGAACAGAACAGCCCACGAGGCTTCTTCCCATTTGCTCTGCTTAAAGTGAAATGATTTTTAAGACATTTTTCTTCAAGCCTTTTTCTCTTCCAATGCCCTCAGTGTGAGTCAGTGCTTTCTCTGTAAGATTGTTACCTAAATTACAGCCACCTCCACATTAACAGCCTTCAGCTCTCTTTGTTCTGCTCTGCTTTTGCTTCATGCTTTGTCTTTTCAGTCAGTAGCTCTGTGCCAGGAAACTGAGTCATTTGGGACAGGCCCTAGTTTGATGCACAACTGCCTTTGGTTGTCCTGAATGATTCTGGTTTTTGGGAATAGTTTCCTGAGGTGCAGAGCTACCCCACAGTGTGCACTGCTGGAGAGGTGACAACACCAGGGTGTGCAACCAGGGGACTGGGCTGATTTTAATCAGACTGTGATTGTAGCAGCTTCAGCTGGGTGTGAGACTGCAGGTCCCAGTTCCACAGAATCCCAGGGTGGGTTGGAAGGAACCTTAGGGTTCATCCAGTGCCAGGGCAGGGACACCCTTTCCACTGTCCCAGGCTGCTCCAAGCCCCATCCAGCCTGGCCTGGGACATGCCAGGGATCCAGGGGCAGCCACAACTGCTCTGTGCCAGGGCCTGCCCACCCTCACAGGGAAGAAGTTATTCCCAATTTCCAATCTGAATCCCATCCATCCCTGCCCTCTGGCAGTGGGAAGCCACTCCTTGTGTCCTGTCATTCATCCTTTGTCCAAAGTCCCTCTCCAGCTCTCTGGTTTCCCAAAGTGCCACTGGCACACCAGTCAGGAATGGATAATCAACAAGTACCATCCCCCACAGACTTTTTTTTTGTGAATTAAAGAAATCAAAATAGTTTTGTGGCCCAGGTGTTCAAGTGTCTTTAAGAGGAGCTCTGGGTAAGAGGAGTTACCATCCTGTTCCTCCTGTTAGTGGTACCCTAAAGTGGAATAGCACATCAGCAGGGAATGAGTGAGGGTGGCCTGCTCTTTGTGTAGTGACTTGGAAAAGAGTGAAGATTCTGCTCAGGAAGGCCAAACAGGCCATGACAAATTGAAGTTTCCCTGTCACGTTTTGCTAGATTGTTATCTGATTTAAACAGAAAAGAGAAGACTTTTTGACTGAAATTGAATCCACACTTTAGATTATGTCAAACTCAAAAACCCAATCCAAATGTCTCAAACATTGTTTCATTTGCCATTTACATTGCTGGTACTTCCTCATTTGTTTGAATTCCCTCCTCATAAACTGAAAAATAACATTGTTACTCTGACTTTTCCCCTTAAAGCCTCTTGTGTCCTCCAGTTTTAGCAGCCACTGGTATAGAAGTGGAAAGATAAAGCTGCAGTAGGTGTTGCAGAACTGTTCTCATACACAGCAGCCTGTAACTTCCTCCTCTGCTGAAGGTCTGTAGTGATATATTTAACCTTTAGATGACCTTTCATTTATCTAATTATATACTACCATGGCTATTAATTTTCCTATGTTGCCAAGTCTTTTAATCCTGGGTCAAGCTCTAATAGTGCCTTGCTACATCTGTTGAGATTAACTCTTGGACTAAACTCATTTATTTATACAAAATCATGGAAAACTTCCCATGAGAGGAGAAGTAGCATCTTTTAAGTGGGTGGGAATGAGGCACAAGTTGTGGATTATAACCCCAATGAGGATCTCCTGGGGATCTTGCAAGAAAAGTTAGAATAAGTAAGTCTTAAATTGTCGTTAATTTCTAGTGGTGACTTAACATCAGGGAGCCAACACAATTCTTTGCCCCTAAAAAAAAAATCCATTTTAATTAGTGGTGTGAACATGGCAAAAGTGATACATGGACAGCAGGTAGAATGTTTGATTTGTGAAAGTTCTGGGATGTCTGGAAGCAGTGACATAACCATCCAGGGTCTTTAATTTCTGAATTCCAGGTTAGTGTGTTGTACAGTACATCCAGAACAGGAGAAATAGTGTGTTAACAGTCAAAGGCAAATGGATTTTGATCTCATGTCCAGCATTTAATCAAATGTTCAACAGTGTGGGATCTGGGTTTGGGTTTAGATCCAGATTTAGATGATTAATTGAAGGTTGAAGTTCCAGGACTTTAGTTTTCTTTACACAGACAATGTGGGCAATTACTGAAAATGGAAGAAACTTCATCAGTCCAGCTGTGGAGTTTCCCAGATAATGTCTGTGTGGTGGGCTGAGATTTCCCCTTGTTTTTTCCTTTTTTCCTGATTTAAAAATTGCCTCCTGTATCTCTCACATAAGAAAAGTCCAGCAGAGAATCTCAGCTACAGTGAAGTGTTAAGGCTGGGGCTGTTCAGCCTGGGGAAGAGAAGTTTGTGTGGAGACCTCAGAGCACCTTGCAGTGTCTGAGGGGGCTACAAGGAAGGTGGAGAGGGACATCTGGAACTGATGTGATTGGACAAGGAGGAATGGTTCAAAATGAAAAAAGGGAAATTTAGGTTGGATATAAGGAGGAAATTCCTCCCTGTGAGAGTGGGCAGGCCCTGGCACAGGGTGCCCAGAGCAGCTGTGGCTGCCCCTGGATCCCTGGCAGTGTCCAAGGCCAGGCTGGATGGGGCTTGGAGCAGCCTGGGACAGTGGGAGGTGTCAGGGGTAGAACTGGATGAAGGGACCCTAAGAACCCTTCCAACCCAACCCATCCTGGGATTCCATGATTTAAAGCCCTGAAGTGTCCTTTGTTTAGATACCACACTCAGTGTCTGTGCCACTCCGCCTGTTCCTTGGCATCTCCCAGCAGAGCAGATCCCTGAGCCCTGAGCTGCAGAGCAGGCTCTCTGCATGGGGAGCTGCTGTTCATGCTCATTTTCTCATGTTCTTTGGCACATTCCTGTCTGTAAACTGCTCCAAAATCCCCACTGTGTTCCATAACTCCAGGATACCCTGTTCTTGCAGAGCTGGCACACCCAGCTGGGGGAGTGGCTGGTGCAGCTGTACCTCCTGTTGGGTTTTGGGTGGGTTCTGTGAGTCACTGGTGATGCCCAGGGCAGGCCCAGTGACAGGCAAGCCTGGCTCAGGGCCCGGGTGCTGCTGGCCCAGAGTGCTGCTCCTGCAGATACTGCCCTGGGCTCTGAGTCCTGTCAGCAGTCTGATTCCAGGTCTGTGACACCGTGTGATGGGTGACAGCTTGTCCTTGTGGTTGGGCAGAACACTGCCCTGCTGCATGCTGGGGGTGTGGAAGAGGAAGGTGTGTGCTCTGATGACTTTTGCTTCCTTTGGGGAATTTGCAATAACTTCAGTCCGGACACCCCACACGTGACACTGCCACCAAAATAAACTTGGAGTTGGAAGGAGATCAGTCTTTTTCCATGGGAATTGTCTAAGATGAATTAATAGAGGAGGGACTGTCTGCCAGGCTTGGTGCTGACTGCCCTCTGCCTCCAGAGGATTTCATGGATGTGCCAACATGACTGCCACAGTCCTGGCTCAGTTCTGTTCAGATGAGCTCAGGGCCCATCCATTGGCTCTTCCCCTCATGTTCCTGTGGTGTTTGAGCAGGCTTGGTGCTTCCAGCTGTGCCAGTCATGGCACTGGGAATCCTGCCCTGCCTCAGATGAGGAGTCTGGGGAGGTGCTGGTGCCTGAGTTGCATCTCACAATACAGGAGCTGTGCTGGGTGAGAAACACAGAGAAGAGGTGGGGAAAGATGGACCATGGATTAAAGTTACCAAAGGTCTGCTCTGGTCTTTTACCTGGGATGAAAGCAAGAAGAAAGATGCTGGGAAATAAGAGAGAAGGTGGGGATGCAAGGAAGTGCCAAATTCCTCTCTGGTCACAGCTTAGTCTGAATCTTCGAACAGGGAAAGGGAAATAATTTCACTTCTCCCCAGATATGGCAGCCCCTCTTGAGTGGCATGGGAATGTCTGCAGGCACATCCTACTCCAAGAAAACATTAGGATCCTTCCCATAGCCTTTAACCTTTATGGTGGTTTAGAGGGACTCTCCAGCCTTTCTGCCTTTGAGGGGCTGCAGGGAGAAATGCTGAGTTAAAGGTCAGTGCAGGGACACTGCAGATCAACATTTAAAGTTAATCACTCCAGGACCTTGCAGTGCCTCGGGCTCTCAGGTTGTTCTCTCTCAGGGTGCTGGCAGCAGGGCAGAACCTGCAGTTGTCAATGGCTGCTGGTCATTTGATACTGGATAATGTCAGGGAGCATCAGGCAAGGGGAGTTGAGAGGAGATGTTGAACAGTTCAGATCATAACACTCCCTTTCCTCTTTGTGTTTTACTCCAGGTTGGATTCTTTCCCAGTGAATGTGTTGAACTCATCAACGACAAAGTCCCTCAGTCTGTGACCAATTCGGTGCCAAAACCAGGTGTGTAAATCAGCTTTTCTTGATGCAGTGAACTGGACTGGAGCTCTCTTTGTGTGTTCCATGTTTAATTCCTCTTTCACGTGTGTCCTGAGTGTTGATCATCCCCTGCACGTCCTTATGCCCCTCTCTGTGTGTCCATCACCCACACGTTGCCCCTCTCTGGGGAGTTCCCACTGTTGAATGTCTTCCACCTGCTCTACAGACCTGTGTCAGTGTCCACCTCCTGCCTGACTTGAAGGATTTAAGCCTATCAGAATTTCAAGATACTTTGAGCAGTCTGTAATGAGAGATTCCATGCAACATCCCAGTTCTGGGTGATCAAGGGAATGTTGTGTGTCAAGATTTTTTATAGAGAACAGAGATGAGCGGGAATGTTTGTGTTGATCAGATGAAATGGATCACCTTGGTACTGGAAGGTTCTTTCTGCTTGAGGATAAATGGAGGGAGCTGGATGTAACAGAATTGGAATGCTGTGTGCTCTGGGTATGTGGCTTCATCATCTTCCTCCTGCCTTGTGGACAGTTCTGCATTGTAGGAAAAACAGGCAAATTAATCCAAAGTTTGCTGAAGGAAGGAAAAATAAATAGAGAATGGGATTTTGGATCTGACTCTGCTGTCAACCTTCCCAACCTTTCAGTGTGTTCTGGAAGTGATTGGCGTTAAGTGTGCTGGCATAACTGGAGATCTCTGTAAAATTTACTGGTGGGGAAGCTGATTTTTTTTTTTTAATCTCTATATTCATATAGATAAAGCTATTTCTATATGTTTTTAGTATTGAGAAGAAGTTTGAATGTTCCATTCTTTCTAAAAATGTTTAGAAGCTGGGAAGTGGAGTTGGTGTTGAACTGGTATTCTTCTCATCCCTTTTCTCTATTTTAATGATGTTCCTTATCTTGGCAGATTGCTGACTTGATACTTTAAAACAAATACACACGATTCAAAAGCTTGACTTTTACTAAGGGAAATAACAACATTTTATCAGCCCAGAGCTCTGGAGTTTGGTGGAAAGTCGTGGCTAGCCCAAGCTGTGAGTGCTCTGCACTGTGAGTGATCTGTGTGCTTTGGAGAGCTGGCAGGTCAGGGCAGGGGTGTCATCAGCCATTGGCATTCCAGCCTCTGACATTCCTGGGAATATGCACTTGGAATCAGAGGCACAGGGATGAGTGTTCCCTGGATCCAGGACCTGCCTGTGCCCAGTCACTGCTCCATCAGCTGGAGCAGGAAGGGCAGCTCTCAGCCTGAACACAGCACGTGTTGATTTTAAATGGGACTCGGGCAATTCAGTGTGCTGAGCTGCTGGAGCAGTGTCTGTTTTAGGGAGAGATAATGGAGCAGAAGGGATGAATAGATTCTATTTGGCTTCAACAACACGCTGGGGAGTAGATTTCCCCCTTCAGCCCCGGGAAATGTTTGGTATAAAGTTGGCACCACAAGCCCACATCCCATGAAAAGCAATAAGTTGGGAGATACTGCCCGGTCACAAGGGTGTCCCCTGATGGGGGTGTCCCCTGAGCTCTCCTGATGGTTGTTCTGTGGGTACACTGAAAGGCTCCTCTAGGAGACTCTATGAGCTTTGAGATGTAAGGGATGGTGCAGCTGCCCTGTCATCCTGCCCCTCCTCTGCACACAGAATTCCTGATGCCACTCCTTTGGGCACCTTGGGAAGTGACAGCACTTGTGTGATGTTGGCAGGAGTCTGGAATTCCTTCCTTGGACACTGCAAAAGCTGGTGGGAGAGGGGTCAGGGAGGAGGTTCCTGTAGGTAGGGAATGCTGGATGTGGTGCTGGAGGACTCCAGGAACTCTGGCGGGATGAAAGGTGCTGTGTGAGGTGGGTGAGAAGAGGAAGGCAGGAAGGAGTTCCAGTTCCAGGTGTGCCAGCCCAGGGAGGTGGCCCTGGGCAGGACTGAGGTGCTGGAGCACCCTGGGTGCTGCCAAACAGGAAACGGGCTCTTCCCAAGGCTCCCTGCAGAGCTGGCTGGCAATGGCATTGCTGGGATAATGCACTTTCCTCGCCCATATTCCTGCTTTTTGTGTTTTCCAGTGCAGGCCTTATGCACACAGGGTATTTCTCATGCATTTAAATATCCACATTAATTACTTTTCTCCCTATACCTGTACTTAAAACATCAGTTTGGCTGCCCCCAAGGAAAAGAGACTTTCCTAAAAAGTGTCTCTTGGAGCTGTTGTCCTCACTTGACATTAGCAGGGTATTTCGTCTTGAATTAATGTGAAGTTTCAGATTTGGCCTTGACGAGCTGCACTTATCAACAGGCCAACTTTGATTTCTTTAATCAAAATATGATGTGTGGAGCATCCAGGACATTGTGTATGTGCAGAGTAAAGCTCTTTGCCATGAAGGAATTTCCAATCACAGAACTCCTCATGCTGCTTAATTGTCCCTGGATCTGGCTGAGCTGAGGAACCTAATGAAAAGCAGATGGAAAGCAGGGAACTTCCTGCCCTGGGTTTTTATTTTTATTTATAATTAGAGGGTTTGATATGCACAAGGGTTGGGGACAGCATTTTAATGGAGCCATAAAGTATTGCAGTGGTCTCTAATGCAGGGCAGTGGCTGCAGTTCCATGGAGATGAAACACAGGGAAGGGCAGAGGAGGGTTGGGATTGAGGGCAAACTCTGCTTTTGGAAACAATATTTTCATGGACTGTGGCAGGACGTGCTTTGTACCAGCAGCAATGGAGCCAGGGCCTGGGATGAATGATGGAAAAGGGACCATACAGAGAAACTGGCCTTTTTAATCACTTCTGAATAGTCTGAGTCATAGGAAAGAACATCAGTTTTGTCTCAGGTCACCTCTCCAATATATTTGACAATAAAGTTTGGAGTCAGGAGAGGAAAGGTACCTGTTGAGAGGTATTTTCCCTCCTGTGTTGGATTAAGCCTGTGCCCTCTTTTTTTTCATGTTCAGTCCTGTAACAAAATGGGGTTTTTTACCTAGCTGGGATGCATATGCTTTCCCGACTATTACTATTTATGTAAAAAACCCTATGGAGATGTAGGAAGGTTCTGTGGGCTCATCAAATCCCACATTTCTTGAGCACTTTCCTTTTCTCTAAATTCTCCCAGTATTCTTAGTGGGATGCAATACTCTAATGATAATTTTTTTAGACTAAAATATTATATTGGATTGATATCTACTATTCCATAGTTAATATTATCAGTTTAGCTGAATTTCAATGCCAGAATAGATGGAATTAGCTCATATCCATAAGCATATTTAGAGATCCAGGATAGTGGCTGCATTTGAATTTCAGATATTCAGAGAGAAGTGAGTCTTTTCAATATTCAGTGCTGCTCAGAAGGAAAAGTGTGAATAGCTGCTCTGGATTTTCCTTCTAAGTGAACATTTGTGAATTGCCTGAACTTCTTGGCTGTGCTGACTCTTCTCATCCCTCTCTGTCCATTTCTGGTTTTGGGAGCAGTGTGTTTATGTCCATGTGTGTTTGTGTTGTCCCCACTGCTCAGTCACAGGCAGTGTTTCACCTCTCTCTTTCAGTCCCTTTCTTCCTCTGAATTCTGGATATTCGTAGTTTAGCAGTATTTTAACCCACATCTCACACCTTACCTCACACCTGCAGTTTGGTTTTGTCTTTTCCTAACAAGCAGCATCTTCCTGTAACCCAACTTGGCTGCAGAGGCCCTGGCAGGGTCATTTTGGGGAAGGTTTCACACTTGGTCTTTGCTGAGGAACAGCTGCTTTCAGTGGGGAAACACAGAATTAAGCTGCAGTTTGCAGGGGGACAGTTAGAGCTGAAGAGGAGATGGGGATTAGAAGGTAATGTTTCTCTTTTTTTCCCTCCCCCCCCAAGATAAACATTTTTAAACCCTCAAGGGTCATTCTCACAAAGAGTGTATAACTCAGCAGCTCTGCCCAACTTTATGGAGGAGTTTTCAAATTCCTGTCTCATCCATTTAATTAATGTTTGAGAGGTGAAGGTGCTTTAATGAGACACAGCATTGAAAGGTTCCTTGTCAGTATTACAGGCTGCTGTGAATGACTGATTTTCTTTTTAAAACATCAATAACAGATTGATCTGGGTCAGCGTACCAAATACAAACAATCCACTGAATTTTAGGATGATTGAAATTTAGCTCTGCATCAGGCAACAGGCTCTTCCCTGACCTTCTGCAGGCTCTGGTCAGTGCTGGAGAAACTAATTTTAACTGCAAAAATGCAAACAGAGACACACTCACTGAGCTGTTGTAATCACAACAAGGCCATGCCTGGTTTGAAACAGGCTCATTTCTAACCCCTGGATAAAAAAAAAATTGTGGTCAGTTTTTTATTTTAATAAAAATCAGAAAGAAGGAAGTGCAAATACAGTTTAAATTCTGCAGATGTCCAGGCTGAGCAGCCATTTCACACTGATAAGAGCATCATGTCTTAATTAGTGCATTTACAAAGAAGACAGGGGAAGTGAAAGTGTACATAATTAGTCCCAGACTTGTTAATCTGAAGTAAACAAAGCCGTTGTTTGGTGTCCATGCCAGTGTCTCATTAAAGCTGAATTAAATGGAAACTGAGCCAAAGCAGGTCTCCATTTCCAGGGGGAAGCAGGGAGGGGCTGAGCACCCAAAGCTGCCCAGCTCAAGCTGCTGCTGAGAGAGGAGCTGCTTCCAGCCCTGCCCAGCCTCAGGACCAGCGCCCTGCAGGGAATCCAGTTCCCTTGGGCAGGGGACTGGGAGGAAAGGAGGCAGTGGAGAGGGGCAGCTCGCTGGGAGAACCTGGGGAGGGGCTGCAGGGGCTCTCCAAGCTCTGAAAGGCAGCACAGGCTCCAGCAGCTCCAGCCTGCTGGGGAATCTTAGGCTGGAAAGGTCCCACCATTCCCCAGCACTGCTCACCTCCTGACCATGTGCCACAGCCATTCCCCAGACTCTTCCATCCAGAACACAAGGGTGGGCTGGGGCACAGCTGGGCCTGCCTCCTCTGCAGTTCACGATTTTCAGGAAGAACACAACAGCAAAACACAGCTCTGGGACAATTACTCTGCTTTTTGCACAGGGTGAAGTCTAAGAGCAGCTTCTGCTTTAGTACCAGTGGAAGTGAAGGAAAATTCAATGTATAACAAAATTCAATATATAACAAAATTCAATATATAACAAACCCTGTGCTATTTGGCAGGACAGTGATGTGCCTTGTGCTGAAAGGTCAAACATGCAAAATGTTGGGGTTTTTTGAGCTGGGACACAGGTGGGAATTCCTGGATCCTATTGAATTTCCCAAGTGTTTAGCACCAAATAATTTGAAGGATTGGGTTTGTTGTATTGTGCTATTCATAGCCCAGCTGAGCTTTTTGTGAAATGAGCCCATTTTCAGTGTGAGCATATTTTAACCATCTGCTTTCTGTTTTGCTTTTTCCCTTTTTTTTATTTCTCCCTTCCCAGTCTCCCCTGCCCATGGAGCCCGTCCTGCATCCTGGAGCTACTTCCCCCCTTGTATGTCTTCATTTATTCCTTTGTCCTTCTTTTATTCTTGCCTTGTTTCTCTGTCTCCTTTTTCTTTCCTCCTTCTTCTGCACATGCAGGTCAGTAGCACTGATGCCCTGAAGGATATTTTGAGGAAACCAAAACAAACCTTTGTTCTAAGGTGCTTTTTTAAAAGATATTTGGACATAAAATAATACAGCAGGGAAAGAACAAAGCTGATTATAGCTCTTTTCTGGGGGTGATAGAATCATTTTAAATCCATAAAAATATTGAAAAGATAAAAAAGAAAGAAATTAAGTGCCAGATGACCAGGAACGAATGTCAGCATGAAAGAAAAAGAAGATAAAAATGGGTGATGGGGAGGAATTAAACATAGTTCTCAAAGTTTGTTAGAACATGGCAACCTTCAGAAGCCAAAATTCCTTTTTTTTTTTCCTTTTTTTTTTTAAATGAGGGAATGGTATTTGTGCTTAATATCTGACAATTGCCCAAACCAAACTAATATGTGGCTTGTTTATTCAGAGTGCTGGTTCACGTTGCCATGGTCTGTTTTAGATCCTGCTGGTGCTGGTCTAAACCTCACAGCAATAACCTGGTGTCAATAAAACCTGGGACTGGTCATGTAGATTTATCATTTATACAGCAAATGCCTCACTTGCACAAATCAGCTCCCCCTGGGATGTTGTTTGAATTCCCTAAGTCTGAAAACTTGATATGCAAATACTGTAAAGAGATAATTATAATATATATAATATTCATGTAAAATACACAGCTATATTCTTTACCCACACACCCACTGCCAGCCTGCTGGCACAGACTGTGCTGGTGTCCCTGTGGAGTGGGGAGCAGGCAGTGCCCCCATTCCCAGGGCTCCCTCCAGGACAAGAAAGCGTCTTCCTGGCTGGAAGAAGCTTTCCTGGTTTCCTGAGCATGTGCCAACAGGATCAAACCCCTCCAAGCAGGAGAAGAGTCCAGAGGGCTCTCAGAGAAGAGGGTTTGTATTTGGGGTATATCATCGAGAGCAAGGTGAGGGTTCTTGCACTGCACATAGCCAAACCCACAGGAGCCTGGAAATACTAAACCGAGGTGGAGGTTTTAAAAATGAGGGCAGAATTTATTGCTGTGACTGGCCATGTCCACTGATAAATAATCTGACAGAAAATTTAGGAGGAGTCAGAATAGTGAATCTCATAAGATCCAGGGAGTTCCCATTGGGCACACAAATATGGAGAAAAGATTTTTCTTAAAGCTTTTCCGTTTGTATAGTCAAGTTCCTTGGATCCCTGAACGCTTCAGAGATGCAATTCCTGCCAAGGATCAGCAGCAGTTAAATTCAGATAACACAGGGAGGCTTTAGCCTGTCTGTTTTTTCAGACAGACTTCTTAATTAGGTTTTTAACACAAAAATGAGGAATGGCCACATTTCTGGTTATTTAATGCTAGTGGTCAGTGTTGAGTCCCCCTCCTCTGTCAGCTGTGAGAAGGAAGATTCTGACAACAGAGCAGCTCTAATATTTCTGCTCAAAGCTATGAGGCGTGTTAGTGGTTTTTCTTGTTTCTCCTGTGAAATTAATTCCTTGTGACAGCCCTGTCCCTTTGTGAGTCACAGAATTACCACAGAGATGACAAACTAGGCTATGGCTGCTCCAAGAACATCACTGGAGAGCTGGGGAACCACATCCTCCCCTGGCTGAGCACTCCTGGGCTTTGGGGCTGGTTATATTATTCCTGTGCCACACAGATCATGGCTGCATGACTTCCACTACCAGGAATTTAGAAATATTTGTGTTTTTTAAGTATGGAGGATTTGAGGTCTTGTTCAGGTTTTGCTGGTGCAAGGGGGAAATTCCTTTCTGGGCTCATTTAGGCACTGAAGTCCTTTTTTGGCTCAGATAAATAGCTGAGCTCTGGACAGGGAGGCAGGGGCTGGAAGAGGGTTTTGTAACTGGGATGAGGTGCCCCTGACCACAAGCCCAAAATCTTTGGTCTCCCCGGTGCAGCAAAGGCTGTTCCTGTGTGAGCTGTGCTCTGTTAAAAATCAGATTTCTCCTCCAGCATTTGCCAACATAAACTGACATCTATTTTATATATATATTTAATAGTCTTTTTACAGTGAAAACTCTGCTTAGGGTCGTCCATGCACAGCATCCCAGACTGGTTTGGGTTGCAAGGGAGCTTAGAGATCATCTGGTTCCAGCCACTGCCATGGGCTGGGACTGGAACTGGGAATTGTCCTGCACACACTGTGCACAGCCCTGAGCCAGCTCCAAGGCCAGTTGTTGAGGCACCAGCCCCATCCTCTTCATGCCCAGGAGCTCAGTTCTCCAGGGCTCTGGGTGTGCACTCAGCTTAGTTCAGCTCACCCCAGCATTTCTGCTGTTCATGCTGTGAGCTCAGTGGATCACCTCCTGTTTGCACAGACATTGATGGGCAGGAACAATTCAGGCCTAGAACAGCCCAGAGAAGCCCCAGCTCTGCATGCCCTGAGCTCTGGATTTCTCCAGCTCTGTCTCTCTGATTGCTGTCTTTCCACATTGAATTGTTGGTTTCCTGTGCAGTCCCTCCATGAGATTTTTAACTTTGTCCTCTCTCTTGCCTTCTGTCTGTCCCTGTGCCCTCTCCCCTGACCCTGATTATCAGATTTGGAGATGGATAGTGTAAAACCAGGCTCTGCATTTGTTACTGAGGCTCTGAACCAGTCCCACCTGAGCTCAGGTAGAGCCTGTTCTGTGCCATCACTTTCTGTCCTAACCACATCTAACCCTGTATGTGGTAGCAATAACCACTCACTAACCCCTAGGCTTGCTGGCAGAACCTAGCTGTAGTGTAATAAATAGTGGAGTAGAGAATTATTAATTTATTTTTATTTTAAAACCTGTTGGGTAGAAAAGCCAGTGCCTGGTTCTGAGAACCCACCTTCTCAGGGGCAGATTTTCTGCAAGTGATTTCCAGACCCAGTGAGTGAATCCAGACCTTAAGGTGATGCTCAGCACACCTGGGCCTTGCCTTGTGCACACTCTGCAGTCTCAGCAGCCATGTCAGTGTTAATCTGTGTGTCAGAAATCAGCTTCCTTCCCCCCAGCTGCTGCAGTTCTAAATATAAAGTGCTCTTCTTTTCCCAAGCGTTCAATTTGTGCCTCACTATCCAAGAGTTTGCCAAACCCTCTGTGACCATGCTCTGGAAGAAGGAGCTTGCTTGAATAAGAGAGGGAAGTAATGTGGTTAAATATATAGTTTTATGGCAGTGGAAACGACCCTCCTGTGTGCCCAGTGCACTGTGAGAGCAGAAAACAACTGTGTTGTGTTGTCATTGCCATGACAACGTGACTGTTGCTTGTCAGAACTGGCACTAGGTGAAATTAAAGTGTTCCAGTGGAACTGAGGAGCTGAGATGTCTCACATTTTATGTAATTAAATGCGGTACATTTTATGTAATTAAACATTTGATCCTCAGTTATTGCGAGGTATTTGACAACAGACATTTCAATTTATTTCCTTGTTGGGTTAAATCATATCTGGACTTCTGTTTCCCTGGATCTCATAAGTGCTTGGAAAGAGACTGTAGGTGGGATTTTAGGAGAGGCAGAGCAGCAGTGTGTGGGAGCTTTATTTCTAGGCAGGGCACCAAGGCAAATGGCAGAGTTCTTGCACAGGCTTTAGACAGTGTTCTTATAGACCCTCTGTGGGTCCCTGTGTTTCACCCAGTCCCTTGGGATTGGAGTTGAACTGTACCTTCCTAGAGGTCATCCTGTTCTTTGGGTTAAATGAACAGGTTATTATTGGATATTTGATAGGAAAGCAATGCTTATAAATACAGCCAGTCAGAACACGTTTGAATCCTGCTGTCCACAAAACCATGGAATTGTGGAATGCCCTGAGCTGGACCCACAAGGGTCATCCAGCTCCACTCCTGGCCCTGTACAGATCCCCCAAAATCCCACCTTGTGCCTGAGAGTGTTGTCCAAATGCTCATGGAGCTCTGGCAGCCGTGGGGCTGTGCCCATTCCAGGCAGAGGAAGAACCTTTTCCTGATACCAAACAGCACTGGTAAAACATTTCAGCTTATTGCTGGTGCAGTTTGGTGAATGAAGTGCCTGGTAAGTGCCAGGCATCTCTTCTAATTGTATCTGCACTGACTGCAAATCTTCTTGTGGTTTAGGTGTAAAGCTTGCCTTCTGCTGCAGTCCTTGTCTGGATTCCCATTGTAACTTCTCCAGTCATCAAAGGAGGATTTATTTTTAAACTAGGTTTTAGGGCTTTATTTCACTCCCATCAGAAATGCTGAAAGCTTGCTTTAAAAAAAATAGTATTTTGCTGGTAGTATGGATCTTGGATACATTAGGAATATCAAACTTCACCTTCAATAATTGTGTTGTTTTACTGGATTTCAGTGCAGTGAGCTCTGGAAAGTGCTATTTACCCTGAATTGCTCCAGTAATTACCTGGGTTTAGGAGAAGGGAATTTATTAAAAGGACTGCCCAGCACTATAAGACTATTTAGTCTTTTTAGGTCTTTAAATCTATACTGCAGATCAGAACTGCAGCAGCATTTTCCTGAGTTTTTCATTTCCTTGGAGTCTTTTTCTCTTTGCTATCCCTCCCTTGTTTTAAGCAATTCATCTTTTGTTCCTTCCCATTTTTTGGCAGAAAGGGATCAGAGCTGTGGGCTGATCTGTGGAAGTGCTGCTAAATACAGGATTCATCTGGTCCTCTATGAAATTTGCACCATAGAATCTGTGATTCTGCTGGAGAAGTAGGAGTTGGAGAGAACAGCTTCCTGAGCCTGTGTGCTGGGAAGAGACATGGCAAACATTCAGTGTTCCCTGGGCAAAGCAGGAATGGGAGGTAGGAGCACCCCAAAACCAGCAGCAGCAGTGTCTGTCCTGCCTGGGGTGAAGAGCTGCTCACAGCCCTCTCTGGGGGACAGGATTTGCAGAAAGCCCCACTGGGCTTCAGCCAGCCAGGCAGCACCACATGTGCTGTTCTGCTTTTGCAGCTGCAGTTTGGGAGAAGGAACCAGCAGGGCTCTGGATCTGGGTCTGTTGCTCGACTCTCCCTTTCCCCACAGGGCACAGGATGCTCTTGGCATTCCATGGAAGCACAGCAGTCCCAGGACCAGTTGTGCAGCTGAAGCTGTGAATGATCTTCTAAATGTCCCATTTCCCTTTTGCAAGAGGGCAGGGTTTGGATGTTTCTCTAGACCTGCATGAAAATCCACCTGAGGATTCTCCATAGTATACCATGGTAAGAGTTGCAGGATGGCAAGGAATTGCAGTTTGGGGAGTTCTTCACCAAACTGGGACAAGTAGTGGATTTACAAGGAGCAGGTTTTAGGTTAAAAAGTGGCTAATATTCTTTCTGCACCCTCTGCCTATGGGGACATATTTTTATTTGTAACTTGCTTTTGCCTTCAGTGGCAAATCTGAAACACTTTTCCTGTCCACCTAAACAAAATCTCTAAACCTTGGCTAACTCCTAAGTGAGAGATGAGCAGGATTTGTGTTTCACAAAGTTCCTAGGGATGCAGAGCATTATGGAGTCAATGTATTTCTTCTTCCTCTGTAATCCTTTAATCCTTTAACGGTGCAGATGTTTCTGACAATGGCAGTGAGAGCCAGGAGTGCACTTTGGCAGTGCTTTAGGTGCACCCCTGGCTGTTCCTTATCCCCACACTGAGGGGTTTTAGGTGATGTTGATGCAGTATTTGCAGTGAGAACAAATCCACATTCTGTGACTTTTCCGGGGTGCTATGGAAACTGTCTCGATGGTTCTCAGGAAGTTCTGAGTGAGTTGGTTGACATTTTCTTCAAGAGGCTTGGATTTGAAAGCCTGGAGAGGAAGAGCAGGATTTGGAGATCAGTGGTATGTCTGGAGGGCACAGAGGAAGGTGGGGCAGGGGCAGAGCAGCTGGAGCAGGGCAGGAGATCCATCCTTTGGAGAGAGTTTGAAACAGAAGGGACCTGCAGGCTCAGGGATCCAGGAGCAGGAGGAAGGTACTCTTTAGTCCTGCTGTTTCATTCATACATTCTTTTCTTTTTTAGCTGAACTAAAAGAGTTTTCTAATCTATGAAAGCCCTCTGGAGCCCTCCCAGCCCTGAGGGAGTGCATTCCTGTGTGCCCTCACAAAGTGCCATGAGTGCAAAGCCAGGACAGTTGGTGGACCCCAGTGTTGTCCTGTGGAACCATCAGGTTCAGGCCAGGCCTGGGGATGCTCCAGGGACCTTCTGCCTTCTCTGAACAATCCCAGCAAGGCACAGGTGCAAGTGTCAGTGAATGAGCCTCTGTGTCCAGCCCTCAAGTTTGCATTCAGGCTTTTCCCTGGCATAGCTGAGTCTCCTGGAAGTATGGAAAAGATCCCACACAGAGCTGGCACAAAAAACCCCATCCCTGCCCACCCCAGCCCCCTGACAGGGTCCAGGCTCCTGGCCCAGGAGCCCTTTAGCAGCTTTCAGAAGCAAGGGGAGCAGCAGCCAGTTGAGGAGCATCCTCTTCTCCATCCCAGCATATCCTACCTCCCCACTGGGAGGCACTACTGGTGTAATTACAGTGCTGGAAATCAGCCTCCAGGCACAGGGAAATGCCTGGAGCACAGGTAGAGGGAAGAGCCAGATTAATTCCTGTGTTCCTTATAGTGCACTTTCTCCTTGTGTGTGGTCACCAAGGCCTTGGAAAGAAGCTGAGCCCATAAACTGCAGCTTCAGGCATCTCACACTGATGGGCAATTTTGTGGTGAGCCTTGGCCATGTTTCCTGGGGAATTTTAATTGGAAAAGAAAAGGAACAAGCGTGGTATGTGGATCTGTGCACAGTCTGTACACATCAGTTCATGAATAATTGCATAGATCTGTGTTCTATGCAGGTAAGAAAGGGCTGTGTTAATGTTTGTTATGGAATCATTCCTGGTGTTTGAGAGGCTGCATCCCCCAAAATAGGCTGAGTAGTGTGAAGCAAAGCAGTGAAACTTGGCTGAGTGCAGGGTGTTGGAGGTACCAGTGTGCTTTAATAACTCTGTCTGCTTTCCACTTACTCACGTTGGGGGGACTGTTATTTTTAAACAAGATTATTTTTTCCTTTCTCACAAGTTCTATCAAAATGGGAGTTAACTGCAATAATAGTTGGCTTAGCAAAACTCTGCAGTTATGCTAAAATCTCTGAAATAATGGCAAGAAGGAGTTTGTTCTGCTCTGCTTTTCCTCTTCTTTTTTCCTGAATGATTCTGTAAATTAGTGTGGGAGCCCGACTATGGCATGGAAATACTTCAGGCAGCTTTAGCCATAAATGAGGGCCACAAAGCTCTGATCTCTTCCTGACCTATGGATTTATAAAGGGTTGTGCCAATGCATAGCTCAACTGTCCCATTAAAACCTGGTCCTGGGAAGTTAACAAAGGTTGAACAGCTACACCACTACCCCTCTGTGCACAAAGACTTCATAAGTGCAATAGTTGGAATATTTTTCTTGCAAGCCATGGCAGACCATGGCTCCATACACCAAAAGCTCAGTCATGAGCTGTTTACATGGTACCACTCTGCCCAGAGCAGCTGTGGCTGCCTTATCCCTGGCAGGGTCCCAGGCCAGGCTGGACAGGGCCTTGGAGCAGCCTGGGACAGTGGAAGGTGTCCCTGCACATGGAGGGGTGCCACTGGATGAGCTTTAGGGTCCCTTCCAATCCATTCTGGGCTTTGATGGTTCCATACTCTGTGACATGAGATACCTGGATGTCAAACCTGGTTGCTGTCAGCTTTGAATCAAATCCAATCATTTTAAGGCATTCCATGCCATGATGTGCTGCTCTGATTTTTTTTTTTTGCCCCACTCTGCTTTCATCTATAGTTTCTCAGCAACACCCCGTATTTTTAAAGTGGTTTTTGTTAATTTGTGTTGTGCATGTGTGTTTAGGGAGCAGGTGACTGCAGGATAAATCCACCTGAGTAAGAAGCAGCATTGAAAAATCCTGACTGCCCAACTCTAATGATGGCTTGAACCTCCTTCAGTGGTTACATTTGCAAAACCAGAAAGTGGAAGAAGTTACAGGCTGCACTAATAACATTTTTTGGGTTGCTTTGTCTTCCCAGTTCTTCTGTCTGAAATAACTTGGAGAATAAGGTGAACTTCAGGATTGAATTTGTGACAGGCACACATGGATGGACCCTTTTTTCTGTGGTTTCAAGTGCTTGGGCTTCTTACGTGGGTTTAAAAGATAATCATTATCTGCCACCTCTGCTCCATGGCAAGGAGACCAACTCCCCAGGAGTGGGGAATGCACCTCTTTCACATGCTTAATTAAAAAAAAAAAAAAAAAGCTTAAAATTATCTGGCTAAAGAAATTAGAACAGAAAATGAGACTCATGTGGTTATTTTATTATTTCCAATCAAATACTCAGAAGCAGCAAAAGACATTGCAGTGCTGTTTAGTGCAGTGGAGAGCAGAAACCCCTGTGCAGGTGCAGAAGGTCCCAGGTACAGAAGAGTCACATCTTGGTTGCTCGGGTTTCACTCCTAAAAGAAAGGCAGTTTCTAAGAAGTATTAAAGATTTTCCTTTACAGGGAAAAAAGTGCAGATGAGGGAAGGGTGTGTCACTGTACACCAGGTAGTAAAATACCTCCTCAGAGCAGTAATTGCAAAGGTAAAACCCAAGCCTGAAGTTGAGGCAGCTCTGTGTTATGGAGGATGCAGCTGTTACATTCCTGCTCTGATTAGCAAAAAATAGGATTGGAAAAAATAGGATTGGACATCTCCAGGCCTTACTTTGGAACTGGGCACCAGCAAAGTGTGTGAATGGGGGGGGTCACCAGCCTTGAAGGAGTCTGCCTAGCCAAGCCTGGCCTACGGTAAAAAGAAAAAAAAATTATATAGGGAGTATACAACACATCCTGGTAGCTTTGGGCAGCTCAGTCTTACTGCTCTGAAGTCCTGGATGTTGTTTGGAATTGTATGTGCATTTTGCATGTTAATTTGGAGTAGCATTGCTTCTGCTGTGTTCATCTGTGTTGGATTTTCCCAGCTTTGATCAATAGGTTTGATAGGAAGAATGTTCTCAGAATGGTGAGTTGGTACCAGGGAGAAGGGTTTGTACTTGGAATTATTCAGAGAAAAGTGGATTTAGGGGTTGTGCTTGGCTGCTGAGGTAAATCCTGGTAGTGTGCTCATTGTCCAGGCCCAACAAGTCCATCAGTGATTTCCAAGTATACAGAGTAGCTGGAGAACAGGATTATTGAGAGATATGAATCAGCAAACGATTTTGAAAATAGCACAGAGGAGAAAATGTGAGCACCCAAAGAAATGTGAGTTTTCCCCTCCTGCTCATCAAGATGTCTGCAGATAGAGACACAAATTCCTTCCTAATCCTTCTGACCCTGAGGTTGCCCACCTTTAGCTGACAAGCCCACATTTTAAAGTGGGTGACAGCAATTACTGGGATTGATGTACTGGTGTTAATGGGGGAGCTCAAGGTCAAACAACACAATGGCAGAACTTGTCCCACAAACCTGCAGGAAATGCAGGTAAGGTCACAGCTTCACTGGCACTAGGAGAGGGCTTGGGTGAGGCTTCCTGCCCTCCTGACTCTTGTTCCTGCTCCAGGTGCTGGCCAAGGCTGGGCAGGGATGGCAGTGCTGGAGTCAGGTCAAGTCCCAGGGTCTCTGGGCTCTGCCCTGGGCTGGAGCCTGGCTGGAACTGGGTCACTGGGACATGATCCTGGCATTTGGCTGTGCTTTCCAACAGCAGAACTCCCGGAGTTTTTAATTGGTTTTTTTCCAGTGATCTGATCATTGATTCCGTTCAGTGTGAACAGCCCCTGGGACTGGAGGGGCATTGCTGCTGTGATGGCATTTCCAGGGACACAGCGGGTGCGAGGTGCGCTGCCCAGGGCCAGCCCCTGTCCCGTCTGCCACCTGGGACCTGCTGCCACCACAGCACTCAGGCAGGCCCAGTGTCTGCCTTCCTTCTGGACATGCTGAGACACATCTTCAGTGTGGCCTTGGGGATTTGCAGTGGGAATGGTGACTGAGGGATAGGGATGGTGGCACAGATGTGCCCTTGAGCTCTGCAGTCCTAGTGGGGTTGGGCTGTGGCCCTCACCTCTGTACTTTCTGTGTTTCCTTGAAGGGGCAAGGAAGGAAGAAGTGGATAAAGGTGAGTGCAGGTTTCCTGGCCCGTGTGTTTTCCTGGAGGTGCTCGCAGGCTGAGGGGATGGTGGAGGTTATGGAGCAGCTGTGGGTTATGTGGGGCAAAGCCAGCAGTCAGAACTTCCCAGAATCCCGGGATGGGTCAGCCTGGAGGGGAACACAGAGGGGCTCCAGGTCCCAGCTCCCCTCTCCAGCAGGGCCATCCCAGAGTACAGGGCACGGGATTGTGTCCAGTGGGTTCTGGAATGTCTGCAGTGAGGGACACGCCACACCCTCTCTGCACAGGGAAGCTTCCCCTGACGTTCAGCTGGAACTGCCCGTTCTGCTTGTCCTATTGCTGGGCACCACCGTGCACAGCCTGATTCACCTTCTCAGCACCCCCTTTCTAGATTTTTATACCTGTGGGGTTTTATATTTTTATTTTAGCCCTTCTCCACTCGAGCAGCCGTGTGCTGCTCCCCATCCCTCCCTGCCCACCCTGCGCCCTTTGCCCGGCCCGGCAGGGGCGGCAGGAGAGCCGGGGGTCCCGCGGCCGAGCCCGGCGGCTGCGGGAGCCGGGGAAGGAGGCAGTGGGGAGGAAGGGAGGCAGGAAGGGAGGCAGGCAGGAGGCACCTGCGGAGGAGGAGCCGGGGAGGGGCTTGGCCGAGCCGCAGAGGCTGCGAGCGGGCGGCGCATCCCGCGGCTCGGAGCGCAGCCCGGCGCGGAGCGGAGCGGCCGCCGGAGCGGGGCCAGGTGCGGCGGCGGGGCCCGGGGAACCCGGCCGGGGAATCGCAGAGCGGCCGCGGCTGTCTGCGCCACTTGCTGCTTAGTAACTTGACAGGTACTTCTTGTGCGTGTGGGGATGAGTGGCTTTGGGTGAGGAGGATTCTTTCCCGGGGTTGTGGTGGTGGTGTGTCGGGAAAGAGGCTCTTGGTGCATACTTTACCCTGGATATTGGGAAGGAATTCCTGCCTGCGAGGGTGGGCAGCCCTGGCACAGGCCGCCCAGAGCAGCTGGGGCTGCCCCTGGATCCCTGGCAGTGCCCCAGGCCAGGCTGGGCAGGGCTTGGATCAACCTGGGACAGTGGAAGTTGTCCCTGCCCATGGCAGGCGGTGGAACGAGATGAGCTTTGAAGTCCCTTCCAGGCCAAACCATTCCATGAGTTGATGGTACTCAGCACTCCCTGGCTGGGCCCAGGGGTGCTGGGTGTCCTGCCCAGGGCACTGCCTGGGGCAGAGCTGATCCTGCCCTGGGCTGGTGCCGCCGGGGTGCTCAGATGCCTCTCTGCCAGGGATCGTGTTTTCAGCCCGGTGAAGTATACCTGGTGTCAGTAATTTTTCTCTCATTCCTGGCTGCTGGTTACAGACCTGTGCTTCTGCAGTGGGAGAACATCCTCAGGGATCAGTGCCCTTGGGCAGGTTTCCTGCCTTGGTGACCAAATACCAATTAAATTTACATACTTATCCCTCTCCCTCCTTGTTAATTGTTTTACTTCTGTTTCCTTCTAACTAATCTCTGCCTCGAGGTTTCTATTCCACCTTGCTCCGCGCTGCGTCCATAGCTGTAAACTGTTTTATTGGATTTGTTCTCAACTCATGGGTGTGTAGCAAACCAGAGCTGTTAAAGGGAGCCTCTTTCATGTCCAGGATGATTTGTGCGAGGATTCCCACCCATATCCCAGCAGAGAAGGAATTCCAGCATGCAGACCCCTTCCAGCCATCATCCTGGGGCTGCAGGGCTGGAGTTCAGTGCCTCCCTCCCAGATTTATACCTCTCTCCCAAAGAGGCAGCTGGCAGGGGAATGTCTACAATTTAAATTTCAATAGATTTTTGCATATTGCTTTATCCTTTTGTCTTCCCTCCCTCCCCAGACTGGCACATTCCTAAGCATTAATATTGTTGATGCTGTTGGTCAGAAGAAAGGGGCTTCCTATTTAAAACTGCCAGCCTATTGTTTGCTGGAGCCCTGGGGCAGGGAATGCACACTCTGGAAAATAAAATTTCCAGGGAGAGACATTACTGTGATCACAGTAGACACTTTGCAAGTAGCCATGGCTCGTCTGTTCATATTTGTTCAGAAAACCTCCTGAAAGCCAGAGCCCATTTTAAGGACTAAATGCCCTGCAGAATCTGATTATTTTTGACAGAGAAGACAGGAGGCCTTCCCTTTCCACTCTTCTCCAACCTCCTTTGTTCTGGGCACCATACAGGCGTGATAAAAGAAGCTCATTTGAAATCAAAGCCCTGCACTGGGAAGTGAAAGGAAAAGAATATAAAGCAGGCAAAACAATACATTATCTACATTCCTAAGTCTTAAAAAGCAGATTTAATTCACCTCAAATCCCGAAACTTTTAGGTCCAATTTTCACTTTCCGTGAAGTTTTTTACACTTCTTTAGCTATGTAAGGAGGATGTCTGTGAAAAAGTAATTTTTATCCTCTTTTAGCTATTGTATCCTTCTTGTGCTGTATAAAGTGACTGTAATGTGAATGAAAATTGCGGTCATGGTCTTCAGTATTTTTTTGTTTGTTTGTTTCCACTCCAGGTAAGTGGAAACTTAACTTCCAAAGGCAGAATCATCTTAAGACTTAATGCAGGGGTTACTGGCTGAAGTATGAACAGTTTAGGAAGTCAGGGCTGTAAACAGGAGAGGGACCAGAGCAGGATCAGTCTGGGAAGGGTAGGGTATCAGTTTGGAAGTGACTGGGTTGGGCTGCGAACACTTGCCCTCGGGCCAGTGCCGATGAGAGAGGCAGCCTTTGGGAAGGCTGTGAGAGCAACGGGGTGTTCCCTGTCGTACTGGGAGTACCACGGACCTCAGGACAGTCCGTACCCGAGGGCTGAGGCCAAGGCTGTGCCCTGGGCGCAGGAGCAGCGGGATAGTGTGTCCTGGGCTGGGCCGCCTCCTGTTTCCAGAGGGTCGCTCATGCCGCTTCCCCATGGAATCAGAAGGGTTTGTTCCTTTCCCGTGCCTTCCCGAGGCCTTGTGTGAGAGCAGACAGCCTCTGCTGTGGGATCGGGCTCCATGTGCCACACTCCTCGTTATTCCGCCCGTGTTGCCGGGCGGTTCCTGTCGGGTCCCTTCCCTGCCCGGCCCGGCTGGCAGCACGCTGCCCTGGAGCGCTCAGGAGGGCTCTGGGCTGCCTGCCTGTCCACAGCACCTGATGGCACGGTCAGCTCGGGTTACTGTCCAGGGCTTGGAGGATCTCCTGCAGGGCTGCTGCCACTGGCAGGAATCGCGTGGGCGAGGCTCAGCTGAGCTGCAGCTCCACGGGGCTGTTTGGAAGAATTTTAATCCGGGAAGGAGCTGCATGGAGCACAGCTGGGCTCTGAACTAGGCAGAGCAAAGGCAGTTTGCTTTCAAGTGTGTGTGAGTTTGGGAACAGTCAGCTCTTGACTTCTCTGAGGCCATGGCTGCTGGAGCCAGGACAAAAAATGTTTGGTTTAGATTGTCCTTAAAGGAGATCGAGGTTGTCGGTTAGGCAATTCCATCTGTATGGATAGCTAGCAGCTCCAGTCAGCTCCGACAAGGAATATGTGGCATTGCCATCACTGTCTCTCTGTGGATGACATTGCTGTTAGTGATGATTGGTGAGTTGGAGAAGCTCCTGGCCCTACTCTGGTGTCACCTAATGCCAAGGGGACATCTTGCCTCTTGAGTGTTCCTCCATTTCTCCCTGAGTGCAAGTATAGAGTTATCCAGCACAGCGTGCTGGTTGTTGATGTTCATGCTTACCCTTAATGCTCCTGCCCCAGCTGAGGTTCCAGAAATTCCTTTAACCAATAAATCCTTCATGGGCCACATCAACACAAACCTTTGGGGTCATTGTGAAATTGGGTTTCTTCTCAAACCATGTGCGTTGTGTATCAGAGATACCCTCAGGTTACAGTGTCACATTCTCTTCAGTGGGATTGTAGATTGCACACAGGCACATTTTGGTGTCAGATCTCCCATCTTTGGGTGTGGTGTGAGTTTGGGCAAGCAATCCTGACATGGCACAGTGAATGTGGGTGGGAGGCTGACACCATCCCCCTGATGGGCAGATCTGGTGTTCAGTTCTGCCTGTGATGGTTACCTGAGTCGGAGCAGCCTTTTTAAGGGATCCTCAGTCTCCAGGGTAGGCAGGATATGCAAAAGGACTGCATTAAGCTCTGCTAGAACACAGAGATTTAGCTGTAATGAAAGAGAAAAAAGATATTTCAAGTGCCTCTGTGTATTTTTCTTGTAGCTCCACATTTCCCAATTTTCTCCCTCGTCTCCCAGTTTTGCTGCTGGCCCTGTGACCTCTTTGTGTCACCTGAGTTGCTGACACCACTGCCACTTGTGCTAAATATCCATCACTTTGTTTTCAGCTCCCGCTCCTTTTTCAGATTGGGCCTCTAAATCCTGGTTTCCTTTACACTACAGCCCCATCCCTCATTATTTCCTCCCCAGTTAACCTGTCCCAGACTGTCCCTGCTGTATCATCACTGGGACTCTGTTAGTCAGCCCTGTTAGTTTTTTCTAAAATACAATTTAAACTTTTTAATAGAATTAATAGATCAACCTTGCCAGCCCTTGAACCTTTGAAATTTCTCTCATGTCTGCATTAGCCTTCAGCTACATAAATAACGATTTGTATCTCCTGGCCATGGACCACTGCCCTGGGGCTGGTGTGTTGTCCTTCAGGGATGAATTCAAAAATGTCCTGGGGTCTTGTTTCTTAAATAGGTCAGGTTGTATCATCTTAGTGCTCTCTTATGGTCTTAGATGCGGTGCAAAGATCAGTCATGTCTTAAGGCTGGAAAATAGCACAGATTTCTTGCTATCAGACATAGGTGATAGAGTTTTGCATCAGACTAACCATGTGATTATCATTCTTAAGCTGTTACAAACACTCAAACATTTGGCAGGAGAGCATGGAAGGAGGTTTTACTGTTATACATATTAGCTCCTGGTTCACGTCTGTGTTTTCTCATGGCCAAAAAGAAACTTCTCCAGGCAGTTCATACTGTTGATGATCCTCATGTATGTAACTACAGACATGTGACTTTAGTTAAATGAAAGTAGCTACCTCCATGCTGGTAGCTTCTGGATTTGCAGTGTCCTATCTCTGGCAGAGGAGTGACCAGACCCAGATGCAGCAGAAGCTGAAGGAATTGTGTAATTGTGAGTTGCCAGGCTGGTGGATCTCTGGTGCCAGATGTTCCTGTGCTGACCAAGAGCAGGCTGCCTGAGCTGAGGGCTGCTGTTGGCAGGGATGGGGAATAGCTGGATTTGTGCTGAGGTCATTGCACAGACACTGCCCAAAGGTTGGCAGCAAGAGCCTGGGCAGATGCAAGAGATGCAGCTTCCTTATTACCAGGCTTTGTAAATAAACAGCACCAACTCTTATCAATGCCCTACTTAACTCTCCCTATGTGTGGGGCTCTCGTGGTAGCTGAAAATCTGTCCTTATCCTTGGCTGGTTCTTGTCTCAGTTAATATGAATGGTTTTTATCAAATGACACTGAAATTAATCACCTTTAACATATTTCTTTACTTCAGAGCCCAGCCTTAACTGATGGCAGCCTGGCACAAGAGAAATGCCGCAGCATCAGAAAACACATTTATTTTGCTCTTGTTTATGGCAAACCAGTCAGTACACATTTATGAAAGTTACTGGAGATAGATATTTTTAGACTTTCATGTCTATGAATTTTAAATTATCTCTTGAAAATCTTTATGCCTGCTGAGGGAGCCCAGTATAGAGATAAGTGAGATTATTGCTGTGTTGCTTGGTCCTTCTTCAAACCCATCATCCTGTTCAAGGGCTAAGGGATGGTGCTTGGTGGTGCGTGGTTCCACATTCTGCTTGGGGTTTTTAGGGCTGTGTAAATGAGCTTCCAAAATAGAATGTGCTATGGCAGGAGGGAAGGAGGAAAATGTCTTGTTGCTAAGGAACATGACAGAGAACTGGGAGATGTGACTCAGTTCTTGGCTTGGCATCACTTCTCGGTGAGATGTGGGTCTGCAGAGCAGGTTTTTCTGAGTGTGAGGGATGGATATTGAGTATATTGGCTGATGTTTTCAGGAGTGGTCAGGGTAACTGCTGCTGTGTGAGCACCCAGCTGGCCTCGCTCTGCTCCCACTCTTCACTGTGATCCTGAGTGTGTAGAATTGGGAGCGCAGAAAACGTGTGGCAAAAACAACCCCAGCTTCTCATCCCCTGATTCCTGGTGCTGCTCTTTTTTCAGAAGAGTCTGTTGCTTCTCCTTCTATCCCTGCAGCAGTTTAATTATAGAAGAGAATGGCTCTGGGGGGCTAAAAACCTGGAAAAATTTTTGACTGGTTTGCTGTAAATCTCCCTTCAGAGAGGATGGATTTCACTTTTGTTTTGTAATGCTTTTCTTTATGACATTCCCACACCTTTTCCCATCTTTGATTTTGTGCATGCCAGTGCAGTTTGGTGATTGCTGTGGAGCTCTGCAACCACACATGTTGCTGTTGCTTTGGTCTGAGCACCAGGCTCCCCTTGCAGCAAGGGCCAGCTGGGTGCTGTGACCTTTAAAATCACTGGGAATAACAGAAACAAACAGGCTGCCCATGTGCTGGGAATGTGGGTCAGCAAACATCCTCCAAGATTATTCTCTTCAAGTCCAAGTTTGCTAACCCTGCATGAGAAAATGTGGTTCTGTTACCCTGGGAAGGGAATTTTGTCAAACCCCAAATATTAGTGCTACCAACAGGGAGTGGGACAGGTGCTCTCTGTGGAGCAGGGGCTTGTTTTTCCTTGGCAAAGGCTAATGAGGCTGCAGGGAACAGGCAGAGGTCTTAGGAAACAGGCAGGGAGTTCAGGAGAGTGTCCTGGAGGAAGTTGCCATTGCCCTGGATGGGGCTTGGAGCAGCCTGGTCTAGTGGAAGGTGTCCCTGTCCATGGGACAGGCAGGAAGGAGTTTGGAACAAGATGAGCTTTAAGGTCCCTTCCAACCCAAACCACTCCGGAATTCCGTGTTTAGGATCTGTTGCCAGGTCACCGTTTGCCTGGATGTCCCCTGGCCTTTGGGAAGAGGCAGGATGAGTCAGCTGGGAGATGCTGTCCTGCTGCAGGGTTGGCTGGGTTGTGTTTTTTTCTTGAGCCTTTGCCTCACGGGCTTTTCTTGCTGAGCAGAACAAATCTGGGGACACAGTAAGGCTGTGTTTGTTGAAAGGGTTTCTCCTGTTTGGTCTCTATGATCCAAAGCCAAGGAATCAGAAGGAGCCAGTGCTCTTTGCCATCCTACCTTTCCTTCTGCTGGCAGCACTTTGGGCAATTGTAATTAACTATTGCAGTGGTCTTGGGAAGGATTTTGTGGCCAGACATCACTTGTGGAGTTTGGGCTGAGCCACATGGTGTTGTGCTGTGAATTCCAAGTAACTGCATCCCTAACAAATCCGTGGGGCACAGGAGGGATCAGGACTGGGGGAGCAGGTCAGTTTGCTGTCTCATCTGAGCTGGCCCAGCTCTGCCCTAAGAGCACCAGGGGCAGCAGATTATTCCTAATCCTGGTCACGGCAGTGGCTCAGCTCAGCCTCAGGGGATGGTGTCGGGACACCCAGCAGTGCCACTGTGGGCTGAGCTTGTGGTTTGAGGACACCCAGGAGTGAGGGAGTCCATGGGGACACCCATGGGCTGACCTCAGAGTAAGGCTCAGGAACCGTCAGAAAATCCCAAGGGATCCTTGTGGGCTTCCAGGAGGGCACATAGTGCTGACCAAGGGTGTGAAGCTGATGAAGAGCTGATGGCTGGCACAGCTCTCCAGTAAAGCTGCAGGAAGCATGTCCCGAGGGTGAGCAAGCCCTGTTTTTAATGAAGTGATTGTTATTTAATAGCTTTTACCAGTGTCAGGGGGTTTGGGGCCTCACTTGCACCACCAATGCTGGTGGTGGAACAACAACACCTGATCCATAAATGTTCCTGGGGGAGGTACTGGGCAGCTTCCCAAAGCCACAATGAACTACCTGGCACGAGGATTCCTTTTCCTTCCTCCTGCCTTCCCACCATGTAAAAGCTTTGGCCAGCACAGTTATGACAGCAAAGGGGGGAGGTTTTTGCATGCTCCTAATTGACACATTTGTGCCAACAAAACTTCAAAAGTGGTCCAGGCTCAGGTGGGGTTTTTCAGCTGGGTTTCATTTGGAGTTTTTTGCAGCCAGGCTCTCTCCACTGGATGGAGAATGTCTCTGCCTCTTCAGGACAGGATATTAAGCCAAATCTGCCTTTCTGAGGAAAAACAGCCCTTGCTCCTTCTAGGAAAGTCTCTGTTTCTTGGTAAATAATGTGTTTTATAGTGATCAAGTCTGAGATGGAAAGTATTATGGATAAATGTTGGAATTTTTGTTTAGTTTGGTTTGGCATTCAGTTGGTAACTTAAAGCACAGCAACCATTTGAAGTAGTCTGTTAGTAATGCTGGTTCCTGAATTTATTTCTATGTGTGGAGATGCAAGCTGTTAATGGGTCAGCTCTGTCATGTCCCTGCTTTATTAGTGGGACAATAATAGTAGGAAAGGGCTAATTGTTTTCTCCACATCTGCTTGGTTTGTAACACTTGTAGATGTGTTTATGCCTTGATTCCCTGGTTTTCCTGCAGTCCCCAGTTCTGGGTGCAGGGCAGTTGGTGCTGCAGCAGGGGAGCACTGCTGCCTGCTGCTGTTGTGTCACCTGTGGGGCTGCAAAGCTTTGGGATGGGTGTTTTGGAGCAGAAAACACGGATTCTGCAGCATTCCTGGCAGCTTTTGGCATTGGTGTTTATCCAGAGCCTGGGTCTGCTGTGCTGCGCTCACATAAACTGGAATGCAGCAGGAATTGATCCCTCGGGATAAATTGGTGGTTTGAAGGTCAGTAATGGCAGAGGGTGAGGGGATCCCACCTCTTCTGCTGCTGCAGGGGCAGCTCCCGCAGCTCAGGAGCAGAGCTCATCCCTCTGACACCTACCTGCTTTTGTTCTCCTTAATAACCTGTCAGCAGGGAGATGACTGGATTGGATTTTCTTGCTGTTCTCTGGTTCTCCCCCACCCAGCAGAAGCCCGGGTGAATCATTCCTGCGTGGGTTCAGTGCTCGGAGCTGGGTTCAGCCTCAGAGAGGCTCTGCAGAGCACAGTGATCCAGGGCGAGCAGAGCAGGCTCTGTGTGACCAAGGAGCCCTGCAAACACTTCCACAGCCTGGGCACAAGGGAATTTATAGTGGCTTTATATATAATCTGCCCTCACAGAGTTCTTGGCTGCTGCACCACTTCTCTGTGGCAGGGAGTTTGTGGGAGTCTGCTTAATGGTGCAGAAAGCAGGATAATTATTTTAACCTGTGCTGAGTGGCTTAAACGCAGAGCAGATTTACTGTGTTTTAAACATTCAGGTCACTTTTCTGGTCAGTAGTACCAAAACCAAGCCAAGTACATCTGTGGACCATGGAAGTGCATCCATTGCCGATTTTTTTCTGATTTTAGCGCTGAGGTGACACCCAAAAGTCACTTACTGATCTGCATTAGTGGTGGAATTTCTTCATGACTAGAATTGGACGTATTTTTCTCCATTTAAAATCCATTCTCTGATGGGCTTGTTTTTCATTAAGTCAAGCAAGGTGCGTAGTATAGAGAGTGTGAAATGATTCAAGTGGATACACACATAATAACGATTGCTTTGTTTGCATTAGTAGGTGCTCTATTTGCCTGTTTGCCTGTTTTAAGAGCATCTGTTTCAGGTCTCTCACCTCCAGTGGTGTTACCACAGCAGCCTGAGGGTGCTAACCTTGGAAATTCCACCCTTGTCAGGATGAGACTGTCTCAATTTATCCTTGAGCTGGGCGGATAGGAGGTGATAAATGAGCCCTTATTTTCCTGTGATGATGGATACAACCAAACCCCATCCTAACTTTGTTTGGCATGTCAGCACAATCTGTTCCTTTATTGCATGCAATTAAAAAACCCTGTCAAACTGCAAACACTCCTTTAATTAAAGCCCCCACAGCCACTGTTTGTCATGCTCAAGGCTCCTGTGGTTGTTAAATAAAATCCTCTGCTGAGGATCAGTTTGGTGTTTTACTGCTACGGGGGACTTTGTGCAGAAGGAGAAGTTTGCTTTCCTCACATCGGTACAAATTTGTTAAGGTCAGTGGAATCAGGTTTATTATATATATAAATATAAATATATCAGGTTTATTACATATATCAGTAGAGGGACCGTGTCAATGTCTGGTAAAATGGAAGGAGAAATATTCGGCCGTGTGAAGGGATTAAAGCATCCTGAAGCATTGTGTGGGATAACCACGATCTTGGGACAAGGTTTTCCGTGTTCCCTGGTTGAAGCAGTGCCCAGAGTGAAGCAGTGCCCATCCATCTCTGCTTTGCTGAGTCCTGGCTTCAGAGCTGCTCTCTGTATTTCACATTTCATTAGGCAGCAGAGATGACACTGGAAGGATGAACCTTTGTCCCCAGGGGTCTTCACTACTTTGGAAGGTGTTACTCTGCTGTTATTTGATTGCAGTATTTGTGGGTTTAATGGAGGTGGAATGTACGGTTCTTGTCTTTCCTGCCTGGGATGAGAGGGAGGAGCGGGGGAGGGTGATTGCTGCTGCAGCCTTTACAACTTCCCGAGCTGCAAAGGCTTGCTCACAAAGCACGGCCCTTTGTACTCAGGGGTTTGTTCCCTTCGGCAGAGCTCTTCTGTTGAATTAAACTGCTTTTAAATCGTGTACACAATGGCACTTTTGTCGGGGAGGCTGGAGGGCCTCTGGAGGAACATTGACATTCCAGGGCATTGTTCTGCTCCCATTGAGCCTGAGCCCGGCTCTCTTCCAGGGCCGGGTCACTGCTGTCACTGCCGCTCTCCGGTGCCTTGCTCTGGGTTCAGCTCCTGGGCAGGTGGTTTAGCAGAGGGACCCGAGTTTCCTCAGCACAGCCGAGAGAGACAGAGCAGGAGGTTGGAAGGTGGCTCCTGAGCCAAATCCTCCTCTCTTTGGCGGCTGTTTGTGTTCATTCTGGGGAGGATAAACCCCTTCAATCAGCTGCCTTAGGGGCCTGTTCAGTGGGCTGGGTGGTGCAGTCCCCATCCCTGAGGTGCCCAAGGGACACCTGGAGGTGGTGCTCGGTGCTCTGGCAGGGTGTGACAGGGTGGGGACTTGGCACAGTTTGGGTTCGGTAGCCTTGGAGGGCTGTTCCAGTGTCAGTGACTGTGACTCCGTGGTTTTGTTTTGTGATGGCTCGAGCAGGGAGTTGCTGAGGCTCTGGGTGGTGCCTGTGCAGGTGCTGGGAGGGCAGGTTGGGCTCTCTGGGAGTTCCACCTGCTTAGCCTCAGAGATTATAGTCAGCCCTTTGTTCTGGAGGCGCCTCAGACCAGCACGAGGGCAGTCTCAAAGCTCTGTTTCTGTGTGTAGGTTACACACTGGTTTGCACAGGAGATTACCAGATCTCTCAGTTGAGCCTGGTTCCCTCACCCAGAGATGAAATTGCCCCTCCCAGGTGCTTCCCACCATCCACCCTTCAGGTGGCTCCTGCCTGAAGCTGCTCTGCAGAGAAAGGTGCTTTTGCGTTAGTCCTTCCATTCCAGCTCGCTCCTGGTAACTCTGCACTAGCCAAGGGTTGGAACAAAAGCCAAGTCTGTTTACTGTCAAACCTTGGAAAATCGGTTCCTGTAAATGATTGATACTGATGTTACTACAGTTCTTATGTGCTCTGTAGAAGGAGTTCTGCTCAGTGATTGCCAGGGAATGAGGTGGTTGTTCCTTTTCTTGTGCAGTGTCAAAGAAGCACGGGAAGCTCATCACCTTCCTCCGGACATTCATGAAGTCGCGCCCAACGAAACAGAAACTGAAACAGCGGGGGATCCTCAAGGAAAGGGTGTTTGGCTGTGACCTGGGGGAGCACCTGCTCAACTCTGGCCATGATGGTAAGAAACAACCTGCTCCGAGCTCTTCCTCTCTTGGGAATCTGTCAGGGTGATCATGGCTGTTCAGGGTCGTGCTGGGGGACAAATGTGTGACACAAACCTGTGGCTCAAAGGGAAACTGAGGCTAATGAGAAGCAAACATTGTGCTTCGACGTGGGAAGCATCGTGGTTGGATGTGGGAGTGCTGAAGGTGGCTGCAGCTCCTGCAGATGGGTTTTCAACCTCTTCAAGTCTTCAAATAAATATTTTTTTCCCAGGCATATAAGCTTTATTTATATGTCAGTGATTAATTAACAGGCATGTTAAACCCTACATTTCTCTTAACTTGGTACCTCTGTATGATTCTAGCACAATTTGAGGTGTAAATCCTTCATCTGCCTTTTTCTTGGATTTCACAGTATTTACAGGAATTAACTTGATACTGTGTTTCCTCACAGCTGACTTTTCCTCTCTGTCCAAGGTCCCTTTTCCCTCCCCATCAGCAGTTCGGGGAGGCAAAGGAGAAAACCTCCCTATTCCCAGAAAAAAAATTACACAATTGCTACCACTCTTCCTGGGATGAAGTCTGATTTCACAGGCTCTTTGCTGCCCTTTCCCTGTGCCACCTCCAGTCCAGATTCCTGCAGTGCTGAGGAGCAGCCAGAGCACTCAGATGCTGTCCCAGGTCCTCTGCTGTTCCCACTGGGAGCCCATACCCAGGGATGTTTGGGAACGCAGCCTGGAGCAGCTGTGGGCTGTAGGTGGTTTACCTGGGAGTTAAGGCTGTCAGGAAAGCAGTGATGGGATCTGTTGGGTAGCTTTGCAGCAGACCCCTTGTGCCAGAGTTGTCCATCTGATGTCTCCCAGGTTTTGTGTGCAGGCAGAGGGAGAAGTGGCAGATGTGTGGGGCAGGAAAGGAGTTTTTCTGTTAAAGTTGTTTTCAGTGAGCCTTCAGACTCCTTGTTCATACAGATGCTTTTTGAAAAAGGGCTGGCAAAGGGTAGGAAACTATTATTTGCTCTTTTTTCCAGCTGATGTGGTTAACAGTGATGTGCACTCCCTCACCAGACATAAAAATGCTTCAGTAGCAGCTGGTGCAGAGTATGTGCTTGTCCTTATGGAGTGAGACCTGTGGCAAGGCTCGTTGGCTCAATGGGAACCAGCAGAGATCCTTACTGGGGCTTGAGAAGCACAGAGATGGTCTGGAGTCAGGACCAGACAGTGTCCCATGTGGAACTGCATCAGGAGTACGTAGTTCACAGGGTGGCTCTGGAGCTGGTTCTATGTGTGTGCTGTGGGAGCGCTCTGGGAGGGTAGGAGCCATGCCAGCAGTGAGCTCATTGTTGGGAAGGAGGGAATTCCTTTCATCCCCAGCCCTCCTCCTGTCTGTTTTCTTTAGGCACAAGTCAGTGATGGCCAAAGCTTTCCCCTGCCCTCTGTGACAGCTTCTTCCCCTGGCTTCAAGGGGTGGTTTATTTAGCATTCAAAGACACATCCTGAGCTGAGCTAAACTGCTTTAACTCCACTGGAGGTTCTTGTTTGACAGTCTCTGGGAGCTCTGTCCTTGTCCTGGTCTCTCCCCACCATCCCACACATCGGGGTGACACTGATTGGGCTGTGCTAATGAGGTCCCTCAGCTCAGGAGTCACCAGCTGCTTTCACCCTTGATTTAATAACCCTTTCTTAACTCCCTGGAGTGAAGCAGATCCAATTTGAGTGTCGCCAACAGGGGCATGGCTCTGTTTCCCACAGCAGGATTGTTGTTTTTCCATGTGATTCAGCTCCCTGGCCTGTATTCCAAGTGAAGTAATCCCTGGGATGGGGCTCCTGGAGACATTTCTGGGTCCCTGCGAGTTGAGCTCTGTGCATGCACAGTCTTTGAAGATTCCCTCCTCCTGTAGCATTACTGTAGCTCAGTTGTGGAGCCTCTTGCAGTGCTGTCCTGCTGAAAGGGGCCTGAAGTGAATTAAAGAAGGTGCTTCTCATGATCAGAACATCAAGTGCTTTTTCCAGGAGCTCAGAGCATGCTCTGGCTGAAGTCCGTGTGTGGTACCTGCTGGTGATGCTTTGGAATACCAGCCTAGAACATGGGAGTTCAGAAGAACCCAGTATATTCATTGATTTGTTTAAGCTCATGTTAGTTTTGTTGGGTCAATGTCAAACTCCAGAAAATATTTATCAGGGCTGAAGGAGCAAATGCCACTGTCCCTAGTGACAAAGCATCATGTGCACCTCAAAAATGCAATATTGAAACAAACTGGAGTTATGCTAAGAATTTTCTTAGTTACCAGCTTTCTGGAGATGACAAATTTTCAAGAATTTGCTGAGAAACACCATGACCAGCCGAATTCTGTAGTTATACATCTCTGAAAGTGTGCTCATTTTTAGTGAGCAGGAAGCGAAAGGAGAGCATAAAAGGGATAAGAACAAAAACTGCAATAAGTGTAACGTTTTTGTAATAAACCCTGCGCTGAGGCAGCTGGCTCAGACTGCTTAGCCAAGAGAAGAACGTGTTTGCTGTGTACCCAGAGGGGATTTACAAACACAGAGAAGTTTCACTTACTGCAGTACCTTGTCTTTGTGTGCTCAGCAATTCCTCAATCTGCATCCTCTGAGCCTCTTTGGGGAGGAAGATAAATTTGGCATGGGATGCACAGGAGGAAAGTGATGCAGGATTGTGCCCTGGTTTGCTGTTAGGGGGCATCCTGCAAAGCTCCACGTGCTGCACTTGCCAAGTCCTGACCTAGCAGAGCATTTGTCATGGTTATCTGAGTTTTTGGGATGGGCCTGTGCCGAGGCTGTGCTCTCTGTGCTGGAAGGTGCCTCCCAGGCTGGCAGGACAGAACCTGCAGCTCTCAGGATCAGGATATGATATGTCTGGGCCCGGGTGTCTGGGGAGGGCAGGAGGAGTGCACCACAGGCTGGTGCTGCTGCTGCCCTGGGGAGGATGTGGCTTGTCATTTCCCTGAGTGTCCTGGGTGGGTCTGAGCAGCAACACTGAGCAGCTACGGGGAGGGAGGGGAGGATTTAACAAGTGTTTGCAGTAACAGTGTGAGGGATGAGCAGTGCACCCTAAACCCTCCTGTGTTTCTGGTGACTCAGGGTGGGGGTTGTGGTGAGTGCTGGGCACTGTCCTGAGGGTTGGGTTCGGTGTGTTTGCTTTTTAGTTCCACTTTGGTCTGTGCTGACACTGAGCTGTCCAAACAGTGCTGGAGCCCTTCCAGGACAGGAGTTACAGCTCCATGAGGTGCCAAGCAGTCCTTCCCCAAAGGCCCTTGGAGATGAGGGGAAGGAAGCATTGCTGTCCAGCCTCTTTGGTGAGGTTTGGAGTCATGGGCAGATGACAGGATTATTTTTCAAAATCATCTGTGCTCCAGGCTGCTTGGGAAAGAGGAAATTGGGAGTCACAAGGCTCCTGGGCATGGGGCTGGGTATGCATAGGTGTGTTGCTTCCAGTGAAAGTCTCATCAGGGTGTCGTTTTCTTCTCTTTTGTCACATGTCAGCACTGCATGATGGGCTGGGACCTGCAGGAGTAAAACCAGTTTTGGTATGAGGGATTTTGGACTTCTCTGTTGGCAGAGTCTGTGGTAATGCTCCCTTCAAGTACGTTGGTTTGCACAATATTTCTCCAGTCAGTTCCAGACATCCCATGGAGCCTGCCTGAAGAGTCCTGTCTGCATCCCATCCAGTGCCTTACTCATCTCTTGGCTCCTGCTGGGCTTGGGATACTTCCCTGCCAGGAAAGTGTCACTTGGCAGCAGACCAGGCTCAGTAGGGAGTTGCTGTTTCTCCATTGCCCTCAGAAATTCTCCCAGTTGGGTTGGTGCAGTTGCCACCTGCCTTGCTGGTTTGTTTTACAAATTCACAGGATATTCCAAGTTGGGAGGGACCACAAGGATCATCTGGTCCAGCTCCTGGCCCTGCACAGGCATCCCAGCAACCCCACCCTGTGCATCCCTGGAGCACTGCCCAACCCCTCCTGGAGCTCTGACAGCCTGGGCAGTGCCCAGCATCCTCTGGGGGGAAAACTTATCCCAGTATTCAACCTAATCCTCCCCTGACACAGCTCCAGCCATTCCCTGTGTCCAGTCACAATTTTATGGAGCTGTGAGATACAGCAAATACTCCAATCCCTGACTCCTGAGGAGACCTTGTTCTTACTCCCTTTGTAGGCAGAGTTTCTTTTTTTCCACAAAAAAATTTTTCTTTCTCGAAGAAAACTAAATAGAACTTAAATTTAGCCCGACCTCAATTAGCAGGATTCTGCTGGCAGAGGAGGTTTGTGGAGTGTGGGAGCTGGTGGAGTGCTGCATTGCAGCAGCTGCACTGTGCCCTGTTTCCTGCCTTGGAATGTTTGGCCAGGGAGCTCCCCACAGCTCCTGGGGGTGTCTCTTGGGTGGGAGTGCAGGGGAGGGTGGTGCTGGGCTGCAGGAGAGGCAGGGCTGGAAGAGCTGGGCACGTTCTGGATGAGCTGGTGGAGGGACAAGGGCTCAGGTGCAGCCAGAGTGCCCATGGGGAGCCCAGGCAGGGCTGGGTCTGCTCCGGGGGTGGGATGGGCCAGCAGAGACCAGGGTGGGCCAGCAGAGACCAGGGTGGGCCAGCAGAGACCAGGGTGGGCCAGCAGAGACCAGGGTGGGCCAGCACAGTCCAAGGTGGGCCAGCACAGTCCAGGGTGGGCCAGCAGAGACCAGGGTGGGCCAGCAGAGACCAGGGTGGGCCAGCAGCCAGCAGGAAGGGCCAGCACAGACCAGGTTGGGTCAGCACAGACCAGAGTGGGTCAGCAGCCAGCAGGGAAAAGCCACTTTGCCGTTCTGTGAGTGCAGGACTCCTGAGCTGCAGCACCTGAGGGGTTACTCTACAATGTTCTTTTTATTCAAATACTCTGGCTGTCATGTGCTGGGATTGCTTGGACTGCAGAGCATGGGGACCCCGTTTGTTCTTCCAAGCCAGAAGTGTTCCTGTCTCCTGTCACTTGTTGGGAATGACCCTTTCTCCCTTAGCAATTGGAGTGAAGCACGAGCCAGCCCCGGGGTCCCCCAGTGAGGAGGTGTCATGCATTCACCTCCAGAGATAATCCATCCTACAACCAGCTCTGTCCACAGGGGCCAATGTGGCTAATGGCACATGGCATTTTTTGTACCTCTTTATAACTTTGTCACATTCATACATCATCAGCTTCTGTCACTGGAAAAGATATATTCACAAATGGAATTTTTAATTGACAGGTTTGCTATAGTGAAGGGTCTATGCATGTTTTTTAAATTTTTATAAAATACCCGTGCTGTGTGGTCAGCAAGAGGCATTGACTTCTTCTGAGGATGTAAAGACCTACAAATGACAAAGGCCACTAACTCACCTGACCTTGCTCTGTGTCCTTCCTGTTCTTCCAGTTCTCTACATTTATTCAGAATTAATTTGGGCAGGTGGGTAGAATTAAATTTAAAAAAAAAAATTAAAGAGAATAGCAGAAAATAGCAGATAGGGGATCTGTATTCCTTTATATACTGCATAGGAGCAGCAAGGGTTTGCCAGGGATGGTTTTATTCTCCTGTGCTTGTTCTGATGTTCTTCAGAAAGGTCCATAGCAGCACCTTGGGGCTACTGGTGACATCATGGCTTGTTTGAGGTCCTCTGGAGTTATCCATCCCTTGAAGCCATCCCCTCCCTGCAGCTGGGTGATGTATTTGCCTCTAATGGTCATTTATGGTAGAGTTGAGTACAAAGGGAACTGCTTCCAGGACAGAGAAACACAAGGAATGAGAGCATGTCAGCCTCTTGGCTGGGGTCTCTGAAAGCCTGGTTGCCCTTAGCTCAAGCTCAGTTTTGGCAATCTGTGTCCCCCCTTTGGCTCCTGGTATTGATGTGAGGAGCCCCTTTTCCCAGCTCAGAATTGTCATTATAATAAAAGGCTGCCTGGTTGGCTTGGAATCTTTGCCATCCTGAAGGAAGCCTTGATTGGGAATTCAGGACAACTGAGTCTTGCAGATTAAGTCATTTCAGGTTTATTTGCTGTTTTATCTCCAGGAGAGTGAATGTAAACAGTTCCCACTCCCTGTTATTGCCCTGTCCCTGTCTTATGGCAGGGATGGGACTGAGGGAGCTTTAAGGTACCTTCCAACCCAAATCTGTCTTGGAATTAGTGTTCTGATGACCCAGGTGAAAAACCTGCTCATGATGGCTTTACTCCAAGATTTTCTTTTCAGAAAGACTTTGGAGTATTTGCTGAGCACCCATGTGAAATAGACCCTCAGTTTTTACCTGCAGCTCCCATGGAGTTCTGTGGCAGCTCAGCAGCCTGGCTTGTGATTCTCAGGTATGTTTGGAATTGTTATGCCTTGGATGCTGGCAGCCACATCAATGGGTTTGTTCAGGCAATAACAACTTGTTCCTGTACAAAGGTTTATTGAAGTGTTGGCTGTGTGTGACGTGTGTGTGATATTTCCCTCAGAACGGTGACATGGGCCACAGCCATTCCAGCAGGGGGAGGGGATGTTGGCTCTGGATGAGGCTGGGGGTTGTGTTAGATGTGCTCACTCTGGGAATGAACCCCTGGGGCATTTTTGTGCTTTCAGGAGGTATTTTCAGAGTATCCAAGCTGATAAGTTTGGATGTGAACTGAAAAGTTTCAAACTTCCAAGTAGGTTCAGCTCTGGCATCCTGCTATCCCAGTTTCCCTTCTGTCTCTATTTTTAAGCATTTATATGCCTGAAGCAGTTTGTGATTAGGACACAAATCTGCGTTCTGAAGTTTCTGTTTGCAGTTTCTCTCTTCTGCTGAGACATTTCTTCCGTGACTTCGGCAAGTCCCTTAAAGTCCCTGTCTCCTTTATGCTTGTTGTCCAAGCAGATATCTTGATATCTGGAGGTGATTCACCTTGTCTACACTATTCCAGGTGGTTTTTTTTAAAAGGGTATCTTAACTTCTCCATTGGCACAGCAGGAAAAACAATGCATCCTTACTCATCCAGTAATTTCTGTAATGCTCTCCTGGATATCTGGGCCTTGGTTGTTTATGTATAGAGCTGGAGCTCACAAATCAGGGGTGGATCTTGTTGTTTCCTGACAAAGCCACCTAACTGGGGACACTGGAAATCCTCCTGCTTGCCTCCCTCAGTAGTATTTGTATATTTATAAGCAGTTTTCTGTTATGCACTTAAGAAACACTGGCCTGACTCAGCATTTTCACTTGCACCTGAGTCCCTGCTGTGCACAGCCCTGTGCACACAGTGTGAATGAGGGGGAAGAGATTTTAAAGTTGCATTCTGGGGCAGGAATTCTGTGGGACTGCTGTGGCTTGACAACCTCTGAGCTCACAGGTAATCTTAGCCATCCCCTTCCTCCATGCTGCTGTCCTGACTGTCCCTTTTTCAATTGAGTTGGCAGTATATTGAAACCAGGCAGCCTCAAACATGCCAAACCAGTTTCCTTAAGGCATTTCCTGATGTATAGTAATTTTTAATTCAAAATCAATCTCCAAAGGACTGGGGCAGTCAATGGTCACAGCTGCACTCAGAGTTCTGGCCCTGACCTGGGAGCTCAAACCTGTCCTTGTGCCACAAATTCTTGGCCTTGGGGAACTTGTTTGTTATCTCCCATTCCATCTCGAGGCTTTTACAATCAAACTAATAACCTGTATCTGCCCCCAAGGTGCCACAGGGTAAATTCCTAATACCCAGGAGGTACTTGGGAGATTAGGAGTGGGATATAAATATGAAATAGTATTTATTCAAGTGTTAGCACAGGTTGGCACATGACATCCAGTTGTGAGTGTCTGTAGCAAGTAAGTAAATTTACCTGTGCTCCCCCTGTATTTATTGTGTTCCTTGGGTTGGGTTTGCATCCCAAATCTGAACGTTTCTGGTGTTGAACTGTGGCAAGCCAGAGTGTTTGAGGTGCCTGAAGTCCCCTGGATGTGGTGATGAGTGTCTGTGCACACCCAGCCTCGTGTGACATCAAAGGCAGATCCAGCAGCCTGGGAAAGAAGGGCACAGTTGACCCAAATTGGAGATGAGCAGAGAACTCCCCTTGCTGCAGATGTGTCCTCTGCTGCACAGACTAACTGGACACAAGTTGATACTTTCAAAGGCCAATAGTTTTGAGGTATTTTGGGCAAATTTCCAACCATAACAGGCACTGTTATTGCTTCACCATCTGCCCTCTGAGTTGCTGGAACTCGAGATTATTTGGTATGGGGTTGGCATTACGAAGGGGAACGTGGGATCCTTGTGGAGAATCCCTTGTTTGGGGGGACATCCTTGGGGTTGCTTGGCAGGGAACAAGCCTTTGCTGTTAAAAACCAGTTTGTCTCACCCCTTCTCCCTTGCCCTGCCTGCAGCTGCGAGGAGAGGATTTTTTGTGCCTGAATGACTCTGAGGACAGCTGGGAGTTGAAAATTAATTTGCATTTCGAAACACTACAGCCATGGGGAGAACAAACATGAGGAAAAATGTCACAGTTAGTACAGGAATTGCTTGTGTTCTTATCCTGCTGCTCTTAGCATGGGGAGAACTTTCCCCTCCTCTCAGTTTATTGGAGGGAGTGTAATTGGTCAAAACTAAAAAGCTCGTTCCTGCACACTGGCCGAATCTGAGTATTAGTAGTGTCTTGTTGGATATTAGGAAAAATTCCTTCACTGAAGGAGCTGTCAGGCATTGGAATACTCAGGCTGCCCAGGGATTTAAAAGCTGGGGTGTTGTGGCACCTGGGGACGTGGTTCAGCTGTGGCAGTGCTTGGAGAGCAGATGGACTCACTCTTAGAGGCTTTCCCAGCCTTAATGATTCTGTGATATTAAAAACAATAAAACCTGAGCCCTGGGAACTGGATGGGTGCAGCCTGGGCTAGGGATTGGCTGTACAGCATCTCCATGGTGGATAGTGGGCAGTGAGGATCCCCTGCAGCCCTCAGACTCCTGGCACAGCCACGGGGCTGTTCTGATCTCCCAGGACCTGACAGACGTGGCTGGTGACCTGCCCTGCTGATGCAGCCCAGGGGCATTTGTGTTGCCCAGGCCTGAACTTTGCACTTTGCTTTCCACAGTCCTGGCTGAGCTGCCATAAAAGACAATTCCAGGCAGAGGAAGCAGAGTCCAGTGCTGGTCCTGCTGTGAGCCCTGTGGATCAGCTGGATCAGGGATCCAGCTCATGGGTTAAGGTTTGCTCTGCTGTGGCTGCAAGAGCAAAAGTCACACTCCAGATAAAGAACTGTGTGCATGTGACCAGGACCTGGGATGGCTTGGACTTCATAGGACTCCTCACCAGTGTGGATAATGTAAAAGAGGCTCACGGTGTGGAAATGAGAGACTGGAAGATGAAGACTCACAGAATCCCAGACTGGTTTGGGTGGGAAGGGACCTCAAACCCCACCCAGTCCCACCCACTGCCCCAGGCAGGAACACTTTCCACTAGGCCAGGCTGCTCCAAGCCCATCCATGTGGCCTTGAGCATCTTGGAAAGTGTCTGGTTGGTTGGTCTGGTGGTTCAAACATGAGCATAGGGATTTAGGAATGAGATAAAAGTGACAAAAAAGTTCTAAAAAGAGAGTCTTTTAAAATTTTTTTTTTTCTGAACGCTCAGGGGCTGGTGGGGTTGGTGTGCCTTTGGAATGACACATGCAGGTACAATATTGTGTGGACAGGAAGCTCCTCATGCAACAATAAGGAGAAAATCCTTAACCTCTCTCCTCTGCTGCTTCACACCTTTGGTTAACTAAGGTGGAGGGAAGAGCTTCAGAAATGAGAAATTTAAAAGTCAGAGGCTGAAATATTATAGGGTTTTTACTGTTGCTTTTTTTAAGGTAGTACTTGGACAGTTTTTTGGAAAATGGCCTTGATGATCTTAGAGGTCTTTTCCAACCTTAACTGTTCTAAAATTGAGTTAAAATAAAGCAATTGTATTTCTTCAAGGGGGGATATTCCCTGTTAGCTTTTCTCATAATCCCACATTAATGGCAAGGGAGTTGGGATTTACATGGCTAATTCCAGATGTCTGGAAGTTGTCAGTCTTGGCCAGGCACAGAATTCCAAGAAAGGGGCTCATTCTGCTGCAGTGGCACTGTTTGTGCTGTGCTGGGAGTGTGTTCTCCTCTGCTGGCTTTTCCCTGCCTGGCCTTCCCAGCTGTTTCCAGAGACAGCCTGGACAACCGGGGTGAGCTCTTCCACCTGCATTTTGTCTGCTGGCTGATTCTTCCAGTTTCTGTCCTGGTGGCTCAAAACAGCCTTTAACCTTTGGTTCCTCAGGTCTGGATTTTCCATGTGTGTCCCAGGTGTGCTGGCACTGGATGCTGGTTGTCACCCCTGCTGAGGCAGAGCTCGGGGCAGGCAGTTTTCCGTGCTCCCTGTGGGTTTGCTATGTGTGGAATTCAGTGAGGAGAAGCATTTTGGGTGCTCTGGGCCATTGTCCAGCCCCAAGGCCTGGCCTGTGGGACCTGCACCCCACTGCTGTATTTTGGGAAAATGCCAGTGCCAGAAGGGGGCTTGGTGGGAGGCCTTGTAACCTGGGCTGAACAAACACTTCTGGTTCCAGTAATGTGCTAATAAAATGAAATAAAATAAAACAAAACACAAGCAAGCCTCCCAAAGCCCAGGGAGGGAACCTTACAAAACATTAAAGAACAAAACAAAACAAAACAAAAAAAAAAAAACCAAAAAAACACCCAGCAAGATGATAGGAAAGGAAATATGCCTCATGTGAGGATGAATCAAAATGTTTTTCAGAATGAAAACCATTGAACTTCTGCTTCCTCTTAATGCAGAGAATTAAGCAGTTATCAAGCCCTCCAAGATGCAATAAGCCTTTCAAACCATCGGAGAGATGCTGTGGAAGGACTTGAATGAATTCCTTTGGCTGCTGTGATCATGAAATGTGCTAGGGTCCCCTTTGGTGAGGCATTCACATTTCCAGCCCTTTGCACTTTGCCTCCTGGAACCACTTGGTATTGGAGATAGCAGAGGGGAGGGAGGGGTGATTGTTCTTGGAAGGGGAGGCATGTGCAGTGTCCACTGCAGAGTTGGGAGTTCTCAGGCAGCACCTGGCAGTGGATTTGAGCTGCCTGCAGCTGAGGCAGTGACTGTACTGCAGGGAGGTTTTCTGGAGTCACTGGCTGAAGACCCCATGGCTAACAAAATGACTAAAATCACACTGAGGATCAGTGATTTTTGTTACTTGCCTTGGTTTGTGGCACTTGAAAGGGCTGTGTGCTCGGATAACCCAGGCACCAGTTCTGAGTTCAGAAGTTCCCTGACCCAGTTCCCTGGATTAGGCTGCAGGAATGCTCTGAGTGTCACCCTGTGCTCACTTGTCCCTCCTCCTGTCTTTCCCGAAGCTCCTGGGTGTGGTCAGGACCCAGGTGCTGACCCAGGTGGGCCTTTATGGCTCTTAATGCAAACCACGTGTGCCATTGAGTCTGGTTGTTCTAATTGCAGGAAACCACAGTAATTAACTGCCATTAGTGGAACTTCAGTGTTGCTGCTGTTGTATCCTGTGAGAGGAAATCTCCTTTGGTTCCCTGCTGGGATGAGGCTGAGGCACCTTTCTGGTTCAAATCTGGGCTGTGGTTTGGGATCTAGAAGCCAAATTCCTTCCTGAACTGAGAAGTGCAGCTGTAGGGGAGGGATTTCTGCAGCAGATGGACATGGGTACCCGAAGAAGTCACAGTGTTGTGTCAGAAGGTTCCTTCTGAGAGAACAGTCACTATTCCCTCCATGTGTGGATGTACATCTCTAAAATGGGCATTAAAGGGCAGAGCGAGGTTAAACACACATCCAATGGCCAGGTGTCATCTTTGTTTAGAAATCTGAAAAATGAAGTCACCATTCCAGCAAGGGCCCTCAGGTACAATTTTAGCCCTACTTGAATTTCAGTCCCTTCTCCAACTGTGCAGAATTCCCTCAAAATATTCATGGTGCTGGTATGGTATATTTATCTTAAAGAACAAATCGTCCTGGTAACCAAATGAGCAAGTGCTTGGAACAGGCCTGCTGGGATCTTTTCAGGGTGTATTAATTACTCTCACTGTGCCCAAGCTCTTCCATGACAAAAGAGAACTTGAGGCAGAGCATTGGTGCTGCAGTCCTCGCCTTCCCTTTGGCTCCACTGTCACTCCAGGTTTGCTCTGGGAATGGGCCAGGCTGGGAGAGTGCTGTTTATTTAAGTGCCTCTTGGTGTGTTTGCTTCTTGATTTATTTGGCTGTTTATTTATTTGCATCTTAGTTTACTTATTTCAGCGGGCTCTACCGATTCCAGGGGACCCCTCCTGTGGTTGCTGTATGGATCATTAAGGTCTTTAGGATTTGCAGCTTTGGCAAGATCTAGCCACAGCACTTCAGAGCTTGGGAAAACTCTTTTGCTGGGTCCTCTGGGACTCCTGCATGCAGGAAGTGTGGCTGGGGGGAGGGGTGGTCTCAGCCCTGTGCAGTCACTACTGAGATCTGTGACCTCTGGCCCATTGTAAGGGGTGGTGGTGGGACAGACAGATAGGGACATCCCATGGGGTCTTGGTTCAGGTGTGTCTGGCAGTCTGGAGTGCTCTTCTCCCACGGGGGACAAACACCTCTGGCTGTGTCAGCACACAGAGCTTTGTCCTTGTCCTTTGCTGCATGGGATGAAGCAGTTCCACCTCTGCTGCCCTGCACAGGTCACACCTGGGCCCCACTTATCTCCAGTGCTGTAGTGCAGTACAGTGCACACTGCAGCCCTTTCTGGGCACAGCTTGAGTAGGATAGAATTCCTTCCCTGTCTACTTCCTGCCTCAAAAACCTTTTCCTTCAAGTGGTGTTGAATCTTTCTGAATAAAGGCTTAAGTGTTATCCACCAGAAATGTTTTTGAGACACTATGAGAATTCCAGGCCTCATGTTGCACCTGCTCTGCTTGGATCTGTCCCTGTGGGTGACTGATGGATGTGTCCCCAGTGTGCTGTGGGTGTGTGTTCAGTGAGAACCTGTTGCCTATCCCACTCACATGGTTCTGGGTGTGTCTGTTGGTTTCTGAAGCCATCAGCTGTGGGCCTCCTTGGAGCTCACTGATGCTGAGGTAGCACAAGGCTTCACCTCCACTGGTTTTTGTTCCCCCAAAAAAGCAGCACTTGGTTCCTAAGGCTCTTGGCTTAATGTACCTGGGCTCTGCTCACCTCAAAGTCTGCCCTGACTGGAAAATGGTGAGAACTGCTGTACGTCCCTAGGAATGTTACACTGGAGCCTGGCTGGCTCAGTTCTGGCTGTCTCTTGGTGCCTTGGAGCATCCCAGGTGCAGGGTCTAACCTGCTCCAGCTGTGACTGACATGCTGCAGGATTTACAGCTTCCACCCCATCCTGTGCTCCAGCAAAGAGCAGACGTGCCCTTATCCTGGGATACACCTGCTGATTTCTAGGGAACCATCTGAAATGAGCCTTTCCTCCAGCTGTGAGGGTTTGCTGCAGGCTAGGAAAGCAGCCATGTGGGGGCTGGGGGAGCACAGAGCATCCCAAGTGCACTTGGGAGCACTGCCTGGCAGATGGCATTGCGTGGTGTAAGGGGATTTGCCACATGACCTGCTCAGAATCTGTGTCACGTGGCACATTGATCAGACCTGGCATCTAAAGAACAGGCTGAGATCAGCAGAGGGGCTGCTGCAAAAAGGTGGCTGGCAGAGGGATCCACAGGGATCCCAGCTTTTTCCATGCAGGTTTGCCGACGCTCACAGGAGCTTGATCCTGATTTTCTCCCTGTGTTTGGGGCAGTTTTACTGCCTTTTGTAAATCCAGTGATTTGCTCCTCCTCAAGCTTCCATGGATGGATACATGGCTCCAGCACTCCCATGAGCCTGGGAAGCCAGCTGGAAGGAATGGGGTGGTGAAGCGGCTGCAATATTAACTTGACACCTAATTATATCCCCTGGGCTGATTTTTCCATGCTGTCATGCCCTGCTCTTTGTGCACTTTCTGTGAGTGTGAGATGCTGTGGAGCTCTCTATATGCAGCCATGCTCCAGCAGACATTTGAATGTCTGGGATGAAATTTGGGATGAAATTATCAGTTGTAAAAGCTCTCCTGTCTGTGCCGACAAAAGTATCATCTCCCTGATGTTTATGTTTCCTTAAACCAAACAGGATAGGTTAATCCTGTGTAGATTTGAAATAGTATTTATTCCATTTTACAGCTCTTTCGGAATGGGATTTCAAACCATAGTTCCCATGGGAGTTGTCATGATACCTGCACTGTATCTGACCAGGCTTTTTTTGAACTGATTGATATCCTGGCATTCCCTTGTTAAAGCAGGAACACCTCTGACCAGTTTCCACATCAGCTACAGGCTTTCTCCCCTAAGGAGGACCTGAAGGCACGGCCCAGGTGGGAGTGGTTTCTGGCATGTGCCTGGAGCACAGCCTGAGCTAGGGCTTTACTAATGCTGGCTGTTGTTGTTCAGTACCCCAGGTCCTCAAGAGCTGCACGGAGTTCATCGAGAAGCACGGCATTGTGGATGGCATCTACCGGCTCTCGGGGATCGCCTCCAACATCCAGAAACTGCGGTAAGGGCCTGCTCGGAGCCACCTGGGGCACAGCCTGCCCTTCCTCAGGCACCTTCACCCTGCAGGCAAAGTGTCAGCATCCTGGTGTCACTGTGCTGCCACGGTTCCTTTCTGTTCCTTCTCGCTCCGGGAGCCCTCTGGAGCAGCTGATGCTTCTCCCTGCTGCCTTGGGCTCCTGGCTTCCCAGCAGCTAACAGGGAACGTGCACAGGATGAGTGCCTGAGTCTGGTGGGTGGCACTGCTGTGCTGCACAGGGAAGGGCCTGGAGTGTGTTCTGACTAGGAGCTGTTCCCACCACAACAAACATCCTTTATTCTTTCACGAGGCTGTTTTCCTCCTGTCATTTGGTGTGGAATGTTCTGTTGTGGAGCACTGATGTGCCGATGGATGGACGTGACTCATTCCAGCCCTGCTCCTGGGCCCACAGCCTGGCAGGGGCAGCACAGGGCTATTTGCCATGGGCAGAGTGTCTTTTTTGTACCAGCTGTCGCCCAGTTCAGTGGGCAGGTTTGAGCTGGTACAGTGGCTGTTTAAACCCTTGGATGGATGGGTTTGTTCTGGTTCAGATTAATCCTGTTTCTTATCCCAGCAAGTCCCATTTTAAAAATTTGGTCCCAGGTTTTTGATATGTAGGATCCAAAGGCTCTGACTGGAGCTGTGGCTGAAAAAAACATTGCTTCAGTTATATCCCTTTATTCCCCATTTTGACTTGTGCTGGACCATCCTTCTAATCTCTGCCCTAGTCAATTTTTTCCCTCTTGTGTTGCCAAGACCATTTTTTCCTTCACTGTGTATCAAAGGTGCTTTAAAAATGGTTTTCTAAAATTGTAATGGCATTATTCCATGTTCTAGTGCAAAGAGTGAATGAAGTGACAGCCTGTTTTCCAGGCTGAGATGGATTCTGAGATATTCCAAAGACAAAAGGAAGGGGGTACATGGCATAACTTATTGACACTGTCCTGTTCATGTAAATCACTACAGATTTTGAGTGTTTGATTGATGAACGTAGGACACCCCTTGCTGCAGTTCCCAGCTGTATAAAAAGGGTATTAGGCTCTTTCCAAAGCTGGGGCATGCAGTATCACTATAAATGAATCACTGTGTTTAGGTTTCCCATAGAAGAGCTGGAGTTTTTGGATTTAAAGGGCTTTTTGGTTGGAGAGGTTAGAGAATTTATTCCACATGGGAGATTTCCATGGGGCTGAGGTTGGCTCCTCAGTAGGGCAGTAGCTGCCTTTATTTGGCAGACAGGCAAACAGCCACTGTTGATTTGGGGTGTTGATCCCTGTGTCCTGGTGTCCTGGCTCTTTTTGAGAGCTGTGGAATTGTTCTTCACCTAACAAAGTCTTCCATTGGGTCTGAAGGAATAACATGTAGCTCTGGAAACAGCCACTGCAGAGAAAAGGAAGGTTGAATGTAGTGGGGCATCCCTCTCTTCCCTCCATATTCACTTCTGCAGGGAAACATCTGATACAGTGTGAGCTTTATTCCTAGGAAAAACCATGGGAGTAGGGCAGGATATGGGCAGGGAGTTTTAGCCAGGGCTGAGTGTGTTTGTGTGGGGTGGGCTGGTGCCTTCCTGAGCTTTTCTGTAGAGCCAAGTGCAGGAGCTGAGTTTGTCCCAGACATGAACAAGGGGTGAGTCAGAAGGTCCCTGTGGAAGTGGTGTGTGCTGGACACTGGGGGTGTGCAAAACAGAATCCTTCCTTTCCTCTTCAGCTGCCTTCGGGGTGAAGAAGGGATGGGCTGTTCATCCTGGGAGGGTGAGGACCTCTCCTGCCCCTTGTCTGGGGGGAATGAAAGGCTTCCCACAAGCAGTGTCCACATCCAGGGATGGAAGGAGCTCGTCCTGATCCCAGGAGGGCTCAGGTACAAACACAGCTGGTGCCCTGGGCACATTCTGCTCCTCAGGCAGGGTGAGCTCAGGGGTCGTGTGACCCTCTGGGCACAACCTGCCAGCTTTGGGTGGGGGACAGGACAGGGACCCAGCTGTGGTTGCAGTGCTGACAGGATGAGTCCCCATGGCTGTGAGCAGCCTGAAGACTGTCAGGGACCCCAAGGTTCTCCAGCTCCCAGGGCATGGCTCACCACTCTCATACCCCTAGAGTGTCCTGCTAATTGGAAACAGTCTTCCCAGCACATATTCCAACAGCAAGCCAGCCCTTAGCCTTCTGAGCTCAGCTTTTATTTCATAAACATTGGCGATTTTGGGGTTTTTTCCTCTCTCTGAAAGCCAAGGGAATGCTATGGGGTTTTCTTCATGTGGTTCCTGGCTGTATTCTCCCTGTAGCAGAGGCAGGCTCAGCTCACCAGCTCATCCCACAGCAATTCCTGCACTCACTGGTTTCCATGTGCTGCTGATGGAAGTGCTGCTGGCAGGGCTGTATCATTGCCATTTCCAGGCATTTGAAATGCAGAGGGACAGCAGCTTTCATCATTCCTATGGGCAATCCCAGTCACAGCCCTTGGGAGTTAAACTTGTTCTTGTGGTCTTGGAAGATGTTTTCTGGAGACTTTGTGAAAAGCCCTGATGCAGCAAAAGGGATTGCAGCCAATTCGTTGTAAAACTAACTGAAAATGCTTTCTTTATTAGAAAAAAGAAAAGTCTCATTTTTGGAAAATATCCCCACAGCCGTGGGTCATGTTGCTTTGGTGACTAAGTGTTTATTTTTTCCTGTAAATCAGGAAAGCCTTGCTGTAATTTGTGCTGGGTTTGATTTCGTTCGTCCCCCCAAACCCCTTTACCCATTTCTCTGTTTTCATTGTCAGCCACGAGTTTGACTCTGAGCAGATTCCCGACCTGACCAAGGACATTTACATCCAGGACATCCACTGTGTGGGCTCCCTGTGCAAGCTGTACTTCCGTGAGCTCCCCAACCCCCTGCTCACCTACCAGCTCTACGAGAAGTTCTCAGTGAGTGCAAGGCAAATGTGGGGCACTTCCCCCTTCAGCAGGGCTCAGGCCAGTAGAGAGAGAAATCCTGGAAGCTGGACCTGCCTTCCACACACTTCCCTCTCTGTCTGCTCTTCCTCAGCTGGGGTTTTTAGAGCCATCAGAGGCGTGTGTCACTGAAATTCCCAGCCTGACACTGTGCTGCCCATGCTCCCAATTCCATCCTGTCATTCCAGAAGGGGCTGGCAGTGCCCTGAGTGTGAGGGGCTCTTTCTGTGACCCCTTTAGGTTACTCAGAGGTGCCTTTGTCCCCTGTGCCTTGCTGTGTTGGTTCCACTTGTGGGGCCCCAACAGAAGGCCCCTGGCACACTCCTCATGCTTCGTGAGCATCGTTTGCTGTTTCCCAGGAATGAGATTGGAAGCAAATGCTGCTCTGAGCTGAATGTCTTCTGCAGGAATTCTCTGTGCCATTAGTGTGCCCCAGGTCATGGCTTGGCCTTCCATGATCCATATGCTGCTCTGTCCCCAAGACAGACCCCTCACCCCAGGGGGAGGACAGCAGCAAAACCCACCTTGCTGCCAAGACTGGCCCACCGGGGGTTTATCTACAGCTCAATCCTTTCCTGCCTCATTCCAGGATGCTGTTTCTGCTGCTACAGATGAGGAAAGGCTGGTTAAGATCCACGATGTGATCCAGCAGCTGCCCCCTCCCCACTACAGGTGAGTGCAGCCTTTGGGATGTTGTGGGCATTTTGTGAGAGGAATTCTATAATTCCATTTTCTTTTTCAAGACAGCTACACTGTGCCTCTGCATATTGAAATGGTTATGGCTGTAGAAAGTTGATTTATATTTTAATTCACTCCTTACCAAACACTGTACACTAAACATGGTCTTACTTCATGTCCTTGGAAACTCCCTCTAGGAGGGAAATAGGAGCCTGTTATGTCAGAGAGTAAGGAAACGGTTTTATTGTAGGAGGGCACATATCATGTGCTCTTAGCAAATATCAGTGCTAAGAGCACTTTAAAAAAGAGTGAAATATAGCCAAAAAATTGCTCAGGCCTTCAGTCAAACTTGGTCAACTGTATTTTGACTCCAGTTTGCCCATCCCTGCAATAATAGTAACTACCAAAGAACAACAATGCTCCGAGAATAACCGATGTAATTAATTATTTTAGTGTTATATATTAGAGTACCATAATATGGTGTTTAAAACTTACCAATTAAAATACTATATTCAAGCTAATTAGCAGTAATAAGAACTCGTGCTGTATGGTAGAGTCTTGACTAAGAACAACAACATTTTAACGGTCTTTAGTATTAAAAATTATGGCAGGGTTTGGTGAAAAGGCATCAGACAAATTGGTATTGGTGATTGGCTTTAATAACTATATAGAATACTGCATGTTAATGAGACTTTAATATTAATAACTAGTGATGCGTGGTAAGTTCACTAGTTATGAATTGTAATTTATAGAAATAGCTATTGACAACATATGGTGGGAGTTATTTACAGATGGGTAACTATTTTAATTGGCTGAGCCAGCTGCCCTGATGTGTCCCAGCTTTAGGTGACCATTTGGGGTGAATGCAGGCAGTATTTGGCTATTGATAGCTAATTAAAATACTTCATTACAATCATCAGTTGATTATTTTAAATGTGTTAATCTGCAAGTGAAGTTAGAATTCTGGTCTAGGGGGTCAGGTGTAACACATGAGGACAGCTACTGATAGCTGTTTACAGTCATTTCTGCCAGTAGATGTTTAAATTTCAATTACTGTGATGTGTGGTGGTTAGCTGGACAATTGCAATGCTGCAATGAGTGGTATAAATAACTAATTATAAAAGTTAACTGGAATTTAACTGTTGTGTTATAAGCTACAACTGTGTTACTTGCTCTTTAAATAAGGTTGGCTAGTTGGTGCAACAGCTGCTGCTTGTAGTAAGTAATTGCAATATTGATGTTAATGTAAAGGGTGTGGCCCTTTCAAAAATAAACAGATCTCCTTCTTTTCCATTCACCTTTTCCCTGAAATGATTTTTACTTTATGGGGCTGGTTAAACTGGGTGCTAGTACCAGCACCCAATCTCAGAGAAGGGGCACAGCCAACAGCTGGATGTGGGATGCTGTAGGTCACAGAGTGCTGCTCTTCTTTCCTAGGGTTTGCTTGGAAAAAGAAAAAAATACTTTATTTTTCTGCTGCTCAGTGATGAGAAGTTGCAGGCAGGACTGTTTGGTTTCCAGCCAGAGCCATTTTCTTCATTTCCAGCCTTGTCTATTTGTGGAATTTTGAGCCCCAAAATACCCTTGCTGCTCCATCTCCCTTTCCCCCCAAAAAGTATAGGCTGTGAGACAGACACAAGCCAGGGGCACCTGGTGTACAGCAGCATTTTCACTGCCATCTCCTGCTCCCTCCTCACCAGCAGGTATTAAACACAACAGTGCTTAATGTACAAAACTCACCATTTTTCAAATGTGAACAGAAGCCTCTGAAGTTTAACCTTCTATCTGCCTTACCCACCTCTGAGAAACCTGCAGCAGTAAATTTCCCCAGTAGAACTCAGGTATGGATGGCTGGTGTTCAGTATACTGGTACCTAAATCAGTACTCGCCCCCATCCCAGGATTAGCATTGCCCCACAATTCCTGAGCAGCCCTTCATGGCTGTCACACACCTGCAAAGGGTTTTTTTTCTGGAACTGTCCTTTCCTTGAGCCTGGACAAGTCAGAGGAGAATCCCCTCACCCCAGCCTGTGTCAGTGCTGCTAAAGCCAGGTCTAGCATGGGGCTGAGGGAAATGAGTTCAGCTTTCCTTTCTGGGAGCTGTCAAACCAAAAGGAAATAATGAGCTGGTTTTGTGCTGTGGATCATGGCCTGGCTTTGCTCAGTGGTGCTGAACATTTGCCTGTCTCCTGTTTTCCAGGACACTGGAGTTCCTAATGAGACACTTGGCTCGTCTTGCTGATTATTGCTCCATCACAAATATGCACACCAAGAACTTGGCCATCGTTTGGGCTCCAAACCTCCTCAGGTACTCTGGGATTTTCCCATTTCAATACAAGATAAATGTTTGCATTCATAAACAACAGTTAGTCCAGAAAATCCCAGCTTTCAGCAGCTGGAAAGAACTCTTCCTTTCTTCACCCCGTGCGTTCTCCTCCTGTAAAATATGGGAAATTATTCTAAGCAGGATTTAAGATCAGCTGGCAAGTCCTTGGCCTAGTGATGTAAAACAGCCCCTGTATTATCCTCTCTCACACAACACAGTTCCACTGGCTGAAGTTCTGTCAGTAGTGGCAAGGAAGAATTCCCTCAACCCTCTTTTAGAAGATAATTTCTCCTCTCCTGGTTAGATGAAACTGATGTGTCGTTGATCGTCGAGGAAAATTTCTACAGTGGCATCACTGATATAAGTCTTTAGAGTCTAATTTGACAGCTTTTGGCTACAAGAATTCCAACTTATGGAAATGATCTTGGATAAGTGTTTTGAATCTGCACGATAGGGCACTTTAAAATTAATGGGGTAACTTAAACATTTTTCTTTAAAAAAAGAAAAGAACATCACCCTGTCCTTTATTGTACTGACTTCTGAACTGCTGTTGTTACCAACCTGAGAAATCTGAGTGTGCAGTTCATCATGGAATCCCAGAAGGATGTTTGTGTTGGGAGGGGTATTAAAGCTCATCCAGTGCTGCCCCATGTCATGGGCAGGGACACCTTCCACTGTCCCAGGTTGCTCCAAGCCCTGTCCAGTGCCCTTGGACACTTCCAGTTCATGCAGGTGGCTCTTCTTTCTGGCAATTTTCCCACGAACAGTGGAATGACCTTGTGTTTGAGTTTGTCTTGCTGAGTCCTAGGGCGTTCACTCAGCAGGATCAGCTGGAGACACTCCCTGCTCGAGGGAAAATCCTCCTAGAGGCCACAGTAGCTTTGTACAACAGCACTGCCTTAAACTGTGCCAGTCATGGAAGTGGGTTAACAAAAAGCTCTTCATTTTGGGTGTTCAGTGTATTATTAACCTTTATGCACACCCGTCCCACACTCCCTTTTCCTCCCAGCCCAGCGTTCCACTTGCCTCGTCAGTAAGACTCGAACCTGATCTGACGTTTGGCCATAAATCCCCGCAGTCAGTGACCATCTGTGAGCATTGCTGAGCTGTAACCTCAGAACTGCCCTGCAGCCTTTTGTGCCTGAGCCCCAGGCCCTGCAGGCCTCCCCCAGCAGGAGCCTCTTCCCTCAGCACGTGTCCCTTTGCAGGTCCAAGCAGATCGAGTCCGCGTGCTTCAGCGGCACGGCTGCCTTCATGGAGGTGCGGATCCAGTCGGTGGTGGTGGAGTTCATCCTGAACCACGTGGATGTGCTCTTCAGCTCCAAGCTCAGCTCCGTCATCCGCGACGGGGCAGGTGTGTCTCCTGGGCCTGCTCCACTCGGGCAGGAGCTGCAGCACTTCGTGGCTGGCTCAGCTTCCTCTGGGACGCGGAAATGTTTTTATTTTAACCTAGAGGACACGTTTCATGGTTGGGATGTCTGAACCGAGGCAGAAATGGCCTGATTTTAGAAATTGCTGTCAGTACCTTTCTTAGAAGCCAAGGATGCCCCTCAGGAATGCAGGGAGGAATGTTTGGCTTCTACTTTTATGTCCTACCACTGAGAAATTGCAAGGAATCACTTAAATTTTTGTCTCCCCTGCTCCCTCTCCATTTTAAAACCATCTTTGCTGATGCTTCTGCATGCTTACCCATTGGAGCTATATCTGTCAGCCCTCATCCATGCCTTGGAACACAATTAGGAACAAACTGGTATAAGCAATCTCTCTACATTCATTAATGTTGAGGCTAAGAAACTTAAATCTTGCTCTTAAAGGGCTATTTTGACATCTCCTGTGGTGGTTATTCCCTATGCACAGCCTGTGTGGGCTCATGAGCAGGGCTGAGCAGCCACACAGCTCTGGCTGGTGTTGCTTTAGGATGAGGAATGAACTTGGAGCACCTGGAATATCATCCAGCTTTGGAGCCTACAAATTCCCTTGAGTAACTGAGCCCATGTATCTGTTCCATCAAGAAGGAGCAGAGTTGCCCCAGGAGGAAAGTTTGCTCTCTGTGTTTATGTGGCTGCCACAAGCTGTTTTTGCTCTTAAGCAGCATTAAGGCTGCACCATCTGCCTTGATAACCTGCCCTTGCCTGGAACATGCACAGCCACTGCAGTTACCACCCACCTGGGGACTGTAGAGAACTGGCTTTCCGCTGTATTTACTGCTCCCTTTTAAACAAACCCTACCTCTGCTTAGGCTGGCAGAGCTGATCCATATCCAGCTTTTCCTCCTGCTGGAGGGCAGCTCTAAGTCCATGGAAGCCAGAGGTTAGCTTGGCTGAGCAGTGCCAGCCCAAGCAGGCTGACTCTGCCAGGGGAAGGAAGATAAGCATGCTCAGAATCCCAGCCAGATGATTATCCAGCCTTAGAATAGCCCATGTAAATTCGGCTAATTGTTTAATAACTTGGTCATTTGCATTCAGTGGCTTTGACACAGACCTGTCAGGGAGGAGGGTCAGAGTGCTGGGTTGGCTAAGTACAGGAATTTTGCATTCCAGAATGGCTTCCTGGGAGCCTGTAGGTGTGAGTATAGCTCCTGCACCCACCTGTGAGAGGGGGAAGTGGTGCTGCCAAACCTGTTTAAACCTAAACCTAACCCAGGACAGCATTTACAGCTCCCACACCCCCCAGACTGTGCATCCTTCACACAGAGCTGTGCTACTCCAGGGACAGTCATAGAACTGGACCAAGCAGGATGTTCCACACTGGCACATCTCCCCCACAGCCCTGAACTCACCTGGGAATAACCCTAGAAATACCTGTACAAGAGGAATGGCACACACAGGAGGGCTGCTCCTACAATGGGTTCCCTGTAATCTCTCCACTGAGGCTGTCAGCAGCAGGAAGCAGTAGCAGCTGCTTTCAGATTTCACACATTCATCTCCAAAGCCAGGCACACAGCAGATTTGCTTGCTGTGTCCAGGTGCACTTTGGTTTGTAGCAGCTTCAGTCACACGTGGCATTTCCTGCTGCACCAAGAGGTAAAATCTGTGAATGACCCAGACAGGCTTTATACAAAGGAAAAACATAATTTTCTTTACAGGCTCTTTCATACAGATGAAGGAAAGTATGTCACAAAGGTTCCCATCCTACCTGCTTCCCTCTGCTTTTTTTTTGTTGTTTTTTTTTTTTTTTTTTAATACACTAAGCCATTATTCTTTTAGTCTTCAATGTATCTGTGACATTGTGACCATATTTTATCCACGTCTTTCAATGGCTGGGATAACAAAGGTTCAGAAAAACACAGCACCTCCCTAGACACACAGAGCTGAGCTTTGATCTCTGCACTGCTATTTGCTGACTCTCCCTGTTGCCTGTGGTTTTCCCTAGCAGGGCACAGCTCTTTATCCCGGCCCAAGTCTCTGCTGGTGTCCTCCCCCTCCACGAAGCTGCTCACCCTGGAGGAGGCTCAGGCTCGGACACAGGCCCAGATCAACTCTCCCATCGTGGCAGACAGCAAGTACATTGAAGTGGGAGAAGGCCCAGCAGCCTTGCAGGGGAAATTCCACACAGTCATTGACTTCCCATCTGAAAGGTAGAGACGGGTTTCCTTTCCAGCATGTGTCATAATATGTTATTTTGAATACAGCACAAATGTGCTTACATCGACTTGAGACTTGCTATGTGTGTAAAGTATTGTAGCCAGTTTTCCACCTGCTTTGGACTCTGGGAGGATTCAGCTCACATCAGTGGTCTTGGTTTAGCCAAATCATTTGTGCTCCGCTCTCTCTTGTTTTCAGCAGGATATCATTTAATGTATAAAGCCATGTTGTCTGTGATGCAGAGATGGCTGGACCAGTCATACAGAGAAATGTAAACAGGGCGGACACCCGCAGATGTTGGGGATTTCCAGAACTCAGTGCCTGTCACAATTCCAGGTTCCCTTGAGGTGGAGCAGAGCAGTTGGGCAGGCTTGAGAACACTGGGAATTAAATATGGTCGCGGAGGAGACTAAGGTGGTTTTAGATCAGGAGTGAGAGATGCTTTTATGAACAACTTTATGGCCGCCCAGCTTCCCAGAGAGCTGGGGCTACATTCTTAAAATCCATCTCTTGGCTGCTGGTCTGGACAAGGAAGAGCCTTTCCTCACCTGCGCTGCAGCTGCTTTGCAGAGACTGGGGGAATTTACACACCAAGACTTTGGAGCTGAGCTGGAAGAATTAAAACATCCTCAGCTGTGGAAAAGAGGGAGTTTCCAAGCAGGAACCAGGAGTTTCTGAGCAGAAAACAGAGTGCTGATAACAAACAGCCAGGATTGAGCTGTAGCTCCCACCTCCATCCATGTGTTTCATTTTCTCTCCCCAGGAAAAGGCCTCCCAGCAAGATGAAGAAGTCTCCAGTGGGGAGCTGGCGTTCCTTCTTCAACCTGGGAAAATCCTCCTCCATGTCCAAGCGCAAACTGCAGCGCAACCCCAGCGAGCCCTCGGAAATGAAAGCCATTGCCCTGGCAGGTGAGGCCCCCTCCAGAACCCGGGGTTTTCAGCCGGACAGAGTGATGTTTCCAGTGGGCTTTTATCTCCTTCTAGCGTCCAAGCCGTGCATGACACCTCCAGCGGCTATTCTTTCCCGATGGATCTCGGGCAGCTCTGGAGCCTGCCGGGGCTCACACCTCTGTGCTTTGCTTGGAACAGCTTTGGAAAGACGAGATGTGGCTGCTACTATAATAGGTCACAGGATAGTTCCTTCTGACACTCTCATTATGAAATGAGAATACAGTTCTGGTTCCCCTTGCTGCCCTCAGAAGATGAAACAAGGGAAAGGCACCTTCCCACAAACATTCCTTCCAAAAGCTGTACCAGAGTACCCAGAGAAGGCAGCCAAGAACCCTTTGTAGCCACAGCCAGGATATGTAGGTGGAATTCTCAGCCTTTTCCATACATAATTTTCTATCTCTTTCCAAACTTAAAAATAACAACAACACACCACAAATCCCAAAACATGTGCCCAGGAGAACTTTTATCCCCTCATCTCCTAGGTCAGTCTTTAAATTCTTACCCTCACAGTCCTCACGCTCTCTATGATGCCTTTCAGGACTGTCTCCTCAGAGACCGAAATTATATTTGTTTAGTGCCCATAAAACAAGGTGTGTAAATGTTCTTTCCTTCCTCCTTTTTGAGGGATTTTGCTTGTGGGGAGTTATTTCCCAGCCTGTCACCTGCAGCCCTCACCACTTGGGTCGGTTGCCATTTCCAGGTAAAATGAGAATCAGAAACCCACCTTCAAAACAAAATTACACTCAGAACAGTGATGTTCATGCTAGAAATGCATTCATGTTTTTCCTGCTACCATTATCCAGCTAAATGTAAACCCCTATCCTACCTGATCCTTTCCCTGTGTGGTTCCTTCCCTCAGGAGGACGAGGAGACAGTGGGACTCTCCGCTCGGCCAAGAGTGAGGAGTCGCTCACCTCTCTGCATGCCGTGGATGGTAAGGCAAAATCCCACCTGCACTTCTGAGAAATGGGCATTAAGGGAGGCACTTTGACATCTCTGGCTGTAGATATTCAACAGGGCAGGTTTTCTACCCCTTCAGGGGAAGCTGAACTTGCTAACTGATGAAGCAGCTTTCTGCTCCCAGCACAGATGGGTCTCACAGAAATGAGCTTTTTTCATGGCTTTTTCTGCTTTTAAGGTTAATAAAAGGAAACCTCTTGCTCTGGTGTAGCCGGTGCTGCTTGTATTCATTCCTTGGCTCCTCCCCTTGCTATTTCAAGGTTGTCAAGACAGCATTGTGAAGAAAAGTGCTCTCTCAGAAAGGCCTTCAGCACGTTTAAAGTGTCTTTGCTTATGCACACAGCTTAGTTTCAGACTAAATCATGCCTGGCAAGTGCTGTAAAAGAGTTTAAGCAAATGGAATAAGCAGTCACTGCCAACCATGTTACTTTGTGTGCAGAGATCACCAGGGGAGCCTCTCGCTGCCTTAGGACTGCTCTGACCCCCCCCACACACACTCACTGGGCCTGGCCTCCTGGCCAGGAGGTTTTGTCACTAACCCACGGTGTCTCCTCCCTTCCAGGTGAATCCAAACTGTTCCGGCCCAGAAGGCCCAGGTCCAGCAGTGATGCCCTGTCTGCCTCCTTCAATGGGGAGCTGCTGGGCAACATGAACCGCTGCAACTCCTATGACAACCTCCCCCACGATGACAGCGACGGGGACGAGGGGCTCATCCACGTCCCTGCCCTCATCTCTCCGCGCTCCTCGGAGGACGTGGACCTCAGCCCGCCCGACATCGGCGTCGCCAGCCTGGACTTCGACCCCATGTCCTTCCAGTGCAGCCCCCCCCAGGCGGAGTCCGAGTGCCTGGACAGCAGCACTTCCATGCTGGAGTCCATTGATATCAATAAGGAGAAGTCGAGCCTGCTCAAGAAGGATTTAGAATCAGGCAGCCAGTCCCAGACCCCAGGCAGTGCCACGAGCTCTGAGCCAGTGTCCCCTTTCCAGGAGAAGATGAGTCCCTTCTTTACGCTGGACTTGAGCCCCACGGAGGAGCAGACGTGCAAATCCCTCAGCTTCTCGCCCAAGACAGCCCGAAAGCCCATCAAATCTCCACCACTGAGCACAGAACCCACCTCCTTTGTGCTGCCCAGCCATGTGCCAGAGGCTGTGGGAGGAGTGCCCACCACATCCAGGAACTCCTCTGCTTCCAGCTGGAGCAAAGAGATTGGCATCACTGAGATCACAAACAGGTCCCCAACCCAGATGTCCTTGCCCCTGAAAAACAGTGAAACAGGAACAGGGGAAGGAGCCCACCAAGAGCTGCAGCATCCCCAGCTAGTGGCTGCTTGCAAAGCAGAGTTGCCAGAAGAAGGGGAGAGAGCCATGCCAAGCAGTCAGAATAAGACTGTACCCAGTGGACACACCCAGCCAGGTACAGTGCATTTTCCTCCGTTCTTTCTTTAAGTTCCAAAGGGGAGCTGCTCTCAGGACCATCCTCCTCTGCGTGCCTTTAGGAGGGGATTGCCCATCAGTTCTGGTCACAAGTGTCTTGCAGGGCTGTGCAGATCAGTAAAGTTTTAACCTCTGCCTTCTCCCTACATCACACAAATCTCGGATAATTTCCATTATGCTTTTTTATGTTCCGCTTTTTTTCCCCCCATCCTGTCATACGTGAAAATCTCTAGCATGTTGTGCTCAGTCATTTCAGCCAATAGACCATCTAAGACTTTTCCTTTTTTAAATTAAAAATCTGCCAACACTCAAAGAAGGGACCTTTTTGCCTAAAACCTTATGATCAAAATTGTGTAAGGGTATCTCATTCTCTGCTACCTCCTTCCTACCTCTCTAGAAATGCAAGAGGAGCCTTTAGACAATCTCTTGGTTTTTTCCCTCTTTGTGATGAACTGCTGTGCTGTCGAACAGCGTTTGCCTGTGAGACACAAGTGTTTCACATCAGAAGGAACTGCCACTGTGAAAGTGTGGAGAGCATCTATTTTTTTATAATAGTCGTTAAGGTCACTCTCCTTATTGGGTAACATAAAATCACTCTCTCTCTCGATTTTCCCCCCATTAGGAGCAGTTGCCCTCGACTCCCCCCAGGATCCTGTTCCCGTCAGTTCTGTGTCTCTTATCCCTCCTCCTCCTCCGAAAAACGCAGCGCGCATGCTGGCCCTAGCGTTAGCCGAGTCCGCGCAGCAAGCATCCGCCCAGTCCCACAAAAGGCCAGGAGATGCTCATGCTGAAAGCACAAATTATGGAGAGGCTGAAGCTGGCACAGCTCTAGAAAAGCTCCATCTCTCTGCCGGTGCTCCTGACAAGCTCCACCTGTTCACTGCTCTGCCCGAGAACCGCCTGCACTTCCAGCCCGGGGCACCTTTAGAGCAGGACTGCCAAGGCACGGCCGGGGAGCAGAACCACCCGCCCGGCGCACCCGGAGGCCAGGAGCCCCTGCCTCTCCACACAGGCGTGCCCGGGGACACGCCTGGCAGCAGGGATGCGGAGCAGGAGCAGTCCAGCTTCCACCCCAGCAGAGTGGGGGACAGGGAGCCCTTCCCGGCCCACGTGGGGGACTGGGAGCACCCGGCCCTGCACGGCCCGGGGGCACTGCCGAGCGGGAGCTGCCCGGCATGGAGCTGCCTCTGGAACAGCCCCACCTGCGCGCGGGCCTGGCCGGGGACAAGCTGCACACTCCCTGCATGGCCGAGGACAAGCTGCAGTCTCCCTCCGTGGGTCCCAGCGGGGACAAGGGCACCCCGGCCACGGTGCCGTACCTGAGCACCCTGCCCAGCACGGCTGCCGAGCCCCGCGCCCCGCCCGGGGCCACCCCCCAGCCGATGGCAGCGTGCCGCCCGTAGCACAGAGACAGGAGCACCAAGCAGCCGTGGGACAGGTGCCAGCAGCCAAAGCACCCAGCGGCTCTGGGCAGGTACGTGCTGCTCCCTGCACAGCTCCTCTGAAATGCTGAGTGCTGGGAATGTCGGTCCAAATCCAGATGGGGGGGGGGATTTGCAGGACAGGAGTGACATGGGTGTAACACAGACACAGCCTTGCAGGAAATCCTGTGCTGCTTTCCTGAGGGAACATCCCAGAATACCCACTCCCTTGGTTTTAAGTATCTGCAGGGAGAGCTGACAGAGGGATTGATAGTTCAGAATGCTCAGATAGAAGGATTTTTGCCTACTCTGACAAGGTCCTCTTCCAGCATCCTGGTTAGGCTCTTGTCCAGTCAGCGACAAGGTAAAAAGACACAGTCTTAGCCTGCACCAGGGGAGGTTTAGGTTGGACAACAGGAAGAATTTCTTCACAGAAAGGGTGACTAGGTGCTGGAAGGAGCTGTCTGAGGTCCCATGGAGTCCCCATCCTTGGTGGTGTCCAAGGAGCAAGTGGACATGGCACCCAGTGCTCTGGGCTAGTGACAAGGGGAGGATCGGTCTCAGGTTGGACTCAATAGTCTGAGAGGTCTTTTCCAACCTCAGTTGATTCTGTGATTCTGTCAAAAAAAGCAGGTCAGATCCCTTTTGCAGGATTGAAATGTGGAAGTGTTCTGTCGGAAATCCAAACTCGCCAGCCCATGAAACACGCCTGGCTGCAGCCCACCCTAAGCCCCACAGCCACATTTCAGACAGGAATTTCTGCTCTGCTGCTCTTCTCAATCTGCTCACCAGGGCCTGAGGAGGTTAAATCCAGGAACGTTTTCATTAACATCAGACATTTAGAAGCAGAACACCTAAGGAAACACTGAGGGCACTGTGTAAAGAGACAGGCACCTCCTCCCCTGCCTCTGGTTTGGCATTTGCTGGGTCCCAAAATGCCAGTGGCATCATGCCTGCCCGAACTGAGAGGGAACCTACATGTCTGTCCTTCGTCCAGCAAACAGAAACCAGGCACAGACATGCTGAAATGGAGCTGACCAGACAACTGTCTGGGATGTTCTAACAGCAGAACAGCAGGGAGAAAGCTGCTTGTCCCTAACTTTGCTTTCTTCCCTGCAGATGTGGAGCATGGCTGCACCTGAAAAGCCTCCGGAGCCCACGCCTGGCTTTGTCTCCGAGAGCAGTTCCAGTGCCCGTGGCTCCTCTTCGATGCCCGCAGGCCACCAGAGCCACTTGGAAAAGCCTCGGGAGAGCACGAGGGCTCCCCCACTGCACCTGCGCTCCGAGTCAGTCCCTGCTCCCTCCTCCTACAGCTTCACCCCGCCCGTGCCGCCTGTGAGGACGCTGGAGAGCAAGATCGCCGCAGCCATGCACTCCAACAACACAGACACCGTCAACAACTCCAACTACCACTCCTTCCTGGCCTCCTCCATGCTGGCGTCCTCCGTGGAGGAGGCGCTGCTGCCGCCGCCACCGCCTCCCAAGCACTCGTCCCTGCAGCCGGTGTACGTGCCGCACCCCAAGCCAGAGAGCCTCCCCGAGCCCGTGGGACCTGATGGCTACCTGCACGCCAAGCACCAGTACCGGCCCGAGGGCGTCCCTGCCCACAGCTACCATGGCAAGACCGAGCAGCAGCCCTACCCGCCCCGCCCGGAGCCGCCCGTCACGGCGGGCACGCGCTACGGCTCCTACGGCACGCAGGGCAAGGGCGCTGCTGCGGGCCTGCACCCCAAGCCCCGCGGCCGCACCGACTTTGTGCCCTCGGGGCTGCGGGGCGCTGGCTACGCTGAGGAGGCCCCCCCGTACCCCACCATCCGCAGGGTGCAGTCCCTGCATGTGCCCAGCCCGTCTGCCGCTGCTGCCATCCGCTCCGTGCCCATCTCCCGCACGGAGGTGCCCCCAGACGATGAGCCCCTGTACTGCCCACGGCCCCTCTACCAGTACAAGCCGTATCAGCCCCACTCGGACTACCATGTCACACAGCTCCAGCCTTACTTTGAGAACGGGCGGGTTCATTATCGCTACAGCCCCTACTCCAGCTCCTCCGGCTCGCCCTACTACACCGCGTCCGACGGGAGCTTCTACGACCTGGATCCCTACAGCACGGTGCGGGTCCGGCCCTTCCACGGCCTGCCCGGCCGCGATTTCGGCCCCTACGCATCCCGGCTGCAGGGCAAGGGGCTGTACCGCTACCCCAGCCTGGCCGCCTACCCCCGGGCAGGGCTCATCAACCACCTGGGCAAAGAGCACAGCTTCGTGAGCAGGGACGTGCCCCCCGCCCCGGACATCAAGCACATGTACATGTCCTGGGACCTGGAGGACATGGAGAAGTACCGCATGCAGTCCATCCGCCGGGAGAGCCGCACGCGCCAGAAGGTCAAAGGGCCCCTCATGTCCCAGTACGACAACGTGGCCCCGCTGCTGCAGGACGAGCTGGGCGGCCTGGACGCCATCCACCTGCGCAGCAAATCGGATCCTGGCAAGAGCGGCCTGCTCACGGTGGCAGAAGGGAAGGAGGGCAGGTACCCAGCCAAGGCGGCCACACCCGACGGGGACGAGCGGTACTATGGGCAGCACATGGAGCCCGAGCTGGACAGAGCCCACTACCACGGCGGGGGCTATGGGAATGGGCAGCCCGAGAAGCCATCCCTGCCCCAGAAGCAGAGCAGCATCCGGAACAGGAAGATGCACGAGCCAGGCGGCAGCAGCAGTGAGCACAGGACGCATTTGCAGCAGGAAGTGAACCACAGGCAGCCTTCTGAACCCAAAAACGGGCCCCCCTACCCTGAGTACAGGCCCAAGGGTGGCCCAGAGCCCTCGGAGCCCATGGGCTACCAGCACTCGGGCAGCAAGTACATCCCGGCCAGCCAGGAGACGCTGAGGCTGAACCACAAGGAGGGGAGGCTGGCAGAGGACAGGCCAGACCTGGAGAGGCCCCGAGGCAGAGCATCCATGGAGAAGCACTCCAGAGACTGTTACAAGGAGGAGGAACACGCTGCCCCTCCCGTGGTGCCACCACCTAAGCCCGAGCGGAGCCACAGCCTCCGGATGCGGGAGCACCCCGAGCCCATGGAGAGGGACTCTGCCCTGCTGTACCCCTACCAAACCCTGGGCAAGCGCCAAAGCACGATGACTGTGGTGTCCCAGTATGATAATCTGGAGGATTACCATACCCTGCCTCAGCACCAAAGAGGGGGCTATGCTGGAGCAGGGGGCTTCGTGCCCCCTGGCTTCCCCCACGTGCACAGCAGAACTTACGCCACGGCGCTGGGGCAGGGAGCCTTCCTCCCCACAGAGCTGTGTCTGCAGAGGCCCGAGACAGAGGTGCACGTCGAGTGAGCTGGGGGGACGAGGGATAGAGTCTAAGCAGCCTCTGCTGGACAGTGGACTGTTTTATTTTTTCAGTGACGGAAAAAACCTCCCTGACCCTGCCCCAGTGAGCAAAGCAAACCCCCCTCAGCCCTCCCCCAGCCCCCATTCACTGTTTTTATGTAGTAGAGCTATAGATTTTCTTGTGGTTTTGAGCCACCTGGGAGGACAGGGCAGGCTGTTGGCATACGGGTGTTGCCAGAGACCGGGCAGGGCTGACACATGCTGTTGGGGCAGGGAGGGAAGGAGTTTTCCCTTCCCAGAGGTGACACTGGCTGCTCCTCCCCACCCCCACAGTTGCACAGGATGATGGGCTGTGCACGAGGGACTGTGCCTGCAGCTCCATCCTGCTGCCAACTGCCCATCCCGGGCTGGCTCCCAGCAAAGGGCCCTGGAGGAACCTCAGAGTTCAGCCCCTCAGAGCTACACAGCGAGAGTGGGGCTGGGGCAGGGCTCACAAGGATCCTCTCCTTGCTGAGGCCATGCCTCTCCCGTGGGCCTTGTGCACCCACTGCAGCTGCTCTGAGCTAGGGGGGGGCTGGTTTGACTTGAAGCCCGTGGAACAGGCTCCAAAGCCAGCTCAGAACATGACACACTCGTTACATTTCTTGCTTATTAACAAGCTGCTTTTGCCTACAAGAAGTTCCATTTCCTTCACATTTCTCTGTTGTAAGCAGAGGCCAGCTGCGGGAGCCATGTAAGGCAGGTTTGCATTTCTCACACCAAAAGAAATAAACCACGAAACTACACCAAACCCTTCCCCCAGAGCTGGGAACAGCACCCTCATTCCATGCCAGTCCTTCCTCTTTGCTGCAAGGCTATCGGTGGCCCAGATGAGCTCATTCCATCCTGTGGCTGGCAAGACTGTGTCATCTCACTGCAAAAAATACTAGAAAACTAGATTTTAAAAAAGTCTATAGCATTATGTAAATCAGAACCCATCTTGCTGGCTGTGTGGTTTCTGCATGAGCAGCTGCCCTGGGCCAGATCCTGCAGCAATTCCATCAGGGAATGCTCCTGCTGAGCTTAAGCTGGAGTTCTCCAGACTCTCTGCAGCCTCTGAGTTCCATGCTGGGCAGAGATCCCTGTGGAGTTGTGGCACACAGGGAGCAGTGATGTGCCCAGTGCAGCTCCCCCAGTACTCAATGAGTAGGGACAGAAGGCCAGTGCACTCCAAAATACACCAGAAACGGTGTCCAAGCTGTTGAAAAGCTTTGATATTGTAAAAACAGCCTGACAGCCCCTTGTGCTGCCTCTCAGACTCCCCTGGACTCACGCCCCCTGTACAAATAAAGCACATCCATTCCATTAGGTAGGGCTTGCAAGCAATACTTGAGATTTAGCAGTTTTTAAATGTTCACTGATAAATTCCAAGGCCATTCCTGTTCTGTGTGGTTGAAGAACTTCTCTACCTGTTTTGAATCTCTAATATTTTATGAAAAACCTGGAAGTCCTGCAGTTGGCACACAGATGCTTAGGTGGGGTTTTTTGAACAAAAAGTTTCATGGCTATTTTGGGACTTTTAAATCCTAAGGAAAACCTGCTTCTAGTTGCTGACTACTCTGTAGCTGTTTGCTTCTTTTAACCTTGGAGCCTTGTCTGGGGCTGTTTCAGTAACTACCTTTTGGTTCTATTGTGCAATGCTGGTGTTTTAAGCATTTTGTTTAGAAGAGTTCTCACATGTTACGGAATGAAATCTGGCAGTAAGAAAAAAGAAAGGGAAAAAAAAAAAAAGAGAGAGAAAAAAGCAGCACTGTGATCCAGGTTACCACAATCTCCTCGTGAGGAATTCCCAGGTAGATAGGTTGGGGTTTTTGGTGAGGGAATGTTTTCTGTAATGTTTTCTTTTAGGGACAACTGACAGAACGGCACAGAAAGGGGCCCCTGGGTGAGCCACCCTGTCTCCACTGGTAGTGACTCCCAGGAAAGGCTGAGCTGCCCCGGTTCCTCTGGAGCCAGGCTGGATTATCTGTGCTCCCAGCAGAACTGTGCTGGGCCAGGGCCAGGACCAGCCTCAGCCCCTGGTTACCTGCCAGGTCTCCGGTTGAAGCAGGGACAAGTGTTTGGTTCAGGCTATTTGGGATTCAGGTAATGAGAGCTGCAGGTCCAACCTCTCTCTCCGTGAAAGCCTTAACTCCCCCCCCCACCCCGCAGCCTCCCCCTCCCTCTGCCTGGGCCTTATGTCAGCCAGGACTATCCTGCCACTGCGAGGGGCTGGTCCCAGCTCCTACTAATTGTAAACGCCTCTGGATTTTCCTGCTCGAAGCCACTGTCTCCCCGTAGTGCCCAAGTGCCGTCCCTGCACAGCCTCTGCCCCTCAGTGGTGTGCTGCCCCCGCCCAGCCGGGCTCTCCCTGCCTTGTGTGAAGTGCCAGGTGCGAAGCACCCGCTCATCCCATCAGAGACAAACCCTTCCCTTCCCCAAAGGGCTTCTGGAAGTGCACGCCTGTGCCCCTGACCCGAGGGCTGCTGCAGACAGCCTTTTGGGAATGAGAGGAAGAAGACAGCAGAGCAGTGACTCCCAGCCATCTCCCCCTTGGCCCGCGGCCACAGCCAGGTGTGCTCCAAGGGTGGAAGCTCTCCAAGAACCCAAACTCATGTCAAGCACTGCTGAGCCACAGTACAGAATTAAAAAAGGTGAAGGCATCAGCTTTTCCCAGGTAACCCAGACCAACACCTTTCTCCTGTTGTTGCTCCTGCCCATGGCTCCAGCAGTATCCTGCATGATCCTGCCCCACCAAGCCATACAGTGAACTATGCAGTCCTGCTCCTACTCTGGGCTCAGTCTGCTGGTCCTACAGAGTGTTTTACATCCTCATTAACCCCAAAATTCATGGAAAGGGTGTCATGCATCTCAGAGTGAGGCAGAGAGGTGATGCTGGGTGGCTGAGCTCGCCAGGTGGGTGAGCTGGAGGACGGTGACAGCCCAGTTCTGTGTCCCAGAGTGGAGAGAGCAGGGGGACAGCAACGCAAGTAAGCCTCTAATCCAAGTGCAGTCGTGCTAGGGCTCAGTAATTCCCTGCCTAACCACGTCCCCACAAGGTGACAGCAGCTCTGTTCCTCATCAGTTCCCTCACACGGGCACTACCTGCATCTTCAGCTGCCACTCCCTCTGTTTCCAGACAAGGAAATGCAGGAATGGCTCCAGCAGTGTGCTCCAGCTCTGGATTTTCACTTCTGCTTTGGAGCAGGGCGTGACCACAGGAGACCTTCCTTGGGAAGGGGAGCACAGTCATAGGTGATTAATGAGGACTTGGCCCCTATGAAGTCTTAGGTAAAGCATTAATTTCTGATTTTTGCAGTCTTATCAGGTGATATCTATATGCATTTCTGAGAACACCCCCACAACTTCGTGCCTATGTCTTTGCAGTGATTCCCCCTCCCCTGCTCACCACTGGGGGGATCAGTAAGGATTGCACAGTGGTAGTAATTTGCTACACAAAACCAAAACCGACTTGAAAACGTCCTGTTCCTCTTTGATCCCAGAAGGGACAGAACCTCAAGTGTGCTCTGCCATCCCCTGGGCTGGTGGCTGGGCATTGACTCGAGTGGTGTGTTAAATGTCAGGAAATCTGGGTGAGAAGTTGTTTTCCTTCCTGTTATTGCAGCGGCTTAGGCATGTTCCTGTTTCCCCAGAGGCCGTGTGAAGGGCATGGTGTGGTGTGAGCAAACACCACAATTCCTTGTGTGCAGAGTCCTGCCTCGTCCACCTGGGGGGAGGGAGGGGGGGAGAAAAGGGTTGTTTTGCCGTTCATTTTCCTGCTGTAGAAGACTTGATTTTTCTTTCCCTGAGCCGCATGAGAGAAATATCCCAGAAAGTCTTGGGTTACCTTTGGAGATCCCTTCACTTTAATTTATAGAGTGTCTTTTTTTGTGAACTGGTGTAAAATGTATATGCCGACAAGCTCATGTATTTTTATGTAAATATTTTTTGTGGTTTCCCCACTTGCCCTTCTCTGTAAATACTTAGAATTCTCATATTCTTCTCACCTTGTATGATGCAGATGTGGTTTTGTTTCTGTTTTTTATTTGTACTGTAATGCAACAATCCAGACTGAGGTGTCTTGTGGTATTAAACAAAAGCAACAGTCCCACTGAGCTCACACTCAGATGTGCAACTTGACAGCATTAATCAAGCCAGGTTAAAAACTACTCAGATGTGCCCGTGTGTATTTTTTCCTCTGCCTCCTTAATTAACAGTGTACTTAGAAAACAAAACAGGAAGAGCCAGCCTGGGGTCATGCCTTGGAGGGAGGGATGCTGGCAGGCAGCTAAGGATGAAGGAGATGACTTTGAATTCATATGCCAAGGCTTGGGCTTATCTGTGCCATTCCACCTGTGCCCAACGCTGCTTCCTAACAACAAATAAATCTGCCCGGGCTGTTTGAGTGTCCCTTTCCTCTCACCCAGCATGACAGCACAAGCAAAACCAGCCTGGCCCTGGCACTGAAGGCACAGGGCAGATGAAGTCAGGACAAACAGATGGCACAAGCCACCTCTGAGTTGGCCGGGAGGGATTCTGGGCACTGCAGTAATACTTTTCATAGTTAATTAATAGCAAAAAGATGATTAAAGGAAGTGAATTTCAAACGTTTTTAACACTCTAAGAAGGAGCTCTCAGAGTCTTCTTCTTGGAGTTTAGAACTGCTGCCAGGAATAAAACCAGGCTAATCCTTCTCTCCTTGGAGGGCAGGTGACCCCACTGCTCATGGACCTGTGGGGCTGGGGTGACTCCTGCTGTGCAGTCCAGCTCTGCCCAGAGGCTTTGTGTGACTGCGGAGGGGCTGCATTAGGGCTTTTGGAATCTCTGCCTCATCTGCTCCCAAATCCTCACTTTCCAGTCCAGATTTGCTATTAATGCACATCCAAACTCTGCACTGCAGTCCTCGTGAGATCACCCAGCAAACCCAGCAACCCACCCCTCCTGCCTGAGCCAAGAATTCCTGCTCTTCCAGAGCCAGGACCAGAGGCTGCACCACGGGGATCCTCCATGCTCAGTCTCCCCCCTCTCGTGGGAGGACTCCAGAGTTGCCCTTGGAGGGCAGGAGATGACCAGGCTGACTTGGCAAATAAAGATCTTGACTTTAAAGTTCAGTAGACAAATTCACATCTTAAGTGTTGGTGGCTGGTCAGCCGGTTTTCTGCACAGCACCCTGCCAAGAGGGTGGGTAAATCTCTCAGGACACTCGGGCTGGGTGGGTAAGGGAGCAGCAGGAGCAGGAACACTGGGGTGTTTCCTCAGGGAGCAGCCCCAGGAGTGACATCCCACCTCCCCAGCTTGGCTTGGCCTGAAGTGCTCCGAAATCAGCACCGCGGGCATTTCCTTCGATGCCACCGAGATCCCAGTGAGCCAAGAGCTGTGGGCTCGGTGTTCCACACAGCAGGAGCAGGCTCGGGGTGCCCTGCAGCACCAGCAGCAGCTCGGTTGCAGCCAGTTCTGCAACCACTGCTGTAAGGATGAGCAGGATGGAAACTCCATCCCTGTCTGACAGCCTGTCCCGAGCAGCTGAGGTTTGTGGGCAGAGCAGGTCGAGGGAAAGGGAGAAGGACGGGTTTAAATTGTGCCAAAGGACTGGTGGAACCCGGGGCGCAGAATCGCTTTTCCTCCCGAGGAGTTTCCAGTAGGCAGCGCTGTTAGACTGCCTTTGCCTCTCAAACCCGGCCTGGCCGGCCACTGAAAAGGAGGATAATGTTCCTTTCTAGCAGTTTCTGCTCGGCTTTCCAACTCCTTGTGTCTAAGGATGGGTTTCCTTTTAATTTTTTCATATTAGAAGATATCTGCAGAGTCGTTAATGCTGGCAGCATCCTGAGGAGCAGCCCCATGTGAGTGCCCAGCCAAGCAGCCTCACTCACCCCAAATCCTGAGCATCCACAGGGAAGGGACCTGCAGACCAGGGCACTGCTGCTCTCCAGAGCAGCCACTGGTTGTTCCAGGGCCCCATGCCTAAGGAGCACGACAGAATGTTCACATCTATGCTAAAAGTCATCCAAAACCAGCAACTGATGCTGGAAAAGCCAGGAAGATGCTCAGTCCTTCCTTCCTCCCTCCCTCCAGCTGGTGCCTGAACGCCCTGCTAAGATTCATTATGAGCTCACAGAGCCAGAAGAGCCCCCAGCACAAGCTCCAAGCCCAGCACCTGCCAGAGCAAGGCTTGGATGAATACATCCCCATGGAGCCATGCCACAGCTGAGCCTCCCTTCCCGTTCCCTTCCTCCCTTCCCAAACCCGAGTCTGCATTTGTATCTCCTCTTCCCAGAGGCTGAGGAGCCAGTCAGGGCAGGGGGACAGAGGTGACTGCCCCAGATCCCTCCAAACGGGAGCTGCCCTCTCCAGCAGGGCTTGACAGAGGTTTGACAGCGCCACAGGAGGTCACACGAATCTCCTGGACTGGCATTCCTGGTGCAGGAGCTGCCTGCCCACCCCTCCAGAGAGCTGGCACGGAGGGCAGGGATCCTGCTCAGGCACAGCCCGGGAGCGCCAGACTGGCCGCTCCTAAGGCAGAATTCGTGATGTGGGCTGACAGCTGCAACCAAAACAGATGGGAAAAGCAATTCTTCGTGCTCTTCTCACCCTTCTCGGGGAGAGCAGGAGCAAGCTCCCTGCTCCAGGGCTGTCCAGCCTCCTCCCACTCCTCCCTCGGAAAGAGCTGAGAGGGCAGGGCCCTTTGCTTTGCCTGTGCAAAAGCTCTGAAGCAGCTCTACATCAAGAGCTGTCACATCACTTCCCTGCCCTTCTGGCATCATTTCAACAACCTTTCCTGGAAGGCTTTTGTTAATCCTGTGCCGTTTGGGTGCTCAGAGGCAGTGGGAGAAGTCAGGGGTGTTGGGAAGGGCTGGGGTGTCCTGACGAAGGGATCTCCCACTGCCTGATTAAACCTGGGGGCTGCAGTGCTGAGCACAACAGAGCCACTGCAGTGTCCTGTGGGGTGACCAAGCGACACCTTCACACCTAAAGTCACTAATTCAAGAGGCAGCAGAGCCCAAAACAAAGGTGTGACCTGCAGAAAGCATTCCTGGAATAGGGAATAGGCTGTCCTGGAGAGAGGGGAGGCTTGGAGCATCTCACAGGGAAATCAAAGCTGCCTCAACTCCATTCCCTGCATCTTAATCCTTGCAGTTCCAGATCCTTCCCAATGGGCCAAGGAAAGTCACCAGCCTCAGACAGACACCTTGAGTCCAGACTGTGTCTGTGCTTATGGTCAAACTGCAGGACAGGCTGGGATCTGCCAGGAAAGGTCTCCCTGCCCCACGAAGCCTCCTCCAGGCCCTGCCCGGAGCTGCTGTCCACCCTGCCATGGCACAGCCCATCATGCCACTCAGGGCCTGCCCAGCATCAGGGGGGGAGCTTCACTGCTCTATTCCCTCACAAGGGGAAGAGGAAGATGGATCCCCCAGAAACATCCTGTATGAAGTGTCTGAATTCATTAATTACAGGCAGTTGCAGTCAGGAGGTTCCCACCTTCCTGAACAATGAAAGTTGCCCTTCTAAATACCAAAGGCAGCAGGGAAGAATGAAATCCTCATACAGATCTGACCCTGGTGGGGTTGTGCATTTAGAAGGATGCAAGGATTGTAAGTGTGACAGGTGAGAAAAGAGAAATACATTACATAAAGGGAGAGGTTTTCAAGTAAAGATGCATTCATCCATTTTTTAAAGATGCTAGAGAAGAGTGTTTGACTCCAGCAAGTGCTGGAACCTTATGCATTATTCAAACTGTGTGAACGTTTGAAGCCTGGAGACCTGGAAACCTTCACTGAGAACAAGTCTCCTGGCACGTTCCCAGGGAGGAAGTGTGGGTGATCCGTGTCATCCCGGCAGAGCAGGCAGCTGCAGTGGTTTTCATGGATTCTGGCTCTGCTCTGCACCTCAGCACTTCACAACAGCTTTGCTTCCCCTCCACCCCCAGACTACACTGAAAACCCCAGTGGGATGCACTCAGGATACACTCAGGGAGAAGCTGCTCCTGACCCAGCAGGGTGAAGCAGAAGTGATGCAAACACACATGGAAATGCAGCAGGAAGGCAGAGGGATGAAGGAGAACACACAGCCCACATTAAACTTGCAAGGGAAAACCAAGTGCCCCCTCCTCCAAATCCAGCCTTGCCCTCCTCGGCAGCCAATCCCATCCACAGCAATATTCCAGAGAACCTCATTCTGCTGCACTTCAAGCTATAAATTCAAACATCAGAATAAAAAAAGAGGTGCCAGACGGGGCCAGGTTTTCAGACAGGCAGGCAGGCAGCCAGCAGCACAAACACACTGAGCACGAGCAGACAGCTGCCTTACCCCCTCCTCCTCCCTATCCCTGCTTTTTATTTATTCCCATCTTGCTTTTTGTCTTTTCTTCACATTCCCTCTGGTCGCTTTCTGAGGGGGACCTGCATCACCTTGCCCATGGGGTTTTTGTTTCAAGCCTTGAGTTGATTTTCTCTGAATCCTGCTCAAGCTTTGCCAGCCTTTCTCCCTTGATCCAGCCCCACAAGGGTGGGAGCTGGAACAGGATCTGCCTCACCTCCTAAGGCCAGAGACTGGGGAGGGATGGCTGCACGGGAAAAGCAGGGGGATGGATCCCACCACAAACGCACATTGTGCTGGCCAGAAAGCCCGCTGATATGGAGAAAGTGGAATTTCACTGATAATGCAGCAACTTCCCAACTAATCTCAAATACAAAAGGCACATTCACACTCTACAGAGCAGCCACCAACTGCAACTGCTGCCGAGAGAGGCTGCCTTCAACATCCTCACTTTTCCTTGTGTGAAAGACTCTTGGAAAAGAAGCCAGTGTTAAAGTGCCGCTGCTTTATAAAATACTTTCTTCAATCAACAAATTAAGTTCAAAAGCAAAACACACCCCCTGGAACAACACCCCCAAACCTTTTTCCTTGCACCTCAGGGATGATTTTAAGGTGAAAGATGAGGGCAGGCTCAGTGTCCCAACCCACAGTGAGCTCTTCTCATGGAAGGGAGTGGAAGTTTCTCTCAGGGCTCTGAGAGTCTGGAATCTGTAGGGCAACAGGGAATCATGGAATGGTTTAGGTGGGAAAGAACCCTTCAAGCTCATCTAGTCCAACTTAACTGAGTGATTTTCACTTTAGGTTTTGAGGGACAGGTGGGCCATCAGGAAAATAAGGAAAAGCTACTTCCCAAGAGCCAGAGGAGTTACTTGCTGTTGGTGAAGCAGCAATTGATGGCATAAAAGTCCATAAGGCTCTAAGCTAACCACTCTCTTTTCCAGAGCAGGACTTGAGGAATAAAGGGACAGACACAAGATCCTGGCGAAAAAAGAATATTTAATAGGGTCTGAGCAGGTGAACATGATTCATCTTGCACCTCACAAGAGGTGGGTTGAGAGCCTTGGGAAAGGACAGTGGAGTTGCACAGATAAAAACTATCATAATGCTTAGACACAAAGGTGCAGATTGAGACTCCCCAGCCATCCCTCTGCCAGCAATTCCTCGCTTTCGAGTCCCTCACTTAGCAACCTCAGGAATTCTCCTTCTGTGGGCTTGTGTTGTAGGTGCCACCTCTGCTCCCTGCTCCTGCGCACCCCATCACATCCTGCCCCAGCTCAACTCCAGCAGCTGAGTATCCCTGTTCTGCTGCCCTTCAGCTGTGCCTGGGGAGCAGTGAGGACAAGGAGGGAGCAGAAACGCTGGTGTGGAGTCAGACAGGCAGAGAGGAGCTCTACACCTGAATAGCAGGAAGCCCTGTCTCACCACAAAAGCACCATTGGGAAGGAGGCTCTGGCAAAGCCCCTCATCGTGTAAGGGAAGAAAGAAAACAAGGAATTATATTGACATTCCTTTTTGCCCCCTACACATACTGGCGCTTTCTGAGTGTAACACAGACAAACTCAGATCCAGATCATCCATGTCCTGCCAGGTGCCATGGGCTGGAACATCCCTGAGCTGGGCAGTGCTTTAGAGATGATCCATCCTCACCTCTGGGAGGCCTTTTCCCCATCAGGACCTCATTACCACAGGCTAATTACTCATTAACAGTAAAACCATGCTCACAAAGTCCCTTGGTTATGAAAAGGGGTCCTGCAATGTGAACCTGGGCCAGCAGCACCTTCATAGAAATTCCCATAAGGACACAAATTTGTCAAACACACCATTCCCTAAAGGATTGGGGAATGGAGAATTGCAGACTGGATGGGGCTTGGAGCAACGTGGGATAGTGGAAGGTGTCTGTGCCCATGGCAGGGGGTGGAACTGGATGAGCTTTAAGACCTTAAACTGGATGAGCTTTAAGACCTTTCCAACCCAAACCACTCTGGGATTCCATGAAGATAGATTTCAAAACACTCCAGTTTCTAATTCCCAGGCCTTGGGAAGAAGGTTTCATCCCCATTTTGCTGAAGGAAAACCAGAGGCTGAGCTCAGTGAATTTAGGGACTCAAACAGCATGTGACAATGAAACCCCACAGACATCAGTGTCCCCAAGAGACCCTGCCACAAGGGACTGGGCTCATTTTCCTGGCTTCACACTCCAGGTTTATTCTCTCCTGGTTTACCCTTGCACAGTGAGGGGGAACAGGTCACACTGCAGACCCTTCCCAGGCTCCTCAGCTCTCAAAGCCCAGCTCCCAGGTTCAGATGACACCAGCAGCTAAATCAGTACCTTTGGAGATAATGAAGCACCTAATCGATTTCGAGCCTCTACTCACTAGCTGAACATACAAATCAGATTTTCCCCCTTTATTTCAAAAGGCAGAAGAGTAGGAAGGAGCACTGCCAGGAGCTGGGACAGAGTCCTTCCCAGCCTTTCCCATCCTGCAGGTTTGCTTTTGGACACTCACAGGACTCCCACTGGAGTATCCTGAGCTCAGGGGGGCACTCTGCACTTGAGGAATAGAAATGGCAAAGCAACTAAGTCTGAAGAGGTTCTTTTTCTCTCTATCCATTCAAATTCTGTGAATTCCCTCCAGAGTGCACAAAACATCTCCCATTTTAACACTCATCCAAGTGTTTTGCCTGAACCATAGTCAGGGGATGAGGCAACATTCTCCTTTCTGCAGAGGTACTCCTGGGATGTGCCTGGAAACCACCCTTGTGCCACTGGACACCCCTCAAAGAGTGGGGAAAAGCCAAATTACTGAGCCCCAAAGCTCTGAACAGGAGTCATGGGGCCCAAGGCCACAAACCAGCCCTGACCATGCTGGGACCATGCCCAGAGTCAAATTCGTGAGTGTTTTTGCTCTACCTGTGAGGAAAAGCTGTTACTGCCCTGCTGGTCCTACTCCTCCTCCTGCCCTGCTCTCTCAAGGACAAGGTCAGTGGTGGAGGTTTCCTGCAGAGGAAGATCCACTGTGACCATTTCCCAGGATCCAAACCCTGGAAGGCAGCTCCCTGTCCTTGTGGAAAGAGGCAGGAGCCAGACAGGGAACAGCTGACCTCAGATTCCTGTGGTGTTTCGAGCTTCCTTTGGCCTGGCTGCTGTGCTCACAGCAAGTCCCCCCAGTCCCTCAGCCACCCCTCTCTGGGCTCCTCTTGTCCTGAGCTGCCTCCTGAGACTGAGTCCTGAGGAAATAAATGCAATCCCTTCCTTTCAGTGATCAATCCAAGATTGAAACCTCAAGGAAAACATGCAAGATAAGGACATTTCTCCCAAGGCCTCTGCAAGCAGCAATAAATCCTTCAGCTGCCTCCCAGGCTGATTTTCCACAACCTCTGAAGCCACAGAGTGGGTTCAAGAGCTGTGGCTCATTTCTAAGAGGGCATTTCCATTCCTGTTTCCCACCAGGACGCTGCAGGGGGCACAAACACCCCAGGTTGGATTGTCTTGTGCCAACAGGATTTTATCCCTGGCTGCCATGAGACAGCAGCTTTATAAAACCAGAACTGCCTCATTTCTTGAAACAGGAAAGGAAGAGAGAGCAGGGGGGATGCTGGCTGCAGCCCCAGTGCAGCTCCCCAGCCCAGTCTGGCTCAGCACCACAGCAGTCCCAGCGAAGGAGAGCAGCTCAGGCAGCCCTAGGGACAGGACACAGCTCCTCACCCCATCTCTGCAGGGCCTGGGCTGACCCCACTGGGGATCCCTCCTTCCCCTTCCCTGGCTCCTCTCCCAGTGCCAAGGGTTGCCTCAGGAGCCAGTGCTGGCTGCAGCCTGGACTGGGACTGCAGCAGGCACCTTCTGCAGGGGTGCCACCACTGACCCCTCTGCAGCCCCAGAGCATCTGCCTCATCCCCTCCTTTGTCCCTTTGCACAACAACAACAGAGGGGGTTCCTAAAACTCACACACCTGAGGATGGCTCAGTACCCAAAGCTTGGATTCCCCTTTGGCACCCCAGGATGTGACTCTGCTCCAGTCTGGCACAGGAATATAAAGGTTCTGTCACCGTGGAGAACACAACACGAGGGGAGGGAGGGAGGGAGGGAGACCCAAGTGCAGAGCAGAGCCCTGTTCCCCCCAGCAGGAGCTCACCCCAAACCCACTCAGGCAGCCCAGGCACCCAGGGCTCAGCTGGCACAGCTACACCCCAGCAATCCTGTGTAGGCACGGGACATGCCACAAGCCAGCAGAAGGATGATCCCAGCATCTGGGCAGGCACTCAGTCAGCCCTGTGCTGCAGCCTCTGCTTGGAATGTTTCAGATTGAAAGTTGTCATGGTGTGCAGGAACAGTACAGCACCACACATCAGCAGTTAAACTGTAACAAAAACGACAGAGTCCTCTCCCAACCAAGGGCACTGTCAAACCACACATTCATCCCCTAAACACATGCAGAGTCCCTTTGGCTCATCAGGTACTTCTAGCAGGGAGTTCCACAGTCTTGGAGATTAAAAGAAATTTTTTTAAAATCTATATTTAACGTAAATCAGTTCAAAATGAGCTGTTTCTGTTTATATTTTGTGTCGTTCTTGTTTTGGTTTTGTACTCCACCTCTCTCCCTGTCTCAGGGATGTGACATTTCCATAATACACTGGGTTCCACTGAAACTGAGATAATTCCTGGGCTGTGGCCTTTTGGAAGGTGGAGTCAGGACCAGCTCTCCTTCATCCCAGTGTGTGTGCCCTCTCTTCCCTCAGACAACCCCAGAGCTGTGCCAGCCCAGGAGGAAAGGGCAGGAGCTGTGGCAGGCACATGCTGCTGCACTTTCATTATCACAGTCACAACATGCTGCTAAGCTGGGGGAGTATTTTTAGACTGTGAAAGAAAAAATCCCAGGCATTTATCTGAGAATTATTAATACAAAAGCAACACTAATATTAGCAGTGTTCGCTTTTCCCTATACTTACACAAATTGGGTTGGTTTTTTCCCCTTCTCCAGTTTTCTAGACAAGGAAATTGGTGCTTATCCACCACTGAGAGGTCTTGGACAAAGAAACCAAGACAGGGGACAGGGCTGGGGGGCTCCAGGACATAGGGGGATACAGTGATGTCTAAAAATGACCACTTTGACTCCTGCCATGGATAGCAAAAGCTGTCACACCCCACAGGCTCCCACAGGGAAATGAGCCTTGGCACGAGCACAGTGACACACACTGAGGATCAAGTGTGATCAAGGAACAGACCAAGCTCTCCTGTTCTCTGGAATATCCTTGCTTTCAGAAGACTTGCTGACAGGTAGATGATCAAGGCAGTTCATCTGAGTAAGATTTGCATAGATAAACTGGATTAAAACTCTGTGTGGACATAGCTAGAAGCATTTCTTTATAGCATTAATTTATTTCTAGCTCTGAAGAAAATAATTTAAGGCCACTTTTGTTCTGACCAAGAGCAGCCATGCCAGCACAGGTTAAGTGATCTACCTTCAATCCTTGCCATTAGTTAATCTGGACTAATTTTCACCCAAGTATCCCTGATCAAACAAACGTGAAGCAAGACAGAGTCCTCCTGAGCTGACTTCAGCCAGTGCTTTAGAGGAGCCAAAACAGATTCAACACAAACTAGCAATGGGATCAGGCAAGGTGGGAACAATTTCAGCTCCTTCTGCAATGATATTGAACTACCTCAATCCTTGGGGTGAACTGGGGCCACAGCAGAGCCCAGCTGGTAGAACAATCCCAGGATCACAGGCTGGAGCCTCTGGAGATCCCCTCCAGCCCTGTGCTGCAGCAGGGTCACCCCATGGCACAGCAAGGAGCCTGGGTGGGTTTGGACATCTCCAGAGGAGGAGACCCCACAGCATCCCGGGCAGCTGCTCTGGGGCTCTGCCTCCTCCCAGTCTGTCCCCACAGGGCACAGGGTCCAGTCCCCCCATGGTCCTCACAGCTCTGGATTCCTGCTGGATTTGCTCCTGAGTTTAGTGCCCAGGCAACACGGGGGTTTTCAGCCTGTTTTTCTGCCAGAGCCATTTCTGGCTTGGCTGTGCACAAGGTTATTTAACAGGAACCCAGGGGAGAACGGGGAGGGAAGGAGAGATTTCGCTTCTCCAGAGAAAGCTGCTGCTGTCAATGAGCAAAATAAAATACTGTGGAGAGGAAGTGCCTGACAAGAGACTGAGCCCCAGGAATCGTTATCGGGATGGAGTCAGAGGCTGGAGAAATGAAAGGGCTGAACAAACGCTGCAAGCAGAGAGTGAAGAGCAGAGATGCCCAGGAAAGGCTCTGTACACAAGGCAGGAGCAGCAGCTCCTCCTCAGCCTCGGGTGCTCAGAGCAGCTCCACACGAGGTGGGTGATGCTTTATCCCACTCATGCTCTTCCATCCCCATTTTCCACAGACAAGCTGATTTCCACAGGCCTGCTTTCACTACAGCAGCAACAGCAAATCCTGAAGATATTACACAGCAACTCATTGAGCTGGAAAGAGATGTTCTGGAGGGGTTTTATCAAGATAAGATAAGTGGCAGCTCAGCTGCAGAGACAGAGACCCATCAGGATATGTGATCTACTTGGCCCTTTGAGCTGATATATATTTGGGGGAAAGAACAAATTCAAAGACATAAATATCTGAGACAGATTCTGTCCTCTGTAAGAAAAAACACACCTAAAAACACTGGTGGTCACAAGCTTTAAGCTTCAGTGCATTCCCCTGTACCAAGGCCACCCCTTGGGCAGAGCCAGGAGCTCATGGGGGGCCATCATTCTGGAGAAGCCCCGAGGGCAGTGCAGCCCTGACAAGTTTTCTGGGAACAGCAGCCAGGCAGAGGGAAAGAACCCTCAGCAGCAGCCCAGTGGCAGGAGAGGCTTCCACAGGAGGCAAAGATCAGCAGAGCTCGTGCTTGGAGCAGAGACCCCGAGGCCTGACCAGAGTTCATTTGACCAAATCCTTTCCCAGGGCACTCAGGTTCTAAAGAGCAATGAAGTTTGAACCTACTCTGCAAGCCTGCAGCTGAGGAGCTGGCACAGCTTTTGAAGTGATGTGCTTGCAGTTAAAAGATCCATTTTTCCCAGCATAAACAAGGCCATGGGTTAAGTGCAGCTGTTCCATCAAAAACAAGCAGAGAAAAAAACAAGGATAAATCAGTATATGAGTAAGAGAATAATTACTTTTACCTCTTTTTGTTCACAAATGGATTGGAGCAACTGAGAGTTTTCCTGGATCTATTTATGATGGGAAATTCGCAAGGCTATTCCTGCAAATAATTAGTTATTGATCCCTAAGTTTGCTTAGGGAAAAGCTCTCCTAAGCAAGTCAATCTATTATTCAAGCCACATTTGTTTAGGCACTTGTGGCACTGGAGTCACATTTTTGGTTTCCTACTGATGAAGCACATACTCCAGGTTTCTCCATGAGTGAGGGAGGTGCTTGAAATCCCATTTTTCAGAATCAATCCTTTTTTCCCCCTTCTTCTTCCAATAAATATCTTTCTCCACTATTTGCTTAAAAGGTTTCAAATACTTCCTGGCAAAAAATTACAGTTATTTTATGAATACTCTAGGAGCATTTTCCCAGCATATAGATGTTCTAACTAATAACAACATCATTAAGTGAATCCTTGAATCTCTCTCTCCTGACCCTGCAGGGCACACAACTGAGGACAGAATTTTCATTTCTGCTCAGCTTCCTCCTTCTTCTCATGACAGAAAAGCTCTGATTATCAAAACATCACCAAACACACTTTTTGTTACAAAACCACACAGATTTCACACAAAACATGCCACACAGTCTTTTCCCAGCATCAGGACCTGGCACGTGGCTGGGATTCCTCAACCCAGTGTAACAAAATACCCCATCTGATCTGCTCAAGGGCAGAGGTTTCACTCAGGAAGTGCTGAGCCTTGCCATAAACTCTCCTTAGGTCCCTTTTCCCAGAGCTGGGGGGTTTTCTCCTACTCCCATTTTCAGGAAGCATTTATTGCCCTCTGATTTGAGTTGTGTTTGGATTCTACCACCCCCAGAAAAGGAGAGCAGACTTTCACTCTGCAGCAACAAGAGGCAAAATCTGAGCAAATTAACCTCAGCCTTCAACTCCCCTGTTTCATGCTTCCCTTGACTCTGGCAGAACAGCCTGCCTGTGCCTGATATTAGAGGTCTGTAGGGAAAACCCAAGTGCAGGAGGGTGAAGCAGCTGGTGGAGTGTTCCCCAAACCAGTGTGACACCTCTGAGTCCCAGGCTCACCCAGGCTGTGGCTGCAAGGCAGAAGCCAAAGAAAGCAGCTGGGACTGACATAATCCCAAATGCCAGGGGAAAGATCCCACCACACAATCACAGAGTATCCTGAGTTGGACCCACCAGGATCATTGATCCTGCCCCCAGCCCTGCACAGACCCCCCAGCAATCCCACCCTGTGCCTGGGGCACTGTCCAACCCCTCCTGGAGCTCTGGCAGCCTCGGGGCTGTGCCCATCCATCCCCTGGGAGCCTGGGCAGTGCCAGCACCTCTGGGGGAAGAACCTTGCCCTGAGCTCCAACCTAACACAACAGCCCTTCCAGGCCTTCATGTGAACACTTATTTTAGGTCTTGCAAAACTGCCTGGTGCAGCTCTCTCCTCTCTGTCTGGACTGTCATGATTTCAAGTGCTGCTTGAGCTCCCTCAATCCCCTTTCCCTGCTCATTCCCCATCCATTCTGCAGCAACTCTTCCAATTATGTGCCACAAAACGCCGTGGAAGTGTTCCTCCCCCCTGCTGCACTCACAGAGATGCTGGTGTAAAATGTACTTTTTCAAATTCTCAGCTCCAGCCCCAGCAGTGTTTGTTAATGCAAATACCCTGAACTGTCCCTAAACCTTCCCTCCTCTCACAGCTCAGTGCCATTCCCAGCAGCTTTGGAGCTCATTCCTTTCAACAGCCTGTGCAAATCTCTATTACCACACCATGATGGGCTCAACAAAAAACAGCATTTCCAAGGCAAAGGGAAGAAATTTCTGTTTGGTTATCATTGGGCTTTCATTTTTTTCAAGGCATGTTGTGAAAGAATAAAAGCTACTCTTAGAGATAAATCTGCCTCTGCAAGCTGAACAGGAAAAGTGCATTTCCATGCCTTTGCATGCCTCAGAGCCCTTTTTGATAGCTGGGGAGGGTGTAGGAAAACCTGGCCCTAGGCACAGACTTTGGGTTGGAAGGGACCTCAAAGACAATCTCATTGAAGCCAAAATCTGTTTTTCATTAATTCAAGCTGCTTTTCACAAGTGATTTATCCTCACAATAGGATGAGCACAGGAACTGAACCTCAGAGAGTGAAAACCACAGAACTTCAGTGCACAAATGGGACCATGTGAACTTTTATCTAATCAGTAACATCCTATAAGGTGCCTTTACACAGTGTAAGTGTCACTAATGCCATTGAAGTGGCCACAAAAAGGCCAGACTGCAGCGACACTCAGGGCCCCAGATTCCCAGGGCAATGCCCAAACTTGCCAGTTACATTTGCTCTTACAAGAGCAAGGATTTATTTCAGTATCACTGAACGAGGAAAAACAACCCCAAGACTTTGCACAGAGGATTCTGAGTTATCCACTGATTCTCACAGCAGCTTTCAAAAACATTAGCAACTTTAAAAGAGTCCCTATGACCTTAAGGATTGTCACAAACTCCCTGTTAATCTGAGCAGGATAATCGACTTGACTGTCACCATCACCTAAAGAAAGCAGATTTAGAGGCCAGAATTCCCTGGCTGGTCAGTCAGTGGGAACTGGCTGCCACAGCCCTTTAACACCATGTTTTGCACTTCCCATAATCAAAGCATATCCAGAGGAAACCAAGTGTTCAGGGTTTGAACACTTGTATTAAGAAACTCTTTAAAAATGAAAAATCAGCAGGCAAAGCAGAACTGTGCTGCAAATGTGATGTCAAAGATGAGATCAAATGAGTAAAGGATCCCAGGCTTTGGTTCAGCAGCCTCCTGGATGCTGTTTGAAGAGGTGACTCTTTATAATCTTTAATGCACTTCAAACCCATGCCCTACTGAAAGCCCTGTGAAATTAAATGGACTCCTTGCCTTGCAATGAGGGAGGCAGCTGGATCAGCCAGAGGATTACACTGCTCCCAGCCCCAGATAAGCCTGTCACCAGTGAATTCCTCCTCCCCCTTTTCTTCTTCCCATATTAATGCCCTTCATCATAATAAGGATTCCTTCCCACTGCCAAAACTCAATTTACACTATTTACTTTAATGACCTCATTTGTCATCCTGGCCTGTGCTGCTGCCTCTGGGACCACAGCCCGTCCTGCTGCCAGAAGGTCTCATTTACAGTTTGCTCTTTCATTATTTTTTTTAAAGATTAAATTGCTTCCATTTCAAGGCAAACAGTCTGGGATAGCAAGATACATTCATGCATTTGATCAATGTATTTTAGGGTTATGGACATCCCAGTCCCAACTGACTCCCATCTACTACATCATCCAGTTATTTCCATCACCTCTGGCTTTGTTATTCCCTTCAATCCTCACAAAATATACTGGTGGGGACATTTGAATATTGCCACAACACTAAGTTGTGGGAAAAATTTTAACTTGTTTTTGGGGGAAGAGTAAGAATGTGATCCTTTTCCTCCCCAGTGCATCAGTTCATTTGCCTGTCTAAACCCCATATTTTATCTCACTGCTCCAGAGAGGTACATCCTTCCTATTAGATTATATTTCCCTCTCTACTCCTGATATGCTCAGTAAAATTCAATGGTAATAAAGTCATGTAAATAGGTTAGGGAAGAGCACAATACTTCATGTTCCATTATGGCCCATGTTCTGTGCAAGCAGCATCACTCAGTGCTGGGCTGGGGAGCCCCAAAATGCCCCCAAAGCCAGCCAGGGCAGCAATGCCCCTCAGGGCAGGGCAGGGCAAGCCAAGCTGTTGAGAGGTCGCTCCTGTCTGGCTGCAGGGTTGCAATAAAACATTCCCAGCCTGTTTGTAGCAGCTTTAAAAGGAGATATTAAAGGTATGTAATTTTCCTGTTTAGGAGCAGCTCCATTGCTCAGTTCCCACCTGACTGAGTGGGACAAGAGGTGTCCTGTAGTCTGGTTTTCAGGCCTGAAGTTTCTGAACTTCAGAAAACTAAAGCTAAAGTTTCACTAAAGCTCTGTTTTTCTGTTGTTTTGGTTTGCTGAAACTCGTTCCTGGGAAAAGAACATAAACAGCAGGACATTGTTTTTGTAATGGTATTCATGTTGTGAATTCTTTTCTGAGGGAGGAATTTCTTTGACATCCCTCTGGTTTGACCAATGTGGGTGAAGAGGTTTGTCTTTCATTCACCAATCACAGTGGTCTGTGGAAAACTGTTTTAAAGGGACTGATCCCTAGAAATAAAGATTCTTTCTTCACACAGCCTTGGAAAGAAAAATCAGGAGCCCATGTCGTGTGTGTTACCACACAGTGCTGGTGTCCTCCCAGTGCATCCTGCAGGGCCACTTCCCCAGTTTGTCTGGGAGCACTGGCCAGGTGTGCTGGATATTTGCTGGACATCACTTGTTAATCTGAGCATAAAGCTTAACCAGAACAAACAGATTAATTGCCAAGTGCCAAACATTGATTCACAATGTCACTCGTTCCTTCACTATTTAAAAATCTTTTTCCAAGATAAACAGAAACCTGTTTTTTAACCAAAACAAACAGCAGTGTAACTTCCATCATAAAAAACTTTAAGAATTTGCAGTCGTTTCAAAATTAACAAGCACCTGTCTCATTTTGTTCAGCTCCTGTAACTACAGGACTTCTTTCTTGCTTCCTTCCATCCCAAACATTTGTCTTCAGCCCCAATAAACATCACCCAAACCCTTTGCAGTGATTTCCAATATGCTGATGCATTTCTTCAGCAGCATTTTCGGTGAATAAATTGGTCCCAAACTGATAGTCCTTGTTATTTATACAGACACAGCCTTGCTCAGGCTGTGTCCTAAGTAGAATTCAGCAGGAACATAAGGAATAACATCTTTTCCAGATAAATTTGAGTCTCATTTAAGTATTTTCTGCAGAAAAACATGCTTCAGATTTCTCATCAATATTTATACATAAAGCTAAACCAACCTTTTTAAGTTGCTTCTAGATAATATATGATGGTAACTTGACAATAACACAATTTTACAGGTTATGTATGATGCATAAAAGCACATAAATATTGCTTACTGTCAGAGGATCAGGTTTCTGGTGTGTGAAGAGAAGATGGAAGTTATTCCAGCAGTCTTCCCTGGATTCCCTCAAGTCTTGCCCTGGATCATCACATGCAGATGAGAGCAGCAGCAAGGCTGAGGGAAAACAAACCAGAATTGACAAAGTCACAACAGCAAAAGCATTACCAGTGTAGTCTGAAATAATCTGCTAGTACAGGAGTAATAAAACAGCATCAAAGCTCTTGGAAATATCAGGTTTCCACAAATTTCTACAAACATGCACACATTTTCGAGACCGTGCATTAGAACTCTGGAGAACAGCTTTTGGACTCAATTACATTTTTTAAATTTTATTTTGTACTCTTTTTGCCTTTATCTGTGCAGGACTTGTGTCATTACCTTACTCTGCTCACTGCAGCACAGAATGGAGATGCCTGAGGTTGGAAAGGATGCTACTGCTTCTGTGGGAGCTGCTTTCCAAAGAAACATGGGGGAATTGAAATTTAAAAAAAAAAAAACATTGTAAACCGCATGGGATTTGCATGTGAAGCAGGGAAGAATTCCAGTTTTTACTGATAGGGACAACCACTGAAATAATGTTAGAGGAGCTATAAAGAGACAGAGCTGTGATCACTGGATCACTGAGACTTCCAGCCTCCACTCCTCCCCAGGCAGCCCTTCCCACGAGGAAATTCCTCAGGGCAGCCTGGCTGGACATGCCAGGGAAGCCCTGGAGCTCCCACAGCCTGGACCTCGCTGTGGTCTCCAAACCCAAGGGGAAATCTTCCCCCTGTGCTGGCACTCCCTGTCCCAGGAGTTTTGGATCCATTTAACCAGGGGAAAAGCCTCTTTCTGACAGACCTCTCACACCTGGTGTCTCCCAACACCTTCTCCAATGTGCAGAGGAGTATTTGTAGTCACAGCAGGTAAATGAGCTGTGGACAGGGAACACAATGAATTTAATGGCATGAATTATTCACACACACATTCGGCAAAGCCATCTTGCTACACAGCAGTCCCAGCAGCAGGAATTATTAATTTATAACCTGACTACAGCTACATTAAACAGAATGAGGCTTCCATAAAAACTTAACTGTGGAGCCACAGGAAATATTGCCCAGCACATCCAGGCAGTACAACAGGGCTCTCCAGCAAAGCCTCAGCTGAAAATCCATCACATCTTGTGGGATATTGTGGGAAAAACATCCACTGGATTCCAGTTTGCATTCAGGCACATCCTTGTCAGCCTTGTCATGCAAACAATGCACCTGAAGCAGGTTTTGCCTTTAAGATTCTAAAATAACACCAAATTCCTGCCTTTCCAAGAGCAGTGCCAACATCCCCCCCACCCCCTTCTCTTGGAGAGAGCATCCCCCACTCCTGCAATGTCCCCTCTGGGCCCCCCTCACCTGAGAGGAACAGGGGGAAAGGGACATCCCAAAGGGAGAGCAGGAGAAGCCTTTGGGGGTGGGACAACACAGGATTTGATGAGAAGCTGCAGAACATGAGGAAGAAAGGGAGGGAACTGGAAACACCTGAGCAGAGAGTCTAGGAGAAGGAAACTCCAGTGAAGTCAGAGTGGGGACAGGGGAATTCAGGTAAGGGCAGCAGAGAAACAGAGTGGTCAATTCAACGGAACAAGAAATGCAGAAAATAAATCTGTAGGGAGAAACCTGGTCAGCAATGAGAAGTGCACAGGCTGGGAATGGATAGGAAGTGGGAAGGCTGAGCCTGGATGAACAGGAGGAGCTCCACAGCATCACAGGACAGCTTTCAGCAAGCCTTTAATGCTGGGTGTTTATGTGACAGACATCTCCATCATGTCCTGCAATCAAACACGGCTTTATAGAAACACAGGCTTGTCCCTGGCTTTAATCAGGGGCTCCATACTCCTAAATCCCACTGGTATGTTTTGTGCCTTCTGCAAAGAAATAGAAGCCACCACTCCAGTTTTGTTCCCAGCACACTATTCATCCCAATAAACACATTAACAGCTGGACTGCTGCATCCTCAGCTGCTTTCTCACCCAATTGGCGGCTAAATCAGCAAATTAATCTCCATACAGTAGGAATTCAGTTCCCCTTTGTGACTGGAAACCCTCCCTACTGCACTGTGAGCAACCTGAAAAGATTTCCCATGGCCCAGCATCCCTGCTGTTAACTCTGCCTAAGATCCCAGGGTAGGGTGGATTGCCTGTTCCTGGTGACTCTGAGCATCACTGTTGTCAGGAGAGGAGACTGGGGCCTCCTGAGCACACAAATGATCTCCCTTTGGGGCTGGAGAAAAGGCCCCAGAGGCACTTCAGCCCTGCTGAGTGCTGGGGAGGGAGCACATGCTCAGCCCAGCACAGCAGCTCTTTCTTTGCCTCCCACAGGTGCATCCTGGCACTTCCAGGATGCCTGTGTTTGACCTACTTAGGGATCACTGTGGGATTGCACAAGTCAATGCCACACCCCACATCTCCCTGTTCCTGGGCAGGAGGAACGTGGTGCTGTGCTGTTCCCTGGTGTGGGGGAACCTCTTTGCTCACAGCTGGGATGTGGTCAGGTTTGACAGCTTCCAGTCCCCAGCAAGGAGCACCCAGTGCCACTGCTGTGATTTCCATACTGGCCTGGCCTGATGCTCTCAGGGCCCTGTGGAGGTGCAGGGAAGGCTCTGCCCATGGACCAAACCAGGTGGCAATCCCAGAGCCTCCCTCAATAAATAATAGTTGAAAAAACAAAATAATCACCAAAACGACAAAGAAATTATCCATTAGCTGCAAATACTGTAAAGGCAGAAGGTGATCCCAGCAGGGTGGAAATTCTCCTGTGTCAGAGATTTCAGGCAGCATAAAAAGCAGCTTTGTATTGAATTTGGGAGGGGAGAGAAGAGACAACAGTTTGAGGCGTCCAGAGAATCCAGTGAGACAAGCAGGAGGCAAAGCCTTGGAAAGGTGCTGCCCTTGTGGTGCCAAAGGGGAGGAGAAACCCCACGAGCCACTGCAGTGCCAGTCTTGCCAAACAGGAGATGACCCACTCTGCCACCAGCATCTCTCTCCAGAAGTGCTGCAGTTTCCAGCAAAGCTTTCCTGCCTGCCCAAGCAGGAGATTTGTAAGCCCTGGGAGTCCTGTGCCTCAGTTTCCCCCTCACAGATGGGTCACAGAGGGCCAGTGGGCCCTAAGCAGGACAAAGGGCAAGGTGGGCAATGCCTCACTGACTCTATGGGCTGGACTCTTCCTGTAGCCAATGAGGAATTCCTGCTTTTCGTGCTATCACAGCCCTGTCAGCACCTGAGGAGGAGGTCAGAGAGCTCAACAGAAGGCTTATAAAAAGTTCTCAGACCCAGCAAGTTTCCATACAACCCTGTTTTTAACATTTATCCATCCCATTACTTGCTTGCTCTGTGCTTCAGTTTCTCCCTCTGTACAAGTGGAAAGTGGCACCAGCCACCCATGGAATGCTTTGGAACACAAACCCCTGGAGCTCCAGCTACTGCTGTGACCAAGGAATGCAGCCTTTAGGGGGGCAGGGGCAAAAGGGGCTCTGGCAAGAGGGGACAGAACAGGATTTGGGTATGACTGTCCACATTTCAGTACCTAGCAAAGCAAAAAGCACGGCTTGACAAAGACACAGCTTGGTCACTGCCTGGTGCACCCATCCTTCCCACCAACACTGGAGCACAGCCAGACCCTAAAGCACAGCAAAACCACCCACACAGCCACTCCAAGTGCACAAATCCCACCTCGAGAAAGGCACCAGCATTGGGCACCTGAAGGAAAGTAATTACACACAGGACGAGTCCCTCAGAGAGAAGCCAGCTTGCTCTTCACATACTCAAGGAAGGCAGCATGCAAACTCCTTCCAGTTCCCTCCCCTGTCCCTCCTCCACAGCTGCTCCTTTTCCTCAGGGAAGCAGGGCAGGAGGCAGCCCGGAGCCTGAGCCTGTCCCTCCCAAGCCCAAAGCAGCAAAGAAGACAAGGAGAAGCCCCCCATGTCCATCAGGAGATTTCAGCCCCTCCAGCCAAACCAAAGCTCTCTATCTCCCAGAGGAAAACCAACCCAGACTTTTCATCCGAGGAAAACACAAAGAGGGACCCCAGACACCTCTGCTCTCTCAGCAGCTGGGGGAGTCCCCCTGAGGGCCTGGGGAGGAACCTGGGAGCAAAATCACATTGCTCCCAATGGTAACTCTGGGTTTTGAGGCTCAGAGCTGAAATCCACCCAAAATAATCCAGTGGGGTTTATGAGGTCTTTGAAAATGTCAACTCAATTCATAGCATCCCAAAACCAAGCAAGCTTTTACATGTTCCCACTCTGTCCACAAAAATGTGTGTTGAGAATTCACATTTGCTTTCTTTTTCTTCTATTTTTTTCCTTTTGCAGAGTGTGAAGGGAAGAAACAAGCAGATTTTTTTTTTTTTTCTAGTTCTTGTTCAAGACTGTAATAGAAACTCAGGGATTATTTTTTCATGAAAATGTCCACTTAGGAAAAAGGCAATTCTGTTCTCTTTTGTGAAGAAATGCTTTCACTAAAAACCAATAAAAAGCTAAAATGGTACTTTCTAATGGGAAGCTGGAGTCTCTTCTCGAGTTAAGCAGCAGCCCAAACCACACTTGCAGCAGGAAAAATTCCTGCCAGCACTTTGGAGTTACCAGCAGTACTTTAGTTAGGAAAAGATAAAAATCTGTCTGGCACACAACCTCTATGTGTGAGGTACAGTCAGGCTTTGGAGGCTCAGCCCAGGCCAAAGCTCAGCTCTGCCTTTCTCAGCAAAGGCTGTGAGCTGTGGTCCTGCCTCTGTGCCTGCAGCAGGACTCTGGGTGGGGAATGCATTCGAGGGTTTGTGTCTCAGCAGCTCTCAGAGGTTTGTGCAGATGGGTGCTGTGGGTGAAGCACTCACCATGCCACAGCTCACAGGATTCCCAGGAAGGCTCAGCTGTCACAGCCAGGTCTCAGTGTCCCTGGAGCACAGGGCTGGCAGCAGCAGCACACACAACCCAGCCCCGAGGCCCTGGGAACAAAGAGCAGCAGGAGCATTTCTGGGAAAGCAAAGGAGGGAAAGGCTCTGGGTAAATGTCAGGAGGTGGCTGCTGCCTCAGCTCTGGAGTGACACATCCTGGGGACAGTGCTGGCTGTCCCTTCGTGTCTCCAGCTGGGAAACAGTTTGGATCAGGTCCCTAAGCCAGCACTGCCAGGTGTGTCCCTGCAGCCATGGCCTCAGGGGTGCCTGTGATGGCAGCACGAGGGAGGTGACCCTGATGCCAGCCAGCAGGACAGTCTGCAATCCACAGGGCTGTTCTTTGCTGCTGTAGCTTCAGTCAGGCCCTCATTTGCCATGGCTGGCACAAAGCCCCTCAGCAGAGAGTACTGCCACCAGCACTGTATTTATAACCTGGTATCAGTGCACTCCACCCGGGGCTGACAGCCCTTTCTATTCTGAGCTGTGCAAGAGGAGAAGGGCAGAGCTCTGCCCCTGAGAATTCTCAATTTAAGCAGGCAGGGACCTCACTTTGGAGTCAGGTGGACACACAAATATGATCTGATAATTGAATACCTGTTTGCTCCCTCTGTTACTGACCAAAAAAGTGTTTCCATAAAATTGCAAGTCCATAAATTCTGTTGAGAGCCACAGAATTAGTCTGTCCCTAAAGCACTCGAGGCCTGTAAGCTTTAATCATCCATCCCCTCACCCTGTGGTGTGTCAGCAGCAGAGGGGCCCTGCTGCTCAGGCAGCTTCAGAACTGCTGGTCTTCCTCCCTGGTGATTGAAGTTCTCCCAGCACCTCATTACCACCTCTCCCAGTTGCCTGCCCCACATCAAAGGGGTTTCCTGAGGCTTTGATAACCATCCCCCTGTTTCCAGCAGAAAGCTGTTGTAAGCTTTTTTGGGGAAGAAATTATTTAAGGCAGCTGAAATAGGATTTACCCATAGAGGAAGAAGCTCCAGTTTTGCATCCCCCCATGCGCGCTGGAGGATGGCCCCCAGAGCCAGTGGGGAAGAGAATCACAGGATCCCAGAGCTGTGGGTTGGGAGGGCCCTTAAAGCCCATCTCATTCCACACCTTCCTCTATCTCAGGTTGCTCCAAGCCTGGCCTTGGACACTTCCAGGGGCGCAGGGGCAGCCACAGCTGCTGTGGGTCTCCCACCCTGAGTGAGCACTGGGAGCTCCAGTGCTGCTGCTGGGAAGCCAGGGAGGCTCAGGCTTTGCTGTGGACTGATAACACAATTATTTATCTCAAGTGGATGGAAGTGCAATCAAGGCAGAGCCTTTCAAAGCATCTTGAGACAGGGAAATCTGAGCTCCCAGACCCAAATGGGTCTTGCTAAGCAGTACAAGGGTGACCGTGCAAACCTGCCTGCTCTGTGACAGATTTTCATCACTACTATTCATCCTGGAGCAGAAATCTTAAAGGGAATAAATGAGCTCTTATTTCCCAGAACTGAAAATGCCTTTAGGCATCACATCCAGGGTGATTTGCCTTGCTGGAATGTTCTGTGTCTATAGTGGACCCAGTCCCTGTGTGCCCTGTGGAGCAGGGGGATGGGGTGGACAAGCACATGAAGTGCTGGAGCCTGTGAGCTTGCCCAGCACATCCCAGTACACTCACCCCTCAGAAAGCAGGAACCAGGGAGCTGTGCCCCTCACACACACACGGGAATGGCCATTCCCATGAGAACACTGCTGTGCAAAGCCAGGAGGGCTGAGCTGCCTCTGACTCCTGCTGAGCCCTGCTTCAGGCAGCTTTATGGACTCCAAATCCATAAATCAAAGAGAGAAACACCTTGGACACAGGAACAAAAGGAAGAAAAAAGGACTTTAAAGTCTGCCCTGTGCTGTACAATGCTCAGACAGGTTCTTTGCAGGCACAATTGTGTTCAGGAACAGACTGCTGAGACTCAGCAGTTCCCTGGGAACACAGGTGGGAGAGGCTTTGAATCTCCGGATGCTTTTGTGGCTCTGAGTGCTTTGCTCTGCTCTAAAATCACAGCCCTTCTTTCCTGCATGGCCTGCCAGGGAACAGCAGAGGCTGGGAGCTCCCCAGGGAACACCTGCCGAGCAGAGGGGCCGGGATGAGCTCTGACAAAATTCCACAGGAGAGCAGCAGGGAAATTTTCCTCCATTGCACAGGGCCACGAGGAGAAAATTAACCAAGAACAGACCTCCAGCAATGACCCCTCTTGAGCATTAACATTTCATCAGCATCAGTGAAGTCACAGAAGAGCTGAGAGGGAGATTTCCCATTCCACACCAAAAAACTGAGGCACCAGAGGAGGAAGACCCCAACAAACATCCCTGGTGGATACTCCCCTGCCAGGGAGCCAAGCTCTGTTAGTTTCTGAGTGGCATCTTCCTGGCTGCAGCATAGCCCTGAGGCCCCTCTGCTGCTCTCCAGCCCCCTGCCCCAGCTGCCAGGTAGATCAGGCTCCCAAGGTGATGCCAGAGCAAGGAAAGCCCCTTGCTTGGCAGGAAACCTCCACTGAAATGGGGGTGGCCATGGCTCCAAACAGCCCAAGAATCATCACTTTGAAACCAGGAGGTTTCCTGCTTTGAGGAGGCCAGACAGGTGCTTTTGCAAGCTTTATACCAAATTATCTCCCACGTTTGTCAGAGCTCCCTGGTGAGGGTTTTCAGGCTGAAGGGGAGGGTGAGGAAGGCCTGTGGAGCTCTCAAGCCACACGAGGCTCTGGAGAACAGAGGGAGCCTGACTGTCCCAGGAACAGGCTCTGACAGGAGACTGGGAGAGCACTGCCCTTGGCGGCTGCTGAGAGTGATGCTTTTGTTTTCTGTTTTTTTGGGGTTTTTTTTTGTTTTTTTTTCCAAAACCTCTTAACCTGCTCTCTCACACTGAAGAGCTGGGAGCCTTTTGTTAACTATTTCCTGCTCCAGTTTCCATGGAAAACAGAAAGTCACATGCACCATCTCCCATGAGATGACAGAAATGCCTCTGGCCTAACAACCTCTCTGCCTGTAACAAATGAGGCCAAAGAGAAAAACCATCAAGATGCAAACCAGGGATTTCAAGTCCGTCTGCTTAAGTGCCACAAACTCTCAGTAATTTAGAATAATCAAGTGCTAAAAAATTCACAAGCTGTTTAGGTAAGTCCACACTAAGACATTCTTTCCCCTAAAAAGGGCAAAAAAGAGGCATTAAGCCTGTATATTGCTGAAGTGCTGGGGGGAAGTGCAATATATTGTGATTTAAAGCATTTGATCTTGCTTTTCCCTGGTGACACACTTCTAATTCTCATTATTTCTAAGTTTTGGGCCAAGGTCCCATCTATCACACCAGTACCTGTCTTTCCTGAAGTCTCAGCTCATTGCCCCAGGACTTCTGCTGGCTCCTGGGTAACTGATCCACCAGCAGGAGACCTGGCAGCATCCAAAGTCCTCTAAGTGAGGGCCTCAGTGCCCAAAGCTGGGGTGAGGTGTCCAGAAGAGGGGTGCCTGATTTCAGCTCTTTGCAGTACTGTTGGAAGCCTGATTTCAGCACCTTTGAGTCTCAGCTTCCATGAGATCAGTATTACCTGAATTTACCTATCTGCTCACCCCAAGATGGCACAGAAGGGCAATTCAAACACCAGTGATGTTTGCAACCCAGCATGTGTTTCTTTTCTCTGCAGGCACTGACACCAGACCTCCTCACTCAGCTGTAGGCTAAAACGAGCTCTTGTTTCAGTGGCTTCAGCTGAGCAGCATTTGCCTCATGACATCTAAAGAAGAGGGTGCAAGGGGCAAGAATGATGAGGAATGTGAAGACCCCAAGCTGTGTGCAGCTGAGGGTGAGAGGAGGCCCTTTGAAGAGTGAGAGCTGCTGTTAATCCTGCAGTAGCAGAGTGGTGTGTGGGGCTGCTCCAGGGGCAGATTCCATGGAGTCCATCTGCATCTAATGTAGAATTCGGAATGAAACAAAAGTGCAGTGCTCTAAATTTAGGTGCTCTAGTAATGCCTTTAAAAGCTATGGAGTGGCTGAAATCTCACTCAGTCATTGCTACCATCAGGTCAAACATGAAATCCTGGAGCCAGTGGGGAAAACCTCCCAGGTTTGAGTGCTGAGCTCACGTTTGCTGTCTCTCTCCATCCTTGGTAGCCCTTCCAGCAGTTGCTGTTTGTTCCTAAGTGACACAACGCACAGTTGTTAATACCTGTAATTCTGTTTAATGCTTTAGCCTTTCTGGCAGCTGAGCAGCAAGGCTAGAGCTGGAGTTGAGTGAAACAGCAAATAAAACAGAAGGCCAAAAGCTGCCATGCAAAGAGATACCCATCTTTCAATATCAGATCTGTTTGGCTAATACCCTTTGTTTGTGTTGCAAAACAGGTTCTGTCCTGCGCTCCAGCTACAGCCACATCAGATGGTCCATAAATCATGGAATAATACAGGCAGGAACTGGGACTTGTCTGGTAAATCACCTTCTGCTTGTAATATGCTGATCTCTGTGGGACGGGGATGGATGAGATCCCTGGATTGAAGGCAGTGCTGTGCTGTGACAGTTATACATGAGGGATGTTCATAGCAAACCCACGCTGCAATTTATTGTTTAGTCAGAAAAATTCCCCTTGATTTATAAAATATTCTCCTGAGAAGAGCATCCACGCTAAATCCAAGCATCCAGACAAGCTTCACAGTGCCCAGGGATGATCAAAAAGGAGCGGCTGGATGGATGCTGGGGTCTCCAGAGGGACTCCAGAGCTGCAGCTCCTCCACAATAAAGTTTGTTAAAACAAACGGGAGTGCAGCTCACGCCTTTCCATGGGATCATTGCTAGGTGTTACTCTACTCTGTGTTCCCCATTCCAGCTGAGAGCTGAGGTGAGGATCCGGGGTTAAAAACTGCTCTTGGCAGTTCCGTACAGAATCAGGAGAGGTGCAATCCTTCCAGCGCTAAAGAACAGATGACAATCTCACCTGTCCTGCCCAACCCCTCCTCTCTCCTGAGGTCAGGGAGCTCAGCCTGCTGCGTTAATAAAACCCCAGCTCCCATCGCTCACTGCCGCTTCATCTGTTCCAGACACCTCTCGTTGCCAACAGCCCCGTTCTATTTTTACGGAGCAAATGCTTTCACGGCTCCGCTTCCCTGCGCTGCCCCCTCGGTGTGTTGTTCACACCTCGTTTGCTCTTCACACCCCTCAAGGACCGGGCGGATCCGCGTGAAAGGATCGCTCCCCTGCACAGCCCTGTGCTCCGATAGGAACGGGAAAACAAATAGGAACCAGAGCTGCTGTCAGCGGCTCTGGGGGACAGGAGGGAAAAGGGCAGGGAGGGCATCTCTACTCCTTCAGCTGCTGCTCTGATCCCCCTCCTCTCCTTGTAACCACTCTGCAGCGGAGGCCGTCAAGAAGAGCATCCTCTGTGCCTGAATAACTGCATCCAAGCTGGTACTTCCCTGCTGTCGTAGTTTGGAAAAAATGAGTTTTTCTGAACTTCAGTGGTCAAACCAATGAGTGCTCAGGTTTTAAGACTGGCACCTGGTGTGGCCACTGAGGACAAGGATCCCCTCTGAGAACACAAGGGGTTCAAAGCAGAGGGCTCCCCGGAAAGCTCTCTCTTGGTTCCGGTCCCTGAGGACGGAGGGATCTCCCCTGCCCAGCGGCTGGCTGGGCGGGGAGGGGAAGCCATGCGGCCTGGGTGAGGTAGGCTGGAACCTGGGCACAGAGGGGGAGAGGAAAAATCCTGCAGGATGGAAGAGTGGAGAGAGTACAAGAACCTTGAGAGGCATCAAGCAGCCTTCTTTTCCCTTCCCCCCCCCCTCCCCCCCCCGGAGGAGAGACTGAGAAACCGTGTCTGTGATCTGTGTCACCTTGAAATTTGATATCAACAACTAGACAGCACGGCCGAAGGAGTATGGGGGGGGGTGGCACGAGAAGAGTGCCCAGCAACAAAGATACTGTGAGAGTTCTGGGGAAACAAAGCCCAAGATTTTAACCCTTTTCGTAAATGATGGAAACTTTATAAATGCTAATCCTCCTGAATTTGAAGAAGAAAGATAGAAAGAATTAAGAAAAGATGATGGAGTAGGAATGCTGAAAAGAATCCTAGGTGGGAGGAGATGATGGAGTGGCTTTAGCTGGACTCTTTTGTATAGCCATGGACGGACTCATTTTTTCCCTATAACATAGAAGCTGTATCTGGGGAGAGGCATTGCTTGGAGCCAAGAGTGGACAGTAGTGTGAACAGAGATGAGAGGAAGAGCTCTGTTCTCAAGGCCCCTCGGCCCCAGGGGGTAATATTGGGGGGGACTGGTGTCCCAAAATTTGAGAAGCTGTCGTTTCTTGGAACTTACCAAAACATCTTCAAAAAGAAAAACCCTAGAAACAGCTCTGGTCCATGCACAGTGGTGAGAGCACTGGACATGGAGGAAGAGGCCACGATGTGGTGCAAGAAGGACTCCTATCTCTCCTCAACGAACTGAGTACTGATTATCAGAAGGGTAGTAATAGACTAAAGATTAATTATCTAAAAGGTAGTAACGTGATGAGGAATTTTCAGTTTGTTTTGTTAGGTTGAGAACTGGTGGGGGGGGAGGAAGAGTGTTTTTTTTTTAAATTTCCATGTTCTTCTGTATGTATTCTTCTTTGCCTATTTATACTAAATTAATTTTTCTTTTACTTTAATAGACATGTTTGCTCTGTTTTTGGTCACATCTCACAACAGATACCAAAGACAGTATATCGTTATAGGGGCACTGGCCTTGTGCCAACGTCAAACCTTTAACACCTGCCGTTCTCCATGTGGGAGCACAACCTTCCAGCAAGGGGGCCAACATAACCACTGACAAATGCCCGACAACTGAGGAAGTGTAAGACTCACAGTCCCTGACGTGTAATTTAATTATTGAACAAACTTTCCAGATGTGCTAAAGATTCCCGTGCAATCGCTGGGATCCCGGGGGCCAGGCTGGGTCAGCTCATCCCAGAGTCTCTACGGTTGCCATGCAGGAAACACATCCCTGCCCTTCACCACTTCCTAAGGCTTCAGCAAGATGAGCTCCAGGTGTGGCTTCTAAACCAAGGGTAGTCTTGGAAATGTTCCCAAAACACCCATCTCAGTGACAATTAGGTAAGAAATATGAATCCCTTGCTATCAGTTCAGACATTTCCAGTAACTTTCTAATTAATCTTCGGAATGTTAAAAATGACTAAATAATGTTGGCTTTCACATTTATGTATTGGCTTTTGCATGTTGTTAGTGATCATAAATAGTTAGATATGGTATAACTTATAACTCCTTTTTAGCTGCTTGTTTATATAACATAATCTCACAGTTTAAGTATGTGTTGTAATAGATGTAATATCTATGTACTGCTTATAGAAATGGTAATGTGATGAATAGACCATAACAAAACATAAGGTGTGAAAAAGCTTTTGTGTAACTAAAAGAGCTGCATAAGATCATCCATTAATTGACCAGTCCAAGTGATAACAGTGACCCGAAACAGAGCACCAGAGAGCATGAGAAGAAAACTCATTATTTGTCCTTATCAAGAAAAGTGTGAAACAAGAAGAATTAAATCACAGGAAGAAATAAAATTTATTGATATCATACAGATAAGCAAAGATGAGAGAAATCAAACATGAAAAAACACTGTAACATCAAAACCTCTTAGGAATGTTTAAATAATGTATAATCTAATGAATATGGATGTAATCCCAGCAATGTACCTGTATGTAGAAATATATACTTGATTCTTGTATATAGATATATATACTTGATTTTAAGTGTGCAGTGTGCTCTTTGACTCTTTGTCAAAGGCACCCCAGTGCTACTTTTGTCATTTTGTTATCCCAATATTATTATATTTACTATTATTATTATTACTACTATTATTAAACTGTTAAAAAAAATCTGAAGTTTTAACTTTCTTTTTTACAGGAACATGCACTATTCAAAGAGAGAGGACCACAAATTTTACTGGGATGGGAACAAATGCACAAGCCCAATATAATTTGACTTTAAGGAACGATCCCAGCATGAACGATCCCAGCATTTAAAACCTATTGGTTTTGCTCTCCACCTCAGTTATTAATAGCATAGGTGCAAAAGCAATCAGCCACTTCTCTCGGGATGACCCAAAGCTGCTGGGTTGTGTGGGGCTCTGGAAGGGAATCTGAGCACCTGCAGGTCAGAACATTGTGTGCAGATGCCCTGCTGAATGCAGCCTGGCTATGGTTCCCACTCTAAGAATAAACACTTCCTAAAAATAAACATGTGCTCTTCTGGCTTTCTTCTTTCCTACGTTTTCTTTGTTTGTTTTCTTTCTCTCTTTCCTTCTGCCCACCTATCCAGCAATCTTCTCATCTTTACTTTGTGAGGATCAAATATTCCAAAAATCCTCTCTCCAGCCTCCCAGGTCACAAGGAAAACTACAGCACTTTAAAGTTCACTTTCTAAAATCACTGATATGAAAATAAAGCACTTGGCAGCCAGGCCTGTGTTTTACAATCATTTACAAAGCCTGTAATTCCATCCTCATAACCATCAGCAGACTGTGTAAGGAGTGAATCACTGAATTGATTTGGATGAGGAAAAGGCAGCTTTTCCATGTCAGAATTACAGCAGGAAGAATTTAGAACTTATTTTCGACTGAAAAACAAATTAAATGGTTCAGTGACTACAGGCAGATGATGGACAACTACCACAATAGCACAAAGTTCAACATCATAAAGCCTTTTCCTTGTTGTCACTTCAAGTCAGGTGTCCCTCCATCCCTCAGTCTCCCTGAAAAGCACAGCAATATTGGCACAAAAGGCATGAGAAATTTGTAAGACTTTAATTTCTTGCACGCCCACTTCCTACTCTTCCTAAAGGAAAGTTCCAAGTCCAAGGAAAAGTTACCAATCCCCCACGTGCCATGAAAAAGGGGGTTTGGTTCTTTCCTCTGTCATGGTGAGCAGGGCCAAAATCTTCATCTGTGACTGAGTGGTCATTTTGGAAATCCAGCTGGATCTGGGCCAAAGGAACCTGCTTTTCCCAAGCCATCAGAGTATGGCTCTCGCTCACAATTATGAGCTCATTTTGCACTCAGCCTCTCCTCTCCCTTATGCAGAGAAACATCAGTTTAAGTGTTGTCATCCCAGCTTTTCTATTCTCACAATCCAGCTCTTCCACATCAGCAGGGATGGGGGGAGCCCTCCCCAAATGTATTATTTCATTGAATGTTTCCAACCAGGCTACATTTTTCATGGTCTTTATTTGGATCAATCATGTTAAAAGCTGATGTAGCATTATTTAATCTTTGACAGGAGGAGAATTAAGATACAGGTTTATTCACTTACAGAAAATGTCAGACTAGAATTAGATGATCACTTAAGGGATTGAACTTAACTACTACGAGAGCTGCTTTTTCAAGCAGAAAATGTTAATATTCTTGCCTTGTTTTTTCCCTGGGTTCTGGTGGCATGAAAATGGGATTTATTAGAACCTGGAGTAAGTTTGGGGTAAATTATCCTGTTCCTTTCCTCAGTGCAAACAACTGACAGCTGAATATTCAGCACCAAACCGTACTAGGCTGGGTGTGGGAGCACCATGGGTAGAGCACGCTCACACAGAGGAATTTTAAGGACCTGTGCCTGAGGGTAAGTGAGATTGGCTGTGCAGTCTGGGTCTGGTCTGGCTTCTGACAGTGCTGGGAACTGATTTACCGAGCCAGGACAGCTCCTCTGCAGCTGAGGCTTTCCAAACACAGAGCACACTGCTCTGACCTGCCAGAAGGATGGAATTCAACCCCAGGTACTCCCAAGAGATCACTTGATGGGACAGCCCAGGATGGAATGGAGTGGACCATGAGCCAGCACTTTGTCCTGGGGCCCAAGGAGGCCAATGGTGTACCCAGGGAGGCACTGGGAGGAGCACTGCCAGCAGCTCAGGGAGGGATCCTGCCCCTCTGCCCAGCCCTGGGGGCACCCCTGGGTGCTGTGTGCAGCCCTGGGCCCCTCCTGGAGCCAGGCCAGGGAGGCTGAGGAGCTGAGCAAGGGCCTGGAGCAGCCCCGTGCCCAGGAGGGGCTGAGGGAGCTGGGGCTGCTCAGCCTGGAGGGGAGCCCAGAGAGAGGGACCTGGGGGTGCCTGGGGGTGCCAGTCTGTCCCAGTCAGTCCCTGGGTGTCCCTGTCAGTCCCTGTGTGTCCCAGTCAGTCCCAGTCAGTCCCTGTCAGTCCCTGTGTGTCCCAGTCTGTCCCAGTCAGTCCCTGGGTGTCCCTGTCAGTCCCTGTGTGTCCCAGTCTGTCCCAGTCAGTCCCTGGGTGTCCCTGTCAGTCCCTGTGTGTGTCCCAGTCAGTCCCAGTCCATCCCAGTCAGTCCCTGTCAGTCCCTGTGTGTCCCAGTCAGTCCCAGTGTGTCCCAGTCAGTCCCAGTCAGTCCCAGTCAGTCCCAGTCCATCCCAGTCAGTCCCAGTCAGTCCCAGTGTGTCCCAGTCCATCCCAGTCAGTCCCTGTCAGTCCCAGTGTGTCCCAGTCCATCTCAGTCAGTCCCAGTCAGTCCCAGTCAGTCCCAGTCAGTCCCAGTCCATCCCAGTCAGTCCCAGTCAGCCCCAGTCCATCCCAGTCAGTCCCAGTCCATCCCAGTCAGTCCCAGTGTGTCCCAGTCAGTCCCAGTCAGTCCCAGTGTGTCCCAGTGTGTCCCAGTCCATCCCAGTCAGTCCCAGTCAGTCCCAGTCCATCCCAGTCAGTCCCAGTCCGTCCCAGTCAGTCCCAGTCAGTCCCAGTCCATCTCAGTCAGTCCCAGTCCATCCCAGTGAGTCCCAGTCCATCTCAGTCAGTCCCAGTCAGTCCCAGTCCATCCCAGTGAGTCCCAGTCCATCTCAGTCAGTCCCAGTGAGTCCCAGTCCATCTCAGTCAGTCCCAGTCAGTCCCAGTCCATCCCAGTGAGTCCCAGTCCATCTCAGTCAGTCCCAGTCAGTCCCAGTCCATCCCAGTCAGTCCCAGTCAGTCCCAGTCAGTCCCAGTCCATCTCAGTCAGTCCCAGTCAGTCCCAGTCCATCCCAGTCAGTCCCAGTCCATCTCAGTCAGTCCCTGTCAGTCCCTGTGTGTCCCAGTCAGTCCCAGTCTGTCCCAGTCAGTCCCTGGGTGTCCCTGTCAGTCCCTGTGTGTCCCAGTCAGTCCCAGTCAGTCCCTGGGTGTCCCTGTGTGTCCCAGTCAGTCCCTGTGTGTCCCAGTCAGTCCCTGTGTGTCCCAGTCCATCCCAGTGTGTCCCAGTCCATCCCAGTCAGTCCCAGTCCATCCCAGTCAGTCCCAGTCAGTCCCAGTGTGTCCCAGTCAGTCCCTGTGTGTCCCAGTCCATCCCAGTGTGTCCCAGTCCATCCCAGTCAGTCCCAGTCCATCCCAGTCAGTCCCAGTCAGTCCCAGTCAGTCCCAGTCAGTCCCAGTGTGTCCCAGTCAGTCCCAGTGTGTCCCAGTCCATCCCAGTCAGTCCCAGTGTGTCCCAGTCAGTCCCAGTCAGTCCCAGTCAGTCCCAGTCCATCCCAGTCAGTCCCAGTCAGTCCCAGTGTGTCCCAGTCCATCCCAGTCAGTCCCAGTCAGTCCCAGTGCGTCCCAGTCAGTCCCAGTCCATCCAAGTCCATCCCAGTCAGTCCCAGTCAGTCCCAGACCATCTCAGTCAGTCCCAGTCTGTCCCAGTCCATCCCAGTCAGTCCCAGTCAGTCCCAGACCATCTCAGTCAGTCCCAGTCTGTCCCAGTGCATCCCAGTCAGTCCCAGGCTCTGCTCCAGGCCCAGCCATGCCCCCAGAGCCCCAGGCAGGGCTGAGCCCAGCAATTCCCTGCACAGGAGGCACAGCTCCTGCCCTGCCCAGCTCTGCCCCGGCTGCCCAGGGAAGGTCCCAGTCTCCTCACTGGGGATATTCTAGAACCATTGGGACACAGTCCTTTGCCCTGTACCCTGGGATTAATAAAAAATGAAAAGGCAGCTCTGTAGCCCTTAGTCCTGTCCTGTGCTGAGTTTTCACTCTGAGGAAACACCTAGGCACTGGTATTTCCACTACACCATGCAGTGCCCAAGCAGCACAAACACCCTGGGAGCATGGAGCTGGGATGGGGAACACCAGCAGCTCCCCAAGAATCCACCCCTTCAATTCTAACTGGGCCTGAGCCCCTGCCCAGGCTCCTGAAGGAGCAGCTGGTGAGGAGCTCTGGTGAGGAGGGGGTTAGCAAGCAGCCACACACATTTTCCTCTTCCCTCACTGAGTTCTCCCCAGCCAAAGCGACAGCCTGTTTTCCAGCATGGATCTCCTCTTCCCACTCAAGGGTCACATATTGCCAGCCTTGTTTTAATGAGCTGTGTCCTGCAAATTTCACAGTCACTTCCAGTCTAATAAGGGAACCCACAGGGGTGGTGTTTTCAATTTGCTCCTCTTTCCTGGAGAGTTTGTGCCATACATCACACAGGGCAGCTCACAGCTGGTGCAAAGAAAAAAGAATTAGCTTGTATTCCCCACGCAGGGGTTTTATAATTCAATATTTATTAAGATTGGGGTCCTCTCATTTGAAAGGCCAAACAGTTTGTTTTACTATGTGTGGGATAGATTACATTAATATAGTGAACAAGGGCTTCCAAGAACTAATTTGGTGAGGGCGTTGAAAAGCCCAGCACACGACTGAAATATTATGAACAAGTAAGAATCCTTAATACTTTGTCTAACCAAGCTCTGTGCATACAAATTAAACATAATTGGAAACCCTGTTCCAACTATCAGACTAAGGGCTACTTTACAACTGAAATGACACCTAAATGTCTAATTTTAATTTTAAATTCACTCTATAAAAGCACAGCCTGATTGTTTTCCTCCCTTCAAAAGATTTATGAAAAACGAGCAAATCTAAGCTTTACTTAAATGTATATGAATGAACACAGCTCTCAGCTGAAGCTCATTGCAAAGCAGAACTCCCTGAATATTCATTAATTCTTCCAGACATCTGATATTCCCCCGTACACACAGTAGCACAATACTATTGCTCAGTAAATAACACCAGAGTCCCATGAGAAATTCGGAGACCTGGTTTCAACTTTTAATCTAAAAGCAATGTGAAATATTCCATCATTTTGGAATACAGACCATATCAACATTCACATATAAAACTTTGCATTTAGCCCACAGAACTGGAAAAACCTCTAAGACCATCAAGTCCAACAGCAGCCACCTGGTAACAACAGCCCAGCACTGCCAAGGCCACAACTAGATGATGTCCCCAGGTGCCACAGAATGAGAACTCCACCCTCCACCCCTGCCCTGGGCAGCTGTGGAAGGGCTGGACAATCTTTCAGTGAAGAAATTGTCCCTAGTGTCTAACTAAACTTCCCTTGGTGCAGCCTGGGGCCGTTCCCTCTCCTCCTGTCCCTGCGAGCAGAACCCGACCCCCCTCCCTCCCCTGCTCTGTGCAGAGCCAGCAGGGCCCCCTGAGCCTCCTCTGCTCCAGGCTGAGCCCCTTTCCCAGCTCCTTCAGCTGCCCCTGGGGCTCCAGCCCCTGCCCAGCTCCATTCCCTGCCCTGGCCCTGCCCCAGCCCCTCCACATCCTTGTCAGGAGGGGCTCAGAACCCAGCGCCGGGGGTGCCCAGCAGGGCCAGCACAGGGGACAATCCCCTGCATGCCCTGGCTGTGAGCTCACACCATGGCTGGCACAGCCAGCTGCCCTCGGCCTCTTGCCCACCTGGGCTCGTGTCCAGCCCCTGGCACAGCAGCCCCAGGGCCTTTCCCAGGTTTCCAGTGCCTCTGGCCCAGCCTGCAGCTCCATGGGGTTGTGGTGACCCCAGTGCAGGACCCGGCACCTGGCCTTGGTGACCCTGGTGGCCTCAGCCCTTGGATCCCACGGGTGCAGCCTGTGCTGATGCCTCTGCAGAGCCCCCACCCTGGAGCACCCAGCTCGGGGTCACCCAGCTCGGGGTCACCCCGCACTGCCTGGGGGTCACCCCACCCTCGAGAGACACTGACCCTGCCTGGGCTGAGCCCTGGGGAGCACCACCAGTGACCAGCTGGCTTTAACCCATTCCCCACCATCCGCTGGGTTTGACCTGAGCACACCTGGCCAGACCATGAGCAGAGTTTCTCAGAACACTCTGGGCAGTGGTGGCAGAGGATTTACCACAGTCCAGGTACGAGGGTCCACAGCCTGTCCCTCCCCCAGCAGTGTGTGCTGGGTCTCCTTAGGGCTACTCCATGGCTGTGGAGTCTTGGCCACTACTGCTCCTGCCTCTGGCACCAGCTGGGGACTCTTGGCAGCTCCCTCTGCTCCCCTGAGGGTCCCTGGGCTGGAGCCCCCTGTGCACCCCCTGGAGCTCTGCTCTAGAGCCACTCATCCTAGTGCCTGCACGCGACAGTCTCCCTCCCAGCATTCGGGAATTTAGCTGCTCTATTGAACAGAATTAAAGGATTTAATTTAGTGAGACTTGGCATTAGCTCATGCCTCTCCTGTCCATTAGTGTCAGAACATTCCAACAAATGTTTGTATAAACATGTTTGTATACAGATTCATGCAGGCTATAAATTCAGCGTGAGGCACTTCTCACTGAAACACGCACCGTGACTCACCAAAAAGAGGGGGAGCATTTCATCTTTTTGAGGGAAGGATTTTTAAATTAGCCACTAAATTTCAGGAGACAACACATCATCCAAGAGTGAACGAAGGCTGCTGTTAATTGGTAGGAACCTCCCAAATGAAGGGCAGCTAATGGAAGTATTTTTTTATCTGTCTCTCACAAACATTCCTGGTTTGGATGTATTCTGCTTAAACTGTTTGAGTTAATGTCATTATTCAGTTAAACTAATAAGAAGAGATTCCTCAGCAAAGGGTGTGGCAAACACGTTAAGCAGGGCTGGAAAACAACAACGTGTCTCCATCATTCCCAAATCCCACCAGATGCTCCTGCTTTTTGCACAAACTGGAATGAAAGCCAGCCCCTCCGGAAGCAGGAGGTGCAGAGGGGCTTTCCAGTGACCAGTGCTCACCTGCTGGGGGGTACAAGAGACTGCCCCACACCTCGACCCTTGCAGGTCAGCAGTGAGGCTCGTGTTCATGTACTCACTTCACAGTTCTCATAGGCTCAGGGAGACATTTTATGTGGTAGTGGATGTTAAATTTGGGGTTTCCCAAATGGTTTGTCTCTGTTCCCTCCCCAGTGGGTTTGGTCTGTCCCTGGCTAGCCACTCCCTGTCCCATTGGATGTACACCCCCCCCCCCCCCCCCGATAGGAACACCCCTGGAATGATGCAGGTTAAGAGTTTGGGAATGGGGTGCTGCACTCTCTTTTGCACCCCATGGAGAAGAAAAAAACATCTCTGCCAATGTGCCTTCTCTGACCATTTCTTCAAACCCCGACTCTGGGCAGTCAGGAGCCTGGAGAGCAGAAAGCCTGTCTGCTTTCTGCCCTTCAAGGGCTGGCTGCAGCCTGAGAAGAGCTGCACCTGGCCATGCAGCCAGGCCAGTAGCAACAATTATAAACCTTAAACCCAGGTTTAATCTTCCATGCCTTGCTGGAAAATCTCAGAATGTCAAGGAAAAAATTCTCCCAAGTGATTCTGGAATGACTTTCTATGGCTTTGAGAGCAGGAGAAGAACACAGTGTAGAAAACAAAGAAAACCAGCTGTACCTCACACCACAGTTAATAAAAATTAAATGTCAGACGGGACGAGAAAAAGTGATGTGGTAACATACAGAGGACAGGATCCATGAGAGACTGAGTAATGAAAAGGTCAGGGGAGCCTATAAATAAAGCCTGAGGCATGCAAGGTCTGGGGAGGCAGGGAGCTCGTCAGAGAGTACAGAAACTCAGGCAATTAATGGATATGTTTTATGTAAATGGAGCAATTAGTGTTCCAGGTGTGGGACCTGCTCTTTCTCAGAACACCCCAGACCCCTTGTCCACACCAAAGCCTGGCCAGGGCTGATCACAGTCCCTGTATGGGCTGGGCTGTGCAGGGACAGCTCAGCCCTGGGATGAGCAGCCATTCCAGGCTACCCCCTGCAGGTATGTCCCAAATCTCACTGGGGATTTAGTTTGTAGACCCCACCTTCTGAAAGGAAAATCCTGAGGGCCTGCAGGTTTTGCAGGCAGGAAATGTCCCAAGTTTGCATGGTTACATGGTCTGACATACCCAGGGCTTCCCTCCCCCTGTCTGAGTCTCCAATTCAGTCCCCTCTAAATGTACCTTTGGGCTGCACAATGTCCTGTGCCAGTGCCTCACTCCACTGTTGTACAAACCTGGATTAGGAAACAGATCCAGCCTCAATTAAATTGCAGCCATAAAGCCCCAGCTCTAAAAATCAACCCATTTAAAATTCAGGACAGGCTCATGTCCCTTCTTGAGCTGGAGCCTAAACAGATCCCACAAAGCCACAAGTGTGTGGGGTCAGTGGGAGCCAGGGAAGAACCCAGGGCTTGGAGTCAGCCCCTGCTTGTGGTGCCTTCCCCACACTGTGTGGAGCAAGGGGCAGCTCTCTGGGTTGGGCTTGCTGCTCAGGGACACCCTGGATCAGTTCCTCACTGGGCTCACGGGGCTGAATTTGCAAACTGTCTTCTCTGCTGTTTACAAAGGCACGTATATATTGATCCTCTCCTTTATGTCATGATGATGTCATTTTTTTTGTTATGGATCCCAAAAGAAGAAGTATATTTATTTTTATTGTATATTGATAGCCTGGTTTAAAAGTATTTTTGGAAATATAAAATATATGATAAATGCAATTACTTTTTTCCAAACATGGTCACAAAGACCTAGAATCAAATGAACAAAAACCTGGCCATTATATCTTTTCCAAATAATTCATATGATTTATCACAGATAAGCACATTATTAATCCTCCTCATCTTTAAGCCTTAGAAACTGCCTGTAACATTGTCTAGGACTAAGAAAGGTAGCAACTAGAATATTTTCAGACAAGTAGGCTTTGTTCTAGGTGCCAATGAAATTGCAATCAGTTTTGATCACTACTGGGATCACTAGGGTCTTCTGCCTCCTACTGAGGAAAAAGAGTGTGATACAGGACCTAAATATGTAATGAGAATGCAAAGCAGAGGTAAGCATGGACAAGTCACAGGGTACTTAATGTAAAATATATTTTGAAGAAATTATCGCATGCCAATAGCTTGATTTCTCCTTTAAAAGCTTAAAAATATGTCTCCTATACACCACAAAGGTGATTTTACCAGCAGTGGTGATGTGATGTGTAATGCAGGAGGAGCTGCCAGGTGCTGATTGCTGGGCTGTAATGCAGGAGGAGCTGCCCAGATGCTGAATTTTGGATGTGCAATGCAGGAGGAGCTGCACAGGTGCTGATTGCTGGGCTGTAATGCAGGAGGAGCTGCCCAGGTGCTGAATTTTGGATGTGCAATGCAGGAGGAGCTGCCCAGGTGCTGATTGCTGGGGCTGTAATGCAGGAGGAGCTGCCAGGTGTTGAATTTTGGATGTGCAATGCAGGAGGAGCTGCACAGGTGCTGATTGCTGGGGCTGTAATGCAGGAGGAGCTGCCCAGGTGTTGAATTTTGGATGTGCAATGCAGGAGGAGCTGCACAGGTGCTGATTGCTGGGGCTGTAATGCAGGAGGAGCTGCCCAGGTGTTGAATTTTGGATGTGCAATGCAGGAGGAGCTGCGCAGGTGCTGATTGCTGGGGCTGTAATGCAGGAGGAGCTGCCCAGGTGCTGAATTTTGGATGTGCAATGCAGGAGGAGCTGCCCAGCTCAGGCTCTGCAGACACAACGCCTGGAGCTAAACTCTCCTGGCAGCAGATGGGGAGAGGAACGGGGTGGTGAAGCACAGGGCAGCAAACGGCCCTGATCCAATATGAGCTGACATCCTGAAATTCCGTGTGGAAGAATGCCTTCTCTCCACTGTTGGAAGCCCTGCCCCAGCAGCCCCAGGAGATGGAGGTCCTGGCCCTGCTCCCTGCCTGCTCCCAAGTGCTGTCTCTGTCCCTGTATCTGCCTCGGCAGCGCGGAGAGACTCTGCCAAGGAAGGACAAACCCCTCCTGGGCTCCCCGGGAGGCTCCAGCAGGCCAAGGCTGGCTCTGCCTGCACCTGGCACTGCCTCCTCTCCTTCTATTCCGGGAGCAGGGAAGCAGCTGAGCCCTGCTCCGAACGGGAGGCAGATGGGGCACACGCTCAGCGTGGCTGTGCTGCTCATTTGTTTGGCACAAAAGTGACGGACATGTGATGCAACAACTCGGAACACACATGGGGTGAGCACCCAGCAGCTCTCACCATTGTTAATTTTCCTGTTACTGCGAGTTTTTCTCCTCATTCAGTGATAAATCTGCAGCAATACAGAGGGTTGGAGTTATCAGCCTGGTTCTCCTGAGGTGCTTTTAGGTCTGTTGCTGATTTCCTACAGTGCACTTCTTGCACTTTTGGGTGGTGGGAACTGCTGTGTCCCTGCTCAGAGAGCTGCACACCAGAACACGAGGCACCTGTGAGTGCTGGGGTGATGAAAGTGGAATTGTGGAAGCATTTGCTCCTCCTTGGGATGGAAATATGTTTTTTATTAACCTTGGGCTTTATCTGCATTTAATTTTCATCTCTGAATCACACACGATATGAGGACCTGAGTAGAATTAAGAAAGAACAGATTTTAAGATTAGTATTTTTTGACATATGTCCCCAAAACATTCATCACCCAGGACAGTGGTTCTCAGCCTAACCCATAGCAGCTGTTCCTACACACAATAAAAAAAAAAAAAAATTCTTTCAATCTGATGAAAATCACATAAAGGAAAATATATGAAAGAAAGATGGGTCAAAAATATGATGCATTTGCACTCCTAAAATGCAGGCTAGTCTTGCTGAATTTGCACATTTTAACTGCAAAAGACATGAAATCCTTAAAATATTCCTGCAATGGTCTGATGCTGGATGAAGAGCTTTATGAATATTTCAATTACAAGATGAGGCTTGAAAGGATAGAGTTGTTTCAATTTTGAATCACCCTTCCTTAAATAACTTACCCTATTTGGTAGGAAATGAGACTCGGTTAAATCTGACACAAACTGGGTAAGGATGGAGCTCCCTGAGCTGGAACCTCCTCGCTGTCCCCCTTTGCTGCTTGGAACAGAGCAGCCCTGACTTCATTGAGCAGACACAGAGCTCTTGTCCCCCCTGGGGCAAACAAGCCCTGTCTGATGGCTCAGGGCCTCCCCTCCTCCTCTCCTGCTGTTATTTACAGTATTTGTTAAATGAAAGGCTCAGCTCTTTGCTGTGCAGTGCTACACCTGCCCCTCTTTGCATCAGGAGGTCCTTTTGGGATCTGAGAGACACCCAGAGAGCAGCAGATCCCACTGTGCTGCATTGATCTGCTCCTTTCTATGCCCAGGTACAGAAGGGTCCCTGATTTCCTCCTCTGTCCTACTCAGAGATGGACCATGATGCAAATACTTGTGAGTAAAAGCAGAGCTTTACAACCACTTCATGTCTGCTTCTGATATCACTAATGCAACCAAAATATAGCTCTGATTTTGAGGAGTTACTCCTGGTTTTACTGGAGTTAATGAAACCAGGCAGGGGTTTTTTTTCATTCATTCTTTCAGATCACCCCACTGAAGCAGAGTCTGTATTTGCCCACACCTTCAGTGCTTGCTAAACTGCAGCAGCTCTAAAATTTCGTTCACCCCGACATGTGGAGCACAGATTTTAGTGGAACTTTGGATTTTGCCTTCTTGGGAAAGCAGTTACATGTTTGTGCTGCCTGGTCCCAGCTAAGCAGGACAGCTCAAGGAGAATAACAAACTTCCTTCAGCAAAGCTGCAGAATTAGGTTTTACTTTTCAGCAGAAATTATCCACCAGTGCCAGTTGTTCATGACAGACACTCCTGTGTGCATTTCCTTATGTGTCTGAAAGTGCAACTTTCCCCTCCACTCCCTAAAGCAGGACTTAAGAACCAAGTTTTGTTCTCGTAATTGTTGGCAAAGCTGAGGGACCACTGGGCTCCCCTGGAACTTTTCCCCATTTCCCTGAGAGAGAATGATCACCCAAAATGAAATAAGAATTCAGTCTTGACTTCCTCATGGAATAAAATGCCAGCATCTGAATTCTGCTGCTCCTCACAGCCACCAAAGAGACTAGGCACCCCTGGAAATGAAGCCCTGACTGGTGTCACTCCAAGGCAGACTCTCAGGAGTTCATCACTGCTTCCCTGACCTCTGAAGGGAACCACTTTTCTGAAAGCTTGCCTGGCTTCCCTGTACCTTAATTAAGCATCTTCTCCATCATCTACCACACTGCTGCTTCACACATCCTGGCAACCTGCCCCTCATATATTGCAGGAGATATGGCTGGCAGCAAACAGAGCTTATCTGTGGGTATTACTTACTTGAGCATAAATAACATTCCCTCTTCTCTTGTGTCCATGAGCCACCCTTTCTGATGGAAATATATTCAAGTAACAAGAGAGAGAAAACAATGAGGCGGTAAATTTAAGCCTAAAATGAGTGATGAGTCTTGCAATGAGTGAAAATTAAAGCCAGGATAATTAAAATGAAAAATAAAGGTACGTTTCTAAGAGGGATATTGATTAACCCCTGCCCAGAACCATCTGCCAAGGCAAGGGCTGGGTTTTTCCACTCTATCTTCAGATCAGTCTAAGAAATTATCTCCAGTCAAAACCAAAAGTCTTAATATACATAAATATGAGAATTCATTTGGAGAAAGAAGCACCCAAGGCACACAGGCCAGCGTGGCCTTCCATGAGCACCAGTGGCACTGCCCAAGGACTAAACAGCTCAAAGGCTGGGTCTGGGAAAGCAACTGGTAAAGTGAAACCAAGGGGTGTGCAGGGCTCCTCCCAGTGAGTTCCCAAAGCCTCCCACACAACCCAGCTGAGCACAAAAGCTGGCCTACCCCTGCCTGCTCCATTGCCCCCTCAGCTCTCCTCTTGGAGAGGTTCTCCCCAGCCTCCCTGCACAGGGAGGAAAATACAGTGCAGCAAAACACAGATTCTGGCTGCTCTGACATCCTCACGGATGATTGCAGGGCAGGAGCACAGCCTGGAATCCAACTGCTTCCCTGCTCTGCACTGCTCAGGGTGTTTGTGCTGTGCCATGTGGGGTCTGCCTCTGCTCTTGGAAAATCCTCTGAAGGTGCAGCTTTGCCTGCTGGGGACACAATGTGCACATTTGTGTGTGTAGGGAGGCACCTGGGCTCATGTTTAATAAGCCAGCCCTCAGGTGCTGTGTTAAAATGCAGGATTCAGGTGGAAATGTTTGCACACATTTAATATTGGCAGCTTCTGAGAGACCCTGTTATGCATAAGTGGCTCCTACATGAGTTGTGGATGGATTCTGCTGTGAATTTGGCTTATCAGGGATACATTCATAAAGCAGATGTTTTCCATGTTTCGAATATGTATTTTTAGCTTGTTTACTGGGTCCATTATAGAAATGGTTATTCATGGGTGAACAGCATGCTTACAGGTTATAAATGTTTCTTGTGGAGTATCAGTTAACATTTTTAAAAGTACACTGATGAGTGTAGATTTTATATGGGATATTTACATGGGTGGATGTATTTGTGTGAGTTATTTCAACTCCCACAAGAGATGCAGCTTTGTATTTAAATGTTCATTATAGCAAAGAGTGGATCTTTTGTGCTTTTATTCCCATGGTTTATTGTCCTGCACACATTGGTGAACAGCAGGGAAATGGATCCAATTGTCAGAGATGACAATCCTGGAAGAGGTGCTCTCCCTCACTTTCAGGAAAGTTCAATACACTCACTAAATTAAAACTCTTTCAGGAAAAGGACAACCCTGAGCCCTGCCTGACAGGCTTTGGAAAGGGTCCCTGAACCTCCAGAAGTGATGGCCAGGCTGCACAACTTGAAAATATGGTTTGAAAATACAGGAAACACGGGGTGGCCCCAGCCCTGGGGGATCCTCTGCCCTGATCTGCTCAGCTCAGGAAGGAATGCAGGAGGGTGTTTATCCCATCCTCCAGCCCCGGGGAAGTTCCTGGGCTCAGCTCATGCAGACACAGTCTGAAGCCTCAATTCAGGAAGTCACATTTACAGATTCCAAACACAGAACAAGTCTTTCCTACCCCCTACACCCTGGGATGAATTTGCACAACCCACCCTCCAGCAGATATCCAGCCAGCAACAACCAAAATTCCTTACACGAGGATATATGAATTCCCAGACTCGACAGTATTGGGAAGGAGCAGTTTTGTGGGATGACATCTCGAGGGCAATGAGCAGACTAAAGAGCTTTTGGGATATTTGCAGGTGGCCACATTCTCTCTGGAAGGCAAGAGCCAGGAAGGAGAAAGGTGCAGAGGGAGTCCAGTGCCATTTTGCAGGCTCTGTCCCTGGCCTCACAGGAGGGACCCATCAAAGCTCTCTCCTGTTCAGCTGAGCTGGACAGGCAGCTCACTGGGCAGAGCTCATATCATGTCCCTCAGGACTCAAACTGCAGCAGACTGGCACAGACCATTGCAGGTTTACTTTCCATTTCCACTCCTTCATTAGGAGATCACTTCAGCTACAGAGGAAGAAAATCTGAAGCACAATTTTGATTTTTGACATGTAATTATCTTGCAGAGGTTGTGTGAGAAGATCTCAGAAAATGATCAAGACATTTTAAGCATTTCGTTTTTCTCTGTTTTCTTCTTTCTCTTCCTTTGAGGGTCAGGATAGAAAAAGAAGAACCTGAGCAGAAAAACAAAAATGAGATCTCTGGAAAAGTTCTGCCCACTCTGAGGCTGCAAGATGCTCTCTAGAACTGATGAGCATTTCCAGTGACGTTCCTTCCCTTGAAATGTGCAGCATAATTGAGAGGTAATTCCTGTACCCTGGAGGCTGAGCTGGCTGCTGGCTCCTGACGTGGTTTAATTACAGCACAGCCATGTCATGGTCATTTTTCCACCCCCTCAGGAAAACCCCCACAAATTTCTCTTTTTCCTACATAATAAGATTACATCTCTGAGTAAACGGTATCTCTGACCCTTACAGATTGTATTCAACTCCTCATTTCCATGTCTGAAGACCACTGCTTTCTATTTCCAGTTTATCTTGTCTTTCTATTAAAATCAAGAGGCAAAACTGTATTTCAGATCCTGAGCATGCAGCTCAGTCCAGACAATACACATTTATTCCCCAGATAAAGATATAGCCCTTTCTCTATGGAAAATAACTCTTGCATTTTATGTATTCTTCATTTTATTTTATTAAAAAAGTAATTCTGCAGATAGCCTGTTTTTTTAACCAAAGTTTGAGGTGCAAGGGAAGAGATTTTCCCCAACATGGCCATTTTTTTTCCCCTCTGTTGCTGAAATTTGTGGAAACCTTTTATCTCACAGACTGCTTTTCTTCATTTCTTTTCTGGATGAGACAATCCTCTTTGGGAAATCTGGGTTTCTGCCTGTTTTTAAAGATGAAAATTGTTGGCTTCAGTTATGTCAGTGTGTTCCCATTAGCTGCAGGAGCATCAGCACATCAACCTTTATTTTAAATATGTGCTTTGCAGAACAGCAGCGAATTTTGCAAACTGCCACTTACCCAGTCTCCCTACTCCAGAGCCTCAGAAATTCCAGAACCTTCCAAACCCTAGGGGGTTTAAACTTTGTTTTAAATCATCAATTGGAACTGCAGCTGGGACATTCAGGCCAGAAAAAAGCCTTCACTGGGGCAAAATCTAAATTTTCTCTGACCATGGGTAGCTATGAAATGTGTCAGAGATTCCATTAAAAGAGTACACAAACAATTCAGCTGGAGGAGACAAACATTGGATAAACATGTTAAAGGTCTGCAGGGAAAGGCGCCCTGCTCATATCAGACATTTTGCAGGAAATAAATCCCACTGGCTGTGATCCTGGAAGAAAACACTAAAATGTGTTAGTGAAATTCATGAAGGCAAAACACTTCACTGCATAGCAGAGATGTTTTTTTCCTTTTCTTTTAATTTAGCTGTAACAATGTCTACAATACATTGACTCACAAATTAAGTGAAGGTATGAAATCACATTCTTCATACTTGAGATGGGACATTCTGGACTGGTTAAACACCCTCACAAAGAGGGGCAGAGTTCTGCACATCCAGTGAACCCCTCTGAAACAACCAGTGGTGGGAATTTCGGTTTCAACAGTGATGAGAAGAGTGGGCCTTGTCCATGGAGATCAAGGTGCTTTGCAGAGGGGGGCAAAGCTCAGAGCCTCAGGAACAGGAGGGAAACTGAGGCACGGTGCAGTGCAGCGACTCCCAGGATGAGCAGCAGGCAGCAGAGCTGGGCACAAGCCGCAGCTCTGGCTGCCAGCCCGTCCCTGGCTGGCCAGCCCAGTGTCCCAGGGGCTGTGTGGGTGTCTGTGCTCCAGCGGCTCCGGGGTTATACAGGCACCTCTTCCTTGCCCTCTCCTGCTGGCCCGTTGGCTCCGCTCAGTCCCGCCGGCTCCCTGCCTTCCTCCTCCTGCTCCTCCTGCTCCTCCTGCTCCTCCCTGGCTGTCCCTGTGTCCCGGCCCAGGCTGGGCAGGTGACCCAGGAGCTGCCCTTCCCGGCGGGACTGGGCCAGCTCCTTGGCACAGCACACGGGCGTGTGGGTCTCATAGGTGCTGTGGAAGCTGTTATAGTCCACCTCGTAAAAATCCTTCTCCAGGGTGAGCACAGGGGTGAAGCGGTGTCCCCACAGCACCTCGGTGTCCATGTAGGAGCTGCGAGCCTGGCAAGTCATCCCTGGGTGGAAAGAGAGGGATGTTAGAGGCAAAGCTTCCTTACGTGCTCACCCAACCACGCCTGGCACTTAAAAGCACTTTCATGTCATTTCCATGTCTGATTGCTCTGAGACACAGAAAAGTCTTGGCTTAATAACCCTCACAAAAGCCTCTATCATGAACAAGCAGAGCACCCAAAGGGAAAGGGATGCATTTACCTCTGCATCTTCCAACTCCTGAACCTTGTGCTTAGGGGTTTGCAGGCTGGGAGCACTAAGCAGTTTCTCTCTGCCTCCCCCTGCTCTGCTGAGGTGTTGTTTGTGTGGCTGACACCAACATCTCCCAGTGGATCCTGCTGGAAGAACCCCCAGCCCTGCAAGTGCTGCCCCAGCCCTAACACACACAGCCCAGAGCACAGGGAGCCACAATTCCCTGACAACCTCCAGGGCTGGCACATCCCTCTTCCCCTGCAGCAGGGCCACAATCCCCTGTGCAGCACTACCACAATTCCCTGTGCAGCAGGGCCACAATTCCCTGTGCAGGAGTGCCACAATTCCCTGCAGCAGGGCCACAATTCCCTGTGCAGCAGGGCCACAATTCCCTGTGCAGCACTGCCACAATTCCCTGTGCAGCACTGCCACAATTCCCTGTGCAGCACTACCACAATTCCCTGTGCAGCACTGCCACAATTCCCTGTGCAGCACTGCCACAATTCCCTGTGCAGCACTACCACAATTCCCTGTGCAGCACTGCCACAATTCCCTGTGCAGCACTGCCACAATTCCCTGTGCAGGAGGGCCACAATTCCCTGTGCAGCACTGCCACAATTCCCTGTGCAGGAGTGCCACAATTCCCTGCAGCAGGGCCACAATTCCCTGTGCAGCACTGCCACAATTCCCTGTGCAGCAGGGACACAATTCCCTGCAGCAGGGCCACAATTCCCTGCAGCAGTGCCACAATTCCCTGTGCAGCAGGGACACAATTCCCTGTGCAGCACTGCCACAATTCCCTGTGCAGCACTGCCACAATTCCCTGTGCAGGAGGGCCACAATTCCCTGTGCAGGAGTGCCACAATTCCCTGCAGCAGGGCCACAATTCCCTGTGCAGCAGGGCCACAATTCCCTGCGGCAGTGCCACAATTCCCTGTGCAGCAGGGACACAATTCCCTGCGCAGCACTGCCACAATTCCCTGTGCAGCACTGCCACAATTCCCTGAGCAGGAGGGCCACAATTCCCTGTGCAGCACGGCCACAGTTCCCTGTGCAGCACTGCCACAATTCCCTGTGCAGCAGGGCCACAATTCCCTGTGCAGCAGGGACACAATTCCCTGTGCAGCACTGCCACAATTCCCTGCAGCAGGGACACAATTCCCTGTGCAGCACTGCCACAATTCCCTGCAGCAGGGCCACAATTCCCTGTGCAGCACTGCCACAATTCCCTGTGCAGCAGGGTCACAATTCCCTGTGCAGCACTGCCACAATTCCCTGTGCAGCACTACCACAATTCCCTGTGCAGGAGTGCCACAATTCCCTGTACAGCACTGCCACAATTCCCTGTGCAGCACTGCCACAATTCCCTGTGCAGGAGTGCCACAATTCCCCGTGCAGCACTGCCACAATTCCCTGCAGCAGGGCCACAATTCCCTGTGCAACAGGACCACAATTCCCTGCGGCAGTGCCACAATTCCCTGTGCAGCACTGCCACAATTCCCTGTGCAGCAGGGCCACAATTCCCTGTGCAGGAGTGCCACAATTCCCTGTGCAGGAGTGCCACAATTCCCTGTGCAGCAGGGCCACAATTCCCTGCAGCACTGCCACAATTCCCTGTGCAGCAGGGCCACAATTCCCTGTGCAGCACTGCCACAATTCCCTGTGCAGCACTGCCACAATTCCCTGCAGCAGGGCCACAATTCCCTGTGCAGCACTGCCACAATTCCCTGTGCAGGAGTGCCACAATTCCCTGCAGCACTGCCACAATTCCCTGTGCAGCAGGGCCACAATTCCCTGTGCAGCAGGGACACAATTCCCTGTGCAGCAGGGCCACAATTCCCTGTGCAGCACTGCCACAATTCCCTGTGCAGCACTGCCACAATTCCCTGTGCAGGAGTGCCACAATTCCCTGTGCAGGAGTGCCACAATTCCCTGTGCAGCACTACCACAATTCCCTGTGCAGGAGTGCCACAATTCCCTGTACAGCACTGCCACAATTCCCTGTGCAGCACTGCCACAATTCCCTGTGCAGCACTGCCACAATTCCCTGCAGCAGGGCCACAATTCCCTGTGCAACAGGACCACAATTCCCTGCGGCAGTGCCACAATTCCCTGTGCAGGAGGGCCACAATTCCCTGCAGCACTGCCACAATTCCCTGTGCAGCACTGCCACAATTCCCTGTGTAGGAGGGCCACAATTCCCTGTACAGCAGGGCCACAATTCCCCCTGCACACAGCTGCACACACCTGGATGCTCAGCCTGAAAGGTGAGAGGCTCCCAAACATCTGACTTCTAAATTCCCTAGGAAGGTTCAAGACTTGTACTGATGGATTGTGGATTGAATGAACAGTGGCTCACAGGGAACTGGTACTTTTCAAGCTTCTTCTCCACCCCGTGGATCAGCGTTTATTTGCTTTGAAAAAGTTTAAAGAGAAGCTTTGCAGAGCAGGGATAAGCACCTGTGTGAGCAAATCCTCTTGGAATCACCTCGCAGCATCTAGGCTGTCTTCTCTTCCAAACATTTGTCTTCTCTTTGTCCTAATTATCTTTTGATTTTGGAATTACCTTCCAGTGAAAATCTAACCTCACAAAGGTTAGCACAAAGAGCACTCTTCTCTCATGGACAGTGAGGGATCGGCCTGACTGGAATACATTCAAAACATACACCTGATCCAGTTTCTGGCCAATACTTTCAAGTCTAATTCTTGCAGCCCAGAGCACAGGGACAGAAATTTAAAATAATGCATGGGAGGTGAAATCTCAGTGTCAGATGTTTCAGGGAGGAGCATGTCACACCGTGAGCTCATAAGTGACTGAAATCTCAGAGGAATCAGAAAAACCCTTTTCCTTGGGGAAAAAAAAAAAATCCCACCTTTTTTAAAAGAGGAATATTTTGTTCTTAGAATTGCTACAGACCATTAAAAGACACCCACACAGGCGAGTGCTTTGCAAAGCTTAAAGTCTCTTACTGCTTTCCATGGTTTAAAGCTACCAGGCCAGGAGTATTTTGTTCCTTGAAAGGGGAAGAGACGGTGACACATGCAATGCTGAGACATCTGCAGTTCTGTAGCACAGCCTGAAAACACAATCTTTCCCCTCAAGAAGATCTGCACGAGTGTTTGCTTCTGGGCAGGAACAAGTACAGCATTAGTCACAGTGTTCCAGTGTGCCTGCTTCCTGGGCTGGAAGGAACGGGGAAGTGCAGAGGCTGCCATGAAAAACACAGCCAGGGAATTAAAAATCACCCCAAGTGTTGCTGCCTTAAGGAGAAGCTCTGTAGAAGTTCAGTGTCTTTTCAGGAAACTGTCAGCTTTTGCTTTAGGGCTGAAGAACAGGGGAGGCCACTCCTGACTTTGGTGGCTCTACGAGGTGCAGTGTCACCAGCCCTCCTGCCCTGGGCCAGCCCCACACTCCCTGGGAGCCCGAGGAGTCCTGCTCATTTCCCAGCCCTCGAACAGGTTTTCCCAGGGACCTGTGTCACTGATCCCACACTGACCTCCCTGAGCAAGGGCTTTTATTCCTGTTCTTTGGGGGTCAGGGCTGCAGGGCTAATCCCATTTCCTGGTGCTGCCTCGTGCCAGGAGATTGGAAACCAGCAGCTGGCTAGACTAAACCAGCCCTCTTCCCTTTGCACAGAGATGGTTTGGCACCAGAAATTCCAAAAGCCTCCAAATGGCTCCTCCAGAGCCAGGAAGGAGAGCAGGAGAGGAGACCCTGCAGGCTCCAGGATCAGTCCTGGTAATGGACCAGCTGATTCTTATCCCGGTTTTCCAAGTGCTGCATCAAGGTACCATGAAGGGGTCCCTAGGGCAAAGATGGAGCATTCTTGTGAAATGTGGGGGCCTGGGGCTCTCTGAGGGAACTCCTCCTTATAATGTGGGCCTGAAATAGCTCCTTCCCTGAGGGAGCACCTGAGTGAACCTGAGCTCCTGGGACATCGTCCCAGTCCCACTCGAAGTATTCAATTAGGGCAGGAACAATGGAAAGCTTTCAGCAACAAAACACTGCTGCTGCCAGCTTCCTGCAGGAGCTGCTTTCTGTAACCCCAGGGGGACATTGAGCCAGCACAATAAAACAACTTGTAATTGCTCCATAATCCCATTCAAATATTCCTTTTCAGCACATGTGCAGTGGTGTTTAATTGCGTGGGGACACGCTGCTTGGCAACTCCCACATCACCCAGTAAACAACACCATTGTCTCTGCTTCAAATTCCATTAAGTGCCTGCTTTGCAAGCTGCCCTGTGCTCTCCAGCCTGGTTAATTAATGCATCTGTAATGTCCCTAGCTAATTATTGCCTCTGTGACTGCAGAAAGATGACAGAAGAGGTGTGGAAACCATAAACCTTGTTTTTATTAAGAGCACATGGATGCAGCCACTTGCCACTGGAACACAACATGTGCCCTCCGTGCTTGGAATATCCCAGTGCACCTGGCAGTGGGGGACAGCAATCCCCAGACTCAGACCTCTGTGTATCCCTGAAAAATCACCTGTTTAATTGCAGATTTCTGGTTTGTCTGAGTCTGTGGGATGTCTTGGGTATAGGGTATCATTTGCCATATGCTCCCATCCATCAGGTAGAATCAGAATTCAGAATATCCTGGATTGGAAGGAAGCCACAAGGATCACCAAGTGCAACTCCTAGCTGCAAACTGACCCAGATCTGGGTACCACACCAGCTGTGACATTACTGCTCTTCTACATCACTGATGCAGCCCTGAAGCATTGACACTTTGGGGAGCACAAGAACTTGAGAGAGATTCCAGACTCTCCAAATTTCTTGCAGAATTAACCACAGCATGTATGGCCCCAAAGAGGCTGTTAATCCCTTCCTTAAAGAATACATAACTACACATTTTGGGTTTAAATGGTGCAGATATAGAGAAGTGGTATTTGGGGATTTTGTTTAAATAAACTTCATGCCAAAAGAATGTGGAATCCCAGAATGGTTTGTGTTGGAGGGACATTAAATATTGACACCTTCCACTGTCCCAGAGGGCTCCAAGTCCATCAAGCCTGGCCTTGGGCACTGCCAGAGGTCCAGGGGCAGCCCCAGCTGCTCTGGGCACCCTGTGCCAGGGCTGCCCACCCTTCCAGGGAACAATTCCTGCACAATACCCCATCTAACCCTGCCCTCTGGCATGGGAAGCCATTCCCTGTGCCTCTGTCCCCCATCCCTCTCCAGCTCTCCTGGAGCCCCTTTAGGCCCTGGCAGGGGCTCTGAGCTCTCCCTGGAGCCTTCTCTTTTGAACAGTTGTCTCAGCCTCAGAGGAGAGCTGCTCCAGCCCATCATCTTCATGGCCATATATCCTCATATTCCTTCTTTCAGTCCAGGTAGATGTAATTGAAGTCACAGACATATATTTTTCAACTCTGTCATATTTTCTGGATTTCTGACCATTAGAAGTTTCATTTTCTCCTAAAAATCTGGTTTAAAAATGAAAAAGTATGTTTAATATAAATGTGTCCAGTCTGTCTGTTGTGGAGAATATGGAATGATATAAGAAATCTTCAAATGTCAACTTCTAGCTGCAGCTTTCTCATAATGCAGCAGCCCAGCCCAGTATTGCAAACAAAACTCAATTTTAATAGAAACCAGAGATAGAACTTGTTCCAAGTTAGAAGCAGATGTATCAAGTTTTTCAATAAAGCTGGAACCAGTTCCAGGATTTATAGATGCTGGAGACCTGCATCACTCTGTCCTGGTTTCAAGTTGTGCAATAAACATTTAACAGAGTTTTAAGGATGATTTCATTATATCAGAATCCTAAGAAGTGGAGTTTTTGTCTGTGGGTGGAGCCACAGATCAATAACTGAGATGTGCCTGTTCCTGCTTAAGGCGGCCAGGGATCCTCCCTAAACAGCTCCATTCTGCTCCCCAGCAGATGAAAAATCCAGAATAGATTGTGATGTGTGTTAAAGCAGGTGTGTCATCACATCTGAGAGCAGAGGGAACACTGGGGTGTAAAGCAAGTGCCAGGAACTCTCCAGTAAGGCCCTTTGCTGTCATCACAATCAGTTCTCACAGAGCTGGGAATGTCTGGGCGTGCTGACAGGGAGCAGAGGAGCTGCTCAGCCCGGGCAGGACCCTGCTGCTGCACTGGCACAGCCCCTCTGGGCTGGCACAGGGGACTGCTGGTGCCCAGAGCAAACCCCACCCCTGCCCAAAGCTGCACCTGCAGCTCTTTGCTTCCCACCAAAGGCTCTCTCCAGCTGCTGTAGGATGCTGATTTTTGGCAAACATCCCATCCTGGCCAGGTGACCTGGCTGGAGGGTTAATGTGAAAGCACAGGGGGACACAGAGGGGGCTCTGCCAACCCCACAATCTCCCCAGGCTTCCATGGGATCCCATCCCGAGCATCAGTGAGTCTTCCAGTGCTGCCCCATGGCCTGAACCTCCTCAGTGGGCAGAGACGGCCCAGCCCCTGGGGCTGTCCAGACAACATTTTTCATGAGGCTAAAATTAACTGTGCTCATTGAAATGCCAGGGAGCTCAGTGATTATCTGCTGGGAAATGTCATGTGGCTGCCTGGGCTGGGCCAGATCTGCTCGGCCCCCTCTGACACAGACTCTGCTGGCAGAGATCTCCCTCCTCTGCCCTTGTCTGCCCATTCTGTTGTGTCCAGGGTGACTTTTCTCCTCCTCCTGGATGCTCTGAACCTGTGGAACACCCACTGCCCAGGAACTGAGGGCCTCAGAGGTGCAGTGGCAGTGATGGAAGTTTACGGGTGGCAAGGAAAAGGTATCAAAAATTTAAGTTCTATTGCTGTAATTAAGCAATACGTGTCTTTCACTTTGCATTACCATATAAGAAGTTATGAAAGTAATTAGTCTTCCTGTGTTAATTAGACCAAAGAACAGTGTAACCTGCAAAAAGTCAATATTCTTCCAACTTGAAAAGGAATATTAGAAGGTAGGAGCATGGTCCTCCAATTATTTGTGACTGTCTCCTTTAGAGGACATGGCTGGGCTTGATCACTTTGGTATTTATGCCAGAGGAGAGTAATAGGATTTTAATTTATCTGAATGCTCTCCAGGCATGCAAAATCTCCTAGGCTCTGGGAAAAAATATAATAAAAGGCTTTATGATGTAAAGACCTTGGATTCCATTGCCATGCCTCTACCAGGCCCAGCCCGAGCCAAGCTCCCAGCAGGTCACATCTTCAGGGATTGCAGTGACTGCAGAGGCACCTCAGACCCCACTGCCAGCCCCTGCCTCCAGAGGAGTCCAGCTCATGAACACAATCACCTCGGACATCTCTTCCCTATAATTTTTTAGGCAGTTTCTGTAACACTTCTGCTTCTTGCAGAAAACTTATTTATATGCAAAATGCATATAAAAAACAACACAAGACAACCCAAACCAGATGATGAATGCCCAGAAACTCCATACAGTAATTTCACCCTTCCTTTGTGCTCCCATGAAAATCATGATTAATTTCAGCATATCTTTTGTTGTGACTACTCCATTTGGCCCAACATTTACAGCCAGGAAACTGTACTCTGTCATCTGCAAAGGTGGGTAAATTGAGGTGTGAAAACTCTGCTGTTTGCCTACACTCCCACAGGGACAGGATGAGTTAATTACTTCTAATCATTAAATCCCTTTTTATCACACCAACTGTAAGCCAGAAAAATATATACCTGTACTTACATAAGAGTTCATTAAAACTTCATTTAGTGACTGGACTAATCAGGCATCTGGAGTGTCTCTTGTGCCCTGTTTAATTGTGCTGGGAAAAAGAGGCAATGAAAACCAGGGAGGAGCAGGAGTGGAGTAACAAGCTCTGCTACCTCCGTGCCCAGGCAATGAGGGCAGCAGGAAGCTGCAGAAAAAGCAGGATTTGGATAACTGTCAGCAAATAGCAGAGGAAGGGTAAAGCTGGAAAAGAAGAGAATCCCTTTAAATTACCACGAAGTCTTGTAGGATATGCAGAGTGTGTCAGCACATGGAATGATGGCTTACAGAGAAAAACAGTATTTAAAAAAATTGGACTTGCTAATGTTCCCTAACTGGATCAGCCAAATCCTTCATCACAACCCAGCTGACTCTGCACCATGTGGGAGGGGGGCTGGACCTCCTCTGCTCTTCCCTGTCCCAGCAGCTTATGAACACTGTTCCGTTTGGGATCAGCAGGGGAAGGGCTTTGGCCAGCAGCAGCCAGGAGCTGTCCTGTCACCAGGGTGGCCCTGAGATTTTGGGAAGCAGAGAGGAGGGAAAGCAGAAATATGTTCACTGTGCAGATTTTCCACGTTCGCATTGTTCCCTTGCATTGCAGGTCAGATTTGAGGCAGCTGATCTTGACAAGAGTCCCTTTCTGATAAGGCAAATCTAATGAACTCCCTGAAGTAATCCCTGTGCCCAATTCATCAGGAGCACTGGGAGTGATGCTGCTGCCACTGAGACACCCGTGGGGCAGCCCTGGGAGTCAGAACACTTGTCAGCAATATTGATTTTGCCTTCACAGTGCTTGCTTCAGCCAGCAATGACCACAACAGATGTGCCCAGAAACTCTCTCTGGCTCTGGCCCTGTTCTGCTGGTGCAGGCACAGTGCCTCACCCACCCAGCCTGGGGGAAAAGCCACGGCTGGATTTGTGCCACAGCTGCCCAGGGGTCAGGCAGGGGAGCAGCCCTGGGTGCCCCGGAGCTCTCACTGGCATAACCCCAGCTTTATTATCTTTTTCTGTCAAATAAACCCACTGCATTTCAGGCTGACTGGTGAGCTGCTGTTCTTCAGCGTGCTGTTTCTCAGGCATCTGAAAAGCCAAGGCAACTTGAGCGTGAAATCTTTCTTTTAAGCCACAGTGTTTCGCTTTGCAAAAAGCCCAATAACTTGAAGGGTGTGAACTCCTCAGAATTTACTCTACACTTTTTATTTGAAGCTATTTACCATCTTTGCCTTGCACTGGGTCAGAATTAAACTTAAATGTCAGTAAATAGAGCTGCTTGTTTGAGAGGAGACAATACATTACATTTGTAATATGTATGCACCTGGTGAAATCTACTGAAAATAGCTGTAAAATCACTGTCCCAAATTATCAGTGAAAAGTGTCCCCACTTTCAGTCTTGCTTAGATTTCTGTAGTCACTGATATGTTGCCAATCACCATTCTGACCTGCTTTCCAAACACCTTAGGGAAAACAGAGCTGTATATTCTGACCAGTGGTACCTCTGAACTTCGGGGGGTGGATTCCTCATTTTCAGTAGGCGTTGCTAAGGGAACAAATGCTCTGTTGTATTTTACACTGCTCTGAACCCGACCAGGCTGTGACAGTGTCAGGATTTAACAGAAGTCCTGCTGGGAGTAAATATCACACCACTCCTGAGAGCAGATGGGGCTTGAGCAGTGCCATGGGCTGGGAAGGACCTGAAGAATTTGCCTGGAGCAGATTTTAAGGTGTGGAAGGAGGGATAATAACCCCGAACTGCTTTATCAATATTCCCAAGTATGAGGATGAAGCAGGAAAGCACAAACACTGTCTTCTTGTGACAATATAACACACACACACACACACCCCCGGCTGCCACAGGTCCCTGAGGACCCATCCCAGCCTCCAGATCAGATCTTGGAATCATCCAAGGTTCACTCAGCCCTGAGTTCAGAGCAAAATGCCTCCTTCAGCTCCAGTGTGGGACTTCCCAGGCTGCCTTCTGAGCCCAGGGTAAATCATTTCCACACGTATATGCTCCTTAATATCCTTACAGCCTGGACTGTGCAATCCCTCTGGGAGAGGAGCCCATTTGTAAGACAATATTACTCCTCTGCCATGCTTTTAATTCTGAGGTTGTTATTGATAATGACTTCCTCTCACACATCCCCAGCAGAGGCTGAGTCTTCCTGCGAGGAAGGCAGAGCAGCAGGGGTTCAAAACATTTATAGTGTCACTGTGTGACGAGGAAAGAGGCTTTGGACAAACAAGGAGCTGCAATCCATGCTCAGATTAGGAGGCTCCAGCCTCTAATAAATGTTTAGGCTGCAGGATAAGTCACTGTTACAAATCCTTGCCTTTGATAGTCTTTTCCACCCACCCCTTCCTTTGCCACATCTCTACAATGCTCTGCTGGGGAAGAACATTTCCCTGGAAATGCCAGGTGAATTCCACTTCCACAGCACATATTGCAGCCCAAATGGAATGTAATTTATCTATCATCTGCCATCAGCTCTATTTGGGAAAGTCAGCTTCTGCTGATCACCTAAAGGGAGACTCTGGGATGCTGAATTACCTCTCTACACAGCTGCCTTCGGAAGCAAAGGTTTGGGATGCAGGAGTTTCAGAGATTTCTCCTCCTCTGGCTCTTCAGAGACTAATGAGCAAATCTCCAGGAGGGGATATCATTAACAGTCAGCAAGGGGCAGAATCTGTGAGACAGGGTGCTGACACCACTGAGTACTTGTAACAAGCTGAAAAACCCTGCTAATGACTCAGAGAGAACCTCATGAAGATGGAAAACAAAATCCAACCACTCCCCACAGGAAAACCCTGGAAATAGTTGAAATCCTGAAACACCAATGGGGAAAACTGCTTGTAAAAGCTTCTTTTGCATCTCTGACTTGGTCCATCTTTAGCCAGCAGTTCTCTCCTTAGAGCTGCCTGCAGCCCCTTCCCCCTGCAGCCCCCGATTCCATCAAGATTGCCCACCTCAGGGTGGAAAACCCTGCCCCGAAGGGACCTGAGCATCTCAGGGGCTCGGATACACTCGCTGTGCCTCAGGTGCAGCAGGAAGAGCTGCCAGCCCCTCCCCGAACCTGGAACAAAGGGATTCATGGAAGTAGAAAGGCCCCATGGTGCCACGACTGCGCAGGCAGAGCTCCGGGGGGAAGGAGCCTCTGTGCCCAAACCTCCCCTCAGCTGCCTTTCCCACTCCGTGGAAAGCTGAGGTTTACCACTTTTCCAGAGTCACTTTTCACGAACACAGAGTTCTTTTATCGCCTGCCACGAGTACACCCCTAGGAGGAAACTGGGAACGGGCTGAGGATATCTCCTAATCTCCCATTACCCAGCTTTGTCTGAGCTGTTAAGCAGCTGCAGGGCTGCAAGAGTCACAAAAGCAGTTTCTGTATTTTTCCTCTTTGAGCTCCTTCTGGGAATGTGTGTCCTGCACCACGTGCAAGTCATTCAGCCTCAGCACGTGCTGCTTTATGGGATACAGTGAGACTTGGGCACTTCATAGCCCCCATTAAAATCAACGCTACAGCAGTACCTAAAATAGCACAGTTACAGCCGATCTTTAGTACAGAGGAGGAATGGGAAAAGATTTGCACCATAAATTTTGATCATAGGAAACAGGACCACCAGACTTCAAGAATTCCTTTAATCCATTGCTTTTTTCTCCCCTGGATCAGTTCTAAGTGATTATGGGCCAGAACTAACTCCTTCACCTCAATCCCAGACTTGTAAAAGAGGGTGAAACACTACAAAAAAAGAGGGTAAAACCCTATAGCATGAGCTGAAGGCTCTACTTTTCACTACTGGATATCTCAGACACCCCAACTGAGTCAGGCACTACCTAAGGACAAACCTCACCGTGTTCCCAGTCCAGGTGACGTGGACAGTGAATTCCTAATGCCAAAATGCCCGCAATGCATTGTGCCCCTTTCCTCCTTGAAACAGGGACTGATTTGCTGAGAGATCCTTACCTGTGGCTTCCACCATCCCTTCCAGGATGACCACAATCTCAAACTCCTCCTTCTCCAGCTGGGTGCGGGACATCTCCCAGAAGGGGCTTTTCTCATTGATCTCATGTGAGATGATGAGAGGGGACACCAGGAACAACCTGTCGTCTCCAGTGTCAAATCCCACGTTGATGTCCGTTTGATTCAGAGGAATAAACTCTCCTTCTTTGGTCTGTTTGGACTTAATCAGTTTGGCTCGAATGGAAGCCTCGACAATGTGGGAATTGCGGAGGTCCCCAACGCGGAACATGAGGCAGAGCTTCTCATCCCTCATGGAAATGACGGCATTGTTGGAGAACATGAGGGTCTCGGCCCTCTTCTTTGGTTGGCTGATCTTGACAAACATGCATCCCACCATGAAGGCGTTGACGATGGAGCCCAGGATGGCCTGGACCAGGAGCAGCACGATGCCCTCGGGACACTTCTCTGTGATGACCCTGTGGCCATAGCCGATGGTCGTCTCAGTCTCAATGGAAAACAGGAACGCCGACACAAATCCGCTGAGGTTTTCAACACAGGGGATCCAGTTCTCGTCTTCCAGGTGGTCCAGGTCTCCCCGGATGTAGGCGATGAGCCACCAGATGAACCCAAAGAACAGCCAGGTGATCGTGTAGACCATGGTGAAGACCAGCAGGTTGAAGCGCCACTTGAGGTCCACCAGGGTGGTGAAGAGGTCGCTGAGGTACCGGTAGGTCTCCTGGACATTGCCGTGGTGCACGTTGCACTTGCCGCTCTTCTCCATGTACCGCTGCCGTGGCTTCTTGCCCTCGGCAGAAATGAGCCGGGTCCTGTCTGTGGCGATGGGGACATCATCCCGAGCCTGCTTGGGGATCTTCTTGGGCTCCCGGGACGTGACCCCAATGTCCATGTCCTGGCTCATGAAGATCCGGGAATCTCCAGCCATGGCTGGGCTGCACAACAAGGAAAGACAGTTTCAGTCAGAAGGCAAGGAGACAAAAAGCCATTTTGTTCCACTGTCTGCGCCATCAGGATGTTGTTTTCGGAGGGTTCACACTTCTCCCACAACAGCCACTTGTTAAACACAGCCCTGCAGTGACCTGGAATTAAAGACTGATTTATAACACACAGGCCCTTCAAACACCAGCCACCACTGGGGTGATGGGGAGCATGGAACAGTTAAACCTTGGAACATTTTGGGGTTTTCTTTTTGTCCTTGGATTTTTTTACACACCAGATTTGCTTGAGATCAAGCTCAGAACAAAGTGAAGATACATCAACGTCATTTCAGGAGAGATTGGAGCTTTTTCATGCCTCAAGTTTTGGGTGCATATCAAGAGAAACCTCAGAAATTAAGAGAAAACACTGAGCACCACTGTCTACCTAAATCTCACATGAGTCTAAATTATGCATGAAGGCTTCCCTTACAGTCAGCAGAGAAAGGCATCTCCAGGGATAATTCAGATTTCAGGAGTGCTGAATCACCTTCTGGAAGTTTATTTGTGAACCTGGGCTTTTCATGTGAAATAAACATTTAATTGAGCATCTTGAATCCCACGTGTGAGGGTGTGATGAATCCCGGCCTGCTGTTAATGACATCTATCAGAGCTCACCCCTTTGCTCCACCTGACATTAGACAAAATCACGGGGCACTTTTAGGAATGCCTCAGAGAGCTATTAAAAAGCCCACTGTCGACATTCAAAGTTATGCTTACCAGGATACAAACAAATAGCACGAGATGAAGGCAGCAATGCTTTCTGCCAGTTATAATGTAACATCCTGTTTACCCAGATGATTAGATACTCCTTCAAAAAATGAGAGTCTTGACTCTGGATGCAGGGCACAGACAAAATCTCTGTCAAAGACTACCTAAGGAGCCTAAGGGATATCAAAGATAGAGCAGCAATATTTTCTATGGCGTTCATTCCCTGCATTGTCCTCTGCAAATCCTATTAAAACTTAACTAAATCTATTACTGCTCCCTCTATCTTTAATCTTCTTATGTGCCTGTGGACGAGAAAAGGTGTAGAGATACAATTAAGAGTATCTTGGGAGAGACAATTTTTAAGACTGAACAAAGCAGCTTCATCTTTTTGGTATTAAAAAACACAAAGGGTGGGCGTGAAGGAAGCAGAGGCAGGATGAATAAATGAAACAACAAATTTTCACTTCCATTCCTCAGCTGCTTTTCACTGTCTGCTGCAATGGAAACCTCCAGACGCACTGGCCTGCCTCTCTCTGCACTGTGAAGTTTGTCTCTTTACACGTGTACAAAGTGCTGCAAGATGCTGAAAACTGACAAGGGCACAGCTTGACTCTCACTTCCCAACGTGTGAAAGCACATGGCAGAACAATCACACACTTTTTTCCCCTCTTTAATCAGGAAAGAAGCCTCCATCCACTGGATCATGTAGTGAAGAACCTCCTTACAAATAATATTCCCGATGTATGTTTGCATTGATTGATTAATCTAAAATTACTCCATTTGGACTAAAAAGCTTGTCATCAATCTAAATGTTGCCTGTTGCTTCCAATTTTAAAAAGATTTGTTCTAAAGATAATTTTGTTATTAAAGTAAATTTGAAGCTATCACTGGCACAATGGGTGAGAGAACAATCCAGCTCCAGGCTTCAATCTAGAGTGGAAGATTTCATGTTCTAGATTCACACCAAAAGGCCAAAAGGATCCTAAAACTTATTACAAAAAACAGAATAGAGGAAGAGCAACCAAAAATCCTAAATCCCTGGAAAGATCACTCTGGTGGAGCAGGTTTGAGGAACTGCCCATTAATGAATGTATGGATGAACCTTTTTAATTAAAACACTCCCAGGGCTGGCAACATCTCTGGTGCTGCTACTGATCTCCAGCAACAGCTCAGCTGAAACATCTCTGCAAACCTTCAGGAACACCTTCCAAGTGATCCAGTAAAGCAGAAAAATTCCTGCTGGATAAGAAATTCACTGACATCTTCAGTGGCATTACAATTCCTACCACTATTTCATCTTTAACTCTCCCACTGTAGTATGACCATAACCTCAGTCTGGTTATTGAAAATAATTAAGCATATGAAATTTGCTTCAGAGTCTTTAAGTGGAATGCTCCTGGTTAGCAGTTTGAGCACAACTTTGGATGGCTGCACACCATCCAGCTTTCTGCTCCAAATGATTCCAGGGTTTTCTAATTCTGAGCAAATCACTGGTTTTCCTTCTGCCTTAATTCCTCAACAGTAAAATTTGTGATGTGGACGTGAATGGCCTGTGGCATGAGAATCTTCTAGGAAATTCGCTGTCATTCCTTTATGATTTTAACTGGCCTGAGGAACTTTGGCCCAAATGACAAGACACTCTGACAGGAGCAGTGCAACTGTGTAAGGACCTGGCTGACTCTTCACTGTGTGGTGCACAGCCACTGCTGCCAGGCATAAACATCTCAGGGTGAATATTTTTATGCATCTCCCAGAGATTTTGGCTCCAGTCTGTAAATCCCTGCTCCCTCCAGCACAGAGAGCCATGAGGTAAAATTGCCTCTTATAGTCACAGGCACTGTTCTGTTTCTTTGGCATTTACCATCTTTGGTTAAACGAGGCCAGGATAATAAAAAAGTCACTTCTGTACAAAGCTGCCTTCCTTTAGGACAGACTGCTGCATGAGGAGCCGTGAGTCAGTGCATTATCAGCCTTGCAGAGAGGTTTTATCAGCCCTGCTGATGTTCAGCTCTGCCCAGATGACATGCTCAGGGCAGGCAGTGACATTTAGGGGCTGGGATTTGCTGCACAGGAGTCAGGCTGGGGTTAGGTGAGAATCTCCTGGAGGCAGTGTTTGCCGGAGCAGCTCCCAACCCCTCCTGACAGAACCGGGCAGCTCCAGCAATTTGCCAGAGACATCGAGGAAGGCAAAACTATAAAACAAAAGAAACTTCTTTCCCTACTGACCAGGGGGCTTTTTCCATTTAAACAATTGCTGATCTGGCTACATCAAACACAAGAATTTCCATGGGGATGGGATTTGATGCTGGAAAGGACTAAACTGGCGAGCAGGTGGAGTTTAAAGACATGAATTCGTCATCAAGTTTGTGTAAAAGCAGACTTCTTTTTGTTTCTTTTAAACCTGATTTCTGTGTTTTCTCACATTAGGAGAATAATTGAGCAACTGTTCTTTAGCAAACCTCCCACACCTACCCAGATTTTTTTTTTTTTTCATTTAACCCTATCTTCTCTTTTTCCAGAGTCCTGTACTTTTGAACAAGCAACCAATAATACTGAACAGAGATTACTGAAAAACCTGTTCTGGCTCTTCTGCTGCCCGTTGGCCCACTCCACATAAACCAGGTTACTGTGCCCAGGTTTCTCTGGGCCACATAATTCTGCTTTAGGTTACCATGCTGCAAGAGAATGAAATTCTTAATTGTCAGACAGGAGCACCATAGGGAAGTAGGTGCAGGAATAAAGGGAATGAAAGCAGCAGCACCTGAAGAGAATAAAGGCTGCTGAACACTGAGTGCTCATGGAAAGATGGAGGAAGGAGAAATCTTAGGAGAAGATGGCCTTTGACAATCTGAAGAAAAATAACTTGAGATAGACTCTGACTGAAGTGGGGCTTTGATTTCTCTGAGAAAAGCATCTTTCCTCCATTCTTTTATTCACTGCCTGTGTGTGAGTGGGACTGAACAGTCAACTCCACAAGGCTGCCTTTCCACACACACCTGTGCATGCAAGGTGAGGAAAGGCAGGAGGATTTTGGGTAAAACATGGAATATTCCATCTTTCTGACTTTCTGTAAATAGAGGCTTGGGGGTTTTGGTGGCTGCCTTTTTAGGAAGAGCTTGGGGATCCACAGGTAGAGGGAAGGGTGCAGAAGAGTTGTGCTCTTGAAAGCCAGGGAAAAAGATTCAAAGACACTGCACAAGGAGGGACACTTGTGTGGCACTTCACAAACAAACGTGGTTCCAAAGCTCTCTGAGCCCAGTAATTGCCTCTCCAAGTGCCACCTCACTCAGCACCACGGTGGGAAGGTGCCTCTCCTCCACTGTGAGTTTTTGCTAAGTCTCAGCATCACTTTACAGACACTCAGGATGTGACAGCAGACTCCTCTGGGGCTGGCTCATCCTGCTGCCAGGTCACAAAGATGGGTGGCTGCTGGTTCATCTGAAGGGCCAGGGTAGCTTTGTGCTTGTCACAGAGCTGGGCTGTGACAGCTCCTGTGTGCCCAGAGAGCCCCTGGCTCAGAATACCCCAACAGAAGGTGCTCAGTCTTTCCAAAGGAAATCTCTCTGGCCAGGGAGCCAATCTGACCCCAAGGAAGGGTTTATGGACATTTGCACATTCCTTCTACCTGTGAATTACCTCCCAATGCATCCTTCTCCTCTGATATTCTGGGGCCCTTCCATTGTCAGTTAGGAGGGAGGGACTCTCCCAGAGTATCCAAGAGTTTTGCACCACTCAACGCAGATAGTGCACGCTGTAAAATTTCATTTATGTATTTTCCAAGATGCCTGCACCAAGGAAGGGCTCTATTTCCTATATTTCAGGATGGGGGAATCACTCACAAAGACACTTAGTTCTTTTACACTCAATTGGGAGTCTGCGGCAGGGTAGGAATTAAATTTAGCAGTTCCAAAATCCTAAATGAGCACCTGGAGTCACTGCAGAACTCTTCCCTCCTTCCCCACTCCAGCAGCAGGGAATGCAGTCCCTGTCTGCTTCAGGTATGTCTGAAGATCACTCTGCAAAGCCTCCACAGCCTGATCATTCAGATGAATAACCCAGCAAGATCATTTCCAAGCCAATGAAGGCAGTTTCTGTTCTCTCAAATAGCTACAGGTTTCAAATACAGTTTTCCCTCAACTAGGGATTGAAGTATAAAAACCCAACACATGACACAAGTTCACAGCTGCATTAAATACAATGACTCCAGACCCATGCAGAAAAGAGTGGAGAAACAAAACTGTGATGAGGAGGAGAGAGGCTGGGTGGTTTTTTTTTTTTTTTACAGAAAAAGACGAAAACTGGAAAATGCTTTTTGAGGCATCATTCAGCCTTTCACAAGTTGTTAGAGCAAAAGGACAGGAGAATATGGAGTTTCCATAAGATTGGGAATATCTCCTATTATGGCACAGTTCCTCTGTACAGGAAGGTTGGGAAGATTTAATCCATTTAACTTCCAGGCAATTCTGTTGTTCTTCATTGTGTTAAAGACCGTGAGCATGACCAGTCCCTGTGCAAAGGATGCAACCACAATACTGTGCTCTTAGGTGTTTTCCATTATTTGGAACTGTCAAATGGTATTTTCTCTACTAATAACAAATAAAGCCTGGAAAGAAATCACGTTCAGCCTTCCACCTCCAAGGAAGTGACTGTGCCTGGAGGCACTCTGCAGCCCTCTGTCCCTGGCCTCCCACCCCAACTCTATTTTAGGGACACCTTATGGTGTCATTGAAAATCTGACCATTGTCTTTCGACCAACACAACTGAACGAAGACAGGGACACCTTTGTCCTGATCAGACACTCCTGTTTCTCCTGCTCCTGGCTGTTTACTCTGAACAGCAAACACTGAATGTTGGGAAAGCACAATCTCAGTTCTAGGAGAAAATCCTACTCCAGGAACAGCAATGTTCCCATTCTACATTGTTTAAGAATTCACCATTGAAGCAACAGAGAATCACTCTGTAAACTGCAGCTGCTTTAAAAAAAATACAATAAAACTGTTGAAGCACTTCACACTTCTGCAGTACCTTGCACCCAAAGAGTTCACAGATGGATTTATCAAACACAGGCCCTTTTTGCCCCGAGGCCTCCAGCAGTGCTTGAGCCCACTGCAGAAAGGGGTCAGGAGTCACAGAGGGACAAACTGACCTCATACCAAGCTGTTGGGCAAGGGCCAGTGCTTGCCCCAAGAGCCTAAGTGCCTCTCCTGACCTCAAACCCAGCAGAAAGTGGGTGACTCAAATAGTGGCGCCTGGAGATTTCCCTTGGAAGATTATTCCAAAGCCCTGTTTGCCGGGTTGTTTTTTTTGTTGTTTGTTTGTTTGTTTTGTGTGGTTTGTTTTGTTTTGGGTTTTTTTGTTTGTTTTTTTCCAAAATAATTGGGCTGGAACTTTCCAGAGATGGAAAATATTCTGCCATGGGAATCAGAAATTATCCCGATCCTTTATTTCCAACTGGGTAGGAATAGTGAGGCAAAGAACTGAACCCCAGGAGAGAAATATCTCCACACCCCAGCACAAACAGTGCCCTACACACTCCCCACCTCCTCGGGGTTGCTTGGGCTCGTCAGAGAACCAGTGAGAAATGGTGGTTTGGTTTCCCCCTGAGCCTCTCTTCCACATATTCAAAGTCTGCTTTAAAGTAAAAGGGTGCAGGAGGAAGGAGCTGCTTGATGACAATCTCCAAAAGGCAGAGAGAAGTTTTTTGGGACAGGGTCTGTTTCTGCCAGTTCTTGACAAGTTCCTGAAACTCCCTGTTCAAACCCGAGGGAGAGATGCTGTTGAAAAGTTAACCTGGTGCTCCCAACCACCACGTGCTGGCACGAAGAGAACCCCAGGCGCCTTTCTGAGTGATGCAACAGGACACTGGGAAAAAAATCAGTCATGCTTTTACCTCCCAAAGCTATAACCCCCAGGGACTCCCAGTGCACTGCATTCCCTGTCCCCTCTAAGGGCTGAATATGCCACTTCCTCATCTGGAGAATGCACTGCCAGGGCTCTGTAACTCCAAGCTGACTGGCAGGTATCCTAATTAAGAAAGAATTTAATCTTGGACTCCAGATAAGGATTATGGAATCACTCCACACAATTCAGGGCTGCTCAGTCTCCTGGTGCCCTTTGCATTCCAGTGATCTCCATAATCCTGTATCTGAGGAGTTCTCTTTTAAAATGTCTTTTCCTGCATCACACCTTTAGATCTGACTGTGCTTTTGCCCAAGACCAGCATCCAATCCCTGCCTTCCCAAAGAGTTCCGTGGCAGCTGTGAGTTCGGCAGGAGCATGTCCACAGCTCACACGCGGGCAGGTTTGGGCACAGCAGCCTGGCATCCCGCTGGCCCAACAGCTCCGCGTCTGTCCTGCCGGGCTCCTGATCCTTGCAGCCAGAGAAGATCGGGAGTGACCTGGAATAACAAAGGAATCGGTAACTTACTTGCTACGAGTGGCTCCGCATCAGCGCTGCGCCGGGGCTCCGGCCGGGGCAGCTGGCCGGGGCAGCACCGGGGCTGGGAGAGGCTGCGGGGGCAGCGGCCGGTCCATGCCATCACCAGGGAGCCGGGATCGTCCTCGGAACCCCGGGCTGCCTACTGCCTGCTTCCCGCTGCCTGTTCGCAGCAAACATTGATGTGGCACTGAGGATGCCCACGCCCCTGTCCCTGGGTAGCCTTGATCTCCCTGCTCTGCTCCAAGCCCTCGCCCTCCGCCGCTACTGCCACTTTTGCCTCTCCTCCACCCGCCCTCCCTGCCCCTGCCCTCTCCCGTTCCGAGGGATCCGGGCTGGTCCCGAGCTTTTGAAGGGCTGGGGCAGAGGGAGGGCGCGGAGGCTGCGTGTGACGGCGCCTTATCTGTTCTCAGCGAGCGCAGGGCGGGGGGCGAGGGAGGGGTTTGGGCGCTGCCGGGAGGGGACGGAGGGCGGGCAGGGGGAGAGGCGAATCCCTGCCTGGGGAGCTCGGGCTCTCAGGAGCTCGGAGCTCGGGAAAGACCTCCGAGCTCCCCGCGGCGACCGGCGAGGGGCTCCCGGGGGGCTCCCCCGGCCGAGCGCTCCTGCTCCTCCCGGGATTGCCTTTCCCGGAGCGCGGGCTGGGCTGGCATCCTTCGGGGGTGCGCGCTCAGAGCCACACAAACAGAAAGCGGCGCCTGAAAACCGGGAGGCAGGGAGAGCGCGGAAACCGAGCATCTCACACGTGTGGAAATCGTCACGGGCGCCGTGGAAACTCCGCCGGCTGGAGCGGGGCTGTGGGGAAGGTGGGGAGAAGGGCGAGAGCGCTGCTCCCCTGGCACGCTGCCCTTTCCTTCGCCCATCAGGCTCTGCCATGGGCTTTGCTGACGGAGCTGGGGGGTTTGCCTGGGATCCTGACAGTCCCCGCGGGTGCTCTCAAAGCTCTTCAGTGCTTTGCCGTATTTTTTGTCTTCCTCTTCTTTCTCCTACTTTTATTTTTTCCCCTTTGTCACTGATAATACCACACTGTCTCCCCAGCTTAGTGAAATATTTCCTTTTCTGAAAAGCAAATGTCAGGCCAGCTGCATATCTCGAGCAGATCTGCCTGGTGACTGCAGGTTACCCCCAGGCTTTGTTTCCCTCTTCCCACAGTCCTGTCCCCCTGTCCTCCCTAATTCCCTCTTCCAGGAGCACACACATTACAGTCCATCAGAAAGGCTTTCACAGAAGATTTGTCTGGTCAGGAAAAGAGAACTTACCCTAACAAAAACATGGTGCAGGAATGCGCAGATATTGCTGGAATCTACAAGCTATTTTTTGTTCTACTTTGAATGATTTATATTTTTTTCTTTTTTAAAAGTTACACTATCACTAATGAAATACATCAGCATTGGAATGATATTTTTATTTTCCTATATAGACATTTTGCAATTTATTTTTTGTATTTTTTTTTAACAGGAAAATAGGGAGCTAATGGAACTTCATGTAGATCAGAAAACTTGATTCTTAACCAGCTTAAATCTAGGCTATATAGCACCTTTTTATGGAGACTAGACTGGAAAAATCAAAGACAGACATGCTGAAGAAAAGGGAATAACCACAGGTTTGAAATTATTAATAGTCATATTGCCCAGGGACTGGGAAAAGAAAGCCCATCTCTATACACACACTCCTTTTATCAGTGCTCTGGTTCTCTGCTCTGGATGTCTGTTCAGATGGGACAGGAATATGGAGACAGACCAAGGATTTCGGCCATCAAAAAACAGTTTTGCAGATGTAATTCTGCTTTTCCACAAGCTAGTTCATATTTGCCACTCTAGCACAGCATGACCAGTGTGCTCCACCCAGCCAGCCTGGCTGCTGTTTCCCCAGCAGCAGCTCAGGGTGGCCCAGCAAGGCTGCAACAGCTCAGGACTGAATTCCAATCAGCAGCAAAACCACCTGCAGTGAAAGCAAAGGCCATGGTAATGAACTCTTGATCAAATCCTGTGGAATTCCATCAGATCTTCTGCCTGCTCATAACTGCCAGGAATGTCTTTTCAGCAGAATTACTTTTACCTTTTAGGGGTATGTCTGTGATACCTTATAAAAGTGCTTTTAGGCGAGCACAGCCACAGTTTGGGTATTTTTAAAGAGCATTCAAATATACTGAAAAAGCACTAAAGAGTGAATTCATCCAGTGGGAGAGTCAGCCCCCCTGAATCACAGCATTTGCTTTCAGAGCAGGTCCCTGGATTCTCCTTCCCCAGCACTAAGGACAGTGCCACCTTCAGAATGGCATCAGCTCCGCTTCCCCCTTCAGCTCAGCTCTGTTAATAAGATTTGGAATGAATTTTTGTGCTAGGAAAGGTAGAAGGAATCTTGGTGCTGCCCAGCCAGCAGCCCTGGAGGAGAGGAGTCTCTGCTAGGCTGGTGTGTGCTGGCCAAAGCTGGGGGAGCCTCCCCTGCACATCGCACCCGCTGCTCGCCCGCCTGTCCGCGCCGGGGCCCAAGCGGGCGGCTGGAGCAGGGATGGTCCGGGAAGCAGGATGGGTCCCGGAAGCAGGGGGGTGGGTGCAGGATGGTCCCGGGAAGCAGGGTGGGCTGGGGAGCAGGGATGGGTCCCGGGAAGCAGGGTGGGCTCGGGAGCACAGGGATGGGTCCCGGCAAGCAGGGATGGGTCCCGGGAAGCAGGGTGTGCTCGGGAGGACAGGGATGGGTCCCGGGAAGCAGGGTGGGCTGGGGAGCAGGGATGGGTCCCGGGAAGCAGGGTGGGCTCGGGAGCACAGGGATGGGTCCCGGCAAGCAGGGATGGGTCCCGGGAAGCAGGGTGTGCTCGGGAGGACAGGGATGGGTCCCGGGAAGCAAGAATGGGTCCCGGGAAGCAGGGTGGGCTCGGGAGCACAGGGATGGGTCCCGGGAAGCAGGGCGGGCTCTGCTGGGGGGTCTGCCCAGCCTCCCACGGCAGTGGAGCCCGAGAGGCTCCGTGCCTCGTGCGTGTCACTGACGCCTTTCCCGGCTTGGGCAGATTCCCGGGGCTCCCGACGGTGGAATTCTGACAGGCACTGCCATCTGCCGGCACCGTGGCCATCCCTCCAAACCAGCCCCCAAACCACGACGCGAGCAGGGGTTAAACGGGGGTCTGGATTTTCACAACCCCCACCAGCCCCTGAGGCTGCAGAAATCTCAGTTTCCCCAACATTCTGCACGTATTCTGCAGCTGGGAAAAGAGGCTTCTCCCCAAGGACGTTTGTTCATGAGCAGGTGGATGATTTGGACCCTTGCCGACCTTGTGGGATTACATGGCACTGTGCCCACCCCTCTGCCCAGGTGCCAGCGGAGCAAAGCAGAATTCCTGACCTCAGACCCACCCAGCACACACTGGAAGTGCCTTTCTGTGCCTGTCTCAGGGGCTGATGCACCAAACTCGTCACCAAGCACAGCCGAGGCCACACCAAGCAGGGCTCTTGAGAGGACTACTTCAATCAGCACCAAAGGCCTTTAAGGACCATTTTAATTACCAGGCAGGAAGCACCTTCCCCCGGTCCATGTGAGTCCCTGCTTTTGCTTCCTTATCCCTACACTGCAAACTCTGCTTTGTTTCACATATTTCAACAGACACCTCCCAATTTGTACTGATTAAAGACCAGCCAGAACCAAGAGCAGTTTTTTAGCTGCAAACCAACTCCAGTGACATCACTGTGCCCCTGCTGAGGTGGTGAAAAAGTTGTCAATGGCCTCACAGGTTTGAAATATGTTCCAGACCTGCAGGGATCAGCAGGCTGCAGAAGGGCTGATTTAACACCAAATGGCAGCACAGTTTGGATATTTTTGGGCTGGGCTGGAAACACGGAAATGCAGAGGGACTGATTTTCTGTTCAGGATGGGATTCACCTCAGGCAGTGGCGTTCAGGATGTGCTGGTCTGAACCTGAACTGCCCTGCTCCTTCTGTTCTAGCTGATGCAGCGATACAGGTAGGAGCAGGAGGCAGCCAAATTAAACCTTGTGCTGGAATGGGATGAATGATCCAATTCCAGGAGCACAGAGGCACAGATTTCACATCAGTGCAACATCTTGATTTTCCTGGGGTTGCTTATAAGCTCTAACAGCTGTACTGTTCAAAAGACATCCAGAGCTGTTTACAGGGGGAATTTATGGCAACTGTGGAATGCTCAGCTCCTGGAACTGCAAGCAGAAGAACAAGCTCTAATCTCATTTTGGTATAACTAAATTGCCTCTTCTTACCTATATCAAAAGCTTGCCTAAAAGGAAGAGTTTGGATTTTTGCAGGTTCCTTTAGAACATAGCAGGGCAGCCCCATTTTTGATCTGGTCAGGGACCCAGTGGGGAGTTACCTGCATTTCCCTGAGTTTTAACGGGATATAAATGAGGCACCGCCCTTGCTGAACCCAGACTGGCCCTGACCCTCGTCACCCAAAGCAACAATGAGTCCCAGTGACAGCAGGTACCTGCTCTGCAGTCAGGGCAGCTTTAGCTTGGAGAGGACAGGGAGCAGCTGTGCCTCCAGGGAGCGTTTTAATTTGTTGTGCAATTTGATCTCTAGAATGAGAGATGTCTCTTCCGGTTTGTCAGCCACGAACCGACCACCCCACTAAAAGAAAACAGAGTTGTAAGAGCCAGTGCTGGAAACAGCTCCTAGGATTGCTCATCCGCCTCCATCCTTCCCTGGTACCCGCCTGAACGAGAGCTGAGGCTCTGAGAATCCTGCCGTGACAGTCACCCACTCTGTCTCGACTTCCTTTTGTGTTTGGGGCTTATCTAGCCCCCAAAATTAAAATGAAACTGGGGAAGCAGGCGTAGAGGCAGGCGAGGGGAAGTTTCCCCAGTAAACTCCTCCGCTCTCGCTGTGGAGGAGTCAGCCTGGCTCGCTTTGATGTGATAATGAGGATCCCACCCAAACGGGAATGATGCACTCTCTTCCAGCTGCACTGCTGCCCCACCGGCATATCCCGAGCCCTCGGATCTCTTAACTTCGGGATTGCCCGCGAGTGGGTTGGTCCTAACGACGACACTGAGTGAGCTGCTGTGGTAATTAACGCTAATTAACCTCTCGTTTTGCAGGTGCAGCAGCAGCGCCTGAGGCTGAAGGGCGCCCAGAGACTGAACTTCCACGGTAGCTGCAGGGCGAGGAATGTCTGGAGGGGCACGGCTTGTCCTGGGACACGTGTGGCATCTCCTCTGTGACACGTCCTCTGTGGAAAGCACCGCTCCAGAGCCCGGCTTCTCCCTGCCTGCGAGCTCAGGAGCTGCAGAGAGCACCAGTCAGCACTCTGATGATGGCAAACTCAGGAAGACAATTTCCTTGTTAGGCTGTCAGAATTCGAAAAGGTTTCTGACAAAAGCAAACGCCTCGGTTCTTTCAGGTGGGAATCTTGTTACATTAAGTTCTTCCTAGAAGACGCGGCCTTCGCTTTGCAGAGCGGGCTGGGCTGGGTGGGTACCGGGTGGAACCGGGAGGGTTCGGTGCAGTTCTCAAATCGGCCCCTAGTTAACCCTGTCACTGAAAACGGATCTCGCCTCCCTCTTGCGGCTTTCCCAGCGCTGGTAGGAGAGAGACAGAGGTAGAGCCAGCGATTCCTTCATTTGCTTGTGAGGAAGCTTCCAGGGGATTTAATTGGTTCTGTGAGATTCCACAAATGGCTCTGCATGAGTGTCATACACTGAATGTCACCTTTTGGGCGCAGGAAGCAGCTCAGCCAAAGCTCTGTGTGCTCCTTTCCAGGCCTGGATTGGTGTGAACCTTGTGAACCAAGGATCCCCAGGACTCAGATAAGGGAACCAAAGATCCACTGGACACAGACAAAGAGGAAAGATCAAGGGAACAGTCCCATGGACATGGATCAGGGGAACCAAGGATGCCCTGGACATGGATCAAGGGAATCAAAGATGCCCTGGACACGCATCAAGGGAACAAAGGATGCCCTGGACACAGATCAGGGGAACCAAGGATTCCCTGGACATAGATCTAGGGAACCAAGGATCCCATGGAACAAGGATCAGATAGGACCCAAGGATGCCCTGGACACGGATCAAGGGAATCAAGGATGCCCTGGACACGGATCAAGGGAATCAAGGATTCCCTGGACATGGATCAGGGCGCTGTAACCAGCCTCTTCTGGACACATCCTGTGGTCACTGAGCAGAAAGCACAATCCATGGAGCAAAAGCAGCAATGAGAGGCCCTGCAGCACCAATTTGTGTAAATGACATGTTTTGATACTCTTTGCAAGCTGTTCTCAGGAGCTAAAAGCAGACTGGCCCTTGCAGCTGGTCTCATCTCCCCCTTTTTTCCCAGTTCAGCCTTGCCCTTGGATCCTTTAGGTGGGGGAAGGGCAGTGGGAGGGTACACCTAAGAACCAAAATATGAATTCCTGCTGCCACAACAGGAACACGGAGTGGCCACACCTGGCACAGCATTCCTGGCTGTGCTCTCTTTCCCCTGCATGGGCTGGAAATGCTCTACAGGGGAATTTTCTGCTTCGTCACAATTCCAGCCTTAGGGCTGGGCACTGGATCTCCTCTGCAATTAAGTTTTATTCTTTTACACATAGTCACCCGTCAAGACAATTTCTGAGATGCATCCACACCTTCAAGGGAGTCTTACAGAGCGAACCCAGTCATTCCATTTGTCCCCAAAGTGTCTGTGTCCAGTGAGGAATCTACATGGACTGCCTGATTTCAAAACCCATCACTGTAACCATCGCTGTTCATTAGCAAATCCCAGAAACAGTTACGCAACTTGGATTTCCACATAGTTTGCTAAAATTAGCAAGATTTTCAGCAGTTTTTTCAGTCATTTGTGAGCTTGAGAGAACCATTTCTAGAATTTTATTTGCAGACCTTGCAGCAACATTCAATATTTATAAGGAATTCCCTGTCTTGTAGCAACAACTGACAGTTACGAAAAATAAGTACATTATAAAATACATTAATATTTTAAGTCTGCCTGAGACTGCTGGAGGAAGATATTGCCAGCTTTTGCCTGACTGGCTGATATTTAGTTCACACAAGTAACTGACAAAAGGAGACATATCTAGGAGGGAAGAGAGAGAGTGTATAAGAAACTGCAAGAGCTACAGTGAAAGGTTCGTCTATGTTTACACAATAAACGAGCAGCAGAATGAGGAAAAGAACCATTTTTTTTTCCTGTTTTTGTTCCAGCCACTCATTCAGTGCTGTTATGCACTCGGATATTGCCTTTGGGTTCTGAATAAAACCCTTCCTGATCTTCCCAATAAAATGTTGAGGTTGTGTCGAATCCAGGTTTTCCCAGAAAAATATGAATAATTCACGTTTAACGATGCAGCTGAGAAAAAAGATAAATCTTGATCTGGCCATGATGAAGTGCTTTTGCCTGAACCCTCCTGCGTGCTGGGTGCAGGCAGTGCTGGCCACGAGCCAGGGCTGTTTACAGTGCCACTGTGACTGTCCCACACTCCTGAGCATCTGCACATTTTGTTCCTGGCATATTTGTGTCTGTGGAGCCAGCTGACCTTGAAACTCTCATCAGAGGGAGAAAAAAAAAAAAAAATTCAGCAGCCAGGAGCTACCACCCTCCATATATTCCAGTTATTATCAGAATATTTTTCCTCTGTTCAGTTTGCACAGAAATGACATTCAATAACACTGAAAATGTTCTCTCTGTCCCGAGAGAGGCATGTTCAGAGTGAAACCAGAGGAAATTAAAGACCTCTCTAGCAATCCCCTAGCACAAGTTCATAAATATAAAACTGCAGCAGTGACTGGTTCAAGCACTGAGGACAAAATCTGCCAAAGCTCTGGGGTGCCCCTGCTCCTGCCTTCCTGAATTTTTTGGCTCTGCACGGGCTGGGAGGCTCTGTGTCCCTCCTTACTCCGTCAGGGCAGAGAGGATGGAGCCTTTGCCTGGCAGCCCTCTGCACACCCCCTCCTGTCCCCCAGACACTTTGGAGCACACTCGAGGGCCCAAGAGAAGGGTGCTGTGCTGTGGGATCTAAGTTCCCTGGAAAAGGAGGGCTGCAGGCACTGCTGTTCAGCCTGCCAGACCCTGCCCCTCTCCAGGTGGGACAGAGGGCTGTTCCTCCTGGCACTCCAGCTGCAGAATGGCTTTGCACAGAACCCTGCAATAGCCCGAATTGGAAGGGACCACCAGGATCCACAAAATCCCATCCTGGCCCTACACAGACCCCCCAGCAATCCCACCCTGGGCATCCCTGAAAGCACTGCCCAAAGGCTCCTGGAGCTCTGGCAGCTTCAGGGCTGTGCCCATTCCCTGGGCAGCCTGGGCAGTGCCCCACCACTTTTGGGGAATCCTTAATTGGCAGACCTTCCTCAAAGTGTACCCAATCCTCCCAAGGAGTGAACAGATGAGTTTTGCTGTGTCCTGTGTGAAACCTGAAGCAGGTCAGAGCCAAGAACCTTTCAGGAGATCCTGGGAATGAGCCTGTGCTGCTGGGAGGCAAATTGGGTCCTCTGCAACCTCCACTCATCGCTGCAATTATGCAGGATTCAACGACGCTGGAGGGCTCCCTCCCATGCTGTCACTGAGCAGCAACACCTCTCTAAAATTACAGCAAAACTGTTGGATTCACCCCACAGTCCCTCAGTGGAACTTTCTTTTCTGCTTGGATCTGCCTGGGGCTTCTTCCTGTGCCACTCCACGCCCCAACTCCAAATTTTACTGCTGCTTAGTGCTAAAATTGTACTAGAAGAGACACTTCGCCCAGATGGATGAAATTTACTTTACTTTCTGGTTAGTCACGTATTTCATTCTCTGTTTGATGTATCTGAGCCCGAGATGAAGGAGATCAGTGTAATCTCAGTTTTATAAAACCTTCTCAGCGTGGAACACAACCACAGCCATAACTCAGCCAACTCCAGGGTCCCTCAGCTCCGTGCAGGAACAGACACGAGGAATTATTGACTGGAATTCCCAGGACGTACCAGTGTAAATGAGGCATAACACCAGAATTGTAGACATGTCAAAAAGCATAAAAATAAGCTTTCCCAGGAAATATGATGCCATATGGACATGGTCTTTGTTCTGGTGAGGCTTCTCGCAGTTCCCCAGGCGTTTCCATGTCAGAATGTTTCCGAGCAAGAGCACTGGGTTATGTCAGCTCAGCACGGAAATTGCCTTGGGCTGTGGGGTTTCCACACTGACAAAACCACTGGAACTTGTGGATTCTGCACTGTCCCATTTGTGGAGAATTAATTCATTTGTGCTGACAGCCTGCACACACCTTGTCACCCAGAAAAGTCCCTGAGTTGCCAGAAAGGCTCTGATTGTTGCTTTGGGTGATTTATCCAAGACTTCTGCAGCACTCTGAGCCAAGGCCAAGAAAATTCCCTGCTGTGCCTGGAACAGATGCTACGCTCATCCGAGCTGTGTTAAATCTGAGATAAAACTGCTAAAGCCAACAGACAGCGAGTGCTACCACCACCCTTGCTTTGGCTCCCATGTGTGGCCACCCCATCCCCAAAACATCAACAGGACAACCACATCTGCATGGAAAGTTCAGCCTCTCTGATTCCACCATTTTCTGTGCAAAAGGGTTTTGACAAAAGATTGAGTGGTTTCTTTAATTGACAACACTGGCCCTCTTGAGGAGCGAGATGGATCTTTGTAGGGCTCAGGCAGGTATGGCATGAAAATGCTGAAACATTTCCTGCACAAAGCTTCACCTTCCCCCTGCTCCCCTCCACCTTTATTTCATGTTTTCAAAAGGTTGTCCCACCACAACCAGCCAGTGCTGCCTCCAGCAGTCCCTACACAGCCCAGCAGAGGGGAGTGGGCCACCACCACACTGGTTTTTCCTCTCCTGCCCTGTCTTGGGGTAAAGCCACATATCTCTAAGACATTATTTAACCACACACCCTATTTGCAAAGAAAGATTAAAGTTTTTTTTTTTTTTGTTTTGTTTTTTTTTTTTTTTTTTTTTTTTTGTTAAGCATAATTTTTCTAGTGGAAGATGCTCCTGCCCACAGCAGGGGCTGGAACCAGATAATTTTTAAGGTCCTTTCCAACCCAAACCATTCCATGATTCTAAGCATGAAGCAGAAGCTTTACTGAAATAAGTTCTTTGTCCATAGTTTGGTGGCAAAGACATGCTGATTTTAAGTTCTTTACCCATATATTAGGCCTAGATAAGAGTTCACAGTTTTAGAAAGTACTGTGCAGGACAAACACGTTTTGGCACATCTACAGAAGAGGTTGTGCAGAGTCGAGTTTCACCTCAGTGTGAGTGATGGAGACCTCCTAAAAACCTTGGTACAGGAGCTAGAACTGCTTGCCTGGGCATAAATCAAGTTCCTCTTCAGGAAGAGTCTCTGTAGAATAAATCTTAGTAAAGGAGGAAACTTGGGCACAAAGAGACCTCAGGGTATGGACACATTGTAAGAGGAAGGGCAGAGGAGTGTCTCATCTACCCAGCCTGGCAGGCTTTTATCAGGTTGAGAGAGATAAGGAGCCAGCCTGACTTACAGCTGGCTGAATTCCTGCTTCCTATTCCAGCAGGAAGGCAGAGGCTCTGGAGCCAGCCACCTCCTGAGGGAAGCTGTGTGGCACCCAGAGCAGCTTGGCCCAAACTGAACTAGGAAGAGCCACTCTGTCACTGCCCCCCTGGTTTCTACAGCCTTCTTCTTCCAGCCCCTACCAGTGCTGATGCACATGGAGCAGGGTGAGCTGATACCTGAGGCTGCTTTCTCTTGCCCTGGGGGGCAACAGCCTGGATGGGCTCACTCATCTGGAAATCAGCCCTCCTTTACTCCTCAGGTGCTGACCTTCCAAAGCAAGGCCTGGGTTTTTGCATGATTCTCTGGGAAATGTGTCCCTGCAAAAGGAGCACTGAGGCATCTGCAGGCCTCAGCTGAGGGAAAAACCCTGCTGGATGCTCCATGCTTTTTTTCTTCTGATAACTGCAACCGTGCACAAAAAGAATGGCAACTTTTCTGGGTGCAGTGTGGGACTGCCAGCCCACTCTGCTGTCCCAAGGAACAAGGGCAAAGCTGCCACCCAGCTCTGCTGCTCCCAGGGTAAAGGGCTGGGGAGCTTCTGGGGAGGCAGGAATACAGGGGCTCCAGTTACCCTTGGCACTGCCTTCGTGGAGCACAAACTCCTGCAGCTGCTCAGAAGTACAGGCTTGGCTCCTGCATCCAGCTCTTCCTACAGAGGCTTTGCCTAAATCTTACAATGCCAGGCTTCACAGGTCTGTGACCTGCCCTCAGACACCAACCAAAGAGAGCCCTTTTTCCAGGGAAAGGGCAGAACAAAGAGCATAATGCATGTGAAGAGGATGTGCTGAATTCCTCACTACCCTGTCGTGTGTCTTTGTGGCCTCTGGGACCTCACTCCTTGGAGATGACTAAATAAACAATCATTCCACACAACTTGCTCACTTCCTCACTCTGCCTATCATGGTGGGCTCCATCCCAGCCATTATCTGCAGAGGGAATTCAGCAGGGCTGTAATTCCTTCGAACAATGTGCTCTCACTTTCTTCACGGCTCCCAGGAGAGATCAGTGCCTGACTTCAGTGGGTCAGGATATCAAACCAAGCTTTCTACCTTGCTTTGCCTGTCACTGCCTTGGTTATCCTTCATGAAAAATAGAATGGTGGCTGCTTCCTGCCTCTTTCTTATCTTTCTCACCTGTATTCCCAAAGAGAGGTTGACTTTCATTTAAGGGCTGATGGAGCCCTCGGGACCTGAAGAGACTCAGCTTGAAGCACAACAGCACTACTTTGCAGAAGGATTGTGCTGCACTGTTTCTTTTCAAAGCACCTACTGACATTGTCCAAAGTAAAAGCAGCAATAATAATCACACCCAAGGAAAACCCGAGTCTAACAGTCTGTGAAATGCAGCTGGGGCCTGCCAGGCAGCCCGTTTAGGGAACAGATGGAATGAATTCCTGAAGGTGGAAGGAAGGCAAGGCTAAAATGGTTAATTGGACTTTGATGCCAAGAGTAACCTTAGAGACACATCCCAAAGGGGACAACGACCACCATCAGCAGGTCCTGCTGCAGAGGAAACCAGAGGCATGAGAATATCTGAGAACTTCTGAGGAGCAGCAATATGGACCCATTGGATTGTCAGAGGCTTGGCGAGCAGCAGCACGAGGAGTGGCTGCTGCTGAGCAGAGTGGGGCAGGGCTGCAGCTGCACAGAACTCTGCCTGTCTTCATCTGGGAAGGACGAGGGGTGGAAAAACTGAGGCACAGACAGCAGATTTACCAGAAGTCCATACATGGCTCTCCAGAACATGTTCTCAAGAACTACAGGTCATATTCTATTCCCAACTGAATTTTGCTGGTGATGTTGAACACAGCCTCAAGAAGACAACTGAAGTATGCCAAATATACCCTCATCTGCTCATTTCCTTTTGGATATTCTCTCTCTGGGAGACAGTCTCCATGCCTGGATGTGCAACCCTGTCCCTTATCCAGCTCCCAGGCTGGCTCAGGCAAGCAGGATATCACATGCTCCAGAGGAAAACCTGTGTGGAGGCACCTCTGTGCTCCCAGCAAACCCGAATCTGGCAGCCTGGGGCTCTCCGGGGTTGGTGTGGGGACAACATATCACAAATGGCAATTTAGAAACATCTCAGGCCCTTGAGAACAACTTCAACTTCCCTAAATGCCCTTCTTAGAGCTTCCAGAAGTGTCTTTATTTGGAAACCAATGTGAGAGGAAACATGCAGAGGATGAAATGAAGTGTGAGCTCATTTAAAAGCTTCAGAGTATTTGATCAAGTGCTACTCAGAAAAACCTTGGTAGATTATGGTGTACCTGGGACATCTGTGCTCCTTCTTCTACCCAATTAATTAACTTTGTCACTGAGTTGCAGGTACTAATTAACACTTTTATTACCATCATGTACACCAGAAGGGTGAGAGCTCCAATGTCCCACAGAAACCTGATGGTACCAGACAAGCCCAACTGAAAATCTGGAAACAAAATTTCAGCAGGTGTTACCTGCTGACCAGTTCTTCACTGGCTTCAAACACCTTCCTACACAGAGGGTTTCAAACTTAGGTTTTTCGTGGTTCAAGCAGAAGAGATTTCAGATACCTCTAAGTCAGGTACCAGTGCTCAGAGCGCTCGCTCATTCTTTCCCTGGAATCCTTTGCTTAGGAGTGCAGGGAAGGTGACAAAGTCATGGCTGCCAATGCGGGAACGCGGCTCTTTATCAGTACAAGCCTTAGCTTTTCTTCTGTAGGCTCAGCTTTACTGTCTGAAAGGAGGATTCAGTGACTAGAAAAGGGAAGTGACCATACTGTTTGTGCAGGGGTGATTGCACACCCTCCACCTGAGGTGCCATGAGCCCCAGATCCCGCTCACTTCTCCCATCTCGCTCCCTGTTCTGATCCTGCTCCCATGCTGCTCCCTATTCCGATCCCGCTCCGCTCCCTGCTCCCTCATCCCTCCGCTCCCATTCCGCTCCCATCCCTGCTCCCATCCCGCTCCCCATCCTGCTCCCCGCTCCATCCCGCTCCCTCGCTCCCATCCCTGCTCCCATCCCTGCTCCTATCCCTGCTCATCCGCTCCTCATCCCTGCTCCCATCCCGCTCCACCTCTCCCATCCCGCTCCCATCCCTCCATCCATCCCGCTCCATCCCTATCCCGCTCCCATCCCGTTCCCATCCCATCCCGTTCCCATCCCGCTCCCATCCCGTTCCCATCCCGCTCCCATCCCATCCCACTCCCATCCCGCTCCCATCCCGTTCCCATCCCGCTCCCATCCCGTTCCCCGCTCCCATCCCGCTCCCATCCCGCTCCCATCCCGCTCCTATCCCCCCATCCCATCCCGCTCCCATCCCGCTCCCCTGCTCCCATCCCGTCCCGCGCTGCCGGATTCGCTGTGCACAGCCCTCGCTGAACTGCAGCTGAGTCCGGCCCGGGTGGAGAGAGGACTTTGTGCAGCGCACCCCTGCCCTACATTTCCAGGGGCAGCAGGGACTTTGCTGGCACTACCTGCTCTGCCGAGCAGCTGAGTTACAAGTGAATGCAGGTAAGGAGCTTTGCTCCTTGCAGCAGAAGTCGGGATAATTCCCTCCATCACCAGAGTTGCACAAGCCCCATTTTCCCCACGTGGCACTGCCAAAAGCAGTGTTGTTCCCTAAGGCCTTGCCAGGGACACAGGGGCATTCCAGATCCCACAGCTTTAGAATTTTTTTATGGCAGCTGAGCTGCTCCAGTTTAATGACTTAAAGATAGTGCTAAATTCTCCTCATGAGTTCTCTGAAAATCATGGAGAAATGAAGTTCTCTGAAAATCAGGGAGAAATTAACGTGTCAAAAAGACACAAAACAACTTGATCCGTTCAGCCTGGAGAGGAGGAGGCTGAGGGGAACCTCAGGATGGTTTTCAGCATCCTCACAAGGGGCTAGGGAGGGATGGGTTTGGACAACTTTCTCAGGCACAGAGTGGGATTGTTGGCTTGTCCTGTGCAAGTCCAGGAGCTGGACTGCATGGTCCTTGTGGGTCCCTCCTAGCTCAGGATACCCCATGATTCTGTGTTTCCATGATAACTCACCAGGGCATCTCTCAAGCTGTCAAGTCTGAGGAGAGATTTCCCCTCACTGAGCCCATCCTCAGTGCTCTGTAAAGAAGAGAGCAGAAAACACAAGGGCCCTGCTGCTATTTCTTACCTCCAGGAGTCAAATCCCACTAGTCTCTGCCTTTCTGGGTTCCCACACGCACTGCTAGCACTACAAACCAGCCTTTAAGCAGCCTATGCATTTAAATTTTGTCATTAGACTCAGCAGAGGAGGACAAGGCTCCACCAACCTGCTGCCTCAGAATGTACGAGGCTGAAGTGATTACAATCCCTTTACTTTCATTACTAGCAAGGCTTGGCAGTGCTGGGAGGGATGAGGGCTATAATTTACTCCATCTGTAAGACTGTTCTGCCATTGCAGGCAGTCAGATTTACACTCTCTGCAGGCCTGCCTGTCTGCCTGCTCCGTTTATTTAGGGAAGGCTGGCGAGGAAGCCAAGAGGAGCCAAAACCCGCTCTCACATTTCCCTGGGCTCTGGCGGCACTTGTTCCCAGAGAAGGAAGTCTGGGAGTGACTCAGAGGTGCTCAGCCAGCAGAGTGAGTGCTCAGCTCAGTCACTGCTGCTCCCACTGCTCCACCACGGGCTGGAACGCGCTCAGCGCGTGGCTCATCCCCAGAAGGATGGAATCATCTCTCCCGGGACTGCGCTGGAACTCGGATCCCTCCCGTGCTCAGCACACAGTAAATAAGGACTGGGAGGCTGCCAAGATTCCTGCACCGAGGTTAATGAATAAACAACCGCCTGCAGGACTCACTCGCCTCCTATTTTTAACATCTATATCTTTGATTGCATCTTTGAGAGACCTCTGCATAAATAATCATTCCAAGAGATAAAAGCATTGGATGTTTCCTTTGACAGAACAGAGATTATCAGCATTTAGACAGAAAAACTGCTGGTAGGCAGGCATGCTCTTGCTTTTTATAGAAAATGTTGCCTTTATCATGGCAAACAGAGTGCTGAAAGACAAGACAATGCAAATACAGAGAGGGACATTCTGGAAATGGGAGCTCAGTCATGCCTTGTTTTCCTCATTTCTTCCTGGTGGGAGATGCTCTCATCCCTCACATTTCCAGGAAAACAATGAAGGAAGCTCAGACAAGTGGGCAGTGTTGGGAATTAGGAAAACTGCCAGCGCACCAAGATTGCTGCTGAAAATGGGATTTCATTGCTTTGTTATGGATGCAATTTTGGGAATATCACCCGAGATGAATAAAATAAACAGTTTCACAAACACAGCCCCTTGGTTTTCTGAGAGTGCCTTGGGTGCTTTGGAATGTCCAACATGAGAGACAAGGAAGAGAAATCCTTCTGCAGTTTGTGGGAATCCCTGCCATCCAAGGGGGCTCCGAGCACCTTGGAGTCATTTGTCACTTGTGAAAATCTAGGTCATTTACTCCCCTCCTCCTGCTCTGCTTTTTTTAATGCTAAATATAGAATGTATTTTCTGGCTTCAGACTGAACAAAGTTGTTAATTACACTCTTTCCTAAAAACCTGCAATTGAAATTCACTTGGGGAGTCTCTGAAAGCTGGGGAAGGCTATTCTTTTTCATAATATTCTTTTGACATGTCTTAGAGGAAAAAGGAAGAAAGCCCATTTGCTTTTAATTTCTCAGTTTTGAGGATAATATTTAAAAGAAGTAAATCCCTTTAAGGGCTCAGCTATGCTCTTTGAAGCTAGAGGGAAAAATCCCATTGAGTTTCAGTGCAGGAGAACCAGCCAGATGCTTTGGAAAATTATGTTAAACAATCTGCAGTGTGTTAAGTGATGCAAGAAAATTAATTTTTGCCATCAAGAACTGCCAATAGGTGAAAAAGATGGGAATCCTGAGTGTAGTAGGTAGGGTATAAAAATAACCAAGTTCTTTCAGGGTTTACCTCATCAATCAGCTCCCGGTAAAGGGTTTGGAGCAATTCCATCCTCAGTTCCTGGTGCTGTAAAAGCCCAGAGGTGTTGGTTTAACACACCTGCCTGCCAGGAATGTCAGGAGGTGTAACAGATGCATTGTCATGCTCTGCAGATGAGAAGTGCTGCCTGAGTGTGATCGAAATTTTTATTAATGATGGAGCTATTAAAACAAGGGGTTGTCTGATAACAGAGTTAATTCCTTGTTCCAGGGCTTTTGTCCTTGGAGCACTGCAGGGCAAACGCTGCCTCCCTGAGCCACAAAGCTCCTCTGGTTCAACTCTGAGCACACCTGGCTCTGCCCAAGTGTTAAAGAACGTTTTTTGAACATACAAATCCTGTTCCCAAGTTCCTCAAGCCTTGGAGGATCCCATATCCAGCTGTCCCTGGTGGTGGCCAGAGGCACTGGGTGCCTGTTGCTCTGTCCCCCAGGGAAGAGCAGCTTCCAGGCTAGGGGTTGTTGAGGGAAGAACTCATTTATCTACAGCAAGGCCTCCAAAACTCAGGGATACAACCTGCCCCAGCCATCCTGTGCTGATGGAGAGGGATGGGCACCTCTACAAAGCAGTGCAGCTTTGAACAACTGCCTGAGAGGGAGGAGAGGAGATGTCTCCTGAGCACAAGGGGAACCAGAGCTGGCTTTATGAGACACCTCATTTCTGTGTGTCTGCAGGGGCGTGGGATGATCCCAGGTCTTGGGCACTTGGTCCCTCAGGATGCAGAGGATTGAGAACGACAAAAGACAGAGAGAGACAACAGCTTCAGTGGGGTCACTTCTGCAGCCCCAGTGGGGTCACTCCTGCAGCTCCAGTGGGGTCACTCCTGCAGCCCCACAGCAGTGGGGTCACTCCTGCAGCCCCACAGCAGTGGGGTCACTCCTGCAGCCCCAGTGGGGTCACTCCTGCAGCCCCAGTGGGGTCACTCCTGCAGCCCTGCAGCCCCAGTGGGGTCACTCCTGCAGCCCCAGTGGGGTCACTCCTGCAGCCCCAGTGGGGTCACTCCTGCAGCCCTGCAGCCCCAGTGGGGTCACTCCTGCAGCCCCACAGCAGTGGGGTCACTCCTGCAGCCCCAGTGGGGTCACTCCTGCAGCCCCAGTGGGGTCACTCCTGCAGCCCCACAGCCTCAGTGGGGTCACTCCTGCAGCCCCCCCTCTGCCAAGGACTCAGATGGACTCCGGGGTTCAGCTCAGATCTGGGGGGAACTTGGACGAGGAGCTTGGGGAAGGACTCAGCCAGCTCCCAGAGCACAGCCCCATTAAACCAGGCTGCAGAGGGTTGTGCAGCATATGAGGGGAGTCAAGAGGCGCCTGGCTCTTGCCCAAACCATCTCCCATGCAAAGGAAAGGCCTGAAGCTCACAGGTGGCCAAGGCACTGGTGCTGTGCCTGTGCTGCTGGCGTGGGACACGAGGCTCAGGTGTTGGTGGCAGCAGCTTTAACGTCAGCTCCTCCAGGTAATGCTGCATTACTTTTTAACTCTGGCAGCCCAGCTCTGCCCCTGGCTTTCCATCCATCCTGCAGCCCCTTCCCCTGCCTTCCACAGACGAGGCCAGCATTAATGAGCCATTGCATACAGATGAGCTGGCAGCCAGTCTGAGCTGCCACAGCCACACATAAAAGCCAAGGAGGGCCTTGGGCTCTCTTTTTTTGATGCAGGAGCTTCTGGACCCAAGTTCCTTGGAAGTTCCCTGGTCTGGGGGACACGGGCAGCTCCTCTCCCATCTCCCTTCTGCAGGCACTTGCACTGGGTAAGACACGAGGTAAGCAGCTATGTTCTACTGTTTCCCCACCATATTTGCCTAGAGACTGTCCCTTCTGTCTCCTTGCACAAATTTGCCATTTCAGGACTACAGCGAGAGTACCAAAATATCCTTTTTCTTTTTTGGAATAGCATGTGTGGATTCTAGTCTGCCTTGTCACTGGCTCGCCTGTCCTTGGGCAGCCCTTTGCCACTTCTCTGCCTCCATTTCTGCTCCCACTAAGCAGCTACTGAGGAGAACACTGCCAAAGAAAATCTCTGCATCTGCTGGAGTCACCTCAGACACCAAGAGCATATGATGGCAGTTCAGGCGTTGCTCCTCTCTGGGAATGCTGAGTGGATTTCTGACAATGACATGGGGCTAGAAGGGCCTTAAACCTCAGCTCTGTGAAAAACTGCAGTGGGATAAGCTGGTACAAGCTCAGAGCACGTTAGATTTTTGTGGGAAATACCAGCACTGCTGTTTAACCCTGTGTTAGCAGCAGCTGCCTGGGCTTCAGGGTGGCTTTAGTAACTTCAGAGTAACTGAAGGGCTAATTAAGTGTGTGTAAGTGGGCCGTTAATGAGCATCAGCTCAGGGTTTCCACAACCCTACCTGATCTGGGAGGTGTTTCAGTTCCCCAGAACCAACAGCTCAGAGCAGTTCCCCCAGCTAAGCTGCAGGAGATGCTCAGAGCTCCAGGAACAAGGTTCTCAAAACTTCTAAAGTTAAAAAAAGTAACCACCCTTAAATTCTCTTCCATTTTGGGCATGACAACTTGTAGTGCATGGTTCACTTCCTTAATCTCACAGTCAATTGCTTTTCTCAACCCCTATAAACATCAGCAGGGAAAGAGAAAAATCTGCATATATGTTAGTAATAAATTTAAAAATCAGGGCATACGACTTAAGGGTTGACTTGTCAGAAAATGGTAATTAAAAGTGTTCCAGCTGACAGTGCTGCTTTAATGAATTATTAGTAATGTTCTTGGAGAACATTTGATGAAAGACACCATAAGAGCTCTTGCTTAAACAAACCAATTTTCTGCATCATACAACTTCAGTGCACAAGAGGGGGAAAATCTCCCTTACAGGATCACAAAAATAACCAGGTAATGGTTTGAATGATCCCAAAGGGACAAGTGGCCATTTGTACTCGGCCTTTATTTTCTGTCCTACAGCCTTTCTCCATAGGTGCTTATCTGAGAGATGCCACTCTTGAGTTAAGCTCTTTCCCCAAAGCCCAAAGGGGTCCAGTGTAAGAGCTTCTCACAGTTACTGGTGTTCTTGCACACACAGGGCAGTGTTTCTCAAACAGGGCCTTTGGCTCCTTGATCACAGCTGGGGCTGCTGGATCCCACCAGGCTTTGCCTGGCAGAGTCTGGGGGAGCTGGACAAAGCAGCACAGAGTACACGAGTGAGGAGATGGAGCTGGGTGCAGAGGGCATGGAACTCTAGGGATGGGCTCATTGAGTACCTAAATCAATTGTCCAGTGGCTCTTTGTGCCTTTTACTGCTTGGCATCTACTACAGCTCCTGCAAGAGGTCCTTAATTCCAGACATAACCAAGGTTGGCAATGAGACATTGAGGGGAGACTTGAAACACAGCCCTGCTTAGTGGAGCAATGGGGAAAGATGAGGGCAAAGGGCACTAAGCCTTAATCATGGATTTGTGTTTGGGTGTGAAGGAGGTGGGAGGTCCGTGGGAGGTGGGGAGACAGGTGGGGGAAAGAGGTTCTCATGCCTCATTTCCTTGCCATGGGATTCATGCTGGGTTCCAGCTCCATCCAGACTTCTTGTTTGTCCTTGACAGGAGAAATGTAAGAGTGCAGCTCTGGGAATTCAACTCTGTGGCAGAAGTCTCTTGGACCCACCCCAGCACTGGTGAGCAGCACATCCTGGGGAACTGTGGGTTTTTGCAGGGGTGGTGGTGGGAAAAGCACTTCCCAAGAGGAGTTCAGAGCTCCAGAGGGCTTTTCTGGGTTCAGCAGCTCACCTCAGCCTCCTGTGACCAAGGCACATCCCTAAATCTCTGGATTACAGCAGGAACGAGGGCAGTTTGACACGGGAATGGAACTTCCCCTTCCCAGCCAGGCTGCCCCAGAAGTGCCCGCTGTGTGTTCCCTGGGCATGCAATCCCAAAGCTGCACCAGCATCACACACCCTGCCTGGACTGCAGCTCAGCCTGCCCACAGAGAAAAGGAGCTTTAGAGCTCAGTTCCAGTGCTCTGGGTGCCCCCAGAGATCTTCAGGAGTCCTGTCCCCAGAGCAGGAGCTGGGAGCAGCACGGGCTGATGAGGGCACACCGTCCCTGCTGAGCCTCACCCAGGTAAGGGTCTGTTCCCTCCTCGCTCTCACCAGTGTGCTGCTTTGAAATACCTCGGGGTTTGGTGAGGAGGAAAGCAGGGCTGGGCTGTAGGAACCTCCTTCCTCTGCAGCATTCCATGAGAAAGGCAAGGGAATTTAACTTGGCTCAGGCTTTAATAAACTCTCCCAACCACTCTCTGTGCTGTGGGCAGAAGTGTGTGCAGAGGAACCCAGAAGGTAACGAGCAGCCAGGTCCTCCTGAAGCCCTTGGAATGCCCATCCTGGGGGAAAAACAGGCAGTTATAAAGTGACATGTGCATCACAGGGCAGAGCTGCTGCCACCTGTACGGCCACCCTGTGTGTGGATGTTTGTTAAGATCGAGAGGAGTCTATCTCACTTCCCTTTTTTGTTTAAATTTGGGGGCTGTGTCTCATCTTGTCACCCTGGGTGAGAGGAGACGCCCTGAAGAACAGCTCCTTCAGCCCTCAAATATAAACTGCCTCTCTTAAATGAGCTGCCTGGGCTCCTCAAACGTTTGAAAGGGTAAAGTGAGGTGAGAGTAAATCCTCATCAGTTTTACACCACTTTAGTAGAACTCTGGAAAGCTCAAATAACATCCTGAGGTTCACTGCATAATTGAATCCTACATGAACTGATACAAGATTTTTAAAAGCTCATTAATGGCTGAGATCAGGGCTTCAGTTTTGGAAGTAATTTAGTCCCAGGTTCAACTTAGGCACTTAATGGAAGCAGAAACTTAAAAAAGGAACCTTGGTACCTAGAACTGCTTGTGTAGCAGGGAAATTTGAAGCAATTTGCTCTGAAATTCCAGTCTCTGAGAACTGAGAGGAATTCTGAGGCACCAGATTCACTTGAATAAATCCCTTCAGGTTGGTGGAATGAGTCACCACCATAGAAAATTCCATCAAGATTTAAGTGAGTGGGAAGGATGTGAGATGCCTGGACAGGTTAAGCTGTATTCCCCTGGAAAGGAAGCAGTGGGATATATGTATAGGGAGTCCAAGGAGCCAACATCACTCTCACTTTTCTGTCTAGTTCTGTCTGGAACTTAAGGACCTCCTGCAGGAGCTGCATTAGGTGCTGAAAAATAAGAGGCCAAAAGAGCCACTGGGCACTTGATGGTGATGGTATAATTGAAATACAAGGCCTTGCAACAGTGTGGGAGCTCATCATAAATCTGAACTTCAGACTTTGCAAAAGGATCTGCAAATCAGCTTTATATTTGTCCCCTTCAGAAGCCATTGTATATTCCCTCTGTTTCACTTCTTGATGAGAATATTGAGATATTATACACACAGGACTATTTTGTCTTCACAGATAATAAACAGGTGCCTGCCAATATAACAATGAGGAATCTCTTATTGAGACTCCCCTAAAACCTGTGCTCCATTCCAACTCTGACTCCAGCACGCTGATGCTGTTTACCAGCCCACAGCTCTAAACTCAAGAGGTCTCAGAACTTTGCAGTCATTGCATTGTTCCACCCGACCCCCTCGTTCCTCTTTCATCTTATGAGCAGATGGGGAAACAGGCACGAAGAGGAGGATGCTTGTCCCATAGTACACAAAGAAAAAGTGGAAAGTTGGGAATTCAGCTCAGCTATTTGGACTCTGGGGAATGCTTTATCACTTGATTGCACTTCCTATGTCCTGCAGCCAAAAGCCATGTGATTAGGACAGATTAGTTTGGTTTTGGGTTAAGACAGAATCTGCTCCCTAAGTTTACTCCTTGCTGTGAAATAGCAAGGAATGGATGTACTGAATGCTGGTCTCTGACCTTGGTAAGAAGTTGATTTAATTGGATTTGATTTTTCAAATGAAACATCTCAAGTCAGCCATAAACTCTGGAATTACCATAGCACATCTCAGCACAGGAGAGATTTTCAAGCAGCAGAAGGAGATGAAGTCCGTGCCCAATGAATTTCAAATTACACTGAGGATGAACTCAGCCGTATGCATGTCAAACCCAAATTGGGCAGGCTCTGAGTGTAGCAGGCAGCACAGTTATTAATGGCTTACATTTGCTATTAGGAATGCAAAGTAGCTGCTTTGCACCCAGTTTGTTCTGACGTCTCCTCACATCAGTGACCCATGTGACGGGTCAATAATTCACTCCATGCACCCTGCAAGCCAAGAATGTCTTGCAAGTCAATTACACTCATAGAAATAATTAGGAGCACAAAAGTAACTGGAAGATTGTGATAGAAAAAGCCTTGCTGGTAAAATATTGCATATCCAGGCAAAGCAGAGTGTTCCTGCCTTTAGATCTGCAGCTTGTGCTCCCCAGCACCTTCCAAGTGCACTGAGTGTGCCCCTGAGAGCAGGAAATGGCCTGAAAAGGGGCAATTTTCAGTGCCAGTGTTTCAGGGATAATCAGGTTCCTGTGTAACTAAAAGCTATTTTCTTTCTGCAGGAGATGTATAAAAAAGTAGGACATTAGGCAAATAGCTGCCTGCTGAGATCTGATCCTCAAAATTGTTCCTGAAATTTGTTTAGCTTCCATGGCATTAAATTGTAATAAATCCTAGGAACATTTTAACCAATCTGCTGAGCACAAACAGACTCTAATCCAGATGGACAAAATCTACTTCATCAGACCCTGTATGAAAGAGCACAAAATGCCTTTACCAGCTCTGAGTTCAGCTGGGAAGTTCTGAAGTCAGGCTTCTCACAGCCCAAGCGTTGGGCTGAGTCTAAAGGCCATGGCAAGGGGCTGCAGGCTGTGCTGTGCATCCCTGGAATTAGGGCTGTTATCCACACCTTGGGGAGGCAGCCAGGGAGAGCTGAGGGATGGAAATTGCTGAGATGAGGTTGGAATGGGAGTAGATGTTGTTGAAAACCATGGGAATCAGGCCTCAGGAGCGAGGGGCAGGACAAAGCCCATCAGTCCCAGCCTGGAGCACTTGTGATGGACAGGGATCTTCCCAGCCACTGCAAGTGTGGTGTCTGAGCTGTGATTGTGCAGCCTGGACTGGTTCAAGGTGGAGCATCAGCCAGGGCTGCCAGCCTGCCAGGGAGCTGCTGCACCTCAGAGAGCAGCACCAGGGGGCAAAAAGGGAGTAGGAAAAATCCACAGGTAGTGGCTGATGTGCTTCAGTGTCAGCTCAGCTCATCACATGGACAGACACTTATAGGAATTCATAAGGCAGAAACCCTGTATTATCCAAAGGAAAATTGCATCTGTTCAGGAATGCAATGAATCCTTTCCCTTTTGAGCAATTCTGTGGGGCCACCAGAGGTTTCTTTGCTTTCTGGCTGCACAGTGAGAATTAAGAGGTTGCATTCTCCCCTCCAGATGTTCCCATTCCCTGTGGTGCCACTGCAGCCCACCTGACTTTGACTGCAGATATCAGGAAGGGCCTTTATGCTCCTGAGGTAAAAAGTGAGTTCAAAAGCTGAAGTCCAAAATGTCTGTTAATGGAGAGCAAGTCTGGAATTATGCTCCTTTCAACATAACTGCTGGGAAACTCCTGAATGAGAGGCAGGGCTCATTCAGAGGAACGTAGCACATGATCATGAAGCACAGGGTCTGTTAATATTCCTGTCTAAGAGAAACTGATCCCACGTAGAGAAACTCAGGAAACAAGGACAACTCGATTGCAAAACAAAGCCAAATCCAAGCAACAGCCAGGAACAGACAGAACAGTAGCAGAAGAACTAAGAGCAGACAAGCCCTCTGTAAACTACGTATTTGTGGGATTTACTCTGCGAGTAGTTATTTAACAGAGGGGATGAGAGGTGCTAAGTAATGCACAGAACTCAGGCTGCAGTGCAGCCTTTAATCCCTGGCAAGTGAGACAGGCAGAGCTGGAAAATGCTTTACACACAGTTCAGTGATGTAAAAGATCCAAGGGAAGAGCTCCACACACACTTTGATCTGGAGAGAAAGCCTTCCTCACTTTGTTCTGTGTTTACCTGAGGAAAGGGATAAATGTGAAAGAGCTGCCTTCTGTGGGAAACAAATAGCAATAAATTCTATTTATAGCACACCTGTGCTCATGAAAGATCTCAGAATCCCTGCCAGCTGTGCCCAGGGATCACTGCAGTTACTACTGAAAGCAACTGTAGTACTCTAACAGGGCAGGGCAGAGTCTCAAAACAGTTGCATGTAAAGTAGAGAAATGATTCTTATTTCCTTTGCAGACAGGGACCAGGAGTTAAGGAGAGATGGAAACACAGAGTCAGGGCCCCAGCTCAACAACTGCTGTTTCCAGGCCAGTGAATCTCACATGAACCATCTCAGGGGGGCTGGGGAGTGCAGCTACCACCTATCACAGCCTGCTGTACAACTCCAAGTCTTTTCTCTCCAATCCTGCTGTCTGGGAAGTGCTCAGGGGCTGGCATTCCCAATGGAGACCTGGCAAAGTAGGGCTGGAGTCTGGCTTATCCAGAGCAGTGACAGACCTCTCTGCTCTGCTTGGGCTATTGGCATCAAACCAGCACAGCACAGGGGGAGTTTGGCCAGTTTAGAAACCAAAGTCACCTTGATAAGCACCAAAGGCTGGGCTGCTGGAATTACAGCCCAAGGTGAGGACAGTGCTCTTCACATTCCATGAAAATATTCCCTGGCTGACTGGGTGTATTGGCTGGGGCTTTCCCTGGTGCTGTGAGCAGGGGAGAGATGGCAGCAGAGCAGTGATCCCCAGGGTGGCATTCACACCAGGGATACCTGCAGCTTTTTGGAGTCTGTATCCTAAAAACACAGAGCAGCTCTTCCTGCTGCAGTCCCACACAGGGTAGGGGGCTGTTTGCCTTTCCCTTGCCTTCCTCAGGCTCACACACAGGGAATATCCCAAGAGCACATCAAACCCTACCCCTAAGGATGCAGTTTGGCCATGGCAGAGCCAGCCAGGATCTTGGGTGTGTTCTGAGTGCCCCTTTACCCCGTCTCTGTTCCAGAGCTGAATTGGATGCTCTCTGAACTACTGTGGGGAGGCTTTCTGCCACACAACAATTTCTGTCTTGTTTTTGTCCTTTGCAGAGCCCAGACAGAGGAGCTGCAGTGCTCCTCCTGTGCTCTGAGTAAAGAGAACCCTTTCCCAGCCCTTTGAGCTCACCAGTGCTGAGTTCTCTGCCCCCACCCCCAGAGCTGGGGCCTGTCTGGGGCAGTAGCACAGCAATATCAGCCTAAATTCACCAGCACTTTGGAAAGAGAGCCTGTAAAGGAGCAGAGCTTTTATCTGCCAGGGCAGTGCTGGTGCTGAGGTATCCTGGCAGCAGAGCAGGGTTTCACCTGTCAGTGCTCACAGATGGCTTTGCCCTGGCAAAGTCTGTCCCCTGCTGTGTCCCTAAGCCCAGAACCAGCCACCTTCGGGCTCCTGCAGCCACTGGTGACTGACACTTGACATTGCCAGCCTGGAGAAACAACATGGGAGTTAATGATTCAACCCCTTAAATGCCTCAGCACAGAACACAAAAATGGGGAATGTGCAGAATTGGCTCACATGACTCTGCCCATTTTCCCTGTGGCTTTTTTGGGGGTATTTATGCAGCCTTGCAGCCCTGGCTGCTGAGGGTTCACTGCATTCAGATCAATCCCACACGTCCGGGTGAGAACCCATTTCCATGTGCCCTTCTCACACATTCACAGGACAATGCCTTTGTCTGGCAACACAGAACAGAAGTAGCCACTCAAAACCTGCCTTTCTCCATTAAAAACTTCAGCTAAAAGCAAAAGGCTTCATGTTCAAAGCTTCTCAACCCACCAGAATCAATTCTCTTAAAGGAGAACAAAAATCTAGTACAATACTGGGAGTGAGTTAAATCCCTATTATTTTTTTCTCATGCAACCACAACACGTCACATGCAACTCTACTACAATGAGAATTATTTGTGGGAATTTTTTTGGCCAAATTAAAAATCCCAAAAGATACAATTTGCTTGAGGAACCATTTCTCCTAGATGCAAATTTCCTACTAAAACCTGAATATTTTCAGTGGAAACCTATTTGTCTGAAAATAGAAATTAGTTCTGTTGAGAAGTCCTGCTGGAAAGACAGCTCAGCTCCCCATTCTCTGTGGCCAGAGGCAACATCCCAGCATGGCTGCACCCTGAACTGCTGCCTGGGAATTCTCTGTCCCAGCAGAAGGTGCAGTGGGACATTCAGCCCAGCCATGGAATTAACCTGGAACTGCAAAAATATCCAATAATGATGTTTTCTTTGGTGCCTGTGAAGTGATTGTTGCTGAATGCTGGCAGATGGTTTTGTGCAGCCAGACGTGTTTCCAAGTGCCACACTTCTGGCACTTGAACTGCTACTTGAACACTACAATGTAAGGAAATAAATGAGATTCAGGACCTATACAAACATACAAATGTGCATATATGTATGTGACAGCCTAACTACTCAGACCTCTCCAAACTTACAGATAACAGGACGAAATGCTGCTTCTGTTCCTCTGCCAAACCCTTCCCAGTGTTTGTGTGCAGGATGTGTCCTTTGCTCTCAGTCAGCTGAAGCCTTTAACTCTCCCCAGCTAATGCAGCCCTGGATTAATTTCTGTGCAGCACTAATTACAGTATTATTAATTGCTACAATGACAGTAATGTCTTTATTGCTGTAAATCCTTTATTTATACATCTGAGGTAAATATTTTAACCTTTGAGAACCCCAAACACCCCTAAGCTTTCAGAAAACAAGATTTGCTTGAGTCCCCAGTGCTGCAGTGCCTGTTCCTTCATTTATTCACTGGCCTGCATTCCCATGAGGGAATTATTTCTCCCCCTCAGCTTTGTGGGGGGAACTGCAGCTCCTCCTTTCAAACCATGTGTACAGGGTACAGCATTCCTGGGTGGAATTAGCAACTGTTTGTTATCACAGAAATATGATTGAGAGGTGGCTCCAAGGGGCACCCAAATCACACTGGGGCTGCTCAGCAGCAGCACATCGGGGGCCAAACCCTACAAAACAGGTACAGAGCACAGTGAGAAGATCTGTGTAAGGCAGAGGGGCAGAAACCCTCTGGCAGGGCAGGGCAGCACTTCTGAGGTGACTGAGTCCCTTGAGCAACCAACTGTTCCTGCAGAGTCCCTATATCCCACAGATGCCAGAGCTGGCATGGTTCTGTTCCTAAAAGCCAGGACATGAGGAGGGGAAGGCAGGGGACAGTGCATGTCCTGGTCATGTCCCTGCTGGGCTGGGCCAGTCCTGCTTCATGCAGGTCTGAGTCAGGAGGATCAAACCTCCCCCTTCTCCCATCTAAGGGGGCAGTTTGGCACTTCAGGGATTACTTCACTGGGTGCTCAAACAGAAATCTGGGGTGGGAGACACCTGTCCTAAGGATATTCCATTTTCCCAGTGGGTATTATGGACTGATGGCCAGCCCCAGGCAGGCAGGCAGGGATCCTGCCTGGAAAAGGGCAGCTCAGGCACCTCACAGTAACTCTGTTCAGCAGGAGAGAGGGCAAGGCAGGGGATAAGATCCTTTGGGGTATCCACTTGAAATTCCACTTGGGCTTTAGGCAAATGCAGTCACTTGGGCTGGAGCTGTGACAAGACTCCAGCTTAGCACTGAGCCGGATGGAAGGATCACATTTCCCACATGGAACTGGCATTTCAGGCGACACTCTGGAGGCACAGCCACAGTGCTCAGTGCTGCAAGCTGCTGCCAGGGATAAATATTCCATGGTGGCATTGCCAGGGCCAAGAGGGAACCTTGCCAGTGCCAGCAGGTCTGGTCCCTTGGCAGATGTGTCCCTCAGGAGGATGCTCAGAGGATGGTTCAAATCAGGTTTCTCAACAGACAGACCCCAAGGCCAACTGGCTGCTTTAGGGACCTTAGATTTTCTTACACTCCAAACTGATTCAGCTCTCTGTGACATTCCTTGATTCTGGTTTTGATGTAAGCAACAAGACAGAATGGTGCAACAGCTGCCCACTTCATACAGGCCCATTCCTGCTCTCCATCCCATCCCAATTGTCCCGTTCCTGCTCTCCATCCCATCCCAACTGGCCCGTTCCTGCTCTCCATACCATCCCAACTGGCCCATTCCTGCTCTCCATCCCATCCCAACTGGCCCATTCCTGCTCTCCATCCCATCCCAACTGGCCCGTTCCTGCTCTCCATCCCATCCCAACTGGCCCGTTCCTGCTCTCCATCCCAACTGGCCCGTTCCTGCTCTCCATCCCATCCCAACTGGCCCGTTCCTGCTCTCCATCCCAACTGGCCCGTTCCTGCTTCCTCCATCCAACTGGCCCGTTCCTGCCTCATCCATCCCAACTGGCCCGTTCCTGCTCTCCATCCCAACTGGCCCGTTCCTGCTCATCAACTGCCATTCTCCACCCACACTCATTCCTGCTCTCCATCCAAGGGCACTCAAGGGCCGTCTGCTCTCCATCCCCCACATAGCTCTGCCCAGGAGTGGAAGCAGCCCAAGCGTAGTACAGCCAGCAGATAACATTATAGAGTTTGCTATTCTAATAAAAATGGATTTGATAAGGTATTAGGAATCGGATATTTCACATACTTTGTTCAGAGAAAGTTCAACAAAAAGAAAAACACAGAAAGGACTGAAAGAAGATCTTTTGCAAAGAACTGAACAGGACTGAAAAAAAATAATCCTTTAACTCTGTATCCCCTTTCCTCTACCTAAGCTGCTTAGAACTTCCTCTGAATTCCTAACAAAGATGTATTTCTATGGCAGACTGTGGGCTCAGGGAGCTGCTCTGTCTCCCCCTAATGATCCCGTTGTGGCTCCCACACTCACTGCTGCCAGGGAGGGAATGAGTGTGGAGCCACAGACACCAGAATTCAGGGAAAGAGCAGGAGATAGAACCTTGTTCCTGTCAGGCCCCCATCAAACACTCAACACCTTTTCCTTCGCCCTCTGATCTCCTCAAGGGCTACACATGGCTGGGATTAAAGCCAATTCCCTGGACTAAAACTTACCCAAGGAACAATTGAATGTCGTTATCCCCCACAAACAAAATTTTTCAAAATAGACCTGTTGAAATGAAGTAAGAGCAAAGAGAAGCACTCAGTAACATTCCTGAGGGAGCAGAGGCACTCCAGCTGCTCAGGAACTGCAAGGATTGGTGTCACCCACTTGAAGGGCTGCAGAGAACAGGCAGAAATGCAGGTAACAGCTCTCAGATATTTGGGATGGAGGCACTGCTGGAGCGCTTGGAAAGCTGAGAATGGAAACATGAAAGTTTCTGCTTCCTCTGATGATCACTGGAAAATATGAGACTGGGCCAGGGAAGTGGGACCTCCTTGTTTTCACAGCTAACCTTGGCAGGTCGTGTTTATTCATGGAGTTTTTATTGGTGAATGTCCCCTGTGCAGGAACTGGAGCAGTGCACTCTCTACAAACACTTCATGCCTGGGGACAGCAGTACCTTCCCCAAGTCCCACACACCAGACAGCAGTGCCCTGTTTATTTGGGCCCAACAGGAAACATATCCTGGTAAACATTAGCCAGGATGTAGTCAGGCACCTCTGCTGATTTGAATTAAAAGGACTTTAATTGCTGTATTATATAACTTGCTTTATATAATCCTCTCCAGACAGTCAGTGATATACTCACAGCTTGCTTGTCCAGGAGGGAATTTTTTTCCTGCTGAAGCAAATCAACACATTTCAGCTGTGTGTGGGGGCAAGGGATTTGTTGAAAGGAGAATTCCTTTGTCATCCTGCCTGAAGAGAGGTGTAATTCTCCTGCCTCTTTGATCTGCTCAGGGATAGCTTAAACAGGGCTTGCAAAGGAGCCTCAGAAGGGGCCATGGATGATTTACAGAGGCAGGAGAAGAATGGTGGAACTGGGGACCTGTTTTCAAGGATCCAGGCTGAGCATCTTGTTCTCAGCTTTCTGTGGTTGTTACCTGTTCAATTGCATGTCCAGATCCTCACTCAAATTCCAGGAGGTTTCCAGTGGAGGCTGGATCAGAACTGTGATAGTAATTTATCATGACCCCTGCTCTGAGGACGTGGACAGATTAGAAACCAGAATTCCTGCAGATTTCTCCCCTTCACACCAATTCCCTGAGGTTAGGAGTCCCTCTGTGCCTAAGGAGTATATGTGCAGCTCACAATGTACAGGGTGAAGCATCCCATAATTTCACTGTGCTCTTCTGGTAAAGCAAATGTTCACTTTCCTGCAGAAAAGGATAAAATGAACACAAGGGCCAGCTGAAGCTGGGTGTTTTTGCACAGTAAGTCTAAATCCTATTAATTTCTTGGAATAATGTATTACACAGGAATATTTTATTTCTGCTCAAACTATGCATTAACACGGACATATCAAAAGTGCATTAGGAAAATGAAACTTGAGAATTGTTCAAGAAAGTGTGACCTCATTCTCCTTTCCTCGAATACATGCTTAAAGTTTAACCTCTGTCAGCTCCATTTGCAACCAGTAAATGCAACAGCAAAAGGGTGAAAAGGTACAGTGCAAAGTGACCTTCATTTCTTTCTTTTATTGAGCAGGGGAGGAAGGTGATTCAGTCCAAGTGCAGAAAGAAGGCAGCTGTAAGAGACATAAAAATAAGCTTATTCTTAGGGCTGCTGATACTAACAAGGACATTAAATAATAGAAATACTTCTGGCTTTACAAAGTGCAATTAATTTGTTCTTAAAGTCTGTCCCTGATAATTTAATATTTTCCCATTGCTGCTGATTGACACATGTGAAGGTGTTTTGTGGGGCCTGTAACTGGGTCCAACAGGAGGATTTCTGGTTTAGTCAGCTGGGACATCAGGCAGCTTCTCTAAGATAATGTTACAGGGTAAAGAGACACTGCCAAACAGCAATTCTTGACTTCATAAAGCTATTGTGGTGGCAAGGGGACCCCCAGAGGGGGCACTTGGTCCTCTCCTGTGTCAGCTGTACAACTGGCACACCCACTTGTCCAGTGTTTAAATGGCTACAGTCAAATGAGACAAATTTCAAAATAAAATCCCACCAGTGTCTAACTAAATGGGATTATCCTCATTTTGGATATATGAAATTACAGTTCAGAAGAGGTAAACAGCTCTTGCCACAAATACTTAAGCACATGGAATCAAGCAAAATTTGGGCAGTCCACTTGCCACCAATTTGAGCCCAAGCATTTTGCTGCTGACCAGAAGGAAGCCTGGGTGGGCTGGTGATAGGAGGCAGGGCTTGAGATAAGGGTGTATTAAGCTTGTATCAAGTATTGAGCTTGCTCTAAAAAAGTCATTCCTAAGGCTTGTTTTATTGTCCCTTCCCATTGGGAGGGTAAAGCAATAACAGAACCGCAAAGCCCTCAACATCTCCTGATTCCAGGTGCTCTCACAGGTTGTCCCAAAGGAAGCATCCCCAGAGCAGCTTCAGGAGCCCCAAACCCTCACTCAGTCTGGCTGGGGATTCTCCTCCTCAGAGACCCAGCAGGCTCAGAACATCTCTGTGTGAGTCAGCACTGGGAATATTTTCCCCTCAAGTTCTTACTTTGTTTGGAAGCTGCAGTATTTTGCCCCAGGACACATGATCACAGCACACATCTCGTTCAGCCACTCGAGAAGGATTTTGTTCAACAAAAGCTAAATAAAAAGGCACACATGGGTCCAGGGCAGGCTCACTGTGCACTAATCCAACACCCCTCTGGCAACCAAACACATTTTATACTTCAAGGGTGATAAACTCAGAAATCAATTATTTCTAAGAACACTTCTAAATTTTGGGTCAAAATCAGGCCCTAGGGTGGTCCATGAACATCCCAGACAGTGTCTGACTGCAGTGCATCAGCCTCTCCCCACACCTGTGTGTCTGAGTAACTCCAAGACTGGGATTTTTTCAGATGTAGGTTGATCCAAATTCCAGTCTGAACTCATCTGTAGCATTTTCTCCATCAATGACTCTTATTACCTGGGCCTCGTGTTAACATGGTCAGTCAAAAAGGACAAAACGAGAGGGACAGAGAGCTGCACCTTCCTTTAAAGGGTCAGGTTCAGAAATCCATTCTTAGTCTTAGCATCACCTTTGTGGTGAGCAAACACCTAAATTCTCCTGCTGCAGTTTAATTTTTTCTTTTGTTCTCTCTTAATAATCCTATTTGAAATGCTTGTGTGATTACAGGGTCTAAATTTCATACCTCCAAACCCCATCTTTAACTACGCTAAAAATAACTGCGTATCTGGCTTAATTATGCCTTCTGCATCTGCTCCCTTTTGTCCCCAATTTCCTATCCACATTTCATCCAGGGGCTCCTAATGTTGAGATAAATACAAAACTGCATCAACAGACCAGGATTCATCTCCTAAAAAGCAGGAAGGTTTCTAAACCCAGCAGTTTTCCCCACACATGCCCACGATGGAGTTATTGCTGCTCCAGGCTTCACTTACATGACTGAGCACAGGACAATATTAACACTTGACTGCCTTGGAGTTTATTGAGCAAGCCTAAATGATTGTTTTTTGCTGGAATGCTCCTTAGGCAAGGAACTCTGAGTTTCCTCACCAGCTTACTGGAACTCTTCCCCACCAACTCTGGGAAAATATGCAAATTATATAACTTTGTCCTATGCAGGTGTCTTGAGCCTGTGTCAGAGTCTCCCCCTGGTCTGCAGGTAGAGATTAAACCCCACTGGTGGTTGTTTCTCGCCCTGCAGAGCCCTGTCAGCAGCAGGGATGTTCAGCTACCTCCGGGAACGCTTCTCCAGCCACCTCCGGGAGCGCAGCCGGCGCCGGGCCAGGCTCGTCTCCAAGGACGGGAGGTGCAACATCGAGTTTGGCAACGTGGAGCAGTCCAGGTTTGTCTTCCTGATCGACATATGGACAACCATCCTGGACCTCAGGTGGAGGTACAAGATGACCATCTTCATCTCGGCCTTCCTGGGCAGCTGGTTCCTGTTTGGGCTGCTCTGGTATGTCGTGGCCTACATCCACAAAGACCTGCCCGAGTTCAACCCCTCCATCAACCACACCCCCTGTGTGGAGAACATCAATGGCCTCACCTCAGCCTTCCTCTTCTCCCTGGAGACCCAGGTGACCATCGGGTACGGCTTCAGGTGTGTCACGGAGCAGTGTGCCACTGCCATCTTCCTGCTCATCTTCCAGTCCATCCTGGGTGTCATCATCAATTCCTTCATGTGTGGGGCCATCCTGGCCAAGATCTCCAGGTCCAAAAACCGGGCCAAGACGATCACGTTCAGTAAGAATGCTGTCATCAGCAAGCGAGGGGGGAAGCTCTGCCTCCTGATCCGTGTGGCCAACCTGCGCAAGAGCCTGCTGATCGGGAGCCACATCTACGGGAAGCTGCTGAAGACCACCATCACCCCCGAGGGGGAGACCATCATCCTGGACCAGGTCAACATCGAATTGTGGTGGACGCTGGCAACGAGAACCTCTTCTTCATCTCGCCCCTCACCATTTACCACATCATAGACAGGAACAGCCCCTTCTTCCACATGGCAGCAGAAACCCTCCTGCAGCAGGACTTTGAGCTGGTAGTGTTTTTGGATGGCACCGTGGAGGCCACCAGTGCCACCTGCCAGGTGAGGACATCCTACATCCCCGAGGAGGTGCTCTGGGGGTACCGCTTCGCTCCCATCGTGTCCAAGACCAAAGAAGGGAAATACAGAGTGGACTTCCAGAACTTCAGCAAGACAGTGGCTGTGGAGACTCCCCACTGCGCCTTCTGTCTCCACAATGAGAAGGAAGCCAAAGCCAAAGAGAAGAAAGGTTATGATAACCCTGGCTTTGTCTTGTCTGAAGTCAATGAAACCAGTGACACAAAAATGTAGTGTCAGTATTCGTCGGACTGAATTTTCAGAGAGAATTAAGTCTTGAGATGATTGATAAATAACTCGGTAAAACAAAACAGAAACACAGGTTTGGGTTGCTCTAACCCAGCATTTGTTTTCTCAAAAGCCTCCAATCAAAGAGGAACAGCATACCAGTGATCTCTATTTAATTATACTATATATATTTCATAGAATTTATATTTTTATATCTGTGGGACATTTAATGAAGCTGCTGTGTTGGAATGTCCAACTCACTGAAGTTTTCAGGGGCATGCAAAGGAGTTAAAAGACTGAAAAGGTGGAAAGAAATTTTAGGGCGTTAAAGATATGCAGCTGCTGGAAGAGGAACATGAAAAGGTGAGACAGAAGGCAAAGCTAAAGAGACCTAAGAAACTTAGGAGCCATAACCTAAAAGAAATTTCTGGTTGTCAAAGTCCTCTATGAAAACAGACTCTCTGTCTCTGGAACTTGAGCACCTTTGAATGTTCTGAAACAATTCCTTCCCTCTTTCTTTGGGGCTGGTACAGCTGCAGGACGGAGCAGTAAGGGATGGGACAAGCTTAGGAAATAGAGAAGACAGAACTTGGGCCAAGCTGCTGCATCTCCAGCTCCAAAATGTGTCTTCTCCCTCTGAAAGCCTTTGACTCATTTCAGGGAAAAAGACTCAAATGGAAATGAAAACTGAAAAACCAAGGAGAAGCAGAGACCCACTCTGGGGCAAAAGAAATTTTGCAGCTTATTCCCAACTGTCCCAGCCTTCAGCTGCTCTCCAGTGCCCCAGGAGCTGCCTGGATGGGGAATAGGGAAACATTTGAAGACAACTCTTCAGAAAGGTGGGGTGATAGAGAACACATTGATTCCTTCACACCTGGCAGAAAGCAGTCCACTGGGAGAAGAGGGGAAATTCCCAGCTCTGGATGTATCCTTTCAAAAATCCCCATGAAAACAGAGATTCTCTTCCCCTTTGAAGCTCAAAGGTCTTGTTCAAACAAAAACACAGCCCAGGAGCTTCCTAGCAACATTTGGCTTCAGATTTGGTTCCAAACTATTTTCCCCACAGCCAAGCGTGCATCCCTACAGGAAACAAGTCCTGCTCAGGGTGAGATGAGTTGTGCTGAACATTTTCTGGGGATGATTTTTGACGTAAATTCAACAAGAAGCCTCAATATTTTTTAGTGAATTTCTGCATCCTCACAGACAGTTCCCCCCCCCCCCCCCCCCCAATTCATTCTGTTACTGAGAGCTCTAGTGACAGACCAAAGAGTTTTTGGGAACTCTTCCCAGTGATGTAACTCAGCTCATCAATTTTCAATGCTGTGGTAAAATGGAAATAGTGTTAAAAGCTGCTGGACTAAGTGGTTTTAAAAGAAGAGGAGAATTCAGAGGTCAGATGATGACAAGAGAAAGTTGTGCTGCAAATGAGCATGGTATGAGTATGGGAATCAAACTCTGGGAACCAGGAGTGTTTGGGTCCCAGTCCCTGTGTAGCATGAACTCCTCTCTTGGGTCAGAACAAATCACTTTACTCTGTATCTCCTATTTGCCATCTGCTACATGGGACATAAACACTGACATTGTACAGAGAGCAATGTAATGAACAATTATGTCACTAAAGCACTTTAAAAGCCATTTCTCAGTTGTGTCAATCTTTCCTCTGTGTACCATTGTCACACCCTTCTCCACCTCTGGATGGAAAGGTCAGCACACAAAGTTCTGCTCTCATCACACATCAGAGCTACCAAAAGTGGCTGCACCAGGGCCAGAACTGTGAATAGAGAAGCAAGAGTGAGACCTTTGAGGTAACTCACAGATATTGCCTGATATTTGAATTGTGCTGGATTGCAACCTTGCAAACCAACAGTGTAAAAAATATTTTACAGTCCCAATCACCACAGCACCTTCATGCCCCTCCTATGATCAGCTTGGAAGTTCAGTTTTGATCCCCCAAAACAAACATCAAGAAATCAGTGGCCACGCACAGAAATCTCAGAGGGAGCAGGGAAGTGAAATGATGTGCCCAGAGTCCCAGAGTGGTATGAACCAAAAGGCTGCTCCATCCTTCCAGAGCTGCTGCTGCATTTCCTCCCAGGGCTTCCTGTACAGTTCCCTGGTGTAATGTCCCCAGAAAGTGGCACTGTCAGTGCTCAAGGCTCATAAGCTACACCTCTTACCCCTGGGAGAAGAGATGCATCAAGATGCCTTTAATAGAAGCAGAAAAATTGTCCCCACTGGACAAAAATAGCAATTCCAAGGGAAATCCATTTGAAAGGTCAAACCCAGCTGGGCAATGAGGAGTCAGGGAAAATTCCTACTTTAAGTACTGGTTTGGGGTGTTAGTGCTAGTAGGAAAAATAAATCAAATGCAGTGCCTGTCCAAGAGGTGGTGTACACCCTACAAAGCTTAGAGGGTCCCTAAACAATGCACTCCTGGGTACTGCCCTTGGAAAACCTCCTCAAAATCCCAAACCTTAATGCTCTTCCTGATGCAGGGATGGAACCTTTTGCACTGTCTCTGCAGTGTATGAGGATGTGTTGTTCATTTCTAGGAGTATGAAGTGCTAGCACAGCTCAAAGAGACCATACCTGATCCCCTGCAGGGGTGATTGCCTGGTGCTCCCCCTCCTGACAGTCACACCTGCCTTGGAACCTGCAGCACAAAGGAGCTGCACCAGGGGAGGAGTGACTCTGCTCTTTTGTGTACTTTGATGTTACTGGAAGGGATCCAGGGCCAGAGGAAATTCGAGGGGATGGGTGCAAAGCTGACAGGGCCATGGCTGAGCTATCAGGCTCCCTTAGAGTGGGATCATACTGGGAGTCCACTGGGAATCCCAGAGTAAGCCTCCCACTGGTTGTTGCCCAGGAAGCCCTGCCAGCCCTGCAGCAGCAGGAGATAGAGCTGAGGCAGAGACCAGCAGCAGCACAACAATGAGTGGAATTTCCTCTGGCTGTCCAGGAGAGCTGTTTGTCACCCAGCAGATAAAGGCCTGGCCAGGAAGGAGGTTATCAGGGAAAGGCCACTGGGGACACGCTCCAGGGGAAAGCTATTTTGGGGCTGTCACCCCTGCTTCCATTAAAAGAAAGTTCAGTTAAGAGGATGAAAATAAATTTAATCTTGCTGAGCAGAAGTGGCTGAGAGAACCACAGAGCTGATACTGGAAGCAAAGGCTTGGTTCTTTGCCCTGACAGGGTTTTGGTTCTCCAGCTCTGCTCAAACCTTGCAGGTCCCTGGAGGTGCCCACCCTGCCTTTAGGCCTTCCCACAAACTGGGACACCCCATGGAGCCAGCAGCCTGGGCCATACCCTGCAAAGATCTGAGGAGAAAGTCCTGCCCCTTCAGGAGAGAAAATCAGACCATTCCTGCTGGATTAAAGCGTAAAGGATTTCGCTGGGAAAGCCAAGCAACCAGGCTTGGGAATAATGTGGCTGCACTAAACTTAATTTATCTTCTCGTTTCACAAACAACATGTTTCTTCTACTGTATTTATTTTAAACATTCATTCAAGCTGTGCATAATATTTCAATCATTTTGAAAAAGATTTACCCTCCTGCTGACAAATGAATAAGGCATCCTGCTGACTGCTGGAGAAAGGGCCATGAATTAAAATAACTGCTTTTGGTAAACTGACATGTGCTGGTTTGCTGTCTGCCTGCACACATGCTCTGGGAGGAACTGGTGAAAAGAAACCTCTAAATAATAATAACAACAATAATAATAACAAACCCCCTTGGCACACTGTTCAGATGCTCCCACTGTCTTGCACTGCTGGATTGTGGCAGACCACTGCTCACAGGCTGCCAGCAAAAGCCTGGATAGCTCCTGCTTGTACACAATTCCCTGGAAACTCTGCTGCTCACCCACAAATGAGTCAGCAGTGAGCAAAGACACAAGCAGTGGAAGCTGAGGTGTCCCATCACCTTACTTCTGCCCAGCCAAACTGGTCATACCCTTGGGAATTCTGCTGGGAACAGCCAGGATTTCCGCCTCATTTTTTTCCCCCCTAACATCATCCCTGCCTTGGTCCACACTCGTGCTGCTAGCCCAGCTCCTACTCCCCACAGGAGCAGGGAGAAATTACAGCACCAGGCCAGGAATGTGAGCAGAGGAAGGGAAGCAGAGAGGGAAACTGTGCAAGTTCCTAAACCTCTGTTGAATTCTCCTGCTGCAGATTGGGGAACATCTGACACCACCAGCACTGGCCCTAAATCACATTTAACCCCATGACAGAATCACTGGAATAAGAGTGAAGAAGGCTGAAGTTCTCTCTGTGGCTGCTCAAATACATACAAAAGATAATTCCTGTGGCCGAGCTGACATTCCTGTGGTGGAAGCATCTGCCTGGGGAGGACTTGCACTTGAACAAACTCCCTGCTACCAGAAAATTCTGCCTGCCCGGGGGAGGTGGATGAGCGAGGGGAGGCTGGAGATAAGATGGAGTCACTTGTTTCCTTTTTTTATGCTGCTGTCCAAATCTAATCACAGAAAGCATTAAGCACTCGCTCTCCTGGACAACCACACCCCAAGCAGCTGTGCAAAATCAGCACGTTAATCCATTGTGAGAGCCCAGCACAGGGACAGGTTGGGATGCTATGGGGCACAGGGATGCTGGGGGCACAGGGATGCTTGGGGACTGTCGAGGATGCTGGGAACGATATGGGGATTGCAGGGGGGCACAGGGATGCTGGGGACTGTCGAGGATGCTGGGGACAAATGGGGATGTTGGGGACAAATGGGGATGCAGGGGGACACAGGGATGCTGGGGGCACAGGAATGCCGGGGACTGTCGGGGATGCTGGGGAAGGATGACAGGGATGCTGGGGGCACAGGGATGCAGGGGGACACAGGGATGCTGGGGGACACAGGGATACTGGGGGCACAGGGATGCTGGGGGCACAGGGATGCCGGGGACTGTAGGGGATGCGAGGGATTCAGCGATCCCCGCGGTGTTTTCTGTGCCGCTGCCACAGGATGGCACCGCTCACCTGCGGATGAGCCGCTCCGCAGCCCCCAAACTCCGCAGGGTGACCGCGGCAGCCTTGAAAAGCAAACAAAGGATTTATTGGGACTGTTCTGTGTTTTATTACACAAAGTTCAATGCATTTAGTGGCTCGGTTTTGGCACGGGCCGTGCTAGCAGGATATATTTAGCCCCTTCACAGAAGTGTTGGGAATTCTGGCGGTGAATTCGGCGGTGATGTGTGAGTGGAGGGCTGGGGGCTCTAAACATCGGCTGCTGCTGCACCCAAAGTGGAGCGGGGGGAATCAGAACCGGCGAGACCCATGTAACATCGGGAACTCTGCTCCGGAACGTCAGACCAGACAGTGCTCCCTGCCTTGTGCCTCAGTTTCCCCGGCTGTTAAAACCCGACAGTTTTAACCCAGTGGTGCTGGGTTAATGCTTGGATTCCATGACCTCAGAAGGCTTTTCCAATCTCACTGATTCCATGATTCTACCACAGACCACCCCGGGACAGCCCCGAATGCTCACTGTGTTAGTTTTGCAGCAGCCCAAGGCTCCCGTTCAGAGGCTCCCCCATGCTCTGAGAGTGCTCTGGTGCAGCAGGAGCCAAGCCCCAGCTGCCACTGTCACTGAGGCAGAGCCTGCAGAGCCATCACATCCCTTGAGGTGGTTCTGGAAGCCCAGGTCACATCCCTTTGTGCTGTTGTGCCTGGAGCTCCACAAACACTGCTGTGGAACCAGCCCAGGATCCCAGGATGGTTTGGGAAGGGATGTTAAAGCTCATTCCCTTCACCCCCATGCCAGGCCCTCCTGCTCCCCTCAACACCCCATGGAGAAGGATGCTGCTCCCCAAATTCCCACAGCAAGTTTGGGATGGTGGTACCCTGCGTCTGCAGAGTTTGAAATGTGCTGGCTGAGCATTTTGGGGAGCTGCTCAGCTCCCTGTCAGCCTTGAGCCTCCAGAAATGGAGCATTAAGGGAAATTTTAAATCCTCCACAGAAACATCTGCCCCAAGCTCAATCCCCTTCTTAGTTTGTTTTACCTTAACACTACAGTACACTATTATATCAAGTATATGCATATATACACACACAATTATATCAAATATATAGGGGTGTGTGTTATATATATATATATATATACTGTGCTATGGAATAGATATAAATTTATATGGAATCACAGAGTGGTTTAGGTTGGAAGGGACCTTAAAGCTCATCCCATTCCACCCCCTACCATGGGCACTATCCCATGTTGCTCCAAGTCCCATCCAACCTGGCCTTGGACACTTCCAGGGGTGTGGCAACTGTATATGTGATAGACAGATAGATGATAGATAGACAGACAGATAGATAAATTAGCTAGCTAGATAGCTAGCTAGATGGATGGATAGATGGATGGATAGATGGATGGATAGATGGATGGATAGATGGATAGATGGATGGATAGATGGATAGATAGATAGATAGATAGATAGATAGATAGATAGATAGATAGATAGATAGATAGATAGATAGATAGATAGATAGATAGATAGATAGATAGATAGATAGATAGAAATAGATAAGAGATAGATAGATGGATAGATGATAGATAGATAGGTAGAGAGATGGATAGATAGATAGATAGATAAGATAGATAGATAGATAGATAGATAGATAGATAGATAGATAGACAGACAGAGATAGACACAGACACATAGATATGTATGTATTGTACATGGGTCCTGAGGGAGACAAAATGCCCAGGGAAGGTGTTCTGGTTTCTGCAGGTGCCCCCAGGCAGCACTAGCCCCTCCAGCCGCTGTGGGGGCCCCTGGGGTCTCGGCCCCTGTGCCCTGCCCAGCCCCGCCCGGGCAGGAGGCTCTGCTGGGAGGGAGGTGCATCCAGCGCTGGGCTTTACAGCTCCGGGAGACAGAAACTCAGGGACGAGCCAAAGCAAATAACAAGTTCGCAGCAGTTCCTGGAAAGGAAGGAGCCAGCTCTGCTGGTGTAATCGCACCAAACCGCCCCGGGCTCCTTATCCTCCTCCACCACTGCAGCTCCGAATGAGAACTGCAGGACTGAATCCTGTTGTGCCTGCCCCTGGTTTGGAGCAGCAAGGTCCCTTCACCTGGGAACCTGCCCTGCCCACAGCCCTTCCCGCTGCAGTTCTTGGTCCTGGTCGGGGGGGGCTGCTCAGCTGTGCCCATGCCCTGCCTGCACAGGGCAGATCCCTGGGGCTCCTGGGGCAGCTCCTGCACTGTGGGGTGCAGGGCTGATGGGCTTACTGCTGCCACAGCCTCAAAGCTTTGGTCTTCACATTCAGTGCGTTTGGTATCAGGCTCTGTTTGCTGCTCTTGGAGCCTGAAGAGTTCATTTTTGCCAAGGTTCTCTAATTCTATTCTGATATAATAGAAGAATTTGAGCTTCATGCGCAGCGATTTCTACCTCAGTAGTGGAAAAAAATCATAACACACAAGCAAAATTACATGTTGTCATTCTCCACACAACCTTAATCGCAGGTCTCTCAATTTTTTTCTGATATGACAGAAAAGTCTGAGCTTTATTTACAGCCAGCTCTGATTTCACAGATGAAAATTATCATGTCTATGTTATGCTGGGTATTGTGCAAAAATATACAAATAAGGTCTTTGAAGTGAATTTATAAATGCCAGCCCCTGACGTGGCCCTGGACTGCAGCTCTAATTAACACCAAATGCAGCCATGCACAGTTTGATGTGGGAGAACAGACTTTGGTAGGCAGCAAGCTGAAACCTCACCAACTAATTTCACAGAAGTTATTAAAAATACTAGATCAGCACAGCAAAGCAGCCTGTAAAAACTCTATTATTGTAATGGGATAATGAAGTGAAGCTGGCTGCTTTCATCCAGCATTTACAGACTGATGGCTCTTTCCTTGTGACACAGAACTGGAAAACAGCAGCTGAGTTCATCCCTCTTAGAGCACAAACTTCAGGCCTGGGCATTTACTGCCATGGATGTGGATGAGACATTGCTGGGCAAGTCCAGCCTCACATTAAATATTTACATCAACAGAAGTTATGGCAGATTTCCCCATAATTAATGTTTCATTTGGGCTGGAGTGCAATTGTTGGGTACAAGTATGAGAAATCTGCCTTTGTCTTTACTAAGGGAAGGTCCTGGCACAGGGAAATCCCTCTCCCTGTCCTGGCACAGGGAAATCCCTCTCCTTTGCCACAGTACTCTGTTAGAAATCTGCAGCTGTTTGGAAGTTCATCCTCAGGGCTAAAATACAATTTTTAGATATACAAAGCAGGAAGGCACCAGTGTGCACAGGGGGTGGGTTCTGGCATACAGGGATTCTGGACAGGAGTGATCTCAGGGATTCTGGACAGGAGTGATCTCAGGTACTTGGCTCTGGAAGGATTTGTTATCCCCTAGTTTAGAACATCTAACAAGTGCTTAAACTGGGAGCTCCATCTTCCAGTGGGGATAAAAAGCCTGCTTCAAAATCCAGTTCAAAGCTGGTTCTAAACCTGCTGCCTGTAACTAAGCAGGAGAAATTCACACACACAGAGGCAGGACCAGCTCAAACAGAGAAAAGCAGAACAGAGATCCAGCCAAGAGAGCCAGAACTCTGAGCATGTAAAACCGTTGCTGATTCTACTCAATGTACAGGCTGCACTCTCTATTTATAGATAGAGGAATGTAGAGTTTATCCCAGTTTGGCATGTTTGAGCTAGATCCCATTCAGGGTTTGAGGTTGGTGGAACAGAAATCCTGTGGAAATACCAGATCCCTGGAAATCAGCAGCTGAATTCACCCTGATTGCAATGAGAGCTGGTTTCCTGGGGAGATCTGAGTCCTGGACATCAATGCAGACAAGGTTTTGTGCTACCCCTGTTGACTCCCAGCTCACAGCCATGTGATCCCAACCATCTGTCTGGTAAACTTTTTGATTTAAGCCTGAAATACTTGAATTCCATCTGCCTTGTCCTCCTGGGAAAAGGAGAAAGCAGCATTAGGGCTGTTAAATTCCTTGTTTGTTTTGTCCCAGAAACTTGGGCTGGGAGGGGAGATCTCCCTGTTCCCACCCCTGGTGCTTCCAACGTGGCAAAGCCAGGCTGATTTCGAGTGGCAGAAATTACCTACTCCACTCTCTGTCTTATTACTCTTTCTCCACATGAGGAATGTAAATTATTAGGATCTTATGAAAATGCTCTGAAAGGTGCCTGGGAAGTGCCCCAGCAGTGTGAGGCTGTCTGGCACTCTGGGGAGAGATCTGCTTCCTCTATGAGCTTTGGATTCCATGGGAATGCCTGGAGTGGGAAGCAAAATCTGTCCAAAGCTAAATATTAGAAAAAATTAATATCTAAAGCTAAATATTAGTGAATACTAGAAAAGATTAAGCCAGCAAGTATCCTGAAGGGAAGGATGAAAGGAGGCAGAGAAAAGCTGAGATGGGATGCTGCTGATCTCCTCCCATCTGAGGAGGGCTCCTTCAATACACTGGGCAGTCAGAATCAGATGCTTCTTTAATTATTGGTTATTTTCAAATACCCAACAATATTCCCCCCCACCTTCCCAAGGTTCCTGCTGGCCAAATTTCGCTAACAGGGACATCTTTGCACTCTAACATTCAGATTCTGCCCTGAGATGCTTTTATGCAATCTCATCTTCTGGTTTTCCTATTACTGGCAGGACATGGTATTCAAATAAAATACTTGATATTTCCACTGATGCTGCACAGCCAGAATTAATCTCGCTGGTGCTGCAGTGGAAAACAACGGAGATAAGCAACAAACCACTCGCTCTTGTGACTAAATTGAGCAACTCTGGTGGAATCCATGGAGGGAGCAGCTCTGGGGTGCTGGAAGTGACCCTTTTCCCGAGCCAATCAAGCTTTGTCCTGGCGCTCAGCAACAAAAGGTTGTGTGCAGGAAGGAAGTGCTGTGCTTGTGCAGCCCTGGCTTCCCAAGGCTTTATCAGGTCTGCAGGAGCTCCAGATATCTCTCAGGACCACTGTGCAAAACTGCAGGAAGTGCCTCAGCCTGACCTTTATCCACAATCAGAAGATTCCTTGGCAGAGCTTGTTTTTGCAGCCTCCACCTCAGGAATGCTGTGGAGCACTGGCTCTCCCGGGGGTTTGGGGGTAGGTGGGGAACAGCAGCAGGCTGGGCACATGCTGACATTCCTGGGGGGCCCTGTGGCACCGAGAGCCCCCTCGACACTTCAGCTTCTGAGCTCTGGCTGCCCTTCCACTTTCTCTGTCTGTCCGTGAACGAAAGCCAGAGCCTGGGTCTTAATCCCTTCAGCAACCAAATCCAGTGTGACCAACTCTGGCAACAATGATCTGGAATGAGTGGTCAATACCACAGGGATTAGGATGGGTTACTGCTACTGTGGAGCTGCTTTCTTTTTAGCTAAATTTAATTTCAAGTGCATGCAAGTGTGAGAGGGGAGGGAGAGAGTGGGACAATGTGATGCCTTAGAGAAGAAAACTATCATTTATTTTGTCGCTTTTTTTTTACATCATCTTAATACAACTGATTCATTGTAACATTAGTACATTTAAAACCAAAAACACCCATCAAGATAGCTTGCAAAATTATATATATTTTAATATCCAAAAAGTACATTGCATATACATATAGTAGCAAAAGCTCTGTTTCCTTGGGTAGTTCTTTCAAAATTAAATTTTGCGATTATTGCAGAAATGTTACTTAAAAACACCCCAAAGCACTAAGACCTAATTGTATTAACTTGATCTTCCCTTCCCACTTTGTTAAATAATGGGACCAGTGCTTGTGTTCAACGTTCTGAGCAGACTCCAATGCTCTGGTTTCAGACTCCCCTCCTGCAATCAGATGCACATGGACCAAATCCCGCCCCCCCAGAGTCCCAGGGGTTGGTCTAGACTAGATAGTTGTGATCCTGTTAATTGGCTGCCACTTAATACAAGTCAGCTAATAGGTTGTACACGGAAATCTCGCCCCCCAGACATCTGTTCCAAACCCCAAACGCTTGTGGTTTACCCTCTGTTTACGGCACCAAACCGCCACTTGTGCAGCGTCACATTCACATGTGCAAAGCTGGGAATGGCTGAGAGCGCTGGAAGGGGTCAGATTTCCACAGAACCCCCAGCAGAAGCCATCAAAAAAGAGGAGTATTTCATCGTTTTATCTATGAAGTGGTTAAGATCTTCCCAAAGATCAGGATTTGGGTGAAAAGCGATCACAGAATATTGCAATGGTTGCCTTGAGACGTGGGCCTGTTTTCAATCAGCCTCAATGCAAACATGGGAGTAAGTGGAGTTAATTTGCAGACAGCTACTACAGACTAATGCAGAAAATACTCTCCTCTAGACAAACCCAGGGTAATCTGGAAGGTTTCTGGCCACTTTGGGGGTCAGTCATGGATCCAATTGCAGGACCAAGCCTATTTCCAACAGATACATTACCCATGTCTTATTTTTTATTTTTTTTCAGCAAAAAGTACAAAGTTCCCACCCAAATGTACAGATTGAAAAGATGTACAAATTATATTATAAAAATAAACAAAAACAACTGAGCTGATAGTAAAAAACAAACCTGCATTTGTGACCGAGGTCAACTCGTTTTATTTACTCTTTCTTTTAAAACTGTGAGATCTAGGGAAAAATAACTCTGCATAACTTATACAGTAATTTGCCTTCTGGTTTGTTGACCCTTGGTTTGACGGTCTGACAAACGCACAGCGTTCGCGAATCGGTGCTTCCAGAGCCCCGGGCAGAGCCAGGGACCTGCTGTCGTTTCTTCACTTCACTTCTGCTTTCAAGGAATGTCTGTGCTTCACTTTGTGTTACTCTTGTTCTGGTTTCTGCTGCTTGCTGAGTTCACACACAGCCAAATGAAGTTGTACGCTAGAAAAGTTCCTTCAATGCCCTTTACGTCTTAAAATATATATGTACATATATATATATATATGAATATATATATATCTTTAATTTCCAGTTGGGTGAAAATCCTTCTCTGCCTTAGAGCTAAGATTCCAGTTGTGGTCCCCTGCAGTCCAACGTCCTGCACTGAATGGTCAAATGGCCAATGAGAAAAACCCTATTGTGGTCATCTTTTCCTACGACTCACTGCTGGATCTATTCCTTGTCAAAAGCCTTTGCATCCTTAAAATTTCCTCTCATCCAAAAGCTAATAAAGATTAGACTTAATGCTTATTGATAAGCATTCCAGGGAATGGTGAACCATCTTCATTGTCACTTCCTACAGAGGACACAAGCCATAAACCCCAAAGAAAATGCAGAGTACTGGCCCACAGGAGCTTCCATCTCTCAGTTCAAGACACAGGAGGCAAAGTTACAAAAGTAAAAGGTTTGGTCCAGGAATAACAAATATCCAGTTTTAATTCTTCCCCAGAAAGGCCACAGTTATCCTTTAAGGGTCCCCCCAAAATCCATAAAAATCCCAGGAGTAAAGAAAAAGTCCAACCAGATTGCTCAAGGCCACTGGCAGATCAAAGCATTTAGTAATAGCTGCCCAAGTGCGGTGTGACGTGGGCGTTGGGGTGGCGGGGCACGTTGGGGTTGGGGTAAATGCTTCCTGCAGGGGAGGTCCAATAGGGGGAAGCCGCTCCAAAGAAACTGGATGATGTGACAGGCATGGAGGAGGGGTGTGGGGGCACAAAGTTCACCTTCTGCTGGTGGGCATGGTAGGACGGCATGTAGGACAGATCCGACGGGTACTTGTACATGGAGGACTCGGTGGGGTGGGGCTGCAGGGCCTGGGCAATGCCATGAAAGTCAAATTTGTAGGCATACCTCTTGCCATGCACTTTGGTCATAATGTTCTTGTCGTAGTAGTAGCGCAGCGCCCGGCTCAGCTTGTCGTAATTCATGTTGGGTTTGCTTTTCCTCTCGCCCCAGCGCCGCGCCACCTCGTCGGGGTCCGTCATCTTGAACTCGCCGTTGGTGCCCTCCCAGGTGATGCAGCTGGCGTTGGAGCTGTCCGAGAGCAGCTCCAGCAGGAACTGCCACAGCTGGATCTGCCCGCTGCCTGCAGACAGAGCCAAGGGGAAGGAAATGACTCGGGCCTTCCTGCTCCAGGGCGCAGACAAAGGCAGGAAACAGAAGGACTATCTCGATCTCCGATGGGAACTGCTCCTTCAGGCCTTGGAAAGGTGGCCCTAGGAGTGGATAAACTGTTCCCAGCAAACAAGTTACTCAGCCTTTTGTTCTGGGCCTGGGCCTGAGGTCACGTTACGTTTCATAATGGTTGCCTTTGGCCTTAAAATCCTCGGGCTAGTCATAAACAGGGCTTTCTGTGAGGACACTGCTCTGCAGTGACTGGCTAGCAGCACAGTGTACTTCACCCCTCCACTGCCCTCCGTTTGCCATGGAGATTCTTTTGGATGCCTCCAGCTCTCTTTCCAGAGGGTGATCTGAGTTACACAGCATGATTTGTTCTCCAGATGACCCCTGGTTTTACTCATTGTACTTGCACAAATAGTTAAGGGTAAGTTAAGAGCCTTAGCAGGACGTTTTCTTACAGGCATCCCACATGTACAAGTTTGGTTAGTTTGAGCAGGATTTGCTCCAGGCCTTACTCCCTGAAATCAGGGGTTATTTACTGCAGATGATGTGCTAGGGACAGTTACACTGTGACTTTCAGAGATGTTTTGGGTCTTCTTGTAACCCACAGCAGGCAGTGAAAAATTAATCTGTACTGCAAATTTGAGAGGCCAGCACTTAAGCCCACTATAACACGCTTCTTAGGGAATGCTGGGTTTGGGTCAGAATATCCAGGATGGTGATTTTGTCCTGACAGAAATGATGCTGCACCACTTCCCTCACTTTTCTGTAAGGATTTTGGCAAAAGCCCTTGTGAGGTCACAGCTGCCGAGTTCAGTGGCTCTCACAGGTCCCCCCAAGGGTGCAGGGACAGCACCCCAGTGCAGGCTGGAGCAGCTGCTCCACAGGAAAATTCACTTCTTTGATAAGGGGGGTCTGACATGTAAAATGAACTCACCTGGATTGGCAAGACGGCTGCTGGTGGGCCCCAGGATTTGGTAGGGATCTAAAAAATAAAGTGAAGTTTTAAAAAAAATCACCCAACAAAATTTAAAGGATGTTTCATCAAAAAGAAACACCAGGCCATTATGTTTGGTTTAGAAACCAAATTTTCATTTTCTTTCTTTCCTCCTTCTGCCTCTTCTCCCAGGGCCTGGAAGTGCTCCTTCTTTCCTAGCAAACAGCCACCAAGTATTTCTGGAATCCAAAATGGCACAGCCACAATTTCTGGTACTGCTCTCAGACCTGCCTGCTTTTGCAGTCTGGGATCTCCTTGGACATACCCTGCACTTTATAGCAACCAGGAAACATCACATGTGGAAAAAAACCTGTGGGATAGGAAAACAGCCACAAAGCAGGAGCAAATGTATTTCTCCTAACAAAAAAAGAGCTAAATAAAAAGAGGAGCAGATGAGATTTTCAGATTCACTTGTTAGCAGCTGAGCTTGTTGCCCTGGGAGGGCAGGAAATATTCACCCAAATCTCTCTTTGTGAAGCAAAAACAGCATAAGAGAGATGAGAGTAACAGGAGTTTGTCGCTGGCTCCACCAAGGATGAGTGGTTCTTGAAAACCCCACAAAGCATTTATTAGGAATGAATTCCTTCCCGTTCTGTGGGGCCTCCTCAGCCCTAATCTCCACACTTCTCCTCCGCCTCTCTCCGGTTGTGGTGATTTGGATCTGCAGCGTTTGCTCACGGGTTGGATGGGCGCCAAGAGAACCAAGCCCCAGGGCAGAGGGAGGGGATGGGAAGCAGCTGTGCAGGGCAGGGAAGGAGGACAGGCTGCAGGGAACACCCCTGCTCTGCCCGGGGGGCTGTTTGCTCCTCTGCCCTGCTCTGGGCTGGGGAAACCCTGCTGGAACAGCTGGAGACACTTCCAGCAGGAAGGGGCAGGCTGGGATGCACAAGGGATCAGCTCATGGGGACACTGCAGGTCCTGGAACATGGGGAAACTGCAGGTCAGCACATGGACACTGCAGGTCAGCACATGGACACTGCAGGTCATCCCATGGACACTGCAGAGCAGCACATGGACACTGCAGGTCATCCCATGGACACTGCAGAGCAGCACATGGACACTGCAGGTCATCCCATGGACACTGCAGGTCAGCACATGAACACTGCAGGTCAGCACATGGACACTGCAGAGCAGCACATGAACACTGCAGATCAGCACATGGACACTGCAGAGCATCCCATGGACACTGCAGAGCAGCACATGGACACTGCAGAGCAGCACATGGACACTGCAGAGCATCCCATGGACACTGCAGATCAGCACATGGACACTGCAGGTCAGCACATGGACATGCAGAGCAGCACATGACACTGCAGAGCAGCACATGGACACTGCAGAGCAGCACATGGACACTGCAGAGCAGCACATGGACACTGCAGGTCAGCACATGGACACTGCAGAGCAGCACATGGACACTGCAGAGCATCCCATGGACACTGCAGAGCAGCACATGGACACTGCAGAGCAGCACATGGACACTGCAGGTCAGCACATGGACACTGCAGAGCAGCACATGGACACTGCAGGTCAGCACATGGACACTGCAGGTCAGCAAATGGACACTGCAGAGCAGCACATGGACACTGCAGAGCAGCACATGGACACTGCAGAGCAGCACATGGACACTGCAGGTCAGCAAATGGACACTGCAGAGCAGCACATGGACACTGCAGAGCAGCACATGGACACTGCAGAGCACATGGACACTGCAGAGCAGCACATGGACACTGCAGAGCAGCACATGGACACTGCAGAGCAGCACATGGACACTGCAGAGCATCCATGGACACTGCAGAGCAGCACATGGACACTGCAGAGCAGCACATGGACACTGCAGAGTCAGCACATGGACACTGCAGAGCAGCACATGGACACTGCAGAGCAGCACATGGACACTGCAGGTCAGCACATGGACACTGCAGAGCAGCACATGGACACTGCAGGTCAGCACATGGACACTGCAGAGCAGCACATGGACACTGCAGAGCAGCACATGGACACTGCAGGTCAGCAAATGGACACTGCAGAGCAGCACATGGACACTGCAGAGCAGCCGACACTGCAGTCGACATGATTCTGCAGAGCAGCACATGGACACTGCAGAGCAGCACTATGGACACTGCAGAGCAGCACATGGACACGCAGAGCAGCAATGGACACTGCAGGTCCCAGCTCAGGATGCTCTTTGGCTGGAGGGCAGGGCAGCCACCCAGAGCCCGCTGGGAAGAGCTGCTGGCTCCTCCATCCTGAGCTGCCCTGCTCGTGCCCTGCCCGGGGCTGCTCCCAGCCCAAGGGGCACAGAACCATTCTCACCTGGCTGGGGCCGCTGCTGCTCCGTTGTCTTATTCACATTTTGTGTCGCTGTGACAGGAGGACCTGGAAAGAGAGAAGGGCTTTATAGGGACAGAGAACAGGTACAAAGTACAAAATACATCCCTCAGGAATCACAGCAACTGCAAGGGAAAGGTTTGCTCTGGCTAAGAGCTGATATTTTGGGGATTGCACTATAGAATTAAGACATGTCCCTAGAAATTTAAATTTTCAGTGTAAAATGAAAATAAAGCAATAAGGAAAGCATTATGTAGATATTTATAATTTGCCAAATAGGCCTTGTGACAAAGTCAATATTATGTAGATACTTCACTAATTTTCTGTCTTTTATTGCAACAGAACTTCCATTCTAGTTTGCATCCATATTGTGAACAAAAAATTGGATTATTAAATGTACAAATTCTAACCTCCTTCCATATCAGAGCTTTTCCCACATTTTTTTGCAAATGTAAATTCTCTTTTAGGCAAAAAAAAAAATAAATAAAATTGGAGTTTATCAATCATTTAGTTGAAAATACCATGGTGATTTGTATAAATCCCTTCAACAGGAAGATCTGCTCCTCCTCTTTGTATCATTTCTCACAACAGAAACCTGTGACTCAAAGAATAATTCTCCCATCTGGGGTGAGCACAGCTCAGGAAGCTGCAGAGCAAAGGGAAGGGACTCTACCACATGGATTTACACCTGGAGTTCCTTGCTGAGGGTCAGATGTGTCCACCCTGCCCAGGGAGCAGCCCGGGCAGTGGGGTAAGGGATGGCAGCTCAGAGCCAGTAGGCTGGACCAGCTACGACAGGGATTTTAGGGACAGAGAATTGGTCTGGGATGTCACCCCCCTGCTGGGAATCCAAGGCACTCTAAACCCAGTAGGAACAAGAGCTGGGCATGAGCAGGGCTCCAGCAGAGGGGCCCCATCTGCCTGCTGGACTTTGCCTTGCAGAAACTGTCAGAATGTACCCGAGCTGTCCAGATCTGTCCCTAAAACCATCACAGCATGGGATGGGCCTGTGATTAACAGGGTGTCTGTGCAGAGGATTTGCTCCAGACCCCTTAACCAAACCCTACAAATATTACCCTGTCCATATCATTCTACTTCTTATCTATCTGCAATTTTACCTCTTATCTGCCCCCAAATCTTCTGTCCTTCTGACACTCCTAACACAGGCCAGCTGTGCCCAAGTGTCAGTTTAATCTTCCATTGCACACTTTGTGATTCCCATTGGGACAACTTACTTTTGGAGAGGCCAGAATTCCCATTACTGCCCCATCCTGCTCTCCTGACTGCATCATAGGAGGGATCTAATGACAAAAGACAACAGGCACAGAGGGGTTGAAATGAACTTTTCCTAGAAAGTCACTTGAAAGAATCTGGCTTTGCTTCATCATCCTATCTGGCTGGGCTTCTGTAGGGCTGTGTGCTCTTCCTCTGCCACATCTCCAGTGCTCCCCTAGCCCCTCACAGAGTGTAAATAGGGCTATAAATGCAGCAATGGGGCTCTCTGGGCAATTCTCAAGCCTGACATGTTCTAACCATGGTAGTGCTGTCTTTGCACTCAGTGGAATTCATGTGACCCATCCCAGCCAAAGGAGACCCCTTTCTCTTTTCCCAAGATAAGAGGACCACAGGCAGAGGAGGAGATGAACCCTGTTATTATTTCACAGAAATTAAATGAGGATTTTAAACCTGTGGGAGCCATGGTTTTGAGGTCACAATAAGGAGGCTGTTTCAAGGAGAGGAAAAAGGGGTAAAAGCATCCTCCAGGGACATCCCAAGTGCCCCTCTGGCCAGCACCTCCTGCCTGTGGGACTGTGCAGCTCCCTGAGGATCCATCCCAGGCACTGGCACATTCCTGCAGTGCTGGGAAAGCCGCTGAGGCTTTGAAATTACAGCCCTGCAGTTATTGGCATGGAAAGGAAAACACAGAGGGAAGGGAGAGGGCAGGGTGGGGGAGCCAGAGGAGGAGGGAAGACAGTGGAATGGGGGAAAACAGAGCTCATGTAATCTGCCTGCCTTTATTTTTATTTTATTTGTTTATTTTTTCCTTTTTTGCAGAAACCACAAATGCCACTGCAAATAGATCAGACTGGAAAACAAACCACTGTGGTTTCAGCTGGGACAAAGAATGGGATGGGAGAGCTTGGGAAGAGGAAGGTGACAGCCTCATCCATGCTGTTCCAGCAGGGATCCCTGACTCATTGGGATCCCTGTGCCATTTGGGATCCCTGCCCCATTCTGGATCCCTGTCCCCATTCTGGATCCCTGCCCCATTCCCGATCCCTGTCCCCATTGGGGATCCCTCTCTCAGTGGGATCCCTGTCCCCATTCCCAATCCCTGCTGCATTCCCGATCCCTGTTCCTGTTCCAGATCCTTGTCCCCATTCCAGATCCCTGTCCCCATTCCTGATCCCTGTCCCCATTGGGGATCCCTGTCCCATTCCCAATCCCTGCCCCCATTCTGGATCCCTGTCTCAGTGGGATCGCTGTCCCCATTGGGGATCCCTGTCCCCATTCCCAATCCCTGTTCCCATTGGGGATCCCTGTTCCCAATCCCTGCCCCATTCCAGATCCCTGTCCCAATTCCCGATCCCTGCCCCATTCCCGATCCCTGTCCCATTCCCAATCCCTGCCCCCATTCTGGATCCCTGTCCCCATTCCCAATCCCTGTTCCCATTGGGGATCCCTGTTCCCAATCCCTGCCCCATTCCCGATCCTTGTCCCCATTCCCAATCCCTGTCCCCATTCTGGATCCCTGTTCCCATTCCCAATCCCTGTCCCCATTCCCAATCCCTGCCCCATTCCCATGACCCAGCAAGGAGCAGGTGCCCTGGGCACTGCCTTGGTGCCGTTGGGTGCTGGTCCTTTCCCCAGGCCCCATCTCCAGCCGTTGTCCCTGCTCTAAACAATTCAGGGGGACATTTTCCTGGCTGGAAAACCACTGTGCAATCCTGATTTCTCCCAGTGAGACAGAGCTCTGCCAGTGACCAAAGTCAGGGGAGCAGGGCAGGGGCTGAGGCAGTCCCTGCCTTTTCCCTCCTCCCTGCGGCCAGGCTCTGCTTCCATTGCTCCCCTCCCTCTCAAGGGTTACAGCCAGAGCTATCAGAGCCATGTTTGGGGAAATGCTTTGAAAAACCCAAGATCTGCTCTGAGAAAAGCAAAACCTTCAGCACTGTCCACCAATGGAGATATTAATGTACATTTTGGTTTGTTCAATCAATAAACGGTTCTGTAATGTAACATTAATGGCAATGCCATATGATGATTCTGTTAAAAGAAAGGCAGAAATTCTTTTTCCAACAGAAAAATCCTTTTCAAAATAGGGAAAAATTTCCTTCACAAAAAGTTGTGGAACTCACTGAAAATTTAAAAAAAAATTTCTCTCATTCTTTTTGGGGCCAGATCATTGACTTAAGGGAATTAACTGCTACAAATGGGTTGCTTGATCCAGAGTCATCCACGTGTTTTGCGTAAATAAATAAGACATGACTTGGAGAGATGATCTTCCTTCTTCTCGGGTTTAATCCAGGATGTCTGAGTCCCTTTGCCTCAGTTTTTCCTCTATAAATATGGATTGTGGAGCAAAGTGTATAGGGGCAGCCTTGTGTTGTAGGAGGAGATTCAGCCCTGAGTGTGACTTTGCTGTAATAAGAAGGGTTAAATATGATAATCAGCCATACAGGCTCTGCTATTGAGACACCATGTGCACTCAACTACTGCAAGATTCCAGCCTTTTCTCTCCCCCTCAAAAGAAAAAAAAATACAAATGCGGAAGCTATTTTTATTTCACAAAAATCCCTGCAACGTGAAAGAACCACACCAGCCCTCCTGGCTTCCAGGCCCAGGCTCGAAAGTTGAATGTGCTTAAAGCAAAATGGAAAAGGCAGAGCCAGGGAACACATCCAGAGACTCAGGTTCCTGCAAAACCAGGATCATTCCCAGGACCTGACGCCCAGTGGCTCGAAGAGACCCTACAGAACTCCAGCCAGACATGACAGGGAGAGTCTTATCTGTCTTTTAAACCATTTGGATTTTACACCATAACTTGCCAGGGGATGGAAATACAATTAAAAGACTTGGACTGGCGTTCTCTCCTGGTGTAAATCAGCAAATAGCTACAGTGAAGTGGGGGCAAATTTATCCCAGAAAGGATCAGGTCCTCATGTCTGGTTTAGACTTAAAAGGCCCTGTGGAACAAGAGCCCTATGACAAATGTGTGTTCAATACAAAATGGAATTAAAGAGCAGAAAATAAATCATAGATGCTTTCAAGAACTGTCATTCTGAAGCTGTCTGGTTTATGTCCAGAAATTCCCCAGCATGAATGCTCAGTCTATTAGGAGGAAGGTAAAGGATATTAATAATGCTTTGCACTTTCACAGCACCTTTCAACTGAGGATCTCACAGCTTTGCAAACATTCACACTCACAGCGCGCCTGGGAAGAAGGTTAAATATAATTTTATTTATTCGCAGGCATAAATGCACTTTCTGCAGGCTTTAGCTGCCTTTTCCAGATGCACTGCCTTTCCCAGAAATCAGGCTGTGTGGGGCAGGCTGCAGCACTGCTCTCTGCACCCTTGGAGCCCTGGTCTCCACTTTCTCAGCCCAAATCTCCCCTGGCTTCTGCCTTGCTGCTCTCTGTGCCCAGCTCTCCAGACAGCCCCTGTTCCCTCTGGAGCTGTGTCCCCTCCCAGCACCTCTGGGGCATATTTAGTCTGAGCAGACTGATAGATATTGCTGAGGGCAGATGGACAGACACACAGACTCCCTTCCCAGGAAACCAGCCTGAAAATCCCCAGGTGGATTCCCACACCACGATCCCAAATCCTTGTCAGTTCTTTCAGCCAGAGTGCAGCCCACTGAGCAAGGCTTTAGAGAGTCTGTGTTTGAGATATGATGTATTAGGGAGCAAACCCTTTCTGATAAGCTTTAAAAGGTTCCAAAAAATTAAAAAAAAAAACAAAACCCTGGTGTTTTAAAAAATCTGAGAGTTTGGGGCAGAGGGGAGGCAAGGGGGGGTTTCACTGAACAATAGGCTCACAGTGCCTGTGCTTCCTGAGCTGCTGGGGAGTGTTGACAGCCCCTTCATCCTGCTCCCTCCGGAGGAGCTTTCTCAGTCAGGCACTGCTTTGTGCTACCAGCCCTGATGGGGCTTTCCAGGAGAACAACGAGTACCAGGCCTGGAATATCCACAGTTTTTAGGCCTTTATTTTTCTAGGATGGACACAGTGGGGCTGGGTCATTTATGGTCTAAATGCTTTATAGGCACTGTAGGGGAATCTTATTTGGAATGCCACCCATGCTGGCACTACAGGCAAGAGAATGGAGAGCCCAGGAATCTCTGGAGCTGGTACCTCCAAAGGAATTCTGCAGCTAGGAAGGAGCTTGTCCTAAGCCATGGAGACAGAGCCAGGAAGGGAGACAGGGAGAAGGCAAACCCAGCTGTCCTGGGGGATCCAGACTTTTGATGTGGCTAAAGTGGTCACTTGGGGTCTATTTTGTGGCAACCACTTTATTGGGAGAGAGGGAAAGGAGGGTCAGGTACCTGAAGAATTCTGTGGATCTCATAGCCCACTTCAGATTTGCAGCCTTCTCCTTCCCCTTTTCCTGATTTGCTTCACTGAAATCTGAGGCCAAATCTTGCCTGGAAATCCCCATGCTCCCAACCCAGGTGAGACAGGCAATCCCAGAACTGTTCCTCCTGCATTCCAGGTTTGGGCCATGGATTCTCCATGCAGAACACAGGTTAGGGTTTGCAAGGAGTCCTCCTGCTTCAGGAGGAAGAGAGGACCCTGGCCTGGTGGCTGGAATTTAAATTAGCTTTTCTAAATGGGAAAAGCAGACCCAGGTGTCCTGGAGGTGTCCTGTGATTAAGCCAAGTGGTCCCCTGAGGTCTTTTTTTGTGGCAGCCACTTTAGGGGAGAGGGAGAGGAGAGCACAGCACCCCAGGGCCTGTCCTGCCCCATGAAGGTGGCACTCCCCTGGTGCCTTGGAAAAATCCCAGCATGGGAACAGCCCCCATGTCCCTCTCCTGCTGCAAGCCCAGCACATCAGTGAGGTCTGCCCAGGGCTGTGCATCCATCCCTCCTGCTGCCTCCTCCCTGCTCCTGGAGATGCCACCGAGGAGCTGGGGTGGTGCTCAAAGCCAGCTGGAGAGCAGACACCCAGACTGCACCTTTCTGCAGGGACCAGGGACCAAAACCACCTGCAGCCCCTCCTAGGAACCTCCAGTGGGCTGGTTTAAATGGTGGCAGCAAACCTTGAGCTGTGGAGCCCATAAGGTCCCTCCCTGGCTCCATGGACATGTTCTGAGTGCTACACATGCAGAGGACATCTCTCCACACCCCCAGGACATTTCTGACTGTCACACTCACCCCCAGGACATTTCTGACTGCCCCACACCCCCAGGACATTTCCGACTGTCACTCTCACCCCCAGGACATTTCCGACTGTCACACTCACCCCCAGGACATTTCCGACTGTCACACTCACCCAGGACATTTCTGACTGTTACGCTCACCCAGGACATTTCTGACTGTCACACTCAACCCCAGGACATTTCTGACTGCCCCACACCCCCAGGACATTTCTGACTGTCACACTCAACCCCAGGACATTTCTGACTGTCACACACACACCCAGGACATTTCTGACTGCCCCACACCCCCAGGACATTTCTGACTGTCACTCTCACCCCCAGGACATTTCCGACTGTCACTCTCACCCCCAGGACATTTCTGACTGCCCACACACCCCCAGGACATTTCTGACTGTCACTCTCACCCCCAGGACATTTCTGACTGTCACACACACACCCAGGACATTTCTGACTGCCCCACACCCCCAGGACATTTCTGACTGTCACTCTCACCCCCAGGACATTTCTGACTGCCCCACACCCCCAGGACATTTCTGACTGTCACTCTCACCCCCAGGACATTTCTGACTGCCCCACACCCCCAGGACATTTCTGACTGCCCTACACCCCCAGGACATTTCTGACTGTCACACACACCCCCAGGACATTTCTGACTGTCACTCACCCCAGGACATTTCTGACTGTCACACTCACCCCCAGGACATTTCTGACTGTCACACTCACCCAGGACATTTCTGACTGTCACACTCACCCCCAGGACATTTCTGACTGTCACACACACCCCCAGGACATTTCCGACTGTCACACTCACCCAGGACATTTCTGACTGTCACTCTCACCCCCAGGACATTTCTGACTGCCCCACACCCCCAGGACATTTCTGACTGCCCCACACCCCCAGGACATTTCTGACTGCCCCCACACCCTCCCAGGGTCAGCAGAGGGGCTCCAGCTCCTCTCAGCACAGAGCTGTGGAGGCCCTGGGCTCTCAGCTCTCTGCAGGTGTGGGCAGGGATGTTGTGACAGGGACTGGAGCAGGGCAGGGTCTGTCACTCCTGTGGCCTTTCCCAATGCTCTGCCAATCTCCCATCACATTTACCCAGGTCCAGGGACAACTGAGCACGCTGAGGCCTCAAAATCTCTTCTAATTAAAACAACTAATTAACACATGTGCCACATGTCGTGCTCTTTGTCATTCCTGGCCAGTGTTACTGTGACTATTCCCATGGTTACATGAACTTCCCAGTCCCTCAGCACCAAACTCTTCCCCTTCAAGACACAATGTCAGAGGTAGAAATTAGTAATTCTAAGTTTCTTCACTAAGCGGAAGCAACTCACTGAGTGCAGAATTATTTCAAAATTACTTCTATTGTACATTATCAGGCTATTTGATTATTTCACAATTGAAAAATATTAACAGGTCAGCTTTTGCATCCACCTGGGTGCACTGTTGGACTCAGTGATCTCAGAGGCCTTTCCAACCTGAATGATTCTGTGATTCTCTGACCTCTACATTGCTGTTAACCTGTTTCACAGATTCCAAATCCAGGCCTGGAACAACAATGGTTTTGACCTGAAGTTAACTCAAACCAAGTGAGAAGGGACTGACTGCTAGATTTAGATGAGAAATGTGCTGCAGAGATGGATGTGAAGAACAGATTTAGCTTGGAGAGTGTCTGAAAGTAACTGAGTGCCTGGTTGTGAATTGCTGCCTTTATAGAAAAACAGATCAGAGGGATCAAACATTTCTGATTGAACTCCTGTTCTAAATCAGTGACAGATTAAAGCCCTGTGGCTGAAGCCCACTTATTCCCAGAGTCAGACAGGATCTGGATGGTGTAGGAGTAGAACTGGGATTCAGTATTCCTCTCCCTGGCAGTGTCCCAGGCCAGGCTGGACAGGGTTTGGAGCAGCCTGGGATAGTGGAAGGTGTCCCTGCCCGTGGCAGGGGATGGGATGGGCTTTAAGGTCCCTCCAACCCAACCCCTCCTGGGACTCTGTGATTTCCAGAGGGGATTTCCTGAGCTGGCCCAGGCAGGGCGTGCTCAGGACAAGTGGCTCTGGTTTGAGCCCTGTGCCCTGGCCCTGGTCAGACCGGGGTGCAGGGCAGGAGCTCCCAGAGGGCAGCTGAGAGCCCCAGCTCTGCTCCCCACTCCGACTGGAGTCACTCCCTGCCTGCTCCGAGCCAGAGGCGACAGCCCCCGGTGGTGCCTGTGGCTGGAAAAACATCCCTGAGCCACGCAGCGCTGGCACTTCCTGAGCCACGTCTGCCTCGCCCCGGGCGAGCCTCACAAAGACACATTATGAAGAAAAGGAGGAAGTAATGAGAAGATTTTTTTTCCTTGTTGTTGCTTTTTTTAATATCAGCAGCAGAAATCCCAATACACAGCGCACAGAGACTGAAGAATGTGTCCTGAGAATCCCTCCCAGAGCCAGCCTGGAAAAGCAGATGCTCTCCAGGCAGCAGAGATGTTCCTGAGCTGCACAGAGCTGTAGGCACAGCCAAGGCACAGCTGCACATCCTCTGCACATCTACAGAACCTCCCAAAACCCAGCCAGGAGTGGGCAGGAAGGTGCCCACTGCACTGGGTGGATTTTATCCCAGCCCAGGGCAAAACCAAACCATTGACAGGCCTGCTCTTGTTGAAAAACACACAAATGCAGAAGTAAAAAAACCCCAAACCTCATATCCATGGAGAAAAGGCCACGCACACACGAGAGAAAAGGGAAGACACACATGCACAGCCATGGCAGTTTTGCAGCTTTTAAGTCATCGTCAGGAAACAAATTAACTCTTGTTTTAGGAAACAGCCCAAGTACTTCCAAGGCTTTGGGAGAGAGGGTCTGGCACCCCAGCAAAGTGTGACACCCCCCCAGTGCAAAAACACTCCTTGCACTGCACCCCAGGCAAAATAATAATGGCTCTTTTGCTGGGGGAAAAGGAAGGATAATGGTTACTTAGAAAGTGCTCCAGACAAGCTGTCAGGTTGAATTCAGAGAACTGGAGTCTACTCTGGGACAGCGCTGGCTCGGGGTGATCCCTTGTGAGTTGGGTTTCCTGCCTGCTACAGCTTAAAGACAACGATTCTTTGTTTCCAGTTTTTCTGGTGAAAAAACACACGCCTGCCTCTGAAGAGGGTCAGGGAGAAAGCAGACAAAACACTAACTCTGGAATTTCAAAGGAAAACAATTAAAAAAAAAAGAAAATATAAAAAGCAAAATCCGAGCGCACTGGCTACTGTCTCCCCTGAACTCATAAATCCCTGCTTGGCCACACAGCCAAAATGAAAGGAGACCTAAAAAAGCCTCCCCTTTTTCTGCTGCCGAGCTAAAAATGGGATATTTCATCACCAGGCACACAAACATCATCGAGAAATGTTTTAGCGAGTACAAACAATTAGGAGGGCACAAAGCTGCAGCTGCTTCTCCTCTGCTGTGAAGCTGGAGAGTTTAAAACCTCTGCTGTGAAAAGGGGCTGCACTGACACACTCAGAAGAGAGTTTATTGAATGTGGTCAATATTTTTCATTACAACCTTTTAGATCTGAAAAATGGCCTTTCCAGGAGAAGGGTTTTATGCAGGAATTTGAGAGTGTTTTCCTGTGGGAACTGTGCTTAATGCAGCCACATTCCCTGCAGTCTCTGCCTCTCTCTCCCCAGTCCCCCAAAATCTGAACCTGTTGCCCCAAATTGTCACTCAATTTGACAAGTGGGAGAGAAGGGTTTAAGGAGTTCCTACCAGTTTAAGGGGAGCAGAGGTTGCAGCCCTGATGGTGCACAGACTCATATTTTGTGAGGGACCAGGGAATTGGAGTGAGAGAGATTTTAATTGGTGCTCCAACACCAGGAAACATTCTTGGGGCCTCACAATGAATATTGGTATAAAGCCCCAGGAAATCACGCTGGATTTCAGTGTTCACTGATCTATTTATCTTTTTAAATTTGCCAACAGCCCCACCAAACACATAAACACACACCTTGTACCCAAACATCCTCATTGTTCACACAACCCTTCTGTAATGTGAACATAAACATGGGATAGCCACAGAATAAACCCTTGCAATCCCCTCCCTCTCTCCCTGTTCATGCATTGACATAGAGACTTTCTCTTCTTGTGCTCTGCTTGAGTTTGGGCTGGATTTCTGAGACTTTGTGCTGGTTTGTCACTGTTCTCAGCCAAATCTGGAAGGCTCAAGAAGGATCCTATCCATCTCTGCAAGTCCCTGACAGGAGCCAGGTGGGGGTTGGGATTTCTTCCAGGAACAACCACGGGACAAGAGGGAACGCCCTCGGGCTGTGCCAGGGGAGGCTCAGGTTGGAGTTTCTTCCTGGAAAGGTTGTTAAACACTGGAAGGGGCTGCCCAGGGAGGTGTGGAGTCCCCATCCCTGGAGGTGTCCGAGGAACACCTGGAGGTGGCACTCAGTGCTGGGTGACAGGGGGGGATTGGTTACAGGTTGGACTCGATGGTTTGGGAGGGCTTTTCCAGTTGAAATGATTCTGGGATTCTGGGATTCTATTGCCTTAGGCTGAGCCTGGCATTTGCACAGGACAGACCTGTGCCAAATGCAGCTTTTGAACCAAGATCCTGAATAACTTGGAGACAAACAGCCCCAGGAACCCCTCTGGTTAATTCTCACCTGTGATGCTGAACCTCCCTTCACAGCCTCTGCTGCCTCCCTGCGCAAACACCACTTCCCTGGGATCAGCACGTGTTGGAAAGCATCACACACCCCAGCCCAGGCATTCCCACAGGTAGCACAGGCACAGGAAACTCCACACATCCATACACCAGGACTCTGCCTCGTTGGAGCCCCCAGCTCTGCCCTGGGTTCAGCTCCTGCACAGCATTTTGCTCGTGTATTTAAACACACAAATTACACAGACCCCGACACACTAAAAACTTTAAAACTGTGCTGGAGCGAGGCCAGAGAGCTGAGAGCCCTTTGGGACATGGCCCTTTGGCTTCCCAATGTTGTTGTATGTGAATATTCTTTCCATTTCCCTATGGAAACCTGCTCAAATGACACCATTCTGCAGGAGAGCAGTTTAATGTCTCTCTGGACTGGGGCAGATCTGTGGGCTCAGATTCCTGCCCCTGTCTACAGTACCCACAGTAGATCACTCATTGCTCCAAACAGTCCTAGAAAATGTCCCAGACCATCTCTGCAGAGGGAGGGGGACACAGCTCTTTCCATTCAGCCATGAGAGCAGCCTCATCTCATTTCCCAGAAAATTGCTCTCCCAGCCAAGAAATACTGGTGATTTTCATTAGAGCAATTAACTCCTCAGGGGCAGCTGAAGACAATTTGTCCCAGTGATGCTCAGTCCCATCCTTTGGAGTGTTTATGAGGCTGGGAAGGGGGGAAGCTGAGGCAGCAGGAGTCCTTTGAACAGGACAAGGGTTCTACCTGTCTGCTGTGAGCACACCCAGCTATGGGATATGCAGGATCTGCTGGAAAGATTCCCAAGGTTCCTGCTGCAGAGATCTGCACTTTAGCTCCCCTAAAGCAGAGCCACAGCTCCTTCTGTTTGCAGAGCTGGCACTGCAGGGTGTGAGAGGGCAGAAAACAGGAGGGAAAAAGGGAGTCAAGTCTGCAGCTGCAGCCAGAGCAGCTCTGCCTGCAGAGCCAGGGCACCAAACCCAGCCCTGGGACAGGGGCCAGGCTCCCTGTGCTCCTGGGGACATTGTCCTGGGGGAGGGAGCAGAGCCATGTGCTGCATCTGGAACATCTGTAGCTGTCTGTGCTGCAGCTGCACTTTTTTTTTTTTTTTTTTTTTTTTTTTTTTTTTTTTTTGGACATGTGGGTTCTTTTTTTTCCAGCCATGGATGGAACATGTTGTGTAAAGCACAGTGCAAATGTATGCAAAGGGCTCCTGTATCTCCCTGGAATCTGCACAAGCAGGTTATTTGCACTAGTTATGTAGAAAAATTACAGGAAGAATGAAGAAAATGGTATTTTTTCCTATCTTTGGCATGTTTGGTACTATTTCAGCACCTGCTTTTGAATCCTCAAGGGAACGTGGTTAGAAAAACTCATCTGGTTTTATTCACAGGTGTGGGAAGGAGAAATATTTTCAGGATTGGTAGATTCCAGATGCATTGACATGAAGAAAACTGTTTAATCTTTTGAGAAGTTAAAAAAATCACCATTTTTAACCCGAAATTCCTTTTCCAAAAGGATATAATCTTTTGGAGTGAGAATACAATTTTGAAGTGAGCCCATTAAAAAGGAAACAAGGAAAATCCTGTTTCCTAAAAAAACACAGACTGAGGAATTCCAAGCCCAGTTTTATGAATATCTGGAATTTCTGCTGTGCCATTGGATGAGCCATTCACTCTGCTCCCCCAGTTCCTTATCTGCCAGCCTGTCCTGTTCTCCTGTCTCTTTTCCTGACCTCTTACCTCAGCAGTAACCTCAGTCAGCTGCAGTGGGTTGGAGTGGGGCAGTTTATGCTACACCAACATCCAGTGTGGAAGGAATGATGGAATTTATGCCTTATAGGAAGAAATGGGGGGAGTAGTAGATGGGATTTCAACATTTCTACGTAGTTCTTAATTTTTATTTGCTTCCCTCCTGGGTGTGCTTGGTCCTTTATTGACACATGATGAAAGTTCCATGTGAAGCTGAGGGCTCCACGATGACAGCAGTGAACCCAGAGCTCTCTCAGCTGCACTAGAGACACTCTTGAGGCCACTAAAAGTGCAGGGGGAGGGACACTTTCCCCTCAGATTTCTTTCAGCCTGAGCGACTCAAGGCCCCCAGTCACAAGTGTTTAAAAATTCAGAAGAGTGCAGCTCTACACAGAGATTTTCTCTCGAAGAAAAAAGAAAAAGACAAACCCCAAAACCCCCAGACTTTTCTTGGCTTTGTTTTTAGCAACTGCCTGGCCTGAGACAAAATGAGCAGAGGTTTGGATGTAAAGGGAAATTGGAAAGGAGCACGTGTCCCTGCTTTATTCACACAGGACCAAGCCCAGCTCGGATGAACTGTAAATAGATGATTGCTAATGTCAAAGCAGCAGCCAGAGCAAAGCCTGAGTGGCTCTGGGCCTGTAATGCCCCTGTTTTACCAACTGATGCTGCCTCAGAGGAGAGAGCAGTGTGCCAGGGAGCTCAGGTGGGCATTTACCTGTTGTCCCTGAAAATCATCCTTCTGATTTGTTTTAGTATAGTGGAGTCAGTTCTCATGAATTGTAAGATAAACCAGGATCATGTTTGCATTCCTTTGTAAAAGATATCACCTGATGGACTTCTCAAGTGACCAGTGGAGATGGAGAGGTGGGAACTTCTCTGTCCAATCTCTGCTCACTGTCCAGAAACTGAGAGATACGAGGTCAACAATAAACGGGACTTCTTCCTTTCTTCTTCTCTGCCTGAACCCTGCTGTGTGTGTTACTGTGTGTTTCTATCTGCGTCACAGCAACATTTACCTGCTGCACACAAGGAGCTGCTGGCAGAAGCAGCCCTGGTCTCGTGCCCAGGTCCGAGACAGATGTTGGGGTTGAAATGCAGGGAGACAGGAGGGCTCTGAGGGCAGCACAGGAAGGAGGCAGCCAGGCCCTCCAGGCAGGAGCTGGTTAAATGTGGGGTCTGTTTGCTGCAGCCCCTCGGTTCAATGGAGGTTTCGGCTCTCCAGCTGCTTCAATTAAGACCTTTTGCCTTTCCCTGCTGTTCTTTTTAATCCAAACTTGTGGCTCATCCATGAAGCCACGTTCTCCTGAAGGGCAGAGAGGTGTCTGTAGCTCACAGTTCATTTGTGACATTGAGGGATCAGGGACAGGGACAGGCTGGCTCTGGGTGGGGAGGGCAGGGGATTTCACCCCTTCCCAGAAGCTTCTCAAAGGAGGAGCTGAGCAGAGAACAGGGAACAAACCCAACGTTCCTGAAGTAGCACAAGGGGAAAGGAAAACCCCACTTAAGGCTCCTGTCCCTACACACTGAGTTACAGACTCTACAAAGGAGTTACAGAGCACAGAACAGATTTTTACTCTTTACCACCCTACTTGGCCTTTATCAATTCAACTTCTCTGTGTAGGTAAGGGATGTGCTTCATCCTGTCCCTGTCCATGGACTGGGACCAGATGATCCTTAAGGTCCCTTCCAACTCAAACCATTCTGGGATTCTGGGATTCTGGGATTCTGGGATTCTGGGATTCATACCCATCACACCAACCCTCACAACTTTATCCTGACTGAGAGTCCAGTTTGTCAATAAAAATAACAAGGAGCAAGGCTGGAGATGCAGAGGAAAACCTGAAGCACCTGACTGAAAGACACACAAACAACTCCAAAGCCTGAAGGAGCCTCAAGAGTGTTATCAACTTTTTAACGTCAAGGTTTCTAAGCTATAGCTACATGGTCAGATTTTCTACTAGATAAAAAATAATTGGTTATTTGAAACAAAAAAGAAAATCAAACTATTCCAAAACCAGAGTGTCAAAAATACACATTTGGTCTTCCTTGCTGGTTGAAATGAGCTACAGATCCATAGATGGGTTTGGAATACCTGAGTGGCCTTTACAGTATTGAAATTTATTGTGAGAAGATTTTATCCTTTCAGCTGTGAACTCAGACAGAAACAGTGTCTCAGGCCTTTGTGTCAGTGTGAGATTCACATCAGGAACAGAAAATGTGCCACCAGTTCACCAGCTCAGCCAAACACAAGCGTGACAGTGACACATTTGATGGCACGGTGCTGGCTGGACAAGCAGAGGTGGCAATTCCAGCCTGGGTGGGGCTGCACAGTGACAATAATTCCTTTTTAACTGTGCTGTGACTGCAGAGCGGAGCACAACATTTTCATGGCAAGGATATTATTAACAAGGCCTAGTTTTAACCCAATCAAACCCAGGACATTTGTATGCAAGACACTGACCTTCTTTGGTGGCAAGACGTGAGGAATCTGTGTGGGATGGAGGGTTGTAGACCAGCAGTGAGCTACCTGCAAGGCAAAGAAAAGGAGTCAGAGCAGTCTGGGCACACTGCCAGGGGGAACCACAAGGGCAGGTAAGAAATATTGTTAATGGCATGAAAAAACACTAATTTTAATTAGGCAGATATTTCCTGGTAAATTCATCTAAAAGCTTGGTAGCTGCAGGTCACATGTGCTGTTGTTTCCTCATTTCCTCACTTGCAAAAAATAACGATATTTGTCTCCTTCACTGAGTGCCTTGATGTCCCCCACTGAAAACAGATCTTAAAGAGTGAGGTTGTAAAGGTACAGAATCTACCCCAGCACAGCTTCCAGAAATGCCTGTGGGGCAGATTGTGACAGGATAAGGAAGAACCTTTTCTCTCTCTGGCTGTGATAGAGAAATTTCCTGTTTGAGGAACAGGCAAGAGAAAAGACATGAATTGCACTGTCAGGGCCTGGCCATTTTTAGAGTGTCACATGCTTGGGTTGGGGCCAGCAGCTGCACAGCTCTCACTGGGATTCCAGCATCTCCCATGCTCTGGGGAGGTTGGGAGCAGCTCTCTGGCTTCAGAGCCCTCCCATCCAGCCCCATGTGACACACAAGTGCAGCACAAAAAGAACCTTTTGGAAGGGCCTCTGTTCTGTGCAGTCTGTGGGGGAAATGTTCCTCTCTCAGCATTTCCCTCTGGTTCTGCAAACTCTCCTGGAAATAGCGGAGGAGATCCTGGGAGCTCAGGGAAGCCAGCGTGAAACACACATTTCATGGCCGTCTGGTTAAGTGTGCTCACATCATCCCCTGGGGCTCACCTTCCCTGCAGCTCCTTGGAGCAGCTTCTGCTGGGTCAGTGACCCCCCTGACAAGTCCTGTTTGTCCTGTTGGTGTGGCTGGAGCAGCACCAATCCTGCCCTGAGGGTGCTTTCCCAGCTCTCCAGATCCCCTGGATAAATGGGATGGTGCCCCTGGGCAGGGCAGGAGCAGCTCCCAGCAGGACCCAGAGCAGCAGCTGAGCAGGAGCTGGTGGCTGAGCCCCATCCCGCTGTGCACAGGCTCCCAGATGACCTCGGCTGCCCCTCAGTGCTCCCAGTGTCTCCCTTTCCTGTGGCAGCTGAGGCTTAGGCAGCTCCTGCCACACCTGGGAGCCATTGCAGGTGCTGGATCCTGCTGGCCCCGTGCTGCAGTGGATTTCTGCCCTGCCCCAAACATAGACAAAGCCAGAGATGCACAAGCCAGCAGGACACAGAGACAGGAGCTGGGAAACAGAGCTGCTCCCAGCGAGGGACAAGGGATGGTACCAGATGCTGCAAGGCAGGGGATGTTTCCAAAGGCCAGGATGGATGGTGAAGGAGGAGACAGAGTTCAGAGGGATCCCAAGGGCACCCTGACTCTAAAAGCTGCCAAGAGCCAAAGGGATTGGCTGAAATATTTAGAGATTGGCTGCTGGAGGAATTGAAGCAACCCTGTCCACAGAACTCATGTTTTCATCAGATGGTTTCTGGCTTTGGCATTTCTTTCTTGAATATCTGTGGGGAAACTCCTGTCAGCCACTCTCTCCTTTTCAGGTTACTTAAAGCAATCTGAGTGCAACGCCCAGCCCAGCTTGCCCCTGCCAGACAGGGAAGTGCTGGGGCATTCAGAAACGTGGTTTTCTATGACTAAATGGGCTGCAAATGAGTGGCTGGGGCGGTGGGGGTGGGGTGATGAATAGCACTGAGCTAGCAGGATCAACCTATAGCTACTTTAGGCTAAAAAATGCAGCCCAAGCCACTGGAAAGGACCGGCGCCTCCCTCGGTTTAATTGCTCAAAATTCTCACCTTTGCCCGGCAGTCTGAGGTTTCTGGTGGGAACACCACAGAGAGGGAAATGTGTTTCCTATTAAGGGTTTCAATGGAGGAGGGAAAGGGGGAAAGGCAGAGACCCAGATCTGGACAGAGGGAAGCAGACAGACAGACAGACAGACACAAGCCAGGCTGCTCCTCCCTCTCTCCTTCGGGGACAGAGCTTTGGCTGTAATGAATTTTCGTTTTTGTTCCTATTCCCCCTCCCTGGATCAGCTCTCTCGGGTACGGTTAATGCAGTGAGGGCTGTTCTCCCATAATTAATGTTTAAACACATTATCTTATGGCACCCCACACCCATCCCTTCCTTTTATTTCCCTTGCATTCATTACAAAAAGATGGAGAAGAACTGGAAACCAGAAGAGTTTTTTTCCCCATAAACCCTTCCCTCACACAAGGCAGCTCATCCTTCAGAGGGGCAGGAACATCTTGGTTCCATAGTCTCGGGTCTATTTAATTTGGAAGTCTTTTTCACTCACTTTCCCCAGGCCCTGTGGCCCTCTCTGCACAGCTCCTGCTGGAATCCAGCTCCTGCTGCACTTGGCAGGATGGTTTAGTTGGGCATTAACACATGGCTCAAAACCACTGAGCAGTTTTCTGCTTCTCACCACAGCCTCATTCTTTCCCCTTCAGGCTCTTCTCCTTTGTGCACACCCCACACACCAGGGAGGGAAAGGATGGAGGTGGCAGCTCAGCTTCTTTTGATCTTCATCCTGAACACAGCATGGATGAATCCAGAACTCCCTTCCCCCTGCTCAGCAGCTGCCTGGAGAGGATTCACCAGGCAGAATGTGCTCGAAAGGATCAGTCTGGAGCCCCAAGGTGTGTGGGGATGGACAAAAAGAAGGCGAATTAAGGCATGGCTTCCCGATTTTGGGGAGGGAACTAAAAGAAACACGAAAAGAAAGAGGATTGTTTGAGGGGTGGACAGTGAAAAAACCACTGTGGTGTTTTGGGAGGCTCCAGAGGATAGAGAGTGCTGCAGGACTGGGCTGTGCACTCTGAAATCTCCTGAGGATCAGAGACAGCAGAATTCCTGTCGGCTTCAATGGCTTGTGGCAACAGGAAACAACTGCACCCTTCTGATCCAGGCCTAAGCTGAAGACTGAAGGTGCTGTAGGATGAATTTGGGTTATTTTGACTGCATTACACAGCTCACCTTGAGCTTTCCATTGCTAAAACTGAAACTCCGCCTTTGTTGAGGTCGTGCAGATGTTGCTGGTTTATTTTTTCAGTCTGGACTCAGATGTGCCAAAATACTATATTTCATAGGGAGTTTTAAGAAAGTTTTCACCCTGTTCAGGAGTGTAAAATACTGAAAACCTTCTGGGAAAGCTCATTTTCAGAGGGTCTCCTTGTCGGGTGAGCAAACAGCTCAGAAAGTTCAGATCAGCTCTGTTTCTTGGAAAACCAACCCCAAAGTTGAGGATTCATGAATCATCACATATGCAACTTAACATCCTGAGAGTACAAACAGCTTTAGAGAGCCTGGGCAGAGGCAATCCAGCCTGTAGGTCAGCAATTCCCCCAAATCCTCCTATGCTTGTGGCCATCATCTATTCCCAACCCTAAGCAGGAGCAGAGCTGGAAGTCTGTGGGACAAATACCCTTCCAAAAGGGGAAAACTGGTGAAAATAAAACCCTATGTCCCCATGGCACTGAGCTCTGGGCTTGACACTGAACATCCACTGGAAGCTGGTCTGGAAAAGCCATCAGCTCCTCTGGAAGGCATTACTCCAGGAGGGAGACACCCAGCACTCCCCAGAGCAGCCTGTCCTCGGGCTGGGAACAGCTGCAGGGAAGGAGGAATGCTCTGCCCAGCTCCAGCAGACAGGAGCTGCTCTAATGAGCACGGCACTCACAGCACGTCTGGGGCTCAGCACACACACATCCATCTTCCCAGAGCTGCGGATGGACTGGGATTGAGTTCCCCGGGAAAGAGGAGTGAGAAATCTGCCTGAATCCAGCAAAGTTCCTCGGGATTTGCACTGGCTTAATAGCACAGAAATCACTGCAGGCACTGCCCTGGCAGGACAGGATATCTTGATGATCATTATTGCAGCAGTAGTTAAATATTGCAGCTGCCCCAGGGCTCCATTGCTGGGGAGGTGTGAGGCACAGTCCATGCTCAGATCCACCACCCCAATGCAGGGGCCCTGTGAGAAGGCTGGGGGGCTGGTGCTGCCTTACAGAGAGCAAACCCTCCTCATTTCAGGTATTTAAAGGCAAGGTGTGACCCAGGGACTGCTGTCCTCAATGTCAGCATGCCCTGGTGCTTCCCTGCTGGACATGGAGACTGGTGCGACCACACTTCAGTGTCCAGGGGGATAACAGGAAGCTGCTCCTGAGCAAATGGGCAGAAGCAGATGGTAAAGGTGGCCACTGAACCCAGGATTTTGGGCTCATGCCACAAGATCAACAGTGCAATTCCCCTGAGATTGTCTTTGAACAGCCCAAACAATGGGGCAAAAACACTGGGGATGACCCTGGAGATCCCACCTTGAGAATTCCACTCCTCTGCCAGGCTTTCCAAATTCAGCCTGCTCCTGTGCTTTGCACCCATGCAACTCAATCACTCTGCCAATTCTCAAGCCTTATCAATAAGACAATTCAAGTGTTTATCTTGTGGGAATTTAGAAGTGTTTCCGCTTACAAAGTGCCTGATTTCCCCAGCCCTAGTCAGCAGCTTTGGCCAAAGCACTGCTGGCTGCACAAAACTGCCTTCCCATTTCCCAGGAAAATGTGTAATTTCACAGGCAAACCTTTGAGAGCTTCCTGTGGACCAGCAGGTCTTTGCTGATGAAACAGATTTAAATTTTGCCTGTGATTTTGGAAATTATTTTATTGTCCAGTCACAAGGGATAGAAACAGTTCAATTCCAACAGTTTGGTTTTTTGTTGTGAATCATTTCCTTGACTCAACTTCTCAAGAAAAATAAAGATGGGGCTTCCAGAGACACCCATCTGTGATCTAACTCCTGTGCCACCGGATTCTGTGAAACTCCCACTGATTTTAGGCAGGGAGAGATCAGCTTTGAAGAAACACCCTAAATTTTGTATCTCTGCTTCACTGGCCAGAGGAGACAGCTTCAGCTGCCTTTTCATCACAATTTGATTTTCTAGTGGAGAAAATACACTTTTCCCTTTCTCTCCCTGCACTTTCACCTTGATTTATGGCACCTTCTCCTGATTTTTGAGTGCTTAAATAATGATGCTCCTATAAAAGTTGTTTCACTTGGAAAAACAGCAGAGCATGTGGGGCTCAGCTCCAGTTTCTCTGGCTCATCACAGCACCATTACCCTTAGCATACTTTTGTGGGGAAAGGAAATGCTTTTAGCTCCATTTATAGGTGAAGAGGAGACATTTGGAGGCTGAGGATGTGATCATGATTGCACAGAAGTCTTGGAAAAGCTGAAATCTAAGACTCCCAGCATCAGGTGCACGCACTATTCCTAAGGTGATCATTTCTGCTTGGGTGCTGGGATAATGCTTTTCCAGACTGCTGACAGCTCCTGGGTTTGGGGCTTAATAGAGCAAAAAGGGGAATTGGATCCATCCCATCCTCAAGCATGGGGCAGAAAGGAGCAATAAAGAACTTCCACAACCATTTTTTTGAGAGTTCTGGGTCATTTGCACAACATCTGCTCCAGCACGTTTACGTATGGGGAATCACTCTTGGGTTTTCAACACTCTCCAACAAAACCTGGGCCTGCAGGAACACAGGAAATCTCCAGCCCTGGCCAGTTGTGGACCCTTTTTATGGAGAGGGCACAGCCCTCTAACTGCAAAGCTATGGAATCATTTGCCTGAAACAAATTAGTTAATGTCAGGTTTAATCTCCATGGCAAATATGTGTATTTTTATCACATAGCCACAGATGTTGTTATCTGTAAGCCTTATCTAATCTCCTTCAGAGCCCTGCTCCGAGTTCTTCACCTCCCTGATAGCACCAGTAGCTCCGTCTGTTTCATCTGAACTTTACAACTCAGTTTTATTCCTTGTTTCCCTGCTTGCCTTTCTCTGTTCACGTCCCTCCCCCTTGCTGCAGGAGGAGCCTGGGGAGCTCCTGGGGCAGTTGGTCCCAGCAGAGTGTCAGGAAGGGGCTGGGAGGGCCAGGGCAATACTCACTTTCCCTGAGGTAACTGAGGTGAGACAGCAGAATTTCGGTGTTGTAGGGGAGGTGGTGCGCAGGAAGTCGTCCTTGTTCATTTTGCAGAGCTCTTTGCCATCCATGTTCTGGAAGATGGTGGTGTCGATCTCCATCAAGCCGTACTCCTTGATGGCCCACTCCAGCCACTGGCGCACGTGCTCCTGGGTCCAGAGGGTGGGATCTGCAAGGAGAGAGCAGAGGGTGGGCACACACCCCCCTCCAGACTCCCTGCAGCCCTGGCAGAGCACGAGCCATTGCTTCCACAAACAGATCTCTGGAATTCACTGCTCCTGCCTCGGCAGGATGGACGAGCCCTGTGCTGGAGCAGGCTCAGGGTGGATTCCCTGGCAGGGACAGTTCTGGCTGTCCCCACCTGCCCAGACCTCCCTCCTCTGCTTGGGAACAACACTGGTGACACCTGACTCTTCTCTGTCTGGAAAAACGCTTCCCGAGGGAAGCTGATCCCTTTGAGAGGGAGTTCTGTGCCAGCTGTGGCTCTGCAAGGCTCTGCAGTGACATCAGGGCTGTGCCAGTCCTGCCATGGGCACTGAGAGCCCCACAGCTGGCTCGAGAAACCCTGAGCATGGCGTGTTCATGGCCAGCAAAGGGGCTCCAAAAATGGAGGGAAATAATACCAAACCAAACTGAACCAAACCAAACCAAACTAAACCAAACCAAACCAAAATAAACCAAACCAAACCAAACTAAACCAAACCAAACCCAACGAAACTAAACTGAACGAAACTAAACTGAACGAAACTAAACTAAACTAAACTAAAGTAAAATAAAATAAAATAAAATAAAATATAAAATAAAATAAAATATAAAATAAAATAAAAATAAAATAAAATAAAATATAAAAAAAATAAAATAAAATAAAATAAAATAAAATAAAATAAAATAAAATAAAATAAAATAAAATAAAATAAAATAAAATAAAATAAAATAAAATAAAATAAAATAAAATAAAATAAATAAAATAACTAGTGTTGCTAAAACAGAGCAGTTTGCCCTTAGTGTGAGTCAGAGTTATTCACCCCGGGGCAGGAACACAGTTCTGCCTCCCCTCTCCCCGTCAACCCAGCCAGCTGTGTGAGGGCAGGGTGGATGCTGTGCTGTCTGGGCAGCCCTGGCTGTCAGCAGAGCTCCAGCTGTGGGATCTTTACTGCTGCCGGTGACGCAAGAGACGCTCCGAGCCCGGCTGGAGCTCAGGCCCCGTGGAGATGAGTGGCTGCATCAGTGGTTAAAAAAAGAAATCAGCCTTTGAATTCTGGAAAGGGCATTAGATCAGAGAGCCCCAGCAAGAGCTGGTGCCACGATACCACTGGACAGAGTCATTTTCAGAGCGTATCAGCATTTTCAGATGTTTCCTGTGCTGCTGCTCCCTCCGGATCCCATTTCCAAGTCTGAGCTGCACATTCATGTTCTGCTGCAGCTGGAGAGGATTGCAAAGAAGTTTAAACTTTGGAGAGGTCTGATGTGTCATTAACAGCTGGTCCAGCTCTGAGACAAACCTCAGACACCTCAGATCCCGGGAAGCTGGGAACATGGATCAGGAACATGCACAGGGCTGTGGGGGTGCTCTGGGAAGAACAAGAAATACCTCTGCCTGGATTTTTGGGGCTACAAGCAACGCCTCAGCCCAGGGCTGGACACTGTGTGCCCAGGCTGTGGGTATCCCTGGGCACAAAAGGTCAGGAAGTGCCCACACCTGGCATTCCTGGGCTCCTGAGCCCTGGAATAACGGCACCAAACAGGGAACTGAGATCAAGAGAACTGAAATTATAACTGAGACCCTTCCCAAAGAATGTTCACAAAACCTGGGCTGCTGAAAGCTGAATTCAGGTAATGGAATTTACAACCCCACACCTTTGCAAGTCTGCTCTGGGAACAGCAGATGGATTTCCTTCAGGTTTTGGCAATAGTTAATTAAAATTCTGCTTTCTAAGCACTGGCAACAGGCTGCAAATTTTACAATGCAACTATTCAAAGGAAGACTATTTTTTTTTTTTTTAATTGAAAGACTTATTTGTCTTGAGTTTTGAAAACAACCCAACATCTAGAGGGCAGAGTGAATTTGTGGCTTCCCTTTAAACACTGTAAAAGACATTGAATGGTGTCTGAAAATCTGCCTTCTTGAACCATGGCTTAGAGCTCGTTATTACTACTATTGTAAACCTAATGTGACATTATTCTTGCTTATCTTCACCCTAATGCGCTATAAATCTCCATTCTGGATTAAATTAAAATATCCAAATGCCTTTATTGGATGACTCTGGCCTCTTCTCCTGCAGCCAGAGATCTGGGATGATATTCATTATTGTCTTCCAAAGTCTGGTAAGTCTCTGCTCTCTCACAAGTATCTCAAGGGTTTAATTTGTAGATGGTCATAAGGGGGGGGAAAAGTCCTTTTCTTCACTTTCCTTCAAAGAGAAGATTTCAAACCTTCTCTTCTACTGGGGGCACTGAAAGTAATTTCCCCTATTTCAACGATGCTAAACTTTAGCTTAGCCTTGTTTTTTTTAAACATACAGGATAAATACTCCCCCTGGAACATTTTATTAACACTGGTTAATAACTGGCTGGTGCCAGCTCCACCTTTCCAGGCAGGTGGCACTGGACATGACTGTGCTGCTGGCCCCAGGCAGCTCAGCCAGTCTCTCCAACATCGGCTCCAATGGGGCTCAGAGATTTGCTATCAATCTTCTACTGGCTTCTCCTCCCTGCATTCACTTCAAGCTTTTCCTTTTCATCCTAAATGGCAAACAAATGCTTGGGAATTGTCATCTGCTCGTGGTGAAGCCATGCTCAGGGAAGGGAGCTGAATTCCACGAGCGCATTTCCTTCTGCCAGCACTGTGTCTGCTGGGCCAGCTCCAGCCCTGGTGAAACCCTCGGAGCCAGGGCGAGTTCTGGGATGTGCACTGGGCCAGCACTTGGCTCCTTTGCTGGAAAGTTCCTGGCCCTGAGGGTTTGTATGGAAGTTGTTTATAAACCTCAGAGGGAAACAGCTCCTCACTCTGGGTTCAGGCGTCCCCTGTCCCCCAGTGTAGCTATCACCCTGTGTCCAAAAGCTCCAGAGCATCCAGGCAGCACATGTGGATACAGACACAAACAGCTGCACAGGAATGTTTCTCTGGGACAAGTTTTGGAAGGATAACGTGGTTCCTGCAAAATACAATTTTTTTCTGGGTTTCTACTGCTAACAAAAAAAAAAGGAAACAAAATAGCTCATTTTGAATCAATCAGTGTGACTTGAAAGTGCAGCTGGATCCTGAGAGAACCAGGGGAGTTATAGCTTGAGCTCACTTCATTCCTCTTTGATCATCCCCTGCATGTCCCAGGAAGCAGATTGTCCTCTAACACGTGACAGGAGATAGATTTGGTTCAGCACACCAAAACAACACTTCATTCCAGGAAAAAAAAATTAAAAAGAAAAGAAAAGAAAAAAAAAAAAAAAAAAAGCAGCAATTATTTGCTGCCTATCCTGATTCAGATCATGCACTGGAGCATGGGAATTCCCACCAGCCAGAAACTCTGATATTTTCCTTATTTTTTGCACAGTTTTCAAGAGAGAAATTCCTCTAGGGGTGGATAAATAAACTAAACACAAAACTCCTGCAGGCAGAGCAAGGAAGGCTGCCCCAGCAGGGGCAGTACCTGCGGGGACGATGACTCTCCTCTCGTTGGTGGTCATGTTGGGGGGAGGCCCGTTCTTCTCGTCCATGTAGGTGCTGTAGCTCATGGGGTTGGACTCAGAGCCTGCTCCCACCAGCTTCCCACACTTGCTCACGCTGCAGTCCACGGGGGACTCCCTGGAAGACAAAGGGAAAGCCAGGTGACCATCAGTGCCCCTTCCATCCCTGCTGACAGCCATGGGCACGAGCCCAGGGTGGGACATCCAGGGAGCTCATGCTGTGGGACAGGCCATTCCTGACCTGGGGCTGGAGGGCATGAGCCACAGTCTGATAATGCAACCAGCTGGAGTCTCCAAGGGAATGGCTTCCAGACAAGGCAATGTGTGTGTGCAGTGGCTCTGAAATACCAACATTCCCAAACCAGGTAAGGAGCCAGTGCCTGTTACACCACTCCCCCATCCCTGGCTGCTCAGTGCATTCCAGCAATCCGGCAGGCAGGCTGGGCGCTCCTGGGAGCCCCTGTCGGGCAGTTCCACCCTTCGTGGTGCTAACACACCCCTGGTGTAGCAGTGGAACCTGGCAGTGACACACAGGTGCTCTGCTCACCTGCCCTGAGGAGTTTCTGCAGAGCTCATGGGGACACGGGAACAGCCCTTTCATGATATTGACAAAGAACCCAAAACACCCACCCAAAGTGACAGGGCTGTGCCCAGAGGGCACCCAATGGCAGCAGAGTCTGATTTATACAGGGCTGAGCGGGATGGAGCTCGTCTGTTCTTGGAGCCTGCCAGAGCTCCAGGAGCATTTGGCCATGGTGGGATTGCTGGGGTGTCCTGTGCAGGGACAGGAGCTGGACTCGGGATCCTTGTGGGTCCCTTCCAACACAGCCTGTTCTATTGTTCAATAATTCTATTGTTCTATTGTTCAATTATTCTATCATTCTGTTATTCTATTATTCTCTGATTAATAGTGCCACAGTTCACTACCTGGTGAGGAAATCTGGGAATCTCGGATGCCCCAGGTATGAGTCAGGAACTTCAGACCCAGTACTGGGTGTGAAAACAGCTCTGGCCCCAATTTAACTCCTGGGGTGCTGGAGTGACGAAGAGGGGATGTCCAGAAGCTCAGGTGGCACTGAGTGCCAGGTGTGCCTGGCCTACTGCAGACCCTTGAGAAGACTCTGGGAGAATTGTGAGTCTCCAAAACCCAGAGAGGAAGTAGGGATTGTGCTTTTCTCCAGCTGCAGGAGCAGCTCCTGCCTTTAGTCCCTTCAGACAGCAGCCCTGAGCCTGCCAGGCACACAGGGCACATCCCATCTCGAGAGGGAAGGGCACACCATAGCCCTCACCTTTCCAAGGGGGAATTAGTGCATGACCTCTGCACAGAGCAAGCCCAGGCTTTCATCCCAGAGCCATTCCCAGGGCAGTTTAGGCCATGCTTAAATCCCAGAGCCATCCTCCTCCTCTGCCAGATCCAAGAGCTCTGGGAAGGACCCATTCCCCACAGGGTAGGAACGGTGACAGTGCACAAATCCCACCCTCCGAGCTCAGCTGGCAAGAATTCCAAGGGGGACACTAAACAAATTTGTCTCTTAACCTGAACTGGGGGGAGGGAAAAGTGCCTGAAATTCAGTTATCATGGCGGGGAGATAAATGCTCCACCGAGATATTCCAAGGCAGACAGTAATTTTTTCCTCATGTCTGACGAAGGGAATGTTGCTCGAAAATGGAAATAAGATGTATAACTTACACATGTTTGAATTTAAGGGTTTACTATTTCGCCTACTGTTTTTCCAGGCAGGGAACCAAAATCCGCCTTCAGAGAGGCAACTGCTGAAGGCTGAATGTCTCTGTGGCAGCCGGGGAGAGGCTGAGGAGCTGCAAGGACACAGGGATTGCACAGGGAAGGGAGCAGTGCTGGGGCCCGGGGCAGTGCTCCTGGCAGGTGTGAAAGGCAGGAAAGAGCCCGGGGCAGCACCGAGGAGCTGAGACCTGCTGGGCACAGCCTGGGGCTGGGCTGAGAAGGGACAGGCTGTGTGAGATCGGGGGGACTGAGATCGGGGGGGCTGAGATCGGGGGGACTGAGATCGGGGGGGCTGAGATCGGGGGACTGAGATCGGGGGGGCTGAGATCGGGGGGCTGAGATCGGGGGGGCTGAGATCGGGGGGGGACTGAGATCCAGACAGGGGGACTGAGATCGGGGGGGCTGAGATCGGGGGGACTGAGATCAGGGGGACTGAGATCGGGGGGGGCTGAGATCAGGGGGCTGAGATCAGGGGGACTGAGATCAGGGGGGGCTGAGATCAGGGGGACTGAGATCAGGGGGGGCTGAGATCAGGGGGGACTGAGATCAGGGGGCTGAGATCAGGGGGGGCTGAGATCAGGGGGGACTGAGATCAGGGGGACTGAGATCAGGGGGACTGAGATCAGGGGGGGCTGAGATCAGGGGGGACTGAGATCAGGGGGTGGGGGCTGATCAGGGCTGAGATCAGGGGGGACAGGCTGAGATCAGGGGGGCTGAGATCAGGGGGGGCTGAGATCAGGGGGCTGAGATCAGGGGGCTGAGATCAGGGTGACACTGTGCTCCAGGTGTGACACTGTGCTCCAGGGTGTCATGCCCTGCTCCAGGGTGTCAGACTGTGCTCAAGGGTGTCGCATGGTGCTCCAGGGTGTCACACGGTGATCCAGGGTGTGACACTGTGCTCCAGGTGTGACAGAGTGATCCGGGTGTGACACTGTGCTCCATAGTCTCACACGGTTCTCCAGGGGCTCTGAGTGTTGTGCTCATTGGTCACTCTCCCAGCCTCCTCTCCTGCCCTGCCTGCGGACCAGGGCTCTCTCTCCCATCTTGCTCTGGAATTAAATTTCCCTGGAAAATGTCCCCACAGATGGGACAGGCACTATTTATGATCAAATAATTCTGTATATTCCACTCATACAGCTCCATGGGGAACTGTTCCAGCACAGACCCCACCTGCAGTGCTGGGTCCAGCTCTGGGGCCCCCAACACAAGGACTTGGAGCTGCTGGAGCAAATCCAGAGGAGAACATGGAGGTGTTCTCAGGGTTGGAGCCCCTCTGTTCTGGAGCCTGGCTGGCAGAGCTGGGGGGGGCTCACCTGGAGAGGAGAAGGCTCCAGGGAGAGCTCAGAGCCCCTGGCAGGGCCTGAAGGGGCTCCAGGAGAGCTGGAGAGGGACTGGGGACAAGGGATGGAGGGGCAGCACACAGGGAATGGCTCCCACTGCCAGAGGGCAGGGCTGGATGGGATAATTGGGAAGGAATTGTTCCCTGTGAGGGTGGGCAGCCCTGGCACAGGGTGCCCAGAGCAGCTGTGGCTGCCCCTGGATCCCTGGCAGTGCCCAAGGCCAGGCTGGACAGGGCTTGGACCAACCTGGGACAGAGGAAGGTGTTCCTGCCCCGGGGTTTGGATTCCCTGGGGAATGTCTAAGGTCCCTTCCAGCCCAAACCTCTCAGGGATTCTGTGATTCTGTTATATCCAGACTCTTGGATAACAACACCTTCTAAAGAGCCTCTCCATGTTTCTGCTGGCATGGAATGAGCATAGGGACAGAGCAGAGCCCTTGGCTGGCTGTGCTTTCTGCTTGCATTGTGCACACCCACATGACCCTCACAGTGAAGTAACCAAAATAACCCCGGGGCTGTGAGATCACCTCAGTGTTTTTGTGATGATTTTTACACATCACAAACCCTGCTCTGGCAGTTCAGACTCTGCCCATCCCTTGCTCTGTGTTTCAGCAGCCAAACCTGCACAGCCAAGTAGCAGAAACCTCTGGCAGAAAGGTCTGAAGGGATCTTTAGGGTCTGAGGTGCCCCTACCAGGCACTGTGGGCAGAGGAACCACACTGTTAATCCTGTGCTTCAGGTACCTGGCAGGGTCATGTCCATGTGGCTGCAGAGCTGCCTCCCTTCCCTCTGGGGAAGTTTTTGGGATGGCTGCATCCAGAGCTAACTCCATTAGACACACAGAACTGGGAATAGCATCACCCAAACAGAACCGGGCAGGAGGCTCAGCTGTCCCTGAGAATACACCAGGGACTCTTCAGTGACAGCAAATGAGAAGATCCTTTGTGCCCTCTGGAACCCAGAGTTTCCTGCCAAACACAGCTTTTTCTTGGGAACTGAGACAGTTCTGCCAGTCTGAGTCACCCCTGCAGCCCCTGCCCTGCCCCAGCCCCAGGTGAGGGATTTATCCCAGCAGGAGGAGGGTGTAGCTGTGGCCACACAGGGAAGGATTCAGCCTTAGTTTTTCCTTCAGGGAACAACAACAGTGTCAGAGGAGAGCAGGGAGCTGTAAGCTGTGGATGGTGTATTCATGGACTTTTGCTCCTTCCTCAGCTTCCCTCATCCACAGGGATTCATAGAAATACTCCCTCATCATTTGAAAGGGTTTGTGCAAGGGCATTTCAGATGCCAGATCAATCCCTGACTTTTCCAGACTCCAGATGTTCCAGTGGCTTTCCATGCTGGGTTTGCTCAGGGTCTGGCAGGAAGCGTTGTGGACACACACAGGTAAATGGATCCAGGCTGATTTCTCAAGCTCTCTGGAGCACAGTCCCTGTGGCAGGGGCAGAGTCCAAGGAACGTGCAGCAGAACTCATTCCCACTGTCCAGAGGCTCCTTGTTCCAGCAGCTCTCTCTGGGGATGCCAAGAGTTTGGTGTTTGGGAAAGTTTTTCCTAGACTGGTAAAAATGGACAAGCAGCTCGCCTGACACTGACCAGTAAATCCTCTGTTCATCTCCAGCCTGGGCTCCAGAGGTGTGGAAATAAAACAATCACTGTACCAGGGCTCTGTCTAGGAATTACCTTTGGCTTCTGCTTGAAAGAGCAAAATAACGGATTTCAGGAATTTCTGAACCTGACTCAGGGGAGTTTTTCCTCCTATCTATCCCTCTTTTCCTGTCCTTTCATTTTTTAAAACGAAACCCCTCTTTTAAAATTTGCTACTTTTGGTGTAGAGCCCCCTTTTAATGTGTTGTTTTTGCTGAGTGAAGGAAGGAAGAACAGACACTGGGATTTGCTTGTGGTCCCCTCTTACAGAGGGAACCATCAGCTCCTCCAAACTGGCATCTGCCTGCGCTTCAACCCTGCTTCAGGAAAGAGGCTGCAGAACTGCCCAGAGGATGGCAAAGTTCCGGTTGTTCGTCCCAGCCAGGTGAAGGGAAGCAGGAGGGAGGTGCTGGGGCAGAAGGACTCGTCCCATCCCACTAGAGGGCTCACACGCTGCTCCGCGGGGAGCTCATCCCTGCCACGACACACGAGGCTCCTTCGGCTTCGTCTGACACGAGCACCTGGGGGCATCCCCGAACCTTGGCGGCATTTTCATGTTCGGAAGCAAGAGAAACAGCGAGTCACAGAATCCCAGAGAGGTTTGGACTGCAAGGACCCTGCAAGCCCATCCAGCTCCACCCCTGCTATGGGCAGGGACACCCCCCATTATCCCAGGGTGATCCAACCCTGGCCAACCTGGCCTTGGGCACTTCCAAGGATGGGGCAGCCACAGCTGCTCTGGGATGTCTCTGCAGAATGGTTCCAAAGCATTTCCAAAGCACCGACTTCTTTGTTTTAGCTGGACAAAATCCGTGCCACAGCTGGGTTTGCCCAGGGAAGTTTGCCTGCATCCACCAGCACAGGAGAACTTTCTTTCACATTTGAAGATCAGACACATTTTGTAATATTTTTTTAAAAATCACTTACTGAGCTTAGCTGCAAATGCAGATCCGGGGAAAATCTGTAAATACAGCCAAGATCTGGAATTCCTGTTGCTTCATTCATTTGGAATTTATGCAAATTATAAGGAAAACTCTACTATTAACATTGGTTGTAAATTGGGTTAAACTATATCCAGCATTCCTCTAAATAACCCTCCTCGTTTATTCAGTAAAATGTCAAATGTGAAAGATTTTTTTTTTTGATTTCTTTTTTGGTTTTAAATATAATTTTAAATGGTTTTTGCTCTGAGCAAGGTGCTGTCTGTGAGGGCAAGGGCAGATTTTGAGGCCATAACCTGCCTCAGGGTCTGATAACAGTAGAAGAGTTAATGAAATTTCTACATTTGAATCTTGCAATAACACAGAATTCCCATTTCCCCTAAAAATGATCCCTGCCTGAGCATCCCCTACAGACCATTAGGATGCACATATTTGGAAAATTCTTTCTGGACTGAGGGTAAACCAGGGGATCCTGACATGGGGTAGAAAGCTAGGTAGGCATTCCATGTTATTTAGCTCTTGGAGAGGTCCTTCAAAGACCCTTCTCCCACCCTGCTGAGGACCAAACCAGCTCCTCACACCCTCAGCCCTGCTTCTGGTCTCTGAGAGAAGGAGAAAAGCCAGGCAGTGTCCCTGCTGTCCCCAGCTCTGGCACTGCCCAGCCCCTGGAGCTGTGTCCCTGCCAGAGCACCCCAGTGCCAGAGCACCCCAGTTCCAGAGCACACCACTGCTAGAGCACCCCACAGCACTGCCAGAGCACCCCACAGCACTGCCAGAGCACCCCACTGCCAGAGCACCCCACCCCACTGCCAGAGCACCCCACTGCCAGAGCACCCCACCCCACTGCCAGAGCACCCCACTGCCAGAGCACAGCACTGCCAGAGCACCCCACTGCCAGAGCACCCCACTGCCAGAGCACCCTACTGCCAGAGCACCCCACTGCCAGAGCACCCCACAGCACTGCCAGAGCACCCCACTGCCAGAGCACCACCACTGCCAGAGCACCCCACTGCCAGAGCACCCCACACCACTGCCAGAGCACCCCACTGCCAGAGCACCCCAGTTCCAGAGCACACCACTGCCAGAGCACCCCACCCCACTGCCAGAGCACCCACTGCCAGGGCACCCCACACCACTGCCAGAGCACCCCATGCAGCACTCCCACCCGCCAGAGCACCCCACAGCACTGCCAAGCCCCTACTGCCAGGGCACCCCACACCACTGCCAGAGCACCCCACTGCCAGAGCACCCCACCCACTGCCAGAGCACCCCAGTGCCAGAGCACCCCACTGTCAGAGCACCCCACTGCCAGAGCACCCCTGTGCCAGAGCACCCCACTGTCAGAGCACCCCACTGCCAGAGCACCCCAGTGCCAGAGCACCCCACTGTCAGAGCACCCCACTGCCAGAGCACCCCAGTGCCAGAGCACCCCACTGTCAGAGCACCCCACTGCCAGAGCACCCCTGTGCCAGAGCACCCCAGTGCCAGAACACCCCAGTGCCAGAGCACCCCAGTGCCAGAGCACCCCAGTGCCAGAACACCCCAAGTGCCAGAACACCCCAGTGCCAGAACACCCCAATGCTAGAACACCCCAATGCTAGAACACCCCCAGTGCCAGCCCAGCTGGCAGCACAGCCAGACTGTTCCTGTGGAGATTCAGCTGCAGCCGGACAGAACCTGAGGATCAGGAGAGGCAGGGACAGAGCCAGGGGTGGCACTGGGTTGTGCTGAGCACTGCAGCTGGACTTAAATGGGATTGGGGTTTGGATTGGATTGGGTTGGGATTGGATTGGGGTTGGGATTGGGATTGGGTTTGGGATTGGGGTTGGATTGGGGTTGGGATTGGGGTTGGGGTTGGAGTTGGAGTTGGGGTTGAGGTTGGTTTGAGGTTGGGATTGGAATTGGCATTGGCATTGGCGTTGGGATTGGGGTTGGGATTGGATTGACATTGGAATTGGCGTTGGGATTGGGGTTGGGGTTGGATTGACATTGGAATTGGCGTTGGGATTGGGGTTGGGGTTGGCTGCCACATTTGTGTGTGGCTGGCCAGGCAGCTGATGGCAGGGGAATGAGTGGCTGGAGTGGCCCAGTCCACCCCCATGGCCTGGGATGGACATGCAGGGAAGGGAGCAGGGGACAGAGCCAGGTGAATGTTCTCCTGTCCTGGGGGCCCTGGAGCTCCTGTGCTAAGGAGCTATCCAGAGGCAGGGTGGGAGCTCTGGCAGTGCATGGCCCTGACATTCACAGCAGCCTTTTCTTCTCTCCTGACAGGGGTTACCCTCTCTTTAGGTACACTGAGCACACATTTTGTGTCCAAGAACCTCAGAATGTTTTGCAAGTCTGTAAAGGATTTCAGGCTTGCCCAGAACCAACACACTCCAAGGGCCTTTTCCATTGGTCCCAGGGCTCCTACAGTTGTTCATGAATCAGTTTGTCCAGGCAGAGCTATTTTCATTTTTTCTGAGCAGAGGAGGAAATCAGCAAGCAGGAATCACAATGGAAGGACAGCCCAGGACATTTCATTCCAGAGCACATGGAACACTCAGAACGACACAGAGCCTGTGCTTACAGGGCCTGCAGAGCACAGACATGTGTGGTTATGGCAGCTCAGAGCATTTGGAGGGCTCCTTTTCCCTGCCAGATTTCCCTGGGACAGAACAGTAGAAAGAGGGGAACCCTTCTGTGTGTGTGGGTCTGGCACTGAAGGTGTGAGCAACTGCAGCAATCACAGAATCCCAGGATGGGTTGGGTTGGAAGGGACCTTAAAACTCATGCCATGCCATGCCATGCCATGCCATGCCATGCCATCCCATCCCATCCCATCCCCTGCCCTGGGCAAGGACACCTCCACTACCCAGGTTGGTACAAGCCCCATCCTTGATTTGGGCAGCCTGGCAATGCTGCAAAGGCTCCTCCCTCCTTTTCCTAAGAAAACCATCCTTGGTAGCCAAAGGTAACCCCTATGATTATCAAACCCCCAGGTATTTTTAAGATCCATCCTTCACTTAGTTTTATGATTTTCAGGAAATAACTCATTTTCCCATGTTTCACCCCAGTGCTGAGATTGGGAACACAATGCAAATACCCACGTGGTTTTCATGAAGTCAAGAAATGCTACTGAGCTACAACCAGGGTGAGATCGAGTTCAGTCTGCAAATGATCCCCACGAGAGAGCAACTGCCACAAAGGCCTTTATCTGAGGGTAAAATCAGCATCTATTGTACACTCACGAGGAAAAAACAACACTCTGCTGTTTGATGTCTATAACATCATCATCTCTCTGTAGAGGGCTGAAAGTGCAAAGCTGCTTTCTGTTTCCAACTCTGTGCTCTGCTGTGTTCTCAGAAACCAGAAAAATGTGCTGCCAAAATGTGAAGTGCTAAACTCACCCTAAAGCAGAAAAACCCTTGAGAGTTTCACTGTGAAACACTACAAGTTCTAGAGATTTTTGTGACTTTGAAATTCAAATCACATTTAAAATTAATGTGAACTCTAAAAGCTTTTGCTAAAAAACAAAAGCATATCTATATTATATCTATATTTAAAATTGAAAAAAAAAAATTGAAATTTTTTGCAATTAAAAATTATGTTCAAGAAGGTGAAATTTGTTTCCAGGCTGTGGACTTGCAGTAATGTTTCTAAATGGGGCTACGTGAGCTGCTATAACAAAATGTTTTCAAACCATTCAATTTCCCATTGGCCAGGGAAACAATTCACCTCTAAGTACAAATGACAGGGGCTGGTTGTCCTCTGGCTGTGAGCTGGGCAGGTTACAACACCCCCAGTCATACTGTGGGGGTTCACAACCCTTCTCCAATTAATCCTGAATTCCCTGTGTCACGTCTATCCACTCAGGAGGGGTGGGCACAGGCCTTTGGTTTTGTTCCACCTTGCAGACTCCTAAAAATGACCCCAGTCTCCTCCTCCTCCCTTCTCCATCAGAAAGCTTTCCATTTCCAAAGCTTTGCTTATGCCCTGGTAGAGCACAAATAAAAAGTGTCCTTCGGCGAAGCCCTTGCAGCAGTGAAGCTTGCAGTGCTTCACTGGCACAAACTCCCATCATTGCTGCATGTTCCCCTCTGTGAGCCCCTGGAACCATGGCACATCCACGGGGGCAGAGGTGAAATGTGGGATTTACAGCAGCACTGGCTGCATGAGCTCTGCCCTGGCAGTCTCGTGCCAATCTGTGAAGAGTTACGGGGATTGCGAGGGACACATCGTGCAGAACTGCACGAGAAGGATGCTCAGGCTGTTAAAAACGAGTCACAAAAGAAGGAATTGCAGGAGAGTGGGACATAGTCCTGCACAGAGAGCTTTGTTGATGTGCAGGACAAGAGCCCAAATGGGCAGTCTGTGCTTTGCCTTTGTTTGGAGTCGGGGTTTGGATCGAGGAGTTGGGTTCAATGATCCCTGCAAGTCCCTGCCAGCCTGGACACTGTGGTGCTGTCATTAAGACTCTGTAGGTGTGGAAAGGGTCTTTCCTTACCTGGATCCATTCATGTGGTCGTACTCCCGTTTGACACTGACCCTCACGGGCTGGTTGATCCACTCCTGCTGGGGGGGCAGGGGTTGATCTTGTGGGGCTGCCCGAAGTCGGGGCTGCCGGAGGCCGTCATGTCCTTGGGGAGCTGCGCGGCCGCGCCGTACGTGGGGTCGAACAGGGACTGGTCGTCGCTCACCACCGACAGAGCCTCCTGGGGAGACACAGAACCAGCCCTCAGAGCCAGGACTAACACAGGAACTGCCCTCTGCTTCTTCTCCCAGCTGGGGAGCTCCTGGGAGGCCCCACAGCTGCCCCATGCTGGCTGCTACCGCCAGAGCCCCGGGCTCCAGGAACCCCTATGCAAACCAGGGCTTGCTCTGCTCTGCTTTGCTGGCTGCTGGCTTTGGATGGGACAGTGTTCAGCTTCACTGGAGCCCTGCAAACAGTGGAGGAGCTGCTGGGGCTGTCACCTCACCGGGGCTGTGTCATCACCCCAATGCTTGCTGTGAGCAGCTTCAGCCCCAGTGCCAGTGAGTGACCGGCCCGCCTGCTGCACTGCTGCTCCAAACCCGACTTCTGTGTAGTGGGAACAACTTTGGAGTGGCATGTGAAGGTCTCTACCTCTCCTTTCAGATGGTTTGTGTGGTGTTTGTGTTTTGAGGTTGCTGCTGAAGGAGAAGAAGCCAGAGCAGGGCACAGTTATGGATGTTCGTGGTGGGGGAAAAAATGCGTTACTTTACACTTTTTGTTTATTTTGTGGGAAGTGAAGGGCTGGCATGTTACCCAACTGTGCATTTCTAGAAATGCTTAAAAACAGGAAATTGTTATCCTTTTTTTTTTTTTTTCTGAATTTCCCCCCCCCCTTGTTGAAACTCCAAATATTGACAAAAAGTTCTGGCTATCAATTTCCTTGCATGGACGTGCTCGGGTTTTCCAAGTGAGGAGTGCTGGGCTCCTGATGGCTGTGGCACGCCCCTGCCTGACTCAAAGTGCATCTGGCAAGGGCTGCCTGCTCTGGAGGGAGCTCAGTTAACCACACACAACACAGCTGCCTTTATGAGTGGCTGGGCAGAAACCGAAGGAGGAACCTCCCGCACTGAAAGCAGCCCCCCTTTAATGTGAGCTGATGGTGCAGACTCCAAAACAAAGTTACAGACTCACCTACTCTGGGCACTTAGCACTCAAAAGCCACCTAGCAGTGGTGTGTGGGCTGCAGAGGGTCACTGAACACACAGCTGAAACCTGGTGTGTGCTAACCCCCCGTGCTCAACATTCACAAGGCACAGCCTGAACAGGGAGCTTCTAAAAATAAAAGATTATTGCTCTCTCCCTGAGCCTCCCCCCACCCAGGAGTTGTTTCAGAGGTTTGTAAATTCTTCCATAACCAAGGAGGGAAACAGAAATTCTGAAAGCTTAGAGAAGTGTAGCTCCTGGAATGACATGAGAATCTAAGCACAAATCAGATACCACCAGGCTCGTGATATTGTCACAAAAACTGTCAATAATTCAGAGTCTGCTGGGTAAATGTGAAAATCCCCCTCAGCCTGAAGTTAACCCAGTTAGAGAGAGTCAGGCCTACAAAAATCAGCACTTTCCTATCTCTGATCTCAGATCACATAGCAAACTCAACCAAGCCAAAGTGTCCTAGAATTGGAGAGGGCCTGACTAAGCCTGAATTCAGAGAAACCCTCGAACATCTGCATAAATCCTGCTGAAGTTCTAGCATCTGCTGCAATTTGTGGTGAACCTGTCACACTGGTTACAGCCACTGAACAGCAAAAAGGAGGGTTTTACCCCACACTGCCCAGTGGTGGCTGGTGAAAGGAGCTCATGCTGCGTTCAACCTTTCCTGCAGCTTTTCCTTGGTGGATTCACAACCTTTGAAAAATACACCTCCCTTTTACAGCTTTACAGTGAGAGAGGGAGTGGAAGGTGTCCCTGGGAAGGATTGGTGTGAATTGTGTCAGAAACATCCTCAAAGGGAGGAGTTATTATCCCCAGGCTGCAAACTTTGCCAGTGCAGGAAGGTACAAGAACAAAAGATGGTTCAGTCTTAAAAGGAGCAAGCCTTCCCATCAGAGATCAGGATTTGCTGCTCCTCTGATTCACTGATGTCAGGATTCACCCCAGGCAGGGGTCCCCAAATGACACATTTTCTGCAGGCTTCTACTTCCTCACAGTACAAAAAGTGTCAGGTTGCCTCGCTGGGGTGGTGGGTGAGCCCCATACTGGGCTGCTGGACTGGCTTAGGGCCCTCTAGACCCAGTCTGAGCTGGGCAGAGACAAGGGAAATGCGAGTACCACTGCAAAGTATCAGATAAAGGTTCTGCATGTTTGGGTTTGCAGATTTCCAGCCTAAAAACATATTCTAAAAACATACATAAAATTGGGGTCCTTTAAGGGAAACAATATCTGGGAAAATAGCTATAAGTGACAGTTATACCACCAAATCAGTGTGAGAGGCTGCTCACAAGATTTTTACTAGCAATTCATCAGGACTTATGCAGGGGTTGGAGGGTTCTGAATTCAAGCTTAGTCAGGCATTTCTAATTCCAGGCTGCTTTTTTCTGCCTAAAGCCATTTTTTCTTCTGAAGAAAGGTTCTGTAGGTAGAGAAATTGGAAAGCAGGGATCTCTCTGGCTGTCCCCAAAATCCCCAAACCTAACAACACTCCACAGAATAGCCCTGGACCAAGATCAATGGCTGGGGCTGCACCAAGTACAACTTTACATATTCAAACAAGTACACACAGCTCTGTGACAGAGAACCTCCTCAGATAAGGATCTTCCTTGAAAGACAAAGTGGCTGCTCAGACCTGCCTGCATGCAACTGGTATTAACTGGGACAGCAATAACCTCTCTGGGGCACTGGGGCTGAGCTTTGCCTTGTGCTGCACGTAGAGTTTCAGTCCTGAAAACAGGAGCAGAAATCCCAATGCTCCTGGCAGCTCCTGGGCCAGGAGCGATTTGAGCTAAAGCCGAGTGGAGGCAGCACAAAGGCTGAGCCCTGGGGAGCAGAGCCACGGCAGATGAGCAGAGATAGGGCTGGTGCCACCTGCTCGGGGCCAGGAGCACAGCCCGAGCAGCAGGCTGACATGCAAGGCAGCGGGGTGGCACTGAGCCAGCCCTGCTGCCGCCAGCTCAGCCTGTGCTGAGCCCGCACTCACAGAGAGAGCACGGGGCCAGCAGCAGGCAGTCTGTGCTGCCTGGGCACCCTGGATAAAGCCAGGGCTGCCTGGGACTGGGCTAACTCTCCTGGCAGGGGCCAGGGCTCTGCTCCGGGCTGCAGGGATGTGTACAACAACCCTCCCTGTGCTCTCCGAGGGGCTCAGCTGCCCGGGCAAAGCTGGCCAGCACGCCCTGGAAGGGCCAGCCTGCTCAGGAGGGGCTGGGCTGAGGGCAGAGCAGCAGCTCCGTGAAATACCGAGCCTCTCTCTCCTGGAATTGAGAGCTACTCAGCGTTTGGAGACTGGGAAAACACTCTGAGGTGTCCAAGGTGCCAGCACAGCCTGCCCAGACAGGGCACAGCCCGTGCCCCCACACCACTGCCTCAGCCTGTGGCCTTGGGCTGGCCAGCCTGGGGCTGGGACAGGGGCTGTGTGTGCTACTCTGGCACATATGTTACATTACAGCACCTCTGGGAATAGGCTGGCCTCAGTTTTTCCAGGTTTTAATCACATTCCTGGCATACACGTGGCTCTGGCAGCACGTCCAGCCCTGGGCAGCGCAGCCCCAGCCCCTCCAGGGCAGCCAGCAGTGACTGCCACAAACGGGGCTCCCAAGGAGCTGGCACACTCTCCTGCCTCCCTCACACAGGAATCTGGGCTGTGGCTCTTATTTATACAGCACTTTCCAGTTGCAAGAGAGTGAATTATCAGGTTTGCCTTTATTTGGATGAGTCGTCCTGTCCTGGGTGCCAGGTGTGAGTGGGACATAGCAGGAGGCACAGTTTGACTTTGGCCCTGAGGGCAGGAACAGCCAGTCTGGCATTCTGGGAGGGCTGACCAGCCGCCAGTGCTTCAACCAAGTTTTCCTGATCTCCTTGCAAAGGGAGATGACACACACACTTTAGCAAAGGTTTCACTTAGATTATGAATTGAACAGGACGTTTGAGAAAGGGGAAAGGCTGGGGATCAAGGGCTGCTGAGGTAAGCAGTCAGTGCTGTCACCCCAGGTGTCCCAAATAAATGAGGTTTTTCCATGTGTGTGCAATGAGATTTCAATGAACACCAACTTTTAGCTCTCTACATTCACTTTTCTGGCCATAACCACATTTAAAAGGCCTTGCTAAAGATCAAAGCTTTATCCTCCTCCACAAAGGTTGACTTGGAAGAGAAGACAGTGGTGGTATCTAAAGCAGTACGTGAACCATTGTGCCATGGAAAGATGACTCCACCACCAGAGGAGTGGCTGTTTTCTTTCCTTTTCCCCCCCTCCCCAAAATTTCACCACTCCTGGTCCTGTGAGAAAATCACTCCTGAAATATTTTCGTAAAGAGAATATTGCCAACACAGACCTGAAGAGCCCAAACCTAATGATGTAAAACACCAAAATCCAAGGTCCAGCAGCCTCACACATGGCCCAGGGCTTGCGCAGAGGAGCAACCCTGGAGTAGAGATGACTTTGGCACTGCAGTGTTGCAAGTCAGCATTTCTGCTGCCAATATCTCATACAAGCAGAGATAACATCAGACTTACAAGAAAATGAGTGAAATAAGAAATTCAAAAAGGAGCAGGGTCTGTGCTGATCTTAGGGCAGGATGGATTGGGCACTGGAGTGGGAGACAGAGTGTTCTCAGCCCTGCCCTCGATCTTTGGCATCACTTTAAGGGAGCATTCCCCTCTCCCTGCCTTATTCCTCCTCTATTGCCCTCTCTGTGCACACTGTGAGGGACTGAGCCCCAGCCTCTGGGACACCTGCAGGAATCCTTTGGACACGCTCTCAGATATCCACTCTTCCCTTGCTCCTAATCAAACCAAGAATTCCCACTGCAGCTTTTCCAGACCACTTTTCCTGAGGTTTACTCCTGCTATTCCACCTTCCTCACAGGATGTGACTGGGGCAGGGACTCCCCAGAACTCCACCTAGAAAACTGTAATCATGAACAATTGTTTGCCAACAACCACAAGCCAATCTTGTGAAGTCCTGCTTAGGAGCTTTTCCTGGCTGCAGCTGGAGATCCATCCTTCCCCTGGTGTCCAGCAGCATGAGAGCTGTCATTTCCAAGGTGTATTGTTCTTGCCCCTCTTGCAGCACTGCCCAGTGTCCTACGTTGTGCTGCTCACAGCATTTCCTGCTGAGCTGCTGCTGGTGGGGCTGGGACACCCCAGCTTCTGGAATCCCTGCCCAGAGCTCTCCCTGCCCCAGGAGGGATGGGATGCAGGCTGCTGGCACAGAATCATGAAATGGTTGGGGTTGGAAGGGACTTTAAAGCTCATCCCATTCCACCTCCTGCCAAGGGCAGGGACACCTTCCCCTGTCCCCAGGTTGCTCCAAGCCCTTTCCTTGCTGCAGCAGCACTCAGGATTAAGAAGGCAGCAAACCTTTAACACTGTGTCCAAGTCTCTGCAGATCTGAGGATTTCTGTGGGTATAAAGGAGGAGTTTCATTTAATTATTTTAGGGCAACCTACACTGTAGGTTTTTTACCCCAGTCTGTGCTGGAGATTTGCTCAGAGCCACTGAGCAGGACAGTGACCTGAACAAAGAGCCACCCCCTTGGCCCAGGCTGCCTTTCCTTCCCTTTCCTCCCCTTTCCACCCAGGCTACTCCATCCAAGGGCAGCTTGGCAGCCTTGAAATACACCATACTTCCTTCACAATTCAAATAAATGGGAAACCACAACATGGTAACTCATGCAAGGAGAAAGCAAAGCAGGAGTAAGAGCAGCAGAAACAGCAAAAACACTGGAAAACACCAAAACCATGCTGAAATTAGCTCAAAATTGAGGCAAAATGATTTGGCAAATTCCTCATAAGGAAAAAAAATACCTTTATTTTTTGGGGGTATTTTATGTTCACTATTCACATGAAGTTTTTTATCAAGTGGGTAAAAGAAGGCTGCTAAAATCAGTGCTCTGTTATTTTCATCCCAAGATCCCCAAAAGCAGGCTCAAAAAGGATAAAAAGCAAAGATCCTGAAAAGCAGACTCAAAAAGGATAAAAATATAAATCATTATTCTGTACTCCACTTCTCAGAAAAGCACTTTACTTCAGGCACACTTTTATAGGATCTGGACCAATGACTTTTTTTTCCTCAGTCTAGACTTCACATTAATGGTTTCAGGGCCTATTTTGGTCTGTTTCCAGCCAACTGGGTATAACCAGGTGACAGTTTCTCCTTCCCAGCAAGTTGCTGCATTAAGCATAATGATAAGGAGGCTTAAACCAGGCCTGGAATTTTGGGAAATCCTCAGGAAAAGACTCTGTGAGGTCTCAGCACAGGCCCAGAACCGGAGGTAGGATTTAAAAAGAACCTGCCCAAATTACCTCTGGAAAGTAAAAGCAGTGAAAGCTGAAGCTGGAGGGACCATCCCCCCCCCCCCCCCCCCCCCCCCAGCATACATCCTAAAATCCTGGAGTGTGCTGCAGCTCTTCCTTTGGAACCTGAGCAGCAGCAGCTGTGCCTGGAGCAGGGACCAGCCCTGTCAGTCCCCACTGGCTCATCCCATCCCTGGGCTGTGAAAAGAGAATTCCCTGCCTTCCCCAGTGCTTCCCACCCTGCTGGGATTGACACTGGGTGAGGTGTGTGTCCATGGGGACAAAGCACAGCTCCTGGCTGCCCTTCCCAGAGAGCTGCCCGGGTCTGTTCCATGCCCGGGTCTGTTCCCAGCCCGGGTTCCCTGCCCAGGTCTGTTCCCAGCCCGTGTCTGTTTCCTGCCCTGGTCTGTTCCCAGCCCGGGTCCCCTGCCCGGATCTGTTCCCAGCCCAGGTCTGTTCCCTGCCCGGGTCTGTTCCCTGCCCGGGTCTGTTCCCTGCCCAGATCTGTTCCCTGCCCAGGTCTGTTCCCTGCCCGGTTTTGTTCCCTGCCCAGGTCTGTTCCCTGCCCAGGTCCCCTGCCCGGATCTGTTCCCTGCCCGAGTCCCCTGCCCAGGTTTGTTCCCTGCCCGGGTTTGTTCCCTGCCCAGGTCTGTTCCCAGCCTGGGTCCCCTGCCTGGGTCTGTTCCCTGCCCGGGTCTGTTCCCTGCCCGGTTCTGCCATTCAGGACACCTGAGACCATTCAGGAGGAGGGTAGAGTGTGAAACCTGTCCCGAGGGCTGGAAGCTTTCTTTACCTTTGGCATGGCTCCAGCCAGGTTTCTTATCTTGGGGGTGATTTCACTGAATCACTGGAAATTTGGTATCTGATAAAAGCCAGAAAATGGCTGGGACTGGGATGGACAGTCCTGAGCTGGAGATTTTCCCAGGAGCCTGAAGTCACACAGAACACAAAAGATTCACCTCTATGGATTGACCAGCCTGACCCTGTTCAGGCTGATGACTGTATCACAAGATGTTTTCCAAACCATGTCATATTCCCAGAAAATCCATCAGCCTTTACCAGGTATTAACAGTACCCTCAGTCACTTTGCTTTTATCTTCACTCCTCTGTGTCCACAGCCTTCTTCCTCCAAAGCTGTATCCCCTTCTCATTGAGAGAGAGGGGGATCTCACTGACACTGTTGGGTGATTGCTTCCCAGGGCTGCACACTTAAATCCACCCAGCTCTAGCTCACCTTCCTTTTCATTTCATTTCTTTTTCCCCTCAGGCTTTTAAAATAATTGCCTTGCTCTGTGCAGATGTGTTTGTAAACAGAGACACATGGGCCTAACTGCGAACATGCACCCTTCAGTAAATATTATTGTAGCATTTTTATGGTCTTCTCTGCTGAAGAAACAGGGAGGGAAACTGCAAGATGGTTTCAGAGTCTGGCTTCCTGACAAACCCCAAGAATCCCAGAGCACAAATGCAGAAATGCTGTGCTGACCTCAGCTCTGTCCTGGAGCACCCAGTGCCCAGCCCCTTGCCTTGATGTGCTGCCAGAGGCTCTTCCCAGTGGCAAATATTCCTGCAGACTGACCCGACACTCTGTGTCAGGAAAGCTGAGCTCACTCCGAGCTGCATCTGCCATTGCAGTGGTGTCACCTTGTCCCTCAAAGCAGAGCTTCTGAGCGGTACTTTTACTCATGTCAGAAACTGAGACTGATCATCCTGCTGGTTTTGTTTCCAACAAGCAGAGATAAATTGAAGCTTTTCAATATAAATGATTTGCCCTAGGAAAGAAAACAACGAATGGAGAAACCCAAAAATACTGGGGTTTTGCCACGAGAGAAGGTTTGTCCCATCTCTGGGCCTACTCTCAGGCTGCCTCGGAAAAGGACAGAAAGCACAGTCTTCAAAGCACAAAGGAATAGGTGCAAACCATGAAACCTTATCTTCTCTCTTTGGGTTCCTACTGCCAAAGCACTGGAGATTAAAAGAGCGTTCTCCCAGGAATTCAAAAGGTGGGAGGTGGCAGCTTCGGGAGACACAAATATTTCAGGTTGTGACTCAAGGCTCCAGCAGTGCCCATTCATTATTTTTATTCCACTTTGATACCATTGTCTCTGTTACATTCACAAGCCCGCCGCCGTATCCTGTTTTGTTCCCTGACACCATTCCCTGCACAATCGCAGGAAGCCCATCAGGAAGCAGCCATCGGGGGCTGCTTTGTTTCCATCCACAGAGAACAAAACAAGCTCCTTCAGCCCAAGATGACTTATCCCAGACTGAGGAAAAACAACAGCATGAAAGGATCCCAGCAGCATCTCCACGAGTGAGCACAGCCTGCGCTGCTCCCTGGGACAGGAGCCTGGAGCACCTCAGCAGCTCTTGAGGGAATGCTCAGCCATGGGAAGGCTCAGCTAAAAGGAAATGTAAGGAATAATCCATCACTGACATCAACAGTGCATAGTGAAGGCCTGGACACTCTACAGGGGGGCAAACACAAGTCCAACACAGTCCTGCAGCTGAATTCTAAACCAGACGTGGCTTGGATTTTCCAGAATGAGGGCTTGAGTTTATTTGTGCCCTGGACCCTGAGCCAGGTTTTGGTTAAATCTGAGCTCAGGGACTGGGTGCCCAAGACACCCACAGCACAAACTCAGGGTTTGAGCCCAGAGCAGGTTACTTGGGCTGGGTCAGGACCTGCATCACACGGAGGCCAGAGATAAGAGGAGAGGGGGGAGGTGGTCCAGGACTCACAGGAACCTATTTGTTCCCCAAGAAGCACATGCAGGCTCCTGATCCTTTGTTCCCCAAGGAGCACATGCAGGCTCCTGATCCCTGTTTGTTCCCCAAGAAGCACATGCAGGCTCCTGATCCTGTTTGTTCCCCAAGAGCACATGCACGCTCCTGATCCCTGTTTGTTCCCCAAGGAGCACATGCAGGCTCCTGATCCCTGTTTGTTCCCCAAGAGCACATGCAGGCTCCTGATCCCTGTTTGTTCCCCAAGGAGCACATGCAGGCTCCTGATCCCTGTTTGTTCCCCAAGGAGCACATGCAGGCTCCTGATCCCTGTTTGTTCCCCAAGGAGCACATGCAGGCTCCTGATCCCTGTTTGTTCCCCAAGGAGCACATGCACGCTCCTGTTCCCTGTTTGTTCCCCAAGGAGCACATGCACGCTCCTGATCCCTGTTTGTTCCCCAAGGAGCACATGCACGCTCCTGATCCCTGTTTGTTCCCCAAGGAGCACATGCACGCTCCTGATCCTGTTTGTTCCCCAAGGAGCACATGCACGCTCCTGATCCCTGTTTGTTCCCCAAGGAGCACATGCAGGCTCCTGATCCAGCACCTGCAGTCTGATCTCTGCCTCTTTGCCAGACAAGTGGCTCTGACTGGGATTGACAGGTGCTGAGGGAGAGATTCCCAAAGAGCCTGAAGTCACACAAATCACACTCCCTTTTACAGGTGCTGGGAGCCACAGTGCCTGAAATGCCTCTCAAATATCAGGTTTAAATCTCATGATTGGCTCAGGTTTGCATTTCCCTGCCCCTGGGCACACTCAGGTGCCCTAGTGCAGCACTCCAGGCTCTGCTGGCTGCTGACCCACACCCCAGCTGCTCTCCTGAGCCTGGCAGTGGAGCTGAGGGCTGCCACCCTGCTGGGATGGCATGGATTGTGTTTTCCTTGTGCACCGAGCCCAGCCCCTGCGGCTCCAGTGGCGGGATTGTTTCTGCCTACACCTAGAGCAAAAACAGAGATTTTGTGAACAAGCCTGCCCATGGCATTCCAAGGAAAACAGCTCAGCAGGATTACACTGAGATACTTTCTTTGTCAATCTTGATCGAGATATTTGAACAGGAAAACTCAGTTTACACCAGTGGAAGTTCCCAGGGGCTTTTGATTTCTTTACAAAGGAACACTGATGTTTTAACTTTGGTGCAAGAGAAAGGTCCTGGAAGGATTCAGGGATTGCCATCACTTCTACCTCTTAGACAAAAAGGCTGAATCTCATCCTGGCACCTGAGCTAGAACCCAAAGTTATCATTGCCATACAAAAAGGGATTGTTCATACAAGGTGCTGTTCTTCCTCCTGATATCAAACATCTCAGAGCAAAGACCAGCCCACCAACAGTTCCAGGGAGTTCTAGCAGGGAAAGAGCCTCTGCTGCATAAATGTAGTGAAGCCCTTGCTGAGGACAAGCATTTCCACTAAATAAACACATCCAAGGTCCTCTCTGGAGTTAAACCTACAAGAACCAGGCTTGAATCAGCAAGAATCTACAAGAACCAGGCAGTGAATACTGGCTCCTGGCTCACCCAACAGCAGAGGTGAGAGTAAAAATGAAAAAAAGGGCTCTTTCACAGCTGTATTAATGTCCCCTTGCCTCAGTCTCTCTGTCTGTGTGATGCTACCTCCCAAAGAGATCAGATTTTGTAAAGTCATCCCCTGTCCTTGGAGAAGGAGGCCACAGAACAGCCAAGTGTTATCCCAGGGGTAGGATTGATAGACAAAGCAAAACTGACTTTTCCTCTGAGACTGAGCAAAAAACCCTCACCAGAATCTCTTATCAGTGACCATTAACAGAAAGGCTGTTTGCTTTATCAGCGTGGTGCTGAGAAGGGCTTTGAGCCTGGATCAGATAAATGAGGTGCCTTGCAACCTCAAGAAGTCCCAGAATTATAGAATAGTCCAAGTCTGTGCCCAGTGAGTTTTCCAGGCCTGGGAGATCCAATGTATGGATGAGCCCCTGGCAGGGATTTTGGAGGGTAAGAGCTGCAGCAGAAGCTCCTGATGAGTTTGGGAGGGGCTGGGAGCCAGGGCGGCCAGGAGACAAATGCCAGCCCAGAGCCCAGTCAGTGCTGTGGCTCTGACCAGGTCACTCAGCCTTGCATCCTTCTCCTGGGCTGGAGGTGAGGCTAAACCTGTGTACCCAAGGGCCAGTTTGGGGCTGATTGTGCAGCTTTCTGCCATCCCCAGGACCTTTGCTCAGACCTCTATAGGATTCACATTATCCCTCAGCAGAGCCCCACCTGTACAATCAATGTGATGGGTTTGTTCTGGTTTATTTTGCTGTATTTTAAATGAAAATCATTAGCTCTGAGTTGATAACTGAAGTAGGGAGCTGTCAAGTTCTGTCACAGCAGTGATCCCAAAAGACAAAGCCACCATCTCAGGGGTGCCCTGCAGATACAGATGAGGCTGTCACAATAATTTTGCAGCATGGGGAGCAACACAAAGCACCCAAAAACTGCTCCAAGTCATTGTGTCAATGTAACTAAATCAAGGCTAAACCCCAGGTTGCCCCAAAGCTCTCTCTCCTATAGAGAAGAAGACCTGCCTTTCCCCCCTGCACTTTGGGTGTTTTCTGAGCTGACTGCAGCGAGTTTTCCTTTTGCTGGAGAGTTCCTTACACTCAGACCGTGCACAGTAACACAAATAAGAAGCAGAACCCTCAGCACATCTCCATGCTCTGGGCAGAGCTGATAGCTCTGCTCTTATCTCCAGCAGGGCTAGTCTCCTGAGCTGTGTTGAAAAGCCTTTTATCAGATGCAGTGTAAGGAGAGTTCTCTCTGAGATGCAGCTCTGCAGTTTGGGCAGCAAAGTGGGACTTCTGACTGAACCTCCCCTGGTTTTGTTTAGTGTTGGGGTGAGGGAGCAGGACAAGGTCCTGTTTGTGGGGCTGGCAAGGCAGGGCTGCTCCTTGGCCTTCCCGAAACAACTCCCCACTCCCTGAGCCAGAGGAAAGCCCTGTCAGAAATGGCTTAACGATCTTCTAATATTTCCCTGCAATTAAAGGGCACATCTGTCTTGCAGACCCTGTCCTCCTTTGCTAAAGCACAGACATGAACTAAACAGTCTGTCGTGTCGGGCCCGGGGTAACAAAGGGGCCCATTCATAACACAGCACTTGGCCACTTTGTGTGTGTGAAGTGAAAGAGAGTTTGCATTTGGAGAATAACCTGTGCTGGAGAGAGCAAGAGACTTCTGCTCTCATAAATCAATCAGCTTTCCCTGCTAATGACCCAGCCTGCCTCCCAGTCCTGCCTGCAATGAGCAGCAGCTGCCCTGCAGAGACCCAGCTCTGCCTGCAGGGCTCAAGGGAGAACCTGCTGGCTGTTAAAACTCTTGAGAGGATCGAAAAAATTGCTGTCGACTTGGGTTTTTCCAGGCATGGATGAGAAGGGGTTATCCCAGCCCAAGGAATGTGGGGGGCTCCTCAGCGGGCTGAGCTGTGTCAGTCACTGGTGGATTTTACCCTGTCCTGACTGTCCCTGGGCTGGGTCAGAGCCAGGGATGGCCCTGCTCCTGCTCCAGCAGGAGAGCGGGAGCTCTGCAGAGCTAACGGAACCGAACAGAACCGAACGAAACTGAACTGAACTAAACCAAACCAAATGGAACAGAACGGAACCGAATGGAACCAAACTGAACTGAACCAAACCAAATGGAACTGAACCAAACCAAATGGAACGGAACAGAATGGAACCAAACCAAACTGAACTGAACCAAACCAAACGGAACAGAACGGAACCGAATGGAACTGAACCGAACCAAACCAAACTGAACTGAACCAAACCAAATGGAATGGAACAGAATGGAACCAAACCAAACTGAACTGAACCAAACCAAACGGAGCGGAACAGAATGGAACCAAACCAAACTGAACTGAACCAAACCAAACGAACAGAACGGAACCGAATGGAACCGAACCGAACCGAACCAAACTGAACTGAACCAAACCAAATGGAATGGAACAGAATGGAACCAAACCAAACTGAACTGAACCAAACCAAATGGAACGGAACAGAATGGAACCAAACCAAACTGAACTGAACCAAACCAAACGGAACAGAACGGAACCGAATGGAACTGAACCGAACCAAACCAAACTGAACTGAACCAAACCAAATGGAATGGAACAGAATGGAACCAAACCAAACTGAACTGAACCAAACCAAACGGAACCGAATGGAACTGAACCGAACCGAACCAAACTGAACTGAACCAAACCAAATGGAACTGAACCAAACCAAATGGAATGGAACGGAATGGAACCAAATGGAACCAAACGGAACCGAACCAAACCAAATGGAAAGGAACGGAACCAAACCAAGCAAAACTGAACCAAACTGATCTGAACCGAACCAAACCGAACCGAACTGAACAGAACGGAATGGAATGGAACCGAACTGAACTGAACCAAACCAAACCAAACTGAACTGAACCAAATCAAACCAAACCAAACTGAACCGAACCAAACCAAAACAAACCAAACCGAACTGAACTGAACCAAACCAAACAGAACAGAACTGAACAGAACCAAACCAAACCAAACGGAATGGAACGGAACCAAACCAAACAAAACTGAACCAAACCAAAATGAACAGAACAGAACTGAACAGAACCAAACCAATCAGAATGGAAACGAACAAAACCAAACCAAGCAAAACTGAACCAAACTGAACTGAACCAAACCAAATGGAATGGAATGGAACCAAACTGAATAGAACTGAACAGAACCAAACTGAACCAAACGGAATGGAATGGAACCAAACCAAGCAAAACTGAACCAAACCAAACCAACCCAAATGGAACAGAACCAAACAGAACAAAACAGAATGGAACAGAGCCAAACCAAGCAAAACTGAACCAAACCAAACTGAACAGAACCGAACAGAACCAAACCAAACCAAGCAAAACTGAACCAAACTGAACCAAACCAAACCAACCCAAATGGAACAGAACCAAACCAAACGGAATGGAACAGAACCAAACAGAACTGAACTGAACCGAACCAAACCCAACTGAACCAATCCAAACCAATCCAAACCAAACCAAACCGAAACAAACCAAACCACACAAAGCCAAACCAAAACAAATCAAACCGAACAGAACCAAACCAAACGGAACAGAATGGAACCAAACCAAGCAAAACTGAACCAAAATGAACTGAACCAAACTGAACAGAACTGAAGAGAACCAAACCAAATGGAACAGAATGGAACCAAACCAAACCAAATCAAATGGAAGAGAATGGAACCAAACCAAGAAAAACTGAACCAAACTGAACTGAACGAAACAGAACGGAACCAAATGGAACCAAACAGAACCAAAAGGAACCGAACCAAACCAAACTGAACCAATCCAAACCAAGCCAAATCAAACAGATCCAAACCAAACCAAACCGAACCGAACCGAACTGAACCCAACCACTCCTCGAAGACCCATTCCTGATTTTAGTGACACTGAGAGCTTAAACCCAAAGACAATCCCCTGAAGCACACCTCGGCACAGTCCTGAGCTAAGCCTGTGTTTTGCCCTGACTGAGGGTGTCAGGCAGCCCCTGCAGGTTTATCCATGTGCAGTGTTTGACATTAATTTGTAAATGCCTTGGGAATGGGCTCTAAGGGATTTTTTTTTCTCTTTTCTGAGCCCGGCACATTGGCTGTATCTCTGTCTCTTAGTGCTCTACCCATACAAACAAACAGAGTTCACACCTCAGCATACTTCATTTCCTCGGCTTTCAAGCAAGCAGGAAATGGCCAGGAAGCACCCACAAGATGGTCTTGCGGTTTCAGTATTTCTGTGACACTGGGGAAATGGGGGCTCATTTACCATCTCGGCAGCAAAATTGTTTGTTCAGCTCTAGCCAAAATTTTCTGTGTAAAATGAGGGATAAAAAGGGTGTCAAGGCCATGGGGTAAGAGATAGAAAAGCCTAGAATGTGGTGAAAGATCCTTATTGTATCCTGAGAAAGTTCTGGAGGTTGGGGGAAAATTTTCAATCCTAATGTTAGACAGAAGGTCTAAAGAATTATCCAGAGAATTTCACCTTAAATTAACCAAAGTTTGTTTTGGATATTCTGAGTGTTTTGTTGCAGTTTAAACCTTTCCATTTTCCTTAAAATATTGCAATCAGTTTCCAACTAAAGTGGAGTTTCAAAGGAAAACTTAAAAAGCCTGAGAAAACACCAGGTAGGGCAGCCTGTCAGAACACAGCCTGTCCAGGGAACAGGAGGGCTTGGATCCATTTACGTCTTTCAGAGGAAAAGACACTACATAGGAAAAGGTCAGACTGTCCATCACAGGAATCTCCTGTATGTGTTCCTGCACAGACACAGTGAATTCTGGCACAGCCTTTGGGGATGGGGCCAAACCAGCACAGCCAGTGGGAGCTTTGCCTTTGGGGTGATGTGTGATCCAGCCTTCCCTGCAACCCCTTGTGTATCTGTGTGCTTTGTGTGAATGCAAGAGTGATTCCAGCTCCCACAGGATCTGTCCTGGAAAACTTCCAATATCCAAGCAGTTCTAGTCTGTAGACTTTTAATTATATTTTTAATACTTTATACAAACACCTGAAGAAGAAATTAGATACCTAGAAATAATTTTAGGAAAATCTATTTTGTTTTTGGCTCTGGCTGGTGCTGTTTGACTGCACAGGTACCTCAATATCAATAACATTTGGCATTTTGATATCATGGTGAATAAACTACATCAGATTCTTGTCCTGGCAGGACAATGGAGGTCTCAGAGAGACCAAAGGAAAAGTGGATCCTCCTTGCATACCTGACACAGACTGGCCTGAGCAACTCTTGCAAACCTGAGTTGGGTCTTCTGGGGCCCTGATTTTCCTCCCAGCACTCAGGGAGCTCAGTGGGGCCCCTTTGAAGGCACAGGTTCTCCCTGGTTGGGAAGGTCCCACAGGAACATCCAAGGGAAGAAGCAGGAGTGCCTCATGGCAGGTGTGACAGTCACCTTCCTCATCAGCATCCTCCAGGAGTGAGAGTTCAACCAGTCAGGAGTGCCTCCCTGAGGGCTGCCCTGCCCCTTCCTGGGGGCTGAGGGCATGGTGATGATGGAATTTCTCTTCCATGGGGGCAACAAAGAGATCCCAAACATTGCTTTAGATGATGTTTATAGGGTTGTCAGTAAAAAAATCAGTCTCTCACACAGAACAAAGCTTTGGGGCCTGTCTGGGGACTTGATGACAAAACATCTGATGGAGCTACTACAAAATAGGGGGAAGAGGGAAAATGGGTAAAGCACTTCAAAATTAGAATCACAAAGTTACAGAGGGATTTGGGCTGGAAGGTCTTTAAAGCCCATCCCAGTTCCACCCCCTGACAAGGGCAGGGACACCTTCCACTATCCCAGGCTGCTCCAAGCCCTGTCCAACAGGGATGTGGGGAGGAGTAGGCTGGAAATAGGAGTCAGCTCCCAGGAGAAGTTGGTGGGGTAAAAGCCTCTGTTGGTCACATTTTAATTACACAGATAAATGTAGGTTTGAGGGAGCAGAGGCTGTGGAGATCATGACCAGATCAATTTACAGATCTTACACTGATGTAATTACAGATGTTTTACTGTCCCCTCCTCCTTCTCCATGTCACCCCAGACAGAACACATTTGGGAATGCCAGGGGACCTCAGGGTTAACCTGGGAAACAATTCTTTCAGTGTCATCAAGAAAAAATGTTGGTGGGGGTTGTTAAAGAAGTCAAAATATTGCTGCCTGTCTCTCACACGCTCAAGGTCACCTTTAGGGGCAGATTTCATGCAGCTTTTCCCATCTCTGAACAATTTTCTGTAACACACAGTCAGGGGAGGCCCAAAGACGTCACTCACTGGGGGTCACACAACACAACTGCAGCAAAATTGGGCTGAAAGCTCAAGAATTTGGCTTCTCAGGGCACTGCCTCAGGTGCTGAGCCACAGTGGGATGTGTTAACAGAGGGTTTTTTTCAGGGGTATCTTTGAAGGGAAAAACCTGAATCAGGCAAGCAAATACATTTTTATCCTTCATTTAAATCTTCTCAAATCCTGCTCTCTGCCTTCACTCAGCTCATATAAAATAGCATGGAGGTAAAGTCTCAATCAGCCAGAGCAGGGACAGAACATTCTGTCTCTGTTTCATTCATTAGGCCTTTTCTTCCCAGCCTTGCCTGCAATTCCCATTTCCTTCCTTGCCTCTCACACCAAACAGCTCCATTGCACACACCCACTCTGCCTCACTGCTTTGTAGTCACAGGGAAATTGGATTACAACTCTCTTTTAAAAGAATATTCTGCTTCTGGGCATTTCTGTCTGATTTTGTGGACAGGAGCAAAGGGATCAGTTGGGCCCTGGTTCCTTCCCTGGTGGGGCAGTTTCAGTCTGCCCATGATCTCCTGAAAAAATCCCTTCCTATTTTCTCATATAAACAGAAGGAACAATTTATAATTTCTGTAGTTTCATAAAGATGGGATTGACTCTCTGATTAGAACCGTCCACAAATACAGATCCAAGCTTAATAAGTCAGGGCAATGTAAATCTGGGTTTATTTTTCACTTTGGGAAGGAACTGTTAAAGACTCAAACAGCACAGTGTCTTCTTTGGATGTGCCCAAGTTATCTTTAATGTATGGCCCTAAGTTTTTAGCTCTATTTGGGTAGGAAGCCTAAGCCAAGTATTTATAACCCAGACTTTCAGTTCATTCAGTTTAGCAAAAAGGGCATTGCCAATGCTATTTAAAATAAATAAATAAATTTTTAAAAATTGTTTGAATGAAATTGCTGAGTTAAAAATTCTGTAGTTGCAGGAACTTTCAGTCCAATTCTCTAAAGACTTAATTCATACATGAGGATCCAGGGTCCTCTCCTCAATTTGTTTCCTTTCTCCTTGAGGTATTTCTGTGATTAACATGCAGATGGGAGTGTCACTTTTGCTTCCATTTTCACTGAAATAACAAATCCACTTAAAGCACAAAATTCAGTAAATATCAGGCATAAAACAAGCCAGGAGGAGCTTGCATTTCTGCTTCTCTCAATTCAGATTTTAATGCGCTTGATTTTTTTTGACAGTCAAAATTAAGAATGGGTATAAATTGAAATAACCTGGGATGGAAATGTGGATGGATGTGACAAACCGTGGCAGAGGATCCCTGAATGCTTTGAGCTGGGAGACCTTAAAAATCATCCCATTCCACCCCATGGGCAGTGACACCTTCCTCTACCCCAGGTTATTCCAAGCCCCATCCAACCTGGCTTGGGACACTTCCAGGGATGGCAAGTGTAGACTAAAGTGTAATTAAGTAATGAAGTGTAATTAATTTAACTGTAATTAGACATAAAGAAATTCATGTATATAGACATTTAAGTCAATTCATCTCAATAGCAGTAGAATTTACCATTTTGCTGCCCGGAATTCCTTCCATAAAGAATATTCCTGGTTCATTAAGGGTGAATGTTCAACTCAGTGGCACAAGCCCCAGAGTGCCTGATTTTAGGCAGAAAAAGCTATTTTCACTGGAGCACAGAGCAGGGGACGTGTGTGTGACTGTGGATTCAGTCACACCCTCAGCCAGACACAAACCCTGTGCAAGCTGCAGAAAGAACAACAGGAAATGGCCGGGGGTATTTATAGCAGGATTGTGTTTATCCTGAAGTGATGTTCTGCACAGATTATGATGAAGCTTTTCGTGGGAGAGGACACAGCTTGTGTCAGCTGGAGGTTTGCATGCACTTCACCCCATGTGCTCCTGCCAGGCTCCCTCATCCCCCTACAAAAGCTTTCCTTTGCATTTCCAGCTCTGCTGAGCACAGGAGTCCCCAGCACCCTCCTTGCCCTGTGCCAGCAGGAGCCCTGGTACCCACCGGGGTCGGCCCAAATCTTGGTTTCTGCAGATTTGCAAATCCCTCTTGAGATGGCTCAAGGAAAAAAAACTCTCACTCGTCAGTGTCCTGAGTCACTGAGAGATGCAGGCCCTGCTGCAACCACACAAAAGTTCTTCTCACGTTTTGGGTCCTATTAACAAAGAAACTGATGGCACAAAATGTCTTTTATCAGAGCTCAGCTCTCTGGCACAGACTCCTCCTTTCCTGCAATTCTCTTTGGGGAATCTTTTCTGTGTCCTTCATTTTCAAATGGAGTATTGAAACACCTCCCCATTTATCCCCCTTTTTGAGGGGAGGTATCCAGCAACAAGCAATAATTTTCATGGACAGATCATCTCCATTATCCCCAGCCTCAGCTTTCCCATCTCTCTCTGATTTGAACACGGAAAGAGACTTTTTCTAATTCATTCCTATCATCAAAATTTCTCTGAAGAGGCAAGAAATCCCCAGTTATGGGAGGTGAAGTAGATAGCGCAGCAACTTAATATCTTTGTGGGGTAGAGAGCGCTCCACCCTCCCTCACAGCCTTTGCAAGCACATGTCCATCCCTGCTGAGCAGTTTATCTCGGCCACAGATACGGAATAGGGAACGCTAAAATAATAATGATAAAAAGTGGAACTCGAGTAGCAAAGAACCTGCTATTACTTCATTGTCAGAACAGTTTTTCCTTATCTGAGTCACATCTCCTGAGGTTTGTTCAACTCATGAGCGCTCAGCTCATTTCTCTGTTTACACCCAATGATATCTGAAAACCTTGATTAAAAGCAATCAGAAAAATCCATCATATGACACTGAGACCGTTTGCAGCCTGTGACAGTTATTAGCAAATGTTAACCTTTCCTCCGAGAAAACACAAGGAAATCCTGCTTTAATTTAGGCTTTCAAACATCATCCCCCTCTATCTCTGCAGTAAATCAGAGCATCTCCACGAGGCCATTGTTTGCAAATATAATAAGTCCCGGGTTTGTGTGCTTAAAAAACAAACAGCGAGAGCAAAGCATCAGGAAGCGCCCGTGAATGGGAGCTGCAGCTCGGGATGGGCGCATTAATTACTGCAATTGAGCCGATGCCCCGTGAATGTCGGGCGAAGCATTATCAGTGCCATTAGCGCTTCATTAGGGCTGCAGCGAGCCCGAGCAGCTCGCCGGGCTCATTTGCATCCTCCTCTGACAGGTGCTGCTCCAGGTGTCCTATTGTGAGCACCCGGCCCCGTTTATCTGCGGCGGGGAGCGCAGAGCCGGGCGGCGCTCTGGGCTCTCCTCGCCCGGGGGTCGCTTGAGGGGCTGAGCTCGGAGCTGCCAGGGAGCCAGAGCCAAGGCTGGCCCCAGCTCTGCCCCGAGGATTGCCCCTCCGTCCTGCAGATTAGAGGGGCTCGGGCACCCCCAGGTGTGTCTGTTGGGTCCTGCTCACATCTCCTTTTCCAAGCCATCCTTGTCCATCCCTGACCCCTCAGGTTCTACCTGACCCCTCCCTTGCCAGATCATCACTCACAGACTAAAATTGGACTCCTAAAGCCATCCTGCTGTTGGTTTTCACACTTTTATTCATCACAGGTGCTGATGATCTTTAGTACGATGTACACAGCAAGCCATAAGGGGCTTTGCTTTCCAGTCCCATGCTTTAATTGAACATAATTAATTGAAAATGGAATTGTATTTATAACTGGTTTTTCAAACTCTTTAGGATATCATTTCAAGCTCTTCCCTGCAATCTTAAGAAATTCGGTTCTATTAAATGAAAGTTGATATTCTTGTGCAATTAGAGCATAAATCAGATTTTCCAGATGAAAACCAAATCCCACAAGAGCTGGCAGCAGCTCTGCCATGTCACCCAGCATCCCTCTTTCCATCCTTCTGCAGCAGCCCATTGGCCCCACGCTGTCCCTTTTCTGGCTTCTCTTCTGTGTTCCCTGATTCCCCAGAGGCTCCCTGGCCATGTGGTGTTTGTCCATTGCCTCTGGCTCCTGCACTCCCATCACAAAGGCTGTTTGAGGTGACCCCAGCTCGGTGACAGGGGAGCAGTGGCTGCAGAAGCCTTGGTGGCTGCTGCCACTTGCCTGGTGGCTCCCACCAGCTCCTCACCTTCCTCAGGCTCTTCTGGCACGAGCCTCCTGCCAGGGCTGCCCCCTGTGCCTCTGGGGGCCTGCAGAAGCTTCACTGAATCTGCAATATTATTGTCCATAAAACTAATTCCAGGCTGTCCTCATTTCCTCCACCAAGGTAACAATTGAAGCTCCTGCTGTTTATGTGTAAAGAATATTCCTGAACTTCCTAATATTCCAGAAATTCATCCTACCCATCCTCACTCCACTGAGGTACAACCAGAGGGAGGAAACCTGGGCTTCATGGCAGCTTTCACAGCTCCTGCACTAACAAATGTCCTTGACCTAGTGAGATAATGAGCACTTTTCTAAAACACACTAATTCGTGTCCAGAGGAGCAGGTGGATGACCTTATCAGGGGACCAGGTCCTCTAGGCTTCAGGTTGCTTGCCTGGCTCACATAATTTTTATTTAACCTGGGCATCTTTTTATACAACTTGGGCATCTTTTAATTTACCTTGTGATATTTTTATTTAGGATCTGCACCTTTCTGTTTAACTTGTGCATATTTTTGTATAACTTGCACATCTTTTTATATAACTCCAGCACCTTTTCATTTGCCTTCTGCATCTTTTTGTTTAGCCTCTGCATCTTTTCTCTCCGGGTGATGAAGCAACAGCCTCTCACACCTGCACTCCACTCTTGCACTGCCCCGCACCCAACCAAGGCTCTGAGCTTGCTCATAAACCAAAACTCATTTCAGCTGCGTTTTTTTCACCCCTTTGTCTTTTAAGAATCAGCTCGCCACAAATGGCACTCGCTAAATGACTGTCCAGGCAGACACAAAGGTGCAGAGAGGGAAAGGCCCTGTCAGGTGCTGCAGAAGAGCCCCCAGTTCTATGGAGCATTGAGAGACAAGAGCTGTTTCTTGTCATTGCTGCCTCTTGGGAAAATTTGCCTGCCATGTACCCGGGTGTGATCTGGAAGCAGATTTGCACCTGCCCCAGCAGCCCCAAATCAAACAATGACAGTGCTGAGAGAGCCAAGGGCACAGCAAAGAGAGCTGAGCTCCTCTGCTGCTCTCAGGTTCTGGTCACCACATCACCAGAGCAGGGATTTTTCTGTGCTTCCCAGACACATCACACACCTCTCTGCCCCAGAAAAGCAGCCCATGGCTAATGAGGCCTTTGCATCTCTGCTTGTGAGGACTGGAAGGAGAAGTGGCAGGACTGAGCAGGCCATGCCACCTCCACCCCAGGGGACTCTGGACAGGCTGTGGGATGCTCTGTGCCCCCTCCCTGCTCGGGCTGGGGCGGCTGGCTCCTGCTCATGCATTGGTTTAGGTTTAGGGCTGCAGAGCACTGACTGTTTCTCTCTGAGTTTCACAAGTACCAGAACACTTTATGTCCTATAAATAGTTCTTTCCTAGTTTCAAAAGCTGCAACTCTTGCATCCAGCTGCTTTGAAGTGGATTTCAGAGAGATTTTCTGCTGACATTTCAGGCACCTGCACGTTCTTTATCCAGGGCTTACAAAATTCTTTGTGGAGATTTGCCACTTCTCAGCTTTACCTCAGAAGAGCATTTCCCATTATTATTTTACAATTAGGAAAATCAAGGCACAGAAACCTCTGATGATTTGCTCTGGGTTTCTGGGTAAGGAGGAGGAATAAAGCCAAAGAGACACCACTTGCAGAGTTTGATTGTACCCAAAGTTGAGAGTTTTTAAAGAGGGCCATGTGAGCTGATTGTTATCTGCTGAGCAGAGCAGATACCAGCTGAGAGATCTCTCCTCATTATCTTCTCACTAAATAATAGATGTCTGATTAGGATCTCACATGCTAAGAAAACTTTGTCACAGATAATGGCAGGTTTCTGAACATGTTGCTTTTCTAGATGTATCCTTATCTCCATAACCCTTCAACTGAGTCATAACAGAAGGTGAATATCCAAGGGCAGGCCTTGGACACAATTCCTGGGGAAATTCCCACCTCCCAACCCAGGATGAGCAACCCTCAAGCTGCCCTGTGCTTGTGGTGGGCAAATAGCCCCTGGGGGATGGCTCCTGTTCAAACAGTCCAAGGAATAGGCAGGCAGGGGATAAACAGGGAAGGACCAGGCCTGCCTGAGAGTTCAGTGGCTTCTGGAGGCTGCACAAAAAGTCACTGGCAGAGCCAGGAATGAACATCAAGTGTCTTGGAACATAAATTCATATTTTGAGACCTTGGCACAGATTGCCCAGAGAAGCTGTAGCTGCCCCATCCCTGGAAGTGTCCAAGGCCAGGCTTGGAGCAACCTGGGATAGTGGAAGGTGTCCCTGCCCACGGTAGGGGTGGAACAAGGTGATTTTTAAGGTCCCTTCCAGCCCGCCCCATGCAGTGATTCCGTGATACATGAAATTAGCATTGCCTGAGACTGAGCCATTTTACAGCTGCTTGCTTAACTCCACCACTCTACCCTGCTGTTTGTGCAGGGTGAGAGCACAACCACCCTCCTTTAATCCCTGAGCTGATGACACTCCAGAGCCCTTTGTTTACTCAGGGATTTGCCCATCTATTGAGCCCTGTGTGCATAAACCCTGCACGTATCAGACACTGCTACATTTGCAGGTACCCCAAACACCTGGGCAGGATGAGAGGAGCCTGTGGAGCACATGAGGCAATGATAGAAATGTCAGGGGACCACAGAGTGGTTCTTGTGTGGTAGGAGAGGCTGTGAAAGTAGCACACATCTTGTGGAGGCTCAGCTCAACCAGAATGGAGCCCTCGGGACCTGAGAACCGCTGTGGTCATGACCTGGGTAAGGAGAGGGCTTGGTGGCACTTGGGAGAATGGTCTGTCAGGCCCTGGAGGATTTCTCTGCACAACCAGCTCCCTCTCTGCCCCTCTGCTCCCCCCACCTGTTCTGTTCACGTTTCCCCTCTCTGCTGGGTGCACACACCTTCCACATCCCATGTTTCCAGAGGTTTGCCTGTCCACCTGAACTCTCCCAGCCTGGCACAAAAATGCATGTGGTGAGCAAGGGGCTGCTCACAAGGTGGAGTTTCTGTGGTTTAGGGCTATGTTAATTAATGAATTCTTTTTTATTTTTGGAAGCCTGCAGCTGTTAGTTTTGAAACGACAGAACCTCACACTGCAACAGGGTAAGAAACGAATGGATTGGAGAGAGAATCCGAGCAGGGTCCTGAGCCTGTGCTGGCTGCTTTGGTTTAAACACATCAAGGTTGGCTCCTGCAAGAAGCCGTCTGGTATTTAGGCCCTGTAGAAACACTGGCAGTGTTATGTGTGTGGATCCACCGAGCAGATGAGGATCCTCAGGCACACACATGGACTCTGCTGCCTCCTCCTCCAGGGCACTTGCTGCAAACCCCTGCAAAACCTGTAAGCCTTCATACCCTGCCTCCTCCTCTGGAGTGGCCTTTGGTCTGGGGGAAAACATTTCTGCCATTCTCCAAAATCACACTGCAAATATGGGCAGGACCCCAAAGGCTGGGAACTATGCCCATCTCAGGACAGGCAGAAGGTTGTGGGGTGTTACTGAAGGACAATGATGGGAACAGCCACTGATCTCCCTGTCCATGGCACTGCAGGACAGGCCTGCACTGCAATCTCTGCTGCTCCTGAACACAGCCAAAGTCCTTCCTGACTTGGAGAACATTGCTGCAACCAGAGCAGAGCAGGCAGGTACCAGAGGATGTGCTGGGTGCCACGGATGAGAGAGGTGAGATCCTGCAGAGGCACAACAACTGCAAGAGCCAGGCTGGGCACTGCTGACACAAAGACTGGAGTCAATTAACAGCCCAGATTTTTCTGATTCACCAGAACTTAAAAATGCCAAAGCATCCCAATCCCGGGATTGCATCAGGAGGGCACTTCCAGCCAAACTCTGGGAACAGCATGTGCCGCTCCAGTGATGCTGAGAAAAGGCAAATTCAGATGGGATCAGGTGCAGCTGAGGGCTAGGGAATAAGCAGGAGAAGGAAGGTAGGAAAGGATCACCAGGGTTTCGTTTGTACCAGCAAAAGCAAGAGGGACATACAGCAGTGGTCTGTAAATGCACCAGGGACAGAAGTCCTGGGAAGGGAAAGTTCTGCAGTGGTGCTGGCATGAGAAAGGCATGAATCAGTCATGAGCAAATGCCAGCCCCAAGTCAGAAGAAAGTGTCCAAGCCTCAGAAGGAAGAAGTTACAGAAGTCCTGTTCAATGGGGAGCAGTGGGGGTGGAAAAAAAATCCTTTACAGAAATCTTAGAGATTTTGGGAAAGCAATGACAGCACGGGGTCCTGGCTGAGGGCAGAGCAGAACCCAAGAACTGCTCCCACTCTGGAGTTCAAATTAAGTGCCTTAACTTTTCTTCACTGTTCAGGAATTTTGAGGAAGACTCTCCTGTTACACACAGCAGAGACCACACTGGTCTCCAGGCACTGCTGCAGCACAAATAATTCCTCACACTAATGACCAACCATAATTACATCCTTCCTGCAGCAGACATGACATAGGAGAATACCAAAAGTGAGGAGCAGGGAGCAAACTGCAAGTTTATTCCATCCATTACTGACCAGCCTGAGTCCTGTGAGGATGAGAGCACGTCTGCTCTCGCATGGCGTGGTGCAAATCCAGAGGATTTATCGCGAGCGGGCTTGAACTTCAGGGCATTGCTTTCCCTTTCTGAGGGGGGAGAACTCTGTCCCTTTGTTAAAACCTTTGCCTGCTGCTCTGGGAATGCTGTGCAGGGAAAGCATTCCTAAAGCGGGGCTTGGGATGCCCTGTGGAATCCAGCAAAGGGGAGAGACACAACTTTAACGCTGACAGACAGAAAATGTTGTCCCTGGCAGGAATGAGCATGGGTTTGGAGTTAAAATTGGATTCACTCTTTTCTTGCCACAAAAAGGATCATATGGGGCTGCATTTCGAGCAAGGTTTTTAGACAGCACTGCACACTCTGCTCACACTCCAGAGGATCCAGTCTCATTGCCAAGGCCAGCACAGAGGAGAGGCCTGAGAGGTGCCCCAGCAAAGTCCTGTCCTGCAACTTCTATCCAGTTCCTGGGTGGGTAAGAACATTTTTCATCCTGGACCTGCCCATGCTCCTGCTCCCCTTTCTGCAGGACAAAACTGTGTCCCAGGAGCTTGTGCACAGAGGTTGGGAGAGGGTGGGCAGGGCAGGAGCTGGAGCTGGGTCCCAGCCATCACATTTCTCCCTTCTCCTCCTGGAGACATCTTGGATTTCCAGTACAATCTCTGTGTCCTGGGGGAATTCACCATCGCTGGGGTAAAATGTGATGCACGTGAAACTTGCACACAGACTTGGCTGGCAGAAAAATGGATTCAGGAGAAATGTGTGCAGTTCAAAGAACCACAGACCCTGACCAGACACTGTGCTCTTTTGTCCATCACCTGGGCCCATTCCTTCTCCTGTCACTAGAGTTGTTAAAGACAATTTTGGTAATATTTGCAGGATGAGGCTGAGAGTTCTGGCCTAACAAATCACTTCAGTGAGTGCTTATTTTAAAGCTTGGTTGGTTCTAACAAAGTCAAATGTATGAGTTTAGAAATATCAGTAAAATATAAATATTTGTGCTGTGGAAAGATATACATGGGCATAATAGATCTAATTAAGGAAGGCTGTTATGGCTTGTGTCATGTGAATTCTGCTTTGGGTTGGGAGTGTCATCAGCAGAAAAATTGTCCCTGCTGCAGAGAAGTGGCCCTGCAGGACCTCTGGCTGCCCAGACTGCTCTGGATCCTCAGTGGCCTCAAAGACACCCACAGCAGCAGCTCAAAGCAACTCTCAGGCTTTTGGGATCAATGCTGAAGGGATCTGCCCCCTTTTCAGCTCGTGCTGTAACAAACATTTCTGCCTCTGGTGATCTTTCAGTGGTAAAAACCATGGAAGAAGTTTAAACTCCCCCAGTCCCTGGGCAATTCTGACACTAGGAACTTGTGAACAGAATCTTTGCATCTCTGCTGGTGCCTTGCTGAGTGACCAGATGCTTCCTGCATTTCATCTCCTGGTTGTTTTTCCTTTTTCCCTTTGCCTGCTTGGATTTTGGGCTCTTATTCCATCTACGTGCCAGGCTTCTCCTTGATGGGAGCCTCTGGGGACAACTCCCATAATACAGGGAATTAATCATAGAGCCACAACTTCTGCTTCTAATCAGGAGTCAGTCCTAAAGGCTGAGCTGCAGCACAACCCTCACGGACAAATCCTCAGAATTTAATAGGGATTAAATCAATGCAGTTTTTATGGAAATTGAATTATACTGTACAGAAATTGTTCCATAAACAGACCACAGCATAAAAGGCAAAACTTCCTTGATTTTCCCCAGGATTTTACAGTAAGGATATAATTTTCTGATGCCTTTTGCTGGGCAGTACAAAGTGATTTAATTAAAAATGACATATTTTACTGTAAAGGTGCATGAGAACACCTCAAAGCAGTACACAGAAACCTGCAGAAGGCAGTTCTATAGGGGGGCAATTATGTTAATTCTTTTCCTGGATTAAAGTCATGCAGCTCCTGCTGCTTCCTTAGGCTTGTGTGAGCAGGATTCCCTGGAAACTCTGCCTTGCCTGTTCCTGGATGTGGGACAGGAATCCTCTGCTGCTCCAGCCTGGTGTAAGCAGTGCCTCACTGGCCACCCTTCCACACCACAGACACACATTCAGGCACATTCAGGAAACAGCCAAGTCCAGAATCTCCAATCCTATTCCATATTCTGCCAGTCCTGAGTGCTGATGGTTTGAATAAATAAGCCTTGGATTTCAGCTGCCTGCTCTGGGCAGGCTGAGCTGGCAAATTCCCTTTGCCTCCACACCCAGGTGGCCAAGGGGCTGCACAGCCCAATTTCCCTTCTCCTTTCTAATCCTCCTGAGCTCTCAGGTTTGGATGAATGGATAAAATCTAAGCATGAGCTCTTTACTCTGATTTCAGTGGGAATTTGCAGATATCCCATGTCTGTTCCTCGGAATCAGGCCCAGCTTTGCTCTGAACTCTGCACTAACATTGACCCCACGCTTTCCCAGTTGATTCTTCTTTTCTTGTTGTATTTGAAGGATTTTTATAGACAGTCCTGCTCTGAGCTCATGTTCCTCTGTCAGAACAGCAAAACAAGGGATTCTTGTCCATCAAGTGAACAAGAACTTGGGTTCTTTTCTGCAGAAACAACCTCATCTCTGAGATACGGGGGTTATAGAGGGATGGAGCATCTCAGCAGAGCAGCTGGGGAAGAAGGGCTCTCCCAAGGAAAAGGATCCCCACTGCAAGGCAGAGCTTGGATTTTGCAGCCATAGGCTGTACCTTGTGTGAATGGCAGGACTGAAGGAGAGCTGCAGCCCCTCCCAGCTGAGGGAAAACCAGTGCAAGAAGAGGGCAATTGCCCTTCAGTGTAGTGGTTTGAAAATAATCCAAATTAAAATATAATATACAGGTTCCAGTGTGTGTTTGCCAGGACAGTGACTGTGCCTCTGTGACCTTTTTGGGGAGCATTTCCACCAGTGGCCCACACATTTCAGAACACAAATTCAAGTATCAAAGTTCACAACATCAGCCTGGGCAAATCACTGAGACCTCAACACCTGATATTTGCTTCATCAGGACATTAAAAATTCCGTCTCTCCAGTGACACACTGAGCCTTTGGGTGAAGAGTTTCTCTTTCTTCTTTAGCTGCTAAAAGCTGCTGCTGGTGGTGGCTCTGGCTGAGGTTTCCTTTCCTGAGCCCCGAGTTCTTGCCCCTCTGCAGCTGGCAGAGATGAAGAGGGCACTGGAACTCCAGGCAGAGAAAATACAAGGCAAAGGTTGGACGGCAGGAGTGTGGGGAGTCCCAAGGAGATTGGGAACAGGAGTTACAGTTTCCTTTGTTCTGTTAAAAGGAAAAGGAAACACATCAGGAAACCAGACTGCGGAGCACAGGAAGTCTCACTCTGGCTGATAAAAAGGAACTGATGTGAGGTTGGTTCAGATGCAGTTATAAGTCAATCAAGCTTGGAACAACAAGAAGAGATATTCAGAAGAAACCAGAGAGCCAAATTCTGCATTTAGCTGTAAAAAGAGTTTTTTAACCTCTCCTAATCTTTTCCTTATCTTCTTTTTTGAAGAAGAAAAGCTGCTATAAAAAAACCATTCAAATAAGTATTTTCTCATCATACAGAAGTCGGTTTCCTGAACTCACCACACCTTCCCCTGACCCCACCATACCTTACTCCAGTTTCTTTCTTTCACTCATCAACCAACTTAAAAAACTGTATTCTTGCTGATTTATCTCTTCCCCTCAGATCAAAACCAGCAGTATTAAGAAGGGCAGGTTTTTTTGCTGAATGAGGAATCAGCAGATGAGTAATGAGAGGCTCTGCTGCCTGCTGGGTTATTTTTCACTGCCTCTGGATGACTGACAAGGATTGTAACATTCAGTTCCTGGGTGTGCAGCTTTGGCAGGCTGGGCTTAAGACTTTCTAATTGACATTAATTTTTTCTGACTCCTTCACAGCCCTGGTGGAGTCCTGGGTTGGTCTATAGTGGAAGAACAAGAAGGAGATAAATACAAATAAAGCAGCAAGTTTATCCATGACACTTCCTGTCCTGGGCTGTGCTTCTTACTGGATTTTAGTGAAAAGTTGGGAGAAGAAAGAATGCTGGACACACACAGAGGGGCGTTTTCTGTCCAGCATCCTAAAGAGAAGCAAAGGCTGAGATTTTGCACAACCCCTGTGTGAATGAACCTTATTCCTCTATTTCCCCTGGTCCTTGTCAGGGTGTTATTCCCAAATTTTGCCTTTGGAGCTGTTTGGAGAAGCAAGAGGTTTGTCAGGAGAGCCTGGAGCTCCCGTCACCCACTGCTGCACATCCCTTTGGTTTGGGGCTCTGCCTCGGGCTGCAGGAAAAGCTGCGGGTGGGGAGGAGGGGCAGGAGGGAGGCACCGTTTGCGGTGACTTCAGTACCAGAGACAGGTTCCAGGTGGGTGTTAGTGGCACGGGAGATACACATCAGTAATTACACAGCCTGGTAATGAGAGGAAGGAAGAAAACAAGCAGAAAATGCATCAACATCTTGAAGGCTTTGATACCTGGAACTCAGCAGAGCAGATCAGGCACTGTCCTGCCACACACGTTGCTGTTCATACAACTTTCAGGGTGATAAGGGCACCCTGACTGCCCGGCTGTCTGAGGGGGCACAGCACCCACCACTTGGCCCCAGCTCAGACAAATGATGCCCAAAGTAGGCCCAAACTTACTTTTGGGGTATATTTTAGTCTGTATTTCAAACCCAGCTATGAATGTGCAGCCACAGTCTTGTCTGGAAGCATTTGTTGGCTCAGAAAATGTCCTTGGCCCTTGCCCAGGGTTGTGTGACAGGCCCCGTGTCACTGAGGTGCCTTCAGGCAGCTCCTTTTAGGTGCCAGAGCTTTGTGTGCATGGGGCACCTGTGTTCAGGTGTGCACAAGAGAGGCTCTGGCAGGGGAACAGCCCTGCTCTCCAATTCAGGTGAGAGATCTGAAGAGAATTGCACATTTCTGGTGCAAATTGGCTTCAAACCAAGTTGTAGAACTAAACTCAGTGTGTTAGACCTGCTTTTTCTAGGGCCACATCCATGCACACCAGGCTTCTGCAGCTTTAGGGGTTCAGCAAACCCAGAAATATCTGACACCCTGAAGTTAAGGCTCCCCCAGCTCCTTTAATTCTTCTGCTGATGCATGTTTGCACTGAGGTGGGGCACGGGGTCTCTCTGTAAATTCTCAGGTGAACTCAGACAAAAAGAAAGACTTTTGTTTTTCAAGGGCAGGTGATGAGGGGCTATAAAGGAACCTCAACACTGATGGGTTGTGGAGAAAAAAAGACTGGGAGATGCTCTGTGCTGAGGCTGTATATTCATATGTTCTAGAGCTGACCCTTTGGAGCAGATGGGAGCTGAACTCAAGAGGAAAAAGCTCCATAAGCCCAGGAAGTGGGAGACATGAAGGAAATAAACTCTGCTGCCTGCCAACCCTGTTCAAATTGCCCTTCCCCCAGCAGGTCTCACCTCTCAGGCTGTCACCTGAGAGCCCCCTCCGAGGTGCAGCCTGCCCTGTGCTGCTCCTGACGGTGACTCTGCAAGGAACACCCGCACCCCACAGGACTCCCCGTGGAAGAAATGCTGCCAGCAGGGACTGAAGCTGTTCCTTCCCCCATTTCACAGAGGGAATAGCCCAGAATTAAAATCAATAACTAAAATAGAAGCATGAAATCCTCAAGACAAGCACTGCTACTCCTTTGAGTGACCACATCCTGTGAAGGTAAAGAGAAACTACATCAGGCTCTCAGCACCTCCTGAAAGCCTCAGAGCGAAACTCCAAGGGCTTCATGTCCAAGCAGTTGCCTTGTTTTGTTGGGTAAAGGTTTACTCCAGAGCAATCATCCTTCTCTGAGCAGGAAAAAAATACACTACGGGCTTGGAAAAGGCTTTCCCTGTGTTTGCTGACAAGTGGGAGTCAGCACTGAACGCTCTGAACTGGCAGCACCCAGCAGGACACCAAGGCTGGAAGTTAATGCTAAGGCAGGAGACGTCTGCACACAGATCTCACAGGGAAAATAAATCAGCAGCACCAAGATATCCCCTTCCTAAAACCTTTCTAAATTGTTTTTCATGTTAGAGAGTTATTAGGCAATATAAATATCTTCGAATGGGAATTAGGGTAGGAGGGAATATTGTTGTTCATGCCCTGGAAATTCCAGAGGGTTTTGTTCCAAATTGCTTTTGAGGGACAGCAACATGGAAAGTTGTTGTCCCTCAGATCTTTGTGATTTTTTTTTTTTTTTTTTTCCAATGTGGAGATTAGGAGCCTTGCCCCAGGAGTCAACACTCTTTAGCCAGGAAAGGCCGTCCCCCAGGGGCCAAAGCCGGGGTGATTCAAAAGAGCCAAACAGACACTAAAATTGCTCAAAAAGGAAACATTTTCTTAGTCTGAGATCCCGATGGCCCAGTTTGAGAGCGAGAGCAAACGCCTCCCGCTCACAACGACAGAGATTGCTCCAAAACCCAGCCCCACCCTCTGCTATGGCAACGCCAATGCATGAGTCCTCCACTCATGGACACGGTTGTCCTCCACTTGAGTAACACAAAATCCTCACTGAGCATCCCTCAGAGGAGCTCTCTGATGGCCACAACACCAGGATCAATCTGTTTTTGTGGAATGAAGGCAACGACCACACAAAATGTACTTTTTCATGAACAGGCAGGCTCTGGCAAGTATATTTGCTTTAATTATTCTCCACACATAAAGTGGAACTGAAACAATTAAACCAGTTTGAAACCACAGCATTTGTTATTGTGAGGAAGGCCATGCACAAGCATCTTGATGTTGGTGAGATGTGCCCTTTTCTGATTTATTGTGAGACAATGAAACCCAAGTCCCCCAAAGACAATGAAGTCAGTCAAAGTGGGGTGTTAACCCAAAGAAGATGGGTTTTGAATGTCCAGAGGCGCAATAAAAATGTTGGTGACTGTTTAAAATTAGTGCAAACATAAGAGTCAGGAGTTTCACTGGCTCCCATCATCATCTGCCAGTGCTGTTCACAAAATTTGAACAGAAGGTGGAAATAACTCAGAAAGATTTCCTGCACTTCTTCCTCCTCAGAGCTCTTTGAGCAGTGCTCCAGGGGACACTTCCCAAGCCAGCCAGTTCTGCTCACGGCAGCTATTTCACAGATTATTTAGAAGATGCAGCAAAACTCATCACCAACCATCCTCAGCAAGTGATCTGATTCTCTTCAATATAAATAACCCTTTATGAATAAAAAAAAAAAAAAATAGTGTTCATTTTTATGGTGCATTGTCTCAGCACTGTCACATGTGATGTGGGTCAGTGAATGGTGGGGAATGATTAAAACCCTGAGATGATCCTATGCTTTATGTTTATATCCATGGAATTCCCTGTTTGGGTTGAAAGCCTGAGGACAACTCAATTCACACTTGCACACAATGTCCATAAGGGATCCATGTCCACAAGGATCATCCCAAGCCCATTTTTTCTCTAGTCATGCCCTGTTTCTCCAGCATGGCTCTGAGCACTTGGGACAGCTTAAGGTTCCAGGGGATTTAGCCCTTCACCTGCAGGTGGGCAGATGTGCAGTTAAATTACTCTGGGGAGGTAAAACCAGCAGTCAGAGTCATCCAGAGCCTTTCAGATATAAAGATGAAGAGGAAAGTACGAGCCAAATATTGGAGATGGCAGGCAAAGGCAGAGATTTGAAAGTAGGCTGGACCCAAATCTCTGCATCTGCCAGTCTGAAGTTACAGGCTTCAGCTCACTTAAAAAAAATTAGTCTGTGGAATAGTATTGCATAGGCCTAAAAAACCAGTCACTTTTCAAATTTAAATGGCTCAAGAAGAAAATCATCTGGAGGGCACAGCCCTCTCCCAAATCTAGCACTTATCCTCTCCAAGGACAGGAATATTTCTGAGTTTGGGATGGGAAGTGCCTTTCCCCACACCAGAACTCAAATTTCATCTGGGCCTGCTCCATGTTCTTGCTGTAGATGATGAAAAAACCTTTCTATGTGTTTTTCTTGCTCTCCAGTCACTGATGTGCCTCTTTCTGCTATATTTTTCCCAATACAAATGCAGAGCTTTGAGATAAAGCAATGTCTGCAAGGAAGAGCAGAGCTGAGGGCAGGATTGCTGTTAAATTGCTTTGCTCTGGATGTGCCCGGGTTTGCTTTGCTGCACCCTTGGGGTCAGACCCACCCTGCAGCACAGGTTAAATACAGAGCTCAGCACACCAAAACCATCCCAGCATCTCAGGCTGCATCCTCCCGTGCTGCCCTTCACCTTCGAGAAACCAGGCAAAGGGCTCTCACCCTTCCCTGCAGCAAATCTCTCAGAGCAGGAGTGCACTCCCTGGAACCCACTGTTTCTGCCCAGCACGAAAATTTACAAGAAGTCTCAGCTAATCCCTCGGGAAGGACAGGAGCACTGATGTCAGTGCACGGCACAGAAAGTAGGTACGTTGTCAGAGGGGACAAACAGGACATGGGGGAGTGCAAAGTGCTGCTGATCCTGGCTCAGTAAAGCAGCCCAGGAGGCGATCCTGCCTCTGATCCCTGTTTATCCCAGCCCCGGCAGCGTCAGTGTCTCTCCGGGCAGCTGGGCAGTGGCAGAGCTGCTGCCGGCAGCCCAGGGCAGGCGCGGCCCGGGGCAGTGACCTGGGCTGTGGCCGAGTTCCTCCTTGGTTCGCAGCCTCCAACGTGACTGAGCCCAGCCCGCAGGGCGCAGTTCCTCAATCCCGACCGCAGCCGGGGGGAGCAGCTCCCTGCAGCGGGGGAGCAGCAGCTCCCGGGGGCTCCGGGAGCCCCTGGGCACAGGGAATGGCCCGGCTCTGCTCAGGGCACGGGGCAGGGCGCTCCCGGCCTCTGCAGCAAAGCGGGTCCACGTGTGCACCGCAGCAAAGGCACAGATGTGGAATTTCTGCACTTTCACTGCAGAATATTTAGGGCTCCACAATCAAAGAAGGTTTTGGTGCATTAAATGTATCCTGGATGAGGCCCAGGTTACTTCTGCTACAGATCTGAGGAGGTGGAGGGGAAAACCTGTCGTATTCCAGCCATACCTCCCAAATGTTGTGCTTTCAACACTCCTGCTTTCCCCTTCCTTTCTGACATTCACTCTTTCATTCCCTGTTTCTTTCCTCTTTCCATTTTCTCTTCCTGCCCATCTCCTTCCCTCCCCCTTCTCTTGAGACCCTTCCAAACCGTGCACTTGTCACAAGCTGCAATCTAAGGGAGACAGTTTCAGTTCCTGCCCCTATGCAGCTTCATTCTACCCAGGTCAGCAAAATAAATAAAAAGAGAAAAAAATTCTTTAAAAAAAATAAAATAAAAAAAAATAAAAAAAAAATTAAAAAAAAAAGAAAAAAAAAAAAAAAAAAAAGCACTTTTAAGACTAGTTCGACACCCCACCCAGCCAGGCGATAGGCATCTTTCGAAATCCTCCAACCCAAACACACCCACAGCGACTCTCGCCTCAAGGCTGCCCTGTTCGAGCGGCTTCTGTTCCGCAGCACTGCCCCAAGGAGAGCCCTCAGAATCGCACAGGGGTCCCCCAAAGCCAGCCCTGGGCTGCCTGGGCTTGGGGAACCACCTCAGGGATCTTAGAAGGGCTGGGTTTATCTTTCCAGGGATTGAAGGAGCGGCCGTTTGGCCGGAGTGCAGGAGGGGGAACTGCTCTGCCAGCCCCAGCAGCGTCCCTGGTTGCTCAAGGCCACCAGAGGTTGGTTATGTTGGTGGTTTATTTGCCACACTCTGCTTCCCTTTCTCCCAAGCCAGACTGATGTTTCTCCTCCAGCCCGGGGCTCTTTCCCCGCCAAAAACCCAAAAGAAGCTGCTGGAGGAAACGCACGGGCGCCCAGCGGAGCCAGAGCGCCTCAGGCAGGGCCGGGCGAGGGACCAGGGGCACACGCACAGCCGGGGCAGCTCCGAGCCGCGCTGGGGACAGGAGCTGCCCCTGGCACTGCCCCGGAGCCGGGCAGAGCCCCGGCCCCTCCTCGGCCCCTGGACCAGCGCCACGGGCCGGCTGCGAGCCCCCGAGCCCCGCGGAGGCGACGGGAGAGCGCCGAGACTCGGCGGCGGCGGCGGCGGAGGAGGAGAGAGCTCGGCCGAGCCGGCCCCCAGCCCCGCGCCCCTTCCCAGAGCCCCCCCAGCCAGAGGGGACCCCCAGCCCCTCCTGCGCCCTTACCTTAATAGTGCCGTCCATCGGGAATAACTTCCAGCCGGCACCAGCAATATTCCACACATTGACCCGGTTTAGCCTGCGACTGACGCCTACTGAAGTTTTTTATCCTTCTCTCTCTTTTCGTTCTTCTCGCTGCCCTTCCAGCGGTTTTGTTGCCCTCTCAGTATCCCCTCTCCCCCTCTCTCTCTCTCCCTCCCTCTCTCTTCCGTCTCTCTCTTTTTTTAACTTTGGTTGTTGCAGCAGAGCGAAAAAGAGACAGTTAACCGGATGAAACGTTTTTTTCTGCTAATTTTGGGAAGTGAAGTCACTCGAGGAGGAAACCTTCGTCTCTACGCTGGTCCTGCCTTCTCGATGAAAATATATATTTTTTACATACAGGATATTTGCTCCATTTAGATAAGAAGGGGCAGAACAATAGCCACCTCTGTCACAGCTCTTGTTTGTCGCTGGGACAGCCCGGCCAGCGCAGACCTTGCCTCGCACCCCAGCCCGTGTTAGCCAGCCTGTGTCATCCCATGTTTAGTTTAACGTGGGGTTTTGCCATTTTTTTTTTTTTTCTTTTGGCTGGAGCAGCTTTAGCCTGACTCACTGAATTTCCGTCTCTTCCCACAGATTTTTTTATTAATGCGTTTTCCAGTCAACGGGAAAAATTAAGGGGAGAAAACCGTAAATGCAATTCGGTGACGGCAGGCGGAGGGAAAAAGAAAAAGTCTGGCGATTAAAACGTATTTAAAGCATATTTTGAGTCCTCTCCTTCACGCCTCCCAGGACGGGGCGTGAGCCGAGGGTGCAGCCGCAGCCAGGAGCGAGCGGTGAGTGCAGCACTGCAGGACAGACAGACGGGCCCAGCGGTGAAACACAGGCTGTGGATGGGGCTGGGGCCAGCCGAGGCTCTCGGCCACTTTCGCCCCTTGCCCTCCCTCCCACTCGTGTCGCGGGGTGGGTATGGGGCTCGGAAGGGGAAGCACTGAGATGGATGGTTTCCCGTCATTTCTCTCAGGTGCTGGGAGTCCTTTCCCAGACTCCTCTCACAGTGCGAGCTCCTCGCTGAGATGTTAAAGAGGAGGGGATTCCCCCCACTTGATAAAAATATCAAAACCTCATAATAATTATCAGAACCGCCGAATTTACCGCTCTGGTGCCGTGTCCTGACGGGCACAGCAAACAAAACCCCTCAGGCAGCAGCCTTGAAACCTGGTTTAGACCTGGCGAGCCCCTGACGTGCAAGGCTCCCTCTCATTCAAACCGGAGCGAGCAGCAGAGCAGAAACGCGCGTTTTCCTTTTTCCGGGAAAAGCCGAACCCTTCCAAAGGAGCCGGGGAAGGGAGACAATACCCGCCTGTCCAGCTCCCCCGCTCCCCCGCCCTTGCCAAAATAACCACGGCGGAACACATCATGCAACAGCCGGGGCGGCCCTTCTGCCCCATTTCTACAAACCGAGGGGGAAAGGAGGCTGAAGCCGAGAAAGAAAAGCGCCAGGGCAGAAGAAAAGCCCTGTCCGTCGGTGGAGAGCGTTACCTTGTCCAGTGCCAGTCGCGTCCAGGCTTTTTGTTCCCCCCTGTCTTTAGTCCAGCCACGGGGAAGGGGATGAGGGGCGGCAAAATTACATCCAAAGTTATCCTGCCCCTGCCCCTTCCAAAAGGGACATGCAATAATGCCACCAGTGTTTCTCCCCGGCAGCGGCAGAGATGCTTTATTAATACTTTATTTCTCCAAGCCCGAAGCTGGCAGGAGAGAGCCGCAGATCCCCCTTGCCCCTCCTTCCCCTCCCTCCCCCTCCTCTGAAATTAGCCTCATCAATTCAGCTGCGATTTTTCAGTTCGGATGCAGACACGGGGCTGAACGTGACCAGACCTGGAGGTTTTTGGCTCGCTGCTTGCCAGCCTGCAGCCGGGAGGCGAAGGGGGAGCGCAGGGACGGCCCGGCCGCCTCCCCTCGCCCCGCACCCCCGGCCTCTCCTGTCTGCTCCGCGGTCCCGGGGTCTGCGCCGGGGTCCCCCGAGAGCAGCACATCTGGATGCTGCTAGCGGGTCAGGTCCCCCCTTGCCTAGGGCCACAAAACTGGAGTTCAATTAAAAGAAATCACGGTTAACCCTTTGCTTTCCTCATTCCTCTTGCTTTTCCTTGCCCTCCGTCCTGCCCCCGGCAATGCTCCTGTCCCGGCTCCCCCCTCGGCGTTCCTACATGGCAGGAGGCTGCAGCCACCAGAAAAACGAGAGGTTAAAGGGAAGAGTGAAACGCATCCTTTCAAAACCCAAATGGTTTCCTCTCTAGACAACGCTCCCCACAAGACCCAACAAACAACGAGGGTGGGGCGTGAGGGAGAGGACAGGTTGAGGATCTCAGTAGCGAAAGGAAGGGGAGAAAATCCCCTGGAAGGAGCCTCTGTCACCCGCCGACCTCTCAGGGCACTCTGAGTCGGGGCTGCGGGACAGACTGTGGGGGACCGGGGATCCGGGAGAGGCGGGGGGAAACCACCTGAAAACGTGCCCAGGTCATGGGAGAGAAGTCAAACACCCTCAAAACCCCCTGAGCCCGACACCCTCAAAACCCCTGAGCCCGACACCCTCAAAACCCCTGAGCCCGACTTCTTCAAAACCCCTGAGCCCGACTTCTTCAAAACCCCCTTTGCCCACCTTCGGGCTGAAAGGACAAACAAATCCGGCCCCCGCTGCGCATCCCTGGAGCTCCCAAAGACGGGAAGTTGCCAAACAGACCCCCCGCCATCCCACCGGGAGATATTTTAGGAACCCAACTCTGTATTTTATGGCCAGACGGGCACCGTGACCTGCAGGGGCTTATTTTGCATGTCTGGGGATGACTCGAACGGAGCCTGCTCAGGTCACTTGTGATACCGGGTTTGTCAGGGATGCTCCGTGCTTTTCCTCCTGTGTTTGGTCTAAAGCAACATTTGGGAGAATCCAAGAGATAAGGCAACGACCGAAGGTGTTACACACTATAAAGAGAAGCCGAACAATCTGCTGTTTTCCTCCCAGATAATGAAAAGTAGAAGCTTTGCTTTATTTTTTCTTTCTGTTTTTATTTTAATCTCCCACCTTCCCTCCCCCCCCAAAAAAAAAAAAAAACCAAAAAAAACCCAAAGCCGAACAACCCCCAAACCCCTCAAAACCAAACCCAAAGCCACCTTTGTAGTTATGCCATACTTTATGGAAAAGGCTGGAATATTCATAATCTCTGTAAGCCAAGCCCTGAATCATCCTAGGTGGCTGTGTCATGACTCCGGGTATTTAACTGTTATTTAACGGAGAATTTGACTGAGGTTTTACCTGTTACTTAACTGAGTATTTAACGGTTATCTCTCTGAGTTTTTAACTGTTACTGAACTGCATTTAACCAAGAAAAAGGGAGCCGAGACAGGCAGGGAAAGGCGGGCACAGGGCTGAGCAGTGTGAGCTACTCTGGATCTGTTGCTCGCCCTTTGGATGTACTTGTACGTACAGCAAAGGAATTAGGATCTGTTTAACGTGGTCACCACCAGACATCTGGAAAATCATTTGATCTTGGCAACCACGGAAGATTTCAAATGCTTACATCGGGTCAGGCTGGTAGAAATCAGTTACTCCACAATTATTATCATTATTATTATTTTTCTCTTTCACTCCGCCAATAAATGGAACGGAATAGTCGAGTGGCGTTTTTAATTAGTTCAATATTGATCTTGGGCTCTTGGCACGTCCCCACCTCCTCTCCCCGTCCTTAGGGCTGGGTCCCAGAGGCTGCAGCCCCACAGGGAGAAGGTGAAAACGCCGCGTTCGGCGCGATCCGAACGAAAGGACTGAGGAGCCACTGGGGAATATGGCCTTGAGCTGTTTCGTGTCCAGACCCAACGGAGTTAACCCTCGGTGTAGTTCGATGCAAGTCCCTCGCAGAACCCCAAAGATTTTGATTTTCTTTCTGTTACCCACACGGGATTAGCGGACATCCCTTCATAATTAAAACCTTCCGGTTATTTCCTAGGAATAAACACAATGAAAACCTTCCCGAGCCCCATTGCAGGTTGGGAATCTGATTTTCCAAGGATAGGAGAGGGGATTGGCTTCTGTTACCCTCTCTGACCCCAACAGCATCGGCTGAGCTCTCTGAGCCCAGCCTGGAAGTGTCGTCGTGAACTAACGCGGTGACAGGGGAGGGGAGCTCAAAAAAACCCCAACATCCACGCCCCGGCTTTGTCGCTAGAAAGTGCCTCATTTCCCACTAAATGTGACAAAGTGCCCCCTTTTTAAAACGAACGTTCATTACACGTGTGTTTACATAACGCGCTCAGGGTACGTTGTGTGTATTATATATTTAATAATGCTACTTTCTAGATACTTGCCATACATTCTATTCTCTCTAAACGTATGTACAATTCCCATGATTCTGTACTTGCAGGGGGCCAGAGTTTATCCCGCTCCAGCCTTCTCTGGACGGAAACTCTCCCCCAGCTCCAGTGAACGTTTAAAATCCCCGGCTCTGACTTTCCTCTGGCACCGACCCCATCGCAGAAAGAAAAACACGACGCGTTTGTTTATTTTCTAACCCCACACTCTTACAAGCAAAAAGCCCAAACTGCAGCCCTGCGATTTGATCCCCAGAAACGAATCCAAATTTTAGACCCAACTAATTGGGCAAACCTCCCCTTTTCAGCTGCAGCAATAAAAGGGAATCAGGAGCGCGTTCCAGCCGCAGAACTGAAGGATCGGGTCCCTCCTCCCTACAGGAACAGCGCAGGAGATCTGGGAACCTGAAGCCGGGAAGTTATTCCCCGCTAATCGGTACTAAGTAAAACACGATGTCTTAAAAGTGGGGTGGAGAAGATGCAGTAGCTTTGAAGCTGCTTCGCAAAGAGGGGCGAGCGGGGCAAGCCAGGGGTGTCCTGGCTGCTTTTATTTGCGTTCCGTGTCCCAATAAAACAGCCCCCGCCATCCCTCCCTCCCTCCCCCATCCCGCAATTATTGAAAAGCTGAGGCACAAAAAACAAAAATACTGAAGGCCAAAAAAACAGACTGCAGTGCTCTAGCTCCGAACGTCTGGCCCCTCGCTTGAGGCCATAATTAATTTGAGATTTATTTTTATTGGAGAACCCAGTCTCGTCTGACCTTAGCCAAACAAGACTTCAGCGAGACCCTTGATGCGCTTGAATGGAACAGAATATTTCTCTCTAACTTCTCTTCAGGCGGCCGTGCCTGCTTTGAATTTGTTCCTCAGACTTCATATATTTGGAGATTTACAGAAAAGATTTAAAGCATTTTCCCCCCTTAGTATTCACTCTCTCTTTTCTTCCCTTTTTGCTCCCCTTTCCCTCCACACCTCCTTCCCTTCTAAACACGGGACTGGGAGAGCATAAGGAGGGCTGGAATACAAAATTGCCTGGATCCAGCATACTGGGAGGGGGACGTTTTTCTGTAAATTGGGAAAGAATGGAGCCATTAAAAGGTCGCAGAGCTGGGCAGGGGGTTGGTTGCTGCTGCCTAAAGACTGAGGTCTCTGGAAAAGCTCGTTCCTTGTGCCCGGTTTATTTTCGAAAGCTCCAACGTGCCACAATTCCAGGAGAAAAACAACTTTTCTCCCACCTCGACTTAAATTTAAGCAGTGTTTTGAAGGTAAAGCAGGGAGGAAACAATGCCAGCCCTTCTCCACTCAGTGCGGGGGCTGAGCACGGGAAAAAGGCAGGACCCGGGGACATCGACACATTTTTCTCTTTAAAGTAGAGAGATTAATGCAAACAAGACCTAAATCCTTAAGCACCAAGTTGTCATAAGGCGTTAATCAACGACGTGCTAAAGTCCGACAATTCAGCTGAGTTGTGCCCCGAGAAACGGGTGTCAAAAAGGGAAAGAAAGAGAAAGGATTGGGTATGAACGTAATTAGCGATCGCAGAGGGTGAGTGACGTAGGAGTTCACAGTAGCTTCTGCCCCCGAAGCTCCCGCAGTCCCCACCCTCTCTGGAGGTGCCTGGTGAAGGACCGGAACCCTCCGGGATGCCAGGAACGGGAAAAAGGGAAAAGAGAATAAGCAGAAACGCATAAAGTGCTGGAGGATGCACTCAGTAGGAGCATCAGCACCTGGACCGGGGTAAAACCAGTCCAGGGAGGTTTAGGTTTTCCCTTTCCTGCCGGGCTCAGGTTCTCCAGTTGTTCCCAGGAGCACGGGCAGGTTTCTGCCCGCTCCACCCGCGCATCGCTGAGCACCTGCGGGCTGAGCCCTCAGGGATCCGCTCTGCAGCGCCTTGCCCTCGCTCCGTCCACCGGGCACCAATCCCGCTGCAAACCAAACGAAATCGCGGATATTCTTTCCTGGCACCCTGTCCACTGCTGCTGGTCAGCGGGAAAGGGACGCGTCCGTGCCAGGGTTTGGCAGTGCCCGCTCCAAAGAAAACTGCACTGTTTTGTCCTTAAAAAAAAGAATTTACCCCGTCTCTCTTTAGAGCTTCTGTAAACTTTCCAGGCGGAGGAGAGCAAGAACAAACCAATATTGTTTCCAGCCACGCAGCCCCTTTTCTCTCCATGAATATCCCTCTTTGTGCCGCACCGCAAGCCCTATGGCTGCGTTAAACCCGGGCTTAAAACGAGAACCCCGCGCTTGCACAGAGGTTCCTTCCCGGAGCAAAATCCATCTCCGTGCCCTTCCCGAGGGCTGGGGGCCGCTTTCCGCAGGAGCTGGCAAGGGCAGCAGGGCTGCCTGGGGCATTCCAGGCAGGGCAGAGGGAAAGGGAGGGAAAGCGGGGGTGATGCCCGGACAGCCGCTCCTCACCGCCCTCTCCCTGCCTCTTTTCCCAAGGGACTTTCCCTGGAGGGGCTTCCCTCGGGCCGGCGGGGCTGGTACCGGGAGTGGAAACGCCCCCGAGAGTGGAAATTGCCCCGAGAATAGAAACGCCAGGAGCAGAAAAGGGCTCCGGGAGCAGGAAAGGGGGCTCCGGGAGCAGGAAAAGAGCTCCGGGAGCAGGAAAAGAGCTCCGGGAGCAGGAAAGGGGCTCCAGGAGGAGGAAAAGGAGCTCCGGAAGCAGGAAAAGAGCTCCAGGAAGAGGAAAAGGAGCTCCAGGGGCAGGAAAAGAGCTCCGGGAGCAGGAAAGGAGCTCCGGAAGCAAGAAAAGAACTCCAGGAGCAGGAAAGGAGCTCCAGGAGCAGGAAAAGAGCTTCGGGAGAAGGAAAGGGGCTCCGAGAGGAGGACAGGAGAGTGGCTCATCCCGGCCCCGGGCTGCCTCGGGGAGGGCAGGGCACGGGAAGCGAAAGCAGAAGCACCGAGTGGGTGAGGAAGAGGCGATGAAGGGCACATGAAGCGTTTGGATGTTGCCCAAGGGCAGAAGAAAAGCGCGGGTGAATAATGAACCCCCAAAATTATCCCTGTGCCGCCTTTACACACATCTGAAACCACAGTCTGGTGGGGCAGGAGGGGAGTGAGGGCTGCTGTGACCTGGAGGAACTCATCGCAATGGTAATAATTAAAAAATCAGAATTCAGAGGTCATGTTACTTTGCTTTTGGCCCTAATTCTTTCCATATCCCTCCAGTCAGGATTCCAGTGCTGTCTTCTTTTAAAATTTAATTTCCCAATTCTATTCAGGGTTTCATTTTCTAAAGTCAAGTCCTTGTGTTTAGATGAGATTAGCACCCTCTGATACACTGTGAATTATTAAATATATCAGTCCCTAATGGTTTGAAGGATAGAAATTCTTCAACAGTTACGCAGAATTAGCCATGAAGGATCAAAATTACTTTTTATTTCTATGAATTCTCAGGCCTCCATTGAATTAAGGCACTTACAAGAAGTGGATATGAGTGAGAAGTTTGGGATCCCCTCTCAGGAGTTCTGTGGGATTTGGATCCCCTCTCAGGAGTTCTGTGGGATTGGGATCCCCTCTCAGGAGTTCTGTGGGATCTGTTGGCAGTGCTTTCCATAGCTCCTCTGTGCTGTGTTGGAAATCGGTTACAGCACCCAGAAGCTGAGCTCCAATCCCAGTGGCTCCACATAAAATCCTTGTTAAAACAAAGCATTTCAGAATGAAATCCTCCTGTGCCTCCTGCAGCTCCCTCACCTCACCTCACCCCTCAGCCTGCATTTGGAAAGCCATGACAAGACCCCATGGCCTGAAGGTGGTCACACAGGATATGTGGTGAATTTGTTCCTTCTGGGAATTCCTCTGGAACACCTGCAGCCGCCTCCTCTGGGCTGGAGATGAGACATTTTCTGTTCAAGGCACAGGGTAAATATGATGCCCACTGTCCATCTGTTGGGGAGGATTTGTAGAAAAGACCAATCCCAATCTCCATTTTCTGGTGGGGGTGTTGTACACATCCCACAAAAGTAATGAAACTTCTCCTTCCATAAGACAGCAAACAAGGTTTTGTGGAGAAGAATTACATGGATAAGAATAAAACACAGAAAGAGAGAGGAATCACCTCTCCATCTTCTGCTTTTCAAACTTGGTGCTCCCCAGAGCTTGGGAAGCCCTCCCAGGTCAGTGTGGGGCAGCAGGAAGGGAAGGAGGGCAGGGGGGGCTCAGTGGGACCTCGTCCAGCTGCACCCACACTCTAAAGATGGGGAGATGCAGCAGTGGAGCTGTCCTGCTCAGGAGCCCCGAGCTCCCTTCACCAGGGAGCAGATCCATACCCACATTTCCCACAACATTCATCAATCCCAGCTCTTCTGTGAGTACACCAGGCACTGTCAGAACCTCTCTGCTGCCTCTGGATGCATTGGAGTCACTGGAAGCTGCCACCAAACTCAGAGGGGCAGAGACTGAGCTCACCTATGTGTCTAAGGTTCAAACTTCCTTGAGTTTCACCACATTCCCACCTTTATGAACAGCTCTGAATGAAGTGCCCAGGTACCCTTTGGTTCCACTGGGACAGAGCTGCCCAACTCAAACCATTGAGACTCAGTGGCAGATATTTCCTCTGTGTCCAGAAGGTTTTGGATCAGATTTCATCAAAATCTTGTTGATTTTTTTAAGCACAGAAACAAATCATTTCCCCAATGCCATCGGTGTGGAAAAAGCTCTGCAGGCAGAACAGCAGAGACAGTATCCTTGCCCAAAATCCCATCAGCTGAGGAGGATGGGCTGTGTCAGAGTCCAGCACCCCAGTGTTCACCTCCCTCCACACCCAGGTGTGAGTCCCTCCTGGGAGCTCCTCCTGGGGGGTGTGGCACAAAGGGCTGGAATGAGGACTCTGTCCCAGGCTGTCCCTGCAGGACTGCACTTCCCGAGGAGGCTGCCCTGGCACAGACACGGCTCCCTCGATCCTGCTGCAATGTTCCCTTATTAACATTGTGGATTCCAAAGGGATTTTGCTCCTAACAGGAGCAGCCCTGGATCTGCATCCCAACCCAAGGCAGTGAGAGCAGAGGATGGCACAGGGCCTTCACCTCCTCACTGCAAACAGAGCATCCCGGGGCATTTCCCACATCCCCCAGCTCACACACTGGGGAACGCCTTCCTTTGCTTGAACTTGCAGGGGATTTGCCTTCCCCAGACTTGAATTTCAGCTGTCTTCCACAATTTCTGCTGCTCCAGAACCTTGTCCAGAGCTATGTGAACTTTATGAGCAAAATTAACTCACCAACATTCCCTGAAACACCAGCATGGGAGTGGGATTTTGGGGGATATCAGCCCAGTGGGGAATCCTGCCCATTCTGGGTTGGATTTGTTTAGAAGCTGCACAAGCTCACCCAATGTCACATGACCTGGGATCATCCCAAACTTGCATTTCCACTGCTGATTGTCCCAACAAGCCGCCCGAACTGAGCCATAACCTCGGGATTATTCACAGGAACCATTCATTGGATAATCCCCAATAATGTGGATGCACATGAAAATCCCAGTTGGGGCACAGATCATTGAGAGGGAAAGGGGAAAAAAAAAAAAAAAAAAAAAAGAGAGACCAAATTCCTGTAATAAATTATTCATTACAAATTATCCACCCAGCTCTAGTTAACACCCTCCTGTGTTTCTTCACGGACAGGAGAGGCTTGTGGTTTAGATTTTCCCTAAGTGCTGCTGCATGCAGGGTTTGCCTCAAACGTGTAACCCAGATGTCACAGGCTTGGTTTATTTACATTCTCGGGAGCTGTTGTGAAAAAAGCCCTATATGATGTCAAATATAATATAGAGCTCAACTGAGGTATAAAGGGACAAGGCTGTGCCAACCCTGCTTCGGTTTTTGCTTTAATCTTTAAAAAACAAAGAGGCAGAAGTGGCCTATCAAAATGCATTGCAAGAGCTTCCTTCTTTTTTTTTTTTTTTTTTTTTTTTTTTTTTTTTTTTTTTAACTTAACTTAAAGTAAATAAATAAATAAGTAAATATATGCAAACAAGTATTTAAAGTGCAAGATCTGGTAATACCTGTTAAAAACCAAAACAACTGAAGTTAATTTTGTCACTAAATTGCATGGAAGCATTCAAGCAGAGAAAGAAACTTCAGGAGCCCAGGAAGAAATCCCAGTGTTCCACAGCACTGCCTGGTGTGACAATCCATCGCTTCAGAACTGAGAGAGATGTTTACCTGAACTCATTTGATATTTTCTCCCTCTAAATCCATTCTGAAATGGACCTTTCAGAAACCACACAACTCCACAGATCATCCTGCACATGAAATTCAGGAGCTGACATGGCAGAGAAGAGAAATGAAATTTAGCTCTGGTTCAGGACTACGGGGCGCTGGGAAAGCAGAAAATTGGAAGGGAATTCAGGGAAATTTATTCTGATAAAAGTCTGGGATATAACCCCATAGCGCAGCCCCATGGTTGTGTTGGTTCCAGAGCCATAAACCAGGAACACACTGGAATTCAAGATAGCCTTGACGGAATCCATAGGATAACCCAGCAAACCCAGCATCAATGAAGGATAAAAGACAAACCCACTTGAACTCATTGTTTGTCCCTGATGATACAACTTCTGACTCAACCCTGTACATTTCCAAAATGATAAATTTGATATTTCAGTCTCTGACCCCTCTTGCACTGAAGATCAAAGGATTTTTTTCCTGCTAAACTCAGTAAGAAAGGGAATGAGATTTTCAACCAGTACAAATGACTGTGAATTTCGGAGGGTAGTAATTTTTGACATTACCTGTTTAAAGATGCTGTCATGTCTTACCTTGACGTAAGACGAAGTGTCTGGTACAGTCTGAAACATCCTTACTTGTTTATTAGATATATTTAAAGGTCCTAAATTTGACCTGAAATAAATCATAAAAATACTCCATCATATATATGTATATAAAAAAAAAAAAGGAATAAAGCCTGGTTTAAATAATAAGATTGGTAATTAAATTTAGAGGGGAATCATAAAACATTTAAGTGTTACTTTTAAAGGACAGAGAACCATATCAACACAGTAACTAAAATCAAGTAAGAGGCTCACAGAACAAGGGGTTATTTCTCTTTTTTAATACCAGTTTGGTTTTTCCTTTAGATTCTCCCTACTCCTCAGGAAAAGAGCCTTCTTCACTTTAGACCAGAGCAGAGGGAAATGTTTGACATTTGATTAACTGAATTTCTTAGCCAACAATTAAAAGCCAGCCGAAATACTCGTGTTTTCATGTCGAGCCTAGTTAACCCCATTGACTCGTACCCCAAGGTTTCCCTCGGCTGAGGGAGGGGCCGTTGCCTTTCCTGGCTCATTGAAACCATCCCGAGCCATTAACCTGCCGGCCCCGACTGATTCAAGGAACCTTCCCCACCGACAATAATTAAACCATAAATTTAAAAATATTCCGAAAGGAGGCATTGCTGCAAATATTAAAAGAACTCTCGGGGTTGTCAATCCCTTTTCTATCGGGTCCTGCTCAGACTTTATCTCAGACTCAAGGCACCCCATCTGTTTTTCTGTACTCCTAAGGCTTGATGAGCTCCTGATGAACAGGTTTGTTTTTTTTTTTTTGTCTCCAACCCCCAAAATCGTCGCTACAGAGACGCAGCAATGGTGAAAACCATTAACAACGATGGTGAAAAACGTGATGGTGTGTGGGCAAACAGACCCGCAGTCACCAAAACACACGACAAACCGATTTCATTTGTCCTCCCCCATCCTCTCGGGTCTTCCTTCCTTGTGGAACGCGCCAGAAAACAATTAGCTGAGTGTAAGCAGTGCATCATTAAGATTCGCAGGCACCCTCACACACATCCCCAGCCTGCCGCTCTTGCTGCGGCTCTTTCCCGGGATGGAAGGAAAGGTCAGGCATTTCCCCAGGAATTGCCGCAGGAAAATGACCCGGCAGGACGGGAGGGATGCGCCAGGAGCGGCCGCGCGCCGGGGGCGTCGGGCTGGGGCTTTTCCCAAGCTCTGGAGGAAAAGCTGTGGGGTCCTGACCGCGCCTTGGCCGGGTCTGATCCGAGCCAGCCCCGGCGTTAATTACAGAACCGCCTTAATGAAGCTGCCCGGCCGGTGGAGCTCAGACCCGGCAAGGTCCGGGGCCACCCCCGCGCCCCTGGAGCCACCGAACCATCCGCGGAGTTCAGCGGAATAAAAAAAAAAAACCAACCAAAAACTCAACAAGAACACCCCCTCCCCCCAGGCCAACAACTGGAAAATAAAAGTTCGCTATCTGCACGTAACCCCCCTTTAATTGATTTTTCAAGTATTTATTGTCCGTCCAGCTGGCACGGGAGGGCAAGCGGCTCTAAAGCGGACAATGTGTTTCTGATAAGTACAATTCTTTTTTTTTTCCTGTCGTCCTCCCTCCTAACACATTCCAGTTTCTTTTGCTTCTGAACTTGCGACGGGGGGTGGGGGCAAGCAGAGTGGAGGGACAAGGTAATTTTGTCTTGCCAGTAAATTTTCTGGGGTCAAGGATTCCCATATTGGTTTTCCCCGCTCTCCTCTTTACCCCTGATTAGGGTCCCCCCCCCCCCCCCGCCTCCTTTACGTCCCTATTGTAATTACGCCTGTGCATGTAAATAAATACATCCGAATATTTCGGAGCCAGTTCTCAAGAGTCTGCAGTGGATTATTTATCGATCGTCTCGCCCTGCCAGCGTCAGCCGCGATATAAAAAGGCCTCTTAAACTGCTTTTCGAATCGCTTATTCTTATTGCTATGATTGAAAGGACTCACCTTTTAGACCCTTTCCCCTCAGCCAGTGGCAGAGCAGTTTGTAAAGATCCAGGTTGAGACCAAACCCAAACTCCCCTCCAGCTGTGGATCACTGCCCTTGCCGCTGCAGTTTTGCGGGGAGAAGGGAGGTTTAAACTTGTTGGATCCAAAGCAGCGCTGAAGTTAAAATTCCCAGCCCATCCAGACAGGCTGCATCAAGCAGGCATTTCCTCAGGGGCTTCTGTGCTGCTCGCAGCTCCAGGACGTGCTTTGCTTTCCTTTCCCTTGCTTCTCTGCCCTCTACTTCTCATTTGATTTCCGTTTTCCCCCCTTATCAATATTCCAGCTGTTACCTCAGATTATTCGTGGCCATGGGACATCCTCGCTCCATGAGCCCTCCTGGCGCTATGAGGGACTTTAAACAACACAGCAAAAAAAAAAAAAAAAAAAAAAAAAAAAAAAAAAAAAAAAAAAAAAAACCCAAACCAAAAAACCAACAAAAAAACCACACCAAAAATTCACATCTTAAAAAAAAAATATTGCAGAGGAGTCAAGCCGAAAAGAGACGCTGAGTGGAGCTCAAGTGCTACTTTAAATCCCCCTTTTTAAATAAGGAAGTTTCAAATATCCGTTTTTAAATCATCGTTCCTTATTTTGAGGTTTACTTTCCTCACTCTTACCTAGACAAGAGTTAACCCATTTCCCCCTGCAGCAGGAAAGCATGACGGAGCACGCTGCAGATGCACACGGCTGGGAAAGCGGGATAGAACCGGCTCCAAACGATTCTTTTGGATAAAGAATTCCGCATTTCTCCCTGCAAGCCGAAACCTCCAGCTCTTTTTAGCTACTTCATAAGAGCCTATCAAACAGTAATGCACTCCGGAGGGAAAGGAAACACATCTTCAATCCAGGGATGTTTTTGTTTTTTTTTTTTTTCCCCCACGTTCCTGGTGCATTTTGTCATCTCAGAAGCCTTCACAGACAATATTTTGCGCTAACCTGGGCAAAAACTTCCAGGGATTTTAGTACAACATCAACTTTAAACGCAACCCTCAGAAGGGTTACCAAAACTATTTGGAAAATGTACTTCCATTCTCTATTCTCTTTCTCTCCTTCCCGGCTTTGCCCCAAATTCCAACATATTGAAACATTTTTCTCCTTAATAAGAGGAACATATAAAGTGAAGGGGTGAAAGGGCAACCTGGGAGCCGTGCCTTGAGCTCCGCACACAATTTACTCCCTGGTAGACGAGGCGTTTAGCATTCCTCCCAATTTCCAAGGAAAACAGACTCAGACCTGCACTCAACGACCAGGGACCTCGCCGCTTTTTAATATAGAAATTCCTTGGATTCTTTGTTGTTATTATAATTGTTGTTGTTTGTGGCGAGAGAAACCCTTTCCTAAGCAAGGTGAGAGGACGGGGGTTTTAGGGAGCAGCTTCCTTGGGATGGAGGGAAAAGCAAAGCTACAGGAGGGACTCGCGCTGGAGACAAGGGGTCGGGGAAACACCCAGGAGAGGAAAAAGCCCTCTAAAATCAAAAGCAGCGTTGTCATCAATAAAAGCTCTTTCAAAATCTCGTGGACGGGGTTAACAACGCTCTTTCCAAGCCTTAATCTCATTATTCGGCGAGGATGGAAACAACTCTGCACAGCCGAGCCAGCCGGGGACCGAACGGGCTCACGTTTCAAAGTCACCGCTGGTTCTTTCCTCACGTTTCCACGTGTGAATTACACAGAACTCAGAGGAACCCCAGGGCTCCGCTCTTGCCTTCACTGACGCCTCTTCCCGTTTTCCTGGCGGGGCAGGGAACCCGCGAGTGCATCTCTGCCCTTTCTTTTTATTTTCCTCTCGTTTTCCTGCCCTTTTGAAGCAATCTCCGCCTGGATCCGGCAGGGACCCCTGAGCACACGCACAGCCTACAGTGAAATAATTTTTAAAGGTTGGCGTTAACAGGAATTTGGGATGTAAAACACTCCCGAGTTCAGGGGAAATGCCTGCCCGAATCCCGAGCTGTTTTTGCTGCCCCTTGTAACCAAACCCAACAGCCGAGGGGAGAAACCCATGTGGCCAGTTCCAGTCATCCTGGGAGCTTTACTAGCCCAAAAGAAAATTGCTGGCAAATTGGAAACAGCTGTAGCGTCGGAGACGGAGAAAACCCCCAACCCCACCACCCCTGCTCTGCCGGGCAGGGAAAGTCGCGGGAGTTTTGTTTACACGAACATTTCGGAGGCAGAGCCCGCATTTCAGGTTTTCCTGTCCAAACCGTGGGTGAGTTGTTCGTGAGCAATATTTCAGCGTCCATCAGCGGCAGTGATTTTTTAAAGATGTCAAGGAAATCCTTCCCTGGGCTCCCGCGGCAGCCGCCGCCCCTGCCCCGGTCCCCTTTAACGGGGTGCGAGCGACACAAAACCAGCGCTGCCACCCCACAAAGGGCTGGGTTTATCCTGGACCCGACAAGTGCCGCGTTCCCATCAGCCCGGCAGACGATTGCTGCAGCAAACGGAACGGCGGAGAAGCTCCGAGCCCTGCAAAATGTGCTCTTTTCATGTTTTCTATTTATTAGCTACGTTAAGAGAAAACAGACTCATATGAGTCCCAAATGGAGGCATGTGAATGCTCCAGCAATTACAGCTGAATTTGATTAAAAACGTCATGAGGGCTGCAAAAGCAGGAGTTACCTGATACACTCACCCCGAGGTTGCTTTAGGATGAATTATAACACAATTCATTTTATTTTAATAGGTCACTATAAGATTAACTGTTTAAGGATGGAGCTGTGCTATAAATGTTTACATCAAACCAGAGAGAAGCAAGCTTTCCTTTCGGGTTGTTTAGAAATAACGTTTATTACATTTTAAAATTCCTCAACATGTTAATTAGAAATAAGGGGAAAGTCTGGGAAGGCAGATGGAGCTCCAGTGTTTGACATGGAACCACACACACGCTGCTGGGCTTCAGTTTCTCTTTCCTGGCAGGGAAATGTGGGGTTTTTAGCTGGCCACCACTGTTGCCACATGCTATAGGGAAATAATGACAGCGGCTTGTTGGCCCCTGCTCCTCCCCCAGGCTTGGCCCACAGTTTAATGACACCTCAAAAGCTGCTCCCGTGGCCAAGGAGAACAGCCACAGGCGAGGTGACTGCTCTGCCTCAGTGGAATTGGCCACCACCACTCCCGACTGGAGAGTCTGGGAGGGAAACCCGGGCAGGTCCATCAGTGACCCAGGGCAGAACCTCCCAGGAACGAAGGATTCCGAACACCTTCCACGTCCTGCCCCACTGCAGGGACTGCACTTCATATCCCACAGGCGAGTCCAGGAGCTGGAATAAACCCAGGCTCCTGAATCCCCCCAGATTCCTGGGTTCAGGGAAGAAATGTGAAACAAGTGCCATGGAGAGATGTCCATCTGGGTTTGCATCTGCTGTGCTGCTGGGGAGTTTGGGGATGAGATAAAACCCCTCTGTGGCTGCAAATTCTGCCTTTCCCCCATGCACCATTCGACACAAAGGTACTTTTGCATAGCTGGAGCTGCAAGGAGCAGTTAAATTGAATTAAAATTGGCAGTATTTCTGAAATTAAATTATTAGTCTGAGAGAAAAAATCTTCCCTGTTAAAATTTATTTTCTTTTTCCATTGATTGGAAGGACAAATTTAGAATATTAGCATGAAAAATATTTTCTGTCATGAATTACCAATGCAAAAAAAGGTTTTGTTTAGAGAGCTCCGAAAGTCCAATTTCAGCAAGGATCTGCTCCTTTATTTCCACTAATTAATTTAATCATTAAAGGCACTTTGATGAAGTCCACTGAAAATCAGTAAAGCCACTAAAATATTTTTTGGACAAATATTACAGCTTTGCTAAATCACTGTCTAGCAGGAAAAACACCTTTGAAATAAAATATGCTTCACTCTAATGTTAGTGATGGATGTGATCAGTGTATTCAAATAAATAATCATAAATTATTGATAAAATCATTATCACAACACAGGGAGAGCTTTTGTCCCAGAGATAAAATGAGGGCATAGGACAAAAAAGGGATTGCTGTCATTGTTAGATGCTATATTATTCCTGAAAAAGGAATGTTAGGTGAAGGTTCACGACTGCCCCAGGAATTTTAATTTCCTTGTTCCCTGTCTGTTTAACGGGAAGGAGAACCTTTCTCTTTTCACTGTCTGGATTTGAGGACACTTTTGGAGAATTTATTTTGAGGAGTGTTTATTGTGAAATTACAAAAAGTGGGAGTTTGATGTCGTTAAAGTCCTGATCACTTACCAAGTATCTGAGTTTCCACTCCTGTTCTTTATAAACATCCAAGGAATGATTTAGTGTCTGTGGGATGTGGTGGAACTCCTGTTAAGCCGGTCTGGGCTGGGCACTGGTGTGAGCCTCTGCTCCTGTGGGTTTTCACCAGTCCCTAGAGAGATCAGCTGAGGCTGGGGGGGGTAGGAGGGCGACTGTGACCTTTCCTGGACAAAGAAAGGCACGGACAGAAGGTGGGGTGGAAAGTTTAGGGATGGGTGATGAGACCTCAGACCCCATGGCAGTGGGGTGGGACAGGAGTGCTGGGGCAGAGGGATCCAATCCTGCAGGGGCAGAGGGAGGACAGGAATTCCTGCAGCACAGGGGTTTAATTCCATAGGGGCAGAGGTGGAATGGGAATTTCATCCCTGTGGCAGAGGGATTTAATTCCTGTGGCAGAGGCAAGACAGGAATTTCTATGGCAGAGGGATCTAATCCCATAATGGCAAAGTAGAAAAGGAATTTCATCCCTGTGCCAGAGGGATTTAATTCCTGTGGCAGAGGCAAGACAGGAATTTCTATGGCAGAGGGATCTAATCCCATAATGGCAAAGTAGAAAAGGAATTTCATCCCTGTGCCAGAGGGATTTAATTCCTGTGGCAGAGGCAAGACAGGAATTTCTATGGCAGAGGGATCTAATCCCATAATGGCAAAGTAGAAAAGGAATTTCATCCCTGTGCCAGAGGGATTTAATCCCTGTGGCAGAGGTGGGACAGGAATCCCCGTGGCAGAGGTGGGACAGGAATCCCTGTGGCAGAGGTGGGACAGGAATCCCTGTGGCAGAGGTGGGACAGGAATCCCCGTGGCAGAGGTGGGACAGGAATCCCTGTGGCAGAAGTGGGACAGGAATCCCTGTGCAGAGGTGGGACAGGAGTTCTTGTGGCAGAAGTGGGACAGGAATCCCTGTGGCAGAGGTGGGACAGGAATCCCCGTGGCAGAGGTGGGACAGGAATCCCTGTGGCAGAAGTGGGACAGGAATCCCTGTGGCAGAGGTGGGACAGGAGTTCTTGTGGCAGAAGTGGGACAGGAATCCCTGTGGCAGAGGTGGGACAGGAGTTCCTGTGGCAGAGGGATCTAATCCTGTTCTGGCCAAGGCAGGACAGGAATTTCATCCCTGTGGCAGAGGCAGGACAGCAATCCCACAGACCCCACACAAGCTCTGCCCTCCTTGAGCAGTCCCCAGCAGGAGCCTCCACTCTCCTGGGACCTCTCTGCTGGACACACAGCCCTGGAGACTTTTCTTTCAGCCCAGGATTTTTGTGTTCTGCTGTCCCTTCAGCATCCATTGAATGCCCATTGGAACCCCATGGGCCATGATGTCCCAGCTTCAGTGGCCCCTGCAGAGGCTCACCTGGGTGGCCCTGGCCCCTGGTGACAGCACTGCCACCCCTCCAAGGTCCCTGCACCCAGAGATCCCTGGCCAGCTGATGCTGACTGCAAAAACAGAAGCAAAAAAGGAAAAGAAATGAAAAGCAAACTTCTTCCTCCAGCAGTTTTGCCTCTTCAGAAAAAAGAAGTGGCTGTGACCCCAAGTTCTCTGCAAGATTTGCTGTTGCTTTGCTCTTCAGTAAATTTTGCATGTAGCACCTCTTCTAGAGGAGATAAAAATCTCCTTTTTTGGGATATAAAACTTGAGGTTGCTCTTGCCTCTGATAAAGTTTCCCCTCCTTGAATAGCCTGGCTCCACAGCTTGAGGCCTTTGCTCACTCTGGCATTGCTTCTTTCCTTTTTATTTTTTAAGCAATCCCCTAATTCTTGTCCTGATTCCCCCTGGAACCTCCCTGGCCAACCTGTCCTTGAGGTCTCCAGGTCTGGAGAGATTTTCTGGAGCTCTAAAGGGGCTCCACCTGCTCTCATCTCCACAGAAAAATAACCAACCAAGCAAATGCATCCATTATTTCTTCCCAGAGATTAATTCCTTGAAAATATCTCACCTTGTGAGATCCACTGTGGATGGTACAGAAGGAGAGCAGGAGGAAAGGGAGAGTGAAGAAAGGCAGCTCCACCAAAGAATATAAACAGCTGGAGGAATGAAAAGGAATTAAACCCAAAAACAACCCCAAGGTGAATTAAAGGAAAATAAATGACTAAAGCAGAAGCTTGATGTGATTCCAAGGGTTTGACAAGGAAGCGTGTTTCCCATTCCACTCCTCCACTGAGCAGGTTTCTCTTTGATTCAGATTAAACATAAAATAAAGAGGAAATTTAGAACAACCCAGAAAAATGGTGTTTCACAGCCCTTTCCACACAGGGCTTTCCCTTGCAGAGCTCTGACCCCTTGGCCCTTGTGTCCTTGTCCCCAGCAGCTCAGGGGGCTCCACACAGATTAAAGGGTTCTGTACCTGCAGCCTTGCCAGGGGAAGTGCTACAGGGGGAATAATGCTCCCAGCTGGAGAGGAGCCATGGTTTGGGAGATCCCCCTGGCTAAGGCTGTGAAGTGAGTTTGCTGCACTGAGTGGCTCCATGCCAGGAGCACTGCCAGGGCTCCTGGGCAGCCTGGCTGCAGCAGGGACAGCAGGAAAGGCTGAGGGCAACTCTGACCCACTGCTGGGCCAAAGAACCACCCGGGACAAGGAGGGAGTGCTGTTCCCTGGGCAGGGACTGGAGGGAGGAATGCAGATCTCACTGCATGGTTTGGGTTGGAAGGGAGCTTTAAGATCACCTCATTCCAACCCCCTACCATGGGCAGGGGATATTCCACCAGCCTCTGACAGCAAAAGTATGGAGGGGATGAAACCTGGATTCAAAACATTCACAGGGAAAGGTGTGGGGGTGAAAGAGGAATCTGTAGGAAGGGGAAGGAAAAGCTTGGTTTCCTCTGTGCCAGTGATGGAAAGCACCTGAGGAATATCCTGGGATCCACGTCAGGGATGGAACAGAATGAGCCAGGTGCCTCCAACCCAGACCATTCCAGGACTGTGTGGATGCCCTCAGAGGTGCCTGGGCCAGGGACACTGCCTGGAGCACTGGTCAGCTGCCATGGCCTAAGCACATCAGTCCTGGCACCATGGGGCTCCCAGCTGGGGCTGGATGTGCCAGGGCTGCGGCAACAGCGGCGGCAGAGCAGAACCTGCTGGAGCAAGGCAAGTGCAGAACAGCAGCATCCAAACCAGGGGCTGGAGCAATGCACAGGAAAAAAACATCACCAAGCAAATGAAATTACAGTGTACTCATAGAGTTCAGTCAGTAAAACCTGAACCAGAACAAGGGCCCTGCAGCTGGAGCTGTTGGACACCAGTGGCATTCTGCTCTCCACAAAGCTGCCTTTCCTCTCAGTAGCTCAGATATGAAGGCTGTCATAAATTACAGGGTTGAAGGCAAAACCAGAGCAGCTGCCCCAAAGAAAAGAGTTTGCAGAAGTTATCGAGCTTAGAAACAACCATCAGAGCAGGGAAGCTTCTCCAGTTGGTTTTCTAGAGGAGAGCCGACAACCTCACTTTTCCATTCCACAGCCATGCTTACGACAGTTTTTGGGCTGCCAGAACAATGTGAGCTGCAGTTCTTGGATATAATTAGCCCAGATATTTTTGTGTTTGAAATACATTACAGGCAAAGCCCACACACTTTTCCAGTTACCACCAAAGCCCTTGTGCACATGGGGATAACAGGTGATTATAAAAATAACATGCTGGTTATAAAAATCTCCTGGTGCCCATGTGAGCAGCTCCTGCCTCATGCTGTGGGTTTTGAGCCACACTGAGGGCACATGGACAAAGACCAAGTGATCCTTTGGGGCCCAGGGAGCTTCCAGATTTCCACAGCACGTTATAAACCCCAGGTGTGACCCGCCGAGCCAGGAGCTGCTGCTGGGCCCAGTTTGTGGCCCCAATCCTGCAAAACCAAGAGGTTTATTTCAGGGGTCTGCCTATGGGATGAGGAGCTTAAATTTGACCTCTTTGCTGGAAAACATCTCAAGTGTGTAAAGAGATCAGGATGTTTCCCTTCTCCCTGGCAGGCATGGACCCCTGCTCTGCTCGCTGGGGAGCTGCAGTCGTGGCACTGTCGTGACACAGAGTCACATCCCTGCCACTCTGGAGGTGTCTGGTTGCTCGCCCAGCTTTGTTGACTCTGCTCCAGCCACCAGCCCTATTTCCTGGACTTATCTCCCCAGCAGATTTCCCCTCCCCTCCCTCCCTCCCGTGGCCCATAAACACTTGAAATCTCCTGCAGCCCAATCTGGGCTCGCAGCTTGTCAGGAGCAGATAGCAGCAGATAAGGGGCCAGGCCACATTGTCTTTTTCCAGCCTGCACCCAGAGTTCATTATAAATCTGAAAATTGTTTGCTTAAGGAAAAGGAAATGTGCCTGTGTGTGCTGGGGGGCAGCAGGAGGGGAGGGGAAAGAGGAAGGGAGCTGGTTCAGAGACCAAATTGGGGCACAAGAGAGGGGGGATTGATGGAGATTGATGAGGGAAGTTCAGCCAAGGTCCTGGTGCAACAGGCCCTTGGAGCCCCTGTGCTCCCGTTATCCTGCCCGGTTCCAAAACATCGGGACACTCCCAAAGGGAGGGGGCATTTCTGCAGCACAGCCCTGGGATGAGCATCTCCCTCCAGGCTCTCCAAGGCCGAGTTTGGCTGGAGCAACGTGCAGCTTGGGAAAGACACCCCATGAGACGAATTCTGCCAAGTCCCATGGTGGGGTTTGATCCCTAAACCAGTCAAAAATCCCAGAGTAAGCACATTTATAGCCAGTGCTCAAACTGGGACGGTAGGAAACCTCTATCTCTGCAATCTGTCATCCTGTATGGGTGAAAAGTGCTCTATATTCGTTGTCCTTGCAGTGCTGGGTGACACCTTGTCACTTATTCTCATCAGCAGAACCAACTTATTCCATTTCCCAAGTCCACAGTAGGTTGAGACTCACTGCAGGCTTTGGGAAGCACAGGAGGGGCTCAGGACTCACTGCAGGCTTTGGGAAGCACAGGAGGGGCTCAGGACTCACTGCAGGCTTTGGGAAGCACAGGAGGGGCTCAGGACTCACTGCAGGCTTTGGGAAGCACAGGAGGGGCTCAGGACTCACTGCAGGCTTTGGGAAGCACAGGAGGGGCTCAGGACTCACTGCAGGCTTTGGGAAGCACAGGAGGGGCTCAGGACTCACTGCAGGTTTGGAAGCACAGGGGGCTCAGATCTCACTGCAGGCTTTGGAAGCACAGGAGGGGCTCAGGACTCACTGCAGGTTTTGAGCACGGAGGGGCTCAGGACTCACTGCTCTGGGGCTCTGGGGTGTGGGAACACTCCTGCACTGGCAGAATGCTCAGGGTGGAGGGGAGCTGGGGAGCTCTGTGGCTATAAACTCTTTTATCCAGTGTTCCTGTGTGAGGCAGGCATGGTCCCTTCAGCTGTGTCACTGCAGGCCACGAGCAGAGATTTCCAGCACAGGTTTGGTCACAGTGACAAAGCTCCTGTGGAAGAGAAAGTCAGAGGGAGCACAGACACCAGCCCAGAATGCTTCTCTCTGACCTGGGCAAAGGCTCCTTTTGATCTCTGAGGTCTTGAGACACCCTGGGCTCATGGATCAGGTAATGGCTCAGGGCCCGAGGCAGCCCAGGTCTGAAGGGAATGAAGGGAGTTGAATAAAGCCCAGGTCTGAAGGGGAAAAGGGGAGTTAAATAAAGCCCAAGTCTGAAGGGAATGAAGGGAGTTCGTGAGCCCTGCATGGGAAGTGCTGTGTTCATTTATGGGTTGATTTCCTGGTGGTGCTGAACTTAACAAACCCCACTGTTGTCCCCACTGGTGCAAGGTTTACAGCTTCTTTGGGGATAAATTTGGAGATATAGATATGTATTCCCTGAGAAGCTGGGATACGGAAGGGATGCAACCAGCACAGGGAAAGCTGAGAGGATGATTCTCCTCTCAGGACACACTTAAGATCCAGAAAGCTCTAAGGTGCAGGAAACAGTCACTTTTTTACACAACTTTGGGAAGAAACATCTTGGAAACCACCAGAAATGAGGAAATTATAGCGGAATCCCAGAATCCCAGAATGGTTTGGGTTAGAAAAGAACTTAAAGTCCATCTCGTTCCAACCCTTGCTGTGGGCAGGGACATCTTCCACACCTCATCCATTATGGGGCAAAGAAAGCAAAGAAGAAATTGGGCTGGCCATTGATGCCTTCTTTATCGATGGGCTGGGCACGCCTCATTTGGAAAACTCATTTCCTGGATCAGAGAGGCTCTGATGAGGCTCCAGGAGCTGGGAGGGGAACGGGAGCCACTGACTGCTGCTGGTGACAAAGCAGCAGCAGCTCCTCGACCTGCAGCAAGATGTGTGCAAAGAAAAGTTTGACCCTCTGGAAGCAAAGTGGATCTGGTGGGACTGGCAGAACCCCCTGTACCCAGGGAATGGCTGTGGGAATGAAGCTCTGATGTGCTTTGTCCCAGGCAGTTTTTATTCTGCTGCACAGGCCTGTCCCTGTGCAGACTGGAGATGAGAGCAGGGCTCCATTCCCAGTTCCCTGGGGGATAACTGTGCCCAGTGCCATGGCAGCCATGGCTGGGTGCTGCTGGACCTGGGAATGAGGGCAGGGCTGGGAAGGATCAGCAGAGCATCCCTGCTCTGTGCTTGCCCAGAGAAAGCAGCACAGGTCTCACACAAGGAGTGGCTGGAGCACACCTGGGGCTGCTTTAGGAAGGGAGAGCAGCTCAACCATGGGGATTCTCTGCTCCATCACCCCCCCACACACCTCCTCTGGCCTCCCCCAGGAAAATCCTTCACTTGCTCATGTTTCTATAGTGCATTTGAAGGAGGAGGGCAATGAGAACAGATGGCGGCTGCAAACTCCCAGCTTTTATGGCTGAGCCATCAAAAAATGGCCTCAAAAATTCCAAGGTGGAATTCCAAAGGGCTGGGAAGCTGCTAAAATACCCCCCTGAGTCCCTGGGGAAAGGCAGATGAGGTCTGCCCAGGTTTCCCTGGCTGGACCCTCCGTGGCAGAGTGGTTTCAGCTCCTGTTCTCCATCCCGGCCATTTCCTGCTCCTGCTCCAACACTTTGATTCATGGTGCCCGGCCACCCGTGACCACCCAGGGAAATGGGAGCTGGCCCAGGCAGCCCGGGCCCTTCATGGTCTCCCCCGGGGGAGGAACAGAGGCCACGATAACATCGCTTCATTTCAGCCAGAGCCCTTTTGTCAGTGGCCCGTTCCCTCCGGGAGGAGCTGCCCTGTGCCCAGCACAGGCAGCACCCTGCGGGTGGGAGAGGTGAGCTCAGAGCCGCCTCGCCTTGGCTGGATTCCCAGACTCTTCCTGGGGATTGGGACATTCAGCTGTGCCACACACACCAGGAGTCTGTGCCTCAGTTTCCTCAGCCCTGTTTGCCAGGGCCTTGGAGATCCAAAACCCTCGGGAGTTCCCAGGTGTCTGAGGAGCCCTGGGAACCCCTGTGGGAAGAGCCCTGGGGAGAGCTCCTCTTCAGCCTCTCCCATTTCCCATCCCATTATCCTCCTCATGAAAATGAACTCTCCTCAGGCCCATTTCCCGAGGTTTAGGTTTGGTTTGCTACTGGAATCCCCAGTGATGAGCAGCAGCCAGATGGCAAAGGCAACCCCAGCCAGCTTTCCAAGGAGCTTTCCAAGTTCCTGGCTAAGACAAAGACACAATCAGGGACAAATAAACAGAGACAGAGGAGCAGAACATCAGTGAGAGCAGAGCCCAGGAGGGGGGAGCAGGAGGGGGCAGCCTGGACTCAGGATCAAAGGCTGCAGCCTTGCCCTGGTCCTTGCCCACCCCGGCTCCCAGAGGAAGATGCTTCAGGAAAGGTACTGGGAGTGTCCTGGAGAAGGATGAACAGCATTGCATGGCCACTGCTTTTTGAATTCTTTCCCTGTGACTGATGTTCTGTGGACAGCAAAATGGATACAGCCTGTTTTCCTGTGGGATCATATTCCTGCTCATCCCCTTCCTTCCACCATGCCCTCTCCTGCCACCCAGGGCTGGGCTGAGCCAAGCAGAAGGTGTCACATCAGAGCCCTGCCTGGCTTCCCCTCTACCCAGCTGCTGAGTTTTATAAAATCTGTAGAAATTTAATCATGACTGGGACATCCAGACTTTGGAGTGTGGTTGGCATTGGTCTAGGAGGTAGAGAGGAGAGGGACTTAGATCAGATGTATGAGCAGGGAAATTGCTCCAGATTCCACTGTCAGGAGCCCAGCTCAACTTCCCTGCAGCTCTGAAATGTCTCACAAATGTCTCTCAGTTTCAGACTTTCTTCCCAGTGTTTTCAAACTTGAGGTGTCCTGGTATGGTAGCTGTCAAATAGATTTTTATTTCCACCCTGAGAACCATTTGGTTTAAAAACACCCTTTAATTCTATGTCAAACAGCACAACAGCTCAGGATTTAGGTAGTTGGATTCTGTCAAAAATAAATATTTCTATTTCGTCCTTCCCCCCCTTTTTTTTTTTTTTTTTTAATTTAATTTAGTCTGGAACAGTCAAAGCTTCCAAAGTTCATTACTCACCCTGCTTGGTGGAGTTGCCTGTCCTGGGGCCCTTGGCTGTTCCCTGGCCTGCTCCACTGGGATGTTGCTGTTGACTCCCCAGGCCCAGAACACATCCAGGTGTCAGGCATGGGGAACTCTGGGTTTGGGTCTGGAAGCTCAGGGATGGTGACATTGCTGCTGTAAACACTGAGATGATGACTCTGCTGCCATGAATACCAAGATTTACCAAAAATGCTTTGTTCCTGGGGCATCCTCAGTGCAAGGGCTGGGCTGAGGGATGAGGAGTGCATGGGGCTGAGCAGGGCAGGGCAGAGCAGGCAGGGCAGGGAGGCAGGGCAGGGCAGGGAGGGCAGGGCAGGGAGGGCAGGGCAGGGAGGGCAGGGCAGGGCAGGGCAGGGCAGGCAGGGCAGGGCAGGAGGCAGGGCAGGGCAGGGCAGGGCAGGGCAGGGCAGGGCAGGGCAGGGCAGGCAGGGAGGGCAAGAGGCAGGGAGGGCAGGGAGGCAGAGCAAGGGGCGGAGGCAGAGCGGAGGGCAGGAGCAGGAGCAGGAGGGCAGAGGCAGGGCAGGGGCAGGCAGGGCAGGGCAGAGAGGCAGGGCAGGGCAGGGGCAGGGCAGAGCAGGGAGGGCAGGCAGAGCAGAGGCAGAGCAGGCAGGGCAGAGCAGGCAGGGCAGGCAGAGCAGGGCAGGCAGGCAGGCAGGCAGGCAGGGCAGGGCAGCAGAGCAGGCAGGGCAGGGCAGGAGCAGGGCAGGGCAGGGCAGGGCAGGAGGGGCAGGGCAGGGCAGGCAGGCAGGCAGGGCAGGGCAGGGCAGGGCAGGAGGCAGGGCAGAGCAGGGAGGGCAGGGCAGGGCAGAGCAGGGAGGGCAGGAGGGCAGGGCAGAGCAGGCAGGGCAGAGCAGGGCAGAGCAGGCAGGCAGAGCAGGGCAGGGCAGGGCAGGCAGGCAGGCAGAGCAGGGCAGGGCAGGGCAGGGAGGGCAGGGCAGGGCAGGCAGGGCAGGCAGGGCAGGGCAGGGCAGGGCAGGGCAGGGCAGGGCAGGGCAGGGCAGAGCAGGGCAGGGCAGGGCAGGCAGAGCAGGGCAGGGCAGGGCAGGGCAGGGCAGGGCAGGGCAGGGCAGGGCAGAGCAGGCAGGGCAGGCAGGCAGGGCAGGGCAGGCAGGGCAGGGAGGCAGGGCAGGGCAGGCAGGGCAGGCAGGGCAGAGCAGGCAGGGCAGAGCAGGCAGGGCAGGGCAGGGAGGCAGGGCAGGGCAGGAGGGCAGAGCAGGAGCAGGGCAGGGCAGAGCAGGGCAGAGCAGGGCAGGCAGGCAGGCAGGGCAGGGCAGAGCAGGGCAGAGCAGGGCAGCAGGGCAGGCAGGGCAGGGCAGGGCAGGGCAGGGCAGGCAGGGCAGAGCAGAGCAGGGCAGGGCAGAGCAGGGCAGGGCAGGGCAGGGCAGGCAGGGCAGAGCAGGGCAGAGCAGGGCAGGCAGGGCAGGCAGGGCAGGGCAGGGCAGGGCAGGGCAGAGCAGGGCAGAGCAGGGCAGAGCAGGGCAGGCAGGGCAGGCAGGGCAGGCAGGGCAGGGCAGGGCAGGCAGGGCAGAGCAGGGCAGGGCAAGACAGGCAGGGCAGGCAGGGCAGGCATCCTGCCCAGACCCTGTCTGCCTGGGAGTTGTGGAATACAGCCCTGATGTCACCCAGGGTGGGGATCTGTGTCCCCAGGGATCGTCCCTCTCCCAGGCTGACAGCTCTGAGGGAAAGCATCATTCTCCGGATCTCTTTTTTTCAGGATGTATTAAAAGTCTCTTTTTCCCAACCCAGCTGTAGAATGAGTCAGAAGTCTTCAGCTGATGCTCTCAAGGTTGTTTTATTGTTTCTTATCTCAGATATTTTCTGTCTGGGCTGCCCAGGTCTGTTCAGCAGGACAACCCCAGGCACACTGCCCTCCCCTGGGGCAGGCACTGATTTTATACTACAAATTATGTGTTAGTTATTGACAGTTATGATCCAATGCCTCTCACCTGTGTTAGACAGTTCCATTCTACTCTAGCCCAATCCCCAATGCCACCATCCCCAAGGAGATGGGGTTAGGAAGAAGAAGGAAGGAGGACAGGACAACACCCAAATCCCTCCATCTTGCCCCCTAAGCTGCATGGTAAAATCCCCAAAATTTCCCTTTTCACTCTACAACTACTACTATCATGCTATCTAAACTTTTGTGACTTAAAGTTCTTCATTCCCAGGTGGTAATTTGTTCCACGGGTCAACCTCAAAGCCGCAGGAATCCCTGGCTGCTGCCAGGGTCTGTGACCCCCCTGCCAGGGCTTTGGAGCCCCTGGCTGGAGCTGGGATCATCCAGGACTGTCACAGACATCCTGGGTTCCAACACATCATCTCTGGCCCCACACCTCTCTCTTTCCATTCCCCTCCAAAGCCATGCCCAGGTTTTGTCCTGGAATGAACCCAGATCCCTGAGGGTTTGCTGAGGTGTTTGTGGAAGCTTCCAGTGTGCTCTGGGTGTCTCCTGAACCCCTGAGAAAGGGGCCTGCCCTGGGAAGCTCTCCATCCCCAACAGCTCCTTGGATCTTCCCTGGGCAAGCAGCACCTCCCAAGCCCTGGAGGAGGGTGAATTATTCCTGGGGCTTTTTCTGCCTTGAAGGTCACAGCCAGACCTTTCCTCCTGTGGGAGCTTGGCACAGGCTGAGGCAGGAGCAGGTGCCACCCCTGCCATGGACACAGCCCTGGGCAGTGACCTGCCCCAGGTGTGTCTGTGAAGGGGCTCCTGACACTCCAAAGTCCTCTGTGCTGCATGCTGTGGCTGCTGACCTGTTTGGAAAGGGATCATCTGAGAGCCTGGATGGCCTCACTCCCCATCTGCACCAGGAAAATGGGCACAGCTTCCAGCTGAGCTGGCCCCAGTGACTGCACCACTGAAACAGAGGAAAAAGTGTCCCTTTCACTCTAGGGCTACCTTATATATGTAAAAATCCAGATTTCCCAGTATAACTGGCACCACAGCTCTTCTCAAGTTTCCCCATCCATTTATGCACTCTAAATGCAGATCTGCTGCTGAGGTGATGAGGATGGCCCCAGCTCCAGAGGTGTTCCTGTCCCTGCACAGGGGCACAGCCAGGTCCTCTAGAATCAGACTTTTCTTCATATTGACAAAAATTCACAGTCACCCCCAGCAGGAGTCTGCACTTGGTGGTGTGTGGAAATCCTGGGAAATACCTTCAGTGAGGCTGGGAACTGAGGCTGATCTCTGCTTTAGTCAGACTCCTGCTCTCACTCAGGGCAGTTTCACAGGAACATTTCCAGCTGTTGGAGATTATTCCCTGCATCCCCAAACTGCCAAGGAGAGGTGCACATCCTGAGAGTTTCCACTTGGCTGGGCAGCATCAGATGGGCTCTGCTGGAGGTGAGTAGTCCTGGCAGACAAGGAGAGGGATGTGAAACCTCCCATGTAGGGCACAGACAGGACAGGACCCAGAGGAAGAAATGTTCTTTGAACAGAAAAGAAGCAAATTTCTGCTCCCTGAGCATCGTAACTAGTTTTCCTTATTCATTTTACCTAACCCCTCATGCCAGGGGTATTCAGTGATGCACAGAGGAGAGTTCTGACCTGGGTGGCAAGGAAATCAGGTCTGCTGGTGCAGAGGAGTCTGCATTTCTGCCTGAGCCTTTTCAAATGTCTGTGGAGGAATGAGCAGGGCAGGCTCCAGAGGGGCTGGGGCAGGGCACAGAGGGGAATACCAGTGTGTTTGAGCTGGAAGCAGCTCTGCTGTCCCCTTTCCATCACCCCTAAGATCACCTGTGCAGCACATGGCTCCTGTAGGCTCCTGCTGCTCCAGGCACTCTGCCTGTATGAGGGATTTCCCTTTGCATCACCAGGCCCTGCTCTCTCCAGAGAGCAGCTGGAAAGCCAGAGCCTGTGCCCAAAGCAGAGCTCCTCCTCTGCCAAGGGATTCATTTCTCCTGACTTCAGACATGAATTTACAGGTAGATATTTGCAGATGTCAAACCCACGGTGGCTGGGAGGTGTGAGTGTCCTGCTGTCCCCTGGCTCTGCTCCAGGGATCCTTGTCCCAGCCAAGGCTGCCATGGGGGTCCCATTCCTGGGACAGCTGCTCTGAGCAGGGTCACAGGGTTGGGTTCAAATCCCAGCTGCAGCAGAGCTCAGCCCAAGCAAGACAAAACACCCCCTCCCTGCCCCCAGCTCCGTGCACGGGGCTCAGAGGAGCAGAGTCCACACTCCACTGGGGTGTGAACATCATGCAAGAGGGTCCAGACCCTCCAAAGGCTTCCAGCATGAACGATTCCATGATTCCATCAGTCTGTGGCCCAACCCCAACCTGCCAGCTGTGGTTGCTGGGCTTTCCTTGACCAGCCACATGCACTGGTGTGTAAACTGGAAGCAGAATCAGGCCCCTGAGGTGGGCAGGGGTGCTGTGAGCACACAGAGGAGGGGCAGGGCAGGGGTTTGATGTCCTGGGACCTGTCACTGATCGGTGAAGTCAAGCTAGGGAAAAGATGGGATTTTCACCCGTGGATTTACACCTGCAGAGCTCAGGGGCTGAGCTTAAATCAATGACTTTGGAGCAGTGCAGGAGGTGGGCTGGGGGTGAGGCTGAGAACGGGCCCCATTTCAGTAGGGCTGAGGTCACCCAGGGGAGAGCACCTGCCCAGGATATCCCCACGGGGGGAAAACTGGATCAGGGTGTCCCTGCAGGGCAGGACCCCAGCTCAGGGTGTCCCTGCAGGGCAAGACCCCAGCTCAGGGTGTCCCTGCAGGGCAGGACCCCAGCTCAGGGTGTCCCTACGGGGGATTCACCCAGCACTGCTGTAACTCAGTGTGTTTCCCTTTCTGGGGCCGTGTCCTCCTGCCTCTGCAATGGGGCTTGCTGGTTCGGGGCTGCCAAGGCAGTGGCGTTTCTGGGCAGGCTCAGGGACACCCCAGGGTGTTGTCCTGGGCTCTGAGCATCCTGGATCACCCCAGCAGGGCCCAGGGCTTGGCTGGACACTCCTGGTTTTCCACTCATCGTGGGTGATCCTGGGCAGGGTTGGGGCCAAGGCCCTGCCGTGCCCTCTCCCTGCTGACATTTCCCTGGAGCAGCACGCCCAGCACGGGGCCTGGCTGACTCTGGGATCAGCTGCAGGAGGGGATGAGGACACTTCCTCACCCCCAGGGACGCTCTAAGTCCAGACCCCGTTGTGTCATATGCAGATGGAAGGGGCCCTGGGTGTCTGGGGCAGCAGGAGGGATGCAGATCCCGTGGAGTCTCCCTTTGGAGTGCCCCAATCCCCTGGGGTTCCAGGCGGGCTCTCAGGGCTCTGAGTGCTTTCCCTGGGAGCAGGGATGTCACTCCCAGCTGTCACTGTGCCACGAGCCCTTCCTAGGAAGCCCCACCACGTCAGACAGATCCTGCATCCTGCAGGGTCCAGGGATGCTCCTCCTTTCCCTTTTGTTTCAGTTATTTTTTGTCGTTGTTTTTACTTTGTTGGTCTGAGCAGATGTTCTACACATCTGGCCACAGCATGTTTGTTCTGCAGGCTTGCCTGCGTTGCACTGGTGACACAGCAGCAGGGGAAGGAGCAGGGATGTCCCTGCCACACCTTCTGCTGCACAAAGAGGTTTTGGTGCCTTTGCTGCTGCCCAGGGGCAGGCCGTGGCTGCGTGGTGCTGGCAGCAGGTCCCAGTTCAACTGGGCAGCCTGCAGGGTTCCCAGTGCCAGGCAGCCTGGGCTTGGGGTGTGGTACAGAATAATCACTGGGGTGGGGCTGGGGTTTGCACCATGGCCTGGTGCACAGCAAACCTCAGGGTCTTTCCCACTTGCCACCTACCAAAGCTCTGGTGGGAAGTTTTCCATGAGGAAAGGTGATGATGAAATACTCCTTTATTTTCTGAGCGCAAAGATTTCACAACCTCAACTGCAGAACGGAAACGTCAGGAAACTCCAAATCAATAATTTTTAGTTGCTTAAAGAAAGAGATAAGTTGCTCTCTGACAAAAATAAATTAGGAGCATACTGTAAATAATCTGATTTTCCACTCTGGAGCAGAGAAGTTCATCTTATGTGAGTGTGTGTGGAAAAAAGAGATCCATTTCTGAGCATCCCTTGTGTGTCACAGGCCAGCCCACGCTGTCAGCTCCAGCTGAGGGTTTGAACTGCCAGCCTGTGATGAGCAGGAAAGGAATTATTGCACAGCCCCATTTCACAGCTCCTTTTTATGGAGACAGCATTGTCTGGAAGCAGTGTCTGCCTCCCTAAATATCCCCTGATAAAGCTGTGGTTCGCTGCTGCAGAAGTGAAACAGGAAATTTATCCAACACCTCTGTGGAGCTGTGGAAAGCAGAGTTCTGGAAGACTGGGAAGTGTGAAAATCATGGCAAGGTACAAAAAATCCTTGGCCTGGGCTTCAGCCTGTGAAAATTGAGTTCTTTGCTGACATCAATCCCAATTTGCTGTAGCGAGGTGAGGAATTTCTTGATTGCAAAGGCAAATTCCCAAGCAAAATTGACCTCCCGTGCTGTGGTCTGGGTAATAAAGCTCCAAACCAGCTGGCTGCCCTCAAAGCAAACAGGGAGTTTGGCTTTTAGTATATTATCCATTATTTCCAATTATGTGTCTTATCCCTCTGGGTGGAAAGGGAGATCCATGAAGTGAGAAAAAAAAGGAAAGGAATAAGTTTATTTATAGAAACAAAGGTGTTGATTCTCCCATCTCCCCATCTCCAGGGGAATGGACAGAAAAGGGGATCAGGACTGCTGGATCCTATTAGAGAGCTTCTGAGGGTGGCCAAGGGGTGTCCTCAGCAGGTCTCTCTCCCAGGGGGCTCCTCCTTGCAGAAGGGATAGACTGGGAAGGCCCACGTGGGGTTTGGGATGTTTGGAGGATTAGGGGAATTACCAAAGCTTGCAGGGGGTTGCTGGCAAACAAGGGGGGTCAGCAGGTTATCAGTGTGAGCAAGGAGCTGTATTTCTTCCATGTCTTTACACAGGAGGGAAAAAGCTCCTCTGAGTTGGAAAAGCCCCTTCAGCTGCCCCTTCTCTGGGGCACTCTCAGGTTTTTTAGGGACATCCAGGAGTTCTGTGCCCCAGGGCAGTGACTCCTGCTGGGCTCACAAAGTCATTCTCCTCCTGCTGGGACCTGCTGGAGGGCTGAGGGTGGAGCAGGTGGGGCAGGGACAGAACTGAAAGAGAGCTGGGAGCTCCCCAGGGTTGCCAGGGATGACTGATACGAGAAAATGGGGAACTGCTTCATTTGGCTCTCTCTGTTTGGGGAAGTGAGAGGGAAAACTCCCACTGCAAGTGCCTGAGGATGCTGAGGAAGGGTCCAGAGAAGCACGTGCACAGTGGAGGAGGAGGAGGACAAGGATGAGGATGAGGAAGAGGAGGAGGATGAGGAGGAAGAGAACGAGGAGGATGAGGAGGACGAGGATGATGATGATGATGATGATGATGAGGTCTCCTTTGAGCATGGAAAGGGGCAGCCTCAGCCCAGCTGGAGGAGCCAAGGCCCTCCCAGGATCAGGGTGCCCTTCCCTGCAGCTGTGACCCCTGGGATGTGCCCCAGGACAAGGGAGCCAGGGCTGGGCACCACCAGAGAGCTGCAGAGCTGCTGAGCCATGACTTCCACTCCCAGGAAGGGACTTTCCTCCATCTCCCATGGAAGTGCTTTCCTCCATGTCCCAGGAAGATGCTCTCCTCCATTTCCCAGGAAGATATTTTCCTCCATCCCCCAAGAAGATGCTTTCCTCCATCTCCCCAGGATGATGTTTTCCCTCACCTCCCATGGAGGTGCTTTCTTCCATCTCCCACAGAGATGCTTCCCTCACCTCCCACAAAAATGCTTTTCTTTCACCTCCTATGAAGATTCTTCCCTCCACCTCCCATGGAGGCGCTTTCCTCCCCCTTGCCCAGCCCCGTCCCCTGCCCATGAGGACACAGAGGGGCTCCGTGGCGTCCCGGGGGGAGCTGGAGGAGCAGAGGGGGCTCAGCCCACCCCACGGGTCCTCCCGGAGCTGCGCTCCCTCCGCCCGACTCCCAGCTCAGGAACTCTCTGAAATGCTGGCATCTTGTGGCAGCTCGGGAAAACAACGTTTCTACGGAGGCCAAAGCTGCTGCTTTGAGAAGTCTCTGGTTGTTTTGAATCCTGATTGATGGGGATGGGATTCTGGTGAGCAAAGAGAGAAGTTGGGTGCATTTGTTCAGAGAGAAGAGGGGATGTGGAAGTCCCGCTCCTCCCACCCCCCTGTTCCTGCAGCAGCCCTGTCCCTTTCAGAGGATGTGGTTATCAAACAACGAACTTCCCAGATGGATTTTGATCCCCATTCTTCCTCCATGCCGTATTTTGCCCTGCCTGTGGTCCCTGGGCTGGGAGGTTGTGTCAATCAGCCGAGGAGCTGAGACCACATGAGACATTTTCCCTCATCCTGGAGATCTCTCTTTTTGGAAGATCTGAGGGAGCTGAGACTTGATGGCAGCTCTGTCCCCTCCAGCCAGTGCCAGATAGGGGTGGAAAATCTCTGTGGGTTTGGCTCAGATCTTCTCCAACTCCTTTTGCCAGATGAACTCTCAGCCAAGCTCAAGTGCAATGTTGGGAGTCCTCGTCCAGCAGGGGAAGGGTTGTTTAATCCATTGGAGTTCCCACAGCTGCAGTTTCAGGTGGATTCACCCAGGTGCTCAGTGGCTGCCAAATCCCCTCCCTCAGAGTCCTCCTGATGCAAAAATTCTTATCTCAGAGCATCAAATCACCAGGAGCAGCTCCAGGTGTCCCTGTATGTCCTGATAACCCAGCAGGGCTGGGAGCAGGGGGCTCTTCCCTGCTCCTTCAGGAGGGATGGGAAAGAAACCAGAGTAGCTGTGGATTAACAGGGATAGGGGGAGTTCTGGGGGTGTTTTCTGCAGAACTTCTGTGGGGACTGGAAGGACCAGGGTGGCTGAAGGCTCCCAGGGAGGATTTCGTGTGTGCATTGGAAAAATGTGCTGGGAATTTTTCTGGGAAAAATAACCAACTTCTAGGGAATGTGCTGAAAGAATGTTTTCAGAGCCACAATGGGCTTCAGAAGGTAATGGTCATAGAGAAAAGACAAATTTAAGGTACATCAACTGCAACATTGGAGAGAACAGACACTCTTGGGGGTAAATCCTTCTGTGAGTGCTCTGTGCTTTATTTGAGGAGGGAGGCAGCCTGGGAGCCATCCTTTACCAGAGAGGCTTCTGACATGTAAGCCCAGCTCTAAATCACTTCCTCCTTTATTAGAAATAACCATTGGCACGAGCTGCCACGGGAAGTGATGGATTCTCCATCTCTTGAAGTCTTTAAATCAAGACCGGATGCCATTTTGGAAGAGATGTGGAGCCAGGCAGGAGCTCAGTGCAGGAATGAGGGGCTGGACTCATCTGGCCTGCGTTAGATGGGAAGTCAGCCTGGATAATCTATGGTCCTCTCTGGCTCGGGGGTCTGTGGAAGTTCAGATCTGCAGCCAAAGTGGGAGGCTCCTCACATGCCTTTGGCAGAGCAGCACCCTGGGGTGCAGGAAGGGCTCTGAACTGCCTGGAAAGTTCCCAGTGCCTGCAGGTTTGTCCTCACTGGCACCTCACTGGTGTCATTTCCCAGGAAATGATCTCTGCTCTGGGCTTGGTTCACTCTAAGTTTTGGGCTCACCCCAAAACCCCCTGAATATTCCAGTTTCCTGCTCCCAGATTGGGCACTCAATGATTGCCAAATGTTTTCCACCATCAGAGGTGGCTCTCCTCCACCCTCTCATCCCAAACAAACTCATCTTAATTAAACTTGAGCTAGTTACAGCAGCAGGGGAAGCTGGTGCAAACTCCCCAGCCCTGCAATAGAGTGGCCAAAAGGAGACCAGCTTGGAGAAGTGATTTTTGGCTCTTTCCAGCACTCAGGAGATGGATGTGGAAAACAAGCCAGGAAAGCCAGGAGGGAGGGAATCCACTGAGCTCAAAATGAAGATGAAAAGCTCAACCAGGTCTGTTAACAGCGACTTTGTACTCCAGGTCTTGCACAGATGAAGTGAAAAGCACAGAGACCAAAGTTTGGGAGTTTGGGAGATTTAATACTTGGACACGTTTGCCATGATTTAATAGGAAAAGAACATCTCACTTGAGACTTCTGCCTCCCTGGAGGAATAAAGGGAAGAGAAAAGAAGACTTTGTTCGGCCCCTAGATTGTCTGCACCTGCCAGATCTCGTGATGGAAGGGGGTTTGTGCTGCCCTTGGCTGGGCGAGCTGATCCCTCCCTTCCCAGGGTGCGGGGGGCTCCAGCCCCATCCCTCTCTTCCCGGGAGGTCGGGCTCCATCCCTGCATCCTTGCAGTGCTGCTGGACGGCGGCAGGCGGCTCCCGGGAATGCTGCTGGCTGCAGCTTTAAAAAAACCCATTAACACAGGGGAGTGGAGAGTGTCACTTCAGAAAAGAGTAAAATGTGCAGTCTGTGCATACATTTAGTCCTGGAAAAAAGGAAAATACAGCAAAACATAAGGAGAGATGCTGGGGAATGCTGCAAGTGATGAGACGCACCTGGAGCGCTCCTGGCTTTGCTGCAGCTCAAAGTTTTTCATGTAGGATTAAGCCTTTAAAGTGAAGTCGTCAGTTTAAAACTGCCTTAAAGAGCTCGGATCCACCTGAACCTTCCGAACAAGCAGCTCCATCAGCGGAGAAATGCCTCTACATTTCCTCCTCATTTTCATTTAATTTAAACAAAAGCATAACGTTGTAAGCTAAGCGCTCATGCTGATGGATGAGTTTGGAAGTGGCACTGATGGAATGCTGAGAGCAAGGGGGAGGGAATAAAATGTGTTATTTCATTACGTGGGCAGAGAGAGAGAAAGAAAGAGAGAAGGAAGGAAGAAGGGAAGGAAGGCTGGTTCTGTCTTTCAGGTGTAGGAATGGAGGGGCTTTGTTGTAATACCAGTGACAATTTCATTTGCTCTTGCTTTGAGTTGGAAAATGGGTTTTTAATGCAATTCAAATAAATGTCAGGGATGTGTGTGTGTTTGCTGGAGAGGGAGCACTGGCAGTGTCTCGCCCTGAGCCTGGAGGTTTGTTGAGCTCAGGGGACTCAGCAGTGACTCTGCCAAGCAATGGGTGACACTGGAAAAATCCTCCCTTCCTCGTGCTCCAGTTTCCAGCTGAATAATGAGGATGACAAAATCCATAAAGGAGCCACTGGTTTCTGCTGAGGATGAGAAGTGAAGCAGAACTGGGGCTTTGTCCTGTGCTGTCCCCATGGGTTCTGCCCTGCATGGACCTGGCCAAGTCAGTGGATCCCTGGCAGTGTCCAAGGCCAGGCTGTGCAGAGCTTGGACAACTAGGGACAGTGGAAGGTGGCCCTGCCCATGGCAGGGCTGGAATGAGATGGGCTTTAAGGTCTGTCCCAACCCAGACCCTTCTGGGACTCTGTGACCCCTCGATGTGCTGTGCTCCAGCAGTGATCCCTGAAGGTGCCTGGCCTGGCACTGCTGTTCTTGCAGCCAGGTTCTTGACCTCTCCCTGCAGCTCAGCTCCCGACGTTTGGAAAGTCAATCCCGTCCTTCCCGACGGAGGGGTGAGAGCACCTCCCTGCCCTGCAGATGTGCTGCGGAGATAAACAGCCCGAAGGCTCTGAGCTTCTCCAGAAGCCGCGAGGGGGGAAAACAACCCAGCGGGGCAGGACGAAACCTCACCTGGGCGCTCCTGACCTAACCCCAGCAGCACAGACCTCACCTGGGCGCTCCCCACCTAACCCCCAGCAGCACAGACCTCACCTGGGCGCTCCCCACCTAACCCCCAGCAGCACAGACCTCACCTGGGCGCTCCCCACCTAACCCCCAGCAGCACAGACCTCACCTGGGCGCTCCCCACCTAACCCCCAGCAGCACAGACCTCACCTGGGCGCTCTCCACCTAACCCCCAGCAGCACAGACCTCACCTGGGCGCTCCCCACCTAACCCCAGCAGCACAGACCTCACCTGGGCAGCGCGGGCAGTTTTTTCCAAAGCCGGGACGGGCTCGGGCACAATAAATTTCTTTTGTCGGAGTTGTCGCTCCTTGCCCGGGAGCAGGGGGGAAGCCTGGGCGAGGATCGCCTTCGGGAGGCGTCCTTGTGCTTCCCAGCGGCTCGGGGGGCGCGGCAGCCCCGCCGCTCGCAGCAGAGCCCCCGGGCTCTGCCGCAGGGAGCTCGGCTGAAGAAGCGCTTTTACTGCGGAACTACAGAGGTTCGGGGCTTGGAAGATGCAAACCCAATTTTTAGGAAGCCAAAATGGGAGCAAACTCTGGGCTGCGGTGCTGCCATTAACTGCGCTGAGGAGCTGAGCTGTCTGCCTGTGGGATGTGGGGTTACCCGGAGGGGTCTGATGTGAGACGGGGTCCCTAAAAGGAGGTTGTTTCCTCATGGGGATGGAGGCTGGGGTAATTTCCGCTCCCCCACGGGGTGATTTGCAGGGCTCTGGGTGACCCAGCAGTGGCTGCCCTTTCCTCACCTGCACCGTGGCCTCGGCAGTGCAGTGAATGCCTGCTCTGAGTGGAGGCAGGGGCAAGTGGGAGGGACTGAAGGACCGAAGGAAAAATAAAAATAATTTAGAGAAAGCTTAAGTCTCAGCTCCAAACTCATTTATTTCTTTCCCCAGGGCTGCAGTCTCTCTTGACATCCCCTTCCCCAGCTTGGGAAGCAGCTCTGGCAGTGCTTGGATCATTGCTTGAGCCTTATAGATTTGTGATGTTTCTGAGGAGGCTTATGGCATTCCAGAATGGTTTAGGTCAGAAGGGACTTAAAGCTCATGCAGTCCCATCCCTGCCATGGACAGGGACACCTCCCACTCTCCCAGGCTGCTCCAAGCCCTCTCCAACCTGGCCTTAGACACATCCAGGGACCCAGGGGCAGCCACAGCTGCTCTGGACACCCTGTGCCAGTGCCTGCCCACTCTCAAAGGCAGGAATTTCTTCCTGGTATCCAACCTCCTCTCTCTCAGTTTCAGAACCACTGTGAAAGCACCAGATGAAACTGGGGGGGACACAGCTCTGCTTGAAGTCAGCCCTTGATGAGATCCAGTGGGATTCTCACCAGTGAGGCAGAGTGAAAGCAGGGCCTCAGCATTGGCTCCTCCTTATTAAATTGCTTTTGATTCTCAGCAGTGTCCCAAGGCCTGCGTCCATCACACAATAAGATAACAGCCATCATAATTTATAAACTCTAATGGGAACGCACAGAAGCCAGAGCACAGGTGAATGACAGGGGCACAGGAGTCTGAACATCCCCAGGGCTGACTCTTCACTGCACTCAAAGCCAAATGCACCACAAGTATTTTCATGAAATCCAAGAATGGTTTGGGTGGGAAGGGACCTTAAATCCCATTCATTCCACCCCTGCCATGGCAGGGACTCCTCCCACTGTCCCAAGCTGCTCCAAGCCCCATCCAGCCTGGCCTTGGGCACTGCCAGGGATCCAGGGGCAGCCCCAGCTGCTCTGGGCACCCTGTGCCAGGGCCTGCCCACCCTCACAGGGAGGAATTCCTGCCCAATATCCCATCTAACCCTGCCCTCTGTCCATGGAAAGCCATTTCCCCTTGTCTTGTCCCTGCAGACCCTTGTCCAAATTGCATCTCCAGCTCTCCTAGTGCCCCTTTAGGCCCTGAAAGGGACTGAAAGTTCTCCCCAAAGTCTTTTCTTCTCCAGGCTGAATAACTCTAATTCTCTCAGCCCCTCCTTGCAAGAAAATAATTTCCACGTTCCCTTGCACTGCATCCCCATACAAACAGGGCAACCGAGATTCTCAGGGCTGCCACACTGGGAACATCCACGGATTTGCTGTTCCAGGTTAGCCTGGAATGGGCCAGATCCTGTTGGGGGGACCGGTTGTCCTCTCCTTTCCTGCCAACCCCATCCCAGAGCACCCCTGGCCTCTGCGGGAGCATGGCCAGAGGAGATGGGGAGGATGAGAGGGTTGGTGGCCACTGGGACTGGAAGAAAAGGGTCAGTCAGGGCACTGGAAATTACCCCAATGCACAGTGAGTGTTATTGCAGCCGTGCTGGGTGAGGCCGGGGCTGTGTCCCTGGAGAGGAGTGCTGGCTGCCAGCAAAAATCCTCTTAACAACAATTAATGGCACTTAATTACTCTTTCTTTTGTCTTTTATTTAGCAACGGGCTCAGCCCAGGAAGCCTCAGCTTCCACTGTCGGAGTGTTTTGACTCAGGACTGCAAAAGGCTCATTTCTTGCACAAACACATCCAGCAAATTCCCCAGGCTCCTACAGGTCCTCTCCTGACCCCCAGTACCCCCAGGGTGTTCCAGGGACATATCCTGTACCATCAGCATCCCCTCCTCTGCCTTGTGTCTCACTATGGCCTGAGATGGAAAAATTCCCTGCCCAGATCCCCTTTTCCCAGAGTTGTCTGTCCCATGGAAGAGTCCCCAGCTCAGAGGGGTGTGGAGAAATGGTTCTTCTGAGCCAAACCAGCAGCTCCACTCTTGGTTCCTACTGGGAACCAGAGAAAAAAGCAGGAGAAAAGGGCCTGATCCATTCCTGGGATCCTCTCCAAGCTCCACGAGCCACAGCTCTGGGATTTCCTGACCCAAAGCTGGTTTCTTTAGTAGCCCTGGGTGGATTTTTCTTCCTTGAATTTCTGGAGCTGGTTCCTGATCCCAGGTCAGCCTTTCATCTCTCCTGGCAGTTTCCAGTGGTGTCTGCTTTGTTGTCCTCCTGGGGTGGACAAATGACCTCGAGGGCGGATTACAGCGAGATCTGGCTGCTGGCACAGCATCACTGCAGGTCAGGGATGAAGGACTGGGAGCAGCTCCATGGGGGTGGGGGACCACAGGATCTATTTAAGCTTGGAAAGAGCAGCCCGAGGCTGAGCATCAGTGTGGCTGGCACAAGCAGGAAGAGGTGTCTGGGATGAGGAAATGGGATTTATTTGGGAAATGATGAGGGATAACCACAAGCCAATCCATGCCAGAGGATTGCAGTGACTTCCTGTCCCCGGCAGTGTGCATGGAAAAGGGAGCAAGAAGTTCTGCTCCCAGATTGGGGGTGAAGCAACATTTGGGGAGGATGGGGATAAAAATGGGGCCAAACTCTGCCCTGGAGCTGAGGGCAGGACAGTGACCCCTCCTTTGCCACGGAGAGGGCACGGGAGGGGACCCGGGCAGGGCAGCGGCCACACGGGCAGGCAGGAAGAGGCAGCTAAAATAAGCGGAGGGTGGAAAAGGGAGGAGAGAGTATCGGGGAGATAACAGAAAGGTTAGAGAGGAAAGGCAGAGGAAGTGAGCTGAAAACAGCCTGGATGTCATGGAAAGGTGAAGCTGCGCCTCCCGCCCAGCGCCGTGATCGGCTCAGCCCTGTCGTGATGCTCGGGGCTGTGTCAGGCACACCGAAATCTGCCCTGTGCCCTCGCCCTGCCCCCGCAGCGACCCGGGGCACCTGGAAATCATCCGTGCTGTCCCCTGGGCTGCCGAGGGCAGGACACAGGCAGGGGCACCGCCTGTGCCGGCCAGGCTGCTCCTCTCCCGAGGGAATGCCTGTTTATTCCCTCCAAAGGACATGCAGTGTGTCACTGGCATTCGGGAACGAATCCCAAATTAATGATTGGCTCCAGCCCTTTCTATGTGGGATGTTTTTTTTTTTTATTTCCACGGCTCATCCCGGTGTGGGAACACAGCCGCTGCAAGCTTTGACGCTGCTTCCACCTGATCGAGAGCCAGTGAAATCCTCGAGGGGATTTCGTGTTTGCAAATGCGGAGCAGGCTCGGGGCTCAGCCCCCAGGTGCCGTTACCTCATGGCTGTTTGCTCGGGCTGGGAACAACCCGGCAGCTTTTGGAGCCGGAGCCCTGCCAGACACCTTTTCCCTGGCTGTGATCCCGGCGGCAGCACCCCAGTGCCGGGGAGGGAGGAGGGAGAGTGGAGGATGAGGAAGGAGGATGGAGGACAGAGGGCGGAGGAGAGGAGAGTGGAGGAGGGAGAGTGGAGGGTGGAGGACGAAGGACGGCGAGTGGATGATGCTCTTTGGCCCCACGCTTTACTCGCATTTCCTGGCTGCCAATCTTGATTTAACTCCTCGGGCTCTACATCACGACACGGCCGGGGGGATGAGCCTCGTGGGCTCGGAGAGGGGCCGGAGCTGCAGCAGCTGGAGGGAAAGGAAGGGGAGAGGAGCGAAGCGATAAAGCCCCCTCCCAGCGAGGCTGTGCTGCAGCTGATAAGAGCCCTGACGGGCTGTAATGGGAGCCCTGGCTGGCTGCTTCCTCACAAAGTCATGACTCAGGGATAATGTTCACATCCTCCGAACGGCGAGGGAGCTAAAAATACAGCCAGGAAAATGAGAATGAGCGAGCGAGCATGAATGAGAGCGTGAGTGAGAAATGCACTGGGGAAAAGAGAGAGGAAGCATGAATGAAAGAGCCTGGGAGAGAGAGAGGGAGAGAGTGAAAACAGCCGGAGCCGTCCAAGTTTCCAAGCTGCAAAGCTTTGCCTGCAATCAGCGCTCTGGCAAAGGCAGCCTGCAGGAATGTAAACCCAGCCCGGGAATTTGGCTTTGCAGGCAACACTCCTGGCAGCACCTCCCTGTCACCTGGGGCGTGGGACACCTCGCTCCGACCACGGGGGACGCCCACGGGACCCCTCATGCCCCCCACGCCCCGGCACCGGGGTGTCCTGCCCACCGGGGAGCACTGAACATACAAGGATGTCCTTGTGTGTCCGTGCACGGATCCAAACTCATTCCAGTTCTCCCGTGGATCCTGGGTACGTGCCCTGGGAAGGAGGGATGCACCTCTGCCCTCGGTGTGGCTCCTCACCAGGGGGGGGGAGCTCCACTGCTCCCCCAGCAATGTTTCTCCATCAATTCCTGTATTTTTTTCCCAGTATTTCTGTGAGTGCCTGCCCTCCTGCTGTGCCAGCACCTGCACACAGCTCTGAGCTCATTCTCCTGGAAAGACAAATTATTTTGCCCCCCACTGCTGCCTTCTCATCTCACAGACATCCCTTTGGAGCTGAAATGTGTTTTAGAGCTTTATCCCAGTGCTGGGGTTCCCCTGGCACCTTGCTCCCATCCCCTACAGCTCCCCTGCTGCAGAGCCAGGATTGATAAAGGGGCCTTGGAGCAGCTATTTAGGGTTTGGAGACCCCTGGAGGACCAGGTGTATTCCAGAGCAGAATGGAAACAAGTGGTTCTGGGTGTTTGGGAAGTGCCTGAAATGCTCTTTTCTCTCTGGCTTTAGTGGGATTGAGAGGAATCTCCTGGGGGAAGCAAAGCCCCTTCCACGGAGACTGAGTTCAGTTTCAGAGAGATTTTCCCACCAAAATGCCATTTTCCGGTGTCTCCTCTCCCTCACTCTCTCGTGGGCTGGGGCAAGGGAGTGGCTACTCCTGCCTGCAGTGCCGGGAGAAGTCCGGCAGGGAACGATCCCCGGCATATCCCAACACCCGCACATCCCATCCCCGCACATCCCAACCCGGTACATCCCATCCCATCCCATCCCATCCCATCCCCACACATCCCATCCCAGTACATCCCATCCCATCCCAGTACATCCCATCCCATCCCAGTACATCCCATCCCATACATCCCATCCCATCCCATCCCATCCCATCCCATCCCATCCCATCCCATCCCATCCCATCCCATCCCATCCCTTATCCCATCCCATTCCCTCACGTGCCAGAGCCTTGCTCCAGTTATTTCCTCCTGGGGATCGGCTGATCTGACACGGGCCCTCCCCTGCCACTTCCCCGCTCCTGGATTTCGTTCTGAGCTTCTTTTGTCCAAGATTTCCCTGGCTGGGCCGAGCCAGGCTGGGTTTAGCCAGGCTGGGTTTAGCTGGGCTGGGCTGGGCTCGGTACGGCTGGGTTTAATCTGGGCTGGGTTTACAGGGCTTGGGTGTTTATCTGGGCTGGGTTTATCTGGGCTGGGTTTACCGGGGCTGGGTTTATCTGGGCTGGGTTTATCTGGGCTGGGTTTAGCCGGGCTGGGTCTAGCCGGGCTGGGTCTAGCCGGGCTGGGTTTAGCCGGGCTGGGTTTAGCCGGGCTGGGTCTAGCCGGGCTGGGTCTAGCCGGGCTGGGTTAGCCGGGCTGGGTTTAGCCGGGCTGGGTTTACGCGGGCTGGGTTTTAGCCGGGCTGGGTCTAGCCGGGCTGGGTTTACCTGGGCTGGGCTGGGTCTCGGTGTTTAGCCGGGCTGGGTCTAGCCGGGCTGGGTTTATCTGGGCTGGGTTTAGCCGGGCTGGGTCTAGCCGGGCTGGGTTTAGCTGGGCTGGGTTAGCCGGGTGGTTCTAGCCGGGCTGGGTCTTAGCCGGGCTGGGTTTAGCCGGGCTGGGTCTAGCCGGGCTGGGTTAGCCGGGCTGGGTTTAGCCGGGCTGGGTTTAGCCGGGCTGGGTCTAGCCGGGCTGGGTTTAGCCGGGCTGGGTTTACCTGGGCTGGGTTTAGCCAGGCTGGGTTTACCTGGGCTGGATTTAGCCGGGCTGGGTCTAGCCGGGCTGGGTTTAGCTGGGCTGGGTTTAGCTGGGCTGGGTTTACCTGGGCTGGGCTGGGGTCGGTTTAGCTGGGCTGGGTTTAGGCGGGCTGGGTCTAGCCGGGCAGAGGGATGCTGCTGAATGGCGCTGGGAGCAGCGAGCGTGCCCAGCCTGGGGCAGCCCAGGGCTCTGCCAGGGCCATCCACACCCTGCGCGTTTGGCACATCCTTGGGAGCAGCTCTGCAGCGCTGGGATCAGGGAGATGCCGGGCAAGGCTAAAAGATGAGGAAAAAGGTTCATGGCTGATGGGAATGTGCTGCTTGGAAATTCACGGCCGCAGCCCCTGGTGCTGCTACAGCGGCGTTGTGGCAGAGCCCCTCCTGACAAACGTGATGGGAAACCCCGAGGGACAGGAGGGGCTCTGCAACCACCTGGTTGGGATTGACTTAAAAGGAGCAAATCCAGCCCAACCTGCGCTAAATCCATAAAACCCGCGAAATTCTTCCTCCCATCCCTCACAGGAACAGGGATGCACGCTCCTAAGTAATTTTTTAGGGCACTAAATAATTTGGGATTGTTGCCTTCTGCGCCGTGTGGCTCCTGCAGGCAGCGCAGGGCTCCTGCCAGCGGGAAGCGGCTCCCGGCCCTGTCCGGGCTCTGATTCCCGCGGGTCAGGAGGCCGAGCACGGCGGGGTTAATCCAAGCCCGATCCCAGATGGGAAGCGAGATTAGGTCCTTCTCCGTCATCGCTGCCGGGCCCGGCGCTCCTGACAAAGGCCCCGGCGGTGAGCCTGGTGCTGATCCAAAGAGCCAATTTTAGAGCCCGCTCTCCGCAGACAATCTCCGATTGTTTGGGCTGGTTTGAAACTTTTCCCAGCCGCGCCGTCATCGCATCCTGTGACTTGGCAGGAAAGGCCTCTGTGCTCAGAGCCCGCTGCCAAGGAGCCCGCGAGGTGTGACAGCGTGGGCTGCACGTCCCCCCTGGGGGTGGACATCCCAGCAGGGGCTGCACATCCCTCCAGGGGCTGGACACATCCCTCCAGGGACTACACATCCCAGCAGGGGCTGCACATCCCTCCAGGGGCTGGACACATCCCTACAGGGACTGCACATCCCTCCAGGGACTGCACATCCCTGCAGGGGCTGGACACATCCCTCCAGGGACTGCACATCCCTCCAGGGACTGCACATCCCTCCAGGGGCTGGACACATCCCTGCAGGGGCTGGACACATCCCTACAGGGACTGCACATCCCTCCAGGGACTGCACATCCCTGCAGGGGCTGGACACATCCTTCCAGGGACTGCACATCCCTGCAGGGGCTGGACACATCCCTCCAGGGACTGCACATCCCTGCAGGGGCTGGACACATCCCTCCAGGGACTGCACACATCCCTCCAGGGGCTGGACACATCCCTCCAGGGACTGCACATCCCTGCAGGGGCTGGACACATCCCTCCAGGGACTGCACATCCCTGCAGGGGCTGGACACATCCCTCCAGGGACTGCACATCCCAGCAGGGGCTGCACATCCTCAGGCACAATCCCTGCAGGGGCTGGACACATCCCTCCAGGGACTGCACATCCCTCAGGCCTGGACACATCCCTCCAGGGACTGCACATCCCTGCAGGGTGGACACATCCCTCCAGGGACTGCAATCCCACAGTGGGCTGCAATGTCCCCCAGGGGTGGACACATCCTACAGGGTGCACATCTCCAGGCACGCACCCCGGGAGGCTGCATCCCTGGGGTGAACACCCCAGGGGTGCAGTTCCCGTGGGCTGATGTCACCGGGGAGGGGCTGTGGACCGTGAGCAAGGAAGAGCAGGGGTGCAGGGAGAGCAGGGAGAGCAGGGAGAGAGCAGGGGGAGCAGGGGAGAGCAGGGGGAGCAGGGAGAGCAGGGGAGAGCAGGGGAGAGCAGGGGAGAGCAGGGAGAGCAGGGAGAGCAGGGGGGAGCAGGGAGAGCAGGGAGAGCAGGGGGAGAGCAGGGGAGAGCAGGGAGAGCAGGGGGAGCAGGGAGAGCAGGGGAGAGCAGGGGAGAGCAGGGAGAGCAGGGGGGAGCAGGAGAGAGCAGGGGAAAGCAGGGTGGAGCAGGGAGAGCAGGGGAGAGCAGGGGGGAGCAGCGAGAGCAGGGAGAGCAGGGGAGAGCAGGGAGAGCAGGGGAGAGCAGGGGAGAGCAGGTTCCTCCAGGCAGGGGATGGTCTGAGACTGCAGGGGACCAAGCACAGATGTGGCAGCTCAGGGCCACCCATACCGGTGCTGGGGATGTTGCAGGTGGGTGGAGGTGGCTGCAGCTGAGGGACACCCCGAGGAGCTCAGCTGGACCATGGGATGCTGGAAGTAGCAGGGAATTTTCTCCTGGGCTGGGGGAAAAGCCAGCAGAACCAAGTACAACTCCTCTTTATTTTTCCTGCTAAATCACTTTGTTTTTAACACTCCACGGCCTCCCTGTGCACCCCCAGCCCCACTGCACCCCCTTCCCAGCCCCTCTTCACTCAGACAGATCCAGCCCTGCCCGTGCCTTTTCCTTCTGGCTGTCAGCAGTTCTGCCAGCTCCCTCTCAGAATGGGAAGTAGCCAAAGCAAGCAGAGATACCTGAACCTGCCATCCACCCACTCCTTGTCTGGACTCAAGATGTTTCAAAGCTCCCCCCTTTCTATTTCTATCCTCATTGTCATCCTCCTTTGAGAGGAAGGTCTATTATTCCCCTCCTCCTTTTCTCTCTACAAAAATGGGACATTGTTTCTTCTTTCTTTGATTTAAAAGCCAAAAACAGTTATAGGAAACTGTTCAGCAGATGTTTTACAGTATGAACCTAGAGAAAAAAAATTAAAGAAAAAATAAAAGCTCTTGGATTTTGCTTGAAGAGCTAAATTTAGCCTAATACTTCCTCCCATTCAGGGTTTGTGTTGGCATAGGCGAGGCGTAGGTTTGAGCACTTTGATTGTAGTATTTATTTTATTTCTCTCATTTGCTGCATTCATGAAAAGCTGGAGCTAATGATGCTCATTGAGGGAGGAGGTGAATCCAGCCTGAGCTGGGTCTCAGCAAGGTCCCTCTCAGCCCACAGGATGGGATTGACACAGAATAATTCCTCATCCCGTTTGCAAGGCTTGTCCATGCCCATGGCAGTGCCCAGGGGGCCAAATTAGATAAAATTCCCGGCTGAGGTTGGTGAACTCTCAGGGGGAGATTTACAGGCACTGAAGGAGCCCCAGCTCCTCCCATGTGCTGGAAATGGCACTGGCTGATTTCTGGAAACAGCTTCAATCAGCACTGCCAGAACTCATCCCATAAACCTTCCCCAGGCCGGGCTCCTGCTGCCTTCAGCAGGCCCAGGATGGCTCCAGCTGAGTCCTGAGCAGGGACAAGGACAGTGTCCCCAGAGGGGTGTGCTCCTCCTGGACCAACACCAGGAGCTGGGGCTGTGGGGGAGAAATCCTGCCAGGCTGGGAAAGGCTGGCCAAGGACAGCACTTCCCCTTGGAAATCCATTCCCTGCCATCCATGGGCACCACCCTCCCCAATGCTCACAGGCCCACATGGCAGATCCAGGTGGAAAAAGGGAGGAAAATGGCTCTTGTCTCTCTCCCAAGGGATTGGGAGGAAGCTAATGCTGTGTTATCACTGTCTGGTGAATGCTGGGGTGCTTCCCCTCAGGGAGAAGCCTTTGGAGCAGGAGTGACAGCCCAGTGATCCTGCTCCATGGTTCCTTCCATCACCATTCCTGTGAGCCAGGCTCCTCTTCTCTCCCACTCTCGGCCTGAGCTAAAATTTCCATATCCTGCTGCGGGGCATCCAGCTGGAGCTGCCAAATGTGCCTGGAAATACCCAGGGAAAACCTGCAGTTTTCCACAGGCTGGCACTCTGGATGTGTGCCGTAGGGTTTGGGTTTGGGCAGAGACCCTGCAGATAGGGGAAAGATGGGGAAAGCTTTGGAGTTAAGGATCAGGCTGCCTGAAGAATCTGTGAATTCCCCATCCCTTGAAGTGTTCCAGGCCAGGCTGGACAAGGCTTGGAGCCCTTCCCCTATCCCAGCTGGGATAGTGGAAGGTGTCCCTGCCCATGGCAGGAGTGGCACTGGATGGGCTTTAAGGTCCTTTCCATCCCAAACCATTCCACGAGTCTATGACTTGCCAGCAGAAGGAATCAGAGGTTATTTAAGGCAGAGAAGATTCCTGTTAATGAAGATACTGATGGAGCAATTAGCCCAGAGATCCTCTGCAAACTTCCTTATCACAGTGGAGAGCAAGAAGGGGTCAAAAGTGAAGTGTGTGATTGCTCTCTATTGGAAGTTTTTCCTCAAGGAAAGGCACACTGGGATCTTATTTCCAGAGCAGTGAACCTGGAGTGTCTCCCCTGGCACGGGAGGTGGAGGTGGGCAGGGGGGGATTAATCAGTGCTTGAATCAGGGATTGAATGTGGCACTGAGCATCCCTGGCAGGGATCTGGGCTGTGCACTGGGAATCCAGGCTGTTTCCAGACATTAATGGCTTGTTTGTTGTCTAAGAGGGTGCACAACCAGAGAAAATCCGAGGCCCAAAGGACCTGTCTGATTCCAATAGGGCAGTGTTGGTGCAGCCTGTGCTGGGGAATTACCAAGGCAAACTTCCCCAGATCCATGGGCTCGGCTCTGGGGTGGCAGGATAAAGCTCTGATTCACAGACACATCTTTGGCTCCTTTCTTTAGGATCTCTGTATGTTACACATGCAGACAAGCAGGAATGTCATTTTTTCCAGACTGCTTTTTGCATAAATTAGGATTGTTTGCTGTTCATCAGCTCACCCCGCCGTGACCCCTCCCTCCAGCCCTCCAGCCCTCCAGCCCCATCCCCCTCCCCTGCTGAAAGCCCAGGGCTCCACGCTGGCTCTGGGAAAGGGGAAAGCAGGCTGGCCATTCCCAGCTGGCTTTTTTGGGAGCTGCACTGAGGGCGGGCAGGTTAATGAAGCACCCAGAGCAGGCTGTAGGACAGTGGGCAGGGCTTTCCCTCTCCAGGGTGGTGTGCCTGCCCCTGCCATCCCCGAGGACGCATCCCGGGATAGGATCATGCCCCTGGGCTTCTGCAGTGCTGCCTGGGAGATGTGAAGGGCTCCATGAGGCAGCCTGGATCCGGGAGAGCAGCTTGGCCTCGGGAGCTCTGATGAATTCGATGCTGCTGCTTCCCCTCCCACCCACACACTTCCACTTTCACTTCACATGTGGGACCCAGCCCTGCAATTCCCAGCCTGGCCATAAATAACCCCTGCAGCACCAGGGGACAGCATGGATTCAGCCTTATTTATCCCCTTTCTTCCTCTGGAGCTCTGGGTGTCCTTCACGGAGGGGACATCACCCCCTGGGGATGTCACCTGTGTCCTGTTATCCTGCCAGAGCTCCCCTGACAATCGACAGAGGAGACAAAGGAGAATCTGTCCAAACACCCGCGGTGCTGCTCAGGAATTAAATATGAAAAGACACAGCTGTTCCCAAAGCCAAATCCGTGTCACAGACAAACTTTCCTTGACCTGGAACCGTGTGGAAAATAAACAGAGAGGTAAAGGACATATTAATAACTCATTTCCACAAAACCCAGCCTCACTTTTCTGCTACTGGAATTTTTCTCTCTGATGCTCGCTCCCATAACAAAAAGGGTTTATTAAGGTACAGGTCACCTTGCATTGGTTTAGATATGCAAAATAAAGCATTGAAAAATGTCCAGTTTCTGTTCCACTGGGAGCATCTCACACCTTCCCTGCCCTATGGGAGAACCAGGAGAACATTTCCTTAGCTGAGTGTGTCCCTGGCATTCCTGGGGGGATGGTGGGACCCAGGAGGGCTCAGCTCCCACCTCGGCCCTGCTGAGGTCATGGCACCAGCCACTGAACCCTCACTGTCCTTGTGTCTGTCAGCTGATGGAGAGCACAAAGGTCACTTTGAGACTGGGAAAAGGCCTCAGGAAAAGGAGAATTTCCCAGGTTTATCAGCTCCCCACAGAACCCAACGCAGAGAAATCTCTTCATTCCTATGTTGCCCACGTCCTTTGTCCTCCTCCTCCCCACACAGTGGCACTCCTGATGGGAAGAGATGTGAGCCATGGAAGGAGAGCCCAGGGATCAAATGATGAGCTGAGCTGGGCTGGAGTTGAGCCACGAGCCCTGAAAAATGGAGATGGAGCCTGGGATGAGCCCTGGGGAGCAGGAGCTGGTTCATGGGGCCAGCTGAGCCCTGTGCTGGTCACTGCTCCCGGGGTGTCCCTGTCCTGGGGGGAAGAGACCCCACGAGGCCTCCAGGACCACCCTGAGTGAGCCACGTGTGGAACCTGGGCTCTGCCTCTGCAGCCCCTTCTCCAGATGCTGCTCCAACCCCTGGCCCAGGGAATATGGGAGCATTTGGGCTGGAAAATTCCCTGTGCCCATCCAAGCATTCCCCCAGCACTGCCAAGGATCCAGCACTGCCCTTGTCCCCAGGTGCCACATCCACTCTGTTATTCCCCTCCAGCTTCATCCTTAGGGGATTTTTCACTGCTCAACTCTTCCCCAGTATTTTGGGAGTCACTGCTTGCCAGGAAGGAGGAATTCCAAGCCCAGGACACCGAAGCCACCACATTCTGCTGTCCAGGCAGGGCCCTCCCCAGACAGCCCTGGGGACACAAAGCTTTGAGGGGTGTGCTGGTGTCCCCAGAGGACAACCAGCAATAACGGGAGTTCCAAATTCCCAGTCATTCCCATCCCAGCTCAGCCCTCAGAAGCTGCTCAATATTTTCTGGATGGGTTTTATGTGACATTCTCAGTGCGGTGCTAATCTCATTTTTTGAACAAGAAGCTGCAAAGGGAAGCAGTGAAGTGATCTCAATTCACCCCCTGCATTTTTACACGGGCTTGAGAAGCAGTTGACTTTTTAAAATGTCATGATTTTTATCAAGGCTTTGAATTCCACCCCGGCAAGATGCAGTGAATATTTTAACAGATAAAAGAAAATAAAAATATCTCTTGGGATTTTTTTTACCCTGAATGCTAATAGTAAGTTAAGTAATAAAGAACAAGTGATTAACTGGCTGCTGAATTGGTTTTGAAATCTGGCCAGATGTGTTCGAGCAGGAATTGTCAGCTGATAGCATTTTTATAAATCTGATCTCTATTTATGCGCCTGCCTGGGAAAAGAGCACTTCTGAAATCTGGCTTTATAGTCCTCGATTAAATGATTCTGGATGAGGATTTTAATTTAGAGTTTGAAGAGGGGGTGTGTGATGAAATGCTCGCTGGTTTTTTGTCTGAGTGTATTGGACTAATCAAAGATCCTTCTTCCAACCAAGAGGCCAAATTCTTCTTGCAATGGGAGAACTTGTGAGTAAGGACTTATTTCCCAGTTAATATTGACAGAAATTATAATTAATTTACCTTGTTCTTGCTGCTTTCAGGACTTTGTAAATGGTGTGAGTGGGGCAGGCACCTGCACAGAGGAGTTTGCAATGAAAATGTTCACATTGGCCTCTAGAAAAGGGATTGGGTTTTGCACCAACTCTGCAAAATCCACAAGTTTGCATCTCAAGGGCTCAGGCTGGAGATGTTCTGCTTGGAACTTCCCCAGAGATATTGCTTAACAGCAGAGCTAGAGCTGAGTGGAAACTTCTCACTTCCTCTTCCAGAGTGAAAACACGACGAAATCTCAGAATTCCAGAATTGATTGGGTGGGAAGGGACCTTAAAGCCCATCCAGTGCCACCCCTGCCATGGCAAGGTCACCTTCCACTGTCCCAGGCTGTTCCAAGCCCTGTGCAGCCTGGCCTTGGGCACTGCCAGGGATCCAGGGGCAGCCACAGCTGCTCTGGGCACTCTGTGCCAGGGCCTGCCCACTCTCACAGGGAAGAAATTGCTGTTATGGGTGTGATTTTGGGTTTTCTCACCTCTGTACATATCCATGTACTTTTGTCCATATGGAAAAAGGAATTTTTCCCTATGTCATTTCTTGCCCAGTCCTGACACCTTCAGATGTTCCCTGTTTAAAGCTTGCTTTTACACAGATCTGGTCTCCCTTGGAAAAGTAGGATAAACCATGGATGAGCCAGTTCATCACGATTATCTTGGTTGATGTGGAGGACATCCATGGGCAGCAGCTCCCAACCTAAAAGAGCACCACAAAAGACACTTTTGGGACAGTTTAAACATTCAGGATATTCCTGTGCATCCAAAATTTTTCTGTTTAGCTCGTATCATGCACCATCACATCCAAGATCTGAGCTCCTGTATGATCCAAGGGTAGAAAAAGCTCCTTCTCCTGCTTTGGAGGGTGGAAATTTCCCCTTAGCTCAGACATTCAGCATCCTTGGGCCCCACACAGTAGGGAATTGGTCCAGAGGGATGAGCTCTGGTGCTGTCCCCGTTGGCTTTGGAGTACAGGCAGCTCCAGAGGGTGTCAGCACCTGGATCCCAGATGTGACCAGATCTGGGACCACTAAACATCTGGACACAGGCTGTGAGTCATGCCAGGTTCTGAGGAGGGGCAGACAGGACGTTTCCCTGGGCAGACCTGCCGTGGATTCCCAGGCACAGGCAGTTCCTGATCCACTGTGTCACTTTTTCCCAGGACAAACCCTGGGAAGGTTCCTGCAACTCAGGAATCCCCATTTTACTCCCTTGCCCTGTAGTAACAGAGATTTGGGGGCTCAGGATCATTTTGTTGGTTCCTGCTCTGTTTTCCCAGAGTAAGGTGGAAATGGTGACCCATGAAGGGCTCTGGAAGCTCATCACCTGCAGCTTCCCCCTTTAGTGGTTTATGAGCCACAGGCAGGAGCACAGGGATCTCTCCCTGGAGAGGAACCTGGGAGGAGCAAGGGAGTGGAGCTGGGGTAGGTGACAGCTGGTGGCACTCAGGATAGGGCTGAATTTTGCCCAGATGATCCACTCTCAGTGCCCAGCTCCAGCAGACAAACCAGGACCATCTCCAGCTGTGCCACCCTCACAGTGACACTGCTCCGAGCTTCCATCCCACGTGGGGAGGAGAATTTCTCAGGTTATTGGGAAAGGGGCTGTTTCTGCGGACACCCATGTGCTGCACCTTTCCACAGGAGCCTGAGTGTCCCCACATTTAAGCAGACTACGAGTGCAGAACCTGTGAAACATCCCCAAGACATCTCCAATTTGGAGAAACCATCAATAACTGCTGCAGGGAAACATTAAGGGATCGCTTTATTTTTTATGAGCACAGAGCAAACCCAAAGCAGCTGCCATGGAAAGTGCAATGACTTTATAATCAATTCCATGAGCTGCCCAAAATTTAACCCAACTTTTTGCTGTGAGCTGAAGCAAGCAAAGTTTGAGTGACTGATGTGACAGCAGTGACCCTGAAACCGGGCAACCACATGGAACCTGGTGATCTTCACGGTCCCTTCCCACCCAAAGCATTCCATGACTCTGTGATTCCATGTCCCAGCCTCCCAGCTGGCTGCACTGGCACTCCACGGAGCTGTTAATGTCTGGATTGCTGCATCCCAGCACCCTCCTGAGCAGAACATCCAGGCAAGGACATCTTGCTCACAGCTGCCCGCAGGGTTATCCCGGCAAGAGTTGCCCAGATAAAAATTGATTGCTGAACACATTCCACTCCTTTGGAGCTCAGATGTGACAGAGCCTTTGTAGCAAAGCCCAGGAGGCTGGAAACCTTCCTGGGGAGATGGAACCCTGTAAATCATTTCCTGTGTTAAAACAGCTACAAGAGGGAGCCGTGCCTGGAGACTCCAGCAGGTAATGGATTTGAGCCACCTGGAGCTGTGTGTTTCTAAATTCAGGACTAAAGAAGAGATTCATTCATCATTTGGGAGCTCCTGAAGGACCTGGGAATAGTTTTATGTGCATAACTAATGGAGGGTTTTTGCTATTGGTCACTTTCTGCATTTTAGCAACCTCTTGCTCTGGGAGAGGGGGACAGGAGGGGCCTTCATCCTATGAACAATTGTTTGGCACATCTGATTTCTCTGGGAAACACTTGGCAGCAGGAGATGCCACAGGACCCCTGTGCAGGCAGAAATTATCCACGTGGGAGCACACACAGTTCTGGTTTGTACTTTGCGAGTGTCCACTGTGCTAAGAGTACTCAAAACACCCAGGTTTGTGCTGGGGAAGGAGTCTCCAGGAATTATTCCTTCAGCAGTGACAGCGCTCAGATGTACAGTCTGCTTTGTTTTGTTCACGAGGGTGATGCTAAATTCCCTGGAAATCACCCCCTCCTGCAGATATTCCAGAACTTCATGGTGTCAGTGCAGCAAGGCAGTGAGGGCTGAGCCCCACAGATGGGGCTCTTTGCTGCTGTTCTGTCACAGTTCTCTCTTAGGATCCCCAGGGAAAATCCCAGCAGCGGCTCCCAGCCTCCCATTTTGTCCTGGAGCGGCTTTCCCCAACCCTTGGTGCCTGGGCTTTGCCCCTGGCAGGGGTTCGTCAAGGGCTGCTCCTGGGGGCAGCGGGATGGGATCCGTGCTGGAGCCGGGCAGGATTTCCAGCCTGGAGCCCTCTCCTGGAGGAAAAGGCAGCTCTGCCTCCTGGAGAGGGAGAGGGCGAGGCGGGCAGGGCACGTCCTCCCGCACCCGGGATTCGGGGTTTGCAGCTGCCTGGCCAGGCTGTGGAGAGGAAAACGGGGCCGTTCGGCAAAGGCAACCCCAGCCCCTGCTCCTCCTGAGTCTCTGGAGAATTCACGGGGGAGTTAAAGGAGCGAGATCACTGCATTTCTGCCCCACTCCCTGGTCCTGGCCAGCGGGAATGGGCTCTCCTGCCCATCTTCTGTCTGGAGAAACCCCGGGCACTTTTAGCACCTGCCTTGGGACCGGGCTATGGAGAGATGCGGGTTGCGATCCATCCCTGCCAGAGCCGAGCCAGCGGCTCCCGCTGCTGCCCGAGCAAATTCCCTCCCCAGCTCCTCGCGGAAGGAGGCTCCCTTCAGCCGGCAGGGCTGTAAAAGCAAGCAGCCGCTACCAGGGTATGTTTTTGGTTCCAGAGGCACATGCCAAGGGTTTGCAGGATTTGCAGAAGGCTGGATCCTTCCCAGGGCTGGGGGCAGGCCCCCAGGGGAAGCAGAGGAGCGAGCCTGGAGCGGCGGTGCCCCGGAGCGGGGGCAGCCAGGGATCCCTTTCAGCGGGAAGGGATCCCTGCCGTGGGACACCTCCGGGCAGGGGCAGCAGCTGGGATTTGGGGATTTGAGGATCTGGGGATTTGGAATCAGCGCTGCCGCAGCCTCACCTGGCCGCGCTCCGCCAGCCCTAATGTGATCCCTGGGCAAGAATAAACCCAGCTCGAGGGACTTTGGGGGCAGGCTGGAGCCTCGGACGGGTTTATAGGGACACAAAGGCCACCCCACAGCGGAGCTGGCAGGGCGCCGTACCCCATGCCCAGCTCCGAGCAGCGGCTGTTTTGTTTCCCCAGCGCCGTGACATCGGCCAGCGGTGGCTCTTTCCTGGCTGGCGGCGTTCGCAGCGCCCTGGGTGCGGGGCTGACCACTCCCCCTCCCTTTGAATAGCAGCCCTGCCTCAGACACTATGGTATTTCCATCCTCCCGGCTCCAGCGCCGAGAGCACCAGGTAGTTGGGAGGAGAGCGGACACAAGTGTGGGAAGCCGTGGAGGATATAAAGCTTTTCCCCGGGTCCTTCAGCTGAGCCGTAAGTGGTGGGGGGAGAGGCTCTTTGAACTCTTTTGGGGGTTGGAGGTACCTGTGGACATTTTCAGGACACCTCAGATTTGGTCTGTGGTGATTTACTTTTCCTCTCTCCATTTCCAGTTTCACCCAGTAATTGATTTGTGTGTCCCTACTTCAGGCTCTTCTGCAAATATGCTTCCCTTTAAAAAAATATGTATATATATATATGGTACATAAATTTTATATGGAGATATAGGATTATTTTCCTCATGGAGGTGGAAGGCTGTGCACTGACATTAGTACAGTGAATGAAATCTGCAGTTCCTTTGCTGTTTTGAATTGCAATTTGGTTTTAGTGTAATTCGGTTTCGTTTTGCTGTGAGGGAGGGGAAATCCAAAGTGCTCAGGGTCAGACAGACAGACCTGGGGCTGATTCCTGCTTTGTAGGGATGATTGGAAGGATTTGCTGTGACCCCTCCAGGTGTTTCCATGGCAGTGCCATCCCCTAAGGGGCCGAGAGTGCCACAGGTACCACCCTTTGAGAGAAGCTGGAGTCTGACAGCTGCATGGATGTGCTGCTGAGCTGCTGCCATTCCCTGGGAAGAGCAGAATCCTGTTCCCCCCCAGCACAGGCACTGGGAATTGTGAGTCCCTGAGGAGCCCAGCCAAGGCCTTCCTCCTTCCCATTAGTCTGTAAATCATTGCTTTGCATGTGGCCACTCATTCGGTGTTAGAGTCACCATCAACTTCCCATCCTGCGCTGTCAACTGACACCTCGGGGGCTGCGGGCTGGGGCCGGGCCGGTTTCCTGCTACAGCCCATTCCCACTGCAGCTTTCCCCTGCCTGCCACCTCAATAATGTTCTGGAAAGCATGATTTTTTGGGGCATTTCCTCCTTGCCCAGGGGCTGGGGGTGTGTGGATGCCTGAGGTGCTTTTTGTACCCCTGCAATGGGATGTGTCACAGAGCTTTGGAGGGGGAGCATGTGCCCCTCCAGATCACAAAACTCTTTTCCATCTGGCAAGCTGAGGGACAAAGAAACATAAGGGAACCCCACCATCCCCAGTGGTTTGGGGCCCTGTGGAAGAGCAGGATTTGGTGGGATTTGCAGAGCAGATTTGGGCAGGCTGGTCCAGGTGTCCTGCTGAAGGTCCCACAGGGATCCTGGAGGGCTCCCAGCTGGGCTGTCCAGCCCTGCCCAAGCCCGTGTGCCACGGGAGAGGCTGGGCTCTGTGAGATGCTGAAGGTGTGAAGGGTCAGGTCCCAGCCTGGGGCAGCGATCCCTCTCTGAACAGAGGGACACCGATCTCGTTCTTTCCCCTTTTTGCTCTGTCCCAGCTGAGGGCCTGGCCCATGGCATTGTGCTGCGAGGCTGCTTCATGAAGGCAAATTCGTGAGTGAAATAACAGCTGACCCAATTAACCCTCCCTTCACATCCTCCTGCAGTTGCCAGTGGCTGCTGCGAGCTGGGGCAGAACAGGGTGATTTAACGGCAACAGCTCTGGCATCCCACCTAAACCCTCCCCTGCCTGACCTGAGCTGTCAGCCCGCTGGGGCTGCTGATGGGAGCTTTATCTTAGCTTAATTAACAGCTGAGTAATCGATGAATGAGCAGAGAGCAGGAGAAACGCAGAGAAAAAGCAGTTTACTCCAAGCGCAGAGAGCGGGGGCTCTGTGAGACTGAGCCAACCTTTAACCACCCTGGCACTCTCCCACGGCCGCTGTCACCCATCCCAGCCAGCGTTTGTCCAGCCAAACGGCAAGGCTCCTGACATCCCGTCATATCTCGCTGAAATGTGGCAGGCACCGTGGAGGGAAGAGCAGCCGGGGATGCGCTGACAGGCGGCCCCTGCCCCACCGCTCCCCTCGCTCACCGGCGCTAATTCCCCGGCAATCCGCGCCCTGCTGCTCGGACAGGGGCCCGGGGGCTCAGATCCGCGGGCTCGCCCCCTCACTTTCCCTGCGTGACCTTATCCCGGCCCTTTAACCTCCCGGAGCATTTCCAGCGGGTGCGGGAGGGTCCCTGCTGCTCCATTTACCGCTGCTGCTCCATTGTTCACCGCAGCACCACCTACTGCCCCGCCCGCTTGCCCTGCGGGAAACCGGGGGCGAACACGCTGAAGTTATAAAATCATAAGAAATGTAGGATTTAGTGCGGCCACTCTGTTAAAAGCCCTGGTTGAAAGTGTACAAAGCACATTCCTGTGCGCCGCTCCGCTCCTGCCCTTAGGGATGCTCCTTCTGTCCGGGGCGGGTGCCAGGGGCTGAGGAAGGGCAGGAGGTTTCTAAGATGCCAACAGATCAACAACTCCTGCTTCCCCTGGGAACGGAGCCGGCAGGCGGCCTGGAAAGTGCCCGCATCCCAAGGGTTAAATCTGCGGAAGGATGTCATTTCCACCTCGCCCCACCCCCTCGAAGATGGTCACTTATTGCTGGATGCAAAAATGAAGTGGTTATCACTGAGAAGCTCTGGGTCAGCCAGGCAGCCCGGGGAGGGTCGGGGTGTGGCAGGGGCTGCTGCAGGTTTTTAAAGCCTTGATTGACCTTCTTGAAGACAGAAATATTTTGGTGGGGTGTTGATGCTGCCCCTTCCTCCTGGCTTGTCGTCGGACCCCATGGAAAAGGAATTTTCTGGGTTTTTTGGGATGGAGGAAAGCACCTGAACAGTGATTGGTGACCCTGCAGTGACAACGTCCCTGGGTGCCCAGCTGGGGCTGAGGGATGTGGGAGAGAGTGGAGTGAGGTCCTGCAGCTCCGAAACTGGGGAACAGCCTGAGCCTCAGAACTTTGCAGCAGAGCCATGGATGGAGCATTCAATTAGGAAACAGAGATAGGATTTGACTCTGCCACTGGGAAGTCACTGTGGCATCACTCCACTTCCCTCTTCCTATCCTTAAAAAAATCATAAAACTAAAATATTGCATGAAAACACTGTAAAATGTCTTCATATATCCAACAGACAGAGTTCACTTTATTCTTATACTCATTTTTAACTCGTTCTCAACTTTTGCAGGGGGATGTGTATGTTAATCATGAGCACAAACAGCTCTTCCCTTTTTAAATCAAGCTTGGTAATTGACTTAAAATTAAAAAAGCCCCAACCTTGTAAAAGAGGAGGGATGGATGTTGAAATTAAATTAAAATTTTAATTTAGTTTAGAAATGACCCAAGAGTGTAATAGCTTTGGCTGGTACTTGATCAAGTCCCAAAATAAATGCTGGCTCTCCCACACATGTTTTCACAATAGGACAGGAATAATAAGAGCAAACAATAAGGCTGAAGTCAAGCTGTTAAGTCATTAAGGATTTTACCAAATGGTTCTGATTCCCCTCCATTTCTAGCAGCTCTCAGCAAGTTGTGGCTCTGGATTATCTTGATGTAAATCTGCAGTGATTTCCTCAGTATCAGCCAAATTACCTGCCTGGAGAGCTCCAGCCTGGAATGGAGCTCAGCTGAGCTTCCTGACAGCATCCAGGGGAGGAGAGGAACTCTTTAGGCTCTTATTAGAGGAAGCTGAAGAGAAGTAAAATATCGCTCAGCCATCAGGGAAACTTGCTGACAGTGAGAGATGTTTTGGGCTGTGAAGTAGTTTCCTCTGGGAAGTGGTGGAAGTTCTGTTAAAATTAGCCTGGACAAAACTCAGCAGAGCTCCCTCTGTGCTGTCTCTGCCTCCTGTTCCACACTCAGTTTTCCAGAGCACAATTATTCCATGCACAGGATCTGCTCACCTGCTTTTTCCAGCAGGGCATTTCACCTACTGGGTGCCATCCCTGCCCAGAATTGGGGGGATTGGAATGGTCCCTTCTGGGATACCATGATTCCAGGTCCTTTTCTCAGCCTCCAGCCTGTGTTTCCCTGTCCTTTAACCATTGTCACCCACAAAACCTGCATCAGGTTGGGAAACTGGTTTAATTTGTGTTTAACCAGGACTTCTCTTGAACCCACAGAGATGGGGATGCAAATTGTGTTGAGTTTTGTGTTGTCTTTCTGCTCCTCTCTTGTGCTATTTAACAGCTCAGCTTGGAGGGGAAGAGAAACCAGAAAGCAAACTGGCTCTAAATGTCTTGGAGCTGCTGTCTAGAGATGCTAATTCTCCTCTTGCGGGCTGATGAGGGAGTTGCTGCGGCTGCTTTGCAGTTCTGGTTAAATCCCGTTGCTATTCCTTGTTGCACGAAGCCTGTCCCAGGTGTCAGGATGGGTTTGGTGCTGCTGCTGTCAGTGCACGGCCTCGAGCAGCAGCTCGTGCCTTGCTGGAAGGTTCAGCCTGAGAAAGATGCAAACGACACCCAGCGAGGCATGAACGTGGCTCTCGAGAGCTGCTGCGAGCGGGTGCCTCGATCAAAGGGGAAAAAAACCCCAAACCGAGCCCCAGCTGCCACTGCACGAGCTGCAGAGCAGAGAAGGGAGCTGCTCCCGGAGCTGTGGCTGCTCTTTGGGGCTGTGACCCTTCACTCTCGGGCTCGTGGGTGTCAGTGTGGCAGGGGAACAGCCCCCAGATCTCTCGGGCTCCACTTTACCCTGTCTGTCCTGCTTTGTTTGGCAGCATCAACTTCTGCTTTAGGGCGAGGTCAGCCTGTGTTTACCCGAGATGGTTTCCATGTGCTGAAGGCTGGGGTCAGGTGTGTGATGGGCTGGGATCGAGCACCTTGCCCTGCATTAGGGGATGTCCTTCATGCCGGGGATGCTCTCCCCTGGAAGTGCTCAAGGCCAGGTTGGACGGGGCTGAGAGCACCCTGGTCTGGTGGAAGGTGTCCCTGCCCACGGCGCGGGGTGGAACGAGCTTTAAGGTCCCTCTGAACCCAAACGTTGTGTGCTCACTGAGGCTGCAGCAGTGGCCCCAGGCACCGTCTCTGGCTCGGCCAGCTGCAGCTGCAGGCAGATCGAAGCCCAGGCGTTGTAACATCTCGTTAGGGCAGGCTGGCAGGGCGTGCACAGATGCTGAGAGTAGTTAAGGCTTCTCAGCCACACTAACCCACACTCGGTGTGGTTTTGAGCACAGCACAAAGAGAAGCAGGCTGGTTGCTCTTCCACCATGTACGGGTAGTTTTCAGTCTTGTGAATTAAAAAAGAGAAGTTTGAAAAAAGAATTCTGCTGGTGTTCGAGGCAGAGTTAGTAATAAGCAGCAGGAAATGATGATGATAATTTAATACCGTGCACATGCAGGTGTTTTGTGTTGGGCCATTACTTACAGGGCGCGGGGGAGATGCTCTGGGAGTCCCTGTTTGCCGAGGTGCTGAGTGAGACACAGCCAAACAGCTCTGCCCTTCCCCGGGGGTGGAGAACTGCAGAGAGCTCCAGCAGCAGCAGAACCCCTGGGGAAGGAGCAGAGGGAAGCTGGGAGAGGATCCCAGGGCCTCCAGGAGATGTTCAGGAATCCAGAAGTGGAGGCAGGAGGTGAGGTGGTTGTGCTGGTTCTCCTGAGGAGAACTGAGCACAAAACACGTGGAGCACGAGTCTGATGAGGGAGCTGGGAAAGGGACTCAGCCTGAAGAAAAGGAGGCTTGGGGGGCCCTTCTGGCTCTGCACAACTCCCTGAAAGGAGGAGTTCACTCTGTTCTCCCAGAGAACAAGTGATAGGACTAAAGGAAACAGCCTCAGGTTGCTCCGGGGGAGGTTTAGGTTGAATATCAGGAAAATTTCTTCACTCAAAGGTTTGCCAAATGCTGGCACAGCTGCCCAGGGCATGGTGCAGTCACCTTCTCTGGAAAAGTGTTCAAAAATGTGCAAAGTGACACTTGGGGTAGTGGTGGGCCTGGCAGTGCTGGGGTAAGGGTTGCACAAGATGCTTCCAGGATTTTGCTGTAAGATAATCCAGCCAGGTGTTTGCAGCTGCAGTGGTCCCAGCCCAGGGCTCTGCAGGAATGCAGGTGCTCCCCAGGAGCCACAGCTGGGTCCTCAGGGAGGTTAAAGCAGCTCCTCTGCATCACCAGGCTGGGAACAGCCATTCCCTTGGCTCCAGGTCCCATCCTGCTGAGCCCAGGCTATTCCCCTTCCCTCTTTCCTGCCAGCACCTTGGAGTCACATCCCCCAAAACACAGACAGTGCCTTGGCCCTGCACGGAGAGAGGCAGAGACATCCACACCTGATAGCAGAGCCACGCTGCAGCTCCTCCACCTCAGCCACACAAACGGGTCCAGTGGTGATTAAAAACCCCAGCTGATGAGCAGCTCTGGCAGGACTGGCCCAGGAGAGTGAATCCCATGTGAGGAATGCCATGTGGGACTGCAAGGGAGTGATTGAGCAGCGAAAACCTAAGCTCATGTGCAAAAACAGAGGATGTGTCCTGAAAACAGCAATGTTCTTTGTGAGACAGGCTGGGCCTGACAAAGCTTTCACAGGAAAGGTGTTGATCTCAACAAACTGCCATTTTTTTCTCTCTCTAAAAAGAAAAAAAAATTGGCAGCAATTTCCCACCTCCAGCAAAGGAAATATGATCTCATCTTCCCTCGGAGCAGCTCCCTCAGCTTGCAGGTGATAATTCATTCCCTGGTTACACTCCTGCATCTGGGTGCTGCATTTTTGGTACAACCCCAAAATCACAGTATTTCCTATTAATCCAGGTATTTTTCCTCTTATCTTTTCCAGCCTAAACTCATTCAGGTGACAGCCTGCTCCAAGTTTTATACAGCTGTGGAAAGCTTGGATTTAGCTGGGGTTGTCAGTTTTTATGGCATAGAATCTAATGCCCATCTCCATTCCTGCAGGCACCTCCAAGATGATGAGTTATTATATGGACACAACTATTGGCAACGCTGCTCCTTATCCTTTGGCTTGGCCTGGAATGATGGTAAGGAATGGACAGGACAAGGGGGGATGGCCTTGCACTGAGTGAGGGTGGGCATAGATTAGATTTTAGTTAGAAATACACCCCTGTGAGCGTGGGCAGGCCCTGGCACAGGGTGCCCAGAGCAGCTGTGGCTGCCCCTGGATCCCTGGCAGTGCCCAAGGCCAGGCTGGACAGGGCTTGGAGCCCCCTGGGACAGTGGAAGGTGTCCACTGGCAGGGGTTGGAGTGAGATAAGGTCCCTTCTGATCCAAATATTTCCATGACTCTACAAAAGACAGGAACTGGGGCCAGTTTCCCACCCTGGCAGTTTTCTCTCAGGTCGCTGTGATTTCTCCAGCCCTGACCCAGCTCCGTGCCCTCTCCTGAGTATCCAGGGTTTTAGGTAGTTCAGAGCAGTGCTGAATTCCAAGTGTTTACCCAGAGGTCCTCTGACCCTCTCGAGCCTGCAAACCTCCCCTGGAAATGGGATTTCGTGCTCCTGTGCTGGGAGGATTGTCAGGGGAAGCGCTGTCCCGCAGCCGGCTCCCCCTGCAGACCTTGCCCTGGCATCCGCGGCATCGGGGCAGGGAAGTTTTGGGAAAGGCTCCCGCGGATTTCTGGAATTTTGGGAGCACCCCAGCGCTCCCTCTCCCCAGCCAGCTCTGTTCAGTTTGCACCTGATGGGTGCTTGTGTGCAACAAAGTTGGAGTGTGATCCTGGGAAAGGTTGGGCAGGGATTCGAGCCCGTTTAAGGAAAATCAGATCCATATTTAGGGAAATCTGATCCATATTTAAGTAAATCAGACCTAAATTCAGAGAAATCAGACCTCTATTTAGAGAAATGACATTTCTAACCATTTGTCCAAAGAAGTGCTGAGAGTTAGAGGTTGGCTAAGCTCTGGGCTGACACCTCAGAACTTGTGCTAAATCCCAACATTTTCCTCAAATTGGGAAGAAAAGCCCACCCTGAGCCATGAAATACTCCCAAGACAGCTCCATAGCTTTCCTTTAAATGGTTCCGAGCAAGCATTTTGCTTTTAAATATTGATTTGCCATCAAGGAAATCTATTCCCCCACAGGGAAATGGTAACTGTGATAAAAAATTTAAACATCCTGCATTTATTTATAGGTATGTGCATGGTATTGTCCTCTTCTAGGGAGACAAACACTTAAATGCAGCATATTTATTCTATGGTATATATGTATACGTGTGTGTGTGTCCATGGTAAATATATATATAATACATACACACAGATGCATATAATAAATACGGTGTACACATATATATACACACACTATTTATACATAAATATACATGTATAAAATAGGTTTGTATAAAATAAAATGAAAATCGTACCCTGGGATCATTTATTAAAACTTTGTTACTAATCTAAACAGATTTATGTTTCTAAATGCTGCTATATCTATGTCTAATAAATTGATTTTCTTTATAAAGTATAAATTCAGCTTCATACACAATAAAAATAAATTTGTGATTTATATTGAGTTATAAGCTAGGATTACATAGATGTGGGTGTATAAATGCTTACATCACATATAAAATCAATACACCTACAATGTACTGTGTGTTAACACATAATAATACAGTATATTATGTAATGTTTGGGTAATAATACATTAACTTATATAAATTATATATTCATCTGTACATTTCACGTGAGCTGTATAACCATGTGTGCATACCACATGTATAAACATGTCTGTGGGCACAACAATAAAACCATAATAAATATAAACAACCCAAATGTAAAGAAAATCATCCCAAATAATATCCCTATAAATAGGAACATAAATAAGACAGCTGGGACCAGGCTCCCCCACAGTGCCTGGGCAGGGCCAGGGTTCTGCACCCCCACATTTGGGGGGGGGGGGGTTTGGGGCCTTCTGCTGCCTAAAAATGACATTCCTAGTTGTGGGGAGTGGAACAAACCCTGCAGCAGAGGCTGTGCCCGTGGCAGACCCCACAAGCTGAAATCCTGCCCAACTCAGCCGCACTCTGCCCTTCACTTTCCTCCTCACACGGTGTAAAAAAGCCCTTTTTGGTGCTGTCCCAACACCCTCGGCCAGATCAGCTGGCACTGAGCAGGGCTGGGGGCAGCCCCAGTGCCCCCTGCACACCTGCTGCTCCCACTGCCCTGACAGTCCCTGTGCTCCTTGCAGAAACCAGGGGTGCCCGTTGCCTGCCAGGAGCCCTGGGTGACGTGCGGCTGCCAGGGCTCCTGCTGCCAGCCCCGGCCCTGCTGCCCGCTGGGGGACGAGCCCGCCACGCAGGAGGTGCCACGGCTGGAGCACTGCGGAAGGTAGCACGGGGGAGGGGCCCGAGATATGGGGGAGGGTAGGAACAGGATGGCATGGGTAGGCATGGGTGTGGCATGGGTTGGGACATGGGTGTGGCAACGTAGGACACAGGGTGACACTGGTAGGATATGGGAGTGGGGACACAGGCTATGGTGTGGCACAGGTAGGATATGGTGTGGCACAGGCAGGATATGGGTATGGCACGGGTAGGATTGGTCACTATGGTGTGGCACAGGTCAGGATATGGTGTGGCACATGCAGGATATGGGTATGTTGCACAGGGTTGAGGATATGGTGTGGCACAGGCAGGAATATGGTGTGGCACAGGTAGGATATGGTGTGGCACAGGCAGGATATGGTATGGCACAGGCAGGATATGGGTATGGCACAGCAGGTAGGATATGGGTGATGGACACAGGCAGGATATGGTGTGGCACAGGCAGGATATGGTTGTGGCACAGGTAGGATTATGGGGTGTATGGCACAGGTAGGATATGGTATGGCACAGGCAGGATATGGGTATGGCACAGGCAGGTAGGTATGCAGAGGATATGGTGTGGCACAGGCAGGATATGGTGTGCAGCAGTGGGGCACAGGTAGGATATGGTATGGCACGGGTAGGATATGGGTGGCACAGGCAGGATATGGTGTGGCACAGGTAGGATATGGATATGGCACAGGCAGGATATGGGTATTGGCACGGCAGGATATGGGTATGGCACGGGTAGGATATGGTGTGGCACAGGTAGGATATGGTATGGCACGGAGGATATGGGTTGGCACAGGCAGGATATGGGTATGGCAGGGTAGGATATGGTGTGGCACGGCAGGATATGGTGTGGCACAGGCAGGATATGGTGTGGCACAGGCAGGATATGGGTTGGCACAGGTAGGATATGGGTATGGCATGGGTAGGATATGGTGTGGCACAGGCAGGATATGGTGTGGCACAGGCAGGATATGGGTATGGCACAGGTAGGATATGGTGTGGCACAGGTAGGATATGGTGTGGCACAGGCAGGATATGGTGTGGCACAGGCAGGATATGGATATGGCACAGGTAGGATATGGGTATGGCATGGGTAGGATATGGTGTGGCACAGGCAGGATATGGGTATGGCACAGGTAGGATATGGTGTGGCACAGGTAGGATATGGTGTGGCACAGGTAGGATATGGTGTGGCACAGGCAGGATATGGGTATGGCACGGGTAGGACACAGGGATGGCATGGGTAGGGCACGGGTAGGACAGGTGTGGCATGGGTAGGACATGGATGTAGCACAGGTAGAATATGGGATGGCATGGGTAGGCTATGGGTATGGCACGGGTAGGACACAGGTGTGTCAAGGTTAGGATATGGTGTGGCACAGGCAGAATATGGGTATGGCACAGGTAGGATATGGTGTGGCACAGGTAGGATATGGGTCTGGCACAGGTAGGATATGGTGTGGCACAGGTTAGGATGTGGGGTGGCACAGGTAGGACACAGGTGTGGCACAGGTAGGATATGGGTGTGGCACAGGTACGATATGGGTGTGGCAAGGTTAGGATATGGGTATGGCACAGGTAGGATATGGGTGTGGCAAGGTTAGGATATGGGTATGGCACGGTAGGATATGGTGTGGCAAGGTTAGGATATGGGTATGGCACAGGTAGGATATGGTGTGGCAAGGTTAGGATATAGGGTGGCACGGTAGGATATGGGGTGTGGCAAGTTACTGTGTGGGTATGGCACAGGTAGGAATAGGAGTGAACACCAGGTATTTTGGTTGTGTCCCACGGTCTAGATTTGGGGTTATGGGTATTTACTGTGCTGGGGTCTTGGAGCAGGCTCAGCTGAGAAAAGGAGCCTGAACCCCCACCAGGCTATTTTTGTTGTGTCCCACCCCGGTCTCCTTCCAGATTTGTTTTTTGCCCCAGTCCTGCCCTCATGTATTGGGGTTTTTGCCCTTAGTGCCTCTCTCAGGCACAGCATCAGCAGACCAATCAGCCCCTGGTTGGGCTCAGAGTCTCCCATAGTAAAGATTGGCCCAGAAAGCAGAAAAAACTCTTTTTTACCTGTTGTCCTCCTATTGAAGTGATGCTGAAGGGTGGAAGCTTCCTTCTTCCCTACCATGGTGGGGGAGAACTCCTCTCTCCTTTCAGCTGGTGATTTTGCTGGTTTGTGGAATTTTGAAGTTCTGCATGTGCCTCCCTTGCATGTAGGAGCAGCAGCCCTGCTTGCTGTTCCCTGGGCTCCTGGGAGGATCCCATGGGCAGGGTGGACCTGCTCAGCTGCTGGTTTGCATCCTCTGCATTTCTCCTGGCACTTGCAGGACTGATGTCCTGGCTCTTGGTTACTGGCTTTGGAAAGTGGCATCCATGGAGGTTTGCAAGGAAACAGGGATTCCCAGATTTCCATTCCACTCTGGTGGTAGTGTTTGGTCTCTTGTAACTCAGTGCTTTGCACTGAGCAGCTGTGGCTGCCCCAGCCCTGGGAGTGCCCAAGGGTGGAACACTTGGAGCCTCCTGGGACAGTGGAAGATGTCACTGCCCATGGCAGGGGGTGGCACTGGATGGCCTTTGAGGTCTCTTCCAACCCAGTTCTGGGATTTTATGAGTCCTTGGGGGGTTGGTGGTCCCCAGAGCTGGAGAGGAGGGGCCATGCTGGGCCATCAGCTAAAGCAACTCCCTGCCTGGGCCTAGGGAATGCCTTCCCTGCCTGGGCCTAGCTGGTGTCTCCTCCTACACTTTTATGGCTTGGAACTTGTTAAAAAAGCACCAGTGTCTGATTCTTGCCCCAGCACAGGAATTTTCACGCTGAGCTTGCACTTTGGGCCATTCCTCGTGGTGTGGAAGGTGGGTGGAATGAGATGAGCTTCAAGGTGCCAAGCCATTCCATGCTGGGATTCCAGGACTCCTGCATGAGCAGCTGGCAGGGCAGATGTTCTCTGGCCTGGGGAGCATGAGGAGGGAGCAGCCCAGGGCTTGGGTATCCCCCAGCACGGCCTGCCCACAGAACCAAGAGAAAAGCTCAAGCTGCACAAGGGTGACCTTTGCCAAGGGCCAAGAGGGAGTTCATGTTCCCTTCAGTCCCACCTAAGCCTGCCCTGAAGCACTTTAATCCCGTGTAAGCTCTCCCGTGGCGTGTGCTGCTCTCCTGTGTGCAGTTCCTGCTCGTTAGTGCTGCTCATTGGCCCCTGGGGAGGGCAAGCCCTGATGTTCAGAGATTTCTGCAGCTGAGGAGTTCAGCAGAACCAGCCACTGCTGCGGTCAAATGTACAGGCTGAAATCTCTCCTTGGCAAGGGTTCAGGCATTTGGGTTTTTTCCTTTCTCCTTTGGTGAACACTCGAGTGTGAGCAGGAGATGGACGCAGAGAGCTGTGCCTGTGGCCAGAGCAAAGCCCCTCTGCTATTCCCATGAGTCCTTATTCCAGATATTTGCTCAACTCCTGTGAGTGACCTCTCTCAGCATGATGTCAGCTCTGCTCTGATGAAATCTGCCCTGGCAGCATTTGGATTCGCTCAAACATTTTGCAAGTCTGTGCCTGGAAAGTTTTTTTAGGGCTTTTTTCCCCAACCCTCTCCTGTATTCTGTGAAAGTGTTCTCTCCAGGGACCACCATATCTGCTGCCCAGATCTTCCTTACTCCATGGTGATGGCTCTGTGAACTTTCTTGTTGCAGAGGCTGGAGCCTGCCTCAAACATTAGTGAAGCCAGGGAAAGAAACCCAAGCTGTTTCTGTCTTCCACAGGTTTTGATCCAACTTTTAGTGAGTTGGGATGAGCAGGACAGGCCCTTGGGTATCTTGCAATATCTCAAAATTACTTTCCACTTCTTGCTGTTGCAATGCAAGGTGCTCTTTCTCTGATTTGTTTTTTAATGTTGCTGGTTCTTCAGTCTAGAGCAGTTTCTAATTTTAAATGAGAGGAAACTCTTATTTGTATATGGGGCCAGGAACAGCCTTTCATTTCTCCTTTGAGTCTCGGCTGCACATGAAAACCATTTGTCATCTATTCTTCTGCTGCACCAGAGGCTATTTTGGTTTTCATGGTCTTGATGTTGGTGAAAGAAACAAGTCAACAAGGAAAATGCAAGTGTGAATATATCCTCCTGCAATAGAAACCCACAACATTTCTAAGAGTTTGAGGGCTGTTTGCATTTAGGGAAGATGCTTTGCCTTTGAACCTTGGCAAGTTTATTTACACTGTGCTTGAAGCTGATAAGATTATTCTGTGATATGGATAAAGGAAAGTCTGATGTGGATTTAGCTCATAGATAAAGCAAGAAGGGGTGGAGTTTCTTTGGCTTGAAAGGCCAACATTTGAAAACGGACTGGAGTCAGTTTTGTTTGTCAGCTTGTACCACAATGTGTGGTGCACATGTTGGGAATGTCAGTGCTCAGGGATCACCATAGCAAGGGAAAGGCCTGGCCCAGAGGTGACAGAGCAAGGCCATCCAAGGGGAGCTGCTGGCTGCTCATGGGCAGGAGCTCTGCTCCTTGCACAGCTGGCATCAGGACTGTAAAGGCACCTTGGCTGCTCCAGCTGCACCCAACTGCAGGTGCCCTGTGCCTGCCCAAAGCATTGCTAAAGGATGCTGAAAGCCACACTTAGCACCTTATGGTGAATTCATAAGGAAATAGGATCCTAATATTCCTCCCTGAGAATATTTCTTGGATTATACAAGGTTAGGTGTAAAACTGGAGTGGAAGAAAATATTTGCTAGCTGAATTATCAAATTACTGTGAGACTCTGAGCAACCTGAGTCAGGGGGTGGCATCCTGCCCGAGGCTCAGGGGTTGGAATGAGATGATCTTTAAGGTCCCTTCCTGCCCAAACCACTCTGGGATTCTGTGATTCCATTACAACTTCAGCATGGACACAGTGCTGGCTGCGCTGCCTTCAGGAGCCAAGGCCACTTTAACAGCCCCTTGCACTCAGAATGGGTTTGTTTTCCTTACTGATAGGGGAGATAAAACTGTTGTTAATGGCAAGTGAGGGATGGAATGACTCTGGCTCCAGCAGAAGAAGTTTCTACAACTGTTGTGCTGAATTAGCATCCTTGGACTGAGGTATTCCCAGCCTCTTGGATACTGCTGGAGCGTTTGGGGGAGTGCTCCTGGCTTTGCTGAGAAATGACTCACAGAGTCCCAGAATGGCTTGGGATGCAAGGAACCTAAAGGATCATCTCATTCCAGTGCCCAGCCACGGGCAGGGACCCCTTGCACCAGAGCAGGCTGCTTTAAGTTGTGTCCAGGCTGGCCTTGACCAATTCCAGGGATCTTTTGGAGAACAAAAAGCAGAGCTGGTGCCTCACAGCCATGAAGTCCTGGCAGCCTGGGCTGCCCTGGCATTGAGTAGTTTGGCCAGGAGAGCCTGGCGGGTGCAGCTGGAGCCTGGCCCCGGTGTGCTGTGCCCCTGTGATCCTGCCTGCAGCCCGGCTCCCAGCCCAGCCTGGACACAGCCCGGGCTCCCACGGGGCCGCCTGCAGCCCTGGCCAAGCCTCCCTGCTTTTCCCCACGTGTCCCCTGCTTTGCCTGCTCTTCTCCCAGCGGAGAACCCCACAGGAAAACGTTTGCTGTGGGCCGTTTCTGGGCTGGCTTCCAGGCCCACGCTTGGAGGAAGGGGCTTGGGGAGGAGAAGGGGGGAAGGTAAAGCTGACCAGGCTCAGCCCGATGGCTTCTCCAGCTGCAGAGCGTTTTCCAAGTGAAGCTTTTTTTTTTTTTTTTTTTTTTTTTTTTTTTTTTTTTTTTTTTTTAATGTCCTTTTATCCTATTTTTAACTGCGGCCTCCTTCCTTTTCTCAGCCTCCTCCAACACTTCCCCCTCCCCTGTGCTGTGCTGCCCCCCCGCACGCTCTCGCGGAGATGAATGGGAGCCTTCTCACAGGGCACGCACAGCTGCTGCTGCTGCCTGCAGGACAGCCAGCATCACCCCTGGGCCAGCCAGCATCACCCCTAGGCCAGCCAGCATCACCCCTGGGCCAGCCAGGATCATCCCTGGGCCAGCCAGGATCATCCCTGGGCCAGCCAGGATCATCCCTGGGCCAGCCAGAATCATCCCTGGGCCAGCCAGGATCACCCCCGGGCCAGCCAGCATCACCCCCGGGCCAGCCAGGATCACCCCTGGGCCAGCCAGCATCACCCCCGGGCCAGCCAGGATCACCCCCGGGCCAGCCAGGATCACCCCCGGGCCAGCCAGCATCACCCCTGGGCCAGCCAGCATCACCCCTGGGCCAGCCAGCATCACCCCTGGGCCAGCCAGGATCATCCCTGGGCCAGCCAGCATCATCCCCAGGCCTGGCCAGGATCACCCCCGGGCCGGCCAGGATCACCCCCGGGCTGGCCAGGATCACCCCTGGGCCGGCCAGGATCACCCCTGGGCCGGCCAGGATCACCCCCGGGCCGGCCAGGATCACCCCCGGGCCGGCCAGGATCACCCCCGGGCCGGCCAGGATCACCCCCGGGCCGGCCAGGATCACCCCCGGGCCGGCCAGGATCACCCCCGGGCCGGCCAGGATCACCCCCGGGCCAGCCAGGATCACCCCTGGGCTGGCTAGGCTCTTCCCTGGTGCAGTCAGGATTGCCCTGGACCAGCCAGGATCATCCCCAGGCTGGTCAGGATCACCCCTGGACTAGCCAGGATTGCCCCTGGGCCAGCCAAGTTCTCCTCACCCTCTTTTAACAAACCAGGAGCAGGCAAAGCAGAAGGTGCAGGAAGGTGACAGGAAGCAGGATGGGGGAAAATTGGGGTGAGGCCCTGCAGGGAGGGATGCACTGGACAGGAATTCATTCCATGGCTCAGAGAAAGCCCTGCATAAAATCCTGCCCCTTCCCAAGGTGCTGCAGCATTCCCTGATCCACAGCTCTGCCTGGCCCAGGGGCTGTGTGAGGGGTCTGGGCTCTGTTGTCACCCTCTGGCTGCTGAGGTGACACAGCCTCTCTGGGTCTGGAGCTGTTTAGGGCCTGGCTGGAATGAGGGTTTCTTTTACTTTTCCTTTGTGGATCTTTGGGTATTCCATTGGCCCCGGTTAGAGGCCAGTCCCAGCTGCTGTGCTGGGACACTCTGGGCTGCTGAAGGACACACATCACTTTCTCTGTTAAGGGCACTTTCCAATCTGCTGGTGGAGAGAGGAGATCCCTCCATGCCTTGGGAATGAATTGCAGGGCTGTGGGATGCCTGTGGTGTGTTTGAATCTGCTGGGAAGGATGAGCAGTCCCTGCCTTGCTCTGAGTCAGTGGGAGCTGGAGTGCCTGGTTCCTGTGGATCCTGTGGTTTCCCAGGTGAGGAAAGCATACACAGATGTTCCTGTGACACTCAGTGATGCTGGGACCTGCTGCAGCTCAGCACTTGGGGAGGATTGCTTGCACTGAGGTAGTAGAATGACAAAAACTCAGGCTTTCACTTTTCCATTTGTTTCCTGCCTGACTCTGGAAAATTCCCTGTGTTGCCTCTCCAAGACAAAACCCCAGAGAGCTCCCTGTGCCTTGTCATCAGCAGGGAATGAGCTTTGAGCTCCTTTCCCACTTGAGCTGCAGACTGGAATCAGCTGGGAATGAGGGGTAGTGCTCAGAACAGGGCATTGGTCCCTGGGATGAGGCTGGGGGAAAGCTGGATTGTTGGTGCATGGGTTTTGGGAGAAGCCTGGAGATTTGTTGGGGTTCTAAGGTATAACAGAGGGGTGGAAGCTCAGCAAGAGGCAAAACTCAAGTTTGGGAGCTGCAAAACTGAGCACCAAAGCTCCTGTGTGCCTTGGGGAAGGGACAGTGGGATGTAGAGTCCAAGAGGAAGGGAACTGACCCACAGCCTCTCCAGGGCTTCCATGATGCCTTGAGGCTGCCTGCAGAAGAGCTCTCGTTTTGGGTGCCCTTGGAGCAGGACTGACCCCTCGAAGGGATGGAATAAACTGGATGTACCTGCTTGGTTTTCCAGAGGAGGGAACCGTCCTGCACCACCAAATGCTTCAAACAGGTCACACAAAGCAAAACTGAAGGGGTGTGTGTGTGTGGTATTTGAGTTTTCCCAAGCAAATTCCTCAGAATAGTGGCCTGTGGGGCCACTGGGCAGCAGAGCACTCTCTCCAGAGGGCTTGGTTGCCTGTGGACAGCCCTTGTAGGAGCACTTAGGGGGACATTGCTGGGCTGATGAGGAGCAGGGAGTGCAGCAGAAGTGAGGAGAAATATTTGGAACAGGCTTCCCAGAGAAGTGGTGGAATCCCTGTCCCTTGAAGTGTTCAGAAAATGTGTAAATGTGGCACTGGGGGACACAGTGGTTGACCTGGCAGTGCTGGGGGAATGGTTGGACTGGATGATCTTAGAGGGTTCTCCAACCTCTCTGACTGTGTTTTCTCCCTGGATGGACAATGGGATGCCAGGAGAGCACAGCAGGGCAGGCAGAGGGGCTGTGGGGAATCCGGGACCCTGTGAACAGCCTGATCCTTTCAGCTGCTGGCAGCTCGGAGCACCTCTCGCTCCCTCCAGATGTTCCTTGTGTTTATGGCTGCTGGAACAAGAGCCTGAACTCTCTCATTAATGCATTTCTCTCTCTCTCTTCCTCACATCGAAGCCAGAAGTCTCAGCTCCGAGGCTGCAGCTGGGAAGGAGCTGGGGTGAGGGGTGGGAGAGGGGAGGGAGGTGTGCGCCAGCCTCCCGTCCCATTCAACTCCCCCTCTGCTTCCCTCCCCCAGAATCCTCCCAAAATACACATGCCCCGCAAAAAGAAAAACACTGGCAGATTTTTTATTTCAGAAAGTAAACACTTAGGCCATGGGGGTCTGGAGGTTATGGGAAAAGAGGAAACCATTGGGCTAATCAGGCCGGGACACACTTCCCCTGCTGAAATAAAGCAGAAATCGCTGCCTCACAGGGCGCCGCTGTGGTTAACCCTGGGGCTGCCAGTGCCAGGGAGAGTTTTACCTCAATCCCTGGGATTTGGTGTTTTGTGGCTCACTCTGGTGTTCCCAGTGCTGGGAGCCCAACTCTGCCCCCTCATTATCCCTCGATCCCTGGGATTTTGGGGCTCGTGGTTAACCCTGGGGCTGCCAGTGCCATCCATGGAGAATTTTCCCTCAATCCCTGGGATTTGGTGCCTTGTGGTTCACTCTGGTGTTAGCAGTGCTGGGAGCTGGACCCTGCCCACTCGTTATCCCTCAGTCCTTGGGATTTTGGGGCTCATGATTAACCCTGGGGTTGCCAGTGCCATGGAGCTCTGTAAGCTGGACCTTGCCCACAGGTGTTCCCCCAGTCCCTGGGTTTTGGTAACTCATGGTTCACTCTGGTGCTGCCAGTGCTGCAAAGCTCTGGGAGCACAGACCTGCCCACACATTTTCCCTCAATCCCAGTTTTCTGGCCAGGATAACGTGCAGGGTGGAAGAGGAGGCAGCACTCCACAGCAGTCTGTGGCCCTTTGGGAATTAGCTGTTGGGAATTTTTAGTAGGAAATTAATTTTTTTTTTCTCTGGTTTATGAGCCATCCTATAGAATTCCATCATTATTCTTGCCTGAGAACTCTGCCTGGCGGCTGCAAACCTCTGCAGAGAGGAAATCTCTCTCTGCTTGGATCAGCAGGATTTGGGCAATTTCTGCAGAGCTTTGAAAGGTTTTCAGAAAGCTCCATTTTCCCATCCTTGCCAGATTTGCATGAGGTGTATAAACGATTAGATTGTGGATTCTTTGGTTGCAAACCCTCCAGGGAGGGATCCTTCCTGTGCTTTCACTCCAGTGACTGTAGAGCATGTGGAATATGGGATCTGGCCAGGAGATGGTAGATTCCTTGGTGCTCCCACAGGACAAGGAATGGTCTTAGCCCAGGGGCCTTTGTACCAGCTTACAGAGAGACCTAAACTATCCTTCTTGGAGCCTGGCCTTGGACTTCCCAGCTCCTTTCCCATCCTGAGCTGTGCACTAGGAATGGCTGTCACTCCCAGGTCTCCCACCTTTTGCAGCTCTGTGTGTTTTTTGAAAGGCTGGATCACTAAGCAGGAATGTTCATAAGTGAATATCAGAGACTGGCCACTGCTGGGAGCCAGGTCTGTTCCTCCCTGACTCCCTTTGCCTCCTGCCAGGCCAGGATTGTCAGAGAACCTGGGGAGACCTTGATCCCTGTTGCCCCCAGGAACCCCAAATCTTATCCTGATGGCCACACTGCTAAGGTTCCCTGAGGGAATTCCCAGCACCCTGAGCTGTCCCACAAGCCTTCCCTCTGCCTGGAATCACTGAGAAGGGCCTGAAAGCAAAAGCCAGCACGGAACAATCTCTAGCCAAGGGAAAGTGATCTTTCCATCAGAGTGGGGAAGGTTTTCCCTCAGCCCCTGGAGGGTGAGCGGGGGTGGTGAAAGGAGCCGTCACCGGTTCCTTGAGCCATCAGCCCTGCTCTTGCAACATTCCCACCAGCAGGCAAATCCCTGATAGCAGCAATAGGGGAGCTGCAGACCTGCCGGGTCCCACCCTGCTATCTCAAGAATGCATTTGAACAGGAGCTGTTTCTGTAGTCTCTGGAGGTCGGGGCTTCAGATGGAAATCAAGCTCCAGAGACAGTCCCACGGGGCAAATTTCAGGAGTTTTGGAGTTGGTGTTCAGCTCAGATAAGCCCTTGAGAGCACAGATACTTTATCTGAGCCTTATCTGAGCTATTTGCATCACTTCAGCCTGAGAAACTGCTGTCAGACGTTTGGGGGGGAGGGGCAATTTAGATGGTCTTTCGGTTCTTTTAATTGTTATTTCCAACACAGAGACACTTCCAGAAGGATGGGACTGTCCTGTGCCCCAGCACAGCTCTGGGAGCTTGTCCAGGCTGGATAGGGATGAGCAGGAAGAAGTATCAGGCTTAGAGAAGTAAGGACAGCATCAGGAGGGATATTTCTTGAAAGCCCTGTAAGGGATTGTATCTCTCTGCTCTCCTTCTAAACTGAGAGAGAAATCCACCCGAGCTGCCCCTGCTGTCAATTGGGAATGGAAATGATTCCTCCTTTCCTGAGCAGAGCCAGGGCTGAGCTTTCCAAAGGAGCTCTTCTGCACCTCGTTTTCCAGAGCCTGCTTTGTGCCTGTGATGTTTCTCACCTTACTTGGAGCCTCTGGGGGAAATACAGGGTCCCTGACCTCTTGGTGCTCTCTCAGATCCCTTTTCATCCCAGATTTGCAGCAATCATCAGCTGGACTGCAAGGACCCCGCAGTGTGGAACCCCCTCTTCCCAGAAGGTGGGGGGTTCATTCACCCAGCTCCCAGTCCTGGGGACTCTTCCCAGCCCCCATCACCATGGAATCAGAGAATCCCAGAATGGTTTGGGCTGGGGGACCTTAAAGCTCATCACGTTCCCTGGTCAGGGACACCTTCCACTGGACCAGGCTGCTCCAAGTCCTGTCCAGTCTGGCTTTTTATGGGAGAGAGGTTCTCAGGGATGATCTCGGAGGCCAGAGTGAGTCTTACAGCTGGGGTTTGGAAGGCCTTGGTTGTATCACTTACCAGAAAGTCTTTAGGCATGTAAACCCCTCTGCCTTCCATTGGAGTGCGATCCCTAAATCCCTGCAGCCGCTCCTGTGAGCCCCCGCGCAGCAGTTTCTCACGTTGGAGATGCAGATGATTAATTCAGTGCACATTTTATTGCCACACTTCATTCAGCGAGGTCAGGAGAGTGGCTGAGGGTCCCTGTAGAGCTGGGCTGTGCAAGTGCTTCGGGTTACACACAAGAGGAGAAGTCTGAAGTGATCCTTGGCTGCCGGCGTGGCCGGCCCTGGAGCTGCCTGCTGTCTCCCCAGCACGTGCTGGAGTTCCCAGCCCTCCAGATGGACCTTCCCTCATGGGTTTTGGGATCAATAGGCTCTGGAAAAGCTGCAGTGGGTCAATTGTTGGCTGTTTGCCCAGAGCTGGAATGTGGTTCCTCTCTGTGCAAGCTGGTCCTGGTCCTGACTGGGCCCCTGTGGAAGCAGGCAGGATAACGAGGTCCTGTGTGTGTTGGGATCATGGATGGTTTCTCTGGGGACAGCCATGGACACTTGCTTGCCCATCTCTCAAATGGCTTCAGTGAGGTGTGGGAACAGCTTGGGATGGAGGATGGACTTTGCACATGGGCTTATTCCCAGCTTTAGGCTCACAAGAGGAGTTTGTGCTCTGGGAGCTGCCTTTGGAGACCTCTGATCCCCTCTTGGAGACAAGGCTCCTCTTTTGATGGTTTTCCTTCCCCTTCAAGCACAGGTTGGGATGCAAAGCTGGGATCTCCACAAATCCCTGTCAGGAGGATGGAGCCCAGTGGGGGTTGGTCTTTTCTCAGGGATAACAAGGGAAAACAGCCTCAAGTCGTGCCAGGGTTTGGTATTTAGGAAAAATGGATAAAATAAATTGCTCCACCAACAGGGAGATTTGATTTCTGTGGAGATCCAGCTCAAACTCTTTCTCCTTAAATCAGCAACAGTTCTTTTTCAGGAGTCAGGAATGCTTTTCTCATTGGTCTTTGTGAATCACTCTCCACATCTGAGGTTCAAGTTGGGCCAGGGGGCTCTTGCTTGGTCAAACTGATGTCAGCATTGAGGTAGAAAAGGAAAAAAGGAAGAGATGCCCCAAGGGAGCCTGTTCATGGAAAAATTCTAATTTGGTCAGTTCCAGGCATCTTGCAGAAGAGTCTGCACTTGGGAGATTTCAACCCAGTTTTCCAGACTCCAGAGACAGGACTAATTCTGGAAGGCAGTGATGGAAATAAAGCTGGCATCTCCTCGTGCCCTGGATCAGCTCCTCACCACAAACTAGCCTGGGGTATCTGTGACATCTCCAGAGGTGACCAGACCTGCTCTTCCTCTGCTTTGCATCCAGCCCCTGCCTGACCCCAGGAGAGCAGAGGCCTCCTGTGTCTGGCAGCTCTGGCTGTGTTTCCATCCAGCAAACAGCCACTCCATGGAAGTAGGAGCAGTTTCCTTGCTCTGCAGTAATCAGACTGACAGGATAACGAGGCAGCCCAGTAGCTTTGCTTTGCCTTCCCCTTTTGCCGAGTCCCAGGCTGGGTGTCAGCTTAGTCTCCATATCTCGAGGAAAAACCCCTCTTTTTTTTTTTTTTTTTTTTAAATTTTCTGCTTGTTGCTGCCAAAAGTGACAGATTGTTGGGCGGAAATCATCAATATTTTGTCAAAACCAAATCCAAATATTTCCAGCCAAACCTCAGCGTTTTCTGGTGCTGATGCAAAAACAAATCTCCGTGGGAAATGCCAGCAGGGAAAGCAGATGGAGCAATGGGCTGGAGCATTCTGCTGTCCTGGCTCTCTGGCTGTGCTGTGAGGCTGAGGGGCTGCGAGGCACGGGGTGGTTGAACCCAGGAGCTAAATTTGGGCTGCTCTGTGTTTATTCAGAGCACGGTGGTGTAAACAGCCGTGCACTGCTGACCTGCACAAGCAGCCCAGCCTGGGCAGCTCATCCCACAGAGCCTGGAGCACAGCAAGCACTGACATTCCCTCCCTGCTTTCCAGGAGCAGGATGTGCTGCTTCACCCCAGCCACACTCTGAGCTCAGGGAATGATTTTAGAGGTTTCACCCACCTGCTCCTGCCTGGCTGTGATCGCCCTGCATTTCTCCCCCACATTTGCTCCCAGCCCTTTCCTTTAGCACAGCCACACTTCCACAACCATCCCTCTTCCCAAATCCCTGCCCTGGGCTCTCACAGCTCCAATGGCACTGGATCATGGTGGGAGGATTTTCTCCTGACAACCACCTGAAGACAAGGCTTTTGGGGCTCTCCCACGCCTGACAAAAGCACCTCTCCCTCGCTGGCCATTGCTGCTGCTCCTCACTTCATTAGCACCAGGGATGTTTATAAATGGCAGGATAATATTTTTCGTTTCCAGTTTGGGTTTCCAGGGCAGCCACTTTCTGAAGCACTTAGGAAGTTTAGAGAAGACGAGGTTATATAAACGGTTTTTCCCCCCTGGGCCCTTATTAATCAAGTGGCTGTGGAGCCATTCCCAGAGCTTTGGGATCAAGGGCACTGGCTGGGTGAGGGGAGGCAGCTTTTTCTTGGCTCCTGCCCTTTATTTGGGAGTTTGGGATGAATGGAGCTGTCAGACCTGGCAGTGGGGTGTGAAGGCTGCCCCTGGGTTTGGGGCTGGACTCTTGTGTAGCCCCTTTTGGGCCTTTGTGTGAGCCATGCCACATCTTTTAATGATGTTTTTCCTGGCCCTGTGGATGCATCCCTGCAAAATTTGGTTATTTTGTGTAAAACCTTTGCATTTCCTGACTGCAGGGCAAATATGATTTCAACAACAGCGTGCATCAAATTGATCCCTGTGCTTTTCCAATGAAACCCTATGGGTGAGCACATACACTGATTAATAATTCCCTAATGCATTCCTAAAGCTTCCCAGCTTTTTCCCACCCAAAGGCCACCAGCAGCTGCTCCCCAGGGTGGGTTTGAAAAACAGGAGCCAGCTTTGATTCCCATTAGAATGAAACCAAGCTCTGCCTCCTCCTCTGTGTCCTTCCCACTGCCTCCTCCCCACAAGGGCTGAGGAATTGGTATTTTCTGTTTTCTTCGGGTGGATGGAGCTCGGTCGGCAGCAGCAGGTCCAGCTGCTTCCAGCCTGGAGCTGCAGGTCCACAGGAAATCAGCTCATTCATCTGCTGCCCCACCTTCCCAGTGCTCCAGCCAGGCTCTCCTGGTGTGAAAATGACGATTGAATTAGCCAGGGGTGGGAAATGATGATTTAAAGGGGGTAAAAGGGATGTTTGCAACTATTGCTGACTGGGGCCTTGACAGAAGGGAACTGAATTTCTTCCGGGTCTTGGGAGCGTGTGGGGAAAGGTGTTGAACATCTGGAGTGATTTAGGAGTTCTGGGCTGTTGTGCTGGAGCTCAGCCCAAGGAACTGGGCTGGGGAGAAAATCCTCTTGTGGCTTTTGGCTTGAGCTGGTGCAGGTTGGGTGTTCAGAAGGTCCATGTCCACCTCCCCAGGTGGCTATGGGGGCCCAGTACAATTCAGGGAGTCCTGGAGTGTTTAATGCATCTTCTGAGTGGATTTTCTTCACTTCCCAGAGTTCCTTGTCAGATTGGAAGGAAACTCTAGGCCCCAGAAGTTGTTTTGTTTCATCTGACAGAACACAAATTGTCTTCCCAGCTTCCCTTTGGCCTCATCCTATCCAAGATCTTCCCCTCCCACAGAATCCTCCTCCAAGAGGTGAACTAACTGGGTGAAAAGAGCTGGTTAACAAATTACTTTTAATAGGCTTTGGTTTGTTTTTTTGTTTTTTTTTTTTTTTTTTTTCCATTTTGCAATTCCTTCCCATATTAAAAGTGCAAAAATAGAAAGTTTCGGCTCTGGTTGAATGACACAACATTTTCCTTGTTTATTTTCTTTCCACTGCTTTAACCCAACTAGATGTGTGGGAAAAGGCAAAAAAGCCCTACAACAAACTAGTCTGCATTGGCCAGGAACATATTTAGCAAAAATATTTGCTTCTGATTTTTTCCTCCAGCCACCAGCAAAGCATGAAAAATAATAAATAAATCATCTGTTTTCACGGCTTTTGCTGCAGGCAGTTGGGAGGTGGACAGGGAAGCAGAGTGTGCTGAACCCTCTTGGATCCCAGGATCTGCATTCAACAAACACTTCCTGGAGATAGGATGGGGAATGGCTCCAGACTGGAAGAGGGTGGGCTTAATGGGATACTGGGGAGGAGTTCAACCCTGTGAGGGTGGGGAGGCCCTGGCACAAAGCAGCTGTGGCTGCCCCATCCAGGGCATGTCCCAGGCCAGGTTGGACAGGGCTTGGAGCCCCCTGGGACAGTGGAAGGTGCCCCTGCCCATGGCAGGGGTGGCACTGGATGGGCTCTAAGGTCCCTCAAACCCCTGGAATCCATGGCAGGGGTGGCACTGGATGGGCTCTAAGGTCCCTCAAACCCCTGGAATCCATGGCAGGGGTGGCACTGGATGGGCTCTAAGGTCCCTCAAACCCCTGGAATCCATGGCAGGGGTGGCACTGGATGGGCTCTAAGGTCCCTCAAACCCCTGGAATCCATGGCAGGGGTGGCACTGGATGGGCTCTAAGGTCCCTCAAACCCCTGGAATCCATGGCAGGGGTGGCACTGGATGGGCTCTAAGGTCCCTCAAACCCCTGGAATCCATGGCAGGGGTGGCACTGGATGGGCTCTAAGGTCCCTCAAACCCCTGGAATCCATGGCAGGGGTGGCACTGGATGGGCTCTAAGGTCCCTCAAACCCCTGGAATCCATGGCAGGGGTGGCACTGGATGGGCTCTAAGGTCCCTCAAACCCCTGGAATCCATGGCAGGGGTGGCACTGGATGGGCTCTAAGGTCCCTCAAACCCCTGGAATCCATGGCAGGGGTGGCACTGGATGGGCTCTAAGGTCCCTCAAACCCCTGGAATCCATGGCAGGGGTGGCACTGGATGGGCTCTAAGGTCCCTCAACCCCTGAAATCCCCGGTGCTGCTGCCCGTGGCTGTCCCGGGGTGCCCGTGTCCCCTCGGGAGCCGCGATTCCCTGCGCAGCAGCTGTCTGCTCCCAGTCACGCCCGCAAGGATTTAGGACCTCGGCGAGCTAATCAGGAGCCGCTCCCGGGGAGAGAGGCGTGTTATTTAATTAGCTGCACAATGGGCTGGCTGGGAGGCACGTGGTGGCTCTGATGGCAGGAGATAGATGTCCTTTTAGCCGGGCTAATTGTTGGGAAATAGCAGGGGCTTTGTTCAGCCCCAGCGTGGGCTCTGTGATCTCCAGAGCCCAGGGGCTGCCCGCTTATAATTTTAGACAGATCTATTCAAGCCTGCCCCGCAGCGCGGGGCCGAACAAGCCGGGCATTGTTGCAGAGCCAGGAGCGGCGGCCAAGAAAACCACCCCGAAAAACCCAAACACGTGTAGGGAGGAATATTTCCCTGGCGTTTATTCACTGCCAGGCCGGGTTGCCAAGCGCGGACAGTTGCGGGAGAGGAGGTTTCCAGCACCGGGCGAGGGCTTTTCCTCCTTGAGAGGCATTTGCAGGCGGATCCCCCAAGAGCGATGCTGGGGTATCTCTGCTGGCAGAGCCTCTCTGGGGAGGGCAGTTCCAGGGCTGTGGGTCTTATTTTGGAATTTCCGTGCTCTGGGCACGGTGTACGTGGGATAATCGTGCCCACCCCTGAATTATCTCTCTAGACTGACTGTGTGCACCTGTCACACAGTGGACAGTGGGTTGGGGTGGAGGATCTTGGCTGTTGGATCTTGGTTGGTTGCACCTCCCAGGGTCCTGTGGAACAAGGGATGGAAATCTCAGTTCTCTCTCCTGAGCTGTCCCCTCAAATCTCTCTGGAGAGACCTCATCACAGTCCTCAGACCTTGAACTTTTTCCTTTGGGACTGCTGAACTCTCAGATCCTTTGGAAGGGAGAAAGTGTCATTTAAAAATGGGATGGAGGCACAAAGGTGGAAATATTTACCAGGAATTAAACTTCCATCACTTGAACCCCTCTGTCCTGGCCCCGGCATTAACCTGGGGGGGTCACTGCAGTCGTGTGGTTTATTTTCCTGGGCTGATCGCTTCCAACTGGCTGCAAGCATGGGATTTTCCTGGTGGCGGCCACTTCTCAGGCTGTGGATTTTATACCAGAGCTTGGTGCTGGACTGACCTCCTTTGGGAGGTGCTTGTGTGTCTCTTGGACCTCGATAAAGTGAAATGTGGTTGTCCCTCGGTGTTTGGTGAAGCAGTGGGTGGTGTTTTGGTGGTGATGGGTTTTTGAAAGATGGAAAGGGCAGATAAGCATCAATGATCACAGTCTGGCTGTCGGGAGACCATTTATGAGCAATGATTACCTTGCCTCTCCTTCTTAATACCTCTGTGTATCCCAAGGAAGGGAATTTCAAGAGCTACCAGGGATCACTTCGGTAAGGAGAGACTGGTGAATGCCAAGAGTGCAGCCACGAGCAGAGCTGTGCTGCTTAAATCTGAGCTGGCTGCTTTGTTTGTGCTCTGAAGGAGAGCGATCTGAGACCAGAGAGATTCGAGCCAGGAGATCTGAGCAAAGGCGAGAGAGGTGTCCTGCGGGTGAGGTTTGATGTGTATTGGCTGCACGTGCTTGGTGTAATCGAGAATATCGCGAGTTCCACAGCAAAACCCTTCGGGATGTTTAGCAAGAGCCCGGTGGTGCTGTGTCTCGAGGGCAGCGGGAAAATGTCCGGAGAGCAAACAGTGCTGCAGAGCAGCTTACGAGGGTTTTCCACGCAGCCACTGCCTCCAGCACGGACACGAGTGAGTGACAGCCGCCCCGGCAATGGAATTCCCGTCAGGATGGCATTGCCGGAGCCCAGAGCGGCTCCTCAGGTGCGGGGTCAGCCCCTCTGGGAAGCCGGGAGGCGCTGGGAGATGCTGGAGCAGCCTGTGGGGCTCGCTCGGGGGGTGTGACGGGGCTGCGGCTCCCGCAGACACGCGGGTCCTGCGTGCCGAGCCCTGACCCCGCTGGCCACAAAGCGGCTTTTGTGAGCCCTCCCCGCCGGGACCTAATGAGAGCAGGAGCCGCGGAGGCTCGGAGCCCGGGGACAGTCACTCACAGGAGGGCATTGTGGCAGCGATGGCTCGGGGCTGCGCCGGCCCACGGCTGGAGATCCCAGCGGGAACACTGCCCTGCTTCTCCTGGGCGACTTGCCGTGTCTGCAGCCCCGCGGCGAGGGCACCCCGGGGGCCACATCTGGGGCACGGAGCAGCCCCGCTCCGGGCACGGTCAGCAGCTCCGCAGCCCGCCCGGGCACACGCAGGGTGCGCTGCTGACGAGCTCTGCTGCCGTGCCCGAGCCACCGACGGGAGGCTGGAGTCAGCAGGGCTAATCCAGCCTCCTCTGACCAAAATACTCTAATACTTCCCAGCTATTACGGCGCTTGAAAGAATTTCTCGTATCATTTTAAATTCCAGGAAAGGTATCTCCCAGGGGAACGGCAGTGGCAGCTGCCTGCTCTTTCCTCTCATTGCACAGGGCCACCTCCACACCCAGGGCCACCTCCCTGCCCTTTCCTTTCTTGGAGTGGTGGCTGCTGCTCCTTCCAACAATGTCCCCGTTACGATAAATCCTTTCATGTCTCCGTTTCTCTCTGGAATTGCAGGACATTTTTTTTTTTTTTTCTTTTTCCTTTCCCCTTTGCTCCTGATTTTTGTCTCATGCCCTCTGGGTATTGTTTACTTGACAAAACATCAAACCCAATCCCTGACCGCTCACGGTCATTAAAAATCCCATGGCAGTTTTGGGGAAGGCTCCAATTTGGCTAATTACGTTCTGCCATAAATATCCCCCTGCAGTTTTAATTGGATATGGTGTTCTTCATTTCCTGGCTATTACAGCTGGGTGGATGCTCCATGTTACTACGTGGCCGTTGTATTGCACCCCATGTTTTGGTAGTAACAGTGTTTGGAAAAGCTCCCTCTCCAGACCAGAAGTTACACCTAATTCCTACTGGAATGAGAATGGGGAAATGCGAGGGAAAGGAGAAGCTGGCCCAGCTCCACAGCATCTGAAGGAGAGCCAGCAGGGCTGGGACAGGAGTGAATTTGGCTGCGGAGAAGTGAAAGCCATCCCAGCCAGGAGAGAGGTCATGGAAGAGCCGTCCTTGTACTCAGAAATCACAGCAAAGGCTCCGCTCTCCTAACACCTTTCCTCAGTGCTAAATGAATAATAATTATTATTGCTCTGTTAACCCGAGGTTAGTCAGTGGCCCTGGGAACAATGGGGCATTACTGCCCATCCCTCCTTTGTTCCCAGCAGCTGCAAACAGTGGGTCTGCACTGCCGAGGGAGGGCAGATGGTTATCGCCCATCTTCGGGCTGCGGAGCCGTTCTCCAGCCCAGCATCCTCCCTCGCCGGGCAGAGCCTGACTGGATGTTAACGTTCGTAACCACACAGTGGAAAACGAGGGTGAGACTTGGATTGGGAAGAGGAAAGATTTTCCTAAAGCCTGTGAGCAGCAAATAGGAACCAGTTGCTGAGGCAAAGTCATGTTTGGCAGGTCTTGGACTCGGAATGGTCATATCCCAGCTGAAGAAACTAATCAATGGATTCCTTCCATGCCTTCTGCGAACACTGAGCCATTGAGCAGCTCAGCTGGAGCTCAGAGCCAGGGCTTTCATGTTGCAGCTCTGAAGTGAACACAAATTAAGGCGGCTGCTGGGATGGAGTTTGAAGGAGAGATTCAGCCGCCCTGGGAGGAAACTTCTGTCCACAGCCACTCTGTTCTCTTCCTCCCCTTTGGGGACTTTTTGTCCTGGTGTTACTTTTGGAAGAATTTCCAGTTTCTCTGTGTGTAGGGGTTGCCATGCATTGCACCAGTAAAGTGGAACCCAGGTTTGGGAAGTCACAAGGGGTGAAGCTCAGAGCTTCACTGCAGCCATCCTGCACCAAGCTGGGCTCAGTGTCATTGGCTTTGTGGGATCAGGGCTCGGACGGGATGCCAGGACTGTGTGAATCTCTCCTAATAAAACCCACACAAGCTGCGAGAAAGGTCTTTATTAGAACTTCTGCCCTGGTCCAGAAGAGGAGGCTGTCCAGCACCGGTGCCCTGGAGTTCAGCCAGTCCTCCAGACAGCAGGAGAGGCTGAGCCAAAAGCATCGGCCCAGGGGAGCAAGGCTAAAGCAAACACACCTCAAGGCACCCGCTGCTTCCACTGTTGCTGTGTCTCAATCTGTGGCAGCTCCATCCAGGGCCTCCCTGCCCAGGAGAGCCTGGTGCTGTGTGCCACCAGCAGTCTGTGTTCGGGCGAGTCCCAGCGCCCTCGCCACGCCTCTGCCTCTGTCTCTGTTTCGGCCCGGGTTTGTGGTTTGCTGCAGCCGCGCTCCGGCAAACGATCCACCCGGGGGGGTCATTTCCATAGGGCTGGGACCGCAGGTGCTTTCTGATGGCTCGTCAGGCAGCTGCACAAAGCGACCCCAGCCAGCCCCTGCTCTGCCTGCCGCGGGTCCCAGCCCGGCCGAGCGCAGGGAGGGAAGGACTGGGGCTCTGCTAACTGCATCAGGTTTCTCTTCCCAGGCCTGCTCTGGAGGGATCAGAGATCAGACAGAAAGGCAGCTGTTTCTCCTGAATCTCCTTTTGATTTTCAACTAGAAACATTCTGCTAAATCTCCTCTCTGTAGTTTCTTCCTTCAATCGTTGCTGTACAGGGAAGAAAGAAACCCAAACTGAGGGCAGGTGCAAGCACATGATCCTGTCCTGGGGAGGGACCACATTTTATCCCTGCAGGCATCCTCTTTCCACCTTCAGATTTCCAGGTTCATTCCTGTGGTAGGATTCAAACCACCAGCTGAGGTTTCCAACCCTGTGCACTGCCTAAGCATGGCTCAGGTTCTCCTGAGCCCTTGGGAATCAGTGGAAGGAGGTCTTTCATCACAGCAAATCTCTGATTCCAGTCCACTGCTGCAGGAATAGTTTGCCCAGAACTGAGCTTGCAAGAAAATTGGAAACAAGATTGCCTGTAAAATTGGGAATGTGAGAGGTTGTCGTAGGGTGAGGAAGATGAACTTTGGGCTGGAGCTCCCTACCCAGCTTTGCCAGCTCTCAGCCCTCCTGCTGCTTGCTCTGCCTGCCTTGGCAGAGCTGTGCGTGCAGCCAGAGACGGCTCTCCTCGCCTGGCCCCGGCACCTTGCAGCTTCTTTCAGTTGCACAAACTCTCCTGCTATAAATACGCCCGTGGTGGCTGAGAAAGGCCGTGCTGCAGAAATGAAATAATCTGAGCTGCAGCCTTTGCATCTGCAGCTCATCTTCCCGGGCCTTGGGAGGTTTCAGGCGTGTTTGCAAGCAGGACCCTGGTCCATCCTTAGGGCTGGGCAGTGACTGTGACCAGGGGCAGCTACCCCTGTGGGTCTGCCTTCACTTGAGCCTATCTTTGATGAGAGCAGCCTGACCTGTGCCAGAGTCGGAAGCTGTTAAAGATTTTCAGTGACAGAACCACAAGAGCTGGTTGCTAATGACTTTTTTTCTCCGTAACGGTAAGCTGACATCTGTGAGTCATACTCTCCTTCTGCTGCACCGTTTGTGGTCTGAAGTTTGTGCTACCTAGATACAATTAAACAGATTTCATGTGAAAACCGATATTCTTCTGTTAACTCCATGCCGTGCTGGCATGACAATTATCTTGCATCTCCAAGACGCTTTTCATCCAGTCAGTTCCCAGCTCTCTTTGGCCTCCCACCCCTACCAAGCAGGCCTGGGAACAACTACCGCGGGCTGTCACCCACCACAGCACAGTGAGCACTGCTCTGCCCTGGCTGTGCCCCTGAGTTTGGATGTTCTTGTGGGTGGGAGGGGATCAGGCTGCTTCGGGCAGGATAATGGGAATGTGAAGGGGTGATGGAAATGAGAGGAGATAATGTGAGCATGAAGGGGTGAGGGGAGCTGAGGGCGCGAGTGTGAAAGGCAGCGGTTCGTGTCGAGGCAGGCAGGGTGAAGACAACTGGCCCGGTTTCAAGAGCCATCGGTTTCGGGCAGCAGCTCCAGCCAGGGCTGTCTGCAGCCAGCGTGCTCAGACTCTTCTCCCGCCGTGTTTGGGGCCGGGACGGAGCAGAGCTCGGGGCGGAGGTGCCCTGCATGCGCTGCCCCTCTCCATCCCCGGACCCGCTGCCCTCGGCAGCGCCGGGGGCCGGGGCCGCCTCCGGGGCGGGTGCGGGCGGGTCGGGGCGGGTCCCGGGCGGGTCCCTCCCGCCGCTGTCACCGCTCGGGGCCGGCCCAGCGCCCTCCCCTCGGCTCAGCCCGGCCGGGGCGGCGGCGGCAGGGACGGGCGAAGCGAGCGGAGCGGGGAGCGCAGCGCAGCCGGGAGCGGAGCGAGGGAGTGCGGAAGGAAGGAAGGAAGGAAGGAAGGAAGGAAGGAGGAGGAGGAGGAGGAGAAGCAGGAGGAGGAAGCAGCGGGAGGAGGCAGCAGCGCCGGCAGCGCTGCCCCGGGCGCCCCGCTCCGCGCTCGGCGGGGCTCAGCCGCCGCCCCCCGCTCCCGGCGCGACGCCCCCGCGGCGCTGCCCCAGCCATGAAGGCGGCGGTGGATCTGACGATCATCAAGACGGAGAAGGTGGACATCGAGCTCTTCCCGTCCCCCGGTGAGCGCCGTGTCCCCTCCGCGTCCCGCTCCGCGCAGCCCCGTCCGCTGCTCCCTGCGCGGGAGAGGCTCGGCCGGGGGGGTGAGGCTTGACCGCTGGGGAGGGGGCGGTCACAGGGCTCGGTGTGGGCTTTTGGAGAGGTGTCTTTTGAAAAGGAACACGCAGCGTACCCCAAGTCGCAGCGCAGCGGCGCCGCCCAGGCTCTCCCCGCTGCCGAAGGCGAATTGACTTTCCGAGCGCTTTTACGACTTTCCATCCCCCTCCTTCTCTTAAAATCCACCCCGCCGTCCCTCCAGCCTCCTTCCCTCGTGCTCCTGGCATCCTTGCCGGGATGTAGGGAAGCCCGTCCGGCGGGGAGGCAGGAGAGATGCGCTCCCCGGGACTCCCCGCCTGTTCCCATCGTTAGCCGGGATGTGCGCTCCCCCATCCCTCGCTGGAAATGCCTTGTGTGGTCCAAGCACTCGTGGTACTTGAGAAACACAACTCCAGCGGTAACTGCTCTGGATTTTAGCACGTTTAATCCAGGAAGACCCGCCGCTTTGATTTCTTTTTTCGCCTTTCTGGAGCTGGAGAAATGGGTGGAGGGAAGGGTGCAGGGAGCAACACGTTACTGAAGGGAGACGAGAAGGGGTTTTGTGTGTTGTAGCGGTGAGTTCAGCTGCCGCTGGCTGTGGTTACTGCTCCGAGCCGAGCCCTGACCAGAATAAGGGCTGCTGTTCACACACTAGTGGCGTCTGGCTGCTCGCTGACCTCGGGTGCTCAACTCCTCTCTGCCCAGCCCAGGCATGGTGGAGGATGGAGCTTGGAGGGCCCGCAGGAAAAAAAAAACAAAAACAAAAACAACCCAAAAAACCCCAACCAAAACAGACCCTTTTTCTGCATTAAACGAGTCCTGTTGCTTCATCTCTCCCTGCTGCAATTCCCTCTGCACCAAACTGGAAGTTTGCTGGATTTTGTGCCGCGCCAGTGTGGCGAAGAAAATCAAATTAAAGATTGAGTTGTACCTCTGCCTGTTAGGAAGTTTCTAGGAAAGTCAGAAAGGAGGGATTTTGGGCCGCATGTGGAAATAAAATGACAGCTGAGTGCTGGAGCCACACAGGGGTTGGTGCTTTTGGGCTTCAATAGATGCTGGTGCAGCACCAGCTGCAGAGAGCTCTAAAGGCAGCCCCCGCCTGGGCATCAGCCAGCCCTGGGCTGTGGAGGTCCAGCACAGGAGTGTCTCCCTTGGGATCCCTGCTCCTGCCCTCCCTGGCCGCAGGGAGCACCCTGTGCTGGTCGGGTGGTGTCGGGGCTCCCTGCCCGGGCAGCAGGGCTGAGCCTGGCTCCCAGGTGTGGGCTGGGGAGCACCAGGCTTCGAAATGCCCGAGGGATGCTGAGGATGCACCTACACAGCTGAAATGGGAGGCTGGAGTGGAGCTGTTTGTGCCTATTTCCTAAAACTCTCCTGAAGACTCATTCCTGCCCTTCGGCCCCTGCGGGCAGACTGTTTGCTTGGAGGGGAGGAAAATGGGGTAGGAATAAACACCTGGACCATCAGGGTGGGATGGGGTTTGCTTTTCACTCCAGAGTAAAGTATCTGTTTAAATTTGCACTCTCCTGGTGTGGGTGAGAGCTCTCACAGAGGCTCTGTGTGCTCTGGCTGTCTGAGCCCTGGAGCAGTGGAATTCCCTGGTGCCTGAAGGGAAGACTCAGAGTTTCACCCTGCCTTAAGTTCATTTTCTCCTGTCCCTGAGAGCTCTTCAGCTGCTGATGTCAGCAAACGGTTCTAAGAACTGACCCAAAGTGTAAACTTGGGCAGGAAGAGCACTGAAAAACACAAACCCGAGAGGTAGAAAAGAGCTGCCCCCCCCCGGCCTCAGCTGCAGCCGCTCCTGTGCTGGTGGCTGCGCTCACTGGGAGCCACAAAGGTCAGTGCTGTCAATTAGCTGGCTTAACCTCATTTCCCCTCCGACTCGGAGAGAACGCTGCAGCTTTCTGGTTTGGTGGGATTGATGATGAGGGAAGGAGTGTGGATGCTGCTGGGTTGTGTCCTGGGATCCAGCCGTGCCGCGGGGAGGGAACATCAGCTCTCTCTGCTCCTGGAGGACTCATCTGCTCCCTGATGGCTCCTTCAGCCCTGAATCTGCTGCCGAATATTCCCATGGTCCTTTATTCCAAAATGGGCTGAGAAGGACTCCAGCCCCTACCCCTTCACAAAGCAGCCATGCCCGATGTGATCCGTGGGGTTAACCTTGGGCAGGGAGTGTCCCTGCAGCCAGAGGATTTCAGTTGTGCAGGATGTTTGATGTGCCAGCTGCCTGATGCCCCATGAAGCTGCACCTCTGTCCCCTCTCAACCCCCAAACCAAACCCTGCTCCTCCCCACACCTCTGCCTGCAAAACTCCGGGAGAGTGGTGGTGTGTCTGAAGGGTTTAAAAATAACCTGGAAGGGATGTGGAGTTGTAGAAAGCTTCCAAAGCCAAATCTGCCCCCTCCACCTCTGCTATTACCAGCAGGAATGTGTGACTGAGGTGAGCAGGTCACAGCCAGAACCTCACGGGGCTGGGTTCTCCTTCGAGATACAATTCTGTGTGCATGGATATTTTTATGAGGGTGTGATGGAGAGGGTGGTAACATCACTTGTGGTTGTGCGTACGTGGCTGATCCACTACTGGCTTGCTGGGACATTTTCTGAGACAATAAAACCCCAAACCATGCAAAATTCAACCCCAAGGGAATTTCACCTGGGGGCTGGTGAATGCTGCCCTCCACAAATCACTTTGTTTCCTGCAGCTCCGCCAAGCTGTGTTTGCTGGCTGTGGACAGAGTGGGAAGCTGCTCCCCAGCCCTTGCTGGGAGAGGGAAGCTGCTCCCCAGCCCTTGCTGGGAGCTGTGGGGTGTAACTGAGGCTCCCAAGTGCTCATTTCTTGCTAAGGAAGATGTGGATTTGCTGCCCCCGAGGTACCAAAGCAGGGCTGTAAACCCAGGTGTTGTTCCTGGGCATCCCAGGTGGAGCAGGGATGCTAAGCTCCCCATCCTGCATCCAGCCCTCCTTTTGTCTCCTTTCCCTGGAGTGTGTTACGGGAGCAGGGGTGGATTTGTTCCTGGTAGAAGGGTTTGCTCCTTGCACAGGCAGCACAGAAATCCAGCATCTTCGGCTTTTCTGCTCTTCCCATGCCTACCCTGAGGACAGCTGGGACATGGACACGTTGTTTCCATTGGCCTGTGCGTGGGTGGCATCCCAGGGGTGTGTTTTTATCTGGCAAGAGCCTTTCCCTCTGTTTAGGATTTGAAACATCAGTTAGGGCTGAAGCAAGATTTTCCCTTCCAACCCAAACCTCTGTAAGATTCTGGTCCTCCTGCTGTGGTGATGCAGGTAACAGGGAAGCTCCTACGCAGCTTCCATGCTGCTTTCGGATGCAGGACCTGCCTGAACCGTGCTTCTCCCCCTTCCCACAGCCAGGTCAGGCTTTGCTTTCACTTTCAGCGCGGACAAATCAGGGAGTTCGCATTAAAGCGAGCCTGGCAAATGCAGAGCTCCTCCACAGAGCCTCGCCACGGGCAAGTGGCAGAGAAAACCCCTCTTCTTTAGGCTTTAGGAGAGGATCCTTCATTCGGTCCTCTACCTTGTCTAGGGAGGACAAGTTCGCAGCCATCCCTGGCTCCTAGATGTGCATGGAGCGGGTCACAGCTGGATCAGCCCCACCCACGGGGGCCGGTCTGCTGAGCTGGTCGGGGTAAAAGTGCTCAGGTACTCGGGACATTATTCTCATCCCAAAAGAAAGGTTTGATCCTGCGTTTTCCTCGCAGGGCTGAGCACTCCAGCTGTGTCGGCTGCAGTGTGACTCAGTTTCCCTGCTGCTGACAGGCGCTGGCTCCTGTTTTCTTTCCATGCGGGATAAAGCACAGTAGAGAACTGCAGCGTTTCCCTCCCGACTCTGACGTTCTCCGTCCCTCCCTCTGCCTCAGTGGCGCTGGGAGAGCGCTCACCTGTGCTCCCCGGGACACACAGGATGCCAGAGCCTGGGGAAAGGAAAGCACTGCTGGGTGCTTCCAGGGACGCGGGGATTTTCCCTTGGATCTTTTGGAATGCTTTTGCCCAGCAGTGCAGCCGGGGGAGAGCCGGGCTCGGCTGGCGATGCTCTCGGTGGGCTGGAATGATGGGCAGCGAGGCTGAGGCTCAGAAATGGAAGGCTTGGGCTGCTCTCGCATTTCGGTGCTGATTGCCTGCGGAGGAGGTGAGAACTCAGCTGAAGAAGAGCAATTACCTCTGTATGCGCTGACAAAATGCCCATTACTGTGGTATCCAGCCGGGATGCGGGAATGAGAGGTTCTCAGGAGGGGGGACTGGCTGCACTTGGCTGTCACCAGCTTCAGCTTTTTTAGTGTCAGCTTCACACCAAAGCTCTGAAAAGGGCAGGGAAGAGGGCAGCTCACGGAGCTGTCCTTCAGGGACGCGTCCACCAAAGCGCATCCCTGGTTTTTAAGCTGGGTACAGGGAGGGCGATTTCCAGGGAACAGGAGCACACCCCCCCCCCACCCCCCCCCCCCCCGTTCTTTTTATGTTTCCATCCCGAACTCCCCAAAGCACGCACCAAGTGTGTAATTACAGTGTCGTTACATGAAGTGGCCCCTAATTTGCCATGTAATTACAGCTTGCCATGCTTTGATGGGCCTTACAGAATGCAGGGATAACACAGGCTCACGCTGGAATGCTGCGCTCCAGCTCTCCAGAGCGAGCTGCTGAGACATCCTAACACTTCCTGCGCTCCCAAATCCAGAGCAGATTGCTGGCAGGCAGGCAGCGAGTGCCTGGAACTCCAGCAGGACTGTGGCACGCTGAGCTTTGCCACGGGATTATCACAGAATCCCAGAATGGTTTGGGTTGGAATCCTTCAAGAACTCATTCCACCTGGGAGACCTCCCACTAGCTCCAACCTGGCCTTGGACACGTCCGGGCCGAGGCAGCCACAGCTTCTCTGGGAGCCAGCTCTGGAATTGCTGCTGTGGAATGGATCCTGCTGTGTGAGGAGCTGGGGGCAGCTGGATCAGGCTTAGGGTGCAGAGGTTGTCCCATAGATTAAACCCTCAGGTGATGTGAGTAAGACCAGGCTGTGTGAATATGTGTCAGGGATGTGAACTGGCAGAGCTGTCACCCTGAATGGCTCTTGTCAGTTGTGGCACCAGGATCCACTGGGATTTTGGGGAAGAAGGGAACAAATCCAAGTAAATCTGTCCCAGATAAGGCAGGAGAGTCTTTTCCTTATTGCACTGTCAGCTGGTCCTTGCATGGCACAAGGTGAGGAAATCACATGATTTAGGACAGCAAGAGTCACTGCTGTCCCTGATCCAAGGGATGGAGCTCTGGCATCCTCCAGGATGACAAATCCTGCTCGGTGGAGCACCTGTGCTGGGTAGGAGTGTGCCAGGATGCTGAGGAGGTGCACAAGGAGGGAGTGATTTGCTTTATTTGAGCACTAAAGTTCTGCAGGGCCTGTCTGTTCATCCCACTGTGCCTGGAGATCCCTGTGGGAATTGGGATATTCCATAGGTGCAAGGTTGTGCCTCTGTAGGTCAAGCCCTGACTCCCCAGTTTGCTTTTTGGCTGGGAGTTCCTGGTGGACTCCAGTGTCTCTCCTGGTGCAGCTCCAAGCCCCATCCCAGCGGGAGCCAGTGGCACAGTCTGCAGCTGATCTGAGCAGCACAGCTGTCTCACAGCCAAAAATCAGGCCTGCAGCCTTTTTTATAACCCCATGCCAGTTATCCATCTCAGCTCTTTTGTTCCTCTTCCGTGACTAAGCTGCTCGCTGCCTGTATTTCTTTTTTTTTTTCCTTTCATTGTGTAGTTTATAATCTTCCAACAAGATACAGACAAAAATTTGTTTGCAGCGCTGGCCAAGAAGGCTCTTGTTTCCCTGGCACAGGGCCATGCTTACATCTTCAGTCAAAATACTGCTGGTTAAACAATAAATATTTATTGATTCCCCTACGAGCTCCTACATTTTTCCCAGGTGCAATGGAATTTGAGGGGGGGAAGCACTTGAGTGCTGCCCATGGCAGAGCTGGGAGATGGCTCTGGAGATAACGGGCCTGGAGTGCTGGATGTCCTCCTGCAAAGGTGACCCTTGGAAAGCTGGGATGGGTCCTGGTGCACAGCCCTGCAGAGCTGCTCCCATCTCTCCAGCCCAGCATTCTCAGGTTTGGGGATTTGTGCCTGCAGGCTTCTGTGGCAATGATGGGAAAATGTGGAATTCTACAGGCGCTGTGTGTGCCTAAACATCTCCTGGGACAGGGGAGGGACAGTCTGGGATGGACACAGATGTGAAGCCAAGTGCACAGAGATGGCAAAAAAAGAAATAAACCCTTGAATGCCAGAATGGTTTGTGTTGGAAGGGACATTAAAGCTCCTCCAGTTCCACTGCCTGCCAAGGGCAGGGACACCTCACACTGGACCAGGTGGCTCAGGCCCCCCCAGCCAGGCTGGGACTCTGCCAGGGTGGTTGCAGTTTGCAGTTTGTGCAAAGGCTCAGCCGTGGTTTCTCAGTGCAGCCACCCCCGGCTCAGAGCCGTTCACAGGCTGCAAATGTTGTCTTGCAGAGCCTGAGCCCTGCAGCTTGTGCTGAGGGGGAGGCAGAGCCCTCAGTGCTGTACTCAGAGCTCTTCCAGGGTGTTCCCTCCATCTCCAGAGGGGTGGCTGGCTCAGAGTAGCCCCGGATGGATCAAACCCTGCTCTCTCACTACTGTCTCTTTCTGAACTGAAACTCTGCATTTTTATGTTGTTTTTTTTTTTTTTTTTTTTTTTTTTAATTCAGCTGCCAAAAATCCAAGACCTGGTTTGCTCCTTTGTCCCATGAACAGCACCAGCTCATGGGAGCAATGCCCCCTGTGCAGGACCAAGCAGGTGACACATTTTTTCCCTGTCCCCTCCCCTGGCTGTGCTGACCTTGCACAGTTTCCTGGCTCTCCAGGCTGTGTCCAGGGCAGGTGGACCCAGTGTTTGTAGGAAAGCAGGAAGCTGGTGCAGCACAGCCCCTCGGTCCCACATCTGGTTCCTGGAGCCTGTGGATAAATATAACCTGCCAGAAAAGTATCACAAACACACTGAAAAACAGCAGCTTGCTTTCCCAGAGAGGAAAATCCCCTCATTTCTGTGGCTCCCTCTGTTTTGGGAATGAGGATTGGAGTCATTGTGACAGCCCCAGTTGTGGATTGGGATATGCAAAGTCACAGGGCTCTGTCTGGGTCTGAACTGGGCTCTGGGGCTGTAATTCCCATTCATTCATCTCCCAATTGCTGCTGGGCACAACAGCAATACCTGTTCCAGCAATTCCCTGCATTCCAGCTTTTCCCCTCATGTGCAAACCTTTGCTATAAAGCCAGAAGAGGCAGAGAGCTCCAGCTGAGGTGGCTGGTGCAGGACCCCCGGGGTTATTTGGGCTGGAACAAATGTCCTGGGAGGGTGTGCAGGGAGCACTGCTCTCCTCTGGGCTGTAGCTGTGTGCAGGATAACTTCCCACTGAATCCCGTGTTCCTGGGATGGCTGTGGGGCTGTGGCTGCCTCCTCACCCCAGCTGAGCATCCAGAGCTTGTTAATGAACAAAATACATTTTCTTACATGGAGGGGATTCTAAATTGGCTCCACATGGATTCTGTAGGTTGTCGCACTTTCCCGGAGGGTGATGGCATGAGCAGGAATGTGGGATTGATGAAAGAAGCCAGACACTGAGTCAAAAGCTCCCCCTCTCCCCGTGCTGTGCCCCCTCTCCCCCCATCTCATCTCAAATACTTGACGTGATTCCAAGGCATTCTTCACATGGCTGGTGGGGAGTGCAGGAGAAGCCAGCTCAGGGACTGGGCTTTTCTTTAAAACCTTTTTGCTAAAGTTTTGGGGCCTTTGACCCCAAAAGATGTTGAGAAAACGCTTGATGAGACCTTGTTTTTGGGGAAACTGAGGCACAGTGCTCCCATTCCCCTGCATCAGGGAGGGGGGAGCATCCTCAGTCGGGTGCTCCAGGTCTCCCTCTGCTTGCAGGATTCCCTTCTCCATGGCCTGGGTTCCACCCCCCGGCTCCTCCCTGGCTCCTCCACAGCACCAGGCGGGCCCGGACCCACCCTCTTCCCGGAACTCCCAGTTTGGGGGCGCTGGGTGACTGGGGCAGGCTCAGCATTCCTTGGGGACCAAGTGTCTGGCACAGCAGGATGGGGCCTGCAGGGATTCCCACTGGGATGCTTTCTCTCGGGGATGGCCCTGCAGGAGGACACCGCTGACTCAGGGAAGCTGCTGCTGCTGCCAGCAGACCCCAAAAGCTGGAGCTGGGCACTGAGCAGTGCTTTGGGGTTGTTTTCCCCCCCACCCCCCCCCCCCCCCACCTCCGTTGTCAGCACTTTTTGTCACAATAATCAAACTGTGGCATTTTGACCCAGATGAAAGTTTTGTTCAGAGGTGCCTGCGTGTGTTTGTGCAAAGCCACTGAATTTTGGTCACTGCTTTGGAAGCAGCAAAGGGGATTTTTGTTTTCTTACCTTTTAGTTTTGAGCAATTGTTTACTGAAACCTGAACCCTCTGAAGAAACAACTTGCAAAAGCTGAGTAGTCCTGGCTTTTTCCACTGGAAAATTAAAAAAAGATGGAGTAGGACACGTGAAATTTGGGTCTTTTTTTTTTTTTTTTCCCTTTCTTTTTTTACCCATTATTGTTAGAAGCAGTTTGAAAATGCAATGCCAAAAGCTTTCTCTTTTCAAGTGCTCGAGGCACGTTACCCAACCGCTCCATCCCTCAGACTGCTCCATGAGGTCAGCAAACGCAATTCCTCCTGGTCTGCAGCTGGAAATAAGGGAAAACTCTTTCGCTCAATCCCTGGCGTCAGCCCCAGTCAGCAGAGGAGCCCAGCAGGTTGGGAGCGGCATTGCCCCGAGCCCCTGGCATTTCCCAACCCCAGCCTTGTGAAGGATTGCCAGGAAGTTTGGGCTCGGTGTCCGAGGCCGTGCCGGGTTCTGGGAAGGCTGGGAAAGTTTTCCTTTCCAGCGGCAGCAGCGGGCTTTGGGATTCGGAGCTGTCCCGGTAGCCGCGACCCGGCGGGGCCGCTCCTCACTGGGGCTCTTTCCATCCCTTTAAGCGGCTCCAGATTTGAATTTGGCTCCAAAGGCCGGAACATGAAAGGCCCCGGCCCTGCGCCTGTTTGCCTTCGAGCGGGATGACTCGCACCATTCCCGCTTCCGAGCAGCCGAGCCCGGGGCAGCCGGGGCCATATGGATCCTATAGAGTGACCCGCCTGCCCGGCGGAGCGGCGCAGCGCGCTGGGGAGGGAAGAATCGGCGGGATGGGGATGGAAGGGACCAGGAGGGGCAGCCCCGAGCTCTGTCACCCCCGGGCTGGACCCTCTCCCTCCCCTTCGGCGTCTTCAAGGGTTTCTGCCTTCCGTGGCTGTCTGGCTGCCCGTCCCAGGCACTCACTGAGAGCCAAAGTTCGGCTGGAAGAAATTTAAAAATAAAAGAAGAAGGAAAAAGGGGGATGAAATCCCGGAGGAAAAGCAGGAGAGGGAAGGGCAGGGGAGGATGATGTGCCTTTAAGACGCGTGTGTAACTGCTCGCTAATCTGGTGACTAACTCCGTGCGCGGCGGCCAAGCCGGGATCCATCCCCAGCCCAAGGCTCGGGAGTCATCGGGTCCCCTCCCTGCCCCATCCCGCGCCCCGCCGGGCGCCAGCCCTCCCGGCCCCCCGCACTCCCCATGGCAATTTATTTACTCATCTGGAGGGCACAGCCCCGGCGGTCTCTTGACTCAGCAGTCCGGGGCCGATGGGAGCTGCGGGAGCAAATTCCAGGCAAGAAATAATCTCATGACTTGTCTCGGAAAAGATTGCTCCGCAAAGATCCCCTGACGGTCACGGAGCGCTCCGTGCTGGCCCCTCCGGCAGAGCCTGACCAGGCTCCCGATTTCCCAACCTCGGGCAGCTGGCCAAGGATCCCGGGGGGACTCACTGGAGTTTTCTCTTGGAAAAACAGGGATGGATTCGGAGATCGGGGATGGCACGGGGGGCCTCGCAGCCGATGCCTGTCCCACCCGGGACACAGGGAATGGGGAGCTGGCTGGCCAGGGCAGGGAGTCCAGAGCCTGGGGCTGTGTTGGGTTTTGGGGCAGTCTTCCTTTTCTTCCCCTCCACTTTTCAGGGAGGGTTTAAGCCCTTCCTTCATCCCCAGGCAGTTTTGGTTCCTCCATCTGTGTTTTTGCCCAGGCACTGGTACCACCTCCGGGAGGGCTGGCCCCAAGGATGACTTTCAAAGCACATTTATCCTTCGGGTTTTTTTCCCCGCTCCTGTGTTCTCTTTTCATCTTACATTTCTCTCATCCTGGTCTTTTTTCTCCAGCTCCTCCCCATCCAGAGTAACTGGAGTTCTATCCCTCTCTGAGGGCTCTTTGGGAGGTCTGCTCCCATACCCATGTAATCCCATAGGCTCTGGGATTACACCAAAGCAGGAATTAAGGTTCTTTACAAACCTGCATTTTTGTGGGAGGAAAGCCCCGGGAGTGGGCAGGGCTGTTGGGCTGACAGCTCCTGTGCCTCCTCCTCAGCTGGGATCAAGGCTTGGGATCACACAGCTCCTGGGGACATCCCACCCCCCTGGAAAGGAGCTGGTCCAATATCCTTGGAGATGAAGGCAGAGGAACCAGCCTTGTATCACTGCGGAGTCCTCTCCAGCAGCACCAGGAGCTCGGGGCCAAGCTCCCAAGGGAATCTCACACCCCTCAAACCACACATCCAAGTCACTGCCAAAGCTCTTCCAGCCTCTTTAGGGTTGATGGAAGATTCCTGGAGTTCCTGGCAAGGGCTCCCAGCTCCCGAGTCCCAAATGCCGCCCCTCCACCCCCTCCTCCACTGAGTCTCTCCTAAAGAGCCTCTTGGCGAGAGCAGCCGAATTCAATCAGCCCTTTCACCATCTGCTCCCAGGCACTTCTGCCGGGGAGGGCTCGGGGCCAGGGAGCCTGTAATTCCTTAATAGCTTCCGGATGCTCCATGGGGTGGATGTGAGGCCTGGGAGTGTCTCAGCCTCTCTCCCCCAGCCCTCGTGGAGGTTTCCAAGCTCAGGCTTCCTCTGGGCAAATCCGAGCACCTCCAGGCACTCGGATTTATCCCTGCCTGCCCTTCACTCTTCTCGACTGAGGCCAGGAGGTGACATAATCCAATCCTGGACAACATTTGGCTCTGGGATGGGGATGACTGAGGCTGATGGGGCAGCCCAGCTCGTCTTTGGCCACCTTCCCCAGCTCACTCCCACCTTCATCTTCCCAAGGCTTGGTCTGGCCCAATCCCTGCACTGGTCCCTTCCCTGGTGAGAAATTTCCTAGAAGTAGGAGCTGGAAAAGAAGAGCTTCCTGGGGTCGATTGGGAAAACCCCCGGTCTTTTGCCTGAGGGTACTGGAAACCTGGATGTCGCATTGTGTAACACATCTGGGCAAAGCCCAGGAGTCCTGTGCTCAGCCTGGGATGGAGAGGATTAATGTTGGGGGTCTCTTCGAAAATCCCCTTTGTTGGTTTTCCTTTCTGCTTGAAAATGAATAAAACCATGAGACTTGTTCCTGGGAAGTTGTGAAATGAAATTACTTTGGCATCGCTGTTCCTGAGGCTGGCGTGGGCTGCAGAGCTTTGGTTCCCAGGTTTCTCCCAGGCCCCTTCCTGGCCTCCATCACTGGGGGAGCTGAGCTTGGACAGGACAGGCAGGTGAAGTGCAGTAGGGCTGGCAGGAGCATGCAGGAGTGGCCTTGTCTCTGGTTCCCTCCTGGCCCGGATGGGAAGCTGACCCTCGTTCTCCTCTCAGCAATCCCTTGGCCTTCACAGCTTCCAGCCAGGAAAAGGCTCCTGTCCTGTTGTGGCTGCTGGGATCATCTGCTGCTGTGCAGAGCCTGTCCCAGGATGGGGGATGTGCAGTGTGTGGGACACAAGTGGTGCCCACGGAGGTGCCAGGTGGTGACATCAGCAGAGCCACAGCCCCGAGGAGAGCCGAGGAGGTGGGGCTGGCTCAGGAGGCAGAGCAGAAGGAGCACCTTTTCCCTCTCCTATCCAGCTGGTTCTCCCTCCCCTCCCTCCATGGGAGATGCTGCTGTAGGAGATGCAGTTTGGGAAGGTGCTTGCAGCATGCAGTGGCTGCTGTGAGCTGCCCCGCAGTGGGTGTCAGCTCCAGGGGGCTGCTGGGTGCATTTGTGTGTGTTTGAGGTAGTGCTCGTGAGCCCTGGCCAGAGAGGGTCAAGGTAGTGCTTGTGACATCAGAGAGGGTCAAGGCACTTGAGAGGGCAAATCTTCAGGGCAGTAAACCCAGGGATGCAAAGGAGTCAATCCATAAGCACACAGGGAATTGGAAGCATGGTGGATCATTACGTGCCATCTCTTGGCAGCTGCCAGTGGAGTTGACTGTTTGCTCTAAAGAGTTATAAATAATTTTGTTGATTAAAATGATCGATTTTCCTCAGTCTAATATTATTTAGGCAGAGCAAATAGTGCTGAGATTTACCAGCTGCTCTCTGACCCCCCCAACCCTGATCTGTTTGCAGAAAGCCTGTGCAATTATTTGTTTGATTTGAAAGCTAAATATCCTAATCTTCCCTCTCCGCCTTTGGAAACTGCAACTGGCACCGGGACAGCTCGGGCTGATAAGGGAGGGCAGCCCTGGAGTCCCGGCGTGCAGCGGCAGCTCCCTGGGCACAGAGGGGTGAGGGGGGACCCGGGGAGCTGCTGTCAGCGGTGAGGACGGGGAGAAGCTCTTGGGCTCCTGCTCCTCCCGCCGTGCACGCCGCGCTGGGGTGCCCGGCCGGGCCGGGGGAGCGGGGCTGGCTGCGGGCACGGCCCCGCGATGCGCCGCGGCTTGCCGCTGCCATTGAGCAATCCGCGCCGTCTGGCTGGCATTGCCCTGCGGGGAAGGGGTGGCCGGGAAGGCTGCGGAGGAGGGGGGTGGGACAGGCAGGAATCTGCAGCTGCCGAGCCGTGCGGGGCTCGCCCAGCGCCCGTCGCCCGCGGCAGCGAGCGGAGCTGACCCGGAGCTGCCGAGCCTCCCTCGTCATCCTCTGATCCTTCCGCATCGCCGCCTTCGTGCTGGCAGCATCCCATGGAGATGTTCTGGGCTTCAGGAAGCCGGAGGAACATCCCTAGGGACCTTTCCCTCATGAGTGCACGGACGCACCACCGCGCGTCCACGGCAGCTCCAGCTCTCACCAACATTCCCGGAGGATGAACGGGAGCTGGTGAGAGGAGCAGAGGCTTTGATGTGGACGGACATATGCGGGGGGTTGAACATCATTCCCAGCCCCAGGGCACTGCCACTGCCCTGCCATGTGCTGCCTCGTGTCTGGTGTGACTGGCCCTGGCTCGGCTCGGGGGCAGGGGCTGGGGCCAGCACACAGAGGGATCAGTCTGAGCAGGGAAATCAAGGGAAGGTTGGGGAATTCCTCAGGACAGACAGATTGGAGGTGTTTGGCTGAGCATCTCCGTGTCTAATCCCTCCCCAAGGCAAGGATAATTGAGGCTCCTGTTAGGATCAGTGATTTCCCAGCAGCAGGGACAGCTCTGGAGTTCATTTGCCTCAGAAATGTCTCATGTCCTGATGATGGGCAGCACAAATGATGGGTTTTTATGCAGGGCATTGAGTCATTACACATGGATCATTGGGACTGTGTGATGAAAGCATCCCGAGCTGTGAGGTCATGCGTGGCTGCTCACAAAGTGTGCTGGCACAATTTGTTCTTCAGGTGTGTTTGAGCTGGCTTGGAGGGTTGGGATCCTTTGTGAGTGATGAAAGAGCTCAGCTTGAGTGAAGGTTCCTTGGCCCTTCTCCTGCTGTGAGGGGACAGCTCTGCCAAGAGATCTCAGCCTTCCCTTTTCACACTTCCCATCCTGACAGCATCTTCCCCCCATAATGTTCTGCCAATTCTCCTCAACTGGCCTTGCTACATCCCTGCTCTCCTTTGCTGGGAGACTGGTGCATGGTTTGGCAGCCCCAGCCTGCAGCAGCAGCTGGAGGTGTTGGAGCTGAATCCCCTTTGTGTCTGTCCCTATTCCTGGATGATGATGAAGGAGAGAGGGATGAGTATCTGCAGCAGAGTCTGTTTGGGTGGATGGAGAAATGTTCCTTCTGAACTGCCCTTGGAAGTACCTTGGGAGCATCCCATGGCTGCTTCTGCCATCCAGGAAAAATCCATATCAGGGTTCAGGGATGGGTTCATCCTTCTCTTGGGACAAATCCTCCAGTCCCATCCCTTCTTCATCAAAGATGCCAGAAATGGCAACATCAGCCAGGGACTTCAGGAGAGAACAGCAGATTTCCTGGGTTAACCTGGCTGGAAGGGCAGGTGAGCTCTCAGGGACGATGGGTGTGGATGACCCGGGGCACTGTGTCCTCCCTGAGTGCCAGAGCCCAGCCTGGGATCGCTCTGGAAGGGCTCAGGCTGGGCTCCTGCAGCCCTGGAAGCCTCCGGGGGCTCGGCTGGGACTGAGGGCTCCCGGTCCAGCCCGGAGAGAGTGAGGAATTTCAGCGGCTTCTGGTGGCAGGGCCTCGGGCTCAATGCCAGCAGCTCGGGGATATCCGTGCTCGTGTGCTGCTGCCTTCGCAGGGGCTTTCCCCCCTTTTTTCCCCATTGCTGTTGGGCAATCCGAGCTGTGGGGTGGTGGAAAGGAGCATCTCCCGGAGGTGGGGCGGTGTCAGGGGCATGCCCCGGGCTGGCTGGTTACACCTGACCCGTTTCCAGCTGATTTACAGGCTGGGTGTCCCTGACAGGCGTTCCCAGGCTCCGGCAGCGCCTGTGCCCGTGCCCGGGATTAGGGCGCTTTAGCGGCGCGGTTAGCAGGGATTAGGGCGATTATCCCGGGGGAAGCGTGGCTCGCAGGTTTGCGCCAGCCCGGGAGGGCCCTCCCAGCCCAGCTGAGGAGCGATCCCAGCCTGGAAGTGAGGTGCTAATCCTGGCTCCGGAGGGGACGCCGCTCCTGGGGTATTCCATTGGAAAGCGGGAGGGAGGAGCGCTAAGGGCTGCAGTGCTGAGAGAAGAGGCTCTGCCTGCTGAGCAGGAGGGGTTCGGGCAGGTGGAGGTTGCTCCTCACTGGCTGCAGCCTCCTGGCCTGGCTGTCTCCAGCCTGGAGCCTCCACAGAGGTTTCATTAATCTGCACTCTGCCCTCAGGCCAGCAGGCTCAGAAAAGGCTGGTGGAAGCTTTAGGTTGTGATGCCGTTAACCTAAAGGGGCTGCAGAGGCCATTTAGAGCTGATTCTAGAGTGGGACGGTCTTGTGCTGAGCTGATGGTGCTGCTGGAGCTGGATCACTCCAGCCTTGGAGCATCTCACCCTAGAGCCCTTGGGTGGGTTGTGTTGGGAGGGACATTAAAGCCCATCTCATTCCAGAGGCACCTTCACCAGGTGGCTCCAAGCCCTGTCCAACCTGGCCTTGGACACTCCCAGGGTTGGGGCAGCCACAGCTTCTCTGGGCAACAGTGATGGAATTTTATTGATCTTGTTTCTGACTTCTTTGATGGTTCCAACAAGTGCTGGCAAACCATGGCCATGTTCCCCAACCTCAGATGTGGATGAATCTCCCCAGGGTTTGTTTTATCCATCTCTGCTCCTTCCAGCAGCTGAAATGGGGAGGGTGGGGTGAATCCCCAGCTGAGAGAAGGCCCTGAGCTGCTGAAGGAAGAGGAGCCATGGGCCCTGTCCCTGCTGAGCTGGGGGAGCTTTCCCATAATCACAAGTGTGACTCAGGGGCTGTGGTTTAGCTCAGCTTCAGCCCTGGCCTTTCTCTAACACTTCATTCCCTCTTCTCTCCCACAAAAGCCAAGGATGGAGCAAGCTGCCCACCAGGCTGCTCCCCTGCAAGCTCCTGGGATTCTCAAGGATGCTGTTTTCCCAGGATTGCCATCAACACCCACATTACAAAGCAGGGAGAGGGAGGGAGGAGAAGGAGCTGGAGCCTGAGCAGGCAGGCTGTGACTGATGGTGGCTGCAGAATCCTTTCCCTGGGCCTGGTTCCTCACAGCTGCCAGATCCCCAGAGCCAAACCCAGCCCTCCCTCACCTGGGGGCTGCTCTGTGTCCAGTTTTCCTCATGGACAGGTCTCTCCCAAGCACCCACCAAGCCAGGGTGTCCATGGGCTGAACCCCAAACTCCGAGGCTGAGCAGAGCATCCCAACACCTCACCCATGGCTGAACCTTCCCTCCGGTGCTCCAAGTGCTGAGAGCCCAAACTTGGGACTAAATGTTTTTATCTGAAGTTAGGGAGGACAGTGTCCAGGCCCATTTTTAGGGGAAGAGCTGGCCCCCATGGCACACCACATCTCCCTGAGAAAACTGCTGAGGGCCGGAAAAAAGCCGGCTTTGTTGGGCTTTCTGCAGCGCTAAGCACTGTGGGCTTTCGGTTTCCTCTCTTGTTTTTCTCTTGAAGCCCAGCTTTCATCTCACAGTATTTATTTTTCACTGCTTGAAGAAGGGAAAAAAAAAAAAAAGACTTATTTTTCTTTTTTTTTTTTCTTTTTTTTTCTTTTTTTTTTTTTTTTTTTTTTTAGAAATATATTTATTTTAAATTAAAATAGCAAATGTCTGCACCTTTTGTGCCATCCTTGCAGAGGGAAGCAGGGCCGGGCTCTGGCAAGTTGCTGCAGGAAGGGGACCCAAAGCTCCCTGTATCTCCTCCCATCCCCACAACCCCAGCAAACACCTCTTGCTGTGCTTATCCCTGCTCCCCATCCAGATTTCCTTCTGGTCCCTTCTTTCCTGCTTTCTGTCCCACTTTCCCCGCCTTGAATCTCGCTGCCCTTTGGGTCCGAGGAGCCCTAATTGGAACAGGCCGGCTCCTCTCCTGCTTCCTGCGTGGGAGTGAGAGGCAACGCTTGTGAAAACAGTTCAAAAGTGCACACAAATTTTTGCCTAATCCTGCCTAAATAACAGGGGGGCTCAGCCAGGGTTGTTTGCCCGGGTGTCCCTACTCCAGGGCTGGGGGCACCTGGGAAAGGCAGAGCTGCCCGGGGGCTGGAGGAGCCTGGGGGTGCTGGAAACCCAAGCTGGGGACGTGGGGACCTGGTGGCTCCCGCAGTGCCCGGGCTGGGGAGCGTGGGAAGGGTCCCGGCTCCCAGCCCCCCTCTCCTCAGCCTCCTCTGATCCTGAGAAAGGTTCTCGGCTGCTGAACCCTCCCAGCTGGGGGACGTTGGGAAATCTGTGCTCCAGCTTCCCCCAGCTCCAACTCTGCCCTGGTTTGGATCCTGGGGAAAGCCGGGACACAGGGGGCTTAAAGAGCTGAGCTCGGTGTGGGCTGGAGGGGAAACGTGGGCTTGGTGGCCACAGACTCCCTGTGGGCACGTGGGAAGAGGGTGGGAGAGTGAACCCCTCTGGGAGGCTCCTGCTCCACTGTCATCCAGCAGTGGGGGGACATCCTGGAGCATGGGCAGCTCCAGAGGATGGGATGGGGGCACCAAGGGGGATCTCAGCTGCCTCAAGGCTCAAGGACTGAGGTTCCTGAGGGGCACAGGCATGAATTCAGGGAGTCCTTGGATGCACAATCCCTGCAAATGATCTTGTTTGAAACCAACGAGCGTCTTCCCCCCTAATTTAATCATGGAATCCTGGATGGTTTGGGTCAGAAGGGACCTTAAAGCCCATCCCATTCCACCCCACTGCCACAGGCAAGGACACCTTCCATATCCCAGGTTGGTCCAAGCCCCGTCCCTGGACACTTCCAGGGATGCAGGGGCAGCCACAGCTGCTCTGGGTACCCTGTGCCAGGGCATCACCACACTCCTAGGGAAGAGTTTCCTCCTAGAATCTAATCTAAATCTACCCTGTTTCATTTTAAAGCCTTTCCCCCTTGTCTCTGTGCCTCTGCCAAGCCACACAAAGGCCTGGAGTCTCCATGACATCTGTGTGCTCCAGGCTGAGGAGACCTCAGGTTCCTGCCCTTGGGGTCCCTGTCCATCCATCCATCAGGGCAGGGACAGGAGGGGCTGTGGGGTCAGGTGGCTCTGCTCTGACCCTCCTCACATCTATTTCCAGCAGCTACTGGGTGAAACCCCACGCAGGGACACACTGGGGCTCTGATGGAAAGAAAAGTGAGTGGCCGAGGGGAGCTTGGAGGAGTCACTGACCTAGAGTGGAAACTCAGCTGTAAAATGACTTTGCTCCCATCCTTCTGCTCAGAGCATCCTTTTCTTTTCCCCGTCTGCCATTTATTTTCCTTCTGCCATCAGCAGCAAATGGCTTTGGCATGCAGAGGAGTTCTTGTGCATTTGAAGGTCAAAATGCCTAAAGTTTGTAAATCCGAGTCCTTTAAAAAGATCAGATGTGTGGAAATAGTTTACACATGCAGGGCCTGGTGGGAGCAGAGTGGGAATTCGGCTGGGAGATGAACTTGGTGATTTTGTCCTCTTTGCTCCTGGTTTTCTCTCAGGCTCCACAGCCCCTGGCTGGGGGTCTGGGCAGGTGCCCCTTAGCACAGAACCCATCCAGGGCAATGTCAGGGTGTTTTATCCTCTTGTCTCCCTGAAATCCCATCCCCAAGGATGTCAGGGAGGCTGAAGGGGCCTGGTTTGGAGAAGCCATGGATCCCCCAGATCCCTCTTTGCCTTGAAAAGCTGCAGCCAGATAAAAGCTGTCCCCATGCGAGACAAATTCTGCATCTCTGCTCTACAGATGCTGCAGATGCTGCTGACATAATTCTCCAGGGCGACTGCAACTCCTGGCACTGTTTAAAAATCAAACCATAACTCTCTGCCTGCTCTCCCAGGAGGGAAATCAAAGGCGGCTCTGTCGGTGCAGGACGGGGACATGGCATCCATGCAGCTGAGTGCACGTGGCAGCCGTGTCAGGGGGGCTTTGATGGGCTCGTAAAAACCAGCCAGAAATCCCAGTGTGGCCCCTGCTGCTGAGCTTGCTTTGGGGATTAAAGCCCCGCATTCCTAAGCTGGGTTTAGGTGGAACAGCTGGGCCTGGCGCTGGCTCCCACCCCAGCCCCTGCACGCAGCCCTGGGCTCTGTGGGCAGCACCAAAGGAGAGGTTTTATTGGTGCAAGGTTTGATTAAAATCTTGCAAACAGGTTTCAGATGGCACTGAAAGCTGATATGGGGCAGCTAAGCTGGGCTTGTTGCTTTTGTTGCTGAAACTCTGCTCAACTCTGACCTTTAGGCATCCCAGGCTGGAGGCAAAGGGCTGGAGGACATTGCCAGGGCTGGGTTTGACTCCACGGGAAGGAATTTTCCTGCACCCAGCAAAGTGCATAGAGTTATAGGATATTCCAGGTTGGAAGGGATTCACAGAGATCTCTGACTGCTGGCCCTGCACAGAGCTGGGTGAAGCCCACCATGCTCCCTGCACATAAACCACCCAGTTTTTAAATAAATACTGAATTATTTAAATAAATTCAATACCCCCAAAACAGCAGAGGCAGACTTTAGGGTAAAAACTGTCCATCCACTCCATCTTTCTCAAGCCACCCAGCCAAGCCTTGTCCCCAGACATGTCTGCAGAGCTTCACACACACATTTGGTTTCCCTGGGTGAATTTTCCCCAGCTCTGGGACACTGCTGACACAACCAAGGCTTCTGCAGGCTCAGGGCTTTGGGGCTGCTTTGTCCTCAGCAGAAATTTGAACAAGTGGCTGCAACCTCACAGGAAAAAACCAGATGATGTTTCAGTCCTAAATCTGCCGAGCACGAGATATTTTGCAGAAGCCTTGAAATGCGCATTTGGGTTGATTTGGGTGTTTAAATAGAAACCGTCCTCTACATTGGCTCTTTTTTTTTTATTTGGGAACAGACGGCTTCCCTGTGACCTCTCCCTGGGAATCACTTTCAAGTCTCCCCTGTTTTGACAGGTTGTTTGTGCAGAGCTCAGCATTCACCTTCCTAAACCGAAATCTTATCCTCCCGCTACTGAAAAGTTGATTCGCTGGGTTTGTGCAAAGCCAACCCCAATGGATCCTGCACGACCAAACAGTGGGATCAGGGATGGGCCCTTGCTATTGCACAGATAAAAATACCGTTTTTCACCCTGCTCTTGGTGCCTGGCCTGAGGAGCTCACCTCCACACAGGTTTTCTTGGGTGACTCAGAGCTAAAATTGGGGTTAGAACCGTTTTCTCAGCCTGGCTCTGACTCATCTTCCCAGGGCAGGCAGGAGCTGCTGTTCAGGCAGGCAGAGGGAGCAGATTCCTGGGTGGTCCCTGTGACCACAGAGCAGGGACAGCAGAGCATTCAAATGTAACTTGAGGATGAAGGGAAAGGGGCACTGAGCCACTTTCTCCCAGTGTTATCTCAAGCAGCAGATGGGGAACAGAGATAGCGACGGTGGCTGCTCATTTTCCGTGCCCTCTCCAGCCAAATACAGTAAATAATGAAGTGTAATTTGCCAAATAGCCTTTGGATGTGGGATTTGCTTTCGAAGGTCCTGATCCTGCCCCTGTGGAGGCAATCCTGGATTTGTGTGGTGGGCTGTGGGCAGGAATTGTGTGCTGAGAGACCCTTTCGGGAATTTCACTGTTCCTGTCTGAGCCAAGAGCCTGCAGATCATTCCTTGAGAGCCTTGGGGACTTGGCTGTAGGATGTGCAAAGGGAAGGGAGAGTTTTTGAATTGGGGCTGAGAGGGGGAAGGGGCACAAGTGAGAAGTTGCTCTGTTTGGCTTGGCAGTGGAATTGCATTGGGAGCATCCAGCGGGTGATTTGGGGATGCTTTGCAGCATTGTCACCCTCACCCTGTGCTACAGAGCTGCATGGAGGTTTATCCGTGGAATCACAGGATTGTTTAGGTTGGAAAAGCCTTTCAAGGTCATGGGTCCAACCGTTCCCCAGCACTACCCAACCCTTGTCCCCAAGAGCCACATCCACGTGTTTTTTAATATTTCCAGGGGTGATGACTCCACCACTACCCTGGAATTATATTGACCCCACACCCAGCTTCCCACTTGGAAAAAACCCCAGTGTTAGGTTGTTTGGCCTTTAAATGATGCCCATGAGTTTGGCTGGGAGGAGTTGAATGGAGCAGGAATTCCAGACTGGGACAGACTGGGAAGCAGCTGGGCTGGCTGTTCCCAGTGGCTGCAGCACTGCCTCCACCCCTGACTGTGTGTTTTATCAGGAATATACTCACAGTGCCTGGAACAAGCCCTCAGCCACATTTTGCAGGTGTAAAAGTTTATTAAATCAGGAGCTTCACGAACTCGGAGTGACGGAAAAGCATGGTGGCTCAGTTTGCACAAGACACAGAATTCTTTGATTTTCAATGTCTGTGTCCGGATATTCAGGAGAACACCAAAGACTTTGCCCATGGTGTCATTTTTCCACTGAGTTTTCATGGAAAATTTCCACTAGGTTGCAGAGCTAAACCCACCTCAGGTGGAAGATTTCCCTCTCTGCTGACCAAGTGCAGTTTTTGGGATGGTGGTTGTTCAAGACTTTCCTTCTCAATCAAAGATGTTTTTCAGGAATACTGAAAGTACAGGAAAAAGAGCCAAACCTCTATTCAGATATTTTGCCTCAAATGGTTGCTTTTATTTACAAGACTCTTTGGCTGCAAAGATTCACCTCCTTCCAAATAAATTAGGAAAAGGGTTTTAAAAAAGGAAAGGCAGAGGTTTGGTCCTTGTCAGGATTTACTCCAGGCCTGGCTCTTGGCTTGGCCCCCCTGTCCCATGGGATGGCTGCCGTTGTCCGTGACTCACCCGTGGCTCTGTGCTCTGGATGTACATGACGTAACTCGGGGCTAATGTGGGATTTTCCAGCTCTTTGTTTCCCTTCCCCCCTCAAATGGGTATTCTGCTGCTTCTCCATCCTGTCTCAGCCTGCTGTCAGCTCGCTTTTTCAGGGAGTCAGAGAATCGTGGAATGGTTTGGGATGGAAGGGACCTTCAAGCCCATCCCATTCCACCTCCTGCCTTGGGCAGAGACACCATCCACTATCCTGGCTTGTTCCAACCTGGCCTTGGACACTTCCAGAGATCCAGGGGCAGCCACAGCGGCTCTGGGCACCCTGTGCCAGGGCCTGCCCACCCTCCCAGGGAAAAATTTCCCAGGATAAAGAATTTTCTAGGATTCTTTAATTTTCTCCTTGCTTTTCTTTGCACAGGGATGACAGAGTGCTAATTCAGGAATGCTTTTCTCCCTCTTTCTTGCTCACCCTGGTGTGGGACTCTGCCTTCCTTCATGCCTGGAGCTGCTGAGCCATTTCCCAGGCTCCAGACACACCTGGAATGCTGGAGCCCAGCAGGCTGATGTCTGGAAAGGCCTCGATAGCATCATCCAGTAGCACATTCCAGAAGTGTAGGGACACAATGTGCACCTGGCTAGCACTCCCTGACATCTTTCCCAGTCCTGTGTCCTCATGGCTGTGTTTCTCTCCTGCTTCTTTCAGACATGGAATGTGCAGATGTGCCTTTATTAACGCCCAGCAGCAAAGAAATGATGTCCCAGGCATTGAAAGCCACGTTCAGCGGCTTTGCCAAGGAGCAGCAGCGTCTGGGAATTCCCAAAGGTGAGATGTGGCTTCCCAGAACAACCACAGTTCCCACAGGGGTTGTGTCCTCCTTCCAGGCTGCCCAGGATTCTCCCTGTTTGCCATTTCCCCTCTCCTCAGGTGGTATTGCCTTTCAAATACCACCTGAAGCTTCTTGGAAGCTTCAACTGGAAAAATGTGGACAAGTCACCTCCACTAAACAGAGAAGCAGCAGGGACCCTTCACCAGAGGCTGGTGACAGGAAGAGACCAAGAAAATTAGAGAAACAGGTGGGAGAAGGGGGTCAGAGAAGTGATGGGGTTTTTAGAAATCTCAAACAAATCCAAATCTTGCTCCTTGGATGAGGTGTGTCCACATTAAGGCTGATCCAGACTGGTGTTCCTCACACCCTGCTGCCGGTGGGCTGCCAGGCTCCATGGATGAGGCTGTGCTAGTGCAGGGCAGCCAGAGCACTGTCTGTGTCCTGTTTGCCTGGGAAAACTGCCCGTGGGTGCTCACTGCTGGATCCCTCTGCAGACCCCCAGCAGTGGACAGAGACGCATGTGCGGGACTGGGTGATGTGGGCAGTGAACGAGTTCAGCCTGAAGGAAGTGGATTTCCAGAAGTTCTGCATGAATGGAGCTGCCCTCTGTGCCCTGGGCAAGGAGTGCTTCCTGGAGCTGGCACCTGACTTTGTGGGAGATATCCTTTGGGAACACCTGGAGATCCTGCAGAAAGGTGAGTCCTGGGCTCTCCCAGGTGAGCAATTCACAGCATCCTGGCCAGCCTGGTTTGGGGCTTTCCATAGACCAGGAGGTGTTCACCTTGAGCTTTAATCCCAGGAAAAAACATCTTCCAAAGCCTAGATTTTCAGCAGGATTCCAAATGGGCATCCCAACGGCAGCAGGCAAGGCAAGTCCTGGCAGTGCCTCAAAGAGGCAGAGTGTTTGTGCCAGCTGCTTGGCAGGGATCCCCAGTGGGCAGGGATGTTCTGCCTGCCTGGAATCCATGGTGGGATTTTCCAAAGCATTTTTCTTCAGCCTATTCAGCTCCTGTTGTGAATGTTACTATTTCCTCCACTGGAACTGGGTACAGGAATACAGCCAAAATCCTACCCACATTTCCAAGTGGCGATAGGAAGCTGCTTTGTTTTGTTCCATGTCCCAAAAGAAAGGGTGTTTCATGTCCCCAAAACCAGCATTTCTGGGAGGAGAAACCATCCGTGCCATTCCCTGCATGACAACATCCAAGGGCATTAATCACTTAGTGATTATAATCACTAAGTTACACTAACTTTCCACTGGGGACACACACTTTGATTTAGGGTGTTGATTTTCCATGTCTGGATGCCCAGGAGCACTGGGATGGCTTGGAAGGAGCAGGTGAGGAGGTGAGAACCTCTACCTGAGCCACAAGCAGGAGCTGCAGCACACCTGGAATATTTTTCCAGCTCCTTTCTCTGTAGAGCTATTTGCTTTCCTGGAATGTCCCCTGTGCTGTCCTACTGACCCTGGTGGCAGGAAGGGGAGGGGGAGCACAGTTATTCCTTCCAGGAAACCATTGCCAAATGGATGTTAATTGCCCATTACTAATTTTACTGCTACCTGTGGTTTGCAGAAGGTAAACACGGCCCTTCCCGGGCTCTGGGCAGGCCAGGCTGTTTTCCTGCTCTTGGGCTCTAAATCTGGTCTGTCCTTTTTGTTTTGCGTATTTTTCATGGAGTGCTTGGATCAACGGCGAGCAGTTTAACCAAACAAAGACAAACCTTGTGGTCAGCCCAATTTCTCCTTGCAATGAGCCATTGCTTTCACCTTCCCACAGCCCTGCTTCCTTGCTGTCCCTGCCCATGGTTGGGAATAGGTGGTCTTCAAGGTCTTTCCATCCCAACCCATCCTAGGCTTCTGTTATTCTGTGGTTTTTCGGGCTGTGCCCACTGGAGAGGGTGGGAAGTGCTGCAGGTACTGACTGAGGCACCAGGGCTGGGTTTGCACCCCCTTCCTGCAAATTCCCCACACATGGAGGTGGACTTGATGCTGTAACTTTATGGCAGAGCAGGAATCATAATATCAGACAGCACTGACACGTGTGTATTCAGACACTGAAGTATTGATGGTACAAAGGCCTGGAATAGGGAGGAGTTTTTCAAAGAAGCTGAAAATCTTTGTGCCTGCTGCAACTCTTCTTGTGAAAGGCTGAAAATGGACAAAGCTGAATTTCGGTGTCTTCACACTGTTGGTGTTGCCCTCAGAACCAAGAAATCTCTGTTCCCTGTTTGGTTTCACTGGTGACTTTGTCACCATTGCCCAGGCAGGGCCCTTGCTCCTCTGGTGGGCTCTGAGCACATTTCCAGTGAGGTATTTGGTGGGTCACAAAAAGCTTCCAAGGAATAACCAACCTTCCCCCAGGACTAGTTTCTGTTCCCTGTAAGTACTGGGGCTCATCTCCCCCCTGCCAGAGCTGGGCTGTGCTGCTGCTGTGCAGACAGAGCAGAGCTGTCCCTGCCACATCTCTGCCCATGCACGAGGAGCTGGGGGTCTCCCTCTGCACCTGCACTGGGAAGAGATCCAGGTGTCTCCAGGCTCAGCCAGGGCTCCAGCTTGTCTCTCCATCTTCCCCACCATGGTCTCTGGGGGCGTTGGTGCAGGGAGTGGCTCCTAACCCCAAAGTGCCTGGCTGTGCCTGTGCTGCTCAGCTGTGTCCATGCTGTCCCCTGAGCTGACACTGTCCCCTGTGAGCACTGTGTGACTCACATACCACAGGCTGCTCAGTGTTTAAAAACAGCATATGGGCACCTTTTCCCTGCAAGGATTTGGGTATTTTCAGGCTTATTTTTCCATAATTCTTCCTAAAATAACCTTCTCAGTTACCAGCAGTCAGCAGTGCCCTGCACTTGACTCTAAGCACAGCCAAAGGTAGTCCCCTGCTCTGTGGTCACCCCCTGCCCCTTGGCAGACACTGTGGAGAGAGGAACAGAGCATTTCTCATTAGTCCTCTCTGTTTGCACAACCCCTCCTTTTGTTAGGGAATATTTTCCAGCCTGCAGTCCCCAGGGGAGAGGGCCAAATTTAGGCTCCTTGCAGGCGAACGTGCGTTATCTGTGCTTGTCTTCTCCATAGCCTTGGCAGAAACAAACACAGCCCAGAGCTGTCCAGGGGCATTGCTTTGGTTAAAGGGAAGACAATCTCTCATCTCAGGATGCTATGCTGGAATGAGTCACGTGTTCATGGAAAAACTGCTCAAGGTAGGGGCAGGGTGGCTTTTATGAGGGAAAGCAAATTCAGCACAGCCCAGGAGGAGCAAAGTGCTTGGAAAAAGCCTCGGGAAGCAGGGAATCCATGCCTTGATATGCTCCGTGCTCTTTGCCAGTGAGTTATGCCTATGGAAAGCTGAAATTTGGCATTTTGACCATATGCATGTGGAGGAGTCTGTGTCAGGAGTGGGGCCAGGGACAGTGAGACAAAGGACAAAGCGGTTTGGAACATGGAATTCTCTGCCTGCATCAGGTGCTGCATAGCTGAGACTTCCCATGGATTTGGGGTTAGAGGAGCTGGGTTTGGAATGGGTTATCTGCTCCCTCATGCACACCTACTGCTGGTCTAAAAATATGGATTTTCCAGGAAAACTGTCCTTGTGTGGGGAGCTCTTCCAGGAGCTCGCTCATGGAAGTGTGCTCAGTAACCCCCGGGAGAAAGAGAGGCAACAAAGCCTGAGGCAAGCAAGGAAAAGATGCAGCTGGGAACTCAGAGCCTCCTGGAGCCCTGACTGAAAAAGCTGTTGCTGTTTGGGTTGGGTTGGTTTGGTTTAAGTTCAGCCATTCCTGCAGCAGGAATTCCCCAAGGACCCCACGTGCTCCAGGTGTCTGTGGGATCTCAGCTGGAATTCATTTCTGTTGCTCAGAATGTCCCAGTTTAACCCAGGGAGGAGATTTTTGGGAAGTTCAGGGCTCTCTGTGTCACAGCAAGTCTTGCCCAGCTCTGTGTGCCTTGGAACTGCTGACATTTCCTTCCTTTCCTCTTTGCAGAGGAGGTGAAACCGTACCCAGCAAACGGAGGGAGCACCACATACCCCGAGTCCCGCTACACCTCAGACTACTTCATTAGTAAGTCTCAATTAGCAGTGTCAGTTATCACCATTATCATGCCTGGAAGCACCTTTGAGCAGAGATTTGTCCCCACCACAACAGGACTGCACCATGCAAAGGGTGATGTTGTTTTTCCTAGGGCTTAGGGTTGATTGGGAAGCCTTCTGTACTTTTTGGTGGCTGCCTTATGTGCCAAAATCTGATTTTTTCAAGCACGGTTTGTTTGAAGCTGTAGCTCAGCAGACTTTGAAAGTGGCCTCAGCACACCTGAGTATTGGGAATTGTAAAAAGCCTGTTAAAAAAGGAAGGGAATGGGGGGAAAAGGCTAAATTCTGGATTGCCAGGGAGGAGCCTAGCGAGGAAAGGGATGAGTCTCCACCTGCACTCCTGCACTTCCCATTGCCATTGCTTGGGAGATGTTCTTTAAGGGCATTGGAAATCTGGGATTTATTTCATGAACCAGCAAAAAGCCAAACTGACCTGGAGAGGAGACATTTAGATGAGGTGTGAGAAAGAAATCCTTCACTGTGAGGGTGGGGAGGCCCTGGCACAGGGTGTCCAGAGAGGCTGTGGGACTCTCCATCCCTGGAATTGTCCCAGGCCAGGTTGGACATGGCTTGGAGCAGCCTGGGATAGTGGAAAATGTGTCTGCCCATGGCAGGGGGTGGGATTGGATGAGCTTTAAATTCCCTTCAAATCCAAGACCTTCTGGGATTCCATGATTCTGTGGATTGGGATTCCAGGCTGTGGCACTGGGGAGAGGTGGCTGTGGAAGGGACTCACCTTTCCCAATCAGCAATGAAACATTTTTGCCCTGTGGCTCCTTTGCTGAGACTCCACTCCCCAGGATTTTCCAGCTTTTTCCCTCTGGCAGCTCCCCTGGGAGGAGTTTGGTGCCATGCACCTTGAGGATGGCTGGGGGTGTCTTGTTTTGCTAACTTGCTGCATGTTTTAGACCCCATCTCTGCAGCTCCTGGAACCCTTGCCCAAAGCAGTGCCGGGGGATGCTCTGGTTCCTCGGGGCTGGCTTTGGGCAGGGCTTGACTCCTCTTGTGCCCCCAGGTTATGGCATCGAGCACGCCCAGTGCGTGCCCCCCTCGGAGTTCTCTGAGCCCAGCTTCATCACCGAGTCCTACCAGACCCTGCACCCCATCAGCTCGGAGGAGCTGCTGTCCCTCAAGTACGAGAGCGATTTCCCCTCGGTGCTGCTGCGCGAGCCGGCGCAGGACGCGCTGCAGACGGACTACTTCTCCATCAAGCAGGAGGTGGTGACTCCGGACAACATGTGCATGGGCCGTGCCAGCAGAGGTAAATAAAGCTGGGCTTGAACCCAGGGCTGCCTTGGGTTCCTGCTGTCCCACCTTCCCTCCCAGGGAAAGGCTCTGGGGACACAGAGAACACCAGGGAGCTCTGCAGTGCAGCCCTCTCCCAACACCTGCTGGAGTCTCTGGTGACTTTGAGCCCTGCCTGCCCATCTCTCCAGGGAAAGCTCGAGGAAGAGCTTTCTTTCCTCTCCTCTGCTGCCTGTTTTTACATCATCTGCAGAAACGGCATGTTTCTGGTGCTGAGCTTTGATGTCAAACCTGAGTGAAATTGAACTGAGCTTTCATGTTGTCAGGGAGGACAAACTGCTGGGTGCTTGTAGAAATCCCATTTTTTTAGAAGCCCAGGCAAAGCCCCACAAATTCTTCACAAGTTGTCATCAGGAGCTGCTGTTCGAGGCTCTGAAGAGTTTTGTACTCTGTGATCCAAAGTCTTTGTCCATTATGTCCAGGGATTTGATGGCTGCTTGTTTGAAATATTCTGCTGCAGCCAATTTCTGAGCTTTGTTACGAGGTGCAGATGTCAGGGGCTGAGGCAGCAGCAGAGCTAAGGACCCCCCAAATTCTGCTCTCCAAAGAGTTGTAGGTGCGTGATTCCTGCTTGAGATGGTGGGATTTAAACACCTGAACACTCTGGAGGATCTGATACCAAATACTTTCCCAATTAATGTTCCAAGATTGGGAACACGTGGAACCCACATGTCTGATTGTTTTGTGACCACATCACTGATGCCAGGCTGGGGATGTGGCTCTGTCTCCGTTCAAAGCAAAAAGTTTAATCCACAGAGCTCAAAGTCCCTCACAAGTGGGATCATTATCTCTGGATTCCAGGTAGGGAACCTGAGGCTCAGGGAAGAGATGTGACCCACATGCCATCCCCCTGAATGGAATCCAGGTGTCCCCAGGCCCAGGATTCATTCCAGTGCTGTGTTGCTGTGAGCCAGGTCTGGTGTGGAGCAGTTAAACCCATTTATCCAGAGAGCTGAGGATGAACTGCTTTCCCAGGAAAGGCAGAGCTGCTTTCCAGGGCTGCATTACACATGCAGCTCATTTGAACTTTCTCACTCTTTTTCCAAGCTGGGAGAGCTAATTACAGGGAAGATGTTATTTGTGTTATTGCCTCTCCTTCTGAGCAAGGTGACCTGAGCCAGAAGGGCAGCAGGGTTTTAATTTTGGGTAAACTTCTCTTTTTGGGGTTGTTTTTCTGCCTAAATTTCAGCAGTGGCTTTCCCTTTTCTTGACCTTTTCTTTAATGCAGGTGATTTCATCATTCTCACAGTGCAATAGCTCAGGAAGGCTTTTGCAACTTGATTCTGTTCTAAGTGGCAAACCTAAAAATGGTTTCAGGGGAGGGAAAAGAGAGCCCTGGATGCTGCTGTTAGCAGAATTGAGTGCTGATTGTAGGGGGCTGTGGTCACAGCAGGGCTGCATTTCAGCCATGGAAGGGCCTTTGGAGGACCAAAGCCTCCCAGGGGCGGGGAAAGCCTTAATATAAAGCAGAGCCTGGTTAATTTATATTTATGTCCCTCTTTACCTTGCACTGGCTTACAGGGTTAGTCTGACACAAAGTCAAGTTGTCAAAGGTTTGACGTTGGTACAAGGCCAGTGCCCCTATAACGATATACTGTCCCTGGTATCTTTTGTGAGATGTGACCAAAAACAGAGCAAAACAGTGTCTAATTTAGAAAGCAAAAGGAAAAAAACTTTATTACTTATAATAGGCAAAGAAGACACATACAGAAGAACATGGAAACTTTAAAAAAACACTCTTCCTCCCCCCCCCCACCAGTTCTCAACTTAACAAAACAAACTGAAAATTCCCCATCACGTTACCACCTTTTAGATAATTAATCTTCAGTCTATTACCACCCTTCCGATAATCAGTACTCAGCTCGTTGAGGAGAGATAGGAGTCTTTCTTGCACCACATCATGGCCTCTTCCTCCATGTCCAGTGCTCTCACCACTGTGCATGGACCAGAGCTGCTTCTAGGGTTTCTCTTTTTTAAAGATGCTTTGGTTAGTTCCAAGAAACGACAGCCTCTCAAATTTTGGGGACACTTCTCATCTCTGTTCACACTATTGTCCACTCTTGGCTCCAAGCCAATGCCTCTCCCCAGATACAGTTTTTATGTTATAGAAAAAAAAATGAGTCCGTCCATGGCTATACAAAAGAGTCCAGCCAAAGCCACTCCATCATCTCCTCCCACCTAGGATTCTTTTCAGTGTTCTCTAACAATCTTCTACTTACACAAACTTCCATCATCTTTGCTCAGTTCTTTCTATCTGTCTTCTTTAAATTCAAGAGGATTAGTATTTATAAAGTTTCCATCATTTACAAAAAGGGTTAAAATCTTGGGCTTTGTTTTCCCAGAATTCTCATGGTATTTTTGCTGTTGGGCACTCTTTTCGCGCCACCCCCCCATACTCCTTCGGCCGTACTGTCTAGTTGTTGATATCAAATTTCAAGGTGACAAAGATCACACACACCGGTTTCTCAGTCTCCCTCCGGGGGGAGGAAGGGGGAGAGGGAAAGGAAAAAGAAGGCTGTTTGCCACCCTTCCATCCCACAGGATTTTCCTCTCCCCCTCTGTGCTCGAGGTTCTGGCCCTACCTCACCCAGGCCGCATGGCTTCCCCTCCCCGCCCAGCCAGCCGCTGGGCAGGGGAGATCCCTCCGTCCTCAGGGACCGGAACCAAGAGAGAGCTTTCCGGAGAGCCCTCTGCTTTTAACCCCTTGTGTTCTCAGAGGCGGATCCTTGTCCTCAGTGGCCACACCAGGTGCCAGTCTTTAAACCTGAGCACTCATTGGTTTGACCACTGAAGTTCAGAAAAAACTCATTTTTTTCCAAACTACGACACAAGTCCTCCAGCATTACCTCAGGGTGAAGGTTTTCCAGACAGTCGCCTTCTGTGGGGCATTTAGGAGGAAATTTTGGGATCTCACTGGAGTTGTTTCTCTCTGCCCTGTCAGCGAGGGCAGCTCGTTGAGAAGTGGAGCTACCAAACTCATTTAAGCTTCTCCTGAGTAAGTGCAGGGCATGATTGTTCCAGCTAGGTGGAATTTAGGTGATTTTTCAATGGATTGACACAAATCACATCTCTGTCAGAGTTTAATTCCTTTTCTAAATAAGCCTGTGCTGCAGGACTGCTCAGGGAATTGCTTATGCCAATTAATGTGCACACACAGAGCAGTGTTGTGTTCCCCTTGGCAGGATCCAGGGAAGGATTGGAGTGTAAAATCCTCAAAAAACTAAAAGAAAATAGAAAAGAGTTTGAAACAGGGCTGTCCCAGCAGAATGAAGCCAATGGATCCCAGCTCCCAGTGATTCCAGGCCAGCAATCAGGGCAAGGCCTGCAGTAGTTGAGTCTTTTCACAGCAAGTGCTCTTCAAACTACAACCAAACAAATTTTTGGGGGCGTGTGCCAGCGCCCTTCCACATTCTCTGTCCCCTGGGATTTGCTCTCCAGGCCCGGGCTGTGGGTAGCTCTGCCAATGGAAATTTCTCCAGGAGCTCTTGCACAATCCCAGCAGCTGTTTTTAGCTGGGTTTGGGAAATTAGTGAACTTGAATGATCCTGTTACGTTCATAGCTTGTCAGGAAAGATGTTGAGCAATCAGCAGAGTAGGGAGATCAGAGGCAGCAATTTCAGTTTGTTCTTTGGGTCCCTTTTTAGCTCTGTTTGAGTTCAGAGGTTGCACAGGCTGGCTCTGAGGGTGTAAATCAGCACTGCTGAGGATCTGGCCTCTCATGTTCTGGCTTCAACTAAAAAATACCCCCAAGAGTGCCTTTGACACAAACCAGCTGTGCTCACCTTACCAGAGCTGGAGAAAGCTGTTGGAGCTCTCAGCCATTGGCTCTCCTCCTCTATGAAACCTGCTGCTCCTTGGGGCTGGCTGGAACTGATGGCAGCAAAAGGCTGTTGTGTAGTTTGGGAAGAAACATCAAAATTAAAGGAGCTGGGTGTGCCAGAGCAGTGTTTGAATAGGGCTGGCAGATGTAATGGGGGATTTACTGGAGACCTCCAATATCCTTCAGCAGCAAGAGAATCACAGAAATCAGAGAATCATAGAAAGATTGGCTTGGGAGGGATCTTTAGTTGGTTCCAACACCTGCCATGAGCAGGGACACCTTCCACTGTCCCAGGTTGCTCCAAGGCCCATCCAACCTGGCCTTGGACATTCCCAGGGCTAGGGGAGCCACAGCTCCTCTGGGCACCCTGTGCCAGGGCCTGCCCACCCTCTGAATAAAGAGGTCCTGGAGTGCCCATGTTCAGGCTCCTGAGCTCAGCCTTGAGGGTCTAAAATGAATTATGTCTCTGACATTGCCTTTTGGAAATGAGGGACCATTTGCAGTCAGCCCCAGGCACCAGTCTTGGGTGAAGAGGCCAGATTTGCGTTTTTCCCCTGCCTCTCTGCCTTGCTCTTCTGCCTGAAGTTTTCCAGGGCTCAGCCCTGTTCTGAATGGCAAAGGCAAAAGTATTGCAGGTCTGGGCTGTGTAAAGGAACAGCATCAGCTGCCCTGTGCAGGCACAGGTGAAGCATCCAGGCCTGTCTCACCTGCCGTGCCTCCTGCAGGTAAGCTGGGAGGCCAGGACTCCTTCGAGAGCATAGAGAGCTACGACAGCTGTGACCGCCTGACGCAGTCCTGGAGCAGCCAGTCCTCCTTCCAGAGCCTGCAGCGTGTGCCCTCCTACGACAGCTTCGACTCCGAGGACTACCCGGCCACGCTGCCCGGCCACAAGCCCAAGGGCACCTTCAAGGACTATGTGCGGGACCGGGCCGACATGAACAAGGACAAGCCTGTCATCCCTGCTGCTGCCCTGGCTGGCTACACAGGTAGGGAGGATCCTGACCCCCCTCCGTGCCCCCCAGCACCCCCAGCCCCAGGGTCTCGGGGTGCTCTGTGCTGCCCAGCTCGGTGTGGCTGTTGCAGGGGTGTGAGGCAGGGTTTGGGGATCTCTGGGGTCAGCCCAGGCTGCAGCTCCTTCGGGCCTGGGCGTCCCACACATCCCACAGCTCGTGGGGGCTGTGGCACCTGGCTGCGCACAGGGTGCTCAGTGCCTTGTTCTCCATTTGCCCCTGGCTGGCGAGGCAGCGGCTGGCTCTGGTTTCGTTCCTGCTGCAGAGCCCCCAGCCCCTTGTGGTGGTGACTGGTGGTCTCTTGGTTGTGGTTTCCCCCCGGGGCAGGAGCAGCCTCCTCTGCAGCCCTGCTGTGTGTGGTGGGGATGGATCCTCTCCCCTCTGGCCCCGAGGAGCCCTGCCGTGCTCTGTACCTTGGTGTGAGGCAGGGCTGGGGCGCTGCCAGAGCCATCCCAGACATTTTCCATTCCCTGTGCTGGGAGAGATGAGAAGGTGATAGGCCATGGAAACTCTGGCTCTTTATGACAGCCCTTCAGCAATCTGGCATCTCCAAGGAGAGAAACTTGGTGGGATGGGACTTCCAGCTAAAGCTGAGCTAATCCTTTCCAGCCCTTCTGTGCCATGGCTTTTCCCTGTGCTCTAAGGAAAACTCTGGGGCAGCCTCCTGCCAGCTCCCCTGGCTCTGCACATTCAGATCTGTCCTGCCCCAGCTGGGAGGAGCTGGTGGAAAGAGTTTGTGCTGATAAAGATCACGGCCAGGTTCAGAGCAGATCCTGAGGTGTGACTGTCCCTGAGTCTCCTCCCACACATGGTTCACCTCAGGGCTGACACCGAGCCCTCGTGAGGGTGGGTTGAGCTGCAGGAGGCAGGAAAGGTGGGGAGATAATTTTAGGAGTGTAGAAAAGGAAGTGGCTTGTTGCTATAGCTTTAGTTAGAAAGAGAGCTCAGCCCTGCCTGCTGAATGAGAATCTACCAAGTCCTGGCAAAATATGAGTGTGCTCTGCAGTCCTGAATGGACTGGGGCTTGGGGACGTGGTGAGGGGGAGAGGAGGGACTGTGACCTGGGCTCATTCTCTGCTGTGCCATGGAAGGTGATATTCCTGAGGAAAGAGACCACTGAGCACAAGTTGCTCTTTTGATTCCTATTTTTATTCCTATTTTTTCCTGACAATGCCTTTCCCTATGACATCTGGAGGTGTTTTGGGTATGCAGGAGCATGGGATGCATTTGAACAGCTGGGGAAACTGAGGCACTGAGGTGCTGGCAAAATCAGGAACATTCTTTTCTGAGCTGGGTATCTCCCTCCACGTTTGCTGTAGCTCATAGATAAGAGTGCAGCAGATCCACCCCCAGAGAGAGAGGCAAGGAGCTGAAGTCAGCAGCTGGGCCCTGTATTTTTCCAAGGAATATTAGCACCCTAAAGGCTGTCCTTGGAGCAGTGCCTTTGGGAAGGGGAGACTTGGGTTCATGCAATGCCAGAGCACAATTCCAAACACTTTGCTCTGTGTAACATTTTCCTTCCCTTCATTTCCAACCCCTCTTGGAGCTGGGAAGAGAATCCCTTGGCCCAGGCACTTTGGTGGGATCAATAAGTGGGAATGCCTGATTAGTTTATTTGTTTTTGCATTGCTTCAATTGAGAGGCTTTAAATGTGGAGAGGAAAATCTGGAATCACTGGGAAATGTTTGAGCTGGAGCTGTTTGCCTACTCCAAAGGCTGCTGAGCAATATTCAGTGCTCGAGCCAGCTTTTGCTATTGGGAAAGGTTCCTGGACAGGTGATCCTAGCAGGCAGTGACTCCAGAGATGTCCTCTGAGCCATTTTAAAGCCCCTGGACCTTCAGCACTGGGTTTTCTAAGCAAAACGAGCCAGAGCTGGGTCGTTGTGAGAGCAGGTCCTGGGGAGAGCGAGTAGAACGTGTTGAGTTTCAAATTAGAGGAGAAATGGAACTCCACTCTCTGGGTTTGTGCCACTGGGAAAAACCCCACTCAGGCTGCCCACTGAGAAGTGCTGGACGTCTGGCCACTGCCAGCTGAGCTCAGAGTGGGGACTCAGGCAGAGCTGAGGCCTTTTTGTGCATTGCTGTGCTTTACTCTTACTTTACTCGGGGGAGGAAGTGCTGTCTGGCAGCCAGAGCAGAGGAGCTCAGAGTCTGGGCTCTACCTGTGGCTCTGCCGAGGAGGATGAGCCTCCCAAGGAGCAGAGCAGGGCTCTGCCAGCCCAGGGGCCCAGCCCACCGAGACCCTGGGGTTCCATTCCCCACTCGAGGACACAGCCAGCACCCAGCTGGCCCTGCTAGACCTGGGGGGGTGAACAAGGACATCGTGCCCCTCATCCCCAGAGCTTTCTGTGCTGCCTTTAGGGGCCTGCCAGTCTTGCTCAGGTTCTGCTAGCAGGCCTTGTTTCTGTGGTGCCCGGGGAGGTGGCTGAGCACATCTCTGATGCTATCTGCCCCGGAGGCGCGTTCTGGGGCGGGAAGGTGCATTTGGGCGGAAGCTCCGTTTGCGTTTGATGTGTTCTTCACCCAGCTCTGAGCCGCCTTCCAGAGCTGTCTTATCTGCCCCCACATCTTGACCTATTTTAACAAGTTGCCATGGCTGCTCGAAGAGAAGTTGATGCAATTTTCTTATCTTTTTTTTTTTTTTTTTTTTTTTTTTTTTTTTTTTTAAGGAGAAATGTAATTGCTCAGGAGTTGGTGAACTTCAGTTTCCATTGCTGCAGGGAGGGCCAGCTCTGGACACCTGCGTTTGGAGCTTGCCAGCTTGAATTTTACCTGAGGGCATGGCTGGAGCTATGTCAGGGCAGGGTCAGGCTGGAGATCAGGGCAAGGCTCTTCCCCCAGAGGGTGCCCAGGGAATGGGCAGGGCCCTGAGGCTGCCAGAGCTCCAGGAGCCTTTGGACAGCAATGCCAGGGATGCCCAGGGTGGGATTGTTGGGGTGTCTGTGCAGGGCCAGGGGTTGGACTGGGTAATCCTTGTGGGTGCCTCCCAGCTCAGGAGATTCTGTAATTCTGAGATTCTATGTTAAGCCAGATTTTATTTTCTTTGCCATGACACAGAGTGCATCCATGAAATCCAGGCAAGAGATGGCTCAGGATGTGTGTTCACTGCTAAACCTCACCCTGGCTCAGCTGAGCTCAGTCTAAGCTTCCTGGTTCAGCAGCAGAGCCGTGTTTGGTGTGAGTGGGCAGAGGTCCCTCCAATGCCTGAGCCCAGCTCTGCCTCCACATCCCCTGGGGCTGTGCTATAGCTGGATGCTACAGCCTCTGATGATTCCCATGGCCACCAGCTTCCTGCAGGAGCCCTGGCACCAGGTGGATAAACTCAGCTGGATCTTTGTGCCCCATGTTGGTGTTTGCAGCCCATGCTGCAGGGCCACAGGAGGCTCAAACCTTGCTGGTTCACTGTGGCCATTAGTGGTTTTGGGCCACTGAGCTGGTTTTGGGTTCCCTCGAGCAGCTGTGTGGTTTGGCAGCCAAGTTACAGGGTTTGTTTGCTCTGTGGTGGGCAGGACTGACACCCCAGAGCTTTCCATCCACAGTGTGGGTGCTGCCATGACCTGGAGCTGCTGCTCCACACCACTGAGCACACAGGAGGGCCATCCCCTGGTGTTCCAGAAGGGAGGGGAGGAGAGAGGGATGGGACAGGTGAGGAGAGTGCACGCCAAGCCCTGATCCTGCAGCTGCAAGGCTGGGGTTGTATGGGTGCTGCTGCCTGTCCTCTGCTCCGGGCCTGCTTAGGCAGCTGCTGAACCCTTTAAAGCCAGTCCCAGCACTTAGAGTTAATGCCCCTTCCAGCTGATGTCACCCATGACCTGTCTGTCCCTCTCAGAGCGTCCTCGTTACCCTGCTGGGCATTAGGAATTCAGGAGGCAGTGCAGGAACAGCCTTCTCCCCAGATGTTATCCCACCTGCAGCACTCTCTCCACCGAGCTGGACCTGCCCAGGCCTTGCCCTGACCCTCACTATCAGCACCCACAGGGCTGTCGTGGGGCCCAGATGTGCCTCAGGCCCTGTGCAGTGTGTGAGCTGGATGTGCTGCAGAGCCTGAAGCCTCCCCAGCCTCTCTTTGTGAGTGATGCTTATCTGTGACCCAGCAGTGAAAGCACAGGTGCTGTTTTGCAAGCAAGTCGAGGTGGTGCCAAGGAAAGTGGGTCTCTTTCAGGACAGCTCAGGTGCTGCTGCCCCTCCCCCTGGTGCTGTGCTGCTGCTCTGAAGCCTCCACAGGCGAGATCCCCTCTATGCTCTCGTCATCAGCACCCAAAAATCTGCCAGCAGCTGCCTTCCTGCCCCCTTTCCTGCCACACTCCAGTGCTCTGGCTGTGCTTGCCTTCCTCAGCCTGTACAACAGCATTCCTGGAAGCACCAGCATCCTCCCTGCCTGCCTGCACAGCTGGAGCAGTGTCCATGTGGGCATGGGGGGTTTGGGAGTGCAGGCACCCCTTCCTGTGCACAGCAGCCCCACAGCTCCTCTGGCTGCTGGGAGGCAGGGCTGGTGTCACCCTGCTCCTCTGGGTCACGTCCTTCACCTTGCCGTGACTCCAGGGTGACCGCCCAGCACCTCTGCCCTCTTCTGCCTCGGGCCAGGCCCGATGGGCTCAGAGCCCTTCTGGCCTCCCCAGGGTGGGGACTAGAGGGTGGGTCCAGGGTCGGTTCAGTGGCTCCTGCCCCACCTGCCAGACGTGCAAACGAGAGCAAACCGAGCCCCACGCGCCGCTGCCCAACCGTGGCAGAGCTCAGCTCTCCCCAGGGCTCCTGCAGCCCGGGGATGAGGGGGGCAGCAGCCCTGGCTTTGTCTCCTCCAGACACCCAGCTGGTGTTGCTCAGCAGCTTGTGGCCCGCAGGACCACCATCAGGGGATGTGGTGCTCACAGAACCCCTGGAGCTTTGCCAGGTGCCTCTGGAGACAGCCTCTGAGTCCAGGGACAGCACTCTCAGGCACAGGGTGGGATTCTTGGGGGTGTCCCGTGCAGGGCTTGGAGCTGGAGTTGATGATCTGCGTGGGCCTCCTCCCACTCCTGAGATTCTATGAGATGCCTCCTCCCAACACCTCCTTCCTGAGAGCTGCAGCAAGGAAGAGGCTCTGGCCTGGCCTGGCCCTCTGGCTGCTGTCCTGCCTGTAGTCATGGCCATGTTGCTCCCAAAAAAGGGGATTCTTGGGTCCTTTCTTGCTTTTTCACACCTGTTCTTTGGAGCTGCCTCTGTCCGAGCTCCGCCACTTTGCAGTGTCTGATGCCTGCACCAGCCTGGGCAGGAGCTGTGGGAGCTGGTCTGACAAGGGAGTGATGGGGACCAGCACTCCCTACACTTTGGGGGATTTGGGGGCTGTGGAGGGGGTGGGCAGGGTGGGCAGGGGCTGTTTTGGGGATGTTGCCAGGGCCGATTGTTTTGTGGGGTTGGAACAACAAACCACAGAGTGCCAGGCAAAGGTGCCTCGCTGGGGGGTTGGTAGGTGGGGGTTTTTTGTCTTGTCTTGTTTGAACCAAGGGAAACAAAACAGAGGCGGTTGGGAGGGGTGGATGTGTCAAACGGTCCCGAGAGAGATGCCGGGCTGGGGTTGTGCCCTCCCCGTGCCCCAGCCGGGCGGTGCCAGCCTCATCACGCCGCTGGAATGGCCCCATCTGGCAGAGTTTGGTATCCCAGAGGCTGGGAAGGAGGTGGGGGACCTGTCCTGAACAAGGAAGGATGGCACAGGGAGGGCATGGTACCAAACCCTTCGCTCTGGGGACACCATCAGGGCTTGGTGCTGAGGAAGCCCTGCTCAGCCAGCAGTTCCCAGCTCCCACAATTCCCACTGTCACCCGGCTCAAGAGGAATATTTTTGCCCTGACGACGCAGAATTCCTGTGTTGTGACAGTCCCTGCTGAAGGACTCTGTTCAGTGCCACCAAGGCCAGACAGGGCCCCCATTGTGGGTGCTATTTTTAGCAGCCCCGTGGGTGCAGGATGTCGTGGCAGGGTGGGAGGACACCCCCACCCCTCTGAGTCCTCCCCTTGTCTTTTGTGGAGCAGGGGCTGTCCCCAGTCCCCAGCCAGGGCTGGGTCTGCTCTGGGAAGCCCCTGGATGTGTGTGGAGGAGGCAAAGCCATAAAAGCTGCCCTGTGTCCCTCCACCTCACGCGTGGAGCTGCTCCCAGTCCAGGCTGTGGGAACAGGTGGTTGTTTTGGGATAACCAAGGCAGCAGATCCCCTGGTGGGATGCACCCGTTGGCCTTGGGACAGCCTGGCTGTGTGTGCTTGTTCCGTGGAGTGATCCCAGCCTGGCATCCTGATGGGGATTTCCAGCCCTGGCTGGGATGAGGGGAAGGGTTGGAGCAGAGGGGGTGGAAAACAGGCACTGCTTCCAGCTCCTGTGCATGAGGAGGTTTGGGGTGCAGGGATGAACCTGGGAGCTTCCTGCTTACTCTGTGACATTGATGGGAGGGGCATTGCTGCATGAACCACCTTGAGATCCCATGGGAAGATACTCCCTGCTCTTTGTGGCTGCAGAGTGGCTCGTTTGGGAGGCTCCCCCTCCCAGCACTAATTACAGCTGCAGCAGAGGATGCCCTGACCTCCAGCACTGCTCCCTGCTCTGTTTCCCTCCCTGCCAGTGCTAATTTGGGGCACAGGCCTGGGCCTGTGCTGGGGTTTGGCTCCTGCCACCTTGCTGCCATCTCGGAGCAGTGCCACATCTGCCAGGCTCGGCTGCCTCCCCCTCGGGCAGGGAGGGAGTGTTTACAGGAGCTGGGACATGCCTGGAGCCCTGCAAAAACACATTCCTCACATAATTGCCTGTCCAGCCAGAGGAATTTGGGGCTTTAGGTGTGTCCTGCAGGCAGCTCGGAATAGACCTTGGGAATCCCTGTTCCAAGGATGACACCACTTCCTTGGAAATCCCAAAATACCAAGCAGATCAGCACTGGGGGCACTGGCAGGAGCCCTACCTTGCTTGCTGGAGGCAAGAATTCCTGGGTTTCTCAACCCCTCTCCCTGCCAGCTGGCAACCAAACAGGAATGGCACTGGCCGTTGGCTCAGGGTTAGTGAAGCTGGAACCTCCAAGGATCCTGCAGGGCCAGGATGGCCCAGGGGTGATTTGAGGGCAGCTCCTCGCCAAGAACCCAGTGCCCAGGTGATGAATTTCCATCCCTCTTATTTTGGGGAAGGAATCAATTAAAAATCCTTATTCTTCAGTTGAGCAGGAGAGAAATCTGTGGGAGGGGATGGACCTGGCCTTGGACTCCTTGGACTGTGTCTCTGTTGACTTGATTTGGGTGTTGGATGCTTCCTGGCTGTGTGGGGGGAGTTGGTGTAAGGTCAGATGGGCTGAGGGAACTCATACCCTTGGGAATCCTCCTGTGGAGAACTTCAGGCAGCCACTGAACCTTTTTCCCACTGTTTTTTCTGCATTCAGAGCTCACTGCTACAAATAAGCCTGAGCCTGGAGATGTGGTGGCACTTCAGGCCAGGCATTTCACATTTCCCTTTCAACAAGAGGTGAAGGCATCATCTGAATTTCCTCCCTCATTTGGATAATCCAGCTCCATCCCTACTGGAGAGTGCAGTAGTGGAGTCAACATCTTGGCAGGCTCCAGAGGAGCCTTTCCCTGCCCAGTCCCTTCCCAACTGCAGCTGAATGAGCTGGGAGCTCCCTGCCCTGCCCTGCCTGTGGCTGTGATAACCCCCAGGCCCAGCGCCGACAAGCCCTGGAGCTGTTCCACAGGGATAACAGGAGGGAAACAATTTGGGAAGGGCTGGATGGGACACAGTGATTCCCGTGTCCTGGAGCCAGCTCTCTCATTTCCTCCCTCCTCCCCAGCAGCTTTTGAGTAATTTTAAGCTTTGTGTAGAGGGGGAGAAGCCCTCCCTTCCCTCCATGGGTTATCCCACAGCCACAGCTCGGACAGCACCCATTGTCATTCCTGGAAACAGGCTGGGATCCATCCCTTTTTCTGAGCCCATAACTCATTTTTTCCCTGCTTGAAGCTTTGCTCAGAACTGTCAGCACTGGGATTACCCCAGTTAATCCAGCCTGTGCAATTCCCTGTGGGATAAATCATTTCCTCTCTCCTCTGGCTGTCTCGTTATAATTATTGTCATTATTAGTGATCGATTCCAAATTGGATTTAAACTGTGTCAGGGTCTCTCCCAAAACCCCTTGCCCACAGCTAAGTGCAACATTTGGGACATGGCCACATTTGGAAGTTGCTTATCAAGGAGATTTTAGCTCCATAGCTCCTCCTCTACCTCGGACTGGGACACGAGGAAGAGAGAAGTATTCCAAAACCTCTCCACGACTCCAGGCAAACCCAGCCACAGGTTCTCACTGGGAGCACGGGCACAAACTGGTGATGGCCAAAGTGAGAAATCAGAGGGGAGATGGAGACCAGGTGTGGAAGGAGGGGTGGAATGCCCATGCCATGGGATGCTCCACATCACCTCGTGCCTCTCCAGCTGGGTCTGGGGAGCAGCAGCTGCAGGGAGGTTCCCTATGGATTTGCTGAGGCTGTGCCAAGGTGCTAATGAGGAGATCCTGGGCTGGGGAGCTCTGTGTGCCCCCACCCTCCCCACGAGCCAGCAGAGCCCATTCCTGCAGCAACATGCCCTGGAAAGAGGCCAAGGAATTCTCATACCTGTGTCCCCCTTATCTCGATCAGCAGCACAGAGCAGAGAGTCAAGGTCGGGAAGCGGAGTCTGCCGGAGTTCAGCCGTGGCCGGCGGCTCTTTGGCACAGAGGGGTTGGTGCTGCTCCCGTGCCAAGGCAGTGACTCCTCCTGTTCATGTGCCAGAAAAATAATCCTATTTATGTAATTCCACTTGAAGCAATCCAGGGCATGAATATTCAGCTCTTCCTGCAAATAGGAAGCTCTGTTACCTGTAGAGTTTAACTCTCTACTCAGCTCCTGTGCTGTGGCTGCTGGTGGCTCTTTTTGACAGGAGAAGGCTTTATTTTATTCAGTCAGCACCTTTTGCATGGGAATTTTTCCCTCTCTGTGATAGAACAAGCTGTTCTTTTCCTGGCATTAATATTCGTGTTTCCTTTGTCTTTCTAGGCAGTGGACCCATCCAACTGTGGCAATTCCTGCTGGAACTGCTCACTGACAAGTCCTGTCAATCCTTCATCAGCTGGACAGGCGATGGCTGGGAATTCAAACTTTCAGACCCAGATGAGGTAAAGTACCCTGGAATTAAGTGCACAACCCAAATTCCTCAGAAATATTGGTGGTGGTGGCCTCTCCTCTTCCCTTTGGGCAGCCACTTCGTTCTGGTCTTGGATATATTGTGAGGAATCAAGGTATCAGAGTCCAACTGAAAGTTTGTTGAAAATTGGGATGCAGTCACCCTTTGGAAGCAGGGGTTTGTGCCCAAAATTGGTGGGAAGTAGCTGGAGCACCTTAGGGAGAGGAGCAGTGGCAAAGCTCTTCAGACAGGCCGGGTACAGGTGAGGGGGAACTGTGCCCTGGTTTAGGGAAGAGATGGGATCTTTGTCCCTTCCCTGACTGGAAGGTGGGGTTTGGTCTCTTCTGCCAAGTACCAGTGACAGAACAAGAGGAAGTGCCCTCAAGTTGAGGGAACTCCCTCAATTTTAGGGAATGTTTCTTCATGGAGAGAGCTGTCCAGGTCTGGCACAGCTGCCCATGGAGTCCCCACCCTGGAGGGATGTAAGAGCTGTGTGCATGTGGCAATTGGGGACATGGATCAGTGCTAGGGAATGGTTGGACTCCATGATCTTAGAGAGCTTTTCCAACCTAAATGATTCCATGAGTGACTGGAGCCTGCCAAAGTGCAAAAGTCACTGGCACTGGGTCATTGCACGTGTTTTAGAACTGGCAGAAGATGAAGGAAGAACATTGGTAAATGGGTGAAGGACTTGGGATACGAGGATATATCTGAGGCAGCACATGAAATTATCCACACAAATCCTCATGGAATGCTCTGCCATGTTCTGCCATTGCACAGAGGTTGGTTTTCTCAAGCATCAATTCTTAAGGACGAGGAAAATCCTCCCCTGTCTTGGCTCAGTCCTGGGGTCCCAACTAGGCTAGCTCCAAACCCCAGAAGTAAGCTCGACAAGGACAAAAGTAAAAAGAGGCCCTCTCTTTCCCCTGGGACCCTGACCCCGTGGTTTTATTGCAGGATCGATTCCAGGGAAGAAAAAGAGACCCCAGCCACGTGGCGGGGAAAGTTTAAACCTTAGGATAAAGGGGCATGGGGTAAGGGGAAATACAGCTAATGGGGGGCATTCAGAGGGGAGGGGTCAGCATAGGGAGACCACAAGGTTAGGAACCACAAGGTTAGGAACGAGGGACATTATACCATCTGTGGGATAATAAAACTACTTATATGAAACGATAACAAAACCAACTCTTTAGTGCAACACAACACTCCCCCTTCCTGGTGGGAAGGGGACAAGGCCACGGATGCCCCAACCGAGCCAGACTGACTTTTGCTGCCTGTCCCTGCTCGCTGCAGGTGGCCCGGCGGTGGGGCAAGAGGAAAAACAAGCCCAAGATGAACTACGAGAAGCTGAGCCGCGGGCTGCGCTATTACTACGACAAGAACATCATCCACAAGACGGCCGGCAAGCGCTACGTGTACCGCTTCGTGTGCGACCTGCAGAGCCTGCTGGGCTACAGCCCCGAGGAGCTGCACGCCATGCTCGACGTCAAACCCGACGCCGACGAGTGACAGGGGACGCGGGGGCACTGCTGGCCTCCGGGAGAGCCCACGGGACTTGCTTGGTGGTTCTGACCTATTGATTTTCGCTGTCGTTCTGCTCGTTGTTTTTTTTGTTTTTTTTTTTTTTCAAGGGCCGCTCGGATTTGAGGCTTTGAGGATGTCGGGGGGAGAGGGAGGGAGGAGGAGGAGGAAAGCTTGTAGGAAGGATGGGCTTTGTGTTGATTACCTGAAAGCTCCAAGAGAGGCTTTTCAGGGGGAAAATTCTGAGTTTTAAGAAAGCCGGAAAAATGTAGCTCACTTAAAGAAACCAACGATCCCCTCCCTTGGCTGTTTAGAAAAAAATGCAATGGAATGGATCCCTTTGGTTGCTCACACACAAGCTGACAGGTCAGGAAGGACAATATTCCTGAGGATTTGAGGAATTTTAACTTTTTTTTCTTTTGGAAAACCAAAATGGGTGAATATTTTTTGCTTTGGGGAAGGGCAATATAGGAAAAAACCCAAGAACTCTTGTTCTTGTTCCATCACCTTTCTGTCCATTGTCTTCTTTTCTACAAGAGATAGAATTTTTTCTAGGAGGGATCAAGACTTTTTTATTTTTTTTAAAGTTTTATTTTATTAAATTTCGTGCCAGTATTTGTTTTTGGGTTTTTGGGTTTTTTTTGTTTGTTTTTTTTTTTTTTTCTAAATAGTCTTAAGCTCTAAGATGGTCTCAGTATTGCAATATTGTGTGTGTTTGTTTCTGTTCTGCCAGCAGAGAGTTTTATCCCAGGGAGGAAAAAGAGAAAAAGAGGAATTAGTTTATGTAGACCCCACTGGAGAATTGGAATGCTGGGACTGGGATGGGAAGGAAAATGAACTCCAAAGTGGCTCCTGTTGATGCTGGCTGGGGGTGCCACTCATGTTTCCAGCCCCACACGCTGTGCTGATAATGCTGGTTGAAATCCCTGCCTTTTTTTTATGTCTGGCTGCACAAATCCTCTCAAAATCTCCATGGAAAATGTCTTTTTGCATTTTCCAAATCATTTCTTTTGCTCAAGGAACACTTTGGTGCTTACAGAAAAATTTTTGGGGGGAGGGGGAAAGGAGAGAAATTCTCATGTTTTCGATGCGGTAAATGGAAAAAATGCAAGTTAATTGAGGGGAAAAATCAGGAAAAAGTTCAAAACCCAAAGGGAAATGTTTTTTCCTTCCTTTTTCAGGCAGCTCTGTCTTTATGGCCATGTGTGGGCACAGCAGAAAAGAAATTGTCCCTGCAAATGGGCTCTTTATGGCTCTTGGGCTGCTGCTCCCAGTCAGGGTGTGGGTGACACGGAGCATGGCCGGTGTCACCAGGCATGGCTGTGGCACCAGTGCCAGGGGAGCTGCTCCCTCTGCCCTCCAAACCCCTCCTGCAGCTGGCTGTCTCTGCAGGGCTCACTCCTGCTGTTGCCAGTGCTCCCCAGGATGCTCTGGGCAGGCTGAGGATGGGGTCCCACTGCCCTGGGGGAGTTGGAGGGTCAGAGGTTGTCCCCATATCCCGATACAATCCCAAAGCCAAATCCCTGCAGATTTGGCCACCCAAGGGGATCTTTCACCCCCCCGCGTGTTTGCATTTAAAGGCAGCATTTTGTACTTTAGCCAAACCCCATCTCTGTGTGTGCTTTGTGTCCTTGGGGCACAGAGTTCATTCCTGTGGGACAGCTCTGGGAGTCAGGGAGTCAGAGCCTTTCCAGAGGTGCTGCAGAGGGATTCCTGCCTGATCCCAATGGATTGGGTGGCAGGACAGGAATCTGTAAAATAGCCAGAATATTCAGGCACAAACCCCCCTCCCCACAGGGGCAGAGCTGGAGGGGAGCCCAGTCCTGTAGTGATGCCCAGAGATGCTGGGTTCTCCTCCTTTCCCTCCGGAGCTGGGGGACCCAGCACCTCTGCACCCTAAAACTGGTCACTGTGGGGAAGGCCAGTCCCCAAATTGCTGTATCCTTGTAAAAGGTGGTGTTGGAGGGGAAATGGGGAGGTCAGGAGGGAGCTCCTGCCAAGGGGGTGGAAGCAGAGGGGAGTCTAGGAAGGGAGGCTGTTACACTCAGGTGCTGTGGGATGTCTGAAGGAAAGGGTGGGACAGAGGGAAAGGAGGGAAGAGGGGATGGAAGGAAGGTGAAGGGAACCCCAAAGGAGGAAAGGGATGCTGCCCACTGAGGAGTGGAACTTGGGCAGGCAGGGAGGAGGAGGATGGAGGCAGCCTGACCAGGTTAGAGGGAGGAAAGGAAAACTGGGATATCATGGATGAGACCCCCACAGGTGAGGCTCTGGGCAGATCCAGCCTGAGCCAAGGCTGGGCAGCTGGACGGGAAGCCAGGAGTGGTGTGAGGCCACAGAGTGCACAGGGAGGAGCTGGTAAAGAGCATCCCAACAGGTAGGGTTGGATTTTCAGCAGAGGGCTTTTTTTGGATGTTCAGGGTTGCTGCAAAGTGCCCTGGGCTTGCCCATCATGGGTCACTTAAATCCCCCTTCCACACTTAGAAAGAACCCCCAGACATCCCAGCTCCTTCCCCTGGCATGGGCTGTGTCCCAGGATACCCCTCCTGCCTTGCTTAGATGCTCCAGCTGAAAAAGAAAAAGAATGGGATAAAATTTCCCTACAGTAGGAGAAGTTGCAGGATGGGCTACAATCCCATCCCCCTGCCAGCCTAAATCCCTCATCCACTGTGCTTGTTCCAGGTTTTGAAGCTGAGCCTGTGTGTTCCCAGAGATTTGGGGGAGATGGTTAAAGGTTAGGAAGGGTGAGCCATGGGGAGCAGCTCTGGATTTTTGGAAGAAGCCTCTGGCTGGAGTTTCTTTGTCTTTTCTCCCAGCCTTTTGCCCTCCCAACTCACAACCTGTGAACAGTCCCAGACACATCAGCTCCATCATTTCCTATTTTCCTTTGCTTTTATCCCCATTCTAGAGGCCATCCCAGAGATGGGTGCTGTTTATACACTGGAAATGTGCAGATTTCTCTTTGTTTCTTTTGCTTTGGTTCCTTTTTCTTTCTGCTTTTCATTGCTGGCCTTTGGTGAGGGCTGAGGTGAGCCAGGCGAGCTCAACCCAAACCCTCTGATCTCCTTCAAGTCCACAAAAATTTGGTTAATTCCCACCTGCTGGCCCAGAAGGATGGATTTGAGAGGGATGATGGAGATCTGCCAGGGCTGGGACTCCCTCCTGTGCTGCTTCCTCCACACAGGTGCGAATTTCCCCTCACAGATACTGTTGGAAACGGGGTCATTTTGTCTTGGTTTGGAATGTCTCAGGTGCTTTGGGTGAATTTTTGGGATATTTTCTGTGTCCTGCTCATTTTCTGCTGTTTCCATGTGGGTTGGTGTCCCTTTGGCCCCTCTGGCAGAGACTGAGCTCTGCTTGCAAACAGCTTCAGGAGCCTTGACTGTTGGTATTTGGGAACTCAAAAATAAAAAAAAAAACCCCAGTAATGATAAAAATCATCCCAATAATGCTAGAAGCCACCCCAATAATGATAAACCCCACACCAATAATGACAAAAACCACAAGCACTTTTCTGCTGCTGGTCCCTCTCCATCTCCATGTGTGGGATCACCAAAATCCTTGGACACTGGGGTGGGTCCAGGTGAGATCTGTGTTATTCCCACACTCCCACCATCCTGATCCAGGCTGATCATTCAGAGGGAGAAATAACCAAACAGGGCCAAAAATAAAGGATAATATAAAATTTCACTTTCTCCTGTCTTCCCAAACCAACACCATCTCCAAAAAACAGTCCCAGAAAGCAGCAGTAAATCCAGATGCTGCAGAAAACATCTCCACCTTCTGAGATTTTATTTTTTGGAGGGGTTTTCTCTGAGATTTTAGGATTCAACTGCTGGTTCCTTGTGAACATTGGAAAACTGGGATGCCTTGGTGTTCTCTGCTCCCTGGTAGCGTCTGTGTAACACCCAGGAGCTGTTGTCTACATTCCAAAGAGGTTTAAATAAAGGATAAATCTATGTATACATATATGTTATAATGGAATATCTCCAGGAATTAACTGCCTCAGTTAAAAAAAAAAAAAACAACAACAAAAAAAAGGAAGCATTTTTTTTGTTTTATTTTGGTTTTACACATTTTTTTAAGCTGATAAACTTAGAAGTAAAAAAAAAAAAAAAAAGAGATTGTTATATTGTGCTGTTCAACTATTTTCCAACCTGTATTTTCATATAATTTATATTTTTTAAAAGTGGGAAAAAAAAAAGTTTAAAAGTGAGATTAAAAAAGAAAAACAACAGCAAAAAAAAAAAAAAAAGGAAAAAGCAGGTGCTTTTTTAAAAAACCTGAGCTGAGGTAGCTTAGAGATGTAGCGATGTGTGTGTGTGTCTGTGTGTTGTGTCTGGTTCTGTTTGTTTTTTTTTAAAGGATTCAAAAAAAAAAATAAAGTCCCTCCTCCATTGAATTCCTAGAGGAGGAGGGGATTGGTTTTGTTTTAATTGCTGATGCTGGCACATCAATTTGCTGGAGAGTTTTTTATATACTGTAGCCTTATTTCATATCGTATTTTAAACCATGTGAAATTAAAAGAAGAATAATTCCTAACCCTTGGTGTCCATGTGATTATTCCTTGACTTTCCTTTTTAGATTTGGGACAGAAAGTGGGAGAACCATGCAAAAACCTAGAAATTCCAGCAATTTCTCTATTTCCCCCATTATTGAAGTTGGGGTGTTATGGGGAAGAAGGGCCTGCTGACCTCGCAGCTCATGGCAGGGCGATGCTCTCCACTCACTCTGGGATCATGGATCGGCATTCCAGGCTTTCCAAACCCTCTTTCATCCCAGGGAGCATGGGATATCTGTGGCTAACAGCCCAAATGAGCTTTGAGAATGGCATTTTCCTCAGCAGGATCTTGGGGAATGGCTGTGGCCAGCTCTACAGATCCCGTGGTCTCCAGTGGGAAGGTGTGCTGGGAATTCATTTTCCTCCTGGAGGCTTCGGGCTGTGGCCCATGGGGAGGAGAAATCCACCTTGGCACTCTCCAAATCCTTCACCGTTGTGCTTCAGATGATCTGGAAGAACCACATTTGAATCCCCTGTGGAATACCCTGGGTGGAAAGGACTCACAACAATTCCAACTCCCAAGCCGGCACAGAAGTTGGGATGTTTTTCCCCTGGAATTTTATGCTGGCTCTGGTGTTTCCTTGTCCTCATCAAGCCAGGAGGAAAACTGTGCTGTGCCCAGTTGGATGGGGCTCGGCTGGAGCCTCTGGAAGTGGTGATTAACGACCCCGGCATCTGGGAGGCGTTCACGGAGCAGGAGCTGATGCTCATCCAGAAGAGTCTGCGTGATGGGAAATTCCCCAGGGACACCAGTGACGCTGGATCGACTGAGTCAGCACGAAGCGGGTCAGACCCATTGTCCAGGAATGTGACGCTCGGGTGTGTGGGATACCAGGAAGAGCGGACAAGTCACGGGGGGGATGCAACGGGTGGATCCAGGGTACGGAATTCTCTCCATTTATACCAACTTGTAGCGACGCAGGGAGCAGCATCCCGGGATACTGGAGGATGAGGGTGGAGGATCCTGGTGGTCCTCGCGGCAGTCGGGGCGTGGTCCCGGGACACGGCTGCGATCCTGAGGCTCAGCCGATCCCTGTGCTCGGAGGGGTCGGATCCAGAGCGGGGGCAGCGCCCGGCCCGCTCCATCCTTCCCCGCAGCTCCGCGGGCCCTTCATCTCCCGCGGCTCTTTCATCGCAGCGGGAGCTGCCGGGGCTCGTGCTCGCCTGTCCTGGGAAAATAAACATCCAGCGGCTCCTTTCCCTCTTTTCCCAGCGCCGATTCCAAGGGCAGCCGCTGCGGAGGCTCGCTGGGGGAGCAGCCAAACTCCCAAGGGACGAAGGTGTCCCAGCTCTCGGGGATTTTCCTTGCAGAACCCGAGGATGCCGCAGGTCCCCGCAGCCCGAATCCGGCATTGCCCAGGGATTGCAGCCTGTGGAACACTCCCACTAAAACCACCCACGGGCCTGTGGGCAGTCCCCGTGCACCTGGAGCTTCCCTCGGCGGGAAGTGACGCCCATTAACGGCCCCGCGTTAATTATTAACCCCATTAAGCGCCCTGCTTCCCAGAGGAAGCACACGGAGCAAATGTGCCCCCCTTGATGCCCCTGCCCTGTCCCCACACCTCGTTTTCTCTGTGCCAACACCGACTGCAGCGAGATTTGGGATGGGGAAGTGGAGTCTGGGGAGGGAGCCGGAGCTTTTCCCATGGAAAAAATCATCACAGACACAGCTCTGCTCCCCCAAAATCCATCCCCTTTGCAGCGTCCTGCGACCAAGCTATTAATAGAAAGTCATGGCAATTTGGAATCACAGAATATAATTATTCAGGTTGGAATTCAGTCTGCTTCAAGACCTTCGAGTCCAACTGTTTTGTAGAATCATGGAATAAATGAGCTTCATGATAGAATTGAGCTGAGAGGAAGGTGTTTGCTGGGAGTGATGTCTTCCCCAGCAAGAAAATCCTGCCTGTGTTTGGAATGGCGCCTGGAGGAGATTTTCCCGGTGTGTCGGTCCGGGTGCTGCTGTGTGGCTGCTCAGGTGTGGGATTGAGCAGAGCCAGAGTGGGCAGAAGGGTTTTCCCAAACTCCAGCATGTGATTATCCCGGGATGCACACATCCAGCAGCACAGTGGAGCAGGAGGCAGAGGATCCCGAGGGATGCCTGCGGGATGGAGGGGGGTTCTGTGCTCGAAAACAGCTCACAGAACCACCGTGAGCTGCTGCTCCAAGCAGAGACCAGCGAGGAAAAGGGACACTTTTAGATCAGCTTCTTCAAATGAAACATTGACACTGGTGTTTGAGGCACAACAGGAACAGGAATTACTGGAGGCTGAACTGAGGGAAGGGGTCTCTGGAAATCCCAGGGAGGTGGAAGGGGGTGGTGAAAGAGAACGGTGAATTCAAGGGGAGGCAGTAGAAGATGCAGGGCGAGAGGTGGAAGGAGGAGGATGGGGCGCCGAGCAGCAGGGGATGAGCTTGGCTCCTTCCTGGGTGATGTTTTCTGGATGATCTTTAAGATCCCTTCCAAGCCAGATCATTCTGTGATTCCATGTGGGACGTGCACACCCTTCCCACACCCCGCTGATGGTTCCCGGGCACAGCAAGCACGTTCCTCCAAGCAAACGGGAATTCAGGGCTGCTGGGAGCACTGGGGCACTCCTGGTGCCCGTTCCCCTCCCGGGCTGGCCGTGCCGGGGGTGCTGCCGGGGTTGCCTTTCGGAGTCAGCACTTTCCGCTGTTTGCTTTCCTCCCCCGGCTCCCTCCCGCCGAGCCCCGGCCTCTGAACCTCGTCCAACAGCAACTTTCCGTCTCTTCCAGCGGCCTTTCCCCGCTCCCGGGAGCGCGGCCGTCCGCTGGCCTCGCTTGAAAGGCGCTCCCACAACGAGCCTTTGTGCCAGGCTGCTCCGGAGGGCAGGAATTCGGGATTGCCGGGACCCGGGACCGAACTGCCTGCGGCAGGGTCTGAGGGTCTCGTGGGGAGCCCAGGGCCAGGGGTGCTGCCCCAAATTCTGCTTCCCTGGGGTAGGGATGATGCATCCCTGCAGTAAGGATGGTCCCCAAAGTGCTCAAGAGGATGCTCTCCAAGAATCCCTGGCACAGCGATGTTCACCAGAATTCTGCATCCATCAAAGGAGGATGTTTCCTAAAATTCTGCATCCCTGGGGTGGGAGTACTCCCCAAAATGCTGCATCCTTGGGGTCAGAATGCTCCCCAAAGGTCTTCATCCCTGGGGTCGGGATATTCCCACAGCTGATATATCCCTGGGCAAGGATACTCCCCAAAATCCTGCATCTCTGGATAAGAACACCTGAGTGAGTAGGAACACTCCCCAAAATTCTGCATCCACCAAAGAGGGATGCTTCCAAAAATCTTCATCCCTGGAGTGAGGGTACTCCCCAAGATGCTGCATCCCTGGGGTAGGGTTGCATCCCTGGGTGATAATAGTCCCAAAACTTCTGTACCCCTGAGGTGGGATGCTCCCCAGATGTTGCATCCCCCTCCTGCCTTCAGCATCATTTTGGGAAAGGAAGAGGACACTCCTGTCCTGGGCACACTGAACTGAACTTATCCTTTCCTTAAGAGAGGGCTATCTTTCTGTGGGGCAAATTTCCCAATTTCCCATTCCCTGAGCTTGGCTTGCCCTCTCCCTCCTCCTCCAAGCTCATTCCTTAACTGTCTCCCCATATTCCCCTCCTCCACCCCTCCTGCCATCCCAAACCCTCCACGCTCCTCCTGGGCTCATCCTGGCATCCTCCATCCCACGTCCTCCTGCTCCAGCTCCAGCACGGTGCACAAGGCATGGCAGGAATGGGGCCGTAGATTTTCAGCTCTGATTAACGACATTTCCCAGCTGGAAAGCACGAGGTGAAGCCAGAGCCACGCAAGGCCTTGGCTCAGGGCAGACCACCAACGTGCCCACCACAGACCTCCGGTGAGCCCACGGCCCCGAGCCCAAATCCAGGCCTTGGAGGGAGCTGGGAGCAGGCTGGGAAGGCTGGAGGGGAGAGGAAAATCTGCTGAGCTACAACCCTGCCAGAGAAGGAATTTTTTTTGGAGAAGGGAGTCATCTTCTCCAAGAAATAATAAAACTAATATTCCCCACATTGAGGTTTTTCTTTGGGGTTTTTATGTTTTTCCCCTTCACTGTCCTGTTTGCTCCTGCAAAATTCCCAGCTGATGCTGGCATTGCTGTCCTCATGCCAGGGGCTCTTCTCCAGGGGGAGAATCCTTTGCTGAATAAACCCAGAAAGCCAAGCAGGGGGATCTGGCAGCAGGAAAAGGCTTTGCTTCCTGTCTGAAGGGCAGGAGGGGTTGGCAGGGATCCCCCAGTGCAGGTTTGGGATGCAGGATCTGTGACTTGGGGAGCTCTTGGGAAGTTTGGCCTCTTTCACCATCTTTGCCTCAGTTTCCCCAAGTGCAATCCCAGATCCCAAACCTTCCCAGCCTGCCTTAAACACATGAACACTGGGGGTCCCTGTTTGGGAGTGGGATGGGATGAGATAATAGGATGGGTTGGGATGGGAGGGGTTGGGATGGGATAATGGGATGGGATGGGGTGGGGTGGGATGGGATGGGATGGGATGGGTTGGGATGGGATGGGATAATGGGATGGGATGGGATAATGGGATGGGATGGGGTGGGGTGGGATGGGATGGGTTGGGATGGGATGGGATAATGGGATGGGATGGGATGGGATGGGATAATGGGATGGGATGGGGTGGGGTGGGATGGGATGGGATGGGATGGATAATGGGATAATGGGATTAATGGGATAATGGGATGAGATGGGATGGGATGGGGTGGGTTGGGATGGGATGGGATGGAATGGGATGGGATGGGATGGGATGGGATGGGATGGCTGCTCCTTCCAGCCCCACCACCACTGTGATTAATTTTTCCAGTCCCCTGAATCCTCAGCCCTGATCAACCCAGCACAGCAGAATAAAGCCATTCCCACATTGTAGCCACCTTTCCCACCTCTATCCCAGATATTTCCCAGGAAAGTGGGATGGGGGATACTGGGGGATGTTATTTGGGGTTTCCCTGGTGAGACCACGCCCTAAACCTGGGACCTGGGACCATCCCCGAGGGGATCTGGATTCTGTGGGAAGCCTGGTGGGATGCCCTGCCCAAACAGCTCAGGGATTTGCTTCCTGTGAGCAGCCCTTGCAAGTGGTTCTGTGTTCCCAAACACATCCCAAATGCTTTCCTAGGAATATGGGGAACAGCTGAGACATCAACACGGGGAATTCAAAGTTAACCTGGGTCATTTTGGACCTTAATGATGTGCCCAAGATCTGCAGAGCCTCGTGCAGCTGGATTTGTCCTGCTCTTTTGGGGTTGGGGCTCAGGAACACTGGAAATGGGGTTGGTGACAGTGGATCCTGGAGGCACCGTGTCCTCATCCTGTGCCCCAAGCTCTGGGGTAAGGAGACCCTTTTGGGCCTGGACTGAAGGTGCTCTGCAGCATCTGTTCCCAATTCCCTGCCAGCCGCTCTCTCCACCCCCCTCCAAACCCTTCACCTGGGCCACCCCCACAGTCTGGCCAAGTGGAAAGTCCTGCTTGGAGGAGAATTCCCTATGAATCACCGGGATCTGCATCACCCTGCTGTGTGTTCATCACAAAATCCTCTCAAGAAATAGCAAATGGGGAAAATCTCACTCTCGGCATGAAGCTGGCACAGCTCTGGTTTGACTTTTCCCTCCTCCGTGAAATCCAGCCCTGGCTCAGCTGCTGGCATAGGGTGACATGGATGTTTATTTTTCCCTCTCCCCTTTTTTGGCATCCTGGGGTTGCTCCTGTGAGGTCCCACTTTCATGGCAGAGCCAATTCCCAATGATAAAAATAGAAGGCAGGGGCTTCCTGCCAGCAAGGGAAAGGGGAGAAAGGGAGATGAAATGCCAAATAAATGAATAAAAGTGAGTGAGTGAGTGCATGAGTGAGTGAGTGGCACTCAGAGCTGCAGGAGGACTTGAGGATCCAAGGAACTTCTGTCTGGGTGGGATCAACACAGGGAAGGGATCAAATGGAGAGATTCTGTCACCACCCTTGGGTGATGCAGGGGAAAACCCCTTTGTTGGTGTGAAGCAATGGATTTATGCCCTCCAGTGTGGATCCAAACCCTGCAGCCTCTTCCCCAGTTGTTGTTGGAAATCTCTGTCACTGCTGACCTGTTTAAAGGCTGTGCCAAACTCTGGGCTGGGATGTGCCAGAGGGTTTGGATCCCACGACGCTGCTGTGGTTTCTGTGGGATTCCAGCAGCTTCCTGAGGCCCCCTGGGACCCCCAGCACCCACAGGTGCCTTTCCAAAGGGTAGGATGAGATGTGTGAGGTTCTGTTTGGTGCTGCCCTGGGATTTGCCAGGTTTTGGGAAGATCTGTCATGGAATCCTTGAGAGTTTGGGTTGGAAGGGACCTTAAAGCCCATCCCATCCCCTGCCATGGGCAGGGACACCTTCCACTATCCCAGGCTGCTCCAAGCCCTGTCCTACCTGGCCTGGGACACTTCCAGGGGTTTAATGTATATGCAACCTAATCTTCCCAGTAAAACAGGGATAATAACAAAAAAATGGTGCCTGGTCTCACAGTTCTTCCAATATAAGTCTCATTTTGGGGTAAAAAAATAGGGAATGTGAACCTGGAGAAGCAGGAGCATCCCAGAGCTGTGACAGCTTTTGGGCTCCAGCAACACAAATATTTACAGCCCAGGTGGAGGAGCTGCAAAATTGGCAGCAGTTCAGGAGAGAGCGAGGAAAATTATTGGAACAAGGCTCTGGAAGCTCCATTTCTTCCCCTGTGTGTCAGAAAGGATTTATCCAAATCAGGCTCCCTTCCTCCACGGGGAAGGGAAATATGGCCATGAAGGGCTGTGAGGCAAAAACTGATCAGTGAATAAATAAAGAGTTTAGCAATTAGAAAGGTGTTAATTGGTGGGGTTCATTAAGCTCTGGAAGGGTTTGTTCAGGATGGCTGTGGCTTATATGGAGCCTGGGGCTCGTTTTGCTCCTCACTCCCCAAATACGTTCTGTGGCTCAAAGAAATCATTCCTTGCAGCAGGACACAGCAGCTCCTTGCAGGGATCCTGTCTGGATGAGGTGCTGACAACAAACCTGGGATTTTCACACAAATTTTGGGAGAGTTTCTGCAACTGAATTTTATTTTGAGCTGGAAATGCACCTTGGTGAAAATGGCAAATCAATCCTGGAATTCTGAGTCCAGTTTGGGAGTCCAGCATTGGAAGTGGAGCTGCTGGAGTGAGTCCTGAGGAGCCCATGGAGATGCTCCAGGGCTGGAGCCCCTCTGCTCTGGAGCCAGGCTGGCAGAGCTGGGGGGCTCACCTGGACAGGAGAAGGCTCCAGGGAGAGCTCAGAGCCCCTGCCAGGGCCTGAAGGGGCTCCAGGAGAGCTGGAGAGGGACTGGGGACAGGGGATGGAGGGACAGGACACAGGGAATGGCTCCCACTGCCAGAGGGCAGGGTCGGATGGGATATGGGGAAGGAATTCCTCTCTGTGAGGGTGGGCAGCCCTGGCACAGGGTGCCCAGAGCAGCTGTGGCTGCCCCTGCATCCCTGGCAGTGCCCAAGGCCAAGCTGGACAGGGCTTGGAGCACCCTGGGACAGTGGAAAGTGCCCCACTGGAATGAGCTGAGCTTTAAGGTCCCTTCCAACCCAAACCATTTTGATTCCATGACCCCTCCCTAATCCCAGGATTACCACATTGTATCAGTAGCAAAATGGGATTTTGCATGTTGCCCTTCCAACTACCTCCTGCTGCACCAACCCAAGGCAAAGCTGGAGCCCATCCCCAAAACCTCCCAGCCTGAACCCCAAATTCCCAAGTCACAACCAGACAGGCCAGGAAGAGCTGTATCTGCCTTTGCCTGGTCACGGTGAATCATCGGCCGTGGGGCTGTGCCAGCTGCTTGCTCAAGCACCAGCAAGGAGGGAAAAACTACAAACAAACCCAACAACTCAACAAAAACCCCTTTGCAATTGCTCTCAGGAAGAGGCACTCCGTGCATGCACAACACTGGCAGGAAATCACGATGCTCTTTCCATAGGAATCACTCCTGATATCAGCACAGGGTCTGCACAATCCTTCGCCGATAAAATTAGCAACAAGGAATGTGCAATTCCTATTGGGATGGCTTATGGAAATGATAAACAGAAACAGAACAAATTCAGGTTCGGTGTGTGGATTTAGAAATCTCAGCAGCTGCAGCACTGGGTTCCCCCTCTGTGAGCTCCAGGATTGTGGAGGGGGGGGAAACTGGAGCGCAGGCTGCTTCCAGAAGTGGCACATTTTAGTGAAATTGGTTTAATAAACAGTTTGGGTTGTGATAAACAACTTGTTTAACCACACAAGAAAAGCTGAGAGGAATCACATGGGCTGGTTTGTGCTTGCCTGGGGTTTGCACAGATCTGCAAGTGGGGCATCCCTCCCCAGTGAGGATGGAGATGATCCCTTGGAGATAAAGGCTGGATTAGCTCAGGGATCTGGGTACAAGGAGAATTTCAAGGATTTCACCCCAAATCTTGCCTTGGCCATGACCAAAATGAGGTGGCACGGGAGAGCACATCCCACCCAGTCTCCCAGCCCCACCGACAATTCTCTCAGACATTCCTTCTCAGCCCCAGTGCTCCTTGTTTGGGGTTATTGTGACTCCAGAAATAAACACAGGAGGTCTGCTGGGCAAAAAAATTGCTGTGTGGTTTTCCCTGCCTGACTTCTGTGCCTCCAGATGCTCTGGAAGGGTCAGCTTTGGGAGAGCAGTGGTGGAGTGGCCTGGGAAAAGCAGGGCTGCTTAAAGCCAGCCAGAGGGGTCCCAAAATTCCAATAGAGCAATGATGATAAGAGCAGGAGCTGATGGAGTTGTGGAGAGGGGGAGTGGGCTTGGCAATGGGAAGGTGCAGTGGGAAGGAATTCTGGTGTTCTGGTGCTTTCCTTGTAGATGATGAAGGTTTTTTCTGCAAAGGTGGATTTGTTCCAAAAGCACCGAATCAAGATAAGTCACATCCTGAGAGAAATCAGGAGTGCTGACAAACATGAGCTCAGTTTTGTCTTCCCTGTTTTCCTCACAAAACACCGGGAGTCACTGGAGACAACTCAGTTCCTGTTTGCTTTCCTTGTCATGCTCTGGTGACATGGGCAGACCCAGCCCAGGCATGTCCTGGTCTTTGCTGCACAAACCCTGTCCAGGAGCTTCGTCTCACCCAAGTGTAGCCACCAAAACCACTGGCATGGGCTCTGACTTGATCCTGAAGCCCCAGCACTGGAATGGAATGGATATTGGGGACTCCAGATAAGGAGTCCCATGGTGACTTCCAGGGAATGGAATCTCAGCCTCCAGCAGATGCCTTTTCAGGAACATCCCTCGGAAAACCAGCCAGGGAGGAGGCCAATAGATCTCCTTGGGAAAAGCAAAGACTGGAGTAGGAAAGCTGGTGACCAATGGATGGGAGTCCAGCACAGGGACTTTGAGCTGGGAAGATTCCAGCCTGCAAGCCGGGCTGCCTAACCCGATCCAGATTTCCGTAGGAAATAACTCCAGGAGACTTCCACCACAAACTATGCACTGCTGCTGCTTGGATGAGTCTGTACGCCGTCATCCTGGGCTATTTTTTCCCCATCCTCCCTTCCAAGCATTGTTCCAAGGCCGAGGCCGCTGCCACAGCCAGCTGGGTGCCCTGGGAAAGAACTTTGGCAGCACTTTCCCTGTGCCCAGGAAGGACATGGCGGGAAGCAGGCAGGAGGTCTCGCCGGAGACAGCGGGAGGCACACGGTGGGTGTGGGGTTTTTCAGGAATGTGGTTCTGAGCAGGGAATGCCAGCTCTTCATCCCCATCCCCAGAGGGACAAAGCAGGGATCCAGCTGGTTGCTACACATGGAAGTGTGGGCTGGGATGGGAAGCCAAAGCCTGGCTTGGGAGCCAGGATGGGGAAGACAATATCCATGTGCTTTCCAGGAATGAGGATGAACATGAGGGACCATGACCTCCAACAGGGCTGAACAGGCCAAGGCAGCCCCAGCTTGTTCTCTTCTTCCCAGCCGGATACTGGGAGCTGTGGAATGTGTGCCCTGGAGTGCCATGGCTCTGGCAGCTCCTGGGAGGCTTGAGCTGTCATACAAAAGGAAAGCCTGAAAAAATTCTTCCTGGAAAAGGCAATAATCCCTCAAGACAATTTTCTAGGTGAAAAATGGGATTCCCGATAAAACGTTTGTAGAATATGCCTGCGAGAAATACTGGGATTGGCATTACAAAAGAGGGGAAGGAATCAGCACAGAAATACAAATTGTGTGGGAGTAAAGGAGGAGAGTTTGGCTTTGAGCTGAAAAAATCAATTTTCTGGGGGTTGAGAGAAATCAAGTGGAATCAAAACATGTTTTGATCAGCTCTCAAAAAAATTCCAGGATCTTTTTCTCCCAAAGGCTCCAGGAACTGGAGGTACCCAAGGAGAGCAGCAGGGCACGAGGGCTTTGGAGACACCCAGAGGGAGGAAGGGAGGGATGGATGGTATGGAATGGATGGATGGATGGATGGATGGATGGATGGATGGATGGATGGATGGATGATGGATGGATGGATGGATGGATGGATGGATGGATGGATGGATGGATGGATGGATGGATGGATGGATGGATGGATGGATGGATGGATGTGGAGGGATGGAGGGAGGGAGGGAGGGAGGATGGATGGAGGGAGGGATGGATGGATGATGGATGGAGGGAGGATGGGTCTCCCTGGGAAGAGAGAGGTGACCCAGCCATCCTTTGTGGTGCAGGGCATTGCCTCTGATGTATCCCAAATAATTTGGTTTCCATCCAAGGCTTTTGAGACACCTGAGATGGGATGGATGTTCCATCTCTCTGGGTAGAGAGAGGAGATCCAACAAACCTGAGCAGGTCTTTCTGAAGCAGGGCAAGGCCCTCAGCACATCCCAAATAATCCATGCACTTCCATAGGCACCTTGTTTTTCTGGACAAGGAGAAATCCTGTTTCCAAGTGCTGCAAACAGGGCAATCCCATGGGATCTGGCTGGGGTGAGGTCAGCAGGAATGAACTCCCTGAGTTCCCTCAACCCCTCAGCAGCAGCTGCCTTGGCCTGGAGCCCAGGAAAGGATTTACAGGGACAAAAGCAAAGGATAAATTTCACCTCTGTATTGCTGACAGTTGGAGCTACCTGGAAGGGGAAACCTCCTTTTTAATGTGCTGCTATTGGAATATCTGTTGGAGAAGGAGTTTGGGGAGCCTGGGCATTTCCTCCTGGGGCTGATCCAATGAATCCAGCATTGGGAAAACTGTGAGCACAAGCAGGATAACCATGGGGGTGGCTCTAAGGTGCCTTTAGCAAGGGTGGTGGACAATTATGAGAAATATGGCTTGGATTGGACAGCATTGCTTTCATCCCAGCTTTCCTGATTCCTCCTGAAATCCCCCATCACCCAGGATTTGGGAGCAGCCAGCTGTGGTCTTTGGGAATGAAGGAAAACAAGTAAAAGCTTAAGGAATGAAGTAAATTGTATTTAGTGATGCTTATCCCAGGAAGAGATTGAAGTTAGCAGGGGATGAGGAAGAGGCTGGTCCTGGTGGTGGCTTCCTGGATGTTTCCAGGACTTTATAGGCACAGAGGGAAGAAGGAAAATGCTCTGATCTGCTTTGCTTTGCCTCTGCCATCACAAACCTCTCACCCCCATAGCCCTTCCCATATCCCAGCAGTGGCTTTCCCGTAGAAAAACCCAGGATCTGAGCATGTAGAAATCCTCAGAAGAGAGAGGGAAGACCATGATTTTAGCATAGAGAAATCCTCAGCAGAGAGTAGGGAAAACTGAGATTTGAGCCTGGAGAAATCCTCAGCAGAGGGCAGGGAAAACTGGGATTTGAGCCTGGAGAAATCCTCAGCAGAGGGCAGGGAAAACTGGGATTTGAGCCTGGAGAAACCCTCAGCAGAGAGCAGGGAAAGCTCTGGGGGTGCCCTGCCCTGCCCTGCCCTGCTCCCATCCTCCTGGAGAGCTTCCCAAACTCCTGCTGGAAACGTGACCCTGGCTGCCCCGCAGGAATGAAGGGGTTCACCAGAGCTGGTACCAAAATTCCCCAAATCCCTGAGCAGCATGGAAGGCCTGGGATCTGAGCATGGTCCCTGGCATTAATCACTGTAATAGAAACCAGAGCTGGCTCTGGGCCCACTGAGTCCATGCAGTCCCTGCCGAGGCATTGGGAAATTCACAGGCTGAGAACGGGCAGCAAAAGAAACTCCAGGCCGGGCTGTGACTTCTTTTTTTTTTTTTTTTTTTTTTTTTTTTTTTTTTTTTTTTAATCAAGTGGAATTTCAAAATTGGAAAACATAAAAGGAGTAAAAATAAAAACAGCAACAGCAAAACCCTCACTGAGCTGCTGGGCCTGAAACTCCCTCCTCTTCCTCCTGTCCCACCCTTTTCCACCCCACTGGATTCCACTTCCCACTCCCTACACAAAGTTCAGCTGGGGTGGTGGGAGCAGGGAGGAATGCCCATGGGACAGAGAAAAGGACAGGTGGGACAGGGCTTGGAGCAACCTGGCATAGGGGAAGGTGTGGGACTGGAAAAGATAGGGGGTGGGATTGGAAAAGCTTTAAGGTCCATTCCAACCCAAACCATTCTGGAATTCCATGATTCCATGAAAATGGAATTTCTCTTCTGATGCAGCTGAGGAGGGATCGAAGGGCAGTGGGTGGTGTCAGAGCCACACCATCCTACAAGACCTCAGTGAGTCCCACAGGGATTTATGGCTGGACTTGATGCCATTAGAGGTCTTTTCCAACCACAGTAATTCCATGATTCTATGATTTCAGGTGCTGATGTTTGACAACAATCACCTCCCCCCAGCCCTTAGGTCAGGAGAAGCAGAGATGTCACCCAGGGTGACAGCATTGGCTCTAAATCCTTGCTTCTGACCCTTCTCCATCCCCGGGCACCTCACATTGGGATTTTTCCCACTTCTCCAGCTGTCAGGTGGGATGAGCTCAGGTAAGGATTGCTGCAAGTGCAGGGATCACGGGAAAACTTAGGAGAGAAGGATTCTTGAAACACTTAATGAGGCTTCACTTAATTATCTCCTCACTCTCTAGGAATTTTTTGGAAGACAATGGGGAGAGAAATCTCTCCAGAGTTTTATTGGTTGATGCCAAACATGAAAAGATTTTTTTCAAATTAGTGTCCAGAATCATTTGGAGTCACTGGGATGTTTCAGAGCATCAGGGCTTGACATCTAGACAAAGAAAATTGCAATCAGGGAAAAAATCCACCCCAGCTTGCCCATCCTCCCTCCTGCAGCTTTTTCCCACCAGAAAAAAAACTGGGATGTTTTATAGAATTGTTTAATAATGTGATGACAATCCCAGCCCCTGCTGCAGCCTCAGGCTGATCCCTGGGGGATGCTGAACTCCAACCAGCTCCAAACTCCCTGGTCCCTCCTCCTGGAGAAGTTTTCCCTCCAGTAGAGCTTTCCATGTGGAGTGGGGGAATTTTCCCTTTTTCTTTACATTCCTGCTGCTGGGATATCACACATGGGGGTGGCACATGGAAATGTCACTTGAAACACTGGAATTTTTGTTAGGCTCATCTGGGCAGCAAGTCCCAAAGATAAACAGGGAAACTGAGGCACGCAGGGCCTGTATTCCCAGTGATGCTCCTGGGGAAAAAGGCAAGAGGGATTGCCCCTCCTTTTTTACCTTCGTCATCACCCTCTCTTTCCAAGAATATGACAAAAAGAGGCTGAAAATTGTCTGTTTAATTAGAGTGTCATTCTTAAAGCTGCTCTGAAAGCAGAACCTCATGTGTTTGTTTGCCTTATCCCAGCAGCCCAGAGCCTCTCCAGGGACGGGGCCGTGTTTATCTGGGATCTGAGAGGAAAAATGGGGCGAAACCCAACAGTTTCTGCCCACGCATGGCAGCGTTGAAAGAGAGCCTCCATCCCAGATGGATGCAATTAGGGGCAGACAGCAGAGAAAATATTCCACAGGTGCTGTGGGACCTTTGTGGAAACTTCAGATGCTGCTTTTCCCAGCACTCCCAATCCCAATGTCCTGAATTATGGCTGTTTTCCCTGCATGTGCAACCCAGTCCAGGGGTTTAGGAAACATTTGGAAGGTGCTGGAGGAGATTTTATCTTTTTTTCCCTTTTTGTCTTCTGCTGCTTTTCTCAATTTTATGCTCAGCTCCATCCCAAAAACATGGTTTTCTTGGATACTCCCTGATTTTTCACAGGTTTGGTCACAGATGTGCAGTCAAGGATCTCCCTCTCACTACCTTGAATTCCTTTCTCTGGCACTTCTCTCTCTTCATAACTTTGAAATAAGCCTGGGTTTTGCCCCAGTTATCCTACATGGATAAAAAATCCCAAGCTTTTCCAAGGAAAGCACCGCAGGGAGGCTCTGGTCACTGCTGGCCGTGAGAACTGGGGCTTTTAGGAGGGAGTTTTTGACTTGGTTTGTTTGATTTATTTTTCCTTCAGTGGATGCAAAGTGAGTGGGGCAGCCTTGCTCCATGTGGAGAGCATCCCACGTGTCCATGGGCAGCAGCTTTGATTTTGGCCAGGGCTGTGTGAAAACTCACATGAAACTCCTTGTCTTATTCCCAGGATATGAAGGGGAAGGCAAAATCCACCCCTGCTCTGTGCCTCAGTTTCCCCCCCTTAAAAATGGTATCAAGAATAACTTCTCAGTGTGGGACTTTTTTTGGCAGGAGGGATCCCCACATTCTTCATTTTAGGTCCAAGGCTCAGAGCTGAGCAGCACCAGTGGAAAGGATGGAAGGAAAAATATATCAACAAAAGTGAAGACAGTGTGTTTCATGGCCATGCAAACAGTGCAGCAAATTCACCATTTTTGCCGGGCCAGGAGGAGCCAGTTTTTTTGTCCCTCCGGGAATTTTTTGCTGCTGCTGCCGCCCCCGGGCAGCTCTCCGCAGTCACTCAGCCCTTTGAGGATTTTGGTGACAATGCTCGGTGCCCGGGGTCATTTTCCCGTTCTCACCGGGAGCTTCTGTTCCCCATCTGCTCCTCCCGTGGCTCTGGGTCAGCGGTGCTGCTGCCCTTCCAGCAGGGACAGGGACAGGGACAGAGACAGGACAGGGACAGGGACAGGTTGCAGCCCCCCAGTTCCACACTGCTGCCCCAAAGCCCCCACAGGAGTTTTGGTGTCAGGATGAATTCCTGGCCCCACTGGGCACCTTTGGTGACCCATGGATCCCAAAGGAAGGGGATCATCAGGGAGGCAGCACCACTCCAGTGCCCGGGTGATGGCACCCTCCTTTCCTCCGGGGGTTTGGAGTCCAGCAGCCAAATTTATGCTGAGTGTGGAGATGCCAGGCTGCAGCACCAGCTCAGCCCTTAAAAGCTACCAGAGAATCTCCTGCAGCTCCCAGGAGCCTGTAAGGAACTCTGTGGCTCTTCTCTGGTAAAATGGAGGGTTTGGCTTCCTGTTAAAAGTGATCAGCTTTCCTCTTTCCATTAAAATGGCTTTGGCTGAGAGATGAGGGGATCTGGTCCTCAGAGGAGCCATGGGGATGGAGATTCAGCAGCAGCAAAGGTCATGGCCTGGGAGCTTTGGGGTTTTTACATGAAACCACCCCAAAACACCAGGAAAGTTTCTTCCCTCTTGTCCAGTGTGTGGACTTCACCTCCTGCCTCACTGAGCATCCCCAGGCCAGGACAATCAGGGCCCTGTGGGCTCGGGCAGGAGGATGGAGCATCCCTGGGAAATCCAGCGTGTGGTTTTAATTTTCCTCCTGCTCTGGAGAGAAAAGAAAGCCCAGAAGATTTATGGGCTCCCTGTTCTTCCTGCAGGTTTATAAATAGCCTTTCTCAGGTGCTGGGCACATGGGGGTCTTGGGGGAATGCTGAGAGGGATCAAAAGCAGCATTGGGTCCCTCCTCCTCTCCCCTCTCCACGTGTCAGATCCCTGCTCCCATCTCCAACGGGCCACAGAAACCTCTCTGCTTCAGGCTGGATATTCACTGGGTGATTTCCTGAAATCCTGAAAGCCCAGAATGAGCCCCCTTTGGAGCACCAGGACTGCCCCTGGCTTTGATGTTTGCCCTGGGAAATTCAGGTCATCTCAACTGCTGTGGGGGAGAGGGAGAAGCTCCAGGAGCCCCCAGGAGGGGACCCCACCTCACACCACTAAAAAGGTCTCTGGGTTGAGGGAAAGCAGCTCTGGGAATTAAAAATAAAACAAAATATATATAAAATAAAAAAATAAACCCAAAGAAGTTGATTCCACGTCATCATTGCACAGAAGTGGGTCAATAACTCTGTCCATAACTTTGGGTTTTAGCATTAATTTTCACTTGAAACAAAATTTATAATTTTTACTGAGACATTTTCCCAGACATTTTTTTTAAACTGAAAGTTTTTTAGTTCTAAAAAAAAAGTTTAATTTGACAATGGAAAGTTGAACACCACTCACAACCAGCTGCTGCAGGAGAGGAAAGGAAAGGGAAGGGAAGAGATGGAGAAGGCAGAGATGGCAGAGAAGGGAAAAGGGTTTTGAAAAAGGGAGGAAAATAATTTCTATGTTTTTTGCTCATTCCTCTTTTACCTGAATTTCTGTGTCCTTAATTACAGCACCCAGCTTCTTTGGGAGGCTAGAAGGCAACACTTGGCTTTTCCAAGGAGCTGTTGATGTGAATTCCCAGGAAAGGAAAAAGCAGATTATTCGTACCAAGTAAAAGCTTCTAAGGACCTTTATAAAGAGAAAATAACAACTTCAAACGGCACATAGCTCAGGTTTTAGGTGGTGTTTCTAACTCGAGCTCTGGCTTTGAAACACCACCCGATTTCCCCCCCGACTGCTCAGGGTCACCAGGACAATGCCATCTTTTGGTGAAGCCACCACGGCACAAACCCCGACCCATGGGCGGGACAAAACTCCCGAAAATCCTCTTTGGGAAACGTCACGGCAGCCTCTGGAAGGTGTCGTGCCAGGAAAAAAGCTCGCTGATAGTTTTCTGCCAACTTTTTAATGCTTCTTAGGGAAAGGGGAATTCTCCCCCAGTGTTTTTTTAGGGAACGGGGCGTTTTGCCCTAATGCTTTATAGGGCAAAGGGAGTTTTCCCTCAATGCTTTTTAGGGAAAAGGGAGTTGTCCCCCAACGCTGGAGCTGTAACCAGGAATATTTCTCTTTCCCCGCTGCCAGCAATTATCACACGATCCTTATCTCCCACCATTAATGGGAGTTGGGAGCAAACACTGCTCGGGGCTAATCCTCCTGGCTGCCCTGCAGCACCCAGGGCACCCCAGCCCAACCCTAGATAAGATTTTCCGTGGGGAAACAGCTCCCAGAACGGCTGATGGTAAAATTGTGCCAGGATTAACCTTTCCAGACCCCTCTTGGAGTTTGGAAAGTGGTGGGGTATTTTTTTTCTCGGAGATGTCAGGCCCAGGAATAAATAGATGAGAGAAGTTTTCCAGCACTCGATGATTCAAATCTCCTTCCCTTCCGCTTACAAATGGGGTTTTGGGATTTTTTTTGCAGATGCCTTTCCTGGTTTCAGCGCAGATTTGCAGCAGAGGGGCTGTAAATGGAGGATTAAAACTCTTCAGTAAACAACACTGCTCCACACACACTGGGAGAAGATTTCCAGGTGATATAACTCCACCAGTGTCAGCAGGGACGGAAAATCCTCGTCAATAGAATTGCAAAATGAGCAGCTGCTGGTTTAAAGTCACTGTTTTACTAGCAAATGATGAAACAATGGCTTTTTAACTAATTAGTGTGGTTTAAATGTGGGTTTGGATCCTTTTTTTTGCCCGAGCCCTGGAGTCTGAGCCATCCTGGCAGCTGCTGCTGGCTGACACATGGGGCTGGTTGGGTTGGGCAGGGGCACCTTTTGGGCTCACAGATGAAGGAATCTCAGACTTCCCAGGGAAAACAGGTTCCCAACCCACCAGATTTCCCTCTCCTGGGAATGCTGACCCCGTGGCCAGCTGGATTGAAGGGATTTGGGCACTTGCACGACTCCCCCAGGCCCCACGGGCGCTGCCTGTGCTCTGTGGGGAGGCAGCCCCAGCTTCTCCAGGCTGACATCCTCCCTGGGGATGGCCATTCCCACCACCCCAGGGTGGGCAGACCCCCTGAAAGCAGCAGCTGAGCTGTCAACCCCCTCCCCAGAGCTCATCCATCTGTTGGACCCCACGGTGGAAGAGCCCCAGGAGCAGCTCCAGCCCATCCAGGAGCTCCGAGGTGTCCCCAGCTCGGGGCTGCTCGGCTCCTCCAGGAGCTCCCTCGAGCTCCAGCCCTCCGGAGCCAGGAGGCAGCGGTGTGGGAACACGGATTTAGCCCGGGGATGTGCTCAGTGCCCCGGCAGGGATTAGGCTGAGCAGAGCTCAGAGCCCAGCAGGGCTGATGGAAAGCAGATGCTGCCCGCAGCAGCTCTCCGGTTCTGAGTGCCTGCTGGGAAAAGCAGCGTCCGAGACAGCTCCTGGAGGTTTGCTGGTGGGAGAGCATCCATGGAGCTGGAAAAGAGAGGGGGAAGGCAGGACCCAGGAAGGAAGCAAAGGGGGAAAGGGAAAGAGAGAGGAAAGGGACAGAAGGATGGGGCCGGGCACCAGGACAAGGCACCAGCTCCTCCACACAAGAGGCTGAGGGAGCTCCCAGCTTCTTTGCTGGGAGCAAAACTTTTCAAAATAAATTGGTGTTTTCTCACTCTTCCCTCTTTCCCTTCCAAAAATGATGAGTTTCCACCTAGCCTCAAAGCCAAACTCCTTCCCCACAAAACCCGTATGGCAAACAGGGGCATTTTTAGGAGACTTCTTATTTAACCTGAGCATCTTCTTTTTTTTTGTGGTTTAGGTAAATGGATTTAAAAAAAATGCCATGGAAAGGGTTGTATATTCTGTATAATTTTCTGTGTTGGCAATTTTTCCTGTCTTCCAGGATAAACTCAGGACTCAGGGAGCTCCTGCCTATTTCCAGCCCCTGCTGTCTCCAGCCCCAGTGAATGAACATTGATTTATCCTGGCAGGAGGCCTGGACTGCAGCCTGGGAATGGGGGATGGAGCAGCTCTGGCCCCCCAAAGGTGAGCAGGGAAAAGCTCAGCTCCTTTGCTGGCACTCCCACAGCTGCAGTTGTCTCTGCACAAGGTCTGGGTGATCTATTAAACCTCTCAAATCAGGATTTAATTTAGTTTTAATAAGACAGTTTGGGAGATGTTAATTAAATTGAGTTATTAAAGCCACATGGGCTGGACTTGGCTGATACATTTCCTTCTTTATTAAGTCCATTAAAAAATAAGGGAAGATAGAAGGGGGAAAAAGCCACTTGGATACAGCAGCACATTCAAAGAGTTTCTTTTTCTTTTGTTGAATTAAACATGTGGAGATGAATAAACACCAGAAACCAGGCAGGTGAACTTGAATCCTCCCAAGATCAGCAAGGCTTGGCTGAAGGATGAAGGCAAAAGGATGAAATACGTTGAACCCAAGTATCCAATGCATCTCTGCACCCTTAATCCCAAAATTTCCTCTAAATTCCATCCCCACTGCTGGATTACCAATGGGAGTGATGCTGGACCATCATTCCCATCCATCCACACTCCAGCAGGGAAAACTACAGGAATGCAACTTCTTGTCATCTTACCTAATCAGATTTTTCCTAGCTCTGTCGAAAAATGCTTCTGGGAATGTCTTCAGTTGCAGGAATTGTCAGGGTGATTTGGTTAAGCTGAAGAAAAACTCCCACGTGCCTTAGAAATGACAAATATTTTATTAGCTGGAAGTGTAAGCAGCTCTAATTAGCTAAGCAGGCCTGAGTTAATTGATTTAGAAACTTTAGAGGATGTAATGCACTGGTGAGACAATCCAAAGGATCCTGTGGAGGAAATCCATCCTGCACTTCCCAAATTATCCCATTCTTTATGTCTGGGCTGAGCACAGAGAGCTCCTGGTCCTGCCCCAAGGACTGCAGAGGATGGGGAACCCACCAGGCTTTGTCTCTCCTGCTTTACTCTGGAATTTCTCTGGAACTTTTTCCTTTTCCAAAGGCTATTATTTATGGTGTATCAATACTGGCAGCTTCTGTCCCCTCCCTGCCAATGACTCCTGGTTGATTTTGGTCCTTCTCTGCCATTTTCTGTTCAGTGCATGGATGGAAAGGGATTAACAGCACCAGGGAAAAATCCTGGGGATTTTTATATCCACCAAATCTGGAAAACACAAGGAAACACTGGAAAATAACCCAAGACCCTCTTCTTTCCATGCCTGTTCTCTAGAAAGAGCTTTGTGCTGGATTTCTGATGGCTCCCAGTGCATCTGCTGTCTCCTTCTCATGAGGATTAAGCTCTAAAAAGCCAGAATTCTATTAAAATTGTATTAATGAAATGTATCGATTGTGCCACACAGATGTGTAGTCTGGTTTTCCAAGCCTGCAGCTCCTCAGTTTCTAAAGCTCCGTGTTTTCCTGATTTGGGGTTCTGAAGCTTGTTCCCACAGCTTGAACATAAACATCAGGAAAACACAGGGCTTCAGAAGCTCAGGAGCTGCAGGCCTGGAAAACCAGACTACACAGATGTTCACCTTTCCAGAGTGGAAGAGCTCCTCAATCCCAATGGAATTGCTGGGGAGAGAAAGGCAGGAATGGACAAGCTCTCTGTGGATTCTACCCGTGCCTGGTGGCTCCCAGACATTGCTGGATATGCTGGATGTGTTCCCAAGGATGCTGGATTTAAGGTGAACATCCCCAGGGCCAGGTCTTTAGGAGCAATTGGAATTCCTCAGCCTCCAGCTGGGCTTTTTCCAACCTGCCCAGAGCCACCAAGGGTTCCTGTTGATGTCCCTGTTCCCTGTGGACAATGGGGAGATGCCTGTCCCCTCCTCCCAGCCGTGTTTATCCTCCCATCTCGACAATATTCTGCTTATCCTGGTTCCTCACAGCCTGGATGATCCCACAGGGAATAAAGGGAGAAAGGCTCAGGGTTTGGGGAACTTTCTGAAAGGGCTGGTGAGAAAAGGACTTGGATTCTCCTGGTGTGGGACGAGGGATGTTGCAACATGAATGGAAATGAGAGGGTTTGGGAAATCTGAGGAGGGATTTTATTTGGAATCTCAGCGATTTCCAGGGTACTTGTTTCCTTCTTCACCAGAGGAATGCTTAATTAAGAAAAAAAAAACTATGAAATTTTTTCGGCTTTAGCCCCTAAATGTAAATTTCTGCCCAAACTTCTCCTGCTGCAGGGAGTTCCTGAGTGCCCAGGCTTTGCAGCCCTGTTTGGCATCTTTGGAGTTCTGCAAGTCCTCCCCATCCTGTTCCAGCCAATACCATGGACCACTTTCCTTCCTCTGACCCTTCTTGCTGTTCCTCCCCCCATCCTGGGCACAGGCAGCCACCACCACCTCTCCTCTGGAGTGGAACTGGAAGGATATTTTATGGCAATCCTGGTATGCTGAGCTGATTTTGGTCCAGAGCTGCTTCCAGCTAAGGAAGGGAAGAAAAGAACTTACAGGCAAAAAAATGGATGGTACTTGTGGGACTTATCCAGCAACTTCCCAGTTTTAAATGTCCACAAATCCATGTCCTTGGCTTCTTCCCATCTTTGGTGTTCAGATCTCCTGTTTGTCCTCATCCCATGTGCTCAGATATCTCTTGTCCCTCCCAAACCCTTTACAAGAAGGAAAACCCATCCTGTAAATGATATGTCTTTCCCTATCATGGGTAAAACTCCTCCCCCAGAAAACTTTGGATTCCTCTGGAGAAGCTAAACTCCTCTAAATCCCTTTTCCCATCAAATCCCTGCAGGGATCCTGTTTACCCTCCTGTCTTGGAGGGCAGCAGAGCTGTATTTGGGGTTTTATATAGGAAGGAAAACCATCCCGTAAACGATACCTCTTCCCCTACCATGGCTAAAAGAAATCACTGATCCTGGAAATGTTCCATGGAGCCATCTGGAAACATTTGGTATGGATTCTCCAGGTGTTTCTTGCCATACCTGTGCTGAAGACACCTTTGCAAGACCTGGAGCACAATCCTAAGTATTCATAATTGATGTTTAAAACAAATTGGTGCTCTTGGGGAAGCAGGAATTGCGGGGCCAGATGTGGCAAGGCTGGGGCTGGGCAGATGTTCCTCACAAAGCCTTGGCTCTCTGCTGCACCCAGGTGAAGGTCACTGAGCCAAAACTCTTAGAAAACCTACGGATATTCCAGAAATGCCCCAACCAGCTCATGCCCACTGACAGCCACCAGTCCGGACCCCCCACACAACAGAGGTGTTGGTCTAAAGGAGCTTCAGGTCAGACCATGTCCCTGTGTCCCCCCTGCCCCCAGGCTCCGTGTCCCACGTGCTGCGTGGGTGGCTCTGCCTGGGCTCTGAGTCCAGCCTGGCTCTGGGCACAGCCTGGGGCTCAGGCCTCTCCTCGTTCCCATGTCCTCATTCCTGGGGCAGGGAGAAGCTGCTGAGTGTCCAAAGGCAGCTCTGGCTTCCTGGGGCCCAGCAGGACCAGGGCTCCTTGTGGCCTTGGGCTGCTGGGGGCTCTGCAGGGATGGATCTGGGACACAGCAGCTCCAAGGGCTCCAGGGCTTTGGGTGATCCAAGAGCTGACACTGATTCCTTCTTCCTCTCAATAAAAGGGAGCCTGTGTGTCCCAGCTTGTTCCCCAGGCAGCCCAGCCCCTGCATGCTCAGTGGACATGGGACCAGCTCCTCCCAACAGCACAGGGGAGGTTGCAGAGCACTTTGCAACTCCTCCAGCAATTCCACAGATCTTGGAGCTGTGTCCCTGGGTCACCTCCATGCAACCACAGTCACCCTGCACCAAGCAAAGTGGATCTCACCCTGAGCAATAGCCACAAGATAAAGAAACCAACAGCTGTCCAGGCCTTATCTTGGTGGCCACGAGGGGAAGGAGCCCTCGGCTCGTGTGTTTCTTCCTAATGATCTGCATATAATGAAAGGGAAATTCCACTGCCTGTAGCTGCCCTTCACCAGGCAGTGAAATGTAGAGCTTTCCCTTTCCGATCCCTTTAATTCTTGTTTTTTCAGATGTTCCATACGAACCCAGCAGAGCTTGAGAGCCACAGAGCAGGGATGCTTTGGGGAGTCTCCTCTGGACATGGGGGGACTGTGGGGTTTTTCAATCACACCATTAATGCGTGACCCTGTTCTGTGTCTGCTTCCCTTTATTAATTAGGGATGGAGTTATGGCCCAGTCCTGGCAGTGCCCAAGGCCTGGTTGGAGCAGCCTGGGATAGTGGAAGGTGTCCCTGCTCATGGCAGGGGGTGGAACTGGGTGGTCTTAAAAAGATCCCTTCCCACCCAAACCAGTCATGGTTCCATGGATCTCTGACTGCAGAATTCAGGTCAATGCAGGAATTTTATTTTCCTCCAAATGAGGGAAGGACTCTGTCTCCAGAAAGCTCATCCATAGCGCCAGGCTCATCAGCAATGCTGGGGACTTGTACAGGGACTCACTTAGCAAAGTCCAAAGTGGGAATTAATGCAGAGAAAATACTTGGCCTAACCCCATGGTGGAATATTCCAGCAGCCTCCTGGCTGCGTCCTGAAGGGATATGGATCTCCAGCTTCACCTCCAGGAACTTCCCAGCTCATTTGAGGCAGGTCAGCAGCACCATCCTGCTTTTTGCCCTGAGAAAACCCACATTTTCCTGCTGGAATCTCCCCCATTCCATGATCCCATGTTCCTCGCTGCACCAACTCCCTAAAAGCACTTCCAAGGAGTCCCTTCCCTGGCTGCTGCTTTGCAGGAGTTTTCAGGGGGCTGGAGGTGATGCAGGGTGGGATTTGTGCTGGCAAAGCTCAGTTTGCAGTGCCTGGAGCAGGTCTGGCAGAGGAGGGAAGGATCCCAGCCCCGAGGATCCCAGCCCACACTGGCACAGGCCGTGGGTGGGATGATTGGATCGGGTTCATCAGCTCCATTTCACAGACACTGACAGCCAGACAGGGCTTTCCATGGAAAATATTTTGCTTCAGAGTTAAAATAAAATTAAAAAGTAAAAACTAAAATCTATTTTTTTAAATATTTGTTTTTCTTAGGAGTTCTTGTTCTGCCAAAACCAACACATCCAAAACCATTCCGGGAGCTGTTTGATCCCATCCCTCCCAGGGATCAGGGAAATTTGTGGAGGGCATGCACCAGCCTTCACCTGGGTTTCCATCCTGGTGCCATTCCCAGCAGAGGGAATTCAGATCCTTACATGAAGGCTGCTGTGACCCCACCACCTCCTTTACATGGGATTATTCCTGTTATCCGTGCCTCTCCCCAGAAATAATGTTATCAGTGAACTAACAAATTCAACAGCACATGGGATTTTATTTTTGTATTAAATACTGGCTAACAGGAGGTGCATGGAAATTTAATTTTTTTTTTCCTGTTTTGGGGGAAAAAAAATCAATGTTTGCAGGCAGCTGCTCTCTCCAGGTGTCCCAGTGCCAGGCGAGCCGAACAAACACTGAACAACCCAAAACAACCCCCAAAACCTTGGGCTGGGCTCCGGGGTAGGAAACATCTGGAATTCTGTTTGCCTGGCCCTTCGGAGCAGATAAATGATAAATGTGGAGTGACAGCCATGGGCTCTGCACATCTGCCAGGGCTGCAGGTGGGATTTCAGGGGAATTCTCCCTGGACAGGCTGGGACCAGGAAAACCCCCCCCAGACCTCGCAGCTCCTTGAGTCAGGGCCATTGTTTGGAGGGGAAAACACGCCTCGAGTTCCTCCAGGCATGGATGGAGGCTGGGAGTGACGTCCCCACCTGGAGCGGGGCTGAGGGCGGGGGCAGGCAGCAGGGATAATGATTTCTCCAGTTTGGATTCATGACTGCCTGCAGTGGGGGTTTCCTGCGGCACTGCTCCACCCGGCTCAGGCAGGGCAGATTAGCCTTGGGCCAGCTCCCGGGGCTCCAGGACTGCCCAGGCTGGTGGCATGGGCTAGGGTTTGGCCCTGAGGTATCCTCTGCAAACTGTGGGGTCACTGATGGCTCTGCTCACCAAAACTCTGGGGAAACGGGGACAAATCCCCTGTGCAGTGCAGAGAGGATGAGGCTGGGGACTGGCCACCCTTCTGCCCACCCTGCCGGTCACACCCTCTTCAAAGCAAACCCAGGCACTGGTTTGCCTCCTTTTTGCTATTTTTCCTCTTTCTGGCACAGCAAAAACACCTTTTCCCTCTGCCTTGGCTCTCCCTCTGCCAGGACAGCACCATAGTGAGAGCCGGGGATCCCTCACACTCATCCACCCACCCAAGGAAGAGCTACTGGAACCGGGATCAGGTCTGATTTTCTTGCCACACCTTTCCCATTAAGCACTGCATTCTTTTCTGTCAGCCTGAACTGAAGCCCTGCAGCAGAGAGGAGCCCAAAGCCCATCCTGTTGTGGCCCAGTTCTGTCACAGAGGTCACCGTGAGCTCTTGGCAGCCCCAGCTCTGCCCCTTGCCAGTGCTGATTTACTTCCCCCAGCAATAAAAACTATCTGGGAAAAAGGTCCCTGCTGCTGGAATGAACAGTTCCATACACAGGATCAGCACAGAATGGAGATTTTTTCCACTTCTTAAAATATAAAGCACATCCAAGGCTTGCCTGTGTGAAGGCATGGCATGGCCTGCTGAGCTACGACACTGGCTGTCCTAGGAGACAAAAAAAATCTATTTGGGGTCCAAATCTGAGCCTGGACGTTTTGAGTGTTTCAGGGAGGGAGAAAAACTTGAGATAGCCCAGATTTTGTGGCCTGAGCAGTCCCAGGACAAACTCTTCAGGGTTTGAAGCTGTTGCAGTGCCTGACCCAGTGGCAATAGCAATAATGTGTCGTAGAGCTCATCAGGGACTAACCCACCTATTCCCAAACTTCAGGGGCTTTATGGCCTCACTGGCTCCATCCCAAGGCACCGTCTGTGTCCCTGCTGGGAGGAGAAGCAGAACTGTGCCGAGGTCTCCGAGGAGGGGCCGCGGCGGGCTCCTCCCGAGCGCTGTAAACAGGAAAGCGCGGAAGCGGGGAGCAGAGCCCGGCTCATCCAGCGCTCCAGCACACAATGCGGCCCGGAAAGGGGGATTATAAATACCCGGGGTCAGGGCCGGGCTGCGGGAACAATGGGCAGTGCGAGGATGGAAAAGGCTGGAGGGGACGAGCGCGGGGCCAAGGGCGCCCCGCCGGGCGGTGACGTCGCTCAGCCTCCGGGGTTCGGGGGTGCAGGGCACTGGGGCTTGTGGGGTGGTGGCGTTCCCAAACCGCACGGGGAACCCCCAGAAAGGCATGGAGTCCTGGAATACAGTATTTGGGGTGGAAGGCTGTAAAGGTTCTCTGGAGTCCTGGAATAGTTTGGGGTGGAAGGCTGTAAAGGTTCTCTGGAGTCCTGGAATAGTTTGGGGTGGAAGGCTGTAAAGGCTGGGTTCTCTGGAGTCCTGGAATAGTTAAATTTGGGTGGAAAAGGCTGTAAAGGGGTTCTCTGGAGTCCTGGAATAGTTTGGGGTGGAAGGCTGTAAAGGCTGGGTTCTCTGGAGTCCTGGAATAGTTTGGGGTGGAAGGCTGTAAAGGTTCTCTGGAGTCCTGGAATAGTTTTGGGTGGAAAGCTGTAAAGGTTCTCTGGAGTCCTGGAATAGTTTTGGGTGGAAGGCTGTAAAGGTTCTCTGGAGTCCTGGAATAGTTTTGGGTGGAAGGCTGTAAGGGTTCTCTGGAGTCCTGGAATAGTTTGGGGTGGAAGGCTGTAAAGGCTGGGTTCTCTGCAGGGTTGGGTAAGTCAGTGGGAGTTGGGGTTTGGGTTTGGCAATTGCAGGTCCCCATTGCCAGATTTGGGGTTCCCGCTCCCCAAAAAGGGGTGAATGCATCCATGGATGTTGGTCTGTTGTGGAAGGGGCTCGGGGCACCCGGTGCCTGGCTGGGTTCAAATTCCCACTAGGGTTTATCTCCGAACATCCCAACAGGCTGAGGCACCCAACACCCCTCTGCTCCACCCCAAGCCTCCCAGCACTTCACAAGGACACTCTCAGTTTATCCAGGATCCCCACCCTGGGAGTGTCCAAAGCCAGTCTGGATGGGACTTGGAGCCACCTGGGAGAGGGGAAGGTGTCCCTGCCCCTGGCAGGGGTTGGAACAGGATGAGCTTTGAGGTCCCTTCCAGCCCAAAGCATTCCAGGATTCTCTAGGACCTTACATCAGTGCAAGTTTAAACAGAGGGTTTGGGAGCTGCTCAAGGATGGTGTGGACAATGGAATTGGCTCTTCCCAAACTGAGTGGAGGCAGCAGGATTCCCACCCTGCTCCAGCATCCCAGGGGATTGATTATCTGTGCCTGCACTTCCCGAAGACTCGAGAGGCTGCGATGCTCCCCTGCTGCCTCCTCCAGCCACCTCTGCTCCGTGCTGATCCAAAGACGTCAAAGGAAGCGACATCCACGGAGATAAACCCCAGACGGGGGATGCTGCAGCCCGGGCCCGGCGGGAAGGTCAGCGATAGCTCAGCAGCAGCACCTCGATACCCAAAGCCGGGTCAGGGCCGGCAAGAATTCCAGGAAACATCTTGGCTGCTCGGGGAGAGCCCGGGATGGCTCTGGAGGGGAGCCCGGCCCCTTCCTGCGCCCGGCCCGGCACGGGGATGCTCAGGAAGCTGCTCCGCTTGGAGCTGCCTCCCGACAGCGCTCTGGCTGGAATTCCTGCCTGTGCGTGGATTTCCCACCCGGAGAGGCGCTCCGGGAATGGGAATTCCCGTGTGTGCGTGGATTTTCCTCCCTGAAGAGGCGCCCCGGGAATGGGAATTCCCGCGTGTGTGACTTCCCACCCAAAGGTGCCGAATGAATTCCGGTGTGTGTGGATTTCCCACCCCAGAGAGGCGCTCCGGGATTGAGAATTCCTGCCTGTGTGTGGATTTCCCACCCCAGAGAGGCGCTCCGGGAATGGGAACAGAGTCCCCTGGGACTCTCACTCCTGCTGGAAGGGTCTTTAACCACTGGCTGTGACGTGGTTGAAGCACTGCTAGGAGCATCACGGAGAACTCCATGAATTTGGCCCTGGGAGTCCCCAGATTTAGGTCAGAAACAGGGCTGGGGGTGCTGTGCACTCTGGATTTGCCCTCCCCATCACTGCTCCCATAAATATCCCATTTCCCATCTCGAATCCTTAATGGTGTCCCCAAGGAGCCGCCTGAGCTCTTAGTGCTGTCCCCTGGGGATGCTCGGAGATGATCCGGGAGGGGCAGAGGCTGCTGGAGGCACAGATATCAATCGGGAATGACAGATAATGGCTGGGAAAACATCTCCCGACATCCCTGCTCGGAAATGCCCCTGTCCCCGGGCCTGGAGCACCCCAGACTGCTCCTGGGGGGCCCTCCCATCCCTATTTGCTAAGCTGAACCCCAAATATCCAAGAGAATGGCAGGAAAAGCTGTTCCCTTCCTCATTTCATAGAGAAAGAGTTTAAACAATCGCAGGAGAACTGATTATCACTGTTCAGCTCCAGCTGCCAGGAGGGTCCTGCAGCCCCTGGGAATTACCCGTGGCAGAGAGGTCACTGTGAGCTGAATTCCAGCCTAGGAAGGGGATTGACATCCATGTGTTTGTGTCAAGTTGTATTGATCCCAAATAACTTTAACAGGTACAAATGTCCCCAAAATATGGTTTATAAATAAAATAATTATATTGGAAGCTGCAAACAGGGGATGAAATTTGTGGGATTTGCTGTTGCAGGAGTCTTGGAGGAGCCTCTATATAAAAATCCTCCCAAATAACTGCTGGATTTTTTTTTTTTTTAGTTATAATTTTTTTGGAAGGGATCGAGTGATGCACAAGCAAATTTTTGGGCACTGGATATTATGACAGGCACAACAAGGAAAGCACCAGCATCACTTGAAGCACTTTCTGGGCCCTCTAGCGGTGCTGACTGTGCTGAGTGTCAGCTCTGCTTCCCAAGACAGCACCAAAAATCCCACTTTTAACACTTTGCCTGCTATCTTCCCTCAAATTAGGAGAAAAAGGCCAAATGTCTCCTTTTCCCTTCTCTTCTTAAAGCACATGTATGGGAGGAGCCAAGAATCTGATGGGATGGGATCTTTTTCCTGCAGTTTTTGAACCAAAACCAGGGAGTGAAACTCATTTTAAATTCAAAAAGAAACCCTTTAGAAACTCTGAACGGGGAGAGGTGCAGTGGGAAGGGAAACTGGACTATGCAGGACCAGCTTCTTTTCCCGACCTTTCCTTTTCCCACTTTCCACTTCAAAGGAAAGTGATGTTCCCAGGAGCTTTGGAAGCTCCAAGGGATGAGGGATTTATGAATTCCTTTCCAAGCCATGTTTCTAAAATAAATAAAGATTGAGTTTGGCTGCAAGGGGCAAAATATTTGAGTTTTGTTTCCTGCCTGAAAGCTGTAACTGGTTTAATAAAGGGGACAATGGGGAAAGGTGACTTGGAAAACACCTCCCTTGGGGATCTGGGAGTTAAATCTATGATAGATATTAAATATATGAGATACATAAAATATATAATAGAGATTAAATATCTGTATAAAAATGAGATATAATTAGATAACAAAGTATTCCCCCTCTGCCACTCTGACCATAGCGTAATATCCCATAATATCCTATCCCAGTTTTTCATGGGAAACACCCAGTTTTGTTAAGGATGGCATTTTCCTCCAAAACAGCTGTTTCTAGGGGTTGCAGAGCAGAGGCAGCATTTTTAGAGTGGCTGGGTAAGGGTTGGGGTGGCTTTCTGTGCCTGTTCCCTCCTGGCATCTCCACAGCCTTGGGCAGGGTAGGAGAAGGATGCAGGGACATTTTGTTGGATATCCAAGGGAATAACTCTCATGGAGATCTACAGTCCATCCTCAGAGTGGCTTCCCGTAAAGTCCTTTGTGCATTATGGAATTACCAGCCCCAGACCCCTCTCCCATCTCTTTCCCCCTCTCTGGTGTGGAGGGGTTGGGGATGAGCACATGGCACAGGCTGGGTCAGTGCTCAGCAGCTTCCCTGGCTCTGGAGGGACAGCACACCTGGCATGGCTTCCCATGGACAGAGGGCAGGGAGGGAGGGGATACTGGGCAGGAACTGTGCCCTGGGAGGGTGGGCAGGGGCTGGCACAGGGTGCCCAGAGCAGCTGGGGCTGCCCCTGGATCCCTGGCAGTGCCCAAGGCCAGGCTGGACACTGGAGCCTGGAGCACCCTGGGGCAGTGGGGGGTGTCCCTGCCCAAGGCAGGGTGGAATGATGGGATGAGCTTTGAGGATCCTCCTAACCCAAACCATCCTGGAATTCTCTGATTCTGTTTTCTTGATTCCAAGCCTCCCCGTTACCCCCCCCCCCCCCCCTCCCCGCATGGATTGGGAAGGACTCAGGGCACCCCTAACCCTGGGGCAGGGCTGTGGGGCTGAGATCCCAGGCTGGAGACCTTTCCTGAAGCCAGGGCTCTCCTTGGGTTGTTCTGGGAGATATTTAAGCTGCAGAGTTGAGTGGTTTGCTAAAGTTTGGGTTCAGAATGCATTTTTCCAAGGGGTGCTGTGATCCAAAGGGCTCTGCACAGGGAATCCTCAGTCCAGCATTCCCCTGCTCTTTGGAATGTCCTGGGTGTGCTGAGCAGCATCCCCTGGAATGAGCCAGGAACTGAACAGTCTGACCCAGCTGAAGCTGCCCCAGCTCAGGGTTCCCTGGTGCTGCCAGCCCGGATCCTGCTGTTCCAGCCTCCCCTGGCCCTGCAGGAGGGGGGTGGGAGCTCCATCCCAAGGACCCCCCAGCTCCATCTCCAAGGAGCCCCCAGCTCCAGGGAGCCCTCAGCTCCATCTCCAGGGGAGCCCCCAGCTCCATCTCCAGGGATCCCCCAGCTCCATCTCCAGGGATCCCCAGGCTCCATCCTCAGGGAGTCCCAGCTCCATCTCCAAGGAGCCCCCAGCTCCATCCCAGGGAGCCCCCAGCTCCATCCCAGGGAACCCCCAGCTCCATCTCCAGGGATCCCCCAGCTCCATCCTCGGGGAGCTCCCAGCTCCATCCCAGGGAGCCCCCAGCTCCATCCCAGGGAACCCCCAGCTCCATCCTCAGGGAGCTCCCAGCTACATCCCAGGGAAGCCCCCAGCTCCATCCCGGGAGCCCCCAGCTCCATCCTGGGGAGCCCCCAGCTCCAGGGAGCCCTCAGCTCCATCCCCAGGGGAGCCCTCAGCTCCATCCCCAGGGAGCCCCCAGCTCCATCCCGGGGAGCCCCCAGCTCCAGGGGAGCCCTCAGCTCCATCCCCAGGGGAGCCCTCAGCTCCATCCCCAGGGAGCCCCCAGCTCCATCCCGGGGAGCCCCCAGCACGGCAGCGAGGGACACCCGGATTTTTCTGGCTTTTCCCTTTTCTGGAGGAGCCGGCAGGAGGAGGGGGAGGTGGATCTGGGGAGGCAGGATGCTGGGAAGCAGGAGCTGGAGCCGGATTGCCACCGCCCCCACTTTTTGGGCTAAAGCATTCCTGCTTCCTGCTGGTTGGACCCAGGGGCCGAGTCAGAATTCCAGGGCTCAGAGTGAGGGTGGAGCTGCTGTCCTGCACCTCCTCCCCCCATCTGGGAATTTGGGAGGGTCCCAGGTGGGGTCTAATGCCTGCAGAGAGCCTGGGATTCCTGCTGGGATGTGAGGCACAGCAAGAAACTCTGAAGTTTCATAAAAATTAAAAAAAATATTATGGATTTTTCCATTTTGGGTGAATTCTCCCTGTCTACCCAGCAGGACAGACACCTGGACACAGCTGGCAGAGGCTGACATGAAAACAAACAAGAATTTTTTCCCTTTTGTTCCCCATTTTTCAAAGGAAATGCAGCCCAGCATCATCATTGGAGCAGAGGTTTTTGGGAAAAGAACCCAAATCCGGATCCTGGATCCAGCCCAAATCCAGGATCTCTATTAGGGCAAAAATGCTCCCAGTCTCATCTGCTTCATCTTTCAAATTATCCAAGATGTTCTTTAAGGAGGTGACCCCCAGGAATGGGATCTTTGGGAGAAATATTTATATAGATAAGATTACTTATTACTTATTATTATTATTATTATTATTATTATTATTATTATTATTATTATTATTATTATTATTTAAAATGTATTTTTATTCAATATATATTTATAGCTATAAAGACCTCCCTATTTAGAAGGGAGAAATTTAGAAAGAAGAAAATTTACGATTATTTGCTATTATTTTATAATAATTATACATTCTATTGTATATTATTTGCAAGTGTTTAATATATACAATACATATAATGAATATTATACAGAATATATTTATATAAATTCGGGTTTGGGCAGGGTTTTCCCCATCTCTCCATCATTCCAGAGGGATGATGGTGGTCCCTTCCCAGGGCTCCAGGGGCACAGGGAAGGAGCGGCCGTGCTGTTATTTTTGGATTGCATTTCACAGCTCCCAGATGGAAAACCTCCCTCACCGGGGGCAATAAAATGGATTAAAAAAGGAAAAAAAAAAAAACTAAAAAAGAAAGGTCCTGACCCCATCAGCAAAGCAGGAACAGCATTTCTTGGGGAGAAAATCCTTTTATGAGGTGGGGAAAAGGAAATCTGGAGTGGGGGGATGAAGTCAGAGGGAAAATGGGGATTAAATGCACCGATTGCATTCATTTGGAGCCTGTGGAATTTTACAGGAGGAGGGATATAATACATATAATATATAATTTTATCATGAGGAGGGGATATAATTCCACCAGACTTCATTAATAAACCATTTTTCCATGTGATAAGAGGCAAAGAGGGATCCAGGCAAAGCCCTCAGGTCCAGGATGCTCCAGCCCTTCCCTGCTTGGAAAACAGAAGAGAAAGGGGGAGGCTCTTTGCTTTTTCATTGGTATTTGGGCCCAAAAATCTCCTTCCAGGACCATTAAAACAATTCCTCATGGAGGGAAAGGACTTGTGGCTGATGACAATAAAAATGAACAGACCCGTGGAAAATCGGGATTTCTCAAAGTGCAAATTGTGACTGGGGGTGGATGCTTCCTTCTCAACTTACCCATAAAAAGAAAGCCAGAAAATTTGAATATTTCTGGTCCTGGAGGCTCCTAAAGAAGCACCTTGGGTTGGGAGAGAAAGGCAGTGGTGAGGAAGGGAAGAATTTATTTTCCTCTGAAATTCCAGCTGCTCCCAGGCATCCTCTGAATTTCACTGAGGGGTTGAAGGGATGCCTAAAAATATCATTTATTAAACAGATCCTTTAGGATTTATTTATCCAGCATTTATTGGGATATTTGAACAGGCAGAGCAGCTTCTCCTCTTAATGAGGAAAACTCGGCTTTCCATGGGAAAATCTCCTTTGCCTCCAGAAAAGGGGGAATCTGTGCAAACAAGGGGTTGATTTTTGGAGCTGAACTTGACCTTCCAGCACAATTCCCTCCCCTGACTCCAGCAGTCCCAGTTTCCCTGAACACAGGATTATTTTCTTACTGGTTTATCACCAGCCCCTGGTTTATTCCACCAAGAAATGTGCTCCAAAAATCCTCCAATAAATGTGGAATATTTGAGCTGGCCAGGATTTTTCAAGTCCTGTGCTGTGCCGCAATTTCCCTGTTTTTCCAAACAGGGATTTTCTTTGCCACTCTCCTTTGAAGAAATGATGCAATTCAGGCTTTGATCCTGCAAAATAAAGTTTATTTGAGCCTCTGGGCCAGGAGTTTTGGAGCTTTCATCTCCAACCTCAGCCCCTTCCAGTGGATTTGCAGCGATCTCTGAGTTTTTTATGGAATCACAGAATGTTTTAAGTTGGAAAAGGCCCCGAAGGTCATCGAGTCCAACCGTTAAGATTCATCAAGGAACAAATCTGGAGGAAGGACTTGGACCTCATAAATCCCTTTCTCCTCCAATTGCACCATCCCAGAGGTTTCTCCACCCTCTCTCTGGAGCTGGAGCTGGAGCTGGAGCACCAACTCAGGTTTCTTCACTTCCAACAGGAGCAGGAGCTCCAGTCCAACCCCTCCCCCTGCAATGACTCCTGTGGTTCCAGCGCCTGGAAAACTGAGAGGAAAAGAGGGAAGAGGAGAAGAGCTCAGCAGCACGAAGCTGCTAAGGTCAAGGAGCATCTGGAGCTGGTTTTAATTCCAGATTGGAGCAAATTTTTAACAGACAGAGTCTGGTTAAACCCAGGCTTGCATCACTGCTAACTGAAACCTTGCTGCATTTTCAGGAGCCAATGAAGGACTCACATTTCTGATCATATTTGTGCCACATTTTGCATCTTCAGGAGTCAGTAATGACCCACATTTCAGATCATATTTTGTATCTTCAGGAGCCAATAAAGGCCCCAAGTTTCAGAGCATGTTTGTAGCATGTTCCACCCATCACAAGGTGCTCGGTTGCCACGCAACCTTTATCTTGATCTCGAGAGTTTCACTCAGCTCCTGGGCAAAGCAGCTGCAAACCAAACCCCCCAAAAAAACCTCAGAAACCACCTTGATGCCTTAAAGCAGGAGCTGACCCACAGCAGAAGTGAGAGGGGAGTTCTTGTCACGTCCACCCCAAACCAGCATCACCAGGGCTCTGAGCCACCTCTGTTTGCTGTTTGCTTTATTTGGGTGCCCCTGGCAACACCCAGAGCTCAGCACGGCAGCACCCACAGAAATCTCTCCTCTGCATCTGCAGAGTTTGCTTTTTGGAGAGGTGCAAGAGAGACAGAGAGAGCTTTGGAACATCTCATGTGTCTGGCTGCACCCAAAACCTCCTGGGCCTCTCTGAAAATGAAGCCAAATATGGCCCAAAATGTGGGGATTTTTTTGGCTCCTGAAGATGTGAAATATGATACAAACTTGACACAAAATGTTGGTCCTTTATTGGCTCCTGGAGATACAAAATATGATTCAAAATGAGGGCCTTATTCACCCTTGAAGGTACAAAATATGATCAAAATATTATATGAAATGTGGGGCCTTTATTAACTCCTGAAAATGCAAAATATTATATAAATATGATATGAAATTTGTGTCCTTTATTGGCTCCTGAAGATATGAAATATGATATGAATATAACACAAAATGGGGTCTTTTATTGACTCCTGAAGATACAAAATGTGATAGAAATATGATATGAAATGTGGGTACTTTATTATTGACTCCTGAAGGTGAAGCAAACTTGCAGTGATGCAAGTCTGGGTTTAACCAGATTTTGTCTGTTAAAAATTTCTTCCAATCTGGACCTAAACCCAGCTCCAGATATTTCTCGACCTGAGCAGCTTCGTGCAGCTGAGCCCTTCCTTTCCCCCCTTTTTCTCTTTTCCTCTCTTTCTCTCATTTGTCTCTGTTGCTGACGCCCTCCCGGTGTGTTTGGGGTGGCAGGTCCCAGGCGTGGCAGGTCCCTATTTCAGTCCCAGGGCACCCAAAAGCTCTCAGGGCATGGGGGTTTCAGCGACACCCCCCAAAATCTCCTGGAGCTGGGCACTGAACCCTCCCCTCCACCCCTGCCCCCTCCCGTGGTGGGATCTGTGATGGGAGCTGCCCCTGAGTGAGGGCAAAGCTCTGCAATCACCTGGAATCATGGAATTGTCCCAGAGTGCTTAGGGCTGGAGCTCATCCTGTTCCAGCCCTGCCAATGGCAAAATTCCACCATCGCAGGTTGCTCCAAGCCCCATCCAGCCTGGCCTGGGACACTTCCAGGGGTCTATCCAACTCCCCTCATCCCATGGAAACCCCAATGCTTTGAACCATATTGTCTTTCTAATATCTGTGTTGTATCATTTTAGTTCTGCCCTTATGGTGAACAAATCCCTTTTTTTTTTTAATTCTCCTCTATTCTGCAAAAATTTACCCAGGGCCCTAATTCCAAATTATGGAAGGGCAGAAGGTGCTGGAGGGAACTGTGGGAATTAGGAGAGCTTGGGTTTCAGTGCCCTCTGGGGGGATTTTTGCTTCCCTGGCCTTTTCCCACCTTGCCCAGCAAAACAAAATGCACACATTCATGGAGAACATCCTTAATTAGGGAGAAAAATCCTTGAGAGGCACATCCAGGGCTGGGGAAGGTGGGGAGAGGAGGAGCTGGAAGGTGACACTGCTCCTGCTATTTCCCTCATGGGCTCCTGTGACTCCAATGGGATGGGATGGGATCTTCTCCTATGGGATTACCCATGTTAACCCTTTCCCTGCTACTGCTTGAGATCCCTGGTTCCTGCTGGGATGCTCTCAAAATTCCCTTTGCCTCAGCAGATGCCAAAACCCCTTTGCAAATCCCTGCTGAGGAGTACCAGGAATGGATCACGGCTCCAGCCTTGAGTTTCCTTCCATCGTTTATTCTGACCAAAGGAATTCCCCCCCTCCCCAGCCCGAGTGTGGTCCATACCTACAAATATTCACCAAGGAATATTCCCTGGAAAATGAAGATGTTTGGCCAAAGCCATTATTTCTGGGAGAAATCCAACAATCCCCCTTTGTCTCTGCAAGATGATCAATTATAGATGGGGCTGCAGGGCTGTGAGTGACCCCAGCCCCTCCCAGCACTGCTGGGCTGCTTTTCCAAGGGGATTTGTGTGTCCTGGCGGGATGGGGATGGACAATGACCACCTCAGAGCCAGGATCTGCAGCCCAGGGCAGCAAATCCCTGCAGCCCCACTCCAGCCACTGCTGGAGGCCCCGCCGGGGCTGGGCTCCTGTTTATTGGCAGGGTCCTGACCTTGCCCCGTTTATTTTCCCGCCGGGATCCGGGCATGGAAAGGGGATTTGTAACGTGAGACTCACACTAACACAATAACACAGGCGGGACGGGCTCCCCATGGCACAGCTGCTCCCAGCACGGACACTGCACCACGGGTTGGGAAAAGAGGGAGATTCGCCCTCAGTTTGGCTTCCAAGCTCCCTTTTTATTGGATTTTAAAGAAGAGGAAGCTCCTGGGCACCAGGGAGTGGAGGGTAAAGGGAGGTGGCTGCTCCATGCTGAGCCACATCAAATGATCAGAGACAAAAAGGAGCTTCCCAGAGGGTTTCCCTTGGCTTGGGGGAGACTTTAGGTGGGTTTTAATCTCCAAACACATTCCTTATGGACTGCAGGACAAAGGAGGGGAATAATGAAAAGAAACTCCCAAACTGGGAATGCTGCACAGGGAGAACCCAGCCCAGGGCTCAGTTCACATCCCTGTTCCAGGTCTGAGGACTCAAGGTGGAGAAAGCAAATCCCGGATGCCAGAGGGAAAGGAGAGGCATGGAAAGGGCCTGGAACACATCCCCATGCCACAGATCCAGCTGGTTATGACTGCAGCAAGCCCCGGGACAGCCCATACCTCAGGCAGTATTTCCTCACTGTCAGGATGGAAACCTGGATCAAAAGTTCCAGTCCAGTTCCCTTCCAGGTCTCAGTTTCCCAGGAAAGCACCGTGTATGGCTGTGCGCATCCCATCATCTCCATGAGACTATTCCCTCAGCTTAAATAAAGCACAGGAGGTGCTGAACCATGGAAAACACAATGTCCTGGATGGGTTTTCTGCACTTTTCCCACTTTTCCTGCTCCAGTTTAAAACTGAAGCCTTTCCATGCGCACTGAGTCCAGCTCATCCCACCCTGCTTTTCCCTGTTCCAGCTTGGAGAGGACCTCAGAGTTCCTGACTCTCTGTATGCATCCTCTGGGGATGGGCAGGGATTTTCTGAGCCCCTGAGGTGCCTGAGGTGAGGTTTTGGGTATGGGATGAGGTCTGGAAACCTCCTCAATTAAAAAGAAGTTGATGTTCATCTCTAATGCTGGGATTTGGGATTTTTGGGAGAAATGTGAGGAGTGGGAGACACAGGAACAGCTCAGAGGAACATCCAGCAGTGTGAAAGATATGGAGAAAATTCCCTCAGCTTTTGTAGCTCATCCCAGCTTTCAGCATTCACTGGAATGAGGCCAGAGGGGGTTTGCTTAGATTTGAATCCCAGCTAAGAGGTGCTCCCCAAATCCAGCCCTTCCACAAATCTGGGGATTTGCAGTGGGGCTGTAATACCTGCAGTGATGCCCACACCCCATCCCCAGGGGATTTGGCTCATGGACACCCCCAGATTCCCACCCTGCTCTCCCACACTCCCTCTCCTGGCACCCTCCTGGCAATAGGGACAGAGCTGCTTCTCCCTTTGGGATCGGGGTCAGGGCCTCTCCTCCTGTTCCTCCAGCCTGCCTTCCCTCCTTTGGGAAGTTTTGGGATGCTGAAAGTGGGACACCCAAACCTCAAATGATGGAGAGCCTTAGGGAAATGGAAACACCAGCTCTCCTGGCTCACAGGATCCCAGAAGATATTTCCACATGAGCCAAGAGGTTAAATCCCAGTGTCCCAGGAACCTGGTGTGGAACAGCGATTTTTGGGAAGCACCTCCTTTGTTCTTGCCCACCTCCACCAGCCTGTAGACAAATTTTGTAAGAAACTAAATTCCCACTTGGATAACTCCTTATAATTATGGGGAGGCTGAGTTTTCCCTGGAATTTTATGTCCAGATCAGAACATTCCCTCATAAATGTCTGCACAGCCCAGCCCTTGCTGCTTTTAGAGCATCTTAAGCAGCAAAAAAGGGGCCATTTCCACCGTCTTGTGCAGGAGTTTTTCCTTCCAGGATCGTTTTCTATTAAATTAAAGCAACACAACCACCTTCCTGTAAAGATGCATCCCTTAGATCCAGAGTTTGCCAGTGATCCTGATTTAGGAGTCCCAGGAATAAGGAATAAGGCTGCAGCTCTTAGAAGTGGGTACATAAAAAGATGCTTTGTGCTTTTTTTTTTTTTTTTAATTAAACATTTAAAATATGTGGGGAAAAAAAAAAAAAAACAACCAACCAGATTTCCCTAAAAAATCAGAACTTAAGAAATCACTGATGATTTTCCAGACCCTGGTGATGGATTTCTGTGCTTCTCCCAGGAAATTCCAAATGAAGGAACATAACTCATTCAGGGCAGGAAGGGCAACTGTGAAAGGAGAAAACTGCTGGAAATTTTTCATTTCCAGGGATTTGGATCCCCCCAATATCTCTATTTCTTATAAATCTTAGGAAAGGACATCCATTTGTCCCCAAAAAGGTCTAGGGATGCATTTCCATGTGCTGGGATGTGGAACCTCTGATGTCCAGGGGAAGCAGCAGCTCTGTAGCACACAAAATTCCCATGTGAAGAAAGAGCTGGGAATTTTTCACGGGAAAAAGGGATTTCTGTTGGATCAGAGGGAGAGCAAGGCTGGCTGAGGGATTTCAGGGAGGAAGGGGATTTGCTGTGGGGTCTGCAAGGCATCAGAGGGATGCACAGAGGGCTCCTGGGGTGATGGATGTTTGGGGCTGGATCCAAGGTGATGGATGGAGGTGCCCCTGGAGGCTGGGAATGTTTCATCCCAACCCCTGCACTCTCCATAACCCAGGAAGGAGCTCCTGTTCCCCTCTGGACAGGGAGATCCAGGGAAGCACCAGGGCAGGGGAGCTGGGAGCTGCCATCCCTCTGCGATAACAAGGTGGAGAAGACCCTCCATTAATTCCCAAGAAAAGATTTATCAGTGGATCCCACTGTCCATGCCCTTTCCAGACCTCCCTCCCATCTCCTTCAGGATATTTTTATTGGTCACAAAGTGAGGCAGAAAAAGCCCAATTCTGTCACTTCCTATTATTCCAAAATAAAAACCAAATGTTGGGCCCAGAGTTCAGATCAGGGGAAAATCCACAAATCTCTTGGCCGTCTGGGATCTTTTGTTTATCGCTGCTCTTAATCCCATTTTTTGGGTCTCCTGGGCTCAGGGAAGATAAATGAGGTGTGTCAGGAGCTCACCTGATTAACTTGGCCCATTCAACGGGGTTATTCTTCTCCAAGGCTGGGCTGGAAAGGGAACAGCAGGAATTTGGGAGTGCAGAGTCCCAGTCCCATGAAGGCAAAAGAAAAGGGCTTTGGGAATGGCCTTTTCTCTACCCAGAACACTCTGCAGGGAGGATGTCAGCAAAAGCCTTCTGGATAAAGCATTTTTTCCCTGGATTTTTACCACAGGTCAGATTTGGCCTTGTGTTGCCACCCCCTCATTCCCCTCCAAAACAGCAGCTTTTCCCACAAATGCCCAGGAAATCTGTGCTGTGGGCAGGGATAACCCATTGCAAGGCCACATCCACCCTATTTTCTCTGCTTTTTTTGAGCTCAGATGGGAAAAAAAGGAATTTTGCCATGCTTTATGGGATGGGAAGGGGGTTCTGTAGGAGTCAGAGAGATGGAGACCTGGCATTCCTGGCGAAGTCCAAAAACCAAAATCCTTTCCCATGGGTCCCAACAGAGGTGGGGAGATCACATGGACACTGCCTCTCATCCCAGCCAAAGAAATCCCCACATTTCCCCCAGGACTTTTCCTTGTAATTGTTCCATGTGGAACCCAAGGCTGGCAGGAGGAGGATGCTGTGGCAGGAGGAGGATGCTGTGGCAGGAGGAGGATGCTGTGGCAGGAGGAGGATGCTGTGGCAGGAGGAGGATGCTGTGGCTGTGTCTTGCTCCTGCTGCAGGGTCCGAGTGAGGGATGGGGAGAAAACGGGAAGGCAGCCCTGGGCTCTGTCAAACCTGCCACGAGCTGGGCCTTGGGAAGGGGATGGATTAACTCTGCTTCCCGGCTGGAACAAACTGCCTCCCAGACATGTCCTTTGGCATCCCTGCAGGGAGAGGCAGCAAACCCCGCCCGCTGGAGGCTTAATCCCAAATTTTATCCCGCCAGCCCGGGGCATTTCTGCTTTTTCCGCACATGATTTTAATCACTTTATCCCCCCAAGTCCCTGGAAAGAGGCTCCTTCCCTTCCCGTCTGCTTTGGGTTAGGATCCCATCTGCCGGGAGGGCTCCGGGATCCCCCGGGAGTGCCGGGAGCTGCCAGCCGGGATCGGCCCCGCAGCTCATGGCCCTCGCCTGCCCCCTCCCACACCTGCATCCCAACATCCTGCGTCTGCATCTGCATCTGCGTCTGCCCAGTGCTGGGAGCGCCCGGGATTCCAGACAAAACCCAGCCTGCGCCTGCTTTGCCACAGCCGGGTTAAAAACCCCTCTCCTGCAGAGTTCCCCTTTATTTAACAGCAAGCCAAGGCTTTTAGTCCAGGTAAGAACGGCAGAGTAATGATTCCCAAATATTCCAGCTTTTCTCCAGCGCTGGTCCTTGGGCTTTGTGGTGGATGAATGATGCTCGTGTCCGTGCAGGATTTGTGCCTTTGGAATTCCTTTGGGATAATCCCACATTAAAGGCACACCTTTAATTCCTGCCCCATGTCCCAACAACCCTGCGGGCTCACCCCATCCCCAGTGTGGAGCTGAGACCTGACGTGGCAAAGGCAGCGTCCCTGGGAATCCTTTCCAGGCCTGGCAGAAGAGGGAGACAATAAAACAACAGCAGGCACAGATCTGGGTTGGAGACCTGGTTTGGAAGGGAAAAAATGGGGGAAAAAAAAGGGAAAATATTGCATTTCTGCCATAGGAAGTGCAAGGTTTTACCTCTTCTTGTACTGGGGGTTGAGTAGGGAAATGGATCCAAACAGTCCCTGGAATTCAATATTCATTTTCCACTGATGGATTGAAGTGGAATTTTGTCTCTTGGTGAATTAAATTCCTTTTGTGAGCAGCCCAGGAATGAGATCCAACAGGCAGACCTGCAAAAGGCAGACAGCTGTGCCAGGGTTGCACTCCTGGACCCTGTCCTGCAGCCCGGAATTTCAGGAGCCCGGCCCCGGCCTGGATCCCACCTCATTCCAGCAGCAGCGCATCCAAAAGCACCGTGATCCCGTGTACCTCCCTGATCCCTCCTCCCTCGAGCACTGAAAGCTGGAGAGAGCACAGAAGAGCCTTTAAAGCATTCAAGATGGACTCGAAATGTGACTGCAACGAGCTGTGAAATCTTTGGGCAGAGCCAGGGCTGGGAAAAAGCAGGGGAAAATCTCTTCCAGAGGTCCTGAAGGGCCAAACCCTGAATTTCATGGCAAGAAAAGAGCAGAGAGTAATTCCACTGTAGGAAAACTCTTCCTTTCCCCCTCCACAAGTGGGATTAAGCTCTGGAGAAAATTTCTGGAGGGGCTGATTGCTAAAATTAGCTTGGAGAAAGTCTGGGAGATGGAGGAGGGAGAAGTATCCACTCTGCTGGAAGAGGCTGTGCTGCCCTTGGGCTTTGTGTGCAGGGTCCAAGCAGGGCTTGAGCCACTTGGGCTGGCAAATTTGGCTTTTTTTGCCCCAAAATTGGAATGCTGGCAGACACCCTGCCTGTGAGCCAGCTGGGAAAATTACTGTGGATATGAAACACTGCCCTTGGTTTCAACTTGCTGACACTGTGAAGATGGTTTTAATTAAAACTTGTTAACAGCAACCTGTTCCTGAAATGAGCATGGCTAACCCGATTATGGAGCTGGATCCTTGGAGATGCTGCTCTTCCCAGAAGCCCAGCCTGGACATGGGTGTAAATCCTCACTCTGCTCCTATTCCCAGTTTACAGAGGGTGACAGTTGTGAATGGAAAGGGGAGAGTTTAGCGTGTTGCATGACTTTGGAGAGCGGGAGCACAGGGAAGGAGGATGCTGTCGCATACCAAGAACAATCCTCTCCACGGGACCTTCTCTGGGAGATCTGCTCTCTGTGCAGAGCAGCGATTTGAGCTCTGCCGCAGTTTGAGGGGTGAAATGGATGTTTGGGGATAAAATATCATCTTGTCTCTTGGGCATGAGCTTTAGCCTTGAGCTCACCTCGAGTACAGGATTCCCTCTGCACAAATCTTCCCTCTGGGACACCGGGAAGGCAAGCAGGAACGTCACACCCACTAGGGAGAGGGAAACCACTGCGCTGGAAAAACAGCTCAGCGAAGTGTCGGCTGCACCCACAGGCGAGCAGGGCCCGGGAGCATCCGCAGCATCCTCAGCATCCTCAGCATCCCCACTGGCAGCTCCCTCCGCTGCCTCCTCCCCATCGCCGGGCCAGCAGCAGGAATTCTCTGGTCCCTTCCCCCGCCGCTCTGGCCGCTCCCTCCCCCTCAGGCAGCTGGTTCCCATTACCAGGAGGCTGACAAGGTGCAGGAGCCTCCTTGGCAGGGAGTTGTGACGAGAGGCAGAGGCCGGCCGGGTGTCTCTGATGGGTTTCCGGGGCTGTTATCGGCCCGGCGCGACCCCTCCCGTCTGCGCCCGTGCCGGGGGCACCGCGGGGCTGCCGCGGCTCTGCCCTGCTCGGGAGCGGGGTGGGATATAGCCCAGGTATATCCCATATATAAAAATACCCATGTGCGATAGAAACGTTCAGCCCCGCGGTGAGCGTTTCACCTGTCTGCAGGAAACATCTCCCTCCTGCACCCGGCCTGGATAAACTTCCAGCCTTTTATCTGGCGGCAGCAGAAATAACCCAGCTGTGTGCTGGGAGGAATAATCTCCACAGGCCTTCCTCCAGGCCGGCGTTTCTTGTTGTGCCAAGATCCCGGGGCACTGCCCTTCCCCTTGGCACGGCATCCCACCCGCAGCCAGGGCCGCGGGAGGGCGGGAGCTGCCCTGCTTTGGGTGGGATGGTTTTTCCCAACAGGGCACCCATTCATGCAGGAGGTCAGCCAAGGCTTAAGGATGAAATATTTGCATTCAATAAAGCAAATAAATAGCTGCCCCAACTCCTGGGTGTCCACGACTTCTCCTGCGCCTCCCTGGATGAATGCAGCTCCATGGCCACCAACACGACCAGCACTTCCATGCCCCCAGACAAATTAATCACCTCCTTCCCAGGCAGACGCATTAAACATCATTTTCCAGCTCTGCCCAGGCGCTGCGAGACGTGATGGAAGTGGCGGCGGCTGGAAAACGCCCCGAGCCGCGGGCGAGCAGGAATCACCCGCGGGGTCTGGGGCACAAATTCCATTTGTCTTCCCTCTTTTTCGAGCAGGCTGCACAAAGCTGTTGCTTCACTTTAGTTAGGTTTGTGGATGAGCTCATCCTGTGGGATGGCTCTGGGATGGGTTAAAATTGGGGATCGTGAGTCAGAAATGGGATCGTCCTCCCCGACCTGGCTCGGCAGGGACCTGCAGCCTCCCTTTCCCTCCTCCAGCTGAGATCTTGGCGGTTTGGTCTCCCTAGAAACATCCTGGGTTTTTCCAAGCATGGTTTATCCATTTCAATTGTCCTTCATTAGGCAGTAATCAGGTAATTACCACCCCTCTAACTCCGGCCCAGGCAGCTCCCGGCACTGCATATTCCCATCGGCAGCCTCATTAGCAGGGAGATGCCATCCTGCTCCATCATCCCATCCTGCTCCATCATCCCCTCCTGCTCCATCATCCCACCCTTCTCCACATCCCACCCTTCTCCACCATCCCACCCTTCTCCACCATCCCATCCTGCTCCATCATCCCACCCCTCTCCATCACCCCACCCTTCTCCATCATTCCATCTTGAGCCACCATCCCATCCTGCCCCATCATCCCAGCCTTCCTCCATCATCCCACCCTTCTCCATCATCCCACCCTTCTCCACCATCCCACCCTTCTCCACCATCCCATCCTGCTCCATCATCCCACCCCTCTCCATCATCCCACCCCTCTCCATCATTCCACCCTTCTCCATCATTCCATCTTGAGCCACCATCCCATCCTGCTCCATCATCCCACCCTTCTCCACCATCCCATCCTGCTCCATCATCCCACCCCTCTCCATCATCCCACCCCTCTCCATCATTCCACCCTTCTCCATCATTCCATCTTGAGCCACCATCCCATCCTGCTCCATCATCCCACCCTTCTCCACCATCCCATCCTGCTCCATCATCCCACCCTTCTCCATCATCCCATCCTGCTCCATCATCCCATCCTGCGCCATCATCCCATCCTGCTCCATCATCCCATCCTTCTCCACCATCCCATCCTTCTCCATCATTCCATTTTGATCCACCATCCCATCCTTCTCCACCATCCCATCCTTCTCCACCATCCCATCCTTCTCCACCATCCCATCCTTCTCCATCATTCCATCTTGATCCACCATCCCATCCTTCTCCACCATCCCATCCTGCTCCATCCCATCCTGCTCCATCATCCCATCCTTCTCCATCATCCCATCCTGCGCCATCATCCCACCCTTCTCCATCATCCCATCCTGCTCCATCATCCCATCCTGCTCCACCATCCCATCCTTCTCCATCATCCCACCCTTCTCCATCATCCCATCCTTCTCCATCATTCCATCTTGATCCATCATCCCATCCTGCTCCATCATCCCATCTTGCTCCATCATCCCATCCTGCGCCATCATCCCATCCTGCTCCATCATCCCATCCTTCTCCACCATCCCATCTTTATCCATCATCCCATCCTTCTCCACCATCCCATCCTTCTCCATCATTCCATCCTTCTCCAACATTCCATCCTTGTCCAAGCACCCTCCTTCTCCAATTGCCATCCTTCTCTGACTGCCATCCTTCTCCAGATGCCATCCATCCTTCTCCAGCATTTTTCCAGCAATGGCTACCCTGCCAAGACCCTGCTCCCTCTTCCAGCATCTGATCTGACAAGGCAGGGCAGATTTTGGGGAGCAGAGTCGTTGCTGTTCTCAGTAATGGAGGGGTTAATACCATAGAATCCCAGAATCCCAGAATGACTAGGATTGGAAGGATCCTTACAGCTCATCTCATTCCATGCCCCTGCCATGGGCAGGGACACCTGTTAACCCAGGTTGTTCCAAGCCCTGTCCAACCAGGCCTTGGACACTTCAGGGATGAGGCAGCCTCAGCTTCTCTGGGCAACCTGTGCCAGGGCCTCAACCACCCTGTCCTGCTTCCCCCCCAGCCACACACATTCATCTCCATTTCAATCCATTTGCATTTTTCCTGTCCTGTTAAACTTCAGCCACACCCCACTGCCACCCTCCTGACATCTTCCAGGGCCAGGCAACACCTGCATGTCTGGAAGAGGGAGGAGAGCTCCTGCAACAAGCTTCTGGCTATTTTTTTTTCCAAATTAGCTTCATTTTTCCTGGAAATCCTGCCTCAATTTGCATGGATGCCCCTTTGGAGCCTTCTGACTCCAGAGCATCCTCCATAGCAGCAGAAACTCCTGGACTGCTGGAGCCAAAAGCATCTTCTCCCACCTCTCACCCCAAAACGTTCGAGGAGTCCAGCACTGAGAAGAATAAGGATTTGGGGACAAATCACCTCAATTTAAGGCAATTTTAAGGAAAACATCATGTTAAATTCCTGCCTGGAGGGGTCAAGTCCAAGGGCAAGATCTGCACGGGGCCTTTGGCACTGCGCCCTCTTTGTGTGGCTGCTGTGACCCAGCACTGTCCTGGGCTTTTCTTCCAGGGTTTGTCCACTGCTGGGTTTAGCTGTGGGGCCAGGGGTGGATTTTATCCCAGGAGTTTGTTGATAAACAAGGGGAGTTAACTCTGTTAGAGTGGGGTGAACATCTCCAGCTCCCCCACAGTGGGGCAGGAAGAGGGGTTTGAGTGTTAGGGGTCTGGCCAAGGGCAGATAGATGGAAAATCCCAGTCCGGGGTAAATTTGTGCTCTGGAGGTGGCGAGTGAGATGCTGTGCTGCCCTCAGCCTGTCCCTGCATCGTGTGCAGGAGCACATGGAGAGTTGGGAGCTCCCTCACCCTTAAAACTGTTCTCAAAGCCTGGAAAGCATCACTCTGTCTTAATCCAAAGTGGTTCTGAAGGTAGAGGAGTGTAGGAATTCACTCTGGAAGGTACTTGTCCTGCTTTGGGTGTCCAGCCAATGCTCCAGCAGAGGATTAGAGCCAAATTCAGTGTCCTCTACATTCTGTACATGTATTTTTAATTTTTTTCCCAAGTACCAGCACTTCTTCCCAAAGCATGACCACTTCCTAGTGTTCCCTTTGCAGTGGATTCATCCCAATAATCCCCTTGTGGATGTGCACTGTGCTGAGCCCTCACTGATCCCATGGGGATGGAGGATGTGCAGGGCTCCCAGGATGATGTAGGACTTGGTTTTGAGGGAAAAACCCCACTATTGCATGAACAGTTTGATTGCAGCGGTGGTCTCAGGTTGGAAAAGCACTTCAGGATGAAAGGAGTGATGGACGTATCAAATATCTTCCTAAAGAGCTCCGTGAAAACTCCTGGATGTTCTAGGAGCTGAACAAAACCAAACTCTGCCAGAGGATTTTTGTTTGGAGGCTGAACATTGTTTAAAGAGCAGATAACAGGGCTGAGAGCACCAGACCTGCCTCCAATCCCCTCACATCAGGAGTGGGGCGAAGCTGGGACCCCCAAAAGGCAACAGGAGGAAATCTGGGATCACTCCAGGACATTCCTGGGCACAAGCACAGCAGGTCTGGCACTGCCCAGAACCTGCAGCTCCAAGGCCCTGAGTGGCTTAGGAGCCCCCAGCCCCCTTGTGATCCTTTGGCCACCTATAGAGTGGTGGGGGTGGGAGAGGGAATGGGTCCCCATGGACAGAGGGCAGGGGTAGATGGGATTTTGGGAAGGGTTCTTCCCTGGGAGAATGGGGATGGGCTGGGATAGAATTCCCAGAGCAGCTGTGGCTGCTCCATTCCTGGAAGTGTCCAAAACCAGGTTGGATGGGGCTTGGAGCAACCTGGGACAGTGGAAGGTGTCCCTGCCCATGGCAGGGGTGGGACTGGCTGAGCTTTAAGGTCCCTTCCAAAACAAACCATCCTGGGATTCTGTGATTCCATGATTTCCCAACATTTAGGTGCAGAGATGGAGCTTGAGGGTCTCAGAGGTTGCAGAATCCACTGAGCCAGTCTGGGCTTGTTGTGCCTGCAGCGCTCCCTCCTGCCACTGAGTGATCCCAATCAGGACACCATAAACCTTGGATTGCACATCTCATCAGTGGGATCACAGGGAGAGCAGGAAATGAGCCAAGTTAATCAAATTAGGTGAAAGATGAGTCTGAAAATCCCATCTGAGGAACAATTTTATTGGAGCTTTGCACTCCAGTGGAACATTTCTGATGGGCAGTCTGGAACACTGATCCATCCCAGCAGTGTTGACTGGACACTGCATGCTCCGAGGGAAGGGGATGGAGGGGAACATCAATTCCAGCACCACAGTCCTGTTAATCTGGGCTGTACAAGGAAAAATCAAGGCATTTCTCACTGCAGTGTTCTCCCTTTGCTGAAATTCCAGTAAAGCTTCTCTTCTCTTCCTTGCAGATCAAGCAGAAGATTTTGGTCTCTCCTGACAGAGCCCTTGTCCTGCTGTTGCTCTTTGCCTGTATCCAACACAAGGATGAGGAGACAAATCCCTCCTCTTCCCTGCTCTGGGTGATGGAAATACAAATGGAATGAGCAGGACACATCTTCCTGTCTTGATCTCACGTTTGGTGAATTCCTCCTGCATTTCTCTGCATCTCCTTGACAGAAGGAATGAATATTTCCTTACATTCTTTCTGATGTTGATATTCTAACTTCTTCTGCAAGTCTCCACAGAAGCCTGGCCAAAACAGAAAGGAGGAATGCAAAGAATTGTGGATGGATCCCATTAATCCCAGAACTTCTAGACCACCCAACAGCACAGAAACCAGATGGGGCTCGATGGTGATTATTTCACTTTTCCCTCTCTGTTTGGGGTCCTGCTGTCCCCACCAGGCTCATTGGTGCTTCCTGAGCTTTGACAGAGCTGGGATCTCATGGAGACATCCCAGAGCTTTGCCATGCAATGCCCAGGACATGTTTAGGAGCCTCTGGAGGAGCCATCTCAACCCAGCACTCTCTCTTTTGACATTTGGAGTGTGGGGTGCTCGTCTTGCTGAGGACAAGACGAGACCCAGCCAAGGTCAGAAGCCAGGCTGGGATGAGCTGGTCCCACAAGGAGGTGATGGTGTGAAGCCAGGATGGGATGACTTGATTCCATCTCTAAACAAACAAAAGACAAAAGGCTTGGGATATTTGTGCCTGAGTGTTAACCAGATTGCTTTTCCCATTCCTGAACTGGAGGTTGTCAAAGCCAGGCTAAGAGAGGGGGAGAGCTCCTGGAATGGCTTCAGGAATGTGTCCAGGTTCACATGATGAGATCCAGGGATCCAGAGCCTCAGCTCCACTGTTAGTGGTGACAAAGCTTGGGTTTCCTCCTGCTGCAATCCCCTCCACAGCTCAGGTTCAGCACCTGGGAAGGCCGAGGCTCACAGAACAGCTCTGAGGTTCTGTGCAGGATCCAGACACTGACACTGGAAAACACCCAGAACCAGCTTCTCCCCTGTCACCCACCATGAGCCCCTCACCCTCTTTTCATCTCCCTGGAGCTGCTGGAGCCCTGGGTGCAAAGAGAGGCAGAGAGTTTGACTTGCAAATCTCTTTTCAGTTCCTTGTTGAGAACTGAGCATCTCAGCGGCCATTTCACAGATGTTTCACCAACATCATCCACCCCCTTGTGCCCAAAAAGGTGCCCTGGGGATTTGGGGATGCAGCAGAGACACCTGGATTACAATGCCATGGATAGATCCACTTGAATGATCTTGATCTCCAAATATCCATGACAAACATTCCCATTCCCAGCTGCTCCACAGCTCAATCTCCACATACTCCCCTTTAATGAGCTTTTAAGGATTCTTTAAGGAGAAAAAATTGTAAAAAATTTAAGGAGAAATTAAGAATTCTTTAAATAGAAAAATTCACACCCACCTTCAGGACTGAGTAACTGGTTTTTCAAAAATTTTTACATGTGGCATCTTTTTCTATAAAAAAAAAAAATACCCCAAGCTCTGTCAGAAAGTGGCAGCTTTGTCACAAGTGAAACCATTTGCAGGAAAGGGCTCTCAGACGAGTTTCCTGTTTCAAAAAGAAAACAAAAAAATGCACTTTGAATGTCCTGAGATTGTCAAAAACATCCTGTTTTGACATTCAAAGAAAATTTGTCTTTTGGCTGGAAATAAGTTTGTCAAAGAGTAAGGATTCTGAGAAAGAATGGGGAGAGAAAGCCCCCACCATCCCACCCCAACCCAAAGTTTGCTCCAAGGATCTGAGTAAGCCCAGTTTGGATTTATGGGTGTTGAAACAGAGCTGCTGGCTTTGGGAAACAACCAGGCGTTTGGTGGCTCAAAATACAGGAAAAAGATTCCAGCACAGTTGGGTCACCTGTGTGGTTGACCATTGACACTTCAGGGATCCAGGTTTATTGGGAAAAATCTAATAATATCATCTACTCCCTGCAGGTGCTGGTGAAGAGTGGGAGCCTGCTTTATCCTTGGAAAGCAATGGAATATTGAGTTTAAGGAAATAAGAAAGAATAGGTTTTGAGGGACTGAACGTGGATCTGTCCGAGCTGCCAGTGCTTTTCTTCCTGGAAACCTCTCTGGGATGCTCCTGCCCCAGGGTGCCTTTGGATCACTGGGAACCTGCCAAAATTTTCCACCCACTTCAAATCTGGGGCACCCAGCTCCCATTCCAAGCCTGGATGTCAAGGATGTGATCCCAAGACAACTGAGCCTGAGGTGTTTGCAGCATCCCTGGATTTTGGGCCAAGGCACAGGAGTGAAAGCAGCAGCAAGGAGCCAAGGGAAGTTCAGGCCAGGTCAAAGTAAGGGGATTTTGTGCCAAATTATTTATTTTCAGAAGAAGCAAATGGTTCTTTTGACATTTGAGAGGAGTTTTTATGGGTGAGGAGTAAACCCTGCTGTGCTGGCTGCTTTTAAGACAAAAATATCTGCAAAAAAATTGAAAAAACTCTACACCAAACATTCTTCTGGGCAATGACAAGAGGGAGTAGGGTTTGTCTGGAGAAGTTTTGCCAAATTCGTTCAAAATTTTAGGTTCAATCTGAGCTGGTGAGCAATGTCCTTCTTGTACCTCCTCCAAATCTGCCATATTTTAGCAAGTTTGAGCACAGCAAACATTCAGATTGGAGATTATCCCCATAGCACTGTCCCTGAGAGGTTTTAAATGGCTTTGTGGCTCTCGAGGATTCTTGGTAGAAAATGGGATGCAAAGAGTTGCTGGATTTCAGGATTTATAAGCCTTGACATTCTAAATTCATTAGGCACCAGTGGACAAAATGCAAATGCAGGAGCAGGGAAGGAGAACACGGCACTAAGTGGATTCCAGATGATGGATATTCAACTTCCCACGTGATGAAAGAGCCAAGCTATGGAAGGTGTCTGCAGTCACAAACCAAAGTCTATTAAAGCTCCTTGTTCTGGGAGTATTGAGCAAAGCTCAAGAGAAAAATTGGATAAAATAAATGCTTTTGATTTCCTAATGTGTTTTGAGCTCAGGCCAGGGGCTCAGCTGGTTTTCCTGGGAATTACACTCTCTGTGTGCAGGGAAGCAGCTCTTTAGCCTGGAACAATCTCTGGAGCTGCTGAAATGCAGCCCAGCTGGGGGATGTCACCCTGGCCTCAGCAAAATCTCCCTCCTCTGCAGATGGAAATGGGATCAGCCTGGGAGTGCTCCATATTCAGCACCAGCACTAAAACTGTGGGGCTGGTGCTGCTCAAAGCCACGAGTCCCCTCTGTGGGAGAGGTGCTGCTACAATGTGTAAGGGCTGAGCAACCTGGGAGCATCTCCTGGAAGCGACAAGAGGGAACCAGGAGATGCTGTGGAACAACCCTGCAAGGTTTGCTGGAAAATGGGCCCACACCAGCTGGGTTTGGGCACCCTGGGGATGAGATTTGGTATCTGTGCCCCTTGGGCTCAGCAATGTTGCACCTCATGCCTCACCTCTTCCACATTTTCTCTGGAATCTTTGTTCTTCCCTCTCATTTCTTTTTTATTTTCCCTACTTTCCCCCTTTTGCCAACATTTCCTGCTCTTAAATGAGAGCAAGGAGGAGTTTTTGGGGGGAGCAGGGATCATATGGACATTTCTGGGCTCTGATAGAGGCTGGAGGTGCTGGCAGCTCTGTCAAAGCCTGGCTGATGGCTTTGTGATGTGGGCTCTGGAATGTCCCATCTGGGAGGGAGCCGGGGCCAAGCTCACCCACTCACATATTTTTCCAGGGATGTGTTCCTGCACATATGTTCAGGGACAGGAGAAACCTGTTAAAGAGATAACCCCAGCACATCCCAGCTCCATCCTCCTCCCAGGCCTGCTCGGATCCTGCTGCTGCTCCCAGCTCTGTGTGGGGACAGGGACCAGCCCTGCCTGGAGAAGAGAAGGGGAAGCTCTCCCTGAAGCCTGGCCTGGGACAGCACCACGACAGAGTCCTGGAGTGCAGTGGGTGACAGGAGGGCTCCATGCTGGGAGCAGCAGGGTGGTAAGAGCTGGGAATGCCATCCCAGAGCCCTCTCTGTGCTGGTTCTTGGCACTGAGGGCTGGATCTTTCCCTCCTGTATGGAATTTGCAGGATTTGTCCCCCTATCCTTGAGGAAATGCCATCTGAGATAGAGGAGAGGCAGGGAAGGGCTGACAGCAGTGCCCCACTCTGCTTTGCAGGGGGAAAAATGTCCTTTGGTGGGCTCAGGAACATGAGATGAGGCTGAATAACAAAGAGGGTATTAACTATCTGTTAATTATCCATTAATTATCTCTCAGGTCTGGACTAAAACCTTCTCACCAGAAATCCTGGGCAAACAGGAACAAGAACAAACACAATTCCCCAGAAGCCTTGGAAACCCCTCTGTTTCCTTGAGACCCCCAGCTGGGATGGATAACTCCTAATTTCTAGCAGCTTTTTGCCCCTCCATCCCTCAGTTTGTCAGTGTAGGGAATACCTGATGACATGGAATATGTAACCAAGAGGAGGAGAAGAATCAGGGTGTTCTGAAAGGATCTTCTGTGGCATTGGAGGATCCCCATGGGGGATTAAAGCAGGCAGGGATGATTCTCCAGATTTTTGTGGCCAAGGCCTTCCATGGATATTTCCCTCCTTGCACATGGATATTTTCCTATGCATATTTTCCCCTTTGCACACTGTTTGTGCCTGGGTTTGCATGCTCGTCTGCTACCCCTGGGTGACCCAGGTGGTCTTTTCTGACAGATTTTGAGTTTGGGAGCTTTGGGAGTTTTAGGTTCAGAGTTAAAGCCTTCAGGAGACTCAAAACTTTGAGTTGAGTTGAGTTGAGTTGAGTTGAGCTGAGTTGGGTTGAGTTGTGTTGGGTTGAGTTGAATTGAGTTGAGTCGAGTTGGATTGAGTTGAGTTGGGTTGAGTTGAGTTGGGGTGGGTTGGGTTGGGTTGAGTTGGGTTGAGTTGGGTTGGGTTGGGTTGAGTTGGGTTAGGTTGAATTGAGTTGAGATGAGTTGGGTTGGGTTGAGTTGGGTTAGGTTGAATTGAGTTGAGATGAGTTGGGTTGGGTTGAGTTGGGTTAGGTTGAATTGAGTTGAGATGAGTTGGGTTGGGTTGGGTTGAGATGAGTTGGGTTGGGTTGGGTTGGGTTAGGCTGAATTGAGTTGAGATGAGTTGGGTTGGGTTGGGTTGGGTTGGCTGATTGAGTTGAGATGAGTTGGGTTGGTGGTTGGGTTAGGCGATTGAGTTGAGATGAGTTGGGTTGGGTTGAGTTGGGTTAGGTGAATTGAGTTGAGATGAGTTGGGTTGTTGGTTGATTGGTTGGGGGTTTGTTAGGTTGAATTGAGTTGAGATGAGTTGGGTTGGGTTGGGTTGGGTTGGGTTGAGTTGAGTGCCCAGCAAGGCAGGAAAGGCACCAGGAATTCTTCAGCACATGGATCACTCCAGGGACTTCATCCTCCTCCCACCCCAGGCAGTTGAGGTGGTGGCACAGCCTTGGCCCTGTGTCAGAGGAACCACCTGGTGGCCTCAATGCCACCATGGGAATGGCTTGGGAATGGCCCTTATGTGGCTTTGAGGGGATGCAAGTTCTCCCTGCTGGATGGCCCAGATGGAGCTGGGAACAAGGGCTTGGTGAGGGTTTTATCAGCTCTTCTCATCCCAGGGCCTGGCTGCCAGACTGCTCCAAGGTCAGGGAGTTAGAGAGGGATGTTCAAGGAGGATCATTTCCTTCCCTCACTCAGCTATTATGGAAAAATGTTCCTGTTCATCCAGTTCATTTTCCACCAGGGATAGCCCGGCTGGCCTGGAGCTGGCAGTGACCTCTCCTCTCTGTGCCAAGGCTCTCTCACACACAGGCAATAAAATAAACCACTGGAGGTACTCGCAGTGCAACTCATTCTCCTCACACCTCAGCACCAGCAGCCGGCAGCCAAAATCCCGTGGCCATGGGAAGCTCAGCCACGGGCTGTTGTGGGATTTGTGCCTCTGAGGGGAGGGGCTTTATAACCCCTTTGTACAACCCCTTTGTGCTCCTCCCTTGCTCTTAGCTGATGTCAAACCACCCTGAGCTGAGTGTGCAAACAGAGGGGCTGGGGACAGCGAAGGTGACGCTGCGAGTGGGCGGTTGCCCAGACGAGAGGCTTGGATAACGTCCTCAGGACTGGATTCCAAGCCACCAGCTTCAGGGATGCGTTTGCACTTCAGGCCAAGCCTAAAGAGGATAATACCAGGCACGCACCCAGGCCTGGCTTCTCCTTCCCACCATGAGCATCCCTCAGGGAGCCAATGTACTTAGCCAAAATTTTCTGGTGGGAATCCAAACCAGAACCTTTCCAGAGTTACAAACCCTGGGCTTGTCAGTGAGGGAAGAGATTTCTGAGTGCTCCTGGTGCTCAGGAGTCCCCACTTGATCCAGGAAGAGCCAGTGGGCTCAGGGCAGGACACTGAGGGAGCAGAGCTGGTCCCTTCCCAAAGTCAGTTTGGATCCCATTTTTTGGCTCCCATTCATTGGCAATTGGGTTGGAAAGCAGCAGTCAGAGCAGGTTTGCTGTTTGCTTGCTCTGAGCGCTCCCACCTTGCAGCCTGTCCTGCTGTCCCTGAGGGATGCTCCTGGCTGCCTGGGGAAGAGTTTGGGCTCACAAACCCAGCTCAGGAGTTAAACTGAGGGTTGCCACTGACAGGTCCCCTCAGAGGATGTTCTTAGGGACTTCCATCAATGAGCAGAGGAGCAAATTCCAGTGGGCACTGGCTCGTGGGCTCCCAGGACTTGGTGCCCTGGCATTATGTGGCTGCAGTGGAAAATGACTCCGAGTTTTCCTGAAATTGTTTCTTTGGTCCTGACAGCTCAGAGTTACACCCAGGCAGGATCTGTGCTGGGGTGCCAAGTACCATCCTTGCTGCTGTGGGCAAACTCAACAGGGAAAATATTGATCCTGGTCCACACAGCCAGTTCTGAAAGCTCCTGATTTCCCACAACAGCACCAGATACTATCCCATTTTTCCACCACAGCACATTTGAGCTTCTTCCCTTCACACACCAGAAGGTCCCTGCCTTGCACTAACCCAGCTCAGCATGGCCCATCCACCTTCACACCCCAAATATCTCTTTGGCTTGCTTCAGAAATCCATCAGTCCTGACTTCCTGGAGCGCTGTGGAAAACTGAAAACAGCCTCAGATATTCTGGAAGAAAAGCAAGAGCACCCATGAATGAAATGCTCTCCAGCCTTTTCCAGCAGCATCCAGAGGAGTTAGCCAGACATTTCCACATCTTGTGCAGGCAGGGCAGGGTTTCCTTGGGGCCAGGCAGTGTCCTTGGATATGCAGATGCTCTGGAGCTCTCTGCTGTGCTCATTACCATGCAGGGAGCAACTGCAGCTCTGGCATTTGTTCCCTTTGCCACTTTTCCCTACTGGGCTCTGTGGGTCGAGTGCTGGCACCCGGCACTCCCTGCGTGCACCTGGAAGATGTGCAGGGATGTGCTCGGGTAGGCTTTGATGTCTGCAGCTTTCACCATCATCTGTTTTCTGATCAGCTCATCCTCCACGCTCAGGGGACTGGATTCAGGGATACTCCTGCCTGATCCTGATTTTTGCCTGCTTTGTGCCACATCTGGGAATTCCCCACATGCACAGGAGGGCAGGACGCTGTTAATTGGACAGTGCACGTTGCATTAATTACTGGTGGTTAATAACAACCTCCTGCCACCGATATTTATAGAATAATAAAAGCTGTCCAGGACACTGCCCTCACATCTGTTGCAACTGGCAAACACATTTTCCTTTTCCTCCCTTTCCCGAGCGTGCTGATGGCTTTCAGATTTCCAGGGGGGCAACGGGAGATCTCTGGCTCATGGACACATTGCTGGTGGCTCCAAAATGAAGGGGGATCTGGCATTTGCACTTCAAACAGTCCTGGACTCCTCTATTCCTCCCCTTGACCATGGTGGCATCACAGGTCTGGGGTGAAAAGCTGGAATTTTTGTGTGTTTTGCTGATGCAGCTGTTTACAAACAGTGCAACTCCACTTTGGAAACGTTCCCCCTGTGGTGTTGCAAAACTTAAAAGCATTCCTGTATCCCCGTATCCATCAGGACTTCCAGCACCCATGAGAAGAATGCTGAGCACCAGCTCTGCAGGGGCTGCAGAATCATGGAATTGTGGAATGCTTTGGGTTGGAAGGGACCTTAAAGATCCTCAGATTTCACCCCCAGCCATGGGCAGGGACACTTCCCACTGTCCCAGGACGCTCCAAGCCCCATCCAGCCTGAACTTGGACACTGCCAGGGATCCAGGGGCAGCCACAGCTGCTCTGGACACCCTGTGCCAGGGCCTGCCCAACCTCACAGGGAACAATTCCTGCCCAATATCCCACCTATCCCTTCCCTGTGGCTGTGAAAGCCATTCCCTGTGTGCTGTCCCTCCATCCCTTGTCCCCAGTCCCTCTCCAGCTCTCCTGGAGCCCCTTCAGGCCCTGCCAGGGGCTCTGAGCTCTCCCTGGAGCCTTCTCCTGTCCAGGTGAGCCCCCCCAGCTCTGCCAGCCTGGCTCCAGAACAGAGGAGCTCCAATATCAGGCAGAAGATGCTTTTCCTCTTTAAGGAAGACTTGGGAGGAGAAGTGCTTCCATGAGGGGTTAAAAGGCATTTTCCATTATTCAGAAGAGAGTTTCTTGCTTTTCAGGGACTCCACTCTAACTTCCAAGGGCTGGGAAGTGGAATTTGGGGTGCTGCAGGTAACAGTAAGGCTGATGCTGCTCTCAGGTCTCCAGGAGGGTGCTCAGGTAGGACCTGAAGGATCCTGACCCTGCCAGAGGATTGGAACAGAGCCAGGACAGGCTGCTGAGCTCAGGCACCTCTCCTGATTCAAAGGAGGGGCTGCAGAAGGACCTGTCATGGGAGACCTCCATCTTCCCCCTCCCACTCTGGAAGTCAGCTGTGGCAGAGCCAGGTGGGCTCCTGGAGCAGATTCCTGGCTGGAACACCTTAAATAACTCTGAGGCACTTCCTGTGTGCCCAGCACTCTGCTCCCTTCCTGGGCTGGGTTCTAAAGCTCATGGCGAATCCCAAAGGAGTCAGCATTTCTGTGCCAACAGCAGGCTGGGGAAAAGTGCTCCAGGGATGGAGCATGGATGTGGTGTCCTCATCCTAAATAAGTAGAGACCATTTATGGGAAGATCAGCCCAGGGAATAGGATGATATCAGGTGTAATATTGCAGAAACTCTGGACCAGTTTTGGCCCAAGGTTGATGTGATCCTGCAGAAATCCCAAAGAATGCCCTCCCTCCAGTCCCGATGGATCAGGGAGCCTGAGCTGCTGAGCTCCAGGCCCAGGCTCACAGATAACCCAAAAGCAATGGAGTTGGAGGATAATGGTGCAAATACAGGATCACAGAAACACAGAATATCCTGAGCTGGATCCACAGGGATCACCACATCCAGCCCCTGGTCCTGCACAGACACACAATAACCCCACCCTGGGCATCCCTGGGGCAGTGTCCAAACATTCCTGGAGCTCTGGCAGCCTCAGGGCCCTGACCATTCCCTGGGCAGCCTGGGCAGTGCCCAGCACCCTCTGGGGGAAGAACCTTGTCCCAAAATCCAACCTTTTACTTGTCTGTACCTCTGAAGGATTTAGTTGTCGAAAGGGTTGCTCTTCTCTAAAGCTTTTGGGAAAAACCTGCCATGGGATTTGGTTTCATACTTGTAGGGACAGCACAGAAAAAGTTAAGGATGGAGAATGCATAAGGAGGCATCAAAACTCCTCATTTCCCAGGAGATTGTCCAGGTTGCTCCCCACACCCTGCTGGGGGATGATCCTGCTGCTCTTGCCCTCTCCCTCCCTCACGCAAGCGCTGGATGGAGCCCAGGGCTTTGTCCAAGGCATCGTCCCATGGGAACTGTGGGCAGTGGTGGCAATGAGGGTGCCCCCACCATCATCCTGGCCCTGGGCCAGGTCCCCTCCTGGCCATCAGAGCCTCTCTGTGCTGCTGCCAGTTGGGAGGGGGTGATGTCACTCAGCCACCAAAGCAGGAGCCATGGGAAAGTCGCACGTTTCCATAACCCCCTTGGGCCCCTGTGGAAATCCAACTGTTCCCTGCAAAACATTTCCCATGGCAATTCCTGGGGTCTCACTGCTGGAGAAGTGGCCAGGAACAGCCCCCCTGCTGGTGCCTGGAAGCACAGAGGGCACTGAGATGGGACAATCCCATGCACCAGAGTGGGAAACAGCTCCCAGTGAAGCCCTGGGGTTCCCTGGAATGGTGTGTGCTGGGATCAGTTTTGGATTATCAGTCATGGAACAGGTTGCATTGGAAGGGACCTCTAAAAGTGTTCTAGTCCAGCCCCTTGCAGCCAGCAGGGTTTTTCTTAAAGCCTTGACTGATCCCCCAGGAGAAGTGTAGGAAACATTTCCGTTGCAAAGGGAAATGTCCAGATACAGCAAAAAATCCTCTGGAAATATAGCCCAGCCTAGCCAGTGGTGCCAGAGGCTGTGTGAGGACCCTCCTGTGCCTCGTCCTGGTGAGAGCTCCATGGCAGGAAGCTCTGGAGCTGGAAGCCCAGTGTTGAAGAAAGGGCTCAGATTCTTGAACATGTTTCCCAGAGCAGCTGTGGCTGCCCCTGGATCCCTGGAAATGTCCAAGGCCAGGTTGGATGGGGCTTGGAGCAAGCTGGGATAGTGGAGGATGCCCCTGCCCCTGGAATGGGGAGGCCTTTAAGGTGCCTTCCATCCCCAATTCCAGGAGTCAGTGCTGATTTCCCAGGTCCGTGTTCCGTGCCCAGGTGAGCAGCGGGGTGAGGCTCGTGTGGGCATCACGGAGCACTTTCCTCCAGCCCTGGACCTTCAGGGCTTTTCCTGTCTAAGTTCCCCTTTCATCTGCTCCCTCCCCGGTGCCCTTCCCCCACACACACTTGTCACCACCCCTTCCCCCAGCTCGGAGACATCTGCTCTGCCCATGTCCTCTGCAAAGGCTGAGGGGAGGGAGGGCTCCTTGGGAGAAATGTCACAGTCCTTGCTGCCTTGAAACAATAACTTCTGGAAACATCTGAAACACACATAATTCTCCTTTTCAAGGGCCCTATCGGAGCAGCTCCCAAATGCTTGGCTCGGGCTTCAAAGTTGGCGTTTAGCTATAAATAAATAGCTTTTCATTAAAAAAAATAAAGGAGAGAAATTAGCCAAAAAAACTTCGACAAGCAGAAGCTTAACCAATGCCAGATAATGGGGCAATATGGACTTTTATTTTTATCCACATGGGTCCATGTGCTCTTTATCTCCCACTGTAATTTATCCTTATAAATGAGGCTCATGATATTAAAATAACATTACAGCTTTTACCTACCACAGTGAAAGGCAGCCGAGCCTCATCAAGGGCTGTGAGCTCCTCAGATGAAAGGGACAAGGACCTTGACCTATTGCTGATCGTTAACTGCGTGCCAGGGCTTTGCTGAGCAGGGAGAACGGATTTAAAGATGAACCTTAATTGGTCCCTAATTGGCAGATTTGTCCCTAATTGGCAAATTTGTACCCATTAGGCTGATGCTGGGGAAGGAGAGTCCACAGTTCCTGCTAACATCTGTCCTGAAGCTGAGTTTATCACTCCAGTACAACCTTTTGGTCTCTTTTTCTTCTCAAAGTGTGGCCTCCTTGCTTGTCCCCACCCCAAGGGCTCCCCAGGATTCCTTCACCTTCTCCTGTCTCCTTTAAAGATGCCCATCCAGGATCCTCAACCACCACAGGGGCATGGAAAAATTCATCAAGTACCTGATACAAACTCTGTGGGTGGGAATTGCCCTCCCTCCCATCCAAGACACATCCCCAGGGGCCAGGACAGTCCTCCTGGGTCTTCCACAGGAACTTCAGGGGTTTTAGCAGAAATGTCTTGGAGTGGGGTCTCAGTTCACAGAACCCAGTGCTGCTGGATCAAAAGAATAGCACAAGGGGTGAAAATCAACCTCCCAGAGCTGACTCTGACACTGGAATTTTCCTCCCTATGTCTTTCTGGATGTTGGGGGCTGCATTTTCCTTGTGTTCAAGGGTTTCTTGACTCGTTGTCTGCTTCTCTGTGTGTGGCACCAGCAGCATTTGGGTTTTTCTGCTCCATACACTCGCTGAATGTGCTGCTGCTTTCTCCAAATCTCCTCCAACTTGAACACCCCCCAAGATCTTTGAAGCACAGGAGCACTCATTTCCAACTATTTCCAACACAGACATGCTGATTCAGAATTTTGCCCTTTCTGATGCCTCTGTCCAAAATGCACCTGTGATACCTTAACTTTTATCCATCAACAGTGAGAATTCAGACTCAAATCTAGAATGGATTTTTCATTGGTGGGTTTAAACTGCTAGACCCTGTTGATCATGGCAAAGGAGATGCACCTTTTGTTGGAAATGCAGCTTCTCAAGGAGCTGTGGTTTTCCATGCCCAGCTCCAGGAGACCTCATATTTCCCCCTCTCCATCTGTTACTACTCACAGTGCCCTGTGAGCCTCCTGTTTCCAGCTCAGCTCCTGATCTCTTCCAAACTTTTGGGAACCACAGGGATTGTAACCCTGTCCAGATGCACACGTGAAACACATCCAGCACTTTCTCCCAAGATGGCTCCTGAGGAAAGATATCAGCAACTCCTAACTACAAACACAGCTTGGGAAACTCATATCCAAACCAGGAAGGTGTGAATGATGTTTTCTGGAAGATGGGCTTCCTGCAAACATGCCCTGTCTAAAATAGGTGCCCTCTTTACCTTTCTTCCTGTTATTCTCCTAACTTTTGAGCATTTTGGTGTAGGAAAAGCTAAGCAAGGACTCTGGTGTGACTCTCAAAGTGGCATCAAATGGTGCTTGAGTGAAGAGCCCAGGAGGATGAGCAAATGTGTCACCAGACAGGGGATTTCCAGTGACTCATCTGTGTCAGAAACGCTGAAGATGTTGGAGAAAAGGGAGCCTGTGTGTGCAGGGCTGGGTTTCACCTGCAGCCACCTGTTTATCACACAGGCCTGGCAGCCAGGGTAGAGTTTATTGGTTTTTCTCTGAAAAAAATGTGGGTTTTCATCAAGCTCACTACAGACGTGGCTGTGAAAGCTCCGGGTGTTGGGCAACACACCCAGCCAAAAGTGACTCCTGGTGCCCCAGAACTCTGAGCTTTGCCCCTCTGTAAACCTCTGCAACCTGCACATCCCAAAGGAGAAAAAAAAATGGGTAAAGATGAGCCAGGAAATAATCTGTATTTTCTGCTGGGCACAAGCAGCACTTTTCACCTTCTTTTTACCCCTCAGGCCTCCCGTTCCACAAAGCAATCGTGTTTTACCAGGAAAATTCGGTTTTCTCATTTGATTGAAATAGAGCTGCTTTTGACCGTGGCCTTCGGAGCTGGAAGTTGAGGGCCACATGCTGGGGGTGCTCCCAAGCCTGGCGGCTCCCCTGGCTCCTCAGGGACTCGTGACAAACACAAGATTAGCGGCTGAGAAAGCGTCACCCACTCGGAGCGCACCGAGATAAGGGAGAAAACCGCGCCTGCCTTGGGTCTGCGCTCTGCGGGCGGAGCGCACGGCAGTCTGCAGGCGCCACCTCCCGGTCCGGGGCTGCGGGATGGGCTCATCCCAGAGCCTCGGGCATCTCCATCCCACCGCCTCGGGCATCTCCATCCCAACGCCTTGGGCATCTCCATCCCATTCCCTCGGGCATCTCCATCCCACCGCCTCGGGCATCTCCATCCCAACGCCTTGGGCATCTCCATCCCATTCCCTCGGGCATCTCCATCCCACCGCCTCGGGCATCTCCATCCCACAGCCACGAGCGTTTCCACCCCAACACCTGCCTTGGGCATCTCCATCCCAATATCATGGCATCTCCTTCCCATTGCAATGGGTGTCTCCATCTCATCACCATGGACATATCCATCCCAACACTATGAGCATTCCAATCTCACCACCATGGGCATTTACATCCCACCACCCTGGCATCTGCATCCCACCACAGTGGTCATCTCTATCCAACCACCTTGGGAATCTTCCTCACACTGCCTTGGGCACCTCTGTCTCTCTGCCTTGGGCATCCCAATCCAGCCAGGTCTCCATCCCTCTACCATGAACATCCCAATCCCACTACCCTGGGCATCTCCATCCCTCCACCACAAACATCCCAATCCCACTACCCTGGGCATCTCCATCCCTCCACCACAAACATCCCAATCCCATCACCACAGACATCCCGACCCCACTGCTGGGAGCACGGATGCTTCCCACCTCCCTCCTCCGTGCTGTTTTCCTGGTGGGTTCAGGCTCAGGGTAGGATAACAACACCTGAGGTCTGCAAAGCATTAACAGAGGATCCTGTCAGCTCCATGAGCTCATCGGGGGAGCAGCCAGACACATTTGTTACCAGGAGAAATTCCCACTGCCGTGACACGCTCCGAACCTGCTCTGTCTTTATTGGGATCTCTCAGCACCTTCCGTGTTCATTTGGAGTTGCTGCCTAATTCCTCCCCTTGACCACGTTCTCCCCTCATCCCCAGCAGCTGCTGTAGGACCTGGCATGTCAGGGAGAAAGGGAATTTTTTTCCCAAAACAGTCTGTTCTCTCTAGATTTCATAACATTATCAAATAATAGTAGATTCCAAGAATATTTATTCTCCTTGTCATCTCCATCACGCCACCATGTGGAGATTTTAGCAAAAAATGAAGATTTATGGGGTTTTGCTTGTTTCTTTGAAGGAAAATACCCAATGAAAGCAGAGGCTGGGCTGCTGTAGGAAACCAGGAAGGTCTTGGCACAGCCAGGCTCTGCCTGGCAGCATTGAGATATGGGCAGAGCTGTTTTCCTGGGAAAATTGAGCAAAATCCTTCTGGTGAAGAGACCCCAAAAGACACTCAAGCTGAATCTCTCACTGCCATTGAATTTGTGAGCTCGTGAACTTCTCCTGCCCACTTGGGGATGTTCCCTCTGCCTGCTCTGGGGACTCCCTCTAGGATTTGGGAGAGGAAGATGCTTGACTCCCTGTAGACACTGGGAAAGGAATAAAAATTGGGATCCTTCCAAATCTTTGAAAATAAAGGAGCTGCTTGAAGATCTCTGACTGCAGTGATGTCCAGATATGGAAGAAGGATGTAAAATTTACTGAGGAATGTGAAACTATGGAGAAAAATAACTGGAAAGCAAAACCATGGAATAAACCTGTCAAGCTGTGCTGAAACAGGGGAACTTCTCACTTTATCCCTAAGAAACTTGCCCAGGTCTGTGGGCCACAACTGATGGGGGAAAGTGTCTTTTCCTTCCATGGAATCCAGGAAACACAGTCCTACAAAAAACAGCAAGTGCTCAGAAATCCATGAAATCTTGAAGATGGTTTTGATCATTCCTCAGATTTTGAATCCCCCCTGTCTTTTTGGAGACTTCTTTTCTTCCTTACCCTTTTCCCTTCCTTCATTCCTGCTTTTGGCATTTTTCTTGTCCAATTTTGAGCAGGACTGAGCAGAAGGAGAGAAGGGGCTGGTGGCACCCAGAGTTGGATTTTCTAATGGATTTGGCTGATGGGAAGGTGTCGTAGTTTGACAGCTTGGAGGATCCCTCGATGGCAATTTCATGGTAATGGCAAAAGTCAATTAAAGCATTTCCCAGCCCTTTCACCCAGCACTCATTGAAATGCTTTTCTGAACTCAGGATGCTCCAGTTTGTCTTTCATGGCAGGAAAATAACTAAAACCAGGGAGAGCCTCTGGAAATCCAGGCTGTGTTCACTGATGTCCACTGTGGCATTAGTTCTTCCAGCCTCACCTGGAGCCTTGGCAAAACAACCAAATAAATAAAACTCACAGAATATAACAATAAAGAACAAAGGAGAAACTCTCTTTTACCACAGTCCCTTTCCTGGTGGGACCTAAAGGATGGGATTCATTTCAGCAGAACTGGAGGTGTTGGCATTTCCTTGAGGATTCCCAAGGGGCGGAAGGAGAAGGCAGCTGGCTCCTGGCTCTCCAGCTTCTCCAATCTGCCACCAAATGAACTTCCAACCAGACTTTGGGATCCCTCAGAGCTTGTGAAGGGATGTGGGGCATTTGGGATCTGGAGCTGAGCCTTCAGCAATTTCACCTTCCCGAGGGAAGTCGTGACTCCCTCAGTCTGTGCAAAGCTCCAGCTACTCCATGGCCTGCTTGGAAAAGTTATGGAACTCTTGAAACATTGAATGGGATGAGTCAATTCCCCAAAATACCTTCTGGGTTTGGGGTTTTGAGAGCTCTTTGGGCTGGGAAATGAGCCATAAACACCCCCACGTGAGTGCACAACAAACAGGAATTCATTAATACACATAGATACATGTGTGTGTGTGTGTCTATATATAACATCTGTGTGTGTAATTCCTGGTTCTGGAACTGCACCTGAAGAGAGATCCTACTCATCACCTCAAAAATAGTTCACCTCTCCCCAGATAAGGAAAAGGAGACACAGGGATGGATGCAGGAGCCATCTGGCTGCAGCCTGGGATGTTGCAGCAGGACAGCAAGGATAGATCCTGAAGAGCTTGGGGATCAAAGCTGCCTCCTGAGACCCCAAACGGGTCCACTGGTGTGGAAAATCCACCTGTGTGGGCAGTTCCTGCCTTGCTCCACTGAGCAGCCTCACGGAGCAGCCCGAGTGTGGCTCTCCCTGTCCTGGTGGTTCTCCAGGTGCCTCTGGATTTCAAAGGAAGGTTATGACTTTACATGCATCACTTTAATCCACATCTGACCTCCAGATAGGAATCAGCAGGCTCTGGAATACAAAGAATTACAGTTCTCCTGGGATTTTAGCTCTTTTTATATGAAAAACCCTTGCTAAAATGATTCTCTGGCAGAGAGTGAACTCCTGTGCAAAACACATGTTCGGTGTGAAAGGATTTTTGGCAACTCAGGGTGGATTTGGAAGCCTGTGCTCTCCTTCATTCTTTCCTCATGGAAAGAGGAACAGGTCCAAGCCTGAGCTCTCGAGCAGCTGCCTTTGGAGTTACAACAGGGAATGTTTTTGACAAGGAGAAGCCATCTGGGTTAAGGGATCCAGAGGGCTGCAGACAGGAATGAAGGGAAAAGGGTTTGGAATGGGGACCTGGGCTGGGGTAAAGAAACACCTGAGGCCAGTGTGAGATCCTGCAGCTCCCAGGAGACCTCACAGTCATCCATGAGGAACAGAAGGTGATCAACAGGTTGGAGAAAGCTGGGAAGTAAGGCAACATTCCACCAGGAAGAAAGCCCAGGTTAAAAGCAAAAAGCAAGGGTTCATCTGAGGATACCCCTAAAGCAGTATGTTGTATTTTGGATTCCCAAACCTGCAGAATTTTGCAAGATGGGATTGGGTAACACCACATTTTTTGAGGATTTTGTGTCATCTTGCCCTGGAGCTCAAGGCCTGAGCCCAGGAACGCTCTCTGGCCGGCAGCTCATGGTGAGCTGAGATCAGGGGTGCTGGGATCCTTGGGATCTCAGCCATGCAGCTCCCAAGAATCCTCCTGAATACAGAATAGAGCAAAAAGATATTGAATTAATTGGGAGATTAATGACTGAGCTGCCTGGAACCAGCTGCAGACACAGCCCTGCCTTCCAAAGTCAGCACTTTCCCCCAGCCTTTACTTCAGGCTATTTTTATTTGGTGATGGCACAAATCAAGCCTTTTGTTTTTTCCTGGTCACAAAGACAACGTGAATGGATGGGATGAGATCCAAGAAGTGAGAGAAAGAAATTTTGGATGGAAAAACCCCCTTGAAGAGCAGAAGAGCTGCAGGAGCTGAGCTCAGCACTGACCTGGAGCACGTAGCTCACCCTTCCTTTGCCTAATTTAGACCCAGCGTAGGTGGATTTGGGGGAATATTTGGATCTCTAATTAAGAGTAATGATGTGAAAGGAAGTGCAGGCATAGTGAAAATGGATCAGAAAATAATTAATTCATCAATAGGGTGTTCACAGCACAGGCTTGATGCTATTTTAGTTCCTCCCTGGGCTGGAACGAAGCCAGGATAACTCAATAGGCTGTGCTGGGCAGGGAGCAGACAGTCCCAGTGCACCTCCAGGGCTGATGTCACTGCACTGGTCACATTCACAGGTCATTTTTCCATGTGGATTCAGTTCAACCTCCTGCCCTCACACCCTCCTGTGAGCACTGGCAGCACAAAAATCACCTCCCTATAGAAAATCCTGGCTCAAGAAGTGGGGAGAGCCCAATCTGGGGACGATTCATCAGCCACAGGCTGGGGTGCATTGGCAGGGTGCCATGGGATCCACACAGGAACAAATCCCAGGGAATCACTGCTCCTAAAGCAATTCTTGATTTGCTGGCTGTTCCTCACCGAGCTGGCCTCAGAGCACAGATAATCCTGCAGGACTCTGGAGATTTCCAGCCTGTGCATTCCCGTGTAATCGGCTTTGGCATCTCCGATGGGTTTTGTCCCTCTTGGCTTCTCCTTTGGGTTCAGACAGAACAGGGTCAGACCAGTCTTGGAGCAGACACCCCTCACTTTAATGCACAGAGTGATATCAGCAGTGGCCAGAGGTCACATCCTGCTGTCCTCTGGAGGATAACTCCGTTTCCCTGGATCCACACAAACCTGGCTCAGCCCGTTCCCCACAGCAGTGAGGCTGCACGGAGCAACATCTTGGATTAGTTAGGAGCTCTTCAGATGAGCTCCAACTCATATTTCATCTGCTTCCCCCCAGCCTGGAGATCCAAGGCTGTCACACTCACTGGAGGCTGCAGCCCCCACATGTTTTATTCATTTTCTGTCCTCTGCTCCTCACTGAGCACCTGCAACACATTTCGGCTGGGCTGGACCAGCGGGGCTTCATTAGGCCTGACACTTTCTCCCTGCCTTGGATGATGGAACTGCATTTTATCCCTGCTCTTCCAGCCTGGAACGCTGCCTGCAGATCAGCACCTTGGAAGGAAGCAGGCTCCCAAAAGCTCAGGAGAGAGGTGGGGAGAAAGGGACCGGGGAGATTGCACAGTCCTGAGGGACACGGGGATGTTTTAGTCTTGGAGGATCCAGAGGGAAGCAGAGTCCTGCTTTATCCACATGGGAACAGAGCTTTTCCACAGCCTCCAACAGGGATTCTCCAAGGTGCAGGGAGCAGACAGCCTCTCTGATATCTTGATTTAACCAGGAGATTGTAGTGGAGCAGAGGTTCAGAGCTCTTTGCCCACTGCAGCCCCAGCCTTTCCCTCTCCTTGACTCTCCTCTCCTGTTCAATGAATATTCATTGGATGCAGGACAGAAAAGCTTCACCAGGAGAGGCAGGGAAGTTGTTTTCCCTGCAAAGCTCAGCAACTCAGCCTTGGAAATAAGGGAGGAATAAGTCCCTCCTTGCTCTGAATCAGGCACAGCTGAGGTTGAAGTGTTACTTGCCAAGCTTAAATAACTGATGAAATTATTTGGGAATGATGGCCAGTGCCAGACGTCTTGGGAAGAGCAGGATCCTTGGACCACCAGTGCCTAAAGTGGCCATGAGCTTCCCATTGGTTTTGGCCATTTTTGCCCCATGCCCCAGCAGCTCACTTAGACCCCACATCTGACCCACCAGCCTTCCCTAGGGCCTGAACTGCTGCCAGCAAATCCCAAATCCTCCCAAGTCCTGGGATTTTATTCCTCTCTGTGATCACATTTAATGCTGTGCTACTCCTTCCTTGCTGCCCCTGCACCCTGGGAGCATTCCTGACGTTGTTTTCCTTTTCATTATCCACAAACAGCTTTTCCCCCACATCTCTCATCACTTGTCTTCCATTTCTTCCCAAGATTCCTGACACGTGCCATAAAAATGCTGGTTAAATATTCATGAGGAAAGGCTGGTCTGGGATCAGGGAGATGCCACCAATGAGATGTCTCACGATGTAATTAAAAGATATCACCAAGAATGTTGTGAGGAGCTCTTTAAAAGGGGCCTGGGAGATGCAAAAGCCGATTTCCAAAGCTCTTGCTATTTGAGGTGACAGCAGTTCCTTGTTAAACAGCAGGAAAAGGTGGCCCCAGGAGGGAAGAGTCAGTGGCAAAGCAGAGCCGGGGATTTATTCAGTGCTAACACAGAAGTGAGCTTGGAAATATTAAAATGTCACTTTCTTTTGGAGGTAAAACTGAATGAATCCCAAGAATTACAATAATCCATAGGCTAAGGGCTTTATCTTGGCAACAGGACTGAGGGATGCAGGGGGTTGTGTCCCCAGCCCAGGAACTTCCAGGGATTTTTGGTACCATTTCCTTCACCATTTTCAGCCCTCCGTGGTGATTTTACAAGTGGTTCCTGCTCCTTGGTGGGGGAAGTTAAAATGGAAAGGTAGGAAACTCTAGAATAATCTCTTTGGATATCAGTCTCACCAATTATTCAGCATCTGAGCACAACTGTCTCTGGAGAGAAGACACTGCTGACACAAAATCCCCTTTCCTGTTCCCTTTCCATGCAGGAGAGAGGCATTCCAGGGAAAAAAGCTCCACTTTGGCACCGTCCAACAGTGCCTTAATGTCTTTCTTAAGGCTGCAAGGAAAAATCGGTGGTGATCTGTTGGCTGAGGAAAGGAGGACACAGATTTATCCATGGCAGGGATTTGTCCATGGCAAGGATTTGACTGTGGCAGGGATTTATCCATGCAAAGGATTTATCTATAGCAGATATTTGTCCATGGCAGGGATTTGTCTTTAACAGGGTTTAATCCATGGCAGGGATTTATTTATGGCAGGGATTAATCCATGGTCTCACACAGAGGAACAATGAAAAGCCAAAACTTTTCCTCTCCACTTTGGTCGAGCACCATCCCAAATTCCAGATTAACGGGCGAGAAAGGCAGGGGAGGAGCCCTTTTCCAGCTGCGATGGCATGGCGCAGGATTTGGTGGGAATAGGTGGATTTCCAAGGTGGACAGGAGTGGGAGAGGCTCCATCCATCCCTTCCCTGTCCCCTGCGGGGTTCCCAGGGTTCGGCTTTCCAGGCTCGGGGGACCCGGGTTTGGCTCCTGGAGCCCGGCGCTGCTCCCTTCCCTTCCCTCCTTTCCCTTCCCTTCCCTTCCCTTCCCTTCCCTTCCCTTCCCTTCCCTTCCCTTCCCTTCCCTTCCCTTCCCTTCCCTTCCCTTCCCTTCCCTTCCCTTCCCTTCCCTTCCCTTCCCTTCCCTTCCCTTCCTTCCCTTCCCTTCCCTAACCTTCCCTAACCTTCCCTAACCTTCCTTCCCTAACCTTCCCTAACCTTCCCTTCCCTAACCTTCCCTAACCTTCCCTAACCTTCCCTAACCTTCCCTTCCCTAACCTTCCCTTCCCTAACCTTCCCTTACCTTCCCTTCCCAAATCTTCCCAAACCTTCCCAAATCTTCCCAAACCTTCCCTTCCCAAACCTTCCCAATCCTTCCCTGCCTTTGTGCCGCTGGCCCTGAGCAGCTGAAATCCCCAAAATCGCCTCTCCCCCATCCCCGTAGTTCTGCCAAGGCCCGGGCAGGGCGGGAGCAGCCGGGAGCTCGGGCTGGAGACAGAATTCCTGCGGCGCTGACCCCGGGCCGGGCACTCTGCGGGGTTTGCTTTTCCAGTTCAACACCAGGGTTCCCAGGGACCTTTTAGCTTTAGAGTTTTTTTCTTTCTTTTTGTCTTTCTTTTATTTTAATTGTTTCTCTTTTTTTCTTTCCCGTTTTTCCCAATCTTCTTTCTATTTTGTTCTATTTTTCCTTTTTAGTTTTTCTAATTTTTCCTTTCTATTTTTCTTTCTGTTTTTTCTTTTCCTCCCTATTTTCATACCTTTTTTCTATTTTTTTTCTCTTTTTATAATTTTTTTTTTTCAGTTTCCGTTTTTCTTTTTATTTTTTTCTATACTATTTTCTTTTCTTCTTTTTTTTTCCTGTCCATTTTGATTCCTATTTTATTTCTATTTTTCCTTTCTACTTTTCCCTTTCCTTGTCTTTTTTCTCCCTTTCCTATTTTTAATGTTTTCTTTCTTTTCTATTTCAATTTTTAAATTCTGTTCTTCCCTTCCAATATTTTAATTTCCATCTCTCTTTTTTATTTGCTTTCTTTTTCCTTTCTTTTATTTTTTTTTTCTATGTTATATATTTTTTTTAATCCTCCTGGTTTTTTTTTTTCCTCTCCCACTTTCCCCTGCTATTTTTCCCCTATAAAAAGTGATCCCAGCCCTCACAGGTCCCCTGGGAACCCTTTGCCCTGCAGAGTCCTTTGATGGGGATGGTGCTGCAGGTTTATGGGCACATGGAGAGGGGATTTTACATCTATTAGGATGTTCCTCTGGAAAACCTCCCTAAAAGGCTGAGAACTCACTGTGGGTTAATGTCAGAGGGGTGGGGAAACAGAGTTTTGTTTTCCAAAGCTTTGGGATCACACAGGCAGAGGGATGAGGAGTTTATTTATAGGATTTTCTCCCAGTGGTGTTGGATAGGATGATGGAATGGCATTTCTAGAGATACATAAATTCAAACAAATCGCTTTTCACACTAAAAACAGGAGGCAGGTCAAGGCTGTTTTCCCTGTTCCTCCTGAGATGGATCTCCTGTGCCACATCACAATCCACAGGAGAAGAATTTCCCTCAAATTCAAAACTGCCCCACCCCAGGACCCCCAGAACCCATTTCACAACTGTTCCTTCCACCCTCTGTGCAGGCAGGGAGCGGTGCTGGAAAGTTTTCATTCCCAGAGCCTGGGGCTGGGATGTGGAACAGAAAAACATCCCAATGCCATGGGTCTGGAATGCCAAGGGACTGTCCCTGAAGTCACCTGGCTCTGTGACCAGCAGGGATGAGCTCTTGGGTGTCCTCCGCAAACCACTCTCCAAAATCCCTGGATCTCCCCACAGATGGCAGTGGGAGGAGTTTTAGCTTGGATAAGTTAAATTAGGATGGCAAAATGGATCCCTGTTTTGTTCTCATTGAGCTGATGAGCCAAAACCCCTTTCCTTTCCTTTCCTTTCCTTTCCTTTCCTTTCCTTTCCTTTCCTTTCCTTTCCTTTCCTTTCCTTTCCTTTCCTTTCCTTTTTCCTTTCCTTTCCTTTCCTTTCCTTTCCTTTCCTTTCCTTTCCTTTCCTTTCCTTTCCTTTCCTTTCCTTTCCTTTCCTTTCCTTTCCTTCCTTCCTTCCCTTCCCTCCTTTCCCTTCCCTTCCCTTCCCTTCCTTCCTCCTTCCTTCCCTTTCCTTTCCTTTCCTTTCCTTTCTTTCCTTTCCTTTCCTTTCCTTTCCTTTCCTTTCCTTTCCTTTCCTTTCTTTCCTTCCTTTCCTTTCCTTCCTTTCCTTTCCTTTCCTTTCCTTTCCTTTCCTTTCCTTTCCTTTCCTTTCCTTTCCTTTCCTTTCCTTTCCTTTCCTTTCCTTTCCTTTTTCCTTTCCTTTCCTTTCCTTTCCTTTCCTTTCCTTTCCTTTCCTTTCCTTTCTTTCCTTTCCTTTCCTTTCTTCTTCCTTTCCTTCCTTTCTTCCTTCCTTCCTTTCCCTTCCTTCCTTCCTTCCTTTCCTTCCCAAACCTTCTCTAACCTTCCCTCCAAGGGACACCAAAGCCTCTCCAGCCCCATCCTGCCCCTCCAGTTGGGCACCATCCCAAATTCCTCTGGTGAGCCCTGAGAGCCCTCCGTGGCTCCTGCAGATCTCCACGGGGATTTTGGAGCATCCCTGTCAAGGCTTTCATGGGTCTGGGTCTCCAAAGAGCCCAGAGCAGTTGTTTTCTCTAAAGTTGTTTATTGCATGAGTACATCAGCCTCGAAGGCAGAGAGCTCCATGTTAAAGTCTGTGCTAAATCCTTCTGCCACAGAGTCCCAAGCACAGGCAACAGCAGCTCCCACTTTTTTGCTTTTTCTTCTTTCTTCTTCATTTTTTTCTTCTTCTTCTTCCTCTCACCCCAACACAGAGGATTTTACTCACAAATCATCCAATCAGCTAAAAACACGATTCTAAAACATTCCTCCTGCACCTATCTGAGCTCAGTTCTAAAGTTTGAAAGTGTTGTCAGTTCTTATACATAATTTATGCATATAGTTCTATCTAGTCACATAAATGGTTCTATCTGTTTTATCTAGAAATGCAAGCAATTTCTGCTGTGTTTTCGTTGTGTCTGGAGCTAAGTTACTGAACTTTAAACTAGACTTTAGGGCATTTCACTCTCTTAAGGCACTTAAAGTGTATTCCTACTTACTTAAAACTCAAACTTGCACTTCGTGTCTGTGTGGCCCAATGTATTTCAATTTCTCAAAAGGCTTTAATTCAGTCCCTGCATTCTTTTCTCTCTCTGAGAGACTCAGAAAGGCTTCTCTTTTATGCACTCCAACACATCCCCACCTTAGGGAATAATTTATCCCTCAAAAAAGCCTCACAGAAAAACCTGGATGCATCACTCTTTCAAGGGGCTCCGTGGTACAAACCCAGCTGGGAATTACAATTCCAGCCCCATGGCAAAACCCAGCATTTGGTGAAGCCTTGCACTGGGGATGGGGAAAAAGATCAAAACTAAAGCTGCTTTTTGTGGAGCAAAGGGTCGTTTTTTCCCTTGGAACCAGCAAATTGCTCCTGTGGGGTTGATCTTTGGAGCTGCTCTTGCTGTGTGCAGTGGGCAGGGTATGGAGAGCATCCTCCTCAAGAAACTTCAAACTCTCCTTGCCCTCCTTTACAAAAATGCAAAAGTTTTGCCTTCTCCAGGACGTGTCCAAATCCCTGGGAATTCTACAACCAGGGAAATTTCCTTTCTCACACGACAAAGCCTCCAACCTCCTCCTCTGGCTGCCACATCAACCCCGAGTCCCAGTGAACCCAGCTCTCCCCCAGCCCGTGGGTAAATCCCAACATCCCATCCTCCCTGGAGCACTGCCAGGGCTGCACAGCCCTCCCCAGGTTCATTTTTCCAAAGGGTAAGCTGATAGTCCTGCCTAAAACACACATCTGCAGGGAAAATGCCAGAGTGGGGGTGAGTTATGGTCCCACAGCAGCGATCACTTGAGCCCTAATGCTACAAGCACCTTCAGGTTTTCCTGACTGAAGTTCCTGCTAATTGCTTCCATATGATTCCTTTCCCTTTATTTCTTTATTTATCCCTGACCCTCTGTTGTTCGTTCTGGCACGTTCAATGCTTAAAAACAATTTAAAAAATGAGCAGGGAAATGATATTTCCTAACAATTCCTGATATTATTTAATAATTATTTTATTTGAGCCAGGGTTGATTCCCATTCACAGGCTGGCTTTTGAATGGAGTTGTTCTCACGTGAAAAGAGGCTGCTCTCAACCCTAAGCCAAGGGAAATACAGAAAATTCCATAGAATCTTTGAATGCTTTGAGTTGGAAGGAACCACATAAACCATCTTTAGTTCCAACCTAACTTCAGGGACACCTCCCACTGTCCCAGGCTGCTCCAAGCCCCATCCAACCTGGCCTGGGACACTGCCAGGGATCCAGGGGCAGCCACAGCTGCTCTGGGCACCCTGTGCCAGCACCTGCCCACCCTGCCAGGGAACAATTCCTTCCCCATATCCCATCCAGCCCTGCCCTATGGCAGTGGGAGCCATTCCCTGTGTGCTGTCCCTCCATCCCTTGTCCCCAGTCCCTCTCCAGCTCTCCTGGAGCCCCTTCAGGCCCTGGCAGGGGCTCTGAGCTCTCCCTGGAGCCTTCTCCTCTCCAGGTGAGCCCCCCCAGCTCTGCCAGCCTGGCTCCAGAGGAGAGGGGCTCCAGCCCTGGAGCATCTCCATGGGCTCCTCCAGCAGCTCCAGGTCCTTCTGCTGTTGGCTTCCCCTGAGCTGGACCCAGCTCTGCAGGTGGGGTCTCACCTGAGCAGGGTTGAGGGGGCTGCATTCAGGGAATTTTCCCCCACAAATCCCTGGACTGAAGTCCCACCCCACCCCTTTGGCAGATCCTCTCTTTAGCCTCTTTTGCTGCCTTCCAGCTCAGTTTGCCCTCAAAGTTGTCTCCTTCCCACCCCCCCACCCCCCCCCCCAGGGTAATTCCCTGCTCTTCCTCTGTCTCTGCAGCTCCTGGAGTACCCAGGCAACTGGAAACAGGGGAAAGAAACCCAGTGAGAGGGAAAAGAAGGACTTTGTGTGAGGAAAGCTTCTGGATCATGTGAAGAGAGAGAAAGACAGATCCCTGGAGGATTTGTAGATGTTTCTAATCCACAAAGGTGTCTCCAAACCCACAACAATTCCCATACAAATAGGCAGGAGCAGGGTACCAGGCACTGGTATTTCCCCTCTCAACATCCATCTCTGATTCATTGTGGCATTGGATCTGAGTGAACTCCCTGGGAAACCAAACTTGGACATCTCAGCCTGAAAACCTTGGCACCCTCAAAGCATCTGAACCATGCAAACCCCACCAAAGAGACAATTTTGTATCCAGGGTTTCCAACATCCAGCAGAGCCTTCATTCCACCTTTCTGTCTTTTCAAACAGCAGGATATGAATGAAAATTTCCCCAAAAATTCCCATTTTGAAGGTTTTTTTCTTTCCTGGGAGTATAGGAGAGTGAAGCTGTGCTGGTCCTTGCAGCTTTCCTCCACAGAGCTGGAGGTAATTCTGAGCTGGGGGCTGCTCCTGGGAAATCCAGGCACTACCCAGCTGTAAAATGGGGATATCACATTGCAAATAAGGAAAAAAAAAAAAAAAAAAAAAAAAAGTTTTTTAAGGCAAACAGAGTCTTGTTAAGGTTTCTGGAGAGGTCTTAGTTCAACCCCTCTGCAAAGCCCAAGGGGGAGGCAGGAGGGCAGAGCAGAGCCTTGAAATAAAGCAGGAGGTGCTGGGTGAGTGGTCTCGGATTTCCAGCTGGGGCTTTTTACAGCCAGGGCTCAGGGCTTTGCAGTAGAGCCCCAAAGCAACCAAATTAATCAGGCTAATGAAGAACCCCCGGCTGCTGGAGGCTTTGGCTGTGCATCACCCCTTAATGAGGGCTAAATCCCTGATTCTGGACATGCAGAGGGGCAGCTCCTCCTTCTGGAACAGGATTGGCCTCAGTGCCAGTGTGGGAGAGAACAAAACAGCCCAGAGGAGGGGATGGGGGGCTTTGGGCTCTGGCTGGAGTTCAGCTCGGGTCAGGCTGACTGGGGACTGGGCTGGGTCTGGTATTCACCCCTCCAAGCAGAGCCAGGACAGGTAAAAGCCTTTGGCTGCTGAGAGGAGATGCCCAGGGATGCTGGAATCACCAACATCTGCCTTTCAGGGCTGGAGACAAACTGGCTGTTAACAGCAAAACAGGATTGATTGGTCCTAAACCACACAAAATTGGATGGATGGATGGATGGATGGATGGATGGATGGATGGATGGATGGATGGATGGATGGATGGATGGATGGATGGATGGATGATGAATTCCAAGCCTTTGTTGTGTCAAAGTGCTTTCCCCTGCCTGAGAGGGTGACTGTGTAGAAATTCTGATTTTTGGAAGGCAAAGTTGGGGTGGGAAGTACAAAAGGCATTTGGGAACTGAGGCAGGGAATGTTTCATGGTTTAGTACAAACCGGAGCCCTTCCAGCATGAAATGCATTTGGTGGTTTTTCACCCAGCTGTGCCTGTGTCACTTTGAGCTGCAGTTCTGTCCCCAGGGGTGGCTCAGTGGGGATGTCTCTGTAGGTAACTCGTTATTTAAATATATTCATTACATATAAATCATATATTCATGTGACTGCATTTGTATGTATTTGTGTCCTCATTGCTGTGCAAAGTACTCACATTTTAATGGAGGAAAACACACACAAGAGTGAATTCTTTTCTCTAGAGGGAGCTTGATTTGACGTAAGGGAAGGAGTTACCTGAACCCAGAACTGCTCTTCCCCATGTTCCCTCTCTGATCCAAGAGTGAATTGGGACCAGCTGCATCACTGAGCTCCTCCTGTCCCTCAGTGAGGCTGAGGAGAGCTGCCCTTGGTTTAGACCAGGCTCATCTACTGACCTAACCATCAAAGGCTGCATTGCAGGAATTACTTGGACTTCATAATTAGCCAGGAGGAAGTTTACCCCAACCAGTCAACCTCAGCAGAGAGGGAATTCATTAAACATCTCTGGTTTGCCAAGCACAAGGCTGATTTTGCAAGTCAAAGGAGGTTTTTGTTTTTAATTGCATTTTCTTTAGTGGCTTTGCCAGGAAAAAAATCCATGCGTGTCCTTTCCAGCAGAGACAGGCACTCAGCCTTCCCAGATTTTGCCTCTTGGCTCCAAATCCAAGAGATTTACTGATTCCCATGTGACACAGTGACATCCAGAGCAGGGAATGGGCACACTGGGGCTGACTCTGAGCAGAGCTGCGCTCGGGGGTTTGCAGGAAAAGGCAGAACCCTGTCTGCAAAGTAGACAGCAGAAGGTGGGATTGTTTTGGCTCTCTCCTGGTCCTTCACAGGGGTTCCAGCTCTCTTTCCAGGGAAGGTTTGGCACAGGAGTTTGGGAGCAGGGGGCTGCAAGGCCTGAGCTTCCAATTCCCAGCACAAGTCAGCAGTGCCCTGTTCTGGGAGGTGCTTGCTCCCCTGCCACATCCTGTCGCTGTGGGCAAGTGACAAACAACACGAACCTCGTTTATGAGAACTTCATCGGACTCCAATCTTCATTCAAAACCTGACCCCCTTTATGTATCTTCTAGAGCAGGCCATCGAATGGGTCAGAAGAGTGCCAGAACTCCTCATACCATTGGCCAAAACTGAAAGACAGAGAGAACGTCCATCCCACAGAAAGGAATCCAAAACATCACTCTTGTTACAAGAACACTTGTGATGTTTGTGTCAAGCCTGTGAGAACCAGGTCTTCCTAAACCAAAACATCATGAAGAATCTGAGTCTAGAAACTTCAGGCCTAGGAGACTCAGACTACATCATCCCAAACCTTCTCCCACAGTTTGGGAGCAGTTTGGGTTGGGAGGGACATTAAATCCCATTCCACACCCTGCCGTGGGCAGGGACACCTTCCACCAGACCACGCTGCTCCAGATCCCACCCAGCCTGGCCTTGGACACTTCCACAGAACTTCATTCCATGTCCCAGGTGCTGGAGCAGGGTCTGTGCCCTCTTCTCCTGCTTCTGCATCCTGGTTATTCCCAGCCAGCTCTTTCTAAATTTCCATGGCTGCTGAATAAATCAAACCCTGCCATCATCATCCTCATAGAACTGGGGGGCTGCAGAAGTTTGCTGACCCTGAAGTTGCACCAGGAAATTCCTTTGGCTCCAGGGCTGGCCTGAGTGCCAGGAGCTGCAGGGCTGCAGGCCCACGGCTGCCTCCTCCTCTGCAGGGATTTTCTCCATCCAAGGGCCACTGGAAATCCAGTTCCTTGGAGAGGCAGAAGGCAACCAGCTGGTCCAAAAGCAGCATCACCTTCCTGACTGATGGCTCAGCCCTACCTGACACTGGGGGTTCACCAGGTGGATCTGCAGGGCTTTCAGAGCCAGCAGGATTCCCCTTTTTCCTCCTGGATGCTCCACTCACTGCTGCTTTGTGCTTCCAGTTCCAGCTCTAGGAATAAACCCAAGCAGAGACAGGGAAAAATTAATTTCATGTTCCTTCACTTCTCTCTGCTGCATTTCTTCTCCAGATCAATTTCCTTGGCCAGGTCTAAAGCTGATGGTGGCTTCCTTAGGGGTGTATTTTCAACAGGGAGCAAAGTTACCTTGAAAATTCCAAACATCTCAGGCTCTCATGGACATGCTGGGGCAGAGGAGGCAGAAATTGAGGGGATCTGGAAGCTTACTTCCAGTAAATCTTATCCTTGGGGGCTGACCTCGGTGCAGGGGACATTTTTCAGCCCCTCCACCCCTTTTGGGAAGCACCACGGGGATAAATAATGCACTTTGGACAGGAGGCCAGGTCAGGTCATCCCTGGGCAGCTCTGCCTGGAGCTGAGCCAAAGTCAACAAGAGGAGCCCATCCCACCCTCAGCCTGTGATTTCCCCAGGCACAGGAGACTTTGGAGCACACTCAGGGATTCTGGGAGCTTGAGGTGACCCCAGGTACTTCAGTATCCAGGGGCCAAAATGAGCCAAGGGGACAACAGAGTCTCCTTGGGGTGATGAGCCTCATCACTCCTTCAGCCAGAGATAAGAGAGTCCTCTTGTAAACACCTCAAAATCCCATTTTTTTCTCCATTCCTGGAGAAAACCCCAGCTGAATATTCCCATTTTGCTGTATTTTCATGTAGGGAAGGAGAAGTGAGAGCTGCAGACAGGCCCTGGCTGGGAGCACCTGGACTGGGTTTCTCACAGCAAGAAACAACCCCAAACCTCTCATCTGAGCTCAGCAGGGAAAAAAAAAAACCAAACACTTCTGTTTCCTTAACCCTCTTCCCTTTTGATTTATTTTCTTGGAAAAATAAAAGAGATGTATCAGTGCCCAGGGCAAGCCTGGAGCCTCCCAGCCCTGGAGCAGTGAGAGCTCAGCCCTGCCCAAGCAGCCCCAAATGGGATTTATTTTCTAATGGCTTTCTAATGCCAGCTTTTATCCATGCAGGCTGAGGAGCCAGCGTGCCTCTGCATGCCTTCATTCCATTACCTGCAATTCCCAAGCCTTATTTTCCAGATGGAGAAGCTGAGGTACTGATACTCCAGCTATTCCTGGGTCAATACACAGGTCTGGCCTCTGATGGGGCTTGTTGAGCTTTCCTGATGAGGATGTGCATTCATTTAAGAATTTCATATTAGGGTTGGATGGCAAGTAGTTCCTTTCCCTCATCCCAGCTGTCCTGGGAGAGCCAGCACAGGTCTCAGCATCCCACAGGCTGCATGATCCTGGGGCTTTGGGAATGCTTTCCTGGGAGAAAACAGCTCCCACCTGCTCATGGGACTGCTAGAGATTCATTTTCATGCAGAAAGGAAATAAAACCAGAAAATGATGTTCTGAAAGATAACCATGCTGACCCATCTTGCTTTGGGATAAGGGTGAGATGGAATATCTGCCTTGGAATAGCTGCCTTGGAATAGCTGCCTTGGAATATTGGCTTTGGAGCACCTGCCTTGGAATATCTGCCTTGGAATAGCTGCCTTTATATGATGGGATTGAAATGAGACTCTTTAGACAGAGATGCACAAATACGATGCAGGAATGAGGGAAAGTCTTGGTGGTTTAATTCCTTACGCTTCAGGATTTGTCCAAGGGGGAACCCAGACAATCAAAAAGAGCTGGAATCCATTAAAAATCTCCAAATTAACAAGCAAAAACTTGGCTAATCAACCCTTAACAGGATAAAAAATTATGATATGAAATAATTTGCTGAGTGGCTGTGTTGTACCAAATCCCAAATGTGGGGTTTGGTTTTAATGGTTTTCCCAGAGGCATTAGAATGAATATTTTATTCCCACTGGAGTGTGGCTAGGATGGCTTCATTTCACTTATCAGGGGTGCTGGTGGCAAAAGGTTTTAGGATCTTGGAGCAGCTCATTCCCCTGGATTCAGCTCATCCCCAAACCCCACACATTAAAACCCCACAACCGAATTTCCATTTTCAGAATTGCAGGAGATGGGACAAAGGAGAAGGAAAGAGTTTGGCTCTTGAGGCTCCCTCCTGACATCTCCAAGGAGAGGGATTTGGGATGGGGGAGAGGGATTGGGGATGGAGGAGAGGGATTGGGGATGGAGGAGAGAGATTGGGGATGGAGGAGAGAGATTGGGGATGGAGGAGAGGGATTGGGGATGGAGGAGAGGGACTGGGGATGGAGGAGAGGATTGGGATGGAGGAGAGGGATTGGGGATGGAGGAGAGGGACTGCGGATGGAGAGGGATTTGGGATGAAGGAGGATTGGGGATGGAGGAGAGGGACTGGGGATGAGGTTCTCCATCCGAAGGGCTGCACTGCCATCTCCAGGTCTGCCTGCACAGCCCCAGCTGCAGCTCCAACCTCATCCCATCGCTGTGGAATTACCCAGCTGTGCTGGCTGGATTTTAGTGCTAGGAAAAGCAGTCAAATATTTCTGTTGAACAATATTTTAACAATAATTTAATTTAAAATCCCACTCACCTTCTTTTTCCTCTAAGGATATATCACTGGGAAAAGCTCCAGCCTGGGCATTTTGTTCCATCACAGGTGTGAGTGTTTACAGTGAGGGTGGGATGCAGGGATGCTCCATCAGGTTGCTCCCAGCCCTTCCTGCATTCCCGAAATCTTAGGGAAAACAACAATTTCTAGTAAAATTGCTCTTTTTTTCCTGATTTTCCTTTTTTTTCCTGCAGGCAGAGAGTCCTGGGGTTGGTTGTGAATCCTTTGTCTGGTGCCAGCACCTTCAAATCCAGGTGTCCCCTGATATCACCTTCCCTGGTCTGCTCCAGACAGCCACCTCTGCTCCAAAAGGGTCTGGATGTGGCCCCAAAGGCTTTAGCTCATCCAAGCACCACCAGGGCTGCAGCACCCCGGGATACCCATGAGATGGCACTGGCGCCGCAGCCTTGGTGCTGGAAAAAATCCACTTTAGGGATTTGGTCCGGAAAATTTCCTATGCTCCAATATCTGACACAGGGCTGGGGTTTCTCGTCTTCCTGGAAAGCCAAGTGAGGTGTGGAGCAGATCCTAAAGACAAAGGATGTTGGAAATCCCAGGAATTGAGGCATGGGGAATGCAGCAGGTCAGAGCTGCTGGGGAGCTCTTTGCACGCTTGGTTTATCCCTGGCCACGGAGGTGATGCAGGAACTGCCAGGCTGAGCCAGAAACCCCCAAACTGCCCCAGAAGGGGCTGAGTGCACAGGGCAGGTGGGAGGGTTGAGCTGCTTAAGTGTGAATTAATGCCCATATTAGTGCCTTTCATTCCATTCCAGGGCCTCTCTCTTCCCAGCAGGTGTCCAAGCATTTATTCCTGCCTGGTTCCACCTCCTGCAGGGCTTTCCCTGCTGTGGACACAGCTGGCATCCCCTGGCTGTCCCAGAATGATGCCCAGCCCTGCTGGCACCTTGGAATCTCCTGATTTTTTTGGCTTGGTCCTGGGGCAGGAGCCGGGGTGGTGCTGTGACACTGCAGGTCGTGGTGTGACCGTCCTGTCCCTCGGGGTGGCTTTGGGGTTCACCTGCAACATCCAGACCCTGCTCTGGAGCAATTCCTTGGAGATGGAGAGGTTGGATCATCTCACCTGACATCAGGTGAGCACAGATTTTGGAGGGATGGGCAGGTCAGCACAGACACCTGGGAATGGCTCTTTGTAAAATCAGAAGTTGTAGATTCTTAAAAATCCCCAGAGTTCCTTTAACGCCCTCCTGTGCTTCCAAAGGTGCCAAGGCCATGGAGGGGTGACAGGATGTCCTTTGGCTGTGCTTCCCACAGCATCACATCCCAGAATTGAGTTGGAAGGGACCTCAAAGCTCTTCCTGCTCCACCCCAAAACAGGGATTTCTGCTACCCCAGGTTGCTCCAACCCCATCCAACCTGGCCAGGGATGCCTCCAGGGATGGGGTAGTTCCGGCTTTTCTGGATAGCTGGTGCCAGAGCCTCCCCATCCTACATCCATGGGGTTGTTCCCCTGAAAACACACCACGGGCACTTCTGGGAGGAGATTTGGCACAGTGGGGTATTAAATGTACCAAGCCCTGAGTCCCACCCCACTCACATTTCCAGGTTCCATCACCTCTCCAGCTCTAGTCCAAAGGCTGTTGCTCAGGGATCCTGGGAATCTGCTGGCCGGGGTCAGGGCCAGGCTTTCCCAGGTGTCCAGGAGCACCTGGCACACAGATCACTGTGGAAAAGCCTCCCCCAAAGGCAGGGATCCCTGGATCCTCACGTTCCCTGCTCTGCATTCCTGCAGACTCTCAGACGTGGGAGCAGTAATGGGATTAAGGGACGTTTTACTGGAATTAACAAACAATGGAAAACCCCCCAATATTGGCACCAGAACACACACATTGCCATCAACTTCCCTGGAAAAGCCCAGCAGGGAATGCCCCCAGCAGGAACCCCCCAGGGACAGAGCCCACGAGTGGCTGGAGCTCTGCCCTGCACCCAGCAGCTCCAAGGTTTCCCACTCGCTGCTCTATTCCCAAGGGAAAACTGATGGAATTCTGTCCAGGCGCCTCCTCTGGGCCCTGTCTGCATCTCAGTGTGAGGGAACTGAAATAAAGACATGGAATGCAAACAGCAGTGAGGGATTTTTCCTTGCTCAAATCCTCCTTTCATTCCTGTGTTTGACTCCAGGAATTTTTCCAGACTGCCTGTTCCATCTGGGGCATAAATACATTGAATAAATACATTAAACAAATGCATATAGTAAATACATGTAATAAATACATAATAATACATGCAATAAATTAGCATAAGACATACTTAATAACACATATAATAAATCTATATAGATCAATATACATAAATAATATATACATAAATAATCTATATACATAAATAAATGTATATAGGTATAATAAAAATAAATGCAAATAATACATATAATATATGTGTATACTAAATATCTATTAGAGAACAAATGAATAATACCTATATAATATATATAAAAATTTATATAGGTATAAATAATACATATATATGAATAAATTAATATAATACATATAAAATAAATATAATAAATGAATAATAATAGAGAATAAATTAATATAATGAATTATTATAAATAAATATAAATAAATTAATTATAAATTAGAAATAAATTCTAAATTCTAAATTAATTATAAATATATTGCATATAATAAATATAGATAATATAGATTGTAAATGCATATAATAAATATATAATAATACATATAATAAATATATCAAGGAGCTATTTGTGTCATTAATACATCACAGTTTTCACTATACATACACACACTATATATTTTTTAATTTTAAATTAATTTATTTTTAAAATAATTTATAAAAAAAGTATTTTTTAGAAATATATGTGTTATATAGAGAAAGAGACATCCAGGCTGCTCCATAAATGGAAACTCATCAAGCTCTATCTTGCAGATAATGATATCTATTCTTATTTTTCTTTATCAAGCTCAGGGAAAACAATTAAAACTTCTCCCCAAAAAATAATGATAAAACCAAAAAAAAAAAAAAAAACAAACCCCAAACAACAAACCCTGCAAGAAATCCGAGCCCACATTTAATCTGCAGTCTTCAAAAGTTTCTTGGAAAGCTTAATTAAATGGGAATTCATCTGTGCATTGGCTCTGCCTTGTAAAGCCTGATAATGCTGGAGCCTTAATTAAAAAAAACGAATGCAGCTTTTGGTTTTTATTCCGCCACTTCAAGGGGAAGAAGCACCAGGCAGGGCTGTCAGCAGCGCTCAGGCACCTCAGCCCCACAGTGAGCTGGTTGTGCTCAAACACCCAGCGTCAGTTCCAGGTCCATATTCAAATTATTCCCAATTTATTTATCCCGTGGCTCAGAAGGGGGAGAGGAAGCAGGGCTGGAGGAGTTTTAGTGCCTGCAGAGGTTTCATCCCGAAAGTTTAATCCCAAAGCTGAGACCCTGGGCTCAGCGTCTGCCGTGGTGCAGGATGTTGGATCCTGCAGTTCCTGACTCCACGTGGAGTTTCCCAGTAACCTTCAAAACCCACTCCAGGACAGGGATTGCCTCCTTACCCTCCAAATCAGGGTCCTTTTCATGGAAAATTGGACGTCGGTGTTCTCCTGACAACAGGAGATGTTCCTGTGGGGTTGAGAGGGGCTTTTCCCTCTCCTTCCCATCAGCAGCATTTCCCAGCTCTCATCCTCGGATTTCACCAGTGCTGATGGAACTGAGAAACTGAAGGTCCCAGTTCAGCCCTTTTCCCAACCCCACTGGGGACAACCTGCCAGGAAACTGGGAATAAAACACCCACCCCAAGCCCCAGAAGTTCCTTCCAGAGCATCTGCTGGGAAAGAAGTCCTTGGGACAATGTTCTGCTTCCCAAAAATGCCAGAAAAAGGGAGATCTTCCTAAGGATCCTACTGAGCTCCAGCCCCCGAGGAACTTCTGGAGAGTCTTCAGTGGATTCCGTGGGTTTAGATAACATTGAGATAACAACATCAGGGCTTTAAAGCTTCCAGGGAAGGGAAATGTTGACAGGGAGAAAATCAACCTTCTCCTGGAGATATCTTCCCATCTCAATCCTGCTGGGATTCTGCATTGCTGCTGGAAGATGGGTTTTTTTTGGAAAAGCCTTATCCAGATGTTTTTCTTCCACCTTTGTGCCACGTTCCAGTGGGGAATATGGAAATATTGTGCTGACTTTGCTGCTGGATTCGGTCTCCTTCCAGCTCCAGACAGTGATATAAGGATCTCTTTAATGCTAATTAATGCAACGACACAAGGAATTAATTCTGTATTAGGCAAAGCTGTTAATTATCCCCAAATAAAACAAAGGAAAAAAGGGAATCAATGCTGGGAGAAATGACAACCGATCCTTGACTTCCCTCTCCTCATGCTTCCCAACACCCTGTTTCTGGAAAAAGCAGCCTCAGGAACATCTCCTGGGCAGCCCTGAGGGCTTCAGGTTTCCTTTGGAAAGAGAAGGAATTCTTCCCTGCCCTTGGAGGGAGCTCCAGGTGCTTGGCTAAGGATGAATGGCATCATCTTCCTTTTATCCACTGGCAAAATGGCAGCGGGGTTCTCCCAGGGATTTTTTTCTCCTCCCAAGGAAGAGGTGGGATTCAGGCTTGGATCAACAAACAACATTGACAAATACAACCACGAAGCCATGATGGGGAGTTCAGGGCTTGAAATTCCCATCACTGCGAGATTCCCATTGCTACAAGATTCCCATTGCTGTGAGATTCCCATTGTTCTGAGATTCCCATTGCTAAGAGATTCCCATTGCTAAGAGATTCCCATTGCTCTGAGATTCCCATTGCTAAGAGATTCCCATTGTTCTGAGATTCCCATTGCTACAAGATTCCCATTGCTCAGAGATTCCCATTGCTCTGAGATTCCCATTGCTAAGAGATTCCCATTGTTCTGAGATTCCCATTGCTCTGAGATTCCCATTGCTCTGAGATTCCCATTGCTGTGAGTTTCCCATTCCTTTGAGATTCCCATTGCAAAAGGGAGCCCATCCAAGGGGGCTACAAAAGCAGAGTCTCCCTTCCCTGGGCCTCAGTTTCCCAGGATGCAGTGCCATCACATTCCTGGGATGTCTCTTTAGCTTCCCAAAATATTGGTCAAAATAACATCAAAGGAATTGTGCATGGAATGCACCTGACAGGAGTGTGGTCCATAGGACACTGAATTTGTTTTAAAAAGGAGAAGCAATTCCTGTTTTTTAAACTCTGTTCCCCCTTTATCCCCTGATACTGCTTTAGGAATAATGAGACTATGGAGATTTAAAGGCGGATTTTCCTCCTTTTTGTTGCTAAACTGATCGGGGATAAATGATATCTAAATTTCCAGGTGTTTGGGACTTGGTGGCTGCTGGGATCTGTGGATGTGCACACCCTCAGGGCTTGTCCAGCAAAGTTATCCCAAAATTTGGCCAGGGTGGGCGTATCTTAACAAAGCCCTTGATGCTCCAGGGTTTCTCTCCGGTGGGCATTTTACACTTTGCAGATCTCCCTCTTCATGGATTAACCTCATCTTGGATCTATCACCGACCTCATGCCTGGGGAAAAGAGCAAAGGGATCATTTTCCTCCTGGAACCATGAGTGGCTCGAACTGGATCAAAGGAGTGGAACAAGGAGAGAGGAAGAGAGAGGAGAGGAGAGGAGAGGAGAGAGGAGAGGAGAGGAGAGGAGAGGAGAGGAGAGGAGAGGAGAGGAGAGGAGAGGAGAGAGGAGAGAGAGGAGAGGAGAGAGAGGAGAGGAGAGGAGAGGAGAGGAGAGGAGAGGAGAGGAGAGGGAGAGGAGGAGGAAGGAGAGGAGAGGAGAGGAGAGGAGAGGAGAGGAGAGGAGAGGAGAGGAGAGGAGAGGAGAGGAGAGGAGAGGAGAGGAGGAAAGGAGAGGAGAGGAGAGGAGAGGAGAGAGAGGAGAGGAGAGGAGAGGAGAGGAGAGGAGAGGAAGGAGAGGAGAGGAGAGGAAGAGAGAGAGGAGAGGAGAGGAGAGGAGAGGAGAGGAGAGGAGAGGAGAGGAGAGGAGAGGCAGCATTCCTCTGCCAGCCTGGATGGGGCTGGCCCATCCCTTTTTCCTGCCTGGAGCTGCCTCCAAACACTTGAGGAGCAAAGCACAGGACGAGCAACGTGCTCATAGTCACTGCAACACACAGACTCACAAATAACAGCTGAACTTTGGGACCGTGGCTCCCCCTTGGACATTTTTCCTGCTTTGCCTGATGCCAAAGGTTGGGAAAGGATGTTCTGCCCCTTCAGTTGGGGTGGGTTTTAGGTAGACCCCACCATCAGGGTGGGTTTTGCTTAAAACCCAGGGTGGTTCTAACCCTACCTGGAAGGAGCAGAGCAGCTCTGGGCTCATTCTGCTGCCCTGCAGCCCAAATTAATATTCAGAAGGAGATTTTAGGGTTTCATGGATGGACAAGGTGCAGATGAATGCCCTTCCTATTGCCATCCAGGATCCTGGGAGGAGACAGGGAGAACCCCCAGCAGTGGAAGCAGTGGGAATAGGCTGGAATGCTGTCCTTAACCCCTCCATCCCACTCAAAAAACAGTAAAAATAAGGATGCAACCAGCTTGTAGGAGGTCAGCTCAACTCCTAAGCTTCTCCAGGCTGCTTTTCCCTCCTCTCCCCTTTTCCCAGTGTGTCTCTCCAGAGATTAGAGCCCTTTAATAATGTCCTTCCCTGTCTATTTGCTGCCGGAGCCAGATGAGCCTCGCTCTCCCTTCTCCCCTTTCAATGCCATTAAGAACATCCTTTGCTGGCTTTTCTCCCACAAAAGGGGCTTTGGAAAAACCATCTCATGGCTTATTTCTCTTAACTTGTTTTTGCTTCCCCTCTGTCTGTGAGGGTGGCTGGGGAATGAAATCCTGCTCTGCTTCCAGGGAGGAAAATCTGGGGGGTTTGGGTGCTTTGAGCTGAGTTGGTGGCTCTGAGGTCAGGAGGATTTGGGGGTGGAGCAGGAAGGGGCTCTGGGCTCTCAGTTTGGATAAGCAGCTTTGGGGAGTCTTAGAGCAGGGAAAATGAAACAGGCCCAAGCTCCTGGGCTCAGAATTAGAGGGGGGATAGCAAGGGATGGAGGCAAAGGGGGAATAATGCTCCTAATTCTGGCTGGGTGGGGATAAGGGCATTAATAATGCTCCTTTTGGTCAAAATATACAGTGAAATTACGGATAATCCAAAAGCAAGGAGCTGGGCAGGACAAGCATCCCCCTCTTGTCCTTACAGCTCTTCAACCCTCCCTAAAACCAAGCAGCCTTGAAAGGGTTAAAGAGCACCGTTGCCAAATTGTTATTAAACTGTTCTAATGTGGACTAAGTGACTGTTCAGGGGAGCAGAGAGGAGAAAAATGATGTGCCATGTATTTATAAATAATAAAGGGTAATTTATTAATAATCTGGAATTGAACAAAGAGTCTATGAAGCTCGATTAATTATTACTTGTAAAGTGCTTCAGAGATTACTGGATAAAAGCTGCTACACGACTGAAAGGTGTTGCAAGGGAAAGGGATCAACACCCAGCAGGAAAAACCCGTGGCACTGCCTGCCAGGGAGCTGGTGGGGTGAAGTGCCAGCCAGGGCATGGTTGGAGCCCCAGGCAGGGAGGGTTGGGGGGAGGACTGGAATTAGGCACAGGGGAGGTGTGGGAGCTGGTGGGAGGGGTGAGCCCTGTGCTGTCCCTGGGACCAGTAAATTTTTGTTTAGAATATGATTTGATTTTTTAATTTTTTTTTTTTTTTTGATAGGTCACTCTCATGGGTAGGGGGAGTCATATAACTCTTTACTTAAAGTTGAGAGATATTAGAGAAAGTTTGTTTTATAGAAAGAATCTAAAATATTAAATATCTGTTACAAAATCAATGGCACTGGTTATGTTCAGACTGTGAGAACAGACCTTCCCAAACCAAAACATCACAAAGGAACAGAACTTAGAAGCTGTAGGCCTCAGCAAAGCAGACTGCACTGTGGCAGGGTCGGGGTGGGATCCAGCTCCTGATGCTGCCCAGCCCTCAGGCTGGGTTCATTCTTCAGCACTGGAGCTCACATGGAATTGAAACCATTACTAAAGTTAATCATTTTTTTAGTGAAATGAGACACAATTGGAAAATGAGCAGTTTGCAGCCTCCTGCTCCCCTTTTCTGCTCCTAAAAAGAAGATGAGGAAGAGAAAACCTTATTGAATATTCAAAGCCTACAAAGGGAAGGGAACAAATAATTCCCACCTTTTTCTTCCAACAGCATGCTCAGCACTGGTCTCTGTCTGGAGATGATTTCTGGGGAAAACCATCTCTGACAGCCCAAAAATACTGCCCTGCTCCAGTTGGCTCCCTCTTAAGGCTCTAATTTTATTTCTACCCAGAAGAAAACACAACACCAGCCAATTAACAAGGCATTAAATCCATTTCATCCAGCCTCGAGTGAGTTCATCTCCTGAAACCCCCTCAGAAAGAACCTCCTGGATGAGACTGAGCCCAGCTCCCTTCCCATGGGAACCTGTGGAGCTCCAGCAGCAGCTCCTGGATGTGTGAGGCAGGGACACCTCACCCCCTGTGCCTCTAACCCCTGCAACTGCAGCTTCCAGTCAGGTTTGCAAATGTGCCTTGAGTTTTATTTAAGCCTGTGCACCTTAAGCCTGGCCTAGTTATTGGTTTGGACACAGTTCATTAGCCCCTGCCTGAAAATTTGTGTGAAAACCGAGTGAGTGAGTTAAAAGCTCTGAAACTATCCCAAAATGACCCTGTGGATCATTCCTAGACAAGGGAGAAGCAGAAATGAGGTGACCCAGCAGTTTAGGGGCTGAATGTGGTTTCTGTTCCAAACAGGAACAGCCCTGAGCTGTCCATTCCTTCCCAAAATAATCCCAAAGATTTCACCCTCTGGCTCTGCGCTGATTCTCCATCTCCCCCGGGCTCTACAGGACCCTTATTTTGCACCTTCTTATTTCTGTTTTTATTAAAACTTTAAAGCATTGCCCGTTTCCCTCCCTCCAGCAGCCTGCCCTGGGGATATCCTCTGGAGAAATGAACAGAGCCATCGTTGGCTAGAGCACAAACCATTGTTATCTGTGTTAAAACGTTAAAATTCTCCCGAGCTTAACAGGGAAGGCGTGGTGGAGCTGAGGGGAGAAGAAAGATCTCTGCTCCCTGGGAGAAGCTTTGATTTATGCCAGGGAAGGTTTGCCCAAGCTCCAAGAGAGGTTATGCTCTGAAACCTCTCAAAACTCCAGGTCCTTTACCTACAGAAGCTCCCACTTCACAATCATTGACCAAAATCTTGGGGGTCTACACCAAAAAAATCCCACTGGAAGCTGCATCAGGCAGTGAAGGGGTGGCTGTCCATCACATCTCTGATTGTTGCCACTTTTGTGCTTGTGCTGTTTGCTGGAGAAGCTGTGGGTGGGATCTGTCTTCTTCCTAACCTTGACTTCTGAAGGAAATTAAGTCTGGGCTTTACAATAATCAGAGTTTGAAAAGCAGGAAAATCTGTGGAAGTTGATGAAGGCCTCGCAATCAGCTGCTGGCAGAAATCCCATTATTGCGTGGGGACGGTGACAAACAACACCAGGAAGTGTTGAAGGGAGGAAAACAAACACGGTGACCCCCCCTCCCCACATTCCTGGGAGAAAAGCCCAATTTGGCAAAGGCCTCACATTTCTATCTCCTACCATTCCCATTATCCCATATTCAAACAAAAAAGAGACTCCTGGAAAAGAAGGGTTTGCAAGTGATTTAATGCCAGCATCCCTTTGAGTGTGAAATAGCCAGGCAGGAATTTGTCTCTTGTCTAAACTCCTGGATTTTCTCCATGTTTCCCCATTTTCCCCAAGCTCATCAGTGTTCTGTGACTTCTCCTTCGAGCCTGAACCATCCTGGAGCACTGAGTAACACCCTGGTCTTTGGCTCCTTTGATTTTTTTTTGGTTTTTTCCCCTTTTAAATGCTTTTTTAAGTGCCACTGTGTTCTTTTGGAGTCAGATTAACCACGCAATAAATTTGCATAATGTGGATCCATAATGTTTAATCAAGGCCTCTCTGGAAAGCTGTTATTGTCCAGGAGCTCCCATAAATCCTCACGATCACCTCCATGTTAAAGACTAAAGCTGCCCGGGGTGTATTGGGCACTAATCACTTGCAACATTGAGTTGAAAGGAAATTATCCTTTTCCTTTCCCTTCCCATTCCACGTGGAAACCTAAATGTCTTCAAGCCACACGGGGAGGCATTTTTATCACGGGATGGGAGAGGGTCACCCCCAGCCTTCTGAGCCTTTCTGGGGGGGTCAGGATTAAATTTGGACTGCCCCAGATTTCTTCCCCAGCATCCCAAGGCTGGGTTATTCATCCCCAAGCAGAGGAGGAGCATTCCAGCTTGCCAGGGAGAGATGGAGAGCCGTGTGTCAAAATCGTTTGCACTTGGAAAATTATAAGACTCAATTAAGTCCTGAGTTTCTCTCTTTTTTTTTTTTTTTTTTTTTTTGAGCTTTTAATTTCCTTTAAATGAGTCAAGCAATAAGGCATGACGGGGAGGCTGGAGAGTCTGGGTGAGCCTGGAGAGCTGACCCAAATCCTTCCTAAAGGGATGTGGCCATGAAAATCCCTCCCTGGGGCTGCAGGGTTGGGGAAATACAGAGATTCCCTTACAGGGAAATACAGGGGTGAGCAGAGGGGGGAATTGCCCCACTGATTCCATCTGGGTGATTCCTTGTCCTGATGGTCGTGGCAGGTCTTTCCCAGCTGGAATACTGCTGTCCATTGTCACATCTGCTATCAGCCACTGGGGCTGCCCAGCAGCTCCACAATGGGGTCCCCCTGGAGACCCCATGGACATCCTGGAGCTGGATTAAACCCCACTGTGCCCTTGGCTGCCCACACGGAGAGGAGAGGACTCCCAGTGACACAGAGGAGAGCAGATTAAACTGGGAAATTGCCTTTGGATGCCTCCAAGAGCAGAATGGGAGTGAAAAGGAGATGAAAGGCACAGGTGGTTCTGGAGTAGAAGAGTTTTCCTGCCTTTCAAAGATTTGAATAAAAAGAGTTCAGGAAAACCTAACCCATGGGGGTTCCCAGTTCCTGTAGGATACCCAGTGATGGCTTGAGCTGAGCTGGTCCTTGTGAGCACATTCCCCATTCCAGGAGGGCTACAAATAATGGCAGCTTCCAGGAGGTGACATCTCCAAGCCTCTTAGGAGCCTAATTCTATAACAACATTAATTCAACATAAAGCCTTCATGAATAGGGATCGGGCTAATGCTGGGTTTGGATGTTAGGCAGCTTAGTCTTGCCCATCTTCATTTAACTGAGTGCCTGGTTCTGAAAGGCAGCACAGCTCCAGCTTATTTCAGGAATTTCCATGGAAAAAAACCCAACCTTTGATAGGGATTTCTACCTTCCTGCTGCTGGGATTAATTGTCCATCCTAAACCAGCCTAATTTTTTATTTTATTTGGCTTTAAGCTCAAGCCCAGATTGATCATTCAATAAAAAGGAGAGAAGAAAATATTCCTTGTTGCCCTGGAAGAGCAGTAGATCAACAGCAAATTCAGGGGTTTTGGGGTTGCTGCTGCTCCAGAGATCAAATACAGCTCATTTAGGATCATGACTTGGCAAAAACAGCTCTCTGGCCCTTTATTTGAGGGGATGGGTACTCTCCCATCCTTCTCTGGTGCCAACAAGGCTTGGAAGAAACCCTAGAGCATGAACATCTTCCTTTATCAGGAGCTTACCAGACATCAGGATCCTTTGAGACAGACCCAAACCTCAGTGACCAATCCCTGCTCTCCACAGGAGCACATTCCATCCCCATTCCCAGGGAGCAGATCCCATTCCCAGCCAGGTGGATGCCTCTGCCTGGGAACCCTCTCAGGAAATCATCGCAGCTGAGGAGCCACCACTGGGCGAGGAAGGGTCAAAAGAAATGGAACCAAGTAACAAACCCAATCTAAGAGTGCTGTCCCACATGATTCCCTTCAGTATTTAGGTTGATTTTGAAAACAAATCCAGATAAATTCTAAAGGCTGGGGATGATAATCCTCAAAATATTCCTGTGCCTGTTTTGCTCTCACATTTTAGAGATTGGCAGCAATTCCTCTTTCACTGCCCTCCCATGGGCACATCTGGCCTGAGCATTCCTCAGGCTGCTGCAGCAGCACAAACATGGGAGAGCAAAGAAAGGAATGAAGAGCACCTGCCCCACTCTGGAACCACCTTTCCTGCCTCACCCCAAAACAAAGGGTTTGTTTTCTTTGGCCTCTTCCCTTTCTTTCAGTTTTCAATTATTTGGGCTTGAAATCCCTTTGGATTTCAATCCCTGCCTTTGGAAACCACAAGTGATGTTCATTTTTTTTTTTTTTTCTCTTCCTTATAAAGGGTTTGCCACCTCCCAGCCCAGGTGGGAGTAATTCCAGACAACCTGGGGTCTGGATGAGCACCCATCAACTGCAAGGTGCTGCTCATCCCAGGTGAGCACCAATCTTTAAAGGTGCATTCCCCCACCAAAGAAAAAAGCTGCCACTTGTCATCTTTGTCTTTCTCCCTTTTACATCAAAATTGGGTAATACTGAAAACCAGGTTTTTTCTCCTGAAATAAAATTCAAGAAGTTCTCTTTATGCATAGAATTCCAGAAGGGTTTGAGTTGGAAGGGACTTTAAAGCCCATGCAGTCACACCCCCTACCATGTCCAGGGTCACCTCCCACCCTCCCAGGCTGCTCCAAGCTTCATCCAGCCTGGCCTTGGACACTGCCAGGGATCCAGGGGCAGCCACAGCTGCTCTGGGCACCCTGTGCCAGCACCTGCCCACCCTCACAGGGAACAATTCCTTCCCAATATCCCATGCAGCCCTGCCCTCTGGCAGTGGGAGCCATTCCCTGTGTGCTGTCCCTCCATCCCTTGTCCCCAGTCCCTCTCCAGCTCTCCTGGAGCCCCTTCAGGCCCTGCCAGGGGCTCTGAGCTCTCCCTGGAGCCTTCTCCTCTCCAGGAACACCCCCAGCTCTGCCAGCCTGGCCCCACAGGATGATTTCTACCCCAAAGTTAGTCCAACCTCCTGGTCCCTGCATGAAGACCGTGATGGATCAAGCCCTGGGATCAGATTCCAGTGCCACTGGTGCCACAGGCAGCAGCTGGAGGCATTTCAAGGTTGCCTCAATGTAAGCAGGAGCATATTTTAGCACAGAGTTTCCAAGCGACCTCAGATGCTGCCTTAATTACAGAAGCAGGGAAATAATTCTGAGTGGGGAGCAGGAGAAGATGAGGCAGCAGTGATAAGGCTCTCCCTCAAACACAGATAACTGCACAGATTATCCCGGCAGCCAGCCGGGTCTCAGTGCTGGAGTCAAATAGATGGCTTAATGCTGGCCCCAATAAAAAAAATGGTATTTAAGGATTTAAATCTTGAAAGAGCTCATTTCCCAGCCGGCCTCCTAATGGAATTCCTGTTAGTTTGGGGAGCAGATCCTGCACGCAGCACAGCGTATCCAATCACCGCAGCATTAACGGAAGGCTCTGGAATGCATCCAGAGCCCTTGGATAATAGGCCTGCCATGGAATAATCAGCACTGGGGCCAATTTCTTTCTCTAAACAGAAGCTCTTTAGAAGATGGAAAGCAAAGGTCTTCCCTGCCACCCTCTGGACCTTCAGGGCTTTTCAGCTTGTCCCTCTCGTGCCAGGATTGATGCTCCAGATCCTGAGTCCATCTCTCTGGAAGGCACTGTGTTTCCTTTTCTCTTAAACACCATTTTTGGATAGTTTTTGGTGACTCTTCTCCTTAAGGCTTGGGATGTGTCTTCCCTCCTCCCACGTGGCTATTCCAGGTGAGCGTCAGGAAGACTTTGGGCACCAGGGAACCCCTGGAAAACTTAATCTTGTGAAAGAAAAATGCCTTTTTTTCCAAGACTGGCTTTAAAGACGAAGAGTTCTGAAGCCTGATTTGCAAAGCCATCCAAAATTCACCATCTGACCATCCACGGTGCCTCTGGCTTCTGTCTGATTAGGAGGCAATGATTCAATTTAATAATATCTAACTCCTAGTGCAGTATCAATCAGGGAATCTGCCAGTCAGCGGAGCAGCTCCGAGCGTATGCATTCCCCTGGGAGCGGGAGCAGCCCCAGTTCCCGGCGCTGGGAGAGCTGTGGGGCACTGACAGCATCAGCTCTGACACCCTGGGAGAGCAGAGCCCTCAGCCAGGAAACATCCAAAAGGTTTCTGGGGTGTAATTTAGGGATATTTAAACAAATTAGCTCCAAAATGCCCTGACCTGAGGGTGGATCTTAACCTGTGCTCTTCAGCTGCCGCCAAAAAATGGGCAGATTTACTAAATCCATCCCTTTTCCAGCAAAGACCTGAGTTCCTGCCCTGCTTTTTCCTTGCATCTCCCTCTAAACATGAGCCAGGGTCCTTGGCCAAGGTTAGGGAAGAGGATTTGGGGCACATTTTTAGGAAGCACCACCTTTCTCTTATTGATATTTCTCTTATTCCTCTTGACTTGCAACAAGAGAGGAGCTTCATGATCTTGAACTTAGTAAGGTTTCCTCCACACCTTATTCAGCATCCCAAGAGATTTAAAGGATTTAAAGGTATCTGAGTTATGACAGATGAATGGACTTGGATAAAGAGACCCTCTTCATCTCAAGCAGAAGAAATCCAATATTCCCAGAGGCAAAAGGCTTGCTGAGTTTGATGGATCTAGTTGGATCTGGTGGAGCAAATCCCAGGAGCCTAAAGGTTTAAATGCCTTACAAGTTTAAATATTAAAAGCACAGATTTATTACACAGAGTGACCTTTAAAACTTGTCTCATTAAACTACATCTCCTGGCCCTTCTGGGCCTTGGTGCCTGCGAAGACAAGGCTGGGAAGTTCAAAGCAATGAGCAAAAATGGTTAAAAATGTCACCATTTTATGGACTATTCTGTAAAGCTTAACTTGAAAAGGGGAAAAAAAATCCCCAGAGTGTCTTAAAGGCCCCATGGGCTTCTCCACTGCCTGGAATATTTTTTGTCTCTGTTATTGTTTTTTCCTTTGTGAAACACCCACAATAAAACCATGCCAAAACCATGGACAATTTTACACTGCCCCCATTCCTGGAGAATCCCACCCTGGGGATATTTTGCGGCACAGAGCATCCCTCCAAAGCCAGTCCAAATCCCAGGCTGCCATTGTGCCCATCAGAAAAAAGCCTAAACACATTAAAATGCTTAAAGTGTTTCTGTCTGGCTGTGCAGAGGAGCACGGACACAGCGGTGGCCGAGTCCCTCTCCGGACGCTGCGTGTGCATCCAGAACACAGAGCCAGGGGCCTAGCCAGTTAGGGACAGGCTGGAGATGGGCTGAGATCAGCCCCATGCAGGGACGGGATCTCTCCTGCCCCTTCCCCTCCCCACCCCCGGCTGGATTGTGCCTGCTGTCTGCTGGCATTAGCCCAGCGTTCAGCGGGAGGAGCACGGCCGAGCGATGCGGGATGGCAGCAAGGAGCTTGGGAAACCCTCAGCACCCCAAAACCTGCCCAGGAGCTGTCTTAGGAGGAGCTTCAGGGCACGTTTTGTTACTGTGCTGCAGATAGGAACACACAGCAACACACACAACAGGGGTTCAGGCAGAGAAGAAGAAAGGAACTCTCTAGTTTATTGTTGACTTCGTATCTCTCAGTTTCTGGACAGTGACCAGAGATTGGACAGAGAAGTTCCCACCTCTCCATCACCACTGGTCACTTGAGAAGTCCATCAGGTGATATCTTTTCACCAAGGAATGCAAATATGATCCTTGTTTATCTTACAATTCATGAGAACTGACTCCACTATACTGAAACAAATCAGAAGGCTGATTTTCAGGGACAACAGCGTTTCTCTTCCCCTGCTGACCTCCCTCACTTCTCAACCTCACAAAAGGCTTTCAAATGCAGAGGGTTTATCCAAGATCCCAGCTGGGGGAAGTTCGAAGCACGTCAGGGAGGCTCAGGCAATCCATAGGCCAGAATGGGCTGTTCCAACGTATTTCAATTTTTTTCCCCACCTTTTTATGGGATATTTTCTCTAGGACCAAGGTCTCTGTCCTGATCAGAGGGCAGGAGCCCACACTTGCAATGGGGTTTGTGCCAAGTGGCCTCAAGTGCTCAAAAAGGAGAAATTTGCTCCTTTAAGAGGAGTTTGACACAAATTTGCAGTGATGGGGCCATTTGGGCACTTTACGAGTGAAAAATCACTTCCAATGTCTTCTTCTGCTCTGATAACATCAAAAAAAAAAAAAGGAAATTTTATCGCCCTTCAGATATTCCATTAAGTGTGGGATTGAGTTATGCCATTTGATATTAGCACACATTTTTAACACCCAGTGTCATGTAAGTGCCTGTTTCTAAATTGAAGCTTTTTGGAGTTTCACAAATCTCCAATTTCCCTGATTTGGAGCAAAAGCACAGATTTGAAAGGCTGGAATTTCAGACACTCTTGTTTATGGCTGATTTTAAGAAATAGTTTGAAATGCAGATGGAGCAGGGGTTGGCAGGGGGAGGATGTTTACTTGCTCTTCTCCTCAGGCCCAGGTAAGTCTGTCACTCTCACTAATTAATCTACAATTAAAAAAAGAGTTTACACCAATTTTGCCAAGTGCATCTTCATTTTTATTTCCTCACCTGCACCCAAAAAAAAAATAATAATCAGGAGCATAATAAAATAATGTGATAGCTTCCTCCAATGCAATTTGCTGCTCTTCCCTGGAAAATCAATCTAATTATAGAGCCAGGATTAAATGAATGTCACAATCACTGCCGAGGCACCTGAGACTCGACGATTTTGAGCACGGGGGGATCATTATTGCAGCAGGAAAGGGACCAGTCCCAGCCTGCTTTTGTGACTTGTAATTTGTGCTCCTGAAGTCCTGGAAAATGGGATTTAAGCCCCAGCTGAGAGGGCTGAATCCAGAGCACATCAAGAGGAATTTTCATTGGGAATTTTGAGGAAAAACTTGATTGTTTGGAAGTTTTGGTCCTTTTCATGGCTGGGCTTGCTACTGAAATGCAGAATTTGATGAGTCCATACAATCATAGAACATCCTGAGTGGGAAAGGACCCAGCAGGATCATCCAGTCCAGTCCAACTCCTGGACAACCCCAAATCCCACCCTGGGCATTCCTGGAGAGCTGCTGAGCCCCTCCTGAAGCCCTGGCAGCCTCGGGGCCCTGCCCATTCCCTGCCCATTCCCTGGGCAGTGCCAGCACCCTCTGGGGGAAGAACCTTTCCCTGAGCTCCACCTAAACCTCCCTGGAACAGTTCCAGCCATTCCCTTGGGTCAAACTCCTTCAAGTTTGGAAGAAAAGATGGAGAAGGGGGATCAAACCCAAGCCCAAACCTCCAGCCAAGGAGGTTGAAGTCATCAAATCATTAATGAAAGGAAATCCTTTCCCCCAAACACTATTTATCCAAAGAGCCAGAGAATTCCCTTTGGCATCACTCCAGGTGGTCCCATGGATGATTAAGTTTTGTAAAACCCCCATGAGGATCAAACCACTTAAAAACGTGGTATTCCAAATGACCTCCCTTAGCATCATGGACCATATGGACAGTGATATTCCACTTCCCCCAGGCCCATGGCATCCCTATTAATCAGAGCTGAGCATCAACCCCGGGATGTTCCCAGAAAAGTGGCACCCCAGGGGTGTTTGGCAGGGATCAAAGGCAAATTCCAGGTGATTCCCACCCCTGGAGAAAAGACAGAGTTTAACAGCTCCATGGCCACCTTTCCCTGCCACTGGGTTTTCCTGAGGACACAGGAGGGGAATGTTATGATATTTTTCTCCCCTGGCCTCTCTCCGTGGGGGTTTTGGGGTGTTATTCCTGCACAGGGACGTTGGCAGGACAGGGGAGGGTGGATGGGGGATGTAACCAGGAATGGGGGGAAAAGCCCTAAATCCTTTTTTCAGCCCAGCACTGACATTTTTGAGCAGGCAGAGAATTTCAACTCCAGGATGTTGTTGGAGAGTGGAGGGGAAAGTTGATGTTGATGCAGCTGTCCCCAAAATCTGAATTATCCTCAAGGTGTCCCTTGTGTTGGGATCTTGTGGTGTCACATTGAAGGTGAGTGTGGATTCTCCAGTGTCTGATAAGGACTGAGTTCATTAAAGACAGATTGCATCGTATTTTCCCCTGAAATAAGTAGGACCTTTTGGCCAAACCTGGAGAAATGTGTGCTCAGCAGTGAGGCTGCACAAAAAAACCCTCTGGAAATGTGTTTTTTTCAGGAAACACCCACTCTCCACACATCAGCAATTGCTCAAAACCTCTGGCTTTCACTGAAACTGAAGCAGGTGTTTTGCTCAAACTGGAATTCTTTCACATTTCCTCGAGGTCAGGGACCTGGATTTGGGGGGGGCTGAAGGGACATGTGCAACCTGGTGCTGATTTTTGGGAGAGATTCATTGCACCACCTACACTGAATATTTCACCAGGTTTCTCCAGAGGGAGCAGCAAGAGCCCCAAACACCTGCAGGAATCATCTGAGGTCTCAGACAGCTCTCTGCTGAGGCAGGGAGGCAAGAGCAGCCTGGCTGAACGCCACACCGACATTCTGGGGTGGAGTTTTTGAGTTTTTCTCGCTCCACACTGATTATTCAAAACCTTTTTAAAGCCATTTAACCTTTGTGGGGACATTCCCTGCAGAGCATCTCACTCTGCTTCAGGCACAGCCTGTGGGGTTTAAGCTCTTAAATTAATTCAGCTTCTTTTTGTGGCTCTGTTTGTGGGAAGGGCTGAATTTTATCTGAGCTCCCTCTCAGACTGTACCAAGCAATGAATTGCAGCAGCATGAAGAGAGAAGAAAGTAAATCGGGCAGCAAGGACAGGAGGCCCTGTTCTGAGGAAGACCTTGACACCTGAAACAGGTGATTTATGACCCCTCCCTGCAAGCAAAAATTCTCCCTGCAAGTAATAAACTCCACACGGCTCCACCTTGGACTGATTTGTATTTCAGCCACTTGAGCAATGTAGAGCATCCAATTCCCTGGGTAGGAATTGCAGGAGCTGGTCCTTCAAGTTTCCCCTTTTTCTAGGTAAAGGTAGGTCAGTCAGGACTTATTTTTCCAGGTTGCTCCTAAAAAGTTGGTTTGTGGAGGTTGTGTACCAAGAGCTGCAGCCCAAATGTTATCCCTTCCCCTGAGAGCACCTCACACCCAAATGCTGGGGGATTCCTGGGGGTGACAAAATGTTCAAGTCGTGCTGGAGACATCCCACAGGTTAAAAAGATCAGGAATAACTCAAGAAACCTGCCTGGATGTTCGGAATCCATCTCTCTTCCCTTCTGTACCCATCTCCTCTCCCACCTCTGTGTCCCCTTGGCCATGTCTGGACACGGGTGAGGATTTTCCCCCTTTCCCTCCCTTTTTGTCCCTACACCAGTGTGTGATGGATTCCCTGCTTTCCATCTGTAGCTATGGAAACCACTGATTGCTGCTAATGAAGACTCCCCACCCTCCCTGACCGGTTTGCAGGCGAGGGCTCCATGTTGGATGCTCTGGGATATTTTCCAGGATCCCACCCTGGGTTTGCACTGAGGGTTGGCTCTTGGCAGACTCAGCCCCTCTGCTCCATGCACATCCCCCAGTTCTCGATGCCCAGGGCTCTCCAGCATCTTTCCAGGTCCCAAGGGGTTTGCTAAGATGATGGAAATAGGGATGATTTCCACCAAACTCATCCAGCAGCTTGCTTCCTGCAAGGATTGGGGCAAATCCTGCCTGGTCTGGGGACTCTCCCAGCCTGAAAAATTGATGCACCTCAACAAATACCCACTTAGGGACCAATTAATCCCCAGGAAAAGCCTGCTCAGCTTGGATGGGAATTCTGGGCATGGATTCTGGGCACCTCTGTCTCAGCTCCTTCAGGATATTTCCACCTCTGTGGTTTTCCACAAAAGCTCCTTCCAAGCCTCAGCTCCCACCTCCCATCTCTCCCCAGCCTTGCTTCCACCAGCCACTCCAATCTGCAGCTGCTCGCTGGATTTTTAGTGATTCTTCTTTATATTTAAAGCAATTTTGGAAAAAAAAAATTAAAAATAAAAAAAAAAAGAAGAAGCAAAAAGTTTATGGCAATTTACACTGCTTTGTAATTAGAGCCAGTGATTAGAAAATCTTTCACTTCGTGATGGAGTTTTCCTTTAAAGAGAAAAAAAAAAGGAAAAAAACCTAAAAGGGAATAGAAAAAGGCCACCAAAAGAGCTCAAAGGCTGGAATTAACCAGATTATATCTCATTACTTCCAAATGGAAAGGAAAGTTACAGCCTATTAGAGCAGTTGCATCTGCAGCTGGGCAGAAAGGGAAGCAAATTCCCTCCGTGGAAGCAGGCTTCGGAATGGCACTGAGTTGCAATTGGCTTGGGGGGCTGGTATTTTTCCAGCTTTTCCACTCTTGGAAGGGAATCAATGACTTTTTATCAATTCCTCTCTCTTTTATTCTCCCGAGGAAAGGCCACCCTGGTTCCAGCCCCTTTAAAGGCCACAGCTAATTAAAGAGCACATCCTCAGCCTGAGCATCTCCTCTCCACAGCCTCATTCCTGGGTGCTATTCCTGCATCCTGAGGAGAAAAAGGAAGCATTTGGGCATCTGAAAAGGAAGGGTTTGACTGCCCTAAGGTGTGTTTTGGTGCCAGGTGAATTCCAGAGGAATTCAGGTAAGGGGGCTCCTGTGCACCAATGTGAATCCAGAGCTGGTTGGATCCTGCCTTCACTTCCATGCTTCCCAAGCCACGAGGAGCCCATCCTCACCTCAGCAGCAGCTCAGCCCCATGCCAGGGCAGGCCTCCAGCATTTATTTTTACTGAGAGAAGTTGTGAAAACAGAAAAAAAAAGGGCTCAGCAAAACAGGGAGGTTTCTGTCCCCCCTCTGCTGCTGCACTTCAGCACACAAAGGCTTTGTGGGCTTTCATTTCCCAACTGCACCTCAGGGAAGACTTCTCATTACACAGGAAGGCTCCCAGGAGATTTATCCTGATGGAAAAGGGTTTTGGTTGAGGGAAGGAGCAGCAGAGCTCCTTGGAGGGGGCCTGTGCAGCAGAGACCCAACACAATCACCACACATGGGGAGGCTGGATGAGGCTTGGAACAACCTGGGATAGGGAAGGACCCTGGTGGTGGAGAGAGAGAAGATTATTAACTGGTATCTTCTCAATTCCAACTTAATCTGGGTTCTGGGATTCTGTGGGACTCAATTTTTTAGCCCTTTACTTTGCTTTTATCCCAAAAGCATCAGGAGGGAGCTGGGGCAGCACACGTGGAGCTCTCTCCTCCCCAAACCAAGGCTTGGTACCTCAGCATCCTCTGCTCTCTGCAGCCCTTGGAGAGAGGACAATGCTGAACTCCTGGAATGATGCACAACTCCCACCCTGCTCTGACCTTGCCAGAGCAATTCAGAGCTGGAGACAAATTCAGGCCGACAGGGAAACTCATTTAATTGGAGCTCAGTGTCTTTATTGGCGCCGTCTTCTCCTCGTTTTTTCTCCTCCAAGGAATTCTTTCATTAGCAAACAACAAAAATTATTTGGGTGCCTGACATCTCCCGAGTGGTGGTGGATTTGCAGCCGGCATTAGCTGGGAGGTTTATCCCAGCCCTTAATAGGCTGGAAGAGGGATGGATGCATTTTGTCTAAACCAGGGGAGCTGATTGGGACCTAAAAATCTGATTCATCTTCAGAGCAGACACCCATCAGGGACTGGGAAAGAGGAGTTCCAGCCAAGGTCGTGCCAATTAGCTGTGCAGGAGAGCTGCAGGCTGGGAAAGAGGGGGAGAAAACAGCTGGGGATGCACAGGGATGCTTGGAGCTGGAGAGCTGGGCTTGGAGGGGATTTCTGCTTCTCCATGTAGGAAGATCTGTTAGGAGTGCTCCAGGTCAATCCACAACTCTGTTACAACCAATTCAGCTATTTTTGGTGTTGGGAGGGCAGGATGGAAGCCTGGAATGGTGTTTGGGAATGCAGGAGTTACCTGGGGCTGCCTGGCAAACGCTGGAACGAGAGGTGATGCAAAAGCTCTGCTTTTGAAGGTGTGCCAGGTGGGGGAGGAGTTGGAACTGCTGAGGGTCCCAATGGGTCGTGGCAGAAGGGCTTTTCCATGGTTCTTAGTGTCATAGGGGATCCATGGAGCCTCCTCTCCCCTCCTGGGATAACTCAGCCCACTGAAATCCACTGGAGCAAGGGGGAAGCTGCTGGTGCTTCCAAAGCTCTGCCACAAAGGGGGAAAACAGCCCCAGTCAGGATTCAAAGGTCCTCAGCCCCAGCCCCGAATTTGCCATCGAATTCTCTCCTTCCCTGGGGATGTTGCAATGAGGCAGGGGATGAAAGCCCCATGTCCAGAGCCCAGCTTTGGGCAGGAGGGCTAAACCAGCCCCCCACCCCAAGGCACCCCAACCCCATTCCCTGTCCCCAGTCCCACTCTCCAGAGGAGAATTTTGCCAGCTCAGGAGTGAGCTGTCACTGTCACAGCCTCCCGTGGCTCGTGCTGCCTCATGATTGAAGCTTCCATTAACTTCCATTTCCATTTTATTTTATTTTCCTGATTTTCTTTTTCATGTTTTTGCTTGAAGCTTTGCTCACCTTAATTTGATGATTTTTTTCCCCTTAAGTTCTGTCACCACTTCTCCAGTCTAAAAGTAGTTGGGGAGTTGCTGCAGCTCCTCTGTTCTCAGCCAGGCTAAAAAGGGATGCCCTGAATAATTCCCCCCCACTCTTTGCTTCCTGGGAATTCACTCCAATAACTCCCCCCTGGTGTGTGTGTCCAAGATGATTTTCCCAGTGGCTGGTGGTCAGCTCTGGAGATGATTCATTTCCAGGGATGGAAATGTGCTTGGCAAAGCACAGAGGGCTGTCTCTAGTTTCTCTTACCTGCAAGAGTTGTCTGGGAAAAAGAAATAAACAAACAAACAAAACAAAACAAAACAAAACAAAACAAAAAGAAAATTAAAATGAAACCCTTTTCCTGCCTTTTAAGAGGATTTTTTGGTCAAGATTTTGGGTTTTCCCAAACAGGATAGATTGTCTTCAATCTTTGCCTGCTCATTTTTCTGTGCTTGTTTTCCCTTTGATTTCTTACTGGAGTCACTCCACCCTTCACAGGACTCTGCTCGTCACACTGTGCTGGGAATATTGGGCTGGAATTGCAGTGGCCAGAGACAATGGTTAATGAGTGTTAAAAACCTTGGAAAAAAACAAAGTGGGCTTGCTGCCAGATCCTGGATGGAAAAAGCATGGCTGTAATCCAATGGATCCCCTGGTGCAGATCCCTCAAAGTATGAAGAAGCTTCAGATTTGGAAAGGGGGCCAAATCCATCCTGTTTTCACACAGGAAAAGATGGAATTGGTCAATTGATGAGTCCTGATTTGTTATTCACAATAACTTTGAAAGCTTTGCAAAGGTTTGAGGGGGACATTAGGTCCTGTGGAGCTGTGGAATGGTTCCTTTTCCACAACCCCCCTGGAAGTCTGTTCCAGAGATAAAAAAACTCCCTCAGTTCCCTGGGTTTCATTTTAATTCGCTCTCAAGAGCACTGAAGCTTCCTCCTGCTCGAGCAGACCCTGCTCAGAGCAGATAATGGACCTGAGAGTTTATCTCTGGTGACAAAAATCCTGCACAGATCATGGACTCGTTATCAATTCCTACCTCTGGGAATGTAAACTGAGGTTTTCCTGGAGTTCTGGGCAGGATTTTACAGCCAGGCTTTGGATCAAGCAGAGCAGGTGGGTGGGAAGGGAGAAGAGCAGTTAATGGGATTAGACAAGGCCAAACAATTTTGGAGAAACTGGGACGTGGAGGCAGCCACTGGCAGGTCTGGGCTCTCCTCTGCCTCTGGGACTTTTCTGGGTAGACTCAACTGATTTTTTTTTTTTTTTTTTTTTTTTTTTGCTGGAAACCAGGAATTAACCATTCGTGGGGGTCTACTTCGTTTATCCATGTGTGTAAGAGCAAAACTCAACAGCCCCATTGGGTCCCACCATGCAGCCCCATCTCCTCAGCCATCACCATTCCCTGCTGTCTCCCCTCCCTACTCCAAAAAATATCCTCAGCAAGGATCCAAACCCTGCAGGGGTGGCTGGAAGCTCAGCTGAAGCTGCAGAGGGAGATGGAAGAGCTGTGTTCCTCCATCTCAAACACCTTCCTCTTCCCACTGCCGAGGGGTTTTCCAGAGGGTGGGGGGGGATCAGCAGCGTATTCCTTAAAGTTCACTATTTGGTGTTTTCTTTTTGGGGTGATTTCAAGCTGTGTGAGTCTCCCTGGAGATGAGTCTCTGTGTTTTAAAGGGTAAAGCTCTCAACAGAAAGAGTGGGATTTCGGGTTTTGGTGCTTCTGTCCAGATAAGGGTCATTACAGTCAATTTTAATAAAGATTTATTCTAAGAGAAATAGCACTTATAAAACTTAAATGAATCCACAGAGCTGCTGGGGAAAGGGACAGGTTCTTTGCCAATTATTTTTCTTCAAAAACACTTCAAAGATTAAAAAAAAAAAAAAAAAAAAAAAAAAAAAAAAAGAAGAAGTAGAAGAATCAACCCCCTCCATTCATTTATTTATGAATTAATAAAAGCAAGAGAGAAAGAAGCAGTTACCATGCACAGCTCTGGCAATCCAGGGGGGATCTGGGGATAATGGAACCTGACCTCCTGCCTCTGCTGCTGGCTTCCAGGCAGGGATTTCTCCACCAGAGCTGAGGAGCTCTGGGGCCACAGCCCAGTCATTCTCCAAAGGGCTTCTTTGCACACATGGGCCTGGAAACCCCATGTGGACACTTCTCAGCCCCAAAATCCTTCTTTTGGATTTTCACCCTTTCATTTCTACTTTTTTATTTTATTTTACCCAAATCAAAACTGAGGGGAATGGCACACTTTTGTTTTTCTCCACGAAACTCTTCTGCAGTTTGCTCTAATAAAGTTTTTGTGTTTTAAATTCTCTAATGTTTGTTGACCCTCCATGTTCAGGCAATAAAAAAATGCTGTCATGCTGGGTTCCAAAGCAGCAGGGGAAGGTTTTCCCTGTGCCTGAAGCATCTCCTGCAGCAGATGCCTCCTTTGCTCATCAAGATTCTCCAAGGCTTTTGGTCTCATCCACGTTGGGAGCAGGACATGAGGGCTTTGCCCTGCACTAAGGATTTGTTCCTGGGTTTGCTCCATACAGCTGGACTTTGCAGCTCAAAGATAATCCATAATCCTCTTTAAGATTATTTTATGGTGTTGAGGATCTCCCTGAAACATGAAAAAATGCTACAAATAAGCAGAGTTTGCACTTAGTTTATTTCATAAATTAAATCAGATCTGGACTTTGCTGAGACAAAGCAGTCTGTAGAGATCACAAGAAAATAATTAGGAATATTCGATTTATTTAAAACAATTTTTGTTTTGTTTTTTTTTTTAATCAGAGAGTTTTAAGGGATGAAATCCAAATTCTGCAGATTTTAATGCTGGAGTATCTGGGTGTTTGCCATGTCATATTTCCATTCCATCAGCTGAAGGAGTGTTTGTGTTTGAGCTGAGGCACAGGTGGATGCTCTTGGCACGGAATGCTTCCCTGATCCTTTGTGTGCATCCTCACCTCCACAAAGGAGCTGAGGAGAGCTGGTACCTCACCAAACTAGGGCCAGAAAACCTCTTACGAGGTTCTTAGAATGCAGCCAGCTTGGAGCCCACACCTGCAAACCTTTCCATGGTCACCAAGACCCAGAGCAAGTTCAGGATTAATTCCACTGGGAGCTCAGGCCCTACAAGCCTTGAAGGGAAGCTCAGTACCTTGGACCCCTCATTTGCTTTTAATTTTAAGGTAAAGGAAGAAGTGTTAATGAAAAGGGAGGAGGGGAGGCAGGAATTGATACCCTCTTGTGCCTCCGACAGGAGATCTCGATCCCAGTTAATTCCTGCTCCCTCTTCTCAATGGCTTTCTCCTCTTCCATGCCACCATGGGTAACTGATTCCCACCAAACCCCTCTTTATTCTCCAAGCAGGACTCATTTCCCACTGCCTTTTTTAGACCAGAAGGGCAAGGGGAAATAATAAGCACTCAATGCTCTGTGTTCAAGTTAAGGACTGTGATTATCCTTTTGGAGTCGGTATTTTCACAACACCAGAGGTTTATTTTAAGTGCATCTCTTTTGAGGGCAGAAATAGGTGTTTATACTTGGAGGAGGTGGAGAAAAGCAGCCAGGGCTGCTTAATCTCCCTGGAAAAATGCTGGGTTGTGGCCTTGTGTGGGCATCCAATTTAAAGCCATCGAGTCCTTGCCATGGGAGCATCACTCTTAAAACTGGGATTAAAGAATGGCTCAGGGTTAGTCAAATAATGGTCAAAATAATTCAAGCTGGTTTCATAATTCCTGATTATTTCATAAGGCCTGATTTAGTTTCTTAAAACTGGGCTGGGCAGATCTATGCTGGCTTCAGCACCAGCTTGAGGCTGCAAAGTGTGTGGAAAAAAGCACCAGTGAGAAGGATATTTCTAAATAAATAACTTGGCTTCTCAAAGTGACTTTGGAAAGACGGACGGAGATCACAGGATTCTTGCTCTAAATCAGATTTGGGTCTGGACACCAAGCAGTGCGCCAGAAATGGCTGTTGAGGGGCAGATACAGCTCACTCAGGGCTCACAAACAAGTTGTTCATGTTCCACAGGTCGCTTATGGATCTCACCTCCTCCAGGACCTTTTCCTGCATCTTCATTCTCCGCCTCGCCCGGGGGCAGAGAGCAGAGCCACTTGAACCGGGCAGCGGCTCGGTCCCTCGGAGTTTTTAAATTGCCATTAAAATGTCAATATTTGCAGCCCTGCTCGATGACTCCCCGAGGTCCCGATGCCACCCAGGCTGGATCAACACCTGCCAATCCCACCCGCCAGGGCGGGGAGAGGGCGGCAACCTGGCCGGGTGCACAAAGGCGCCGCAATGAGAATAAATTGCCTTGTCAAAGAGGAGGGCAGCTCTGCTCTTAATGGAAATAATGGTAGATTACACGGGCTTTTGTCACACAATATAATCAAAGACAGGATCAAAGGGAGGGAATACAGCAAATGGTTAGCAGGCAAGACATGCTAATGAGATAAAAACGCTCGCCTTGCCACCTCTCCAAGCTTCAATCGAAGGATAATTGATACTAAATAATGTAATTTTGAGCTGTGGTGAAATGCACTTAAAACCAGCAGACAAGGCTGTGAAAATGTTTTAGTTTTTGTTACTCTGCTGTCATTTCTAGCGCTTTTTTCCCAACGGCCGTGTGGCTGCTGATTGTGTGTGTGGGAGCTGTTAAAAAGAGAGAATAAGTGGAAAAAAACCCTAATTTTGGTGAAATGTTGGTGAATTTACACCACTTTAACCCAGCCCCTGGGCTTGGGGCAGGAACAAGTCACTGGGCTGGGCTGGGTTGGGTGTGGGCAGTGGTTGCAGTGGCAGAGCTCCGTCCAGAGAGTCCTGGGATGGCAGTGCCACCTCTGCTGGCACCAGGAGCTCTCAGGCAGCAGAAAATCTCAGCTGCTATTCCCACCTGCCACTGGAAATGCAATTGGAAACTGCCGTGATCTAAATGGGAGCCAATGCAGTTTAAAGGATTTGCCAGCAGTAACGCAGTGAAGTGCAAAGGCTCGGGTGGGCTGGTGTCCAAGGGATGGGATTTTATCCCTTGGAGCCACGGTGGCTGATGCTCCACTGCCTCTCAGGCAGCTCCATGTAGCCCCAGGAATTCCTGATCATCTGAAACACTTCTTCCCCTGGAAAACTTCTGCACTGCCTGCTTTGTGGGAAAACAAAAATGCCAGATTAGACAGAGCTTGGATATTTCTAAATGTTTTCCTTTAGCCTTTCCCACATGTTTTAGGGCAAACCTAACCCCTGGCACTGGTGGATTTCAGACCTCGCCATCCATGCAGGATTTAGCAGCTCAGTGGAGACACAGAATTCCCTTCCTCCTTTGCAGGACTCCTCCATGCTTTGTTTCCCAGCTCAGTGTGGGGCATGAAAGATTCACAGAGATCACTGAAGTACCAGCTCCCAGGGCCCTTCAATCAGCACCCAACACACCCAGCCGGCAGCAGCGGCTCTCCCGGGAGCATCCGGAGGCTGGAGCAGATGGGAAGATGTTGTAAAGCAATTCCCTGAGATCCAAAGGCAACGAGCAGTGCAGGAAGCTGGATTCTGCCTGGGCACAGCACAACAAGGAGCCCTGCTTGGGGCAGAGCTGATCCAAGGAGGAGCCGTTTATATCCAGCCCGGAAGATCCCACGTGTGGAAAAACTCACTCAGGAATCTCAGGCTTCAAGCAATGATTTCATGTCCCAAAATATGAGCAGTACAAGAGGCAAAAGCTGTAAATTAAAAAATAGGGAGCTGTAATCCTGTGAGGAATATCTCTGGAACTGGAGGGCAAATCTTACTGCCTGCTCCCAGTTAACAACCACCAGTCCCCATCCGGCTTTCCTGAGTGCATCCATATTTTTAACCTGTTCCAATTGCAGCAGGGATCTGTGAGGAGGAAGATCCACGAGTTCTTTTCTGAGTGTGGGTGGAGGAGAGATTTTCTGGGGTCCAATAACAGCTGATACGTTCAAGAGCATTCCTTGCTCTTCCCAAGGTAGGAAGAGCTCTGTGAAAAATGCAAAGAATGACAAAAATGAAAATTGCTTTGGTGGTTGCAGATTTGGTTTTTTTTTTTTTTTCCCTACTTAGAAGTTCCTGATGGCAAAATTAATCAAATCAGGATGTTCCCCAGAAAATTTTGGTGTTGTTTATTTATTACACGAGTTCAGCTGAGCAGCTTCCCTGCAGAAAGAAAACTGTTCTCTGTCAAGGAAAATAAATAATGAAAAATAAAGGATCTCTTCTCCTGCATTTCCAACCCCCTCATTGCTGACGGATGCCTCAGGCAATTACTGAGGATAAATTAAGACTAATTATGCCAGTTCTCTTCTGAAGGTTCTGAAGAACCTTGGAAGCACTTCTTCCCATCAGGATGCCCTGCAGGGTTCAACAGCACAGGAGACCCAGGTTCATGAAAGGTATGGACTGAGGAGATGAGGGAGGAATAATCCATGGATCCAGCTCAGCTGGACTCTCAGAAACACCAACGAAGCCTGAATCTGAGTGCACTCTCAGATACAGCCACCAACTGTAGTCTGGTTTTCAGGCCTGAAGTTTCTGCGTTTCTAAAGCTCTGGTTTTGTGATATTTAAGTTTTCTGAAACTTGTTCCCAGAGCTTGAACATAAACAACAGAATTGTTTTTGTAACAATATTCGTATTGTGAATTCTTTCTGTAAGAAAGATTTTATTTTGATATCACTCTAATTTAACCAATGTGGGTGAAGAAGTTGATCTTTCTTTCAACAACCACAGTAGTCCGTTGAAAATTGTATATAAGAAGAACAATCCCTAAAAATAAAGTTCATTCTTCACACAACCTTGAAAAAACATCGCAAGAGCCTGTGTCATGTATTATCCTCACAGTGACAACCAACCCTTTGTAATTTGGAGCCTTCTGACCCCAATGTGCTGAATTCCTCTCCTGAGAAGCACTTTTCCCCATTTTTCCTCTTTCCCAGCTCCTTGGTGACCATTGCCACAGCCTCCTCTCCTTGCCTCCTCTCCCCTGGTTCTACATTAACCAGACATTGCCTTTCATGGCCTCTTTTCCCTCTGGTCCAAGGTTTTGGCTGCAGCTTGTGTCCCATGAGCTGGAACCCCTCCAGCTCTCCCCTGGCAGAGACTGGCACAGGCTGTGAGAGAGGGGACGGCTGCTGGTGGAGGAGATGAGCCAAGGAGCTGCTGAAATCCAGCCCAGAGCATCCCACATGGAAAAACTCACCCTGGAATCTCAATGGGCCCTAAACAACCTGGCCCCTGCAGCTCCTCAACATCTCCTTGGGACTTCTGGGGAAAGGTCAATGAGCAGAGCTTGTTGAAAGAATGGAATGGCATGGAATGGTATGGCATGGCATATCATGGCATGGCATGGCATGGAATGGAATGGAATGGGATGGCATGGAATGGAATGGAATGGCATGGAATGGAATGGAATGGCATGGCATGGCATGGAATGGCATGGCATGGAATGGCACGGAATGGCATGGAATGGAATTTAATGGAATGGAATGGGATGGCATGGAATGGAATGGAATGGAATGGAATGGATGGAATGGCATGGAATGGAGTGGAATGGAATGGAATGGAATTAATTGAGCACCTTTTTAAAATCTAGTCTTAAAATCTAGTTTTAAGAGCATTCAAGAGTCAGGTGAAAATATTTTCATACTGGAGCCATATATTATAAAATCATGGAATTGAAGGGCTTGGGTTGGAAGGGACCTTAAAGCCCATCCAGCCCCACCCTCCATCATCTTCCACTGTCCCAGGGTGCTCCCAGCCCCATCCAGCCTGGCCTTGGACACTGCCAGGGATCCAGGGGCAGCCACAGCTGCTCTGCCAGGGCCTTCCTACCCCTACAGGGGAGAATTCCTTCCCAATATCCAACAGCATTTCAATGGTTCATGTACCTCCAAAGCCTACAGGGATGTGAAGGAAACAGAGAAAAGTGAGATTTGAGATGGGATGAGCTCTTGCTCTTGACCTGAGCACTGTCACCTTTAGGCAAGTCAGCATTAGAATTCCTCTTTTCTGGATAACACTTTCTATAGCTGCCTTATCCTCTCCAGGAAAAAAAAAACAAAACAAAACAAAAAAACAAACAAACAAACAAACAAACAAAAAAAAAAAAAACAAAACCAAAAACAAAAACAAAAACAAAAAAACCAAGACAAAACACACACAGGCAAATCCAGTGAGGTTCGCACACCCTGTTTGGACAATCAAGTGTTGGTGCAAATCTGCTCAGGGAGAGGATGAACATCCCATCCCTTGAGATGCTTTGGCCAAGGTTTGCAGCCCCTCAAGTGTCTGTACTTCCCAGAACAGAAGGATTCATTCCCTGGACATCTGATTGTATGGCCATGGTTGTTATGGGGATGGTGAAGTGATTTCTGACAATCTCAGAAGGGATCCAAGTGGTTTATTCCATTTATAGCCCTGTGCATGTGGATGGTGGGAGCAGTTCAGAATGCTCTAGTGAGATCCACCACCAGCCACGTGCTGAGTGTCTCAGCTGCTCTGCTGAGAGGACCTGACCACTTCCAAGAGCCTTTTCCCATGCTGCTGAGGGTGAGAGGGTCTCAGAACCTGGGATTCCTTTTCTGGAGGAAAAAAAAAATGATGAAAAAATGGTTCAACTCAGTCCAGAACAAAGAGAAGCTTTCTCTTCCTGAATTCCCAGTACATCTGGGGTGTAATGATGAAAACTTGATAAAAGTTTTCTCTGCTCCAATTTCCATCTATTCTGAAATGAGGTGATAAAGCTGCAACCCAAACAGGCAGAAGCCACACTTTAATGTGTAAAAATGTGTCCCTTTGAGGTGGTTCATGTCTCCCTGGCATTGTTTTTGTCCATAAGGCTGAGGTGGAATGCAGGATGAGTCAGGGTTTGGGATACCCAAGAGAGCATTTCCAAGTAAATCTACTCCTGTCTGGAAGGTAAAAGCGCACAAGTCTCATTCTCAATGTTTTTATTGGCTTTTATGAGTTGAGATGAGAGCTGGAGGACAGCAGAGGCTGCCTGGGCTCTGCTGAGCTGTGGGAGAGAAGCCGAGGTGACAATTTTATATAACTTGCCTGTGGTCAGGAGCAGAGCTGCCAGACACTGGCTGGGCAAGGTATATTTAGAAATGAGTTAAATAGAGCGTTCAGCCACCTGGGACAGGAGCAGCAGCTCCGAGTGCTGCTGGAATCACACACGTGGGCTTTCCCTGCTGTCATTCCATGGCTCCCTGGGTGCAAAAGGGATGGAGGCACCCAGGGTGTCCTTGCTCCTTCTCTGCTCTCCAGACTCTTCCCAACGCCTCATCCGACTGCATCCTCTCATGAAGCAACGCCTGAGCCTCCTCCAGTTTTGACATTGAGGAACTTTCCTTGCAGCATGAAGAGTCCTGCAGGAAATGTTTTCAACCCGTGGGAGTGGAAAAAGGAGATTCAACATAAAAGAAAGATAAAGTGCTGCATGTCAGAGCAGCAATACCTGCACTTGGCCAGTGCCTAATGAAGGGATTCGTGCCGAGCCTCCCAGAGAGGGGATGAACTTTGCTGTTTTCCCAGCCCAGCCCTGGAGCTAGCACCTTGGAATAGCAGCTTTATTCCCTGGAAAGAAGGAATCAAGAGGTTGCTGCTGTGAAGTAGGAATGCTTGGGAAAGATCCTGGAGTCAGGGATGACTCAATGCTGCTGAAAAATTCCCCTTTCCTGCCCTGGGTTGGAAAGGGATGGTCCATAAGTTACACCCGTGTGTTGTTCTCCAGGGAGTTTGTTTTCCTGCCTTTTGTCCTTTCTTGCATACATTTAGAGGTTTCTGGATGAGCCTGTGTTTATTGATCCAGCTGCTCCCAGCTCCTTTCTCTAGCCCTCCATTAAACTGGGCTCACACTTTCTGAAGGGCTCCCTCGAGGTTTCTTGCTGGAGGAAACCAAATGATCACAACTGAGGCTGTCAGACTTGAGACCACACTTGATATTTTTTATTTTATTCAGTGCCAAGGAGCTCTATTTGCCAGAGACTTTCTTTTCACACTTGTTTTCCTCTGGCCTGTGGAGTGGGGAGGAAAACAAAGGCTCCTGAATATCCTTTGATGCCTTCAGTAATCAGTGTATTTTAGAGTTTATTTCATTTCTTTACAAATGTAAGAGAGGTGGAATTTTCTGTGTTTTTCCCTTAAAGTAAAAAAGGTCACATTAATTAACCATCCTCGTTCTGACAAGCAGTTCTAAGGACTGAGTGAAGAATTTCTCCTGTTCCTGCCTGCGTGTGGGAGTTTGGATGATAAGGCTACTCCGAAGCACATAATCCCATCAGTGTAATGTCTTTGGACTGTTGTGTAAACTCAATAATGTGTCACTTTCTTCCTTTTTCTACTATTAAATTAAATGAACTGTAGCTTGAAAAGGGAAGGTGGGAATTAACTCCTTAAATCCTGAATCCAAATAAGAGATATTCAGAAAAAGGTCCATGGAAGATTTTCCTGCCCTCTAAAATGAAGTGATGAGTGATACCTTAAACAAATCTCCATCAGCTGGAAAAGCCACAGCGTCCTTCATGTTTTTAATCCCTTTTTGTTCTGCTCATTTGGGGAAAGTGTTTCATTTGAAAAACACCTGCCCTCATTCAGAAAGGAATGAACCGGCATAATAAATTCCACTCCCTTGTCATTCATTGAACTGGGAGCTCTCAGAGACTTTTCTTTCCTCCTTCCAACTGTTATAAAATAGACCAAAAGAGGGCTATTTTAGATCCATAATCTTTTTTTCCCCCTCTCCCTTGATATTCCAGGTCAGCTGGCAAATGGAGAATTGTTCTTTGCACAGTTCTAAAGCGCTCCCATTATCACCCATCAGAGACAGCCACTTGCCCCAGATAAGGGGGCCCTGTCTGAGCCAACGGGCAATAAAGGGAATTGCCTCTGGAACGAGCAGCTGTCAGGCCTGCCCTTGACAGTACCTTCTTCCCTGCTGATCCCAGTCCTGCCTTTGGATGCCACGGCACGGGGATGGGCCACCCTCTGTCCCTCCCGATTCCCTTCATTCCTGTTCCTTCTGCCCGCTTCCAGCCCGAGCTGTTCCTGCCGTGCTGCTCTGTGTCAGAAATCCATTAAGGAACTTTGCATTTTGATGGGAGACGTGGAAGTGCCATCTGGTACCCAACGGCTGCGCTTCCTGCGCTGCGCCAATCCCGCCACATCCCGCCAGTGTCCCCGGCAGCGCCCGAGCCGCTGCTCGCATTCCCATTATCAGCAAATTAGAGACACTTCCTGCTGTTATTTCCTCATCTGAAGGCTGTGCTGGGACAAAAACCCCCCTGTTCCCGGGCCAGGATGCAATTTAGCAGTAGCACTGATCTTTGCTGGGCTGAGACGGGTGTTATTCCACAGCTGGTGTTGTTCTCCACGGCTGTATTCCTAATGTTGGGAAAGGCATTTCCTTATCAAACAGCTTCATTTAAGTCTCATTAGAGAGAGGCCCACGGGTGACTCTGGAATATCTTCCCCGCCGGTGGCACTCCCTGGAGCACCCCGGGACATGTGCTTGAGGAAATCTGACTGCAGGAAAAGCACTCGGCTCCAGCAGGGAAACAGCCACTTTATTTGGGCATTAAATGCAGCCAGGCAGCGATTTCCATGCTGATGGGGAGCATTGGATACTATAAGGAACAGCACTGGAGTCATGATGGGCTTCCCGTGGAGCAGGATACGGCTCGGGGTAATGGCACCAGCATCTGCCTCCTCGGGAAGATCCAAGATCCCAATCCCTGCCAGAATGTGGGCAGGGGAGGAGGAGAGCAATTCAGAGTGGGTGTTTGAAGTGTAGGCAGGGATTTGAAGGCCTCCTGCTGCTTCTTCAAGGTGCAAAAAGTTGGAACACTGCAAGGGGGGAATTTTCCAAAGAGTGGAATTTCAAAGACTTCAAGCGCTGGCACAGGTTTCCCGGGGAAGCGTTGGGGTCCCCCTCCCTGGAAGGATGTAAAGGATGTGCAGATGTGGCAGCTGGGGACAGGGTCTAGTGGTGGCCTTGACAGTGCTGGGCTAACAGTTGGGCTCAATGACCTCTGAGGGCTTTTCCAGCCTAAACAATTCCATGACTCCATGATCCTTTTTGTTTGCCATGCTGATGTTCATCTGGGTAACAGAGAGAAAAAGTGATTTTTAAGTAGGGGAAAAAGTGCTCCTGTTTGGCTCTGGGAAAAGAGTTAAATGAGTACACTAAAATCATGGAATCACAGAATCTCCTGAGCTGGAAAGGAACCACAAAGATCATTGAAGTCCAACTCCTATCTCTGCCCAGGATAAGCCCAAAAATCCCACCCTGTGCCTGAGAGCATTGTCCCAACATAAGGCTAAGAAAACATTCTTTTGGACCTCCAAGGATAGCAAAGATGGAGGAGGGCTCAAAGGAATTGGGCACCAACTCCCACCACAGTCTCCTTTCCCTGCTTCTCTGGAGTTGGATCGTCTTTCCCAGTTTGGTCTCCTGTGACCTCCTGCACCAGGGTATTGCTGCAGACAGGTTGCAGAGGATTGGAGAGGTAAGAGGAGTTGCAGTCACTTATTTGTATGCTTTTCCTCCCCAAAATGAGTGAATAATGACTTCTGTGGGTGCCATAACCAGTGGGAACAAAGCTCCCTCATGCCACCTGGGAACGCCACTCACATTGGTGGCTTTAGATCAAGAGAAGGGTTTATCCCCCTCAAATCCCATCCAAAATACCCAATATTTCAATCATCCGGATCCTTGGAGGCTCTGATTTCATATGGTGGAGGTGTCTGGGATGTGTCCCTGCCAGATCCCAGCACACCCTGGGGACCAGCAGGACATGATGCTCCATCCCCATCTCCATGCAGATCTTGGCAGGGACTGTCATTGTCCTATCAATGTGATTGGACAAGGCAGAAAAGAAGAAGGGTTTGTTAAGAGAAATGAGAGTCAGGTTTCCCGAAAACCTATGACTCCAGTTTCCAATCCTGTCACAAAGCCAGGACTTGAAGGCTCTGCACAAACCATTCACAGCTTCATTTGAGTATCTCATTTTCTTGTATTGACCCAGAAGGGTTTGGGAGCTCAGTGAAATCAGTGCTTTTCTGTCAATTGATTCAGCCTCAAAGAAGCTGCCACTTCCAGCATTCCCCAGCACACAAATCCTAAATACTGCTGTTTCAAGGGTTTGGGTTCTGAAATCCATTTGGATTATTTAGCAGAAAGAAAAGGCTGCCCGAATGTGAAGGGACTGGGCAGAGGTCAGAAAGCCCAGCCCAGACAGACACAGGATTTGTCCCTGGAGTCACAGCTGAGGTCAGGACAACCTTGGCCCTTCCAGAACTCAATTAGCAAAACCAAGGGTGAAATAAGAGGCAGGAGAATAAACCCTGACCCTAATCCCAGCATCAGGCATGGGTTATCAGAGGCACAACTGAGCACAGGACCATCCCAGTACATCCCAGTGTGTGTCTGTCAGAATGCAGACTGCTCTGCCTCTGAGGACTCCAGTCCACAGAGTTATTACTGGATTTTATCCCAGGCAATGCTCACAAAACCTCCCTCAGGGGCCTCACTCTGCTGTGAATCCACTGGGCATTTTCAGCTATTCCGTGCTGGTGCCCTGAAGCAGCAAGGAGGGAATTCGGCTCCAAAACACCCTGGGCAGGGACCCGGGGAGTTCAACCCAAATTTCCCCCACCTCTGGCACACATCATGCAAATGCCATGGGGCAAGCACGGCCAGAGGAGCCCGGTCCCTGCTGATCCCTCCCGCGGGATGCTTGGTGTTGAGTGCTCACACGGGCTTCAAATCCCGGAGCTTCTCCAGAGGAAAACGTCTCTCCAAGGCTCTTTTTCCAATCCCAAACGGTGCTTGCCCCTTGTCGTTCGGGCAGAGCCCTCCTTTGGCAGAGCCGTCCCCCCCGCCTCCAGCTGCCACCCCCGGCTCCTCCAGAGATAATTTCCGGGGGTCGTCGGATCAAGAGAAGCAATTTGGAATAAATTGTGGTCACTTCTGACTTTTGCATTAAACTCTGAACTTTGGGAGCTTCTCTGCACTGGAACTGTCAGCGATGGGCATCCCGAGGGGTTTGTATTTATTTATATCTGAAGCCCTGCCTTGCAGAGCAACCTGCAGGGGCTGAGGAGATCAGTGGGAAGGAGGGAGAGAAGGGGGAGCAAGGAATGTGTCTTTGGCCTTTCTTTTCTCTCTTAAAGCCCAAAGGCAGCTCCGAGCTTAACGACCTCAGTTTGTGCAAGAGGCCAGGAGAACATCAGTGCAGGGTCAAATTCAGCAAAAACGACCCTTAAAGGGGATTTGCTGCCTCTGAAACTCCAAACTGAGATGTGGGCTGGTGTTACAGCAGGAGGGCAGTGGCTTTGCTCTCCTTGCAGTGTAGGGAACATGGGGGAACCTCCAAGGACCCCCCAAACCAGGAGATAAAGGAGAAAACACAGTAAGACTCCGAACGTCATCTGCTTTCAGCAGCTTTTGTTATTGGGAATGGAGGGGAGGAGGCTGAAAGTTGTTATTTAGAGATATTTCATTTTAGCATCTTCTGAAGTTCATTTTTAACTCTATGTTAAGAATCACATTTTTGGTAAAAAAGCTGAAAAATCATGGGAATCATGGGAAGGTTGGGCTAGAAGGGATTTTAGAGATCTTCTAAAACCTCTGCCATGGGCAGGGATAAATATCCCACTTTAGTCCCCTTTTTCTCCCAATTTGCAATACCTTGGACCACCCCTCAGTGAATATCCCTCAAGTTCTGGGAAACTTTAAATATTAAAGGCAGAAGGAATTTGTTTTTGACACCTCTTGCCCCACTGGTTGCTGGAGCCGCAGCGTCCCTGCCCTCCCAGGGTGTGTCTGGATCAAAGGCAGGATGGAATTAGGGTCCAGCTCCATGACAAGCCCCTCTGCTGGCACTGGGCTGAGCTCCATGAGGTGAAATGAGATGTGCTGGGCTCCATCCAACTCCTGGGGCAGGCATGGTGCCCCTCTGCCAGCAGAAAGCAGCACTGTACAACTGGAGCGAATGGAAAATCCCATTGGGACAGGCACAACAAACACCTTTGGGGTCCCTATAGCCAAATTCAACCCCATTTTACACTTGTGTTTGAAAACTCACAGAAAATGGAAATAAAACATAGCCAGGAGGATTTATTCCCATTCACCTGAGTCCAGGTGCTGTTTATTTTAAGAAAACTCCAAATAGACTGAATTTGGTGGAGCCTGATCCGTGGCTTACAACCCTACTAAAATTTGAAGACCTGCAGATGCACTTTTCCTCCCTCGTATTCCCAACCCATGCCTATTAGAGCAGATGGAAAGTTTACCCTTCCCAATCTCGTGCTATCTCTGCATGTAAATGAAGAAATTTGAGCTTAAAACCTGTCAAGCCAACACCTTCCCCCAGGATTCAATTGACTTTGAAATTGTTTGCTTCAAAAAACATCCAAACAAACAGGGAAAGATCCCAAAAGGAAGAGAATTAATAAGGGCAGTGTTTTCTAATATGCACACTAAACAAATCCTTCAATCTAAATGAAATCTATATTGCAGGCATTTGCTGGTTTTGAGCTGAGGCTGGGCTGTTCTGGCTCCACAACCATCCAAATTTCATGCTTCCTTTTGAACCTGGCTTATCAGAAACAGTGCTTTTCTCTCCCCTGCCTTCCAGAGGGTTTTTTGAATTCAAGTCAAAGCAAGAACCTACACTGAAAGGAAGAAATTAATTGTTCTGTGTCCTTGTCCCTCCCACATGTGTTTTGGTCAGGATGGCCAGGATTTGGGTATCACCCTCAGTGGGGACCACCCTGCCAAAATCCCACCCTTTTCCAGCATCCAGGGGAAGAAATCCTGGATTTGGGTGTTTTGAAGATTGTTATCAGACAAATCTAATCTTGCATTCCCATGGCTGCCAGGAATTTATTCCTGTGCCTGTGAAATTTGCATTTATGATGACGGGTTTCCATCAATTTGGGATGTTTCATCTCTCTCCACAAGGAACTTGATCACACATTCCTCGGGGATAAGGTGCCCACAGCACTCATTTTCTAACAGATGTGTACTTTAAGCTCTTCCAGTGCAAAAAATCAAGGTCTTTCCTACTCAAAACATCTTTTGTTACCTCTGTAGGCAGTGCAGGATATCCACAATCCTGACCATCCTGCACATCATCCCCAGTTTGCCAGAGAGGGAATTAGGAATAGAATTCCTGACCTGTTCAGCTCTTTCTGGGACACCTTTTCCACCAGCCACTGCTTTGCTGTGTTGAACAAACCAAGCCTGAGGTATTCTCCCGTAGATTTGGTTTTCTTCCGTTTTCTGCCATGAAATGCAGCAGAAATACTTTGGATCAGATATTTGGATCCAAGGAGCACCAAACTTCCACTGTTTTCTGATTCCTGGTGTCGTTTGGACCAGGCTGCTCAGAGCAGGTGGGGATGTCCCAACTCTGGAGGAGTTCAAGGCCAGGGTGGATGCAGCTTGGAGCCATCTGGGATAGTGGAAGGTTCCCATGGCAAGGAGCGGAACGTGAGCTTTAAGGTCCATTCCCACCCAGACCATTCCATGACTCTGTGATTGATGTGAGTGTGGAATCACCATGGCAACATCACAGGCAGGGAAACCACCACAATCCATGAAGGCCTTCCAGCCCATCCCAGATTTGTCTGAAATTGCCCAAACCTGCTCCCAAATCCAGTGGGAAGCCAACAGAGATGGACACCCTGCAAACCACCACGGGCAGGAACGAGGGGGGAAACACTGCCAAATCCCTGCAGGAGCAGAGCAGGAAAGCATGGAGAGGACAATTTTTATTTCCATTATCCATGACTGGGGGTTCTGAGCATCTCCGTGTCCTGCAGCCACGCCCAGAATTCCAGAGGAGCAGAGGAGCAGATGGCAGCAGTGGTTCTGCTGGCTGCCTGCACCTGCCAAACGAGCTCCCCTCCTTCCCTTCCCGAGCTGCAGCCACGTCCAAGTGCTCTTGAAAGCAGAAGGAGTTGGAAGTTGGCTGCTCCCTCCTGTTGCAGGATGGACGTGGATTTAGGGAGTGGCCTTGGGAAGATCAGTAGAGCCGCTCTGGCAGGGCTGGGTGCTGTAGGGGGAAAGGGTTGGAGAGGTGGAAGAAGAGGTGCCTTGGAGACCTGGACATAAACCACACTCCCACAGTGTAGAGGACAGAGGGAATTCCCACAGTGGTTTTCAAGCCTCCTCTCCTGTGCACCAAGGAGAATTTGGTGGATCTGAAACTTTATTCTCCCACAGGCTGATTTTGCTCATCCCAGAGGTCTTGGCTTCCCCACATAATAAAAAAATCAAGATCCCAAACCATCACTGGTTATTCCTGCAGATATTTCCATGAACACCCTGGCACTGCTGAAGCTGGGTTTGTTATCAGCTTAATAGGGCCAAGACTTCAATTCATCCTGGCAATAAACTACAGAAATATTGGTGCTCCTGTCTTTTCTAATCTAATATTTTTTTTTCCTTCCAGAGGAGGCCATTCCCTAGCCCTGAGATAGTCTCCCGGCCCAGCATGTGCAATTACAGATACTGCCAGCGCCTATTAACTGTACAAATCTTTGCATTGATAAGTGAGGGAGAGATTTATGTCTTGAAATGAGAAATTCTATCCCCAACAACAAAATTGAGCCAGTGGATCAATCCAGATCAGAGTCCTCAAGGAAGTGACTGTGGCAATTGACATTAATTGTTGTCTCTGGCATTTCAGCAGCTGCCAGGAATGCTGGGCCAGAGGGAAGGAGCTTCTCCCTGGCCCTTGGGGGACTCCTGGCCACAGCCAAGCCACTCTGGCAAATTATTGGGGAATATTTACGGAGTTTCCTTGGTGGCATTCTGGCACCTTGAAGGAGATGAATCAAAAATCTCCTCCCAGGGCTAAATGTGCTTTAAGAGCAGCCTCTCCTTGCATACCAATTGCCTAATAAGCCCCAAACTGGATTTGCTCAGATTAATTCCCATGCACTTCATTTACTTGCTGCTCCTTATCCAGCAGCCATCCATCCCCAGGCAGGATTCCTGTAAATGTGGCCACTCCTGGGGGCACCATGCGGCCACATCCTTCCCAACACCCCAAAATCAAAACCCTGAGGCGTGAACCCCAGCCTAATTCTCAACTTGAAAGTCCTCTGGGTGTTTTTAAAGGAGCACTGCTGTTTTCATGTGCATTTTTTATCCCAGAGCCCAGTTCTCAGGGTGTCCCTGGGTAACCTGTACAAGCTGGCAGGGGCTGGGGATGTCTTGTAGTCTGAACTCTTGTCCCCAAGCCATCAAATCCCCCTAAACTATTCCTGACAGCTGCTTGTCCAAACTCTTGCATGGAGCCAACGGCCTCCCCAGGTGACTGTTCCCACATCAAAGCCGAGCTCTGCAGGTCCTCAATTCCTAATGTGCCCTGGAGGAGATTCCAAGACATCACTAAAACTTTGTAGGTGTTTAATCTCCATTATGGAGCAGTGCCTGGGAAAAAGATGGGTCTCCAGATCCAGCTCTGCTGGTCCCAGGTGGTTTGGGATGTTCTGCGAAGTCCTATCACCCCCAGGCACTGTCTAGGGCAAAAACTCCATTTTTGTTAAGGATGAAATCTATTTTTAGGTCTAAAAGCAGAAAAAAAGACACTGGAAAATTCTACCTCATTTCTAAATGCTCAGAATGAAAATTAACCCAACCCTGTGATTCTCTATTCAGTGTTTGTGTCAGCCAGCACTGGGGCAACTCCCAGGGAGAAACAAGGAGCCTGACCAAGCATCCCTGGCTATTCAGAAGGGAAACCCAAAAATATTAGAAACTTCTTGAATTTTCCTGGGTATTTTCAAGTGACCCAGCAGGACTAAGAGAATCCTCTGGAACAAACAAGAGGGATTCACCCTCTCCTTCAGCTCTCACTGGACAGTTTTTCTCCGTTTTGCAAAGCCAAATTTTTTTAATTTATTTTTATTTTTATTTTTATTTGCCAGGAAATGAAAGAGAATTGTCCCTCTGAAGGCTGGAAGGGCTCCAGAGAAGAGCTGTGCCATGAGGGAAGCTTTGAGAGCTGCCTCACGTGGGATGAGGTTAAGGGAAGGGAGCAGGGACAGCCTCGGGCTGGAGATTGCTCATTCCTGCTCCAGGCTCTGGCTATAAATAAAGACCAGGATCTAAGACAAATAAAAAAGGAAGAATGACTGGGTTTATTCTGCTTCATCAATGACAGGACAGCTTGAAAGAGACACAAGAACAATACAGAAAACAGCAAGCCTTGTTTCCTAGAAATGAAGGCTGAGCTGAAGTTAAGACAGGGTTTGCTCAAATTGTCTCTTTTCTTGCCATTTCCAAGGAGAATTGCTGGGCTTCAGTGTGAGATACAAAGAAAGAGGAAGGAATGAGTGGTGTGGAGATGTTGTGGCCTCTCTGAGCCTCACCAGGATCTCCCCACCCAGGCAGTCTGGGTTGCCAGAGGGGTTGCACAGCCAGGATGGGCTCCAGCAGCTGTAAGGAACCTGGGGCAGAGCATCCAGGCATTAATCCCAAGGAAGGGGAAGATATTGAGACGAGTGGGTTTTGTGCCACATCTTGTTCAATCCCAGGAGCTTCCACCCCCTCCCAAAATGTCCTGGGAAAGGCCTAAAGCCTGTCATGGGAGGACATCTGTTATTAGACCCACGTGCTTTAAAGGGATTCTGAGGAAAGGTCTGAGGGTTTATTTTAAAGGGATTTCCTTTCAAGGGAAGGTCTCAGTGCAGCCTCAGAGATGGGGTGACTGTGGGATATTGATAAGGAAGCTCACCCTTCCTGTCATGCAAGGCCTTTCCCCTTTGCCTCTCAGCTTTTCCCTTCCCCTGCATCCATTGATGGGCATCATTCCTTCCTCTTGCCACATCTCCATATCATGTGATATCAGGTCAGAAAAAAACCTTTCAGGTTATCCAATCCAACTGTTCCCCTACAACTGCCAAGGCCACCACTGACCCACATCCCCGAGTGCCACATCCACAGAGCTTTTAATCCCTCCAGAGACTCCACCCATGCCCTGGGATGTTGCTGCACATTTGGCAGCTTCCAAAGCCTTTGTCCTTGTGCTGCAGGTCCCACCCAGCCTGGCAGAGATTGCTGCCCACCCTTCAGCAACCTTGAAACCCCTTTGGTGCCCGCAGCATCTGTCACTGCAGATGCCAGCAGGGATGTTCCAGTGCAGAGCTGGGGAGCTGCAGGGTGGGATGAGCATCCAAGGATGCAGGAGGCCCCATCTGCATCCAGGAGCATCCCTGAAGGTCAGACACAGAGAGGGGACCCGTGGGTGTCACCTGGCTCTGGTCACTGAGAAGGGCACAGCAAATAGATATCTCATCACTCCTTTCTGAATGAAGAAAGCAAATGGACCCCAAATTCTCCTTTTCTTTATCCAAAGGGGCTGATGTTTGAGCATTTCCATCCACAGAAAAAGCCCAGCAACTGCTGCTTTCCTCACTCAGGGAGCAGCTGCTGCAGTTTTGCGGATCTTTGAACGTGTTACTTGTAAATTCTTGTACCTTTCTGGGAAAAAGTGCCTCATCCTTTCTTATCACAAGGTGAAGGCATTTTTCTCCTATAGCAGAAGCTGAAGGATTCTCATACTTTGTTGCACTAGCTGGGCTATAGGGGGAGAAAGGACATTTAATGTTCCAGGTAGAGGTCCAAGAAAAATCAAAAGACTCCAATAAAAGAAAATTCAGCCAGCTCAGCTTGTCTCTCCCTGCTGTAAAGAGATGAAGTTCAGCAAAGGTGAAGCAACTTATTTTGTTCCTGGTTTAAAAAATAACTGTCTCAACCTAAGCAAATCAGCCATGAGAATCCTTAATTTTTTGGTGCTGTCAGTAACGAACCCAACCCCTTTTCATCAGCCACTGCCTGTGGGGAGGAAACAAAAATATGGGGGCTTCCACCCTCACCCCTTTTCTGGCCTGGTTTGCCTGGTTTGATTAACTTTGGGGATGGGGGGTTCATTTAGAGGTGCTGCTGAACCAGTGCTGGCTTTGCAAGGGTGTGAGCACAACCAGCTTGTGATGAGCCTTGTCACCAGCCAAAAATGGGGACACAAGTCGGAAATAAAAGAGCTGCAGCTTCAGTGATCAGGCTGTAGGCAGGAGGTGGGATGTGGAGCCCAGCCTGAGGAGACAGCACCCCTCTGGAACATCCAGAGAGGGACAGAGGGGTTCTGTGATTGGCCCTGGGCCGGGCTGGCTGCTGCTCACCTCGCCTGACAGAAGGGGCTGTCACCCTGCCTACTGCCTGGAGGTGACACTGCCTGCTTCTCTTCCAGCAGGGAATCCTCCCCCAGCTTCTTTCTCACCTCTGTGTGTGTGTTTGGAACTTTTCCCCCATTCCTCTGGGGCTGCCAAGAGAACAAGCAGATGTGAGCAGGAAATCAGTGCCTTTCTTCTGGGTGCGTTTCCAGGCACAGCTCTCAAGACTCAGGCACTGAAAACACTCAGGGCACCTGTCAGAGACCCCTTCCCCCTCAGCATTAAAAAGTCACTTTTCCCACGGATGTCTCTAAGTCAAGTGTCCCATAACTCCTGGTGGCTGTGGCTCTGATATACCTGAAGGTCTTTCCATCTCAAACTATTCCCAAATTCTATAACAGCCTTCAAGGCCAAGTTCTGCACCATGGTTTGCGTGTGGCTCAAATTCACAGCTTCGTGCTAATGGGGGATATTGGAGCCAGAAGATTTTCATCTTGCTGAATTCCTCACTCTGAAATGAAATAAAATACTCTGGATGAGATAAATGTCGCTCCAGCAGCAGTGGATGGACAGACACATCCTCCACAGGCATTTCTCCTTGTCTTCCCACAGCCCCTCTCACCCCATACACATTTATAAAGTGAGATGAAAACAGTTTTAATGTATCAGACCCCATGAATAATGTACTGGAATAGCCTGGGTGCAGCCAAGCATGTTCCATCCCATCAATATGATAAATGCAGGTACAGTAGTTTTAATTGTTGGGATCATGTTGGAGTGCAAACACATCTGTGCTTCGCCTGGGGGGACGTTAATGCCCTGATCCCCACAGACCCCTTCATTCTCACACCACCATCCCTCTGCCTGGAACTAGAGTGCTGGGAATAGCCAGGATGTTGGGAGCAGGCAGGATGGGATGGGTCCAGCCAAGGGTGAAGGGCATGGACAGCTTTGCTCCCTGCTGTTCCAGGGAAACAGGGAGCTGGGCACTGCCTCATACCCCAGCCCTTTCACTGGTGGTCCCAAAGCCCAGCAGAGGGTCAGAGCTGGTTTGAGGTGTAGCACAAGGCGTGGAGTTTGTCCAGAAATGTGCTTTGAAGGGTCACATCACCTCAAAGATCTTGGCTTGGCCTTCCCATTCCTGCTGGAGCAGAGCAGGGAAGCTCATCTCCATCTCTGCCCCCATCCTGGCAGAGGTGGGGAGGGGCTTGGAAAAACCTGGGACGGTAGAAGGCCAAGGCAGGGGAAAGAGTTTTGCTTTAAGATCCCTTCCAACCCAAACCATTCTGGGATTCTGGAATTCTGGAATATAGTGACATCAGCCCTTTGGTTTGGACTGACAACAGCCCTGCAGGGAAAAGGGCCACACTGGGCCTGTCAGATCTACTTCCACTCTGGACATGGCAGCTCCATTCCCACCTGGAATGTGACAGCCCCATTCCCACTCTGGAATACAGCAGCCCCATTCCCACTCTGGAATACAGCACTCTGGAATTCAGCAGCCCCATTCCCACTCTGGAATACAGCAGCCCCATTCCCGCTCTGGAATACAGCAGCCCCATTCCAGCACTCTGGAATACAGCAGCTCCATTCCCACTCTGGAATACAGCAGCTCCATTCCCAACTCTGGATTCCAGCACTCTGGAATACAGCAGCTCCATTCCCACTCTGGAACACAGCAGCTCTATTCCCACTCTGGAATACAGCAGCCCCATTTCCACTCTGGAATACAGCACTCTGGAATACAGCAGCTCCATTCCCACTCTGGAATACAGCAGCTCCATTCCCACTCTGGAATACAGCAGCCCCATTCCCACTCTGGAATACAGCAGCTCCATTCCCACTCTGGATTCCAGCCCTCTGGAATTCAGCAGCCCAGTTCCCACGCCGCTGTTTTGCCGTTCCGCGGCCGCCGCGGGGCTGAGGCCAGAGGCAGCAGTAAAATATCTCCGTAATAAACGGAACCATTTGGCTCTCGGAGCCGGTGCCAGCTTTTATAACAATTTCCATCTTAAGCTGGCTCAATCCATATTTAATGAAATCTTCTATAAACCCTTTAACAGCCCTCAATTCATTTCGAGTGGTAAATGAGTCAGCACTCCGAAATGATGAGCAGGATTCAGACTCTGCTGCCGTTACTTAAGGAGAAGAAGTGATTCTTTTTTAATGCTTTTTCTCCTAAATAACGATTCCTTTTCATTTCTCTCTCTCTCTTTTTTTTTTTTTTTTTTTTTTTTTTTTTTTTTTTTTTTTTTTTTTCTGTTTCTGCTGTGATGCTGCTCGACAGAGGTGAGGACAGGCACAGGGGCATGAACGCCCCAGGTCTGGCTCCATCCCTCTGGTCCCTGCAGACAGACCTGACCAGCCCAGACTGATTTATCTGACTGTCCCTCATCCAATCTCTTGGCTGGGTCAGCTCCAGGTGGGATTCATCTCTCCCTGCCTCAGTTTCCCATTTACTTTGTGCTGCCAACCTCCCGCCAGACATTTTGGAGAGCTCTATCCCAGCTCTCTGTGCAACCTGAATTCCTCTAGCATGGAATTTGCAAGCATTCCAGAGGGAGATATCACATCCACCAAGCACAGCCCACCTGAGGAGCAATCATCTGCCCTGCTATTCCCATTTTCCCTTGGAATCAGACAGCAAAATCCTCTAAAGAGCTGGAGTCTCAGAGAAAGGCATATACCAGCTGTGTAATCACCACTCCATGGTACCTGCTCATTTGAATAATGAAATGGCATCTTTGTTAAAGGCAAGGAGACTTCCAAGCTGTCTTGTTCTGCAGCTCACCTATAAAAGCCAAGCAAGCTTTGCAAAACATTTCAATTCTCCTGATCACTGTAATTACTGGCCAGGATCCAGCTCTGCTCGGCTTTGCCAGCAGGTTACACACAAGGGCTGTGGGCACAGGTTCTGAAGTAAAGTGAATCATGACTCTGTTTATTTTTGAAAATGCCTTTATTTTGCATGATATTGATTTTTTCTCTTACTCCACACCACTCAAAGCAAGCCTGGCCTGTATGGGGATGTGTCAGTGACTTTCTGCTTGGGGTGAGATGAGGATGAAGATGTGTGTCACTGGCTGTGGCATGAAATTGAGGCAGGAATCTTCACAGGGCCTTTAAATATTGTTTTTAAGTGTCTGTGCATGGGTGATGGTGGCACTAACGCTACCCTAAGACTGCAGTGGCTCTTAGTCACCTCAAACATTCCCATGGCAGGCTTTCCAGCACCCTCTGGCTTCAGTCATTGAGTATTTCCAATTAGCTCTGCCCCTCAGTGGCCTGAATCCTACTGAACTCAAAGCAGCCCCTTCTTTATTCTGGCACCACTGGGAGCCAGCAGCTCTGGGAGCCAGCAGCTCTGGGCAGGTTTGTGTAAGGAGCTTGTGTAAGGGGGTGAAGAGGTCACATTGCGCCTGGCTTGGAGAAACTGGAATGAGGGGACAGTTTGGGCCCTGGTATCTGCCAAGTGCCAGGTGAGGTGTGGAGCTGTCTGGGAGATCAGCACCCCTGGGACTGCTGAAATCATGGATTTCACTGAATCAGTTGGCTGGAAAAGCTCTCCAACATCACTGAGTCCAAGGGCTGACCTAAAATTGTCAAGTCCACCACTAGCCCATGTCCCCAAGTGTCACATCCACATGGCTTTTAAATCCCTCCAGGGATGGGGAATACACCACTGTCCTGGGCAGCTGTGCCAGGGTTGGACAGCTCTTTCTATGAATACATTTTCCTTGATAAATAAATTTTTCCCACTAACCTCTCCTGGCACAACTTGAGGCTGTTTCCCCTTGTCCTGTCCCTGTTCCCTGGGAGCAGAGCCCAACATCGCCCCAGCTGCCTCTCCTGTCAGGAGTTGTGCAAAGCCAGCAGGGCCCCCTGAGCCTCCTGTGCTCCAGGCTGAATCCCTTTCCCAGCTCCCTCAGCTGCTCCTGGGGTTCCAGCCCCTTCCCAGCTCCATTCTGTTCCTTGCACACACTCCCCACTTGCTGCCCTCACTGTTTGAAGCATTTTCCTCCAAGAACATCTGGAAGGAGTGATTTCCAGTCAGGATAACGATGGATCCCTGCTGGTGTGCCAGCCTCAGGTGAGATTGTCTCTGACACCCACAGGACACTTTTAATACCACTGCTGGAAAAAGCTGGAGTGGCCCTGGAAGAGCTGCTGCAAAGAGCAGTCTCATTGTCCTTGGAAAGGGAGAGCAATCCCGGGAAGGGGAAGGATCAGAGCCGGGTTCCTCCCCAGGCAAAGAGCGAGAGGGGCCCGGCCACCCCTGTAAATGTTTCAGGGAGAGAAACAAAGGGAGGAAATAACGGCTGAAGTTAAAGGCCACGATTGAACAGCAGCTAAATTTAGACTGTGAGACAAAGGAAAGGGCCTAAAGGGCAAAGCAGCTCTGTTCAGAATCAGCTGAACTCCTTGGAAGACTAAACTTGATCTGCAGGAGGATGGGATGAGGCCAGGCTCATCCCAGTGGTTCCTCCCACAGCTCCTGGTCAAGGCAAAACCCTGGGAGATGACCAGGAGCTGTTGGAGCCCCAACACACTGCAAAGCACCCAAGGAGCAAAATAGGAGAACACCCCAAATCCAGCAGGAAATCTTCCAACCCACATTACCACGTTAGTCCAAGGTAGTTTTTCTGCAGCTGTTCCAGTAGCGTCCCTGCTAATGAGAGAGGGAGATGTTAACACAAGGGCTGGGTTTAAATTGTTAATCCCGCCCCAAATCCATCAGTGAGGAGCACAGCTGCCAAACCCAGTTGACTCACAGCTGATCCCATGTATCTTTCATGTGACTGCAGTGGTGGCCAGCGTGCTAGGATGGGACCTGTCACTCGTTAGAGCCCACGGGAGCACCAGGGAGGGCTCTGTTAAACAAAAGCCATCACAAGCTGTTCCCTTCTACACACATCACCCAGCCTAAATGGCACTTAATGGAATAATGAACCACGGGGAGACACAGACAAGGAAACGTCATTAAATCTGCTTAAAAATGGATCAAATGCTGAATCAATTCCCATTAGTGAACACACGGGTATTTCACATATCCTTAGGAGTTTTATTAGGCATTCATGCAGAATCTGAGGTAATGATGGCTATTTCCCCCCAAACTGCTTTCTTTCTAATAAAAATGAGCAGGACCAAGAAGCCAGGACTTTATTCTCTCATGCCTCTTTTTTTTTTTATAGCATTTTATGAAATATTTAAGCAATGTCTTTTTGCTTCTCATGGTCATGCCCTTATTGTGTCAAGTCAAATTAGTTAAGTATACAAATGAGAGTAAACAAAGGTGACAGATAAATGAAACACATGGTTCCCAAAGTGTCAGAGGTCCCCTCTGTGTGGTCAATCCAGAGGTTCCTCGATGGGCTCTTTGTGCACAGCCCTGTGAGAAGTTGAGAAGAAGCTCCAAGCTTCAAGCCAAGTTCCTCAAAGCACCAGATGTGTCCCCTCCCTCCCTCCCTCCCACGCCTTTCTTTCCCTCTCTCCCTCTCATCAACACTCTCCAACATCATTTAAACACTCAGTGTGCACTGAGAAGAGCCCAGAAAACAGTGGAAAACACATTTCCTTGAATATTCATCTTTAATAATATTTGGACAACAGCGGCGTGTAGAGTTCCTGCAGGATCTGAGCCTCCTGGAAAGAGCTGGAAGAGCACAGCACAGGCAGGATCCAAGTTTGGAGCATGAGTAGTTTCTCCCAGAAAGGTGCAAAGGCTGGAAGAGATAAGGCAGCAGGAGCACAGGAGAGTTTGGACTGGAAATCCACGGCTGTGAGGACCAGATATCCCAGTTTGTGCCATGCCCAGCACTTTTCCCCCCTGAGCTTAGCAAGTATCTTTAATGCCTTAAACCCAAAGTCTACATGAAGTTTTAATGCATTTTTCTCTTATTTGTGACCCCAGCGTGGGACATGCCAATCTCCTGTGAGAGACTGAACAAGCTTGTAACAAAAGGTTCCTGAGAGAGAAAAAATGAAAAGTGGGGATGTGCAGACAGATGGACGAGCAGCGAGTGGCACGGAGGCAATATGGGCCAGCATGTTCACCAGGAGTCAAGGATGACAGCCAGGGAGCCTCCAGCTGCTGGGCTGGTGTCAGGGGCTTAATAATAATACCAGGCTTGTTTTGCATAACCTGGCTGTGTGCATAATTCATGGTTGTAATGAGCTGATCATTAGGAGCAGTCTCAGCTCACCTCTGAGCCGCGTGTGGTCGGAGTGGGATCCGGCAGAGCAGAGCCATTAAGGAGGCATCTGAAAGAGGATAATTTATTCTAATTCCAAAGACAGCTGCAGCTTGACCCTTTTGTGCTCACTCACCTTGAACAGAGTCAGCCGAGCTCTGCCAGCATGAATTTTCCCAGAAAATGAACTTTTCCTTCAGATCTTCCCTGCCAGGGAGGTTTTGAAACCTCTGCTTGATCACAGAATCCCCAGTTCGTGGTGGGCCAGTTATATTTTAACAGAGGGGCTCCTTTGCTCTGAATCCAAGCTTGGTCTGATTTGAAATCCAAATTTGCAAATGAAGGGTCCTGGCTTTGGAAAATCCAAGTGCAGCACTTGGAATGAAGGGAAATTGTTTGTCCATCGGCAAACTCACTGGGAGAAGCTCCAGAGAGCCAAAGGGTCTTCAGCAAAGCTGTCACGAGAGCTGAATGTGAATTAGAAATGTTCAGATACAAATTAAACAGCGGGGGAATTAAACCTCAGCTCAGCCAACTGCAGAATGCAGTGAAGTCTTCACCACTTCAAGGTGCTGAATCCAGGCGCTGGCTTTTCCTAAAAGTTGCTTTTTTGGGAAGTTTGAGCAACAATCAACAGAGTTTTTGGAAGTCCAGCTGAATTATTTGTTGCCTTCCAGCTTTAAAACTGACTTTTGGAGTCCTTTCTTGTGTATTTATGGTGCAGAAACATCAAAAGGCCACGGCTCAGTCAGCGGGAATTGTGCAACTGGGAATTGTAGATTCCATAATCACATTTTGGACTCCACTTGATCCTCAGACCGTGAAGAAATTTGCAAAAATTTTCAAACAAGGAATATGGTGGGGACTTCTCCAATCTGTTTGCAGGCAATTTGCAAACAGAAACCCTTGGCAGCACTGGCTGGATATGGAATTCATGCCGGGATTTGTGTGCCAGGCTCTAATCTCTCTCAGCTTCCCTACTCCATGTTCAACAATTTGGGAAAAGAACAGCTGGTTTGCCTCATGTTTCACATGCACTGGGAGAGGCTGCCCAGAGAAGCTGTGGCTGCCCCATCCCTGGAAGTGCTCAAGGCCAGGCTTGGACAGGGCTTGGAGCAGCCTGGGACAGTTGAAAGTGTCCCTGCACACTTACACCCCTAAATCCTCAGATTCCTTTCCTATTTATCTCTTGGATGGGTGTCAGTGCTTTAGCAATGCTCAGGATATGGGGGAGGGGGCACACTGGGGAAATCAGGACAAATCCACCCCCTTCTCAAAACATTTGGAGAAAGAGTCGTGCCTGAAGATCTGATTTGTTTTCCATCAAGCCAAAGCTGCTTGCAACATCCCAGGATTATTCTCAGAGAGGAGGGTTTGGAGCCTGGTGCCTGCAATGCTGGCCCATTTCTTCTTCCTTGGGAATGTCCTTGAAAAAATCAGTACCAATCTCATAAAGTCTGGCTGGAACTGCTTGAAGAAAAGTGAATTTTTCCTCATTTTTCAGTCGAAAAACACATTCCTGAAGAAAGGGAAGGAGGGAGAGAGGCACAGAGCCTTTTTTTTAACCCAGCCACTTCTTCCTGGCAGAGGCAGAGTATGATTGATATAAAGAGATCCAGCACTGATTTTAAGACATCAGGTAATGGAGAGCTCCCCCAGCTCCTGGCAAGACTTTACTCAGCTCCTCATTTGATTCGTGTGCATCAATTTTTCTTCTTCCTGCAAATGGGGACAATTACATTCCCTATTTCTTGCTGAGTTGTTGTGAGCCCACAGTTATTAAGGTCTGTAAAACATCTCGGAGTCATTAGAGGATTCTGCTTCTCTACCACCCTGCTCTTCCAGCAAACGGTGTTGACTCCAAAATTTCCTTTGCATTTAGGGAAAAACGGGGATGTCCAGACACAGAGGAGCAGCCTGGCATGTCAAGATTTTATGTACTATTCTCTAAATCCTCCATTTTGCACAGGGTGTTTCGTGAGACAATCCCTCACTTGGGCTTTTCAGAGGGAAAATGGGCTTTTGCAGGTGGGTGGGGTCCTCTTTGAGGAAGTCAGAGAATCATGGAATACCCTGAGCTGGAAGTGATCAGCAAGGATCTCCTGGCCTTGCACAGACACCCCAGCAATCCCAACAGTGCATCCCTGGAGCACTGTCCAACCCCTCCTGGGGCTCTGGCAGCCTTGGGGCCGTGCCCATTCCCTGGGAGCCTGGGCAGTGCCAGCACCTCTGGGGGAAGAACCTTTCCCTGAGCTCCAGCTAACCCTCCCCTGGACAGCTGGAGCTGTTGCTCAGGTCCTGTCCCTGTCACAGGGAGCAGAGGTCACTCTGCCCCCAGGCCCCTCAGAATAACATTTTAGGTATCGATGATGTTGGACTTCAAGGGACCATGTGAGGTAGGAAGTCATCTCCACCTTCGTTTTTACCTGGAAAACTGCAGCCAGGGGACCCCTGCTCTCCCACCCCAGCTCCATCCCCATCACATTCCCACCTTTGTTGAACATGTAATTCAATCAGTCAATCCAGGGAATGTAAATCCCTGTGATGAACCTCAGCCTGTTCACAGAACCCATCAGGCTGGCCCAAAATTCCACATCCCCCTCCAAAAGAATATGGTTTGATAATGAAATAAATCCCTGGGGACGAGTTGGCTGCTCCAAAGTTTGCTGGGGAAATCCTGTGATGATGTGATTTGACTGTCAAACAAGAGCAAAAAGGAATAAATATCCTGGGAGCAGAAACATTTATCCTTTCAAAAAGTGACACTGGAGAAGTGATTTATCCATGTGTGGGTGCAGCTGGGATGGAGGTGAGGTAATCCTGAGAAATACCTTTAAAAGAAAAAAAAATCTCTGAATAAAGCATCCCATTTTCCCTTCTGAGTTACCACTCCATAATTGCAGGATGCTGGGCATCGTCCATGATAAAGTTTGCAGTTGCCTATGAGGAAATATTGACAAACAAAGAGAAAAGAAGGAGAATTATCCCTAAATATCCCCCAGGCTGCTTCCTCGTGGTGCTAGGGATTGTTCTTCTGGAACTGTTGGTCGATCCAACTTGGGCAACTCCTTGGAAAAGTTTGGAAGCACCAGAAAATCAAAGGAAATCATTTTTTCATGATGTGTTTCAACCCTAATCACAACAGGGAGGTTTCCCTTCTCCCCTTCAACTCCAGGAGTTTCCAGGGGTCTGATGGATATCAGTAATCCCAGAGCTCACATGCCTCAGTTTCCCTCTTGGAAAATGCAGATTTTAGGGATTTTTAAAGAAATTTGAAAAATTGCTCATTTTGAGGACGGGTGAATCGGGGGCATGGTAGGGGTGGGGTGGGCCTCAGGCATGGCCAGGGCAGAGCCCCTCACTCCTCTTCCCTGGGCTCTTTGGGTTGGATTCTCCATGTGCTTAATGATGCATCGCTCCCTGTTCTCATTAGACCTTCACACAGCCTGGAAAATCTCCTCATTCAGAGCTTATTTTGTCCTTGTTAAATATAGATCCCAGCTAAAGGAGGAAGAGAGTGACAGGAAACCCTTCACAGGAACACAGGGATGGAAGGGTGGGAGGAAAGATGGAAGGAGGGGAGGATGGGAGGATGGAAGAATGGAATGATGGAGGGTGGAATGGTGGAAGGGAGGAAGGATGGAAGGGTGGAAGGGTGGAAGGGAGGAAGGGAGGAAGGGTGGAAGGAGGGATGAGAAGAAGGATGGAAGGATTTCCAGAGCTGCTGTCCATCAGCCCCCCTGGCTGTGCAGATCCCCTCCTTTAAATACAGATCCCAGATAAAGGAGGAAGAGAGTGGCAGTAAACCCTTCACAGGAACACAGAGATGGAAGGGTGGGATGAAAGATGGAGGATGGGAGGAATGGAATGATGGAGGGTGGAATGGTGGAAGGATGGAAGGGTGGAAAGATGGTAGGGTGGAAGGGAGGAAAGGAGGAAGGGTGGAAGGGTGGATGAGAGGATGGAAAAAAGGATGGATGGGAGGAGGTATGGAAGGATAGAAGGATGGAAGGATAAAAGGGTGGAAGGGAGGAGTGGTGGAAGGGTGGAAGGATGGATGAGAATATGGAAGGAAGAATAGATGGGAGGAGGGATGGAAGGATGAAAGGGAGGAAGGGAGAAAGGGTGGAAGGATGGATGAGAAGAAGGATCTCCAGAGCTGCTGTCCATCAGCCCCCCTGGCTGTGAAGATCCCCTCCTTTGGCTTTGTGGCAAAACCTTGATATTTTTAACCCATTTGAGTAGCCAAGATTCATGCAAACAGCATTTCCTGGCCATAGGCCAGAACTTTTGGGAATAACGCTCTTGGGCTGGACTTTGAAGGAGAAAGGGATTTTTTATTATTTACATATTTTATTATCCCTGTCACCCTTTGAGCCTCGTCCCCCTGCTGAATGCTCATTTTTCCTTGTAATTTCTGCACTCTTGGGGCATGGCTGAACCAATTAGAGATGTTTGGACACTCTTTGCTCATGAGCTGCTCTTCCTCTCTCTCCCAAATCCTCTCCCCAGTGAGAGGCAAGGCAAGAAGAACCACATGTTTGTGACTGATTGCCCCAAAAAGCAAGGGAAAACACACAAAAAAAATGCCATTTCAGGATGTATTTCAACCCCAAATACATCAAGAATTCTCCCTCCATCCTTGCCCAGCTCAGTGCCTTCTCCTTGCACTCCTCTTCACCTTCTCTCCTTAAATAGAAGATTGAGACTCCCTATCACTAAATTCATAACTGTTTGCCTGGAATTTCTCCCTAGGGAATGTTATTAACAGCAACTTAGTGGCTGATGGATGGCGGCGCTGCCGAGGCTCTGTTTTGCATCCTGGCAGCTGAAGATCCATCACCGAAATTCACGTGGGCAGGCGTGGATTAAATAAACACCCCGAGAAATATTTATTGCAGAGGGGAAATTGGACTGGAGCCTTGTACAGATGTGTATTTATAGTGATTTAATAATCAATTATCGCACTGGCACTCAATACCTGCCTGATTAAATCTTCGCAGGGAGGCGTCTCGAGAACTTTCGCTTAAAAAGGTGATTTCAATTCTATTCTGTAATTGTTTTTTAGGCTCTTCGCTGGCTGCCCAGGAGCTGTAGGTACAGGAATGGACCGTGGTGAGGAGCTTTGTGGTTGGGTGTTAATGGAGCCATGAATTGATTTTATTTTCTGCTCTTTATTCTCTTTTCTCCCTGCTGCCCCAAACATATACATTTTTTTCCCCTCGTAAGGGATAATTCATTACATGATTGCAAATAGATCACAGTACACTCGGTGTAATGGAGCAGTAATTACGTAAAAAGTGATGGATTTGGGGGGATTTTGGATGCTAAGAGGTACTGTACAAAGTAGGAGCAACTATTTTGATGCTGATCAATGAAATGCGAATTTTCTGCTGATTCCTCTTAGAACCAGCCGCCAGTTTAACCTTTCAGAGGCACTCCACGCTCCCCAGGTCTCTCTCACTGTGTGTTCTGTGTAATTTACTAACACCTCTGGAAACAGACCCAGCACTGAGAGTAACTCAGCAAACATTGGGTTGATATTCCAGAGGATCTGCAAACCCAGCATTCCCAGGACATCCTGTCACCTGTTGTTTAATGGGCAGGCCCCTCTTTCCCAGGGAGATCTCTTGTCCTGATAGATTTGGGCATCTCTTGGGCTGAGAAGTGGCACAAAAGGCTCTTCCTGGGGAGCAGTTTGCAAAGTCAAGGAGTGGTGGAATGGGATTCCCCTGTTCCTGCTCTGTGCAGCATCCCCGTGCACCTCGGGGCAGAGGAAAGCGGGGCCCCCACATTCCAGGATGCAAAATTCCAGGTATCCGGCAGGCGAGTGCGTTTGGGAGAAGCCACTAGTGGGAGCCGTGATCCCACAGAACCCCACAGACCCCGAATGAAGGGTCCGGGTCCCGCCCGGGAGTCAGGGAATCAGGGAATACCAGAAAGGGTGGGTTCTTAAAAACGGGATCTAAAATCCATCCAGTCCCACCCCCAGCCATGGGCAGGGACACCTCCAACTGTCCCAGGGTGCTCCAAGCCCCATCCAGCCTGGCCTTGGGCACTGCCAGGGATCCAGGGGCAGCCACAGCTGCTCTGGGCACCCTGTGCCAGCCCCTGCCCACCCTCACAGGGAACAATTCCTGCCCAATATCCCACCTATCCCTTCCCTGTGGCAGTGGGAGCCATTCCCTGTGTGCTGTCCCTCCATCCCTTGTCCCCAGTCCCTCTCCAGCTCTCCTGGAGCCCCTTCAGGTCCTGGCAGGGGCTCTGAGCTCTCCCTGGAGCCTTCTCCTCTCCAGGTGATCCCCCCCAGCTCTCCCAGCCTGGCTCCAGAGGGGCTCCAGCCCTTGCAGGACCTTCCTCTTTCCCATTGCTTCTCTGCCTGCATTCAGAGCTGGCTTCCTGGGAGGAGAAAGGGAGGAGCAGGAAGATGCTGGGGGATGGAGAGGTCCCCTCTGCCCTTCCCACCCTGATGGAGACCCCATGGCACCAACGGGGTCACATCCCCATCTGTCCCTGGAATAAGGACAGAGCTTGCTGCTCTGGCTAGGCTGTTTGAGGGACCCAGGGGGGTGCAGGACACAGCCAAGCCTGGGAATTTTATTCACTTCTGGGATGGAGGGAGCTTTCAGGAGCGTTTCTGGAAGGCTTCATCCAATCATCTCCTTTATGGCCTTGCCTGAGCTTCCCCATTCTCCTCCTCCAGCCCAAATGCCTTTTCCTATTGCTGCTCCTTGCCTGGCAAAGCTGTTTTCATGGGGTCTTTGGGGGTTCCTGGCTCAGTGGCTGCCCAAACCCCTAACAGCTGAGCCATCCCAGGGCTGCAGCACAACAAACCTGCTGGGATGAGGAGCAGGAAAATCTGGGGTGGCTCCACTTCCAGCCCAGTGCATCCAAAGCACGGCTGAGGAAGCAGCTCCAGGTTGTTTGTTCAGGCTTTACCAAGTGGCCTTGAGGAGGAAATGAGATCTTATTAGGGACTCTAATAATGCTCCAGATCATCCTCCGTACGGAGCAGATCCGAAGGATTAGCAAAACAAATGAAGTAATGACTTCTCTGTGAAATTAAAATTTTGTAAGATAATCCAAAGAGGAAATCGAAATTTTATTTCAATTATGCATTAAACTTTCTCAGCTCATTTTGGGTCAGGGTTTGAACACCAGGGAAAATTTGCATCAGCACTGGGCCAGAAGGAGCTGAAATCCTGGAGCCTGCCCCGGGATGGAGCCGTCATGGTGCTGGACTCCTGAGCAGCCTGGCGTGCTCCCAGACATGCCTGACAGCCCCAAACCTGGCTTTTCCCAATTAAAATCCAGGCTGTGGAACACAGACACGCTGCACGGCTGAGCTGGTTTGTCCTCAGCAAGAACTGCAGTAATAATTGAGACTCCTGGCAACGCTCTGAGCTCAGGACTCCTGGACAGAGAAGCTCTTAACAGATGGACCATCCCTTTTCCTCTCTGATCACAGACCAGAGCAGTGTCAGGAGGGTCTGGGGCTTAAATTGGGTCTGAGCATCATTTCTGACTCAATTTTAAAGGCTGAGTCCATGGCAGTGACTCTAGCCCTGCTGGGGTGACGGGGACAAAACCACCCGGGCAGGTGCAGGTTGTGTTCTACACAAGATGTTTTTATTAAAACAGAATTCAATCAACAGCTGGATTGTGCCCAGATGGAGGACAAGGATGTGTCACTCCATGGTGGCCCTGAGGAGCTGAGCCAGGCAAGTGTCCATCACCAAATGCACAAGGAATTGCATCCCAGAGCTCCATCCCAGTGGGATGCTGCTCTACAGTGGGAGGTGTGGGAGGGGACATTTGTGACAAGCCACACTTGCTGGCACCAAACAGTGCCATAAACCCTGCTGAGGGGGAAGCCTCCAGAAGAGATTTCACCCAGGCTCCCAGGGCCTACTCATGCCTAGGAAGGGAAACTGGGTAAATAAATCAGTAAATAGAGCTGGTCGTTCATTAGGAACCACAATCCAGGGAATGTCACACCACAGCTCAGATCGGGAGCCTCCAAAGTGAGGAAATGAGAGGTTAAAGGCATTTCCTTGGTTTTGTGAGCTGCCTCAGACAGGGCTCTTATCTTAATTGATACAGCCCCAGCCTTTCTCTGCACGCCTCCAACAACAAGCACGGCTCTTTGTCCTCTCCAGTTATTAAAGACTCTGCTCTGGATCACAGGGATAACAGACAGGCCTGCTGAGCAGGCAGCTCTTGAGGCAAAGCCCAGAAATCTCCTTTTTTCCATCTTCTCACAGTAGACATTCCAGAATGTACTGAGTTGGATGGGACCCACCGGGATCGAGTCCTGCTCCCAGCCCTGCACAGGACACCCCAAGAGTCATCACATGCCCAGGAACATTGTCCAGATCTCTGGAATTCCGTCAGGCTTGGGGCTGTGACCACTTCCCTAGGATTAAATCCTTCTGTCAGTATTTGAACACTTTGCTTTTGTCCTCTGGAGCAGAGGGGTGGGATCCCAGCCTGTCCCCAGCCTGTGTGTTGAGGAAGGGGTCAGAAAGCCAGGCAGTTCCCATCCCAGATGGGAATGTGTCCTGGCCATCTGGAAGCAGGTGGCTGTGAGCAGGGAGCACATGAAGCTCACTAAACCTTTGTGTGAAATATCTTGTGAAATATCTTGATGTCAGCTCTTTTTTTTTTTTTTTTTTTTTTTTTTTTTTTTTTTTTTTTTTTTTTTTTTTTTTTTAACTCCCTGGGGAGTTACAAGCTGCACACAAGGAGTGGGAGATGCCCAGGAGCAGGTGACCCAGGCCTGGAGAGAGGGTGGAGAAGGGATGGTGAATCCATCAGGAATTCCATTCCATCAGGGCTGGGTGTGGGCATTGCTCCCCTTAATTCCACTGCTCACTTGAACTGCCTTGTGTGTCCATCTCCTCCAGGAGGCACAGACAAGTCCCCTGTGTTGGGGAAGAGGAAACAGGAAAACCTTATAAATATGATTGCCTGGCAAAAGATTTTGAGAATTTAGAAACTATAGGTGAGATTGGAATGAAAGCAAGCTTTGAGATACCAAGCCTTAGCTATTGAACAACTGGAAAACAATGGTATGGCTGGCTGAAGTTAATCCTCTTCTGATTAAACAATGCCCTCTGCTTGCAGACAGGTCCAAGGGTCAGAGCAGACCCCACCAGCTTGGCAGAAGGGGTGCAGAGAGCAGTTTGTAGGGTTTAAAATGTAACATAGTATGGTAATGTAATGATTCTTATAGGCTGAATGTAAATTCTATAGGATTTGTATCTTGTACTAGATTGGTTAATGAGAATTAGAATATTCAGCACAGAAGATTTATTGTGTTGTAACAGGAACTTCGAGCACCAGCACCCTCTCTCTCTCCTGCTCTCTCTCTCTCTTTCCTCGCTGTCTTTCAAACCTGCTCTGAGCTGTGCTGGCAGCTCCAGCAGGGCCCTGCACCCAACAATAATAACAATAATAACAATAATAACAATAATAACAATAACAATAATAACAATAATTGCCCTTTGCAATAAACCACAACTCCCAAGACCTGGCCTCAGAGATCTCTCATCTCCATTTGTCCCAGCTGTCCAACCACCCCACACCCCTGGACAAGTCATTCCCCACCAAATTATTGAATTTCCAGCACTTCCTCCACCAACATAAATTTTTTTTCCCCCATTGTTTTCCATGCTCCAAGAATAAAGCAAATCCCTTCTTTATTTATGTTTATTCTTTATGTTTTCCAGGGCGGTGCTGACAATTTGGGACCCCAAATCTGCTGATTTTTGGTTAACTGTTTCCCCACCAAAGGGCATTTTCCAGCAGCTTTGGGAGGACAAGTGTATCCCTGTATGTGGGACAATGGAAAGGGAATTTTTTTCCCGGTGTTTGGTGACACCCAGGAGCTGCTGTGGTTCAAACAGCTCAGGGTGAAGATGCTGAGTCAGGGAGGAGGATGATGGGGCTTTTCTTCTGCAGCATCCAGATCCCACAGGATCCCTCCCAAGCAGCCAATGGGCCCAGGGAGATCAGGACATACCCAGGGATAAGAAAAAAATCCATGTGAGATTGAAATAAAGTGAAATGAAATGAAATGAAATGAAATGAAATGAAATGAAATGAAATAAAATAAAATAAAATAAAATAAAATAAAATAAAATAAAATAAAATAAAATAAAATAAAATAATAAAATAAAATTAAATAATAAAATAAAATTAAAATAAAATTAAATAAATTCTAAACTAAACTAAACTAAACTAAAATAAAACAAAATAAAATAAAATAAGGATTTCCATTAACCAGGACCTGAGCATTGGACATCCAGTGGAGAAGTCTGTCTGGGATGTGGAGTGGGGAATGGCATTGGCAACATTCAGCAGAACCACATCCCAAAATATTCCCATTACTCCCCAGTGTGCCACGCCAGCACCTGGCATGGAAAACAGCTCCTGTTGATTCCTTCAGACTCCAGCAGATCCAAACCAGGAAACAGATTGCTTGTGTCTCCCAGGCTGGACAATGGCAATGTGCAGTTGTGATCCCAGTCCAGGGTCAGGAATTCCATCAATTCCATAAATGCCAGGAGAGTCAATTCTCCAGGAGTGTTCCTTGGGAGCCGGCTAGGACTGACAGCTGTCAGTGGAGCTGACATCCCTGGAGGAGGGCAGCCCATGGATGTTGCACGTCAAAGTGAGCAAAAATCACTGTAAGGAACGGGCACCCCTGGAGCAGCCTGGAGAGGAAACAATTCCCTACGGATATTTATATTATAGGAGGTCTGCAAGTCCTCCAAATTCTGCCAGAAGGAGAAGAAAAGCCACTAAACTTAAAAACCCGCTACAAATGGGGCATGTCAGAGTTATTCCAAGAGCAGTCTGCCTCTTCCCTACACATTTCTATTTCTGGTGGCACAAACAGTGGCTCAGGTTGTCTGGGAGGTGTCAGGAGTGATCCATGACTTTAAGAAATCCTTACATATCTCCAGCTCCTTTGGTGGGTGGCTTTCATTCCCCACCTCCTCCCTGACCCCTTTGCAGTTCCTCTTTGCAGGCTCATTCCTGCCAAAGCCACCAACTCCACTTTCCAATAAAAGCCAGGACTCCTGAGTGACTCCCAGATCAAGGGATTTAAGGCAAACCCCACCAATTTTCACATTACTTTGACCCTGAGCACCAGCAGTGCCTCAGCCTGGGGCTTTTCCAACCTGAAGTTGATTACAGGGAAAACTGGAGAGCTGGAAATGAGCCGTGAGAAAGACAGGGCTGAACTTTTCAGGGGAGCAAAAGGGAAAGAGGCCATGGATTGTTATGATGCACATCCTGGAGTGCCAGGAAGTGCTGCTGAGGGGAGTTGAGCACTCACAGGGAGTCAGCCAGGAACCCATTCCTGCATCCAGAGAAGGATATATGGACCATGATCTGTTCCCAGCTAGAAAAGCATTACTTCAGCTTTATCTCCAGAAATCCCTGGCATTGCTGCAGGTTTGGGAGTGGCTCCTTCTCCTTCAATCCTCCTGCTTCCATGGGATGATATTCACTGCTCCTGCCTCCTTGGGATGATATTCACTGCTCCTGCCTCCTCGACCATCATCACCTTTTCAGGGAGACAGGGATTTGGGATCCTCCTGCAGCAATGCTCTTAATGTTTATACACCAACATTTGCAACTTCAGCTCTCTCCAAAAAATATCCATAGCACCAAATCCAGATTTCCTCCTGCTTCCCATAAGCGCTGTGGCTCTGGGCAGGTTTCAGCCTCACATTTTCTTCTGGAGAGGAGGATTTTTTGGCAGTTTCTGGATTTTATGAACAAGACTATGCCTCATTTTGGATAATCCCTTTTTTTTTTTTTTTTGGCCATGGCAGCCCCTCTCCCTGCAGAGCAATGGGAGTATTTGGGAGTATTTGCACTGATCACAGTGCAGCCATTTGAATTCACATGGAGACCCTGGTTTTCCAGAAGAGAAGTTTAATTTCAATTAGTGGCCAAGATTGCTCTTCCTCATCTGCCGCCTCTGTAATCCTCCTCCCCTTCAATTAAAAGGGAGTTTTTGCAATGGGAAATTAGAAAAATCACCAACAGTTCCATGGGATGGCAGCCTGTGCTTGAGATCAAGTTGCTGCACATCCCTTCGGGAAGAAAACCAGGGTATGAGTGGGTTCACTCATCCCCTTTTCCTTTCACCTACCCACACCTCTGGTTCCAAACACACAGTGCCTAATTGAGTTATCCCAACTCTTCTCCCCTTTCCAGCAGGGTGGGTCTCTCCAGAGGTTTTGAACCAGAACAAATTTCCTCTTTTCCAAGCACAATGTCCCTGGGGCGAGGCTCTGCAGCAAGTTGGGAATTTGCCTCTGTAGAGCCGCGCTGTCCCACACCAATCTCGGCTCCCCTCAAGGACCCCTGTTGTGTGTTTAATAAAACAACCAAACCGGGCCTCAAATTTCCTTGTTCCTATGAAAAATTCATTGCTGCATTTCCTGGGAAGTGTTGATCTGTCGGATTGCTGCGGAGGAAAAGCCTGAGCACACGAAGGTGCCTGCAGCTCCGCGGTGTTGAGCGGCTCCTGTCCCAGCACATCCCTAAAAATGGGCATCGGGCATGCAGGGGGGAAACTAAGGCAGGGAAGTAGATGCAGACAGAGAATTTGGGGTGAAAAACTCAGGGAAAGGAGCTTCTCTCCTTGCAGCATCACGACGTGAACAGTGATTTAAATATTCTCCAATTCCAGAGGCGGCAGCACCAACTCTCCCAAACTCCTGAGCTGCTCAAATATGCACCCCAAAATGCAGCATCAATTGTGTATTTGATTGTAGAAATTGCAGGTCCTGCTGTGCTGCTTGGTGACATAAATCAGCCAGTGCTGGGACAGAATCCCAACGCTCCACTCTGGCATGGAGCAGCCGAGGGAAGGATTTATCTCCAGACCCAATGCTGTTCCCAGGAGAGCAGCACGAGCAATTCTGCATAACAAACATTCCTGGGCTCTGGGATACAGGGGAAACATCTCCTTGCTCCTTCCTGACAAGCTCTCTAGGAGAGGCTGATGAGGAGCAAGTTTTCCACATGAGTTTCTGGTGCTGATGGTAAAACCAAAGCTCAGTTCCAAAGGCTGGTGTGGCATCAGGACCAGTAGGAATTTGAAATGGAGGGGAAATCCATAGGAAAGTTTTGTTTCAATTTGTTTTTCTTATGGAGATTTATTTCCCAGATGGGACTTGCAGGTTCAGTATCACAATATCCAAATTTTGATGGGGGAAACTGAGACACAGGAAGGAAACATTCCATTGCAAGCTCAGGATGAAATATCCTGAGTTGGACCCACAAGGATCATCCAACCCAACCCCTGGCCCTGCACAGACACTCCCAAATCCCACCCTGTGCCTGAGACTTGTCCAAAGGCTCCTGGGGCTCTGGCAGCCTCGGGGCCATGCCCATTCCCTGGGGAGCTTGGTCAGCCCTCAGCACCTTCTGGGAGAAGAAACCTTTCCTGATATCCAGCCTCAGCCTCCCCTGGGTGTGGATGAGCCTCCAGAGGTACTGTACAGAGCTCATCCCTCCCAGTCTGGGGGTCTTATCACCCTTTCCACCTCTTTAAATCACTTCCTGTGGCAGCACCTGTCTTTGCATGGGCTGGAGCTGCCCTGAGCCCCATTCCTGAAGCTGGCAGCTCCCAAAGGATACAGAAATCCCTGGGTGCTTTACAAAAAGATACTGGGCTCTTTGAAATCCCCCTCTCCTGTCTGAGAGAAATGAAGGGGAGAGAGAAATCTTCCCTTCTGAAATGAAGGGGAATCAGAATTGGAGGGAAATCTGAAATGAAGGAGAAGATTCTCAGGAAAGCTTTGCTTCCATTTGTTCCTATTAAGGAGTTTTATTTCAGTGCTGGGTTTGCAGGTGGAGGAATGAGCTCCACTTTTTGCAGTGAGGCACAGGAAGGGAATAGCCCAGAGCAAACTCAGGGTGACTTTGGATGTGGATGAGCATCCAGGAGGTGGCTCCAGGAGCTGAATTCCTCCCCTTTTGCCCACCTGGTAATTGTCCATCTGTCTTTATCGTCCCTTTCAGCTCTTTAAACTCTTCTCATCCTCCTCTTTAAAGCACTTTATCCTCGTATGGGATGAAGACACCCTGAGATCCATCCTGGTGTCTGGCAGCTCCCACAGAAATCTCTGGGTGCCCCACAAAAAACCATTGGGCTCTTTGAAATTCCCCTCTGCCATCCTGGGAGCCGAGCTGCCAGCTGGCAAGTTGGGAGGAGAGCTGTGGTTAATAGTAATTAGAGATGTTAATAATTGAACAGATGATGAACCAGGGCGTGGGGAGATTAAAGCAGAGATTTGCCGAGGGGGTTTAGATGCATGAGTCCAATTAAAAAGAACAAGAGGAATTAGACAAAATTGAGGCTGAGCTCCCAATCCCTTAGGCCTTGGAAGGAGACAGGCGTGGAAGGAGCTGTGCCTGTTCTCTGCTCCATCCCTGTGCTGGATTGGGCCCTGGCAGCTCCCTTGTGGCCATCGTGTGCTGAGCCCAGGGCCAGCAGAAAGGACAGAGTTCAGCAGCACCACGGATCAGCCGGATGGGCCACGATTCCCAGTGTTCCCATGGATCTGGGACACGTTCCCAGCTCCAAGGGTGTTCATTGTCTCAGCACGTGCAGCTGGTGGAGTCACCTGCTGCTTCTGCCAAGAGCAGCTCCAAAAAAACCTCCCTGGGCTCGGTGTCTCCACAGCCCCTTCTTCCCAGCCAGCCCTTATCTCCCCAGAGCTGCTTCCTCAGGCGTTGCAAATACCACGATCCCTTTCTTCCCAAGCACTCCACAGGGGAAACTGGGCATTGAATTTCCAAACAAACCCCTCGGATTTTTTTCTCTTTTTCCCCCGCCGCTCCCCAAGTGGTTGTAATAATAATAATAATTAATCATAAGCAGAGCTGACTCCTCTGAATGGGACAATAGTGACACTGGTTGGCAGCTCTATCGTCCTTCCCAGGCAGCAACTCATTAATCCTGGAACAGCAGGAGTTGTTTTTAACACCCCAGTTGTCATGAACAGGGAAACATCCTTGGAATCCTGTCCTTCTGCCCCAAAAAAGTGATGGTCTGGCTTTGGGGGTGGTGAGAGATGCTTGGAGCACCCCATGGGACTAGCATGGATTGGATGTATTTAAAATAAAATAAATTAAACACACCCCCAGGTTGGTAAAGAGAGGGGAGCAGGAGGCTTGGAGCACAACACCCTGAAATTTTAGGGAGACACTTCCCACCATGGAGCCGCTCCTTTAAAAATTAATAGTTTATTCCAGTTTTTCCTTCTTCCCTCTAACTGACTGGTTCAGGGTTTATTTTTCCTCTCTCAAGTAGAACAATGGGAGGGTTTTGAAGCTGGCGATGCAATAACGCCGGAATCTTCACTTTCCCCATTATGATTCCTCATTAGAAAGTTATTTCCCCACGATTTGAAATATAAATTATGCCTTTGATGTCTGCCTCTTTAAAATGTCTCTTTCTAATTTCCTCCTTTTAATTTTTTTTGCCCAAAAAGATGCTTCCCCCCCTCCCCTCCTTTCCCCTCCCCAACCCCCAGCACCACTTAACTCACCCCCAGTGCTCCGATGCGCCGCTGTAAACACGGCTTGGGCAGAATAAATAAACTGCCTCGAATTGCAAGATTTTGCTTTGAACAAATGGGATAATTGGGGCAGCTGGAAAAAAAAAAAAAAAAAAAAAAAAAAACGGGGAAAAAAAGAAAAAAGAAACAGCCTTGGATGCGATTTCTTTTATTATATTTTTTAAAGGAGGGGAAAATAAAGGCTGAGCCTTCCTGCTTTGGAGCGTGGAGCGCTGAGTGGTGTGAGCCCAGCTGGGCGGGCGGGGCTGCCACGAATTGAGTCCCCACCACCATCCCCAGCTCCTTCTGCCCTTCCCTTTCCCAGTTTTCCTGGTGGGGCGGGACAGGGGCTGCAATGTGCGGGTGGAGGCTCCAGATAAGGCCCTGCCAATTTTACTGGGAGTTAATTAAAGCCGGCGCTCCTCGCACTGGGGCAGTGCCAGCTCCCGCTGTCACTCCGGGCTGCAGATATTCCCCTTTCCTTGAGCATTGCCCGCCGGGCAGCGGGAACAGAGGGAAGGAGGGCTGTGGCTGTACAGGGAAAGCCTTTTGGCTTTGGATGCAAAACCACCATCCCTGGGTGGACGAGCATCCCACATCCCATAAAGCTTTCCTTGGCAAAGCCGGGGTCTGCCCACGGGCGCCAGGCTCTGCCTGCCTGATGCCGGCGATAAAACCCTGATGTTGGAATTTAATTAAAGCCGATTGTTTCCTTGGCATGGCAGGATCCCACCCTCTGCTTCCAGACGGATCCACGGCAGTGGGTTCAGCGGGGCGTGGGATACTCGGAGCAGCTCATGGAGTGTGGGACAGAGCGGGGACTGCGGGAGCACATCGGGGAGAGGGGAGAGGAAAAGCGATGCCAGCCCAGGCTGGCAGCATCCCTCGGATTCTGGGAGATGGGACACGCTTCCTGAGCAGCAGGACCGGGCTGCTGCCAAGGCAGGGAAGTCAAAGGAAAAGCCACTGTATTATGTTTTATTTCCTTGGCTTAACCTTTCTCTCTCCAGATCCTCCGGCTGAATTTCCTGAGGTGAAGCATCCCACTGGTGCTGAGCGTCCCAGGAAAGCAGGGAAAGCTTGGGGCCATCCCATCTGCACAGTCCCCAGATTTATCCAAGGGGTGCTGGGAGGAAGCATCTCCCTGAAAAATCATCCAGCTGGTGTATTTCTCTACCCTGCAGCATCTCAAAAGTCATGGCTGGTTGGGATTCCAGCTGTGTCTACCATGGAAAGGGAGCAAGTCCTGGAAAACAGGCTGGCAAAGGGGACCTTGTAAGCAGAGAATAACTCTGGAAACACCTAAAAACTCATGGGAACCCCCAAATAAATGCATGAACCCCCCCAAATAAACTCAGGGAAGCCCTCAAATCCAGGGCAATTTCATCCCATTTTGTGTAAATCTGGCACAACTGACAAGGACTGAGCACCCCTCTAAGTCACTGGATGGTGATGAACTTCCAGGATTCCTTCCCTAGTTTCGTGGCCCATGGATACCTGGAACAAGCTGCAAATTAAGATGGAAATAGACAGGACTGCATTTCACATCGACATCAAGCTTGTTTTTACCAGCCCTGTGAGCTGGACGATGATTATTTTATAAAAATAGGATATTAAAGAGAGAATCAGGCTCAGATGAAAAATTCAAGAACGACTCCGATTTAAGTTTTCATCTCCCAGCGATGTCCAGAGGATGGATGTCTGCAGGAAAAGGACAAACCACGCATTAAAGTGAGAGCCAGATGATAAAAACCTTCACTTAAAATATACATTTCTGCCCCACGTTATTAATAATATGCGAGATTAATATTTTAAATGGGATGAATTTTAAAAAATGTCATTTCCAAGCCACATTGGAAGTTTTTTGCTGAGATATTGGAATGAGGGAAGGACCCCTCCCTGTATTCATTGCAAGAGTGTGATGTATATTTTATAGATGTTAAATATAAATATCATATTCTATCCCCTCCTCATCCTCTCTACATTTTCCTGTGTCTGTTTGCACTTTGGAGCCAACATTGACCCGGCTACTTTCAAATGAGGCTGAGGGATTTGGGCTGGGAAAGTCAAAAGGGCCCTTTCTGCCAGGCCAAATTCCATCTTCGATGGACTTTCCACTTCCAAAGGGCACAGGAGCAGCTCGGAGCCAGGTCCTCATGTGCTGGAGCAGGAGGGAGAAGTCCATAACTCACTGCTGGGCCCGGGATGCATAATTTATCCCCAGCAATTCTCATCAATTGGTTATTAAAAGTGCCCTCCCTGGACTAAGCATGAACAAAGGAAGAGATAAATCTCGTTCCCAAGGTAACTAACTCCCAGTTATGCTCCACAGGGAAAACTTTGCTTAGTTTGCCCATTTTGCAGTCAAAAAGGAGTGTTTTGGTGCAAAGCAGGGCAGCATTTCCATCTTTAACCTCCATGAAGGTCCCTGATCCTTGTGGGCTCTCCAATGACCGTGGGAGCATGGAAATAATCACATCTTTAAAAATGGAGTGGAGCTGCATCTGTTGGCATCCAGGGCATCGTTTCTGTGGAGCTCAAAGAGTCGTTTCCCTGGATGGCCTCTGGATGAGGCACAAAGAGCATCCTGGCATCACTGAGCCAAACAAAATGGAAATAATTAGGGAGAAAAGATAATTTCCTGGAGCAAAGCACCCTCCAAGCTGCCATTCCCTCCCTGCTAAATGCTGAGGATTGGAGCTCAGGGTCTCGTTGAGATAATGACCATGAGCTGCTGGGGAACCTCTCTGGGGCAGGAGGAAAGATCTGGGAGAATAAAACTGGGAAATATTCACTCCTGGAAGCTGCAGTCTGGGGAGATAGCTTTGTTGAGGAAAAGGTGCCCTGAACACCTGGGATGGAAATGGGGGAGTTGAATTCCCTCCCTCCATCTCTGGGTGATTTTGTGCCAGAAGTTTGGGCTTTTAATCCTTCCTGATGTGGCTGTTTGGACAAGATCCACCTTCTCATGCCCAGGAATGCTCCTCATCCTGTAAGGTCCAGGTGTGCTGGTGCTCTTGGCTGTGTTTTTGGAGGGAGAAGTGGAGGGAAGAGGTCAAACCAACTCCCCTTTATTTACAGCAATAAATAAAATGCCATAAATGTCCATGGTAAATAATAAATACAAAAAAAAAGTCCCAAACAGCTGATCTTGCTGCATCCCAACTCCACTGTTTCCTCAGGGAAAGCCACATCCAACAGCCCCTGGCATAAAATCTTTGGGTTTCCTAATCCTTGCCTCATGTGGGGTTTATTTCCTGGAGAGATTATGGAGTGTTCTTTGTATTTTCAGGCATTCCTTCCTGTTTTTGGGAATCCCATCTTATTTGCAATCAATTTACTCAGCAATTTTTCTCCTATTTCCTCATGGTCAGTAACACCCCCAGGTACCAGCATGACCTGAAGCTCCCCACATCCCCCATTGCTTTGCTTCTCCTGATTGGCATCATGTGAAAACTGAGAAAAACTTGTCCTGATACTGATACTGGTACCATAATAATCAACCTGCTGCAACGTTTTTTTTCTTTTTTTGTTTGGTTTTTTTGTTTTTGTTTTTGTTTTTGTTTTGTTTTTTTAAGGTGAAAAAAAAGGCCATAAATCCAATAAAATGGGAGTGTTGGGTGCATGCAGACCCAAACAGTGAAAGAATAATTCATTCCTTTCTTTCTGAGGGAGAATCATTTTGGACTTAGAGGAAGAGCAGTGGCTCCAGACACGTAGCAGCCCAAGTAGGGATGTTTAAATAATACAGGGAGAGGAACGAACACAAAGCAAGAGGTTGGGTGTTACTGTGATGCAGAGAGAAACACACAGTAACACACACAACAGGTGTTCAGGCAGAGAAGAAGAAAAGAACTCTCCAGTTTATTGTTGACTCTGTATCTCTTAGTTTCTGGACAGTGACCAGAGATTGGACAGAGAAGTTCCCACCTCTCCATCTCCACTGGTCACTTGAGAAGTCCATCAGGTGAGATCTTTTACAAAGGAATGCAAACATGATTCTTGTTTATCTTACAATTTATGAGAACTGACTCCACTATACTAAAACAAATCAGAAGGCTGATTTTCATGGACAACAGTTGGGCAAAGTGGGGGTCAGGAGGAGGCATGGCCAAAGCAGAGGGAATCTGGGCTGGGGGCGATGTCCGGCAGGGAGCGGGGGAGCCGGGCGAGCTCCTGCACCTGCGGGGCGCGGCATCAACAGATGGCACTCGAGAACTGCTCCTGCCTCTGGAGAACTGCTCCTGCCTCTCGGGAACTGCTCCTGCCTCCGGAGAACTGCTCCTGCCTCTCCGGAACTGCTCCTGCCTCTGGAGAACTGCTCCTGCCTCTCGGGAACTGCTCCTGCCTCTGGAGAACTGCTCCTGCCTCTGGAGAACTGCTCCTGGCCCTCGGGAACTGCTCCTGCCTCTCCAGAACCGCTCCTCCCTCTGGAGAACTGCTCCTGCCTCTGGAGAACTGCTCCTGCCTCCCCAGAACTGCTCCTGGCTCTCGAGAACCTCTCCTGCCTCTCGGGAACTGCTCCTGCCTCCCCAGAACTGCTCCTGCCTCTGGAGAACTGCTCCTGCCTCTGGAGAACTGCTCCTGCCTCCGGAGAACTGCTCCTGCCTCCCCAGAACTGCTCCTGCCTCTCCGGAACTGCTCCTGCCTCTGGAGAACTGCTCCTGCCTCCGGAGAACTGCTCCTGCCTCTCGGGAACTGCTCCTGCCTCTGGAGAACTGCTCCTGGCTCTCGGGAACTGCTCCTGGCTCTCGAGAACCTCTCCTGCCTCTCCAGAACTGCTCCTGCCTCCCCAGAACTGCTCCTGCCTCTGGAGAACTGCTCCTGCCTCTGGAGAACTGCTCCTGGCTCTCGAGAACCTCTCCTGCCTCTCGGGAACTGCTCCTGCCTCCCCAGAACTGCTCCTGCCTCTCGGGAACTGCTCCTGCCTCTGGAGAACTGCTCCTGCCTCTGGAGAGTTGCTCCTGCCTCCCCAGAACTGTTCCTGCCTCCCCAGAACTGCTCCTGCCTCCCCAGAACTGCTCCTGCCTCTCCAGAACTGCTCCTGCTCTGTGCAGCTCTGGAGAGGGTTTGGATCCACCAGGGAACAACTCTGCGAGCTCGAAGGGCTCCCAGCCCTTCCTGGGAAGGCAGAGCCACGAGCTCAGAGTGTTCCAGGTCTCCAGTCACGACAAGGGCTGTTTTAAATAGAGGAAAAACTGCTCGAGGCTTCCCAAGGACGCATGGCCACGCTGCTATCGGGATGGTCCCACATTCCCATCTCCCGTGCTCCCGGTGCAAGGGCGAAAAAAACAGGGAGAGAGGGAGGGCAAAACCCCTCCATCCTCCTCCACCAAATTGCTTTTATTTAACAGCCTCGGTCAGCCTCAAGTAGGTCACAAGGCTGTGTGTGTATCTTCAGAATAAAGTCTTTAATCGGCTGATGGATATGAAAAAATAAATTACAGTGGCAAAATGTAATAAACGTTAAAGGGAAAATGATGAGAGTAATATAAGTACATTGATTTAACTAGGATGATATAGAGGAATTGTCTGCTTTATAGGTCTTTAGATGTCTATTAGCAGCTCTGTATTAAGGAATAGGGCTGTTCTCTTGATATACTTAAGAGCTGTCAGTAATTCCTATTTCACACTCCACTGCTTCAATTCAGAGAGCTCCGTGCAGCCCCAGCGACCCCATCCCGGGCTCGCTGGAGGGTGACCGCCTGCCGAAGGTTTCCTTGGCAGGCTCGGGATTATTCAGAGCCCGAGGAGGAGCCGGCGATGCCGTTTGAGCGCCCTGAGCCCGGCTCTTCCAGGGGCTTAGTCTGGGAGAAACACCCCCAAAGCTTCACTCTGCAGGAACCAAGGTGCGTTCTTCCTGTGTTTAGGATCACACCTGCATTTCATCTTGATTTTTTACCTCTCACTCCGTGCTTATTTTTACCCAAGGGGTGGGATATCCATCCTCCTTTTCCTGTTGTCCATTTCCTTCTGCTAACGAGTGTGTCTGCCCATCTCCCAGGCCAGCCTTAAGGAAAATACAGACTATTTTCCCAAAGCAGAGATGGATACAGGGAGTTGGGAGCAAATTCACCCTGTGGGGGTGCATGACCCATTGGGTTGGTCCTCAACCAAATGCAGCAGACTCTGGCTCTCCTTCACCTAAAAGGACACTTTTAACAGGAAAAATATTTTATTATTTAAGAAAAATAAAACCTGGCTGAATTTTCTGTATGGAAGAGGCAACTCCTGGCTGTGGCAACCCAGGACCACAGAGATATTTGATGTCTTTCCTTTTCCCTTTACACCTTAGAGCCCCAAAGTGAGGAGCAGCCCAGCCCAGCAGCCTCCATCATGGAGACACCAGAAAATCCATCCATCCCACATGGAAACATCCAAAGTTGTGCCTTAACGTGAGAAAAAGGTGGATTAGCACAGTTTTCACCCATTTCCCACCACAGGGAAATAAAGCCCTCCTAAATTAGACCTGCAGGGTCTGTGTCCCTGCTCAGGAGAGGCTGGGGTGCAGCTGGTGGCAGCAGCTTGGAAAGCACAAGCATTCCAGTGCCACCAGCCACTTTTGCCTCTGCTTGCTTCCCTCCCCCAAAACAGAGATGCTTTATTGAAACTGAAGTTTTCAAAGGAGAAAAAAGTAAAAGGATGGGAGCACAGAGAGGTTTTCAGATAACCAACACAGCCTGGGGAGGAAAAAGCAGAGTTTTTGGGAATGCTGCATCTTCATCCTGGCTGAAAGAAGGCAAAGGCAAGACTCTTTCAAAATCATTCCAAAAAAATGTGCAATAAATGCTCTTTCTCCTGGGTCAGTAGCTGTAGATGCCATGGGGCTCCTACCAGCCTTGGGATGCTCCTGGTGGGATGTGTTTCCATGATGTCCTAGGGAGAAACCCCCATGTTGTGATAGAGCCCATTCCAGCTGGAAACAAAAGGGTTCAACCCTCTGAGGATGCAGCAGGAGGGAGCAGAGCTCAACTCCCAAATCCAAATAAAATCCTGAATAAAAAAAGAGAAAGGATGGGTTTGATCCCAAACTGCCTTTCCTGCTTCTTAGCAGGAGAGGAACAGTTTGGAAAGTATCAGAAACATGATAGAAAGTTGTTTTCCTTTATATTTCATAACATTTTCCCCTACAGCATTTTGACTGCATTGTCTTTGTCTTTTTTTTTTTTTTTTTTTTTTTTTTTTTTTTTTTTTTTATGGCTTACAAGTAAAAGAGGTTTTTATCGAAAATCTGTTTTTCAGGAACAAGAAAATCAATAAAAATATATCAGTTTATGCCTTTGTTAAAGAACCAGGAAAGGTCCCCCTGTGCAAAAAAGAAACCCAAAATGCCTTGTTTGGGTTGTAAAGGGAACTTTTAATGTCTCATTATAAGAGAGGAATCTGGAATTAACACCAAGGTTTTGCCTAGGAGTTTGTAAAACTCCCAGTGCCATCGTGAGCATTCCTAAACCAAATAAAAGAGGGCAGAGATCATCGAAGAACTGGTTTGCAATGATTGATTTGGCCAATTCCAGCCCTAACCGAATTCCTGAGGCTTCAATAATCTCTTTAGCATCGTCAGGTCGGGCTGTGCACTCAGTGTGGATCCGGGGCCCTTCCCTCACTCTGGGAACAACCCAAAGCCAGGGATGCAGTGGAATTCATCTGGCACTTCTCTCTGAATCTCCTGCCCTCCAAGTGTGGCTGTTTCACCTTTGGGAAGGACTCCAGAGAGCTGGCAGTGTTTTGCATCCTGGCTGGATCCTTGGGAGCCGTTACAGGGATGCAGAGCTGCACTTTGGCTCAGTAAATCAGCAGCTTTTAACCCCCCTGAGCACAAACACAGGGAATTTCCCCCATCCCTCAGTCCAAGCCAGGATGCTGAAGGACAAAGGTGACTTCTGTATTTTTAATTTATTAATCTCAGCTGCTCTTTGCTTTGCCTTCACAGAGGCACCTCTACTTTCATTTTTTTATTTTTTTCCTTTTTTTTTCCCCCTGGCCATATTCCAGCCGATCCAGGGTGTGTTTGATATTGCTGTTCCCATATCAAAGCACTCAGCGTGCACAGATTTCAGTGAATTGTGAAGGAAAGCAGGAGATGCTTTTATCTCTGTGCCTCTTCCCAGGATTGCCCGGAGCCCAGCCTCCCCTCAGTCTCAGCCATGTGATCCAGCTGTGCCCCAAAGCCTCTCTGTGAGCCCAGGGAGGGGTGCTGGGATGGGGAAAGCATCACCTCACACCTCTGGAGCTGGGAACAAGCCTTTGCTTCAGCACACATTTCTGGACAATCTTCCAAAGGGCAGCAGGCTTGAGCTGTGGTCCGGATCCAAGGAGGAGGTGAAAAGCTCCTGGTGCTCCCATCTCACTCCTGACACTTCCACCTCACCCCTGGGACTTCCAGCTTTACATCTCCTGCCAGGTGTTGGCATGTCCCTCCTGGAACTTCTCCATCCCTGGTGGTCCTCTCATCTCATCTCGCCTCATCTCATCTCGCCTCATCTCATCTCATCTCATCTCATCTCATCTCATCTCATCTCATCTCATCTCTGCTGTTTGCATCTCTCTTCATGTTTCCATCTCACCCCTGGAGCTTGGACCTCAGCACTCTTGTTTCCATTTCACCATTGCTATTTACACCTCCCCATGCCTGTTTGCATCCCTCCATTCCTATTTCCATCTCCCCATTCCTGTTTCCATCTCCCCATTCCTGTTTCCATCTCCCCATTCCTGTTTGCATCTCCCCATTCCTGTTTCCATCTCCCCATTCCTGTTTCCATCTCCCCATTCCTGTTTCCATCTCCCCATTCCTGTTTGCATCTCCCCATTCCTGTTTCCATCTCCCCATTCCTGTTTCCATCTCCCCATTCCTGTTTGCATCTCCCCATTCCTATTTCCATCTCCCCATTCCTGTTTCCATCTCCCCATTCCTGTTTCCATCTCCCCATTCCTGTTTCCATCTCCCCATTCCTATTTCCATCTCCCCATTCCTGCTGCTTCCATCTTCCTCCTGGTGCTTCCATCTCCCTCCTGGTGTTTGCATCCCACCCCTGGCACTCATATCCCACCCCTGGCACCTCCACACACACCCCCCCCCCCCTGCAATTCCATCTCCCCTGGTTCCTGTACTCCCTCCTGTCTCTGGCACTTTGCCCCTCTCCTGGTGGGTTCATCAGGCAGACCTGCCCCACATCCCTGACCCCAGACTCTGCCACCCACCAGGTGGATAATTCCAGTGTTGACACCCAAGACTTTCCTTTAACTGTCCTAGAAAAATAATAAGTCACAAGAGTTTAAGTAGAATAATAATTAAGTTATCACAAAATGAAAAAGTAGAATTTCAGAGTTTTAGAATGGTAGTTCAAGAGGCAAAGACAGAGGAATTTAAGGGTATCTGATCCTTCTTCTTCATCTTCTTGTCCTCCATCTTCTACTGTGACAGTAGCACTTTTAAATTGATTTACAGTAGAGACACACTGTCCAACATAATTAATAAGTATTAGAAATTACTATAAATAAAGTACACGTAATTTTTAGTATAATAGATAAACACCACCCCAAAAGAAGTCGGTTTGCTTCATCCTGACCTACAGATCCGACCTCGACAAGTCAGAAAAAAAATGTAAGAAATAAGAAAAAAAAAAAAAGCAACCTTGAAAACATGAACAGACAGATTGCAATTTGTTCTTCTGACGTGGGGCTGAGAGACCAAAAGACTTTTATAATCTTGAGTTCATCACAACAACAAAAACCCAAGACTCCAGGGTTTATGTCCTCCCCACAGGAAGGGGCTTGAACATGGGATCTTTTTGGTTTTGTCCACCAGCCCCTACTTGGGGACCATGCACTGAAGAGCTGGAGGATGTGCCAGGGTGGGAACAGGCAGGATCCACTCCAGCACAGTAGGGTGAAGGGAGAGGACAGTAGGGAAGAGGTGCAAGGACTTCAAGGAATGACTTTTAGGTGAACACCCAGAGCATGGATGGGTTTGCTTCACTGAAATGAAAACTCTTTGCCTGCTATGGTATGGATTAACCCCACACAGGGAGACTGGGAATGCTGAAGATTTGCTCCCCAAGTGCCCTGAATCCCAAAGAGGCGGTGGCTTGAGCCACCCCAAGCCCCTCACTCAGTGCCCCCCCACCTGCAGCACAGCTCCTTTGCATTCCCCTCGAGGCTCTAACAATGGGATCACACAGCATTTCTGTACAATAACTACAATAACATTTATTGCTGCAGCCATAGAGAAAGAGCATTTCTGAGCACTCTAGGAGCCATATGTGGGCAGCACAGATTTGTCTCCATAAGGGTTTTTCCAAGAGTGCTGCAGGAGAGAAAACTGAGGAATTAGGTGCCAAAAAATGGGGGGAAAAAGAAACCCTTCTGCTGTCACCAAAGATCAAAGAAACATCACATCTGAGGGCAAAATACCCAAAGTGTAGAGAGAAAAGACTTCATGTAATGGAAGTATCCATAGGCACAAAGGAAACTGTCAGCATCCAGCTGTTCTTGTGGAATATTTGTCAAAGCTAATGTGGCATTCAAATAAAAACATAGCCATCACACCAAAAGTGATGCTTCATGTCCAAAAACTTCTGGTCCAGGATGCAAGTGTTGGGATTTGGGGCTGGACATGTGCCCAGGAATTGCTCAGAGCTGAAGATAGAGCCTGTTTTTCCCTGCTAACCAAAGAAAAACCCCACAAGTCTGCTCTGTGCCTGTGTGCCCAACACCTCAATTAGAAGGTATCCAGAGGATGAGAAAACCTCCCTGTGTCAGTGCCAGTGGTACCAACCTGCCCTGCCCCAGCAGTGTCATGAGGTCACAGCCTGGCAAGGAGGGCCCCACTCCTGCTGCCATCTCACACCAGCCCTTGCTCCCCAAATGCCCTTTAATTAAATGCCCTCTCACTGTTTGGAGCCAATCCCGAGCCTGGGTTTGTGTCTGCAGCAGGAGAAATGGGCAGGGGTTTCTGCAGTGAGGAGAAGGAATGAGTGGCTAGAAGTGATGCTGCACTAATGGACATTAATGGACATAAAAATGAAAATAACCCGCCCAGGCTCCCCCTTCAGATCCCTGTCCTTCTGGCTCTGACAGCCTTTGGATAAATAAAATATCAGGCTCTGCCCTGCACAGGGAGCTGGGAGATGCAGACGCCCTTCCCTTCCCTTCCCTTCCCTTCCCTTCCCTTCCCTTCCCTTCCCTTCCCTCTTCCCTTCCCTTCCCTTCCCTTCCCTTCCCTTCCCTTCCCTTCCCTTCCCTTCCCTTCCCTTCCCTTCCCTTCCCTTCCCTTCCCTTCCCTTCCCTTCCCTTCCCTTCCCTTCCCTTCCCTTCCCTTCCCTTCCCTTCCCTTCCCTTCCCTTCCCTTCCCAAACATTCCTTCCCTTCCCAAACATTCCCTTCCCTTCCTTCCCTTCCCTTCCCTTCCCAAACATTCCCTTCCCAAACATTCCCTTCCCAAACATTCCCTTCCTTCCCTTCCCTTCCCTTCCCAAACATTCCCTTCCCAAACATTCCCTTCCCAAACATTCCCTTCCCTTCCCAAACATTCCCTTCCCAAACATTCCTTCCTTCCAAACATTCCCTTCCCTTCCCAAACATTCCCTTCCCAAACATTCCCTTCCCAAACATTCCCAAACATTCCCAAACATTCCCAAACCTTCCCTTCCTTTCGTGATTCTATGGTTCTATGACTCCAGGATTCCATGACTCCATGATTCTATTATTCCATTATTCTATGATTCCATGGGTCTATAACTCTCTGGTTCTATGATTCCATGACTCTATGATTCCATGATTCTGCAGGCCAGGACTCTGTAAAGCTGTCATGGAGGTGGCCAGAGCCCTTTGAAAATTGGGGTCCTCCCTCTCTGTGACCAAGAAATGTTGGGATCCATTAAGGGCAGCCTTCTACTGGAATGGGATAAAGTCCTGGTGGTGGCTTCGTGCTTCAGTGAAGCTCAGGGAAGGACAAGTGACGTCATGAGAGGGGATGGAGATGAGGGAAGGGATGGGATCTCCTTGCAGGGCATTTTGCTCTCTAAGGAGCTGCCTGGAATAAAATCTCTGGACACCTCTGCCTCTGGCTAGGAATGGAGATGTGGGACAAACCTCTTCATTCAGGGCTTTAATCCCAGGGACACAGACCAGTCCCAAAAATATCTTTCCTGGGGAAATGAGTGGAGAAGGTGCTGCATGGAGAGAGGAAGGCAGCACTGCAAGCCCAGCCTTCACTAGACACGAGAGTGTCCCCTCCAGAAGGAGGTGTGAGCTCAGGGGAGTCCCTGGAGGGGCTCAACCGACCATAAATCCCCAAATCTGGGGACTCTGTGCTGGGCAGTGCCAGCAGCTCATGGCTGGCTGCTCCCAGAGGCATTCTGGGGCTGGGGGCATTGGCAGGGCTGGGAACATTCCCATCCAGGAGCTCCATGGGCTCGCCAGCAGAGCCAGGAGCCACCTGCCTGCAGCAGCTGGAATATGGAGTGAGCTGTAGGGAGAGCCGTGCATGCAGAGGAACATCTCATCCCCGGAACTGCCAAGCTGCTCACAGAACAGATGGCTCCAGGTTAAATGTGAATTGCAAACCTAAAAAATAAAAATGGTGTTTGTGCCCTTCCCGGCACCTTTATGATATATAAAGATACAGCAAGTGGTTTTATTTCCTTCGGAGGAAACGTGGCTGGGATTTTTTATTCTTTTATTTGGCTTGAGGATTTTTTTTTTTTTGTCTTGAATTAGGGAAAAACAAGGCAGGGTTTTTCTGCTGGGAGCTGGGGCAGCTCAGCTGGATTTTGGGGGTATTTCAGCTCTAGGAAGGGGCAAAGCTTAGGGAAATGTTAAAGCTGTAATGCAATAAACTGCATGAAACAAGGAAATGTATAATAAAAGTTCTCCCTGCAGAAGACCAAAGGAGAGGTGGGAGGATGTAACAACTCAGACTGGGACTGGAGCAGGGAAAAGCCATTGGCATCTACGAGAGAATTCCCAAAGCCAGTTTGTGTCAGGAAAAGGGTGAAAGGGCCCTGTCCTCCTTCAGCTGGGTGTCACGGTGGAGTCAAGGGGTATGTCACAGAATTACCTCTCCCAGCCATGGAGTTTGTCCCTGGCTCAGATTTATTCTCCTGGAGTGGAATTAGCGAGGAAGTCATTTGGAAGCACTGTGTTTTACTTTGGGTTGGCTTGGAATGAGGCAACAGAGAGGGAAAAGCACCCCTTCAGCCCTGCTTTCCCCTTCCTCAGGGCAGGTTTATTCCCTGTGACAACCCCTCAATGCCTTATCCCAACAACAGCTTTAAACACAGGTGGGACAATTAAATGGAAAAATAAGATTGTGGTTTTTCCATAATCTTTCATTAATGCAACACTCGCTATTCAGACAGAGACAAAAGAGGCTGTGCTTCTTTTTGGAAAATAAATCTCCCACTGCTTATTTTTTTCCCCCATGTAGCGAGAAAAATTATATTATTCATATGGAGACAAGGACCAGCTGAAGGACTTGCAGCTGAGGCTGTGGCTGGAGCAGCAGGAGTTGTGCCTGGCAGGATTGGAGCTGGGGACGCTGCGAGGGAAAATCAGCATTGAGGGAAGCAGGGCGACAAAACCATGCAGGCTCACCCACATGGCCAAGTCCTGCAGCCAGGGAAACAGAGCCTTTGGGCTTGGCTTTGTCAATTTATTCAACTTCTGGTTCACCTTTTGGAGAAAAAGAAAAATGGGGGGAAAAGCTTTTCAGAGCTTTCAAAAATAGCCCAGCAAAATGTTTTGGCATTTGTGAAACAAAGCCTTTCACTTCAGAGGTACCAGCATGAGCAGCTCAGCATTTTTCAAAGGTTTGCTGCTCTTTAATTCTTTTTTAACCTGAAATTATTCATCTCATTAACATAATCCTGAATTCACACTGCTCTGGTCCTCCTCAAACATCATTTCCAGCAGATGCACAAATTGATCACAAAACCCCCTTCAAAGAGGATTGACCCTGAGGCCGTGGCTTTTCCCAGATTCACACCTTATTCCCAATTCTCCCATCAGGGAATCCATCTGTGACCTGGTGGTGAGAACTGCAGCTCCATGACAAACCCACCTGGGGCTCCCCACATGCCCAGGAGGGCTTGCAGAGGTTCTGAGCAGCTTCCAGCTGTGGGAAGGATGGGACTGAGGTGGGGACACTGAGATATAACAGAACCATGGGGGAGGGCGCTTGGTTTACTGGGAAAAACTCAGAGGAAGTTCTGCTGGAGTTAAGTAACATAAAGACAATGTGTGGTTGCTTCTGTCACAGATATAAATATGTACAGGCAGGATCCATCTCATTTGGGAGCATCCTCATTGCTTTCTGTTCATTCCCATTAGCTCTGCATCCCCCAAGAGCCTCCGTGGCCCAGACAAACATCGATGGCCACAGCTGAGTGCACTCCTTCAAACAACACATCCCCGTCCCTTTGCATCTGGACATGCCTATGGGAAGAGGAGCCTGGGTTTAGAAACTGGGAGGTCTCCATAAATCTTCATTTTGGATGTGTGGGAATGTGGTTTTGGGCATGCAAACCCCAAAATCTGGGACTTCAACAAAATGCTTTGGGCAGGGTGGGTCTGGGGGATTTCTTTCCTCTCCAGTTGGTTGAAGCTATTTTGTAGTTGGCATAATTCCATGTATTTCATCAGAAATGTGTTGAGCAGACTTCTCTAAGTGGTGGAGACACTGATTGTGGGGTGATTTAACTGACATGTAGATGTGGCACTTGGGGACTTGGGTTAGGGATGACCTTGGCAGTGGGGAGTTAAATGCTGGACTTGATGATCCTGGAGATCTTTTCCAGCCTAATCAATTCTATGACTCTATGAAAAAGCCCTCCCAGTGAGGGCAGTGCCAAAGGACTGATGCAAACTGGCTGCCACTGGAGCTGGAATCAGCACAGGGTGATGCTCATCCCTGCCTGGAGCTGTGGGAATTTGCAGTGGGATAGGCAGCTCACAGGTCAGGACTTTTGGGATGGGGGTTCTTCCTAAAAAGCATAATGGGTCTTGCCTGAGTTTTTTAGGATTCCCTGCCCCAGGGGCTGGCACCTGGAGTGTTGCGGAGAAGGGAGGCTCTGACTCCATGCCCGTTCTGGAAGGTGCTGAGCATCTCATTAGCTCAAGGGCTGGATCCTCATTTCCACTGCAGCCTCTCCAGGCTGAGAACACAGCTCCCAGGGCCCTTTAATGTGCAGAGCAGCTCAAGTGTAAATGAGAATCAGGCCCTCCAGTGCCATCTCTATTCTTCCAAAGAGGAAAAATCTCCTTGACTACAGGGAGTGAAGTGGGTCAGGATGGTTTGGGGTTGACTTAAACCTCTTCAATGCTGTGCCAGGTGATGGCTGCCCTTCACTTGAGAGCTGAAGTGTTTAAGCTGCTTTTGGTGGCAAGAAGAGTTTGCAAACCCAGGCTCAGAATCCGTGCAGGAGAGAAGATGCTCTCCCCATCACGCCGGCATTAGGCAGAAGGGTGTTCCCAGTTTCCCTGGGAGCTGAGGTCTCTGAGGAGGAGCAGACAAGCAGGGAATGGTCAGGGACAGGGAGCTCTTGTGGCCTTCACTGCCAGAGGAGTGACATTGCCCCGGCGTGCCCGGCGCGTTCCGCTGCACTGAGCTGCATTTTGTGCTCCATTGCTCCACAAGAGGACACAGTGTTTGGAGCGTGGTGACATCAATCTGGGCACATGGCTGGGGCTCCTGCTGTCAGGGACTGAAAGGTTCTGCAGTGGAGAGGGAGATGGATCCATCCACAGAGTAAATACCTGGGGATGGTATTAATTAGTGCAAAAGGAGGGGGAGGGAGGTGATTTGGCTGGGATACATGAAAAGATGTTCATCTGCCAGGGAGTGGGTAATGAAGCTGGACCAAGTTAATATCTGGGGCTGGAATGTGTTCAGATGAGGACGTGACAATGCCTGGGAATGAGGATTTTGGAGATGTGGCTGTCAAGGCTATCCAGGATCTTCAGAAACCCTTGATAAGGTCACTCTGACCCTACTGATGATGGTAGTGAGGACACCCCTGTTACTGTGACGTAGATAGAAACACACAGTAACACACACAACAGGTGTTCAGGCAGAGAAGAAGAAAAGAACTCTCCAGTTTATTGTTGACTCTGTATCTCTTAGTTTCTGGACAGTGACCAGAGATTGGACAGAGAAGTTCCCACCTCTCCATCTCCACTGGTCACTTGAGAAGTCCATCAGGTGAGATCTTTTACAAAGGAATGCAAACATGATCCTTGTTTATCTTACAATTCATGAGAACTGACTCCACTCTACTAAAACAAATCAGAAGGCTGATTTTCAGGGACAACACACCCCTCCCACAGAGCATGCCAGCCATGTCCCTGCCCCATGTCCCAGCACTGCCACAGCCCCTGGGTGACTCCAGCTGCCTCACCTGGAGCTGGGAAACCAAGGCAACCTGTACCCACCATTCCCACTCCCAAGGCAGTCTGTACCCACCATCCCTGCTCCCAAGGCAGTCTGTATCCACCATTCCCACTCCCAAGAGAGTTTGTATCCTCCATACCCGCTCCCAAGGCAGGCTGTACCCACCATCCCTGCTCCCATGCTGACGGAGACATGGAATGGGATGGGATGGGATGGGATGGGATGGGATGGGATGGGATGGGACGGGACGGGACGGGACGGGACGGGGTGGGACGGGACGGGACGGGACGGGACGGGACGGGATGGGGTGGGATGGGATGGGATGGGATGGGATGGGATGGGATGGGATGGGATGGGATGGGATGGGATGGGGTGGGGTGGGATGGGATGGGATGGGATGGGATGGGGTGAGTTGTGTTTGCTGATTCATCACCTCTCCAGTGATGTCAGAGGATCCTCTCAAGAGCTTTTTTTGGCACTTCATCAGAGAAGAGCTTGGCTGTGGCATCTGAAGGACCTCTCAGGTGAGGCACATCCTCCCCAGAATAGAATCCCAATTAATGCACAGGTGTGGAAAGCACAAAATTCCTTTTGGCACCAAATCTCCCAGCATCTGATTGCAGCCTCTTCCCAGGAGGGCTGCATGGACAGGGAATGCTGGTGCTTTAATACACAAGCTATTTACTGTCTCCTCACCATTCCCACATCACTGGAGCCTCCAGCCTCCTGCAGGATTCCTGCAGGGTGAGACGGGGTCCTTCTCACCACAGGGACAATGCATGGAAAACTTAAGGGACTTGGCAGGGGTTGCCATGGATCTCACTTTGATTTCCCAACAGAAATCACCCTAACAACCAACTTCAATCATCACAGGAGAGATCCAGCGTCCTTATCCTCCCTTTACACTGAGAAGAATGTGCCAGGGGAATGTGAAATTCAGATTCCTCCCATTTGAATGGTATCTGTCGCTATCACTTGTGTAACAGCAGCTTCCAGAGCCTGTGGAAGTGACTCCCCATGTGCTGGATGCTGCCCACATCCAGCCCTTCCGTTATTATCATTGCTATTGTTATGGAATAAATCACTCCTTAAGCTTCTCTCTTTCATTGCAAATTGTCCATGAAACACTTGCAGTCTCTGCAGAGAGACACCCAGCTTGGCAGCCTAAATCAGATCAGTAATCAAATCCCGATCCCAGCCCCTGCTACCTGCTCTGAGTTATTTGGACCACAAGCTGTTGGAAAAAAATCAACAATCTCTGCAGGAAAAAATAAAAGGGATATGTAGGAAAGGTTTCTTCCACTTAAAGCTGAGCTGGAAAAATCTGGATCTCTCTCATATTTGTTATTTACTGTTTATTTCTATATATTTGAACTCTGGGTCTCAGCAGACCTTACACTCATGAACTGCACTGGCCAGACCTCAGATCAAGGAATCCCAGTGGTGACCAACAAAAGAGAGATATGGAGCGCAGGGAGCAGGGCCAGCAGGGATGGAGCAGGATGGCAGCTCTTTAGGTTACTCCTAATCCTGGAAAAAAACAATACTGTGAAAAAAGACCCCATGCTTTAATGGCTTGCAAACTTGTGCTGAATAAATTCCTACAATTCCCTGGCCAGGTATGGCCTGGATGCCCCATTTGGTGCCTTGCTTGGGGCATCAAGGAGTCAAAATCTGTCCACAGCGACATATTGTCAGTGTTTGTTGGGGTTTTTGAGATTTAGTCCCTCTTGCCCACACATTTTAATGAAAGCTTTTCCCCCTCTCCCCAGTACAGCCAGAGAAGCCCCGCACAGCCCCAGGGCCCGGAGCAGCCTCAGCTGGATCTGTAGCCAGCCTGTCTCTGCAATTGGACTCCTCAGAGAAACAGACAGAGCTGGGGGCTCCAAACTGCACTTGCACTTTCTTCTAGGGTTTTTTGGCTCAAAATATCCCTGCCTGGAGAAATCAGATATTGTTCCACAGGCCAAGAATGGGGAGAGAACAGTGGTCCCTTCCAACCCAAACTTTGTTGCACCCTTGATACCCCCCTTTAATTATTCAGTTGCACTGGAAAATGAATTTTTCTTCATTTTCAAGTGAAGCTTCAAGGCTTTATTTGTAAGATGGGCTTTTTCTGCTGTTTGTCCCATTCCCCCAGTGCTCTGCTTGGCAGAGCAGCCAGAGCTGCCTGGGCTTGCAGCTTCTACCTTCTCACTGCTCCAAAAAAGCAGCCTCTGCTCCAGAGAAAGCAAATGGGAGGCCGCAATTTATTTTCTACCCATTTAATCAAGTGCCAGGGAAGGAGCTGGATGCACTGGCCCCCGATTTCACATTTGTTTCTCTGCCTGGCTGAGCACCAAAGCCTCAGCAAAGGCTTAGAGAAGTCCTTTCACCACAAAAAAGAAGTGGCTCAGAAGTGGTGGAGGGAGATCAAGCACCCAATTTCTTCTTGCTGGAGAACCAGAGTCACTCATGGAGAGGTTTGATCCCTGCTCTGGAAGAGATATTTCCACCTTCTGGATCCGTGCTGCCTCCCACCACCTTCCCCACTGCACCACCTCCCCAAGGATTGTGGCTGGATGGGATTTCCACTCCCCCATCCTTATCTCAGCCTGCTGACAGCTGACCGAGCCTCGGGCTGATTCTTTCCCACTCTTGAAAAAGCCGTGTTCACATTTATAGATTCCTTTTCCCAGCTGCTGTGGCACTGCCTTGCTCCTCTCCTGTTGGCACTTCCTCATTTTTCCCAGGGTTCTGCCTCGCTTGGCGAGGGCCAGGCACGTTTGAAGCCCTGCAGTGCTGCTGCATCCCCTTTAACAGGAATAACCCTTCCAGGCATCGCCTGGATCTCGCCCAAGGCTGGCAGGAGGAGGATTTGACAGCCCCAGGGTTGGGGCATGGCCACTCCGAATTTGTAGGAGTATTTACAGGGACACAGGGAGGAGATTATATCCCAGCAGTGGGATAAGGTCGATAAAAGGAGAAACTCTTGACTTGCCCCGTGCAGCACTTACCCAGCTGCACGAAAATCCTCTCTCTTCTTCTCTCTGCTGGTAATTAAATCACTGGCTTCATGTTCCAAATCCCGGGCTTGGGAAGGCTCAGTGTGTGTCCTGTGAGGAGTTGGGGTGCTGGGGGATTTTGGGATGCTCAGACATCAGAGGGTTGCTCTGTGTGCTGATCCTGAAGCTTCATCCCTCAGCCAGCCTCTTCCCTTTGCAACGCTTCCACTGATGGAGTGTTTAAACGCCCTTAACGTGACCAGACTGCGGCACAGGACAGGAACTGGGGTCCCAGTGCTGTGCAGCTGGAGCTCCAGGTTTCTATTCCAAGGGCCTGGAGAAACAGGAGGAGGGGGAATGGCTTCCAACTGAAAGGGAGTCGGTTCAGATGGGATACAGGGAAGAGTCCTTCCCTGGGAGGGCAGAGAAGCCTGGCATAGGTTGCCAAGGGAAGCTGTGGCTGCCCCATCCCTGGGAGGGACCCACAGCCTTCCATGGGGGTGACTGCATCCTCCCCTGGGAATCCCTTCCCTCATCCCCCTCCAGCTCCTTCCCAGCCTGGGTGAGTACAGATACAGACAGAGATGCTATGGCTAGGGATACAGATATTGATATGGCCATGGATGGGGATATGGCTATGGATGCAGATATGGATATGGCTATGGATACAGATACGGATATGGCTGTGGATGCGGAGATGCATATGGATATAGATATAGATATGGATATGGATATGGATATGGATATGGATATGGATATGGATATGGATATGGGTATGGATATGGGTATGGATACGGATATGGCTATGGATATGGCTTGGATATGGATACGGATATGGCTATGGATACAGATATGGCTATGGCTATGGCTATGGATACAGATATGGCTATGGCTATGGATATGGATGGGGATATGGCTATGGCTATGGCTATGGCTATGGATGCGGATATGGCTATGGATATGGATACGGATATGGATACAGATATGGATATGGGTATGGATATGGATAAGGATACAGATACGGATATGGCTATGGCTATGGATACGGATATGGGTATGAATATGGATACAGATATGGATATGGCTATGGATACAGATACGTATATGGTGAATATGGATGTGGATATGGTGGATATGGATATGGGAATGGATACAGATGTGGATATGGATCTATGTACTAAGGACATAGATATAGACAGGTTTTAGGGATATGGATGATATAGGTATGGATATATGGACAGATACAGGTACAGGTATAGCTAGAGAGATGGATTACATGGATACAGATATGGATTATACGGATATAAATTATATGGATATGGTTATCAGCTATATGTATATGGATGGGAATGACATGGGTGCAGCAACAGATGCAGATGCAGATACAAATAAAGTTGATATGGATAAGATAATAAGAAAATAGATATTGATATTGATAAAATTTAAATGGTCACAGGCATGGACATGGATGTGCGTGCTGAGGATATGGATATGGACATAGATTTCATGGATATGGATCTATAGACAGATAGAGGTGTAGTTACAGGTGCAGATTCTATGGACATAGATACAGGTTGGCTGAATATAGATGTAAATTATATGGATATGGATAAAATTATATGAATAGCATGAAAATAGCTACAGATGCAGATGAAGATACAAATATAGACAATACAGATACAAGTATAGATAAAGATAAAATAGAGATAAAGAAAGATACAGATAGTAAACCAAGGTATACATATATGGGTGTAAGTATGAATATAGATATGGATCCAGGTATGATGCCATGAGAAAAGGATTTTATTTTGGCCCACTCAGACTCTGCTTATGGGGAAAAAAAACTCACCCCATGGAGAGAAATGAAGGGGAGGGAAGAGGAGGGAAGTGAATCTGTCCCACTGGAAGCTCCTGCAAAAGCCCCTGTTGGGACAAAAGGCATTCATTACATTAATTGGTGCTGGAGATAGCGCCGAACAAATGAAAGTTATTAAAGGAAGGGAGATGGATGGAGCTCAAGGCATCCGTTTGTTTTGCCAGCGCCAAATTCATTTCCAGAAAAAGCCCTTATCAATTCCCAGGGAATAGTTTGCCCTGTCAGTGCCGAGCGGGTGTTAATGTTCTTTACAGCCCCGTTCGAGCTGCTGCAGTGACACCAATCTAAATAAGGGAGGAAGGACGGCTTAATCAGCCTGTCACTGACCAGTTATTAACATTTGAGAACAAGGGCATTAAAGGAGAAAATTCTGAGAGGTCAATTTGTACTTGAGGAGAGAAGCCAAAAAGATAAGGAGGCGAGCAGGCACATCCTCCAGGCAGCGGTCACGGTGCCGGCCGTGCGAGCGGGATGGATCCTCCTGCCACAGGCACGCCCTGGAGGCACAGAGGACACGGCCCAGGACCCACACTGAGGTGTCCCCCCATGAGGGTCTCCAGCTGCCCCCATGCCCTTGGCAGAGGGGTCCCCCCTCCCTCTCTCACTCCGGTCCCTGCGCCCCAGAGCGGCTGCGATTGCTCTGACAGCCCCGTGGGATGAAAGCTGTGTGCTTAGATATGGTTTATCCCTTCCACCCCCTGATGATAATCCGGGATTAGTCCTCCCTGGATATGATTACGTTTTGCCCACTCTCTTTAAAACTACTCCGTTCTGGCCCTTTTTGCTGCTGCTTGTCCCACCAACCCTCAGGAAAACGGTTTGCCAGGCTCTGATTAAGCTCTGCTCACAGCAAAGTCCCCCCAGGATCCCAAACGACCTGACATGTGTGTCCCTCACGGGCTGCACAAGATCTCATCCCTGCTCCAGAGCTCAGCACCCTCCTCCTCCAAACACCCATCATCCTCATGTCCCCTTGGGGACCATGCGGGGACCTGGGCCATAATCCATATATTCAATATATTCACCTGCCATAATACAAAAGCTTCACTTTTTGTGCCTCTGGCCCTTTCTTCCCCAGGGAGCTGCACCTGTGGAGACACATCACCCAGGCACCTGTGGAGAAACATCACCCAGGTTCCACTGGGAGCACAGAGCCTGGGAAGCCAGCACTGCTGCTCCATGTTGGATCTATTCTCTCTCTGTGTTGCTGGGCCATCAAAGGAGCTGTGTGGGAACTCTCTGGCTGTGTGCAGGAGCAGCAGCAGAGCCACCAGCTGTCCCTCAAACCATTTCTCCAGGGGAAGGGAAAGAGTGTGATTATTTTAAGAGAGGGAATGGAATGGAATGGAATGCAATGGAATGGAATGGAATGGAATGGAATGCAATGGAATGGAATGGAATGGAATATGTTGGACTGTGTTGGGCTGGGATGGAAGGGACCCCTCTGCAATGAGCAGGGACATTCCTTTTGATTTGATTTCAAGCTCAGTGCTCACAGGAAACCTGATTTCCAGGGCCTGGCTCTGGAAGGCCTCAGGATGCTCCTTAGGATGGCAGTGTCTCAGGTGGGTAATGTAAATCCTACCACAACAACCACTGGAAGGCTTGGCTGGGAGGAGATCTGGGATGCAGCATTTCCCTTGTGGAGCTGCCTTCAGCCCCCAACTGTGTTACACAGACTGGTTCTTGCCATGCACAGGCCTCCATCCCTGAGATGTGGGGGCTCCAAAGGGTGCAGGGACACACCCAGGATCAGGCTGTGGATGAGAAACAGCCAGCATATTCCAGCCTTTGGGACCGAACTTTGTGCTCCTCATTCATCCCACTTTTCCTTCCTCCCAATGCCATCCACATAGCCAGGACCCCCTCCAAGCCCTGCTGGATGGTTTCACTGTGTTTCACACCATTTTGCTAGGATATCCCTCCTTCCCCCTTCTTCCCTTACCCCAGATGCCCAGCCCATAATAACTGACCCAGCACCACTAATAAAGGGAAAATTGTTAAATCTGGGGAGGTGCAAAAACAGCTGTTAATTTTGATGGAATTTCTTTCTGTGGAGCATCCAACCCTTCTGATCCTAGGCTTGGCACAGCCCTGACATCCCTGGATGGGGCTTGGGGACCAAATGAGCATGTTTAATCCTCAACACCTCACAGGAGGGAGAAAAAAAAATAACACCGAGCCTCCAGTCCTGGTGCTCATTTCTCTGATGGCCCCACTTGGAAGATTTGAATCCATGAAAGATGGTTTTAATACCTGCTGTGCCGCAGGGAGATTTGTTTGGTGACAGCTCATGTTAAAGTCAACCAACCCCAATCCACCCGCTAAATAAACGATACCAAAAGTTGGGCTCCCCTCGCTGCGCTGGGGAGGGCGACGGGGGAGATGGATGGGTTTTATTATTGCCATTATGTCAATTATTATTATGATTATTATTTACTGGGCGAATGGAAGGCAGAGCAATTCCTTCTGCCTGTCCCAAGGCCCAACTGGCAGGGCTGGCTCGGGATGATGGAGGAGCAGCACAATGACAGTAAATTATAAATCATCGCCTTTTGTTTGTGACTGAGTGCTGCGAGTCAGGGATGCACCCTCCATCCACTGCCCAAAAAACGGGGGCTAGAGGAAAAGTGGCCCAGCACTGCTCCCACTCCCAGCAGGGATGGTGTGGCCATCACACCCCAGCTGCCCCCAGCACAGGTGGGGTGAAGGAGCCGGGCTGGCCTGCCATAAGCTGGCCCAAACAGCCACTCAAAGTGTGGAATTTGGCTTCCCTTTCCTCATTAGAGCTGATTACACTAATTGACATGTTTGTTTACAGTGGGATATATTTTGTTGTCCTTCTCCTTCCCCAACTTCGTTATTTTTTGGAGCTAGATAGACGTGGCTGTTGCCAAAGAGTTGGAAAAGAAGCAGATCTCCAGGGAATGGCCACCTCCTCCTGCAAGGCAGGGCTTGACTATTATACCAAAGGCCCTTGAACCCAAACCCTTTTATACCAAACCCACTCGAACCTTTTCAGCACAGGGCTTCTTTTCCAAAGTGCCCCAAGCATTTTTAAAAGGATTAACTGCCTCCTAGTGACCCAGCCACGACTTTCCATGAGGAAATTTACTTGCACTCCCTGTTTTCCCCCATGGAATTGCACATCTTGCTCTCACCTCACCATTAGACATGGCTAGCCTCTATAAAGCAGAGATGCAGGGATGCTGGTAGCTGGAGGAATATGGGATATGCTACCCAAATGTGGGATATGGTACCCAGAGCAGCCTGGAGATGCTTTTCCCACCCCTTGGATTCAGGCTTCTCTGGCCTGGAGCCCCTCAGCCAAAGCACAGCTGCTGAACAGCTCAGGTTTTCAGCCTCTGCAGCAGAGAGACATGGGCGTTCACACACTTTGATCCTCGAAACTGAAATAAATGATCCCCTTGGACTGCGCAGGGACGCGGCAGTGGAGTCCATTTGGAAGCTCTGCCGGCAGGAGTGTGGAAGTGCCCCCAGCCCGCCGGGGCGCGTCGGGAACAGCCACATTAGCGCCTCAATCAGCATTAAACTCCCGATCAGCCTGGCTGGGTTCTGAACATCTCCCGTCTAAAGGTCGGGCAAATCATCTGCTGTGGAGGCACGGAGAGGGAGCAGCGGGGAAGAGGCACAGAGGGAGCGAGGGACGCTGCGCCGGCTGTGGAGCATCCTCGGCTCTGTGTCGGGGGCTCGGGGGCTGCTCTCTGCGCCCAGGGATTGAAAGGAGAAAGCAAACCCCCGAGACATTCCCAATCCAACACATTCAGAGTTTTCTAAAAAAAAAAAAAAAAAAAAAGAAAAGAAAAATATTCCTACAAAAGCGGATGATGTAACAGGAACATGGCACTGTCTGGAGCAAAAAGTATGATTGAAGTGAAAAGAAATCTCTTATCTGTACATCTTAGAGGTGAAATTTAAGGCAAAATGGAGCTTATTTTGAGTCAAAAGCTGAAACCTGAAACCATCCCTCGGAAAAGGAGCAGGAACAACCGTCCTGCTTCTGCTAGACACCCCTCCCTCTGCCTTCCTCCTCCTTCCCTGGGAGCATCCTACATCCAACCCCACACCCCCTCTCCCTGCATCAGACACCCCAAATCCAACCAGGCCCTCAAACCCCACAGCAAACCAGCCACCAACCTGCCGCCCTCGTCCCTCATCCCCTCCATCACCGCTGCAAAAACGCCAGCAGCTCATTCCAGCCGCATCCCGGCTCCTGCCGGGCGGATGTGATAACGTGCGGCCGTTCACAGATTAGTCCCATTGCGCTGCCGGCAGCGGGGGAAACCATCAGCGAGGCACTTACGGAATTAGGAGCCAGCATTTAATCGCTTTGCTGGTGGCTGAGTGTTATTAAATTCCCCTGAGTTCAGCAACTTCATAGGCCAACTCTTTTTTTTTTTTTTTTTTTTTTTCCTGTATAGCTCGGAGCAAAGCTCGGAGCTTTGGTTGGGGTGGTTGGATCCAGCACTGCCTCATCCGTACTCCATCCCCGTGCTCCAAGGAAAGGCCAAGGCCAGGCAGCTTCATTTAGAAACCAGAGGAGGAAAAGCAGAGCAGGAGTCCAGACTAGAAGAATATTAATATTTAATCACAGCAGGGCAGAGGTCGCCCAGGCAATTGCTGTTAAATGTTATTGAAACAAAACATTCTTATTCCCACTGTAGGGAGAGTTCAGGAGAGCTGCCTTTCTCCAGTCTGTTCTCGGATTGGTGCCAGGAGTGAATCCAGGAGAAAATCCTCCTGGGAGAACTTTTCCCCACGGACAGGTAGGATGCCTGAATAAAAACAGAGGTTCAAAGCTGCCTTTTGCAGAAGTCAGTTCTGCATTAGGGATGGCTTTGAGGACTCTCAGATTTCCAGCAAGAAGATACAAATATGTGAGGAAAAAGGGACAGCCCCAGAGAATCTCAGAATCTCAGACTGGTTTGGGTTGGAAGGCACCTTAATGCTCACCCACTCCCACCCCCTGCCATGGCAGGGACACCTTCCACTATCCCAGGTGGCTCTAAATCCCATCCAGCCTGGCCTTGGATGCTCCCAAGGCCTCAGAGTCTCAGGGGCTGCACATTTCTCTACGAGTGTCTCACAGGGTGTTGCTGCACACTGGGGATGTACAGAAGCACAGTGTTCATCCCTCTTCCCACATCCATCCATGCTCTGATGTCCATCTCTTCTTCTGGGTCTCCACAAACCCGTGACAGGAGGGGGCAGCAGGGGTGGGTTGGGCTCTACTACCAGGGAACCAAGGACAGGGCAAGAGGAAAGAGCCTTGAGTTGCACCAGAGGAGATTTACATTGGAAATTAAGAAAAATTTCTTCCTGGAAAAGTTTGAAACTACCCAGGGCAGTGGTGGAGTGACCATCCCTGGAGGTATTTAAAAGCCATGTGGACATGGGTTAGTGGTGGCCTTGGCAGTGCTGAGGAATCATAGGACTGGATGATTTTTGAGGGCTTTTTCAACCTAAAGTATTCCATTATTCTGTTCATGATTCATGAACCAGGAAGAGCTTTCTTCACCCAGCTCTGTTGCAAATACCCTCCACCTTCTCTCTTCACTGTCTCCCTATTCAGTATAAGATTATCATTAAAAAAAAAAAAAAAAAAATTCATGAAGCTATCCATGGCTTTGCTGGCATTTCATTCCCTCACTGATTTTCAGTAGCAACCTGCCCGCTTTTCCTGAACCTTGGGAATGCATAGGAAAACCCCATGGACATGTTTTGGAAGGAGTTTCCAGGGCTGGGCTCCGTGTCTCCAAACCACTCTGCTCAGAATCCCGAGAGGGGTCAAGCCTGGGGCAGCAGCTCCTCAGCACCTGCTTTGACAGGTCGTTAGCACGTTTGGTGTCTCACTTCCCTCAAAGCAGGATTTCTTCCCCGAGAATTAATTCCCATTTTTTTGCCGCACACAAATCATTAGCCGGGCTCTCCAAACAAAGTGCTAACGCTTCCTGTCACCTTCTGCTGCTCTGATTCCTCCGAGCTGCTGCAATCAAGCCCATGAAAAACTAATCAATTAAGGCCCAAAGTATCAAGGGCTCATGAGCCGGAGTGAAGAACCCAACACATCATTACCGAGCCTGTGAAATTCCTGTCTGGAGAGCAGATGTGTGGGAAGCAAAGCACCCTGCAGCCCAAGGTTCTTTTCCTTCCCCACGGCCTCCATCCCGGAGCTCCCACCTGTGTCAAGCCATCCGTGTTTTCTCCAGTGCTTCAGGACCAGGAGAGGACACATCTTCTCCCTGCAGCATCAGGTGGAGGTTGGATCTCCCATTTCAGACACCTCCAGGGGCTGGACATGCCCCAGATGACTCCATCATTCCCAGGGTTTGTGGGTTCTTTTCCTCTGTAAAGGACTGAAGAGGGTTTTCTCCCCCCTTTGCAATGGAATCCCCACAAATCCTACAAAGCACACCCCCACCAAAAAACAGCCCCTCCAAACAGCTCCAGTCTGAGCCAACCCCTTCCCCTAAAGTTAAACTCAAGCATCTGCATCAAAACACCGACTCCACAGCTTGCCTGCTCTCAGATTTTAGAACAGAACTCTTGTCTCCATGGAAACCCACACTTTTGATTTTTTTTTCCCTCTTTTTTTTTTTTCCTTGCTTTTTTTTTTTTTTTTTTTTTTTTTTTTTTTTTTTTTTTTTTTTTTTTCAGTTCAGAAAGCAGGAGGCACGGAGCAATCCAAGGGCTGAGGTGAAAGTGTGAAAGTGTCTGGTTCAGTCCCAGCATTGCAGGAGGGGTGCACCTCATTTTTCTGGCAAATAGCTCTTTCCCATCAGATACCTCTACAAGTTCTTTCCAAGCAGCAGGTTTGGTTTAATTGAAATCTGTTTTTCCATAATAAATTGGATGTGGGGTCACAGAGAACAGGAATCACAGCTGGGCAGTCCCATGTCCGCATGGGGCAAGCCTGGATTGCACCTCTGGGCCTCCAGACTGACTCCATTCAAGGTTTCTGCTCAAAATCCCCCAGGGAGAGGCCAGATTCCCTCCTGAGGGTGGGCATCAGGACCCTGGTGAAGGTTCCCTTGTGCCCTCAGAGCTGCTCTTAAAGCAAATCTCACCTGGACATCAGCAGAGATGAAAACATCAGGAATGAAGACAACAGGGATGAAGACAATATTCCCTCTCCAAATACTTTTAGTTTCCAGGGCCAGATATCTTTCCAAAGGGCATCAGCTGCTGGAGCAGGGTGGTGACAGATGAGCCGTGGCTGGTCTCACTCTGCCCCCTCCAGTGCCCTTCCTCAAGCTCATCCAGATCATCCAGTGTCTCACATCTCCCTCCAACATTTAGCACTTGGGAAAAGACTCTCAGTTTTTCCTCTGGTGATGGAAAATGACATTTTTAGTAGTAACTGTGCTCGTGGGGCTGTGCCTCTTCAGGTGAGGCCTGGAGTTACAGGTTCTGTGCATCCTCCAGGTCTCCATCATTAAGGCTGACCCAGTGCTGGGCATCCTTTAGGGCTTTACTGGTGCTCTCAGCCAGAAACTTCTATCCACATCATATCCAAGATGCTTTGTCTCATCAGGAACCTGCTCTTGAGGCATGATCATTTAAACTAGCCCCATATCTGAGGAGGATACTCGTTGGTAGAGATTGTGACCTTTGTGATACCATAGGAGAAATTCTGCCAGCAGCTGTTCCAACATCTGGAACACCTGGAGCTCTCGAGCATGCTCAGCTTCCTGATGCTTGTGCTCAGTTTGGAGCAGATGATTTTAATAGACACTCACAAACATCTGGTCCCCAAAGCCCCTGATGTTTTGGAGGCTGAAATCTGCTCTATATTAATACCATTATCGATAAGTCTGGAATATAGTTAGACTTCCTAATTACTCATGATGACCTCCCAAATGACAGGAGTGAAATTTAAGGTCAGCCACATTAAAAAAAAAAAAAAGTAAAAAATGAGGCATTTGCCTCTTGAGGGGACAGATGGAAACCACAAAATGGTCTCAGACTTTTCCCCAGCACCCTCTGCCCTGCTGGGCTCTGCTCCACCTGCACAAAATGTTCTGGAGAGTCTCCTCCTCCCACTGATTTAAGAAGTTTGCCACCATGGCCCTTTCCTGGCAAGGGATATTTACAGGTGAAAATGCAGGGGGGTGTTTAGGTAAGTGGTATTTATAAGTACATCTGCAGGGAAATGTTTACAGGCGAGGTACTCACGGGTAATTATAGATCAATACTTCAAAGCAGAGTAAATAGAGAGGTAAAGGACCTCTGCTGGTGTGCCACAAATAAATATTTAGATATAACAGATGCACATAAGTATGTGCAGGCTACATGGGCGAGATAAAGATTGGAATTTAGCTGGAGCCCTTTCCCCGGGAGGCGAGGCTGTGCCATTAGCAGGGTGCCCATAACTCAGCCCCGCCGGCGCGTCCGAGCAGCGCGATCGGATCAGCCCCGCGCTCCATCAAACCTGGAGGCCCAAGCAGCTCCAGCACAGATGTGAGTGTACAACTGAAGGTCAAACAAGGCTTTTTTTCCTGTTGAAGGAGGCCTGGTGCCTCCCTATCCCACACCCTGGCACAAAACCTGGGACTGGAGCCATGTTATGCCTTTCCAGATCCCTCCGGTTCGTCGGATCCAAGCCTCCCTTGACAATCGTGCTTCGGTTTGTGTTTGACAAAGTTCAGCCAAGCAACGAGCAGCCTGGAAGGCCCTGAGATCCCGATGAAATCCCCATCCAATTTATCAAGTCAAAAATTCAGCCGGGTGGGAGCTAAGTGGGCTGGAGCTCTGATCAAGGCAGGAGATTAGGGCAGAGCCAGTTACACAAATCACGGCTCTGACTGGGAGGGGGAGCAGCACGGCCAAGGGGAGCTTCTCCAGAGCTGGGCAGAGCTGGAGATAAGGGCCTGGTGTTGGTAAATAAAACTGCTGGGGAATCGTGTGTCTGATCAGTGTCCGCTCCCGTCAGGCTGGCGGGAGCTGGCAGCTTTATTTCCAGGCTTTTCCCAGGAATACTAAGGGCATTTGGAAAGGCAAGAACAAAGCTACAACTTTATTTGAGAGCAAAACAAAAGCAAACAAATGCATACCCAGAAGACTGAGCGTTGAAAGGGAGCGGGAGATGGCTCAGGCAGCATCTGAGGCGGCCCTTGGACACCTCATGACTGTTAAAAAGTTTCCTGAGGAGCAAAGGCTTTTTGTTGGTTGGTTTGTTTGTTTGTTCGCAGGGAGAAAACAAAGTGAAAGGATTGCTGATGCCTTTGGTGGTAAATGAAGACAAATATCTCTCGATCGTGGAGATTGTTGGCATGGAAAAAGCTTTGCTTGCACCATTTTGGGAAGAGGCTGAGCAATGCTTTTGGGGTCCTCAGGCTGATTTTTCAAAGGTGAGCTCCTACACCCCAAACCCCAGGGGGATCTGCACCCTGCAGCTCTCGGGAAGCTGGATGCTGCCATGTGCCCCCTTGAGAGACATCCCTTCTTGTTCCCCAGATGTCAAGAGCCTCGGAGAACCCTCCTCCCCTGATGCTTTCACAGCCTCAATATTTTGGAAAAAAAATTTCAGTTTCTCACTTAACTTTGCTCTGTGGCTGCCTTTAAACTATTTGTTCCCATTCTGCCTTTCTCTGAGGGCTTAAAGAGCCCTTTAGTATCTGGTATTTTCTCCCTGTGAAGCTACTTAGACATGGTAATCAAGTCACCTCTCTGTCTCCTTTTTAATAAATTAAGCAGATGGAGCACTTTAAAGCATTTTTTTTTTTTTTTTGCCAGTCCTTGAATTATTTTCTGTGGCTCTTTCTCAGTCCTGACTTTACTGGCAGAGCTCAAGGAGGGCACAGCCAGCACCTCTGCCCATCCCCATCCTACTCCACAGATATCCAGGTTGGGAGCCTGTGCTCAGCCTCCGGGAGGTTTTATAGTTTCAAACCTCTTGCCAGTCAGGTCCTTCAGACAATCCAGCTCATTAAATGGAAAGAAAGACTTTAAATTTACAGCCTTCATCAATGTATAAAGCCCTCAGCTTCCCGACGGCTGCTGCCTGGCCGGCATTATAACGTAATAGCCTTTTTCTTTATTTTAAAAGCAAGAGATAATAATTAAAGATTGGATTATGAGCTAGCCCAGCATCACAAAAAAGACACAACTTTATCGTGTTACACAGCATCAAAATTAATTAGAAGCGCGTTAATCTCTAATCTGGGAAAATATTGCAGGATCTCTGGCCTCAATATCACATCCCCCATCCAGTGCCTGACAGCCTGGCCCCTTTGAAAGCCTCCCTGCATCATCCCTGCAAAGAAACCTTTGCACAGCTCGTGTAATCAATGTAGCTTTGATTAGTCAGAGCTCGCAGCCGCTCTGGAGCCGCTCCCGGGCTGCTGCCTTTGTGCTCGCTCGGCGCTCCCGGGGACCAGCAGTGAGTCAGGTCCGCTCCTGCCCCGCTGGCAAATCAGCACTGAGAACGCTCAGGAGCACGGGGAAGGCGCCTAAACCAGCACTGATCACTCGGTGCCTTTGGGATCGGGATGGGGAAAGCTCAGCAGGGTGAGGATCCAGACAGGCTGCAGCTCTTTTCTGGTGCTTTGCTCCTTTCTGCTTCTTCAGGGCTGAAGTGGCCTTGGCACAACAGCACTGATGGTGCTGCCAACTTCACCCCACGTTGAACACAATCCGGGGACTCCACTGAAGCTCCAGGCCTTGGGTTTATTTGATTTCCCAGCCCCATGTCTGGGTTGTCACCATTACCCAGGAGGTGGTACTGGGAGGGTGGGCAGCCCTGGCACAGGGTGCCCAGAGGAGCTGTGGCTGCCCCTGGATCCCTGGATCCCAAGGCCAGGCTGGACAGGACTTGGAACACGCTGGGAGAGTGGAAGGTGTCCCTGCCCATGGCAGGGGTGAGACTGGATGAGCTTCAAGGTCCCTTCCAACCCAACCCATTCTGGAGCTCCCTGATTCTCTGCTGAGCTGAGCTCTCAGCCATGAGTGAGAGCTGCATCCCCCAAATGCCAGGCGTGGGTCCGCGCTCCGCCTCGCCCGGTGTGCTGAGCATGGATGCATCACTTGATACCATTGTGGATCATCGGCCATGACGATCCTTGTGGGTCCCTTCCAGCCCCAGATATTCTCTAATTCCATGGCAGAGGGGTGGCTGAGGGCCACAGGGCTGTATTTAATTCCATGTGGAGTTCTCAGAGCTGCAGAGACATCAGCGTCACACAGAGCAGCAAATCAAAGACAGCAGCAAGACCGCAATTTTAGCAACAATTATTTCTAAAGGAACCGTTGATTGAACAGCGTGGAAAACTTGCAGTGGGCACAAGAGGGCTTGGGGTTTGTGGGACTTCTGTTATTAAGGAAGACTCATTGGGAGCTGGAAAAGGACTTGTGACAAGGGATGGAGGGACTGGACATGGGGGAATGGCTCCCACTGCCAGAGGGCAGGGCTAGATGGGATATTGGGCAGGAATTGTTCCCTGGGAGGGTGGGCAGGCCCCGGCACAGGGTGCCCAGAGCAGCTGTGGCTGCCCCACCCCTGTCAGTGTCCAAGGCCAGGTTGGATGAAGCCCTGGCCTATGGGAAGTGTCCCTGCCCATGGCAGGGGTTGGACCTGGTGGTCTTTGAAGTTCCTTCCCGTCCAAACCTTCTGTGATTGAATGATCCTGGGCCTCAGTTGCTCTGAGCGAAGCAGTGCCCCAAAACTCCCCCTCTTAGGCCTGAAATTTCCATTACAAAGCTGAATTCCCCTTGGGATCACAACCTAGAGAATCCTGTATGGTCATCAGCCTTTGCGACCCACCCATCAATACTTATATTCCTCACAATAACCTGGAGGAAACAGGGAAATGTGGTTGCTCAACACATTCCATGCAAGAAAGAAAAGAATCTTTGTGACAACAGCATTTTCTTCCCTGATCTAAATATTTACATTATTGAAGTGGAAAGGGGCTGGAGAGAAAGCAGCCTGGGAAGGCAGGATCCCTGGGAGATGGGCTGGGAGCTGTTATTCAGCAAAGAGAAGTGCAAGGTAATACGATGTGGGGAGACCACTTAAACTGTTCCTGCACTCCAGTGGTTTGTGAATTAATTGTAGCCTGGCAGGAAAACACCCAGGCATCCTGCGGAATAACCTGATGGAAGGAGCTGCTGGTAGCCAAGCAGCAATTAGGAGGGGAAACAAGTCATTAAGCTGCATTAAGCCAGGGATGGGAGGTTTTAATGCAAGGCTAATGCCCAGCTGGGTAAATTTGTGAAGGATTGACTCTTTCCTGGTTCATCTTTGGAACAGCCTGTCCCAGGACACCAGAGCACTGTGCTCCCCATTGTGCTGAGACAGGATTGCCTCTTGTTTGATGCACAAAGTTTTAATGCCAGCCAAAAAAATGGGAATAAGTCCAAGGTCCTGCAGGCTCGTTGCTGCCATCGAGACAGATGAGGCTGCTTGGAGCTGGGCACACCAGCTCCTGGAACTTTATGGAGTCAGCGAGACTCCCTGCTCCTTCCTGAGCTGAGGGACGGGGATGGGAGATTGAAAAGACTTAAATTTGTGTCTGCAATTTGGGTTTCGCATTCCCTAAACCACAGGGATCAATTTGCTCTATCTCAGGGAGATCAGAGGGAATGGCCACACATAAATACAGATGAGAGCCTGCACATGGCTCTGGGTCCCTCTCTGCTTTAAACTCCCTGTCAGCCTCCTCCCAATCCCAATTCCCGCTCCACATTGGCTTCAGAGCATAAATATCTATTTATAAAGTGCAGAACACTCTCCTGCCAGGTGTGAAGATCCCCTGTGGGTGTCACCTGCTGCCACCTGAGCTTTACAGAAAAAGAAATTGCAGCTTCATGTTACTCATCCCCAACCTCAGTGGTGTTGGAGCCCACAGCAGGCTTGGCCCCAGTTTCCGTCCTTCAGGGTGCCAGAGACTGCACTGGGATCCACTAAGGGGGATTTAGTGCTGAGGAACTGGAAAATCCTTGTGAGGGGTGGGAGAAAGCCATGGAGAATGATGGTGCTACTTCTGCACAGTGTCCCTGAGAGCTCCCTCAAAGGGGATTGCAGGGCTCAAGGTGAGAAAATCCCTCTTGATTCGCTCCAGCATTCCTCAGGGCAGTTATCCATCCCATCCTGTCCCATCAAAGTCCCATCCTGTCTCATCTCATTTCATCTCTTCCCAATCCATCTCATCCTACCCCATTCCATCATCCAGTCCGATCCCTTCCTGTCTTGTCTCAACCTATCCCATCCCATCCCATCCCATCCCATCCCATCCCATCCCATCCCATCCCATCCCATCCCATCCCATCCCATCCCATCCCATCCCATCCCATCCCATCCCATCCCATCCCATCCCATCCCACCCCATCCCATCCCATCCCATCCCATCCCATCCCACCCCATCCCGTCCCATCTCATCCCATCCCATCCCATCCCATCCCATCCCAGAATGGGCTGGGTTCAGTCTGGGATGGGCTGGATTCTCTCCAGGATGGGATGTGGTCAGTCTGGGATGGGCTGGGCTGGAATCAGTCTGGGATGGGCTGGGGTCAGTCTGGGATGGGCTGGGATCAGTCTAGGATAGGCTGGGATCAGTCTGGGATGGGCTGGGCTGGGGTCAGTCTGGGATGGGATGGGCTGGGGGCAGTCTAGGATGGGCTGGGATCAGTCTGGGATGGGCTGGGGTCAGTGTGGGATGGGCTGGGATCAGTCTGGGATGGGCTGGGGTCAGTCTGGGATGGGCTGGGCTGGGAAAAGTCTGGGATGGGATGGGATGAGTCTGGGATGGGCTGGGGTCAGTCTAGGATGGGCTGGGGTCAGTCTGGGATGGGCTGGGGCAAGTCTGGGAGGGGCTGGGATCAGTCTGGGATAAGCTGGGGTCAGTCTGGGGTGGGATGGGCTGGGGTCAGTCTGGGATGGGCTGGGGTCAGTCTGGGATGGGCTGGGATCAGTCTGGGATAAGCTGGGGTCAGTCTGGGATGGGATGGGCTGGGATCAGTCTGGGATGGGCTGGGATCAGTCTGGGATGGGCTGGGATCAGTCTGGGATGGGCTGGGGTCAGTCTGGGATGGGCTGGGGTCAGTCTGGGATGGGCTGGGATCAGTCTGGGATGGGCTGGGGTCAGTCTGGGATGGGCTGGGATCAGTCTGGGATGGGCTGGGATCAGTCTGGGATGGACTGGGGTCAGTCTGGGATGGGATGGGCTGGGGTCAGTCTGGGATGGGCTGGGGGTCAGTCTGGGATGGGCTGGGGTCAGTCTGGGATGGGATGGGGTCAGTCTGGGATGGGATGGGTAATCAGTCTGGGATGGGCTGGGATCAGTCTAGGATAAGCTGGGGTCAGTCTGGGATGGGATGGGCTGGGGTCAGTCTGGGATGGGCTGGGATCAGTCTGGGATGGGCTGGGCTCAGTCTGGGATGGGCTGGGGTCAGTCTGGGATGGGCTGGTGTCAGTCTGGGATGGGCTGGGATCAGTCTGGGATGGGCTGGGCGGGGTCAGTCTGGGATGGGATGGGCTGGGGTCAGTCTGGGATGGGCTGGGATCAGTCTGGGATGGGCTGGGCTCAGTCTGGGATGGGCTGGGGTCAGTCTGGGATGGGCTGGGCTGGGGTCAGTCTGGGATGGGCTGGGGTCAGTCTGGGATGGGTCTGGGGTGGGTCAGTCTGGGATGGGATGGGCTGGGGTCAGTCTGGGATGGGCTGGGATCAGTCTGGGATGGGCTGGGGTCAGTCTGGGATGGGCTGGGGTCAGTCTGGGATGGGATGGGCTGGGGTCAGTGTGGGATGGGCTGGGATCAGTCTGGGATGGGCTGGGATCAGTCTGGGATGGGCTGGGGTCAGTCTGGGATGGGCCATTCCCGGTCACCCTCTCCTGCCAGGCCCTTGTGAAAAGTCCCTCTTCCCACCTTTCTGCAGTGCACAAAGTGACCAGAACCCAACAGGAGCTTTTCCTCCATGGATCACCTCTGTACCTCCCCCTGCATCCCCACGGGGAGCCACTGGGGCCAGGGCGGGCCCCGAGCTGCAGCAGGCAGATCCAGTTTGGCTGGAGGCACATTTTGGGTGGAATTAACTCAGCCTGGATCAACAGGAGCCTCTCCAGGGATTTGTCACTAAGTGCAGCAGCTGCAACAGCAAAGCTCAGTCCCAGCCAGCAGCTGTTGGATGGAATCTCCTGAATTTCAGGTCACTTTGGGCTCACAAGTGTCCTCTCAGCCAGAGCAGAGCCCCAGCCTCCCTCATGCTGTGTCCCAGCTCCATCCCTGCTGTATTTCCTGCCCAACACCAGCAGCAAACCAGACCTGGTGTGACTGAGGCTCTGCTCCCTGCATGGCTTTGACACCTCCTGCCAGCTGGAAGGTCAGTCTCTGTTGGATTTAATAATATTTTATGTCCAGTGGATTTTGTGACTAATTTTTATTACCAACAAAACCCACCCAGAAGTTACCAATTTCAGACAAAGGAGACTGATTTGATTTGTGATTTTTTGATAGGTACTTAGTAAATTTTTTTTCTTTAAAAGACAATTAAACCCCCAGAGGAAAGGGAAAAGTGTTTAAAATCCAAATAAACAGGCTTTCTGTCAAAAATTACAGCTTCCAAAGGGGGCAAAGGGCCCAGGATCCATCTGTTGAGGGCCTTGTCAGCAGCCCCCCCCAGTAAAGAATCTCTGAGAAAAGCTGAGCTTAATTAGAGCCTTACATGCTTTTTTTTCCCCCTTGCACAGATGTTTTCTCCATCATTTACTCCTTGTTTCAGCCCTGAGTCCAGCAGAAAGTGATGTAAAGCTCCTCTCTGCCTTGGGTGCACATAATGAGCGCTGCAGACATTTGGGATAAAGCTCCCCAAGGCAAGAGATGATGCTTCAGCTGCTCCAGCAATTTTCTGACCACCCTCCTTAGGTCCAGTCTGGGTTTTACATCCTCCAAACTTCACCTTTTGGAGTAAAGATTGAGCCTCCATGACAACACCGGGGGGTGGGCAGGATGGGGGGGATGCAGGAGGGTGGGAATGCAGGGATTTACGGTGGTGATCCCATGGAGGAAAAGCTCCTGTTGGGTTCTGGTGACTTCTTACACTGCGGCCAGGTTTGGGGAGGGACTTTTCATGAGGAGCTGGAGTGATGGGATGAGGAGGAATGGCCTCAAGCTGAAGGAGGGCAGGGTGAGATGGGATATTGGGAAGGAATTCTTGGCTGTGAGGGTGGGCAGGCCCTGGCACAGGGTGCCCAGAGCAGCTGTGGCTCCCCCTGGATCCCTGGCAGTGTCCAAGGCCAGGCTGAACACTGGGGCTTGGAGCAACCTGGGACAGCAGAAGGTGCCCATGGCACGGAGTTGGAATTAGATGAGGTTTAAATTCCCTGCCAACAGAAACCATTCTGGAATTCCAATTAAAAAAGGCCAGGAATGAAAAACATTTGCAGTTTGGATGTGCTTGGGAGGGACGAGTTTGTCTTTATTGGCTGCACTCATTAAAGATCCTGGTGAGAGCAGAAATCCTGACATGAGTGATTGGAAACCCAGGTGATGGAAGACCAAAAGGAAAAGGGTTTTTTTTCCCTCCTCTCCCCTGCTGAAGACAGCAGGAATTGGGGAAGGATTGACTTAGCTCTATCCATCAGGAAAAGACTTTCCATCAAAAAGTGAGCAAGAAAAATTGCACCTGGGAAGAAACAAGAAGCCTGCAAGGAGAGCAGCAAACTCTCCTCAGAGGTCAACAGAGTCCTTTTGGGAAGGACTCAGCAGGGCAGGAGACCTGGGCAAGGCCTCGAGGAAGGCAAAAAGAACTTAAGAGTTCTAAAAAGGCATGAAACAGGTGGGGGGGAGATGGAAGGAAAGAGGTCCCGCTGGAGCATTTGGGGAGAGAGACGTTCTCATGCAGGATGAAAGGAGAGGATGTCGGAGCGGCGCCGGAGGCGAGGCTGGGCTCAGAAATGGAAGAGATGTCTGGCTCAGAGGCTCTTTGAAGATTTTCTGGTCGCTTCGAGCTTGGGAAATGTTGCTGTCGGCTCAATGGGCCTGCCTCTGCCCTGGGAATATCCACCTTGGGAGGCTGCAATGGACACAGGCTGGGTTTAGCTCAGGGCTGGGCTCCCACCGCCCCGTTTAGATCCATCCTGCCTGGGGAGCCCCACAGGGCTGGAGCTGGAAGGGTTTGGGGTGAGGGAAGCTGTGCTGTGGCAGAAAGCCCTGCAGAGAGCTGGCACGGCCCAGCAGAGGGGGAAAGGCAGATCTCTCCCCGGACCTCAGAGGAAACCTTGCAGAATTTGTAGCCAGCCAGAAAAGCAGAGCAAAGTTGATGGAGTGAGGCTGGATTTGAAGGCAAGGACATGCCCTGCAAGGACAGTGAGATTTGTTACCAGCCCTTTCCATCACTCTTCTATTCTATTCTGTCTTTTCTCTGGATTAATCAATTCCTGGGATTAATTGGCTCTGCTCCCACCCAGCTGCACAGCAGGGAAGACACTCAGAGGTTCCCATGGAAGGACACAGCCCATCTACATCCAGCCCCAACATTTCACCCGGCTCAGGGCCCGCTACAATTCCCTCAGAACATTTGCATAATGCAAATTTGGCATATGCAGATCAGCCCTTCTGAAAATAATGTGCAATCAGGCAATTAACAAGTGCCTTGTCTTTAGCTCACAGGTAGGCTCAGTTCCTGAGACTCTTCATTCTGGATTGGCTCTGCAACCTTAACAATGGCATTTTTAATTCCCTGGCAGCCTTCTGGGAGGGATTTTCACTTTCTTTTCCTGCCCTGGGCTCTGTCTGCCACCCACTGACTGGTGGAAGGGAGGGTGACAGAGGGATGCTTTTCTCACAGCAGAGACTACAGCCATAAATTCCACTTATATCCAGTAAAATACAGGCTTCCAATTAAACCCATAATCCTATAAACCTGCCAGAAATCAAGCACACTTTTAAAAATCAAGCCAGACAGATACTTTAAATCAATATATCCAAGTAACAACTCACTGCCTGTTGGATCATCCAACACTGCATCCTCACTAAAAGAATAAATTTTCCAGTCTGTGCATTGGTTTTAAGGTTTTCCCGCTTTTTAGCTTCTCCAGAGGAGATTCCTGAGTGATGAGTGATGGTTAAGGACCGAGGAGAATCAGGAGGAGCTTGGGCCATTGCACCCCATAAGAGACCACCCCTCCTCAGGCTCCCTTTGGCTGGAGATGTTGGGGGGACCGATGGTTAGCTGTAGACTCTTATTATCCAGGGTTTCTTTCCACAGATGGAAAAAAATGAGGATTTAATTTATGAGCAGCTTTCCGATAACAGCTGAGGGCTCTGCCAGATTCTGAAATCTTTTCCACCAGGTGAGGTACAAAGTGTTTGGCACTGGGAAGGGACAGGGCAGGTGATGGATGCTGAGGAGCATCATTGCCACTCATCATCCCAAAGAAGAGAGGAGTCACCAGGTTCATGGCCATCCGTCAGGTCCCCATGGATAAATTGTTGTGTTCCTTCTCTTTTTATGGAGTTTTCACCCCAAATACATCCAGCTTGCTGCCCCCTGATGGTGGCACTTCCCTGGGGCTCTGCAGACCTTGAGAGAGGCATGGAAAAATCATGGAGATACAGAATCAGAGAAACACAGAATCACAGAGCTTGGCAATGGCAAAGAGAAAGGTTGTAGTGTCAAATCTGTGCCTTTGGGCTGTCACCACTGCACCAGTGTGGGTCAACAAACCCTGTGACAACTCCAGGGTTCACTCCCAGCCCACCCACAGCTCCAGCTCTTTGGGAAGAAGATGCAATTCTGGCTGGGACAACACTCCAAGAGCCTTTGGCTCTGTCTTGACACGATGCTCTTTGAACTTGCTCAAAGTAACTGGGCAATTATGGTTTCACCTTCCTTCCCTTCCTTTTCACCTTCCTTGCCTGGGCAAGGCTGGCAGGCAGTGACAGGGATCAGGGAGGGCAGGAAGATGGGAGTCAGATGGATTTTCCACCTTCCATTCTCCTGGGAGCTCCACCTGCTCCAGCTCACATCCAACAGCTTTTCAGTAAGAACATCCTCTTTGCTGGCAGCTAACCCGCCGTGTGCAGCAGCAGGGAAGTGTCTGAAGCACATTTCAGAGTGCTTTAAACAGTTTTATAGGGGCTGGTTTTTGTGTTCCCTCACCTGTAAAACCAGGTACTTCCAGAGTTGGACTCTGAGTGCAATAAACACACAGAGTCATAAAAATTCTCTTAGGCTGCCCTGGAACAGCTTTTCCAGGCTCACAAAGTGGCTGGTGAGGCTCAGAGCTGGCTGGGAAATCACTGCTTACCCAGACGAGGGAGCAGCACATGCCCAACCCAATGGATGGCACAATCCTCTTTTTTTTTTTTTTAAGTCCTTTATGGCAATAAACCGTAAACTTGAAATTAATGATCACTTCATGGAGAGAAAACGCAGCCATTGACCTGGGACTGAACCTCAGCCATTCCAGGCGCAGCATTTGCTGCTGTTCAAATGTTCATTTCCAGGAGTCACGGAACAGAACCTTGATCTTCTGAATACAAAATGCTCCTGATGCCACCGAGCTGTTTCCTCACATTCCCAAATGTTCATTTTGTGCAGAGTGTCCAACAGGTTCTCACTCACTGAAGACCAAAAGGCAGTCAAAAAAAAATTTCAATTGCAAATATTCCGTGTGGTTATAGCTCCAAAATATGGAGTTATATAAAATATGAATAAGTTGGTGAAATAATGATCCAAGTGAGGCCCATGGTGAGAATCCCAGGATCTGCATCCCAAGACCCACAATCCCAGTATCTCTCTGGTCATAGAAACAAACATTTTCTCTTCTCACAGGTTTTTTGTACCTGGTCAAAATATCATCCCAGTGCAGAATCCATGAGAAATTATTTACATATTTATCCCAGATCCCAGGTGAGAGTGGCCAAATCCCACCTCCCATCCACCCCTATAAAAACACCATATTCACAACAGGCACCATGACAATGATCTACCTCATCTACTGTTGAATTGACTACAGGCCTGGAGTTAACAGGGAAAAAAACATAAAACTGTCATTTTAGGAGTCCTGTCTCCTCTCTTGGCTAATAGGATTAGACAAAAATGTTTTAAATCAAAATCCCAAAGCTTGGTCCTGGTTTTCAAATGAGGCTGAGGCTTTCTGGTTAGGCTTTTTTTTTGATCTTTCTGCTGAATGGTGACTCCAAGTTAGAGTCCTAAAGCTCTTTGGGGGTTTTAGGCAGCTCAGAGACAGATTGTTTGGAAACAGGGGGTCTTGAGGTCAGAAAAATCCTTGGTTTTCAATCACAGCAGCCAGGAAAAGCATCCCAGGGGCTGGAGAGGCACTTTGAGCACAGCAGGGTTTGGGGACAACACTGAGTTGCTCCTGTCAGTCCCAAGGGATGAACCTGGCAAAAGGAAAGGATGCTGAAAAATTGACCAGAGTGCAGAGAAAGGCCCAGAATTAACCCGAGGGCCAGAAGAAATGCCTTACAGTGGGACACACAAAGAGCTTCACCTCTTTATCTTATCAGGAAGAAGAATGAGAGTGATTTGATTACAGCACACGAGCACCTTCTCAGAGAGACAACACCAGGCACGGCCAAACCTCTTTAATCCATCAGCCAAAGGCAGGACTAGAAGTAAAAGCTGGGAGCAGAAGCCAAATCCATTTGAACTAAAAATTAGACAGTGTATTTTTATTTTGTTTTAATTTTTTCCTCCATCAGCAAGATGGCTTCACCATTAAAACAAATTACCTGTGAAACAGCTCATCCTGCTCAGACGTGGCTCAGTGGGCAGCAGCACAGGCAGAATATTGGGGATAATCCCAGCGGGTTTGGGGTCTCAAATTCTCTGCAAGGCAAGGGAGGGCTGTAGATATCCCCAGGCCCTTCCCATCTCCTCCACCCTTGGATCTCTGTTCTAGACAACAAAGTTTGCCACTTCCCAGCCCCTCGCTCTCCTCGCAACCCACAGATGCATCTGATCCACACTGCAAGATAATGATAGAAAATTACAGTGTAATAAGATAATGGGATTTATTTATAGAATTTGCTTTCCAATCACGCCCACATGATCTATGTATCCCCACACACTCACACACGCACACAGGCACTTTCCATGTGTGTGTATTTGCATAAGTGCTTGGCTTTGTGGAAACAAAATGCCACCTGGGGGATGTCTCAAATGGTTCGATCCCAGCGAGAAGGGTGCTGGCACATCACAAATAGTCCCCTCATCATCATAACAATGACACCATATTTCCATCACACTTTTCTCTCAAAGCACTTGACACAAAAAAAAAAAAAAAAAAAAAAAAAAAAAAAAAAAAAAAAAAAAAAAAAAAAGGAAAAAAAAAAAAAAAAAAAAGAGGGAACAAAAATATAAAATAAATGTAAACTGCTACCCAAAGACCGGTGTGCAGAGAGGAGAATTGAAATGCAATGACAGCCTCAACTGGAGACAAATCCCGTCTCCAATAGAAACAAGCCAAGGGAAATTTAAGGAGGCAGCTCATAATTAGCTGGGGATGGTCAGCACAGCAGGGCTCTTAATGAGCTTTCTCCCCACGGGGCTGTGTCAGCTTTGAGCACACGGAGGTGCAGCAGGTCAGGGGGCTCCAAATCCCAGCCCAGAGGGAAGCAGCCCAGCAAACCCAAACTGAGGGGGATGAAGATCCACAGTAACTGAGCTGAGGATGTGGTGGCTCTGCCACCTCTGCCTAGAGCTTCCCAACCCTGGGAACAACAATCTGGTTTTACCACTCAAACAAAACTATGGAGCTGTTAAAGCTTTGGGATTCGTGTCCTGGGAGGTTTTGTCCTCCTGCTATGAGACCATTGGGATTTATTATTGCATTTGTAAATCCCACTGCAATCTGCATCCCTAAATCCAGCTACAGGGAGAGGACAGAAGCTGTTAAAAAGGTGAATGGGCCAATTGCTCCCTGTAAAATAATCCTGTGCCCTAAGAAAGCCTCGGCCATGGACACAGGGATGTGTGCAGGGAAAGCAACAGCTGAGTTGATGAATCCCACAAAATTATGGAATGGTTTGGGTGGGAAGGGACATTACAGCCCATTCTGTTCCACCCCCTGCCATGGACAGGGACACTTTCCTCTACCCCAGGTTGCTTGAGTCCAGTCCAGCCTGGCCTTGGACATTTCCAGGGATGAGTGTTGCTGTGGGACATTAAAGGAATGAAACACACACCACAGGTGTCTAAGGACAAAAGGAGGAAGGGTTTATTCTCACTCAGCTTTTATAATTTCTAGGACAATGTCCAGGAATTGGACAATGAGGTTACCATCTCTCCAATCCCACTGGTCATACAGGAAGTCTTTCAAGTGACATCTTTCACAGAAAAATATAAACAATCTTTGTTTATTTACAATTCATGGGACAGTATATCTCTATTATGAAAACCAATACCAGAAGGCTGTTTCTCAGGGTGACAGATGAGGAGCCCACAACATCCCTGGACAACTCCACTTCTCCAGGCTGCTCCAGCTCTGATCATCTCCATCAAGTGCCAGAGCCACCGACAGCCAGGGGACACTCAGCCCCACCTTTTGGGGTGAAATCTCTACTATTTTTTAAAGAAAAGATAATTTCAGCACCTTCAGACTCAGCAGCAAACACCTTTGTTCCCAAATACTTCACTAAGAGCACACCAGGATTGTACCTGTCCATCCATAGGGGCTGATTAACCAGGGGCAGATGAGGGGGGAGATGGGGGTGAGGATCCCTGATGAGGATCCCTGTTCAGATTCCCTGCCAGGATCCCTGCTCAGATTCCTTGCTCAGATTCCCTGTCAGGATTCCTGCTCATATTCCCTGTTCAGTATTCCTGTTCAGGATCTCTGCTCAGATTCCCTGTCAGGATCCCTGCTCAGATTCCCTGCTCAGATTCCCTGTCAGGATCCCTGCTCAGATTCCCTGTTCAGGATCCCTGCTCAGATTCCCTGCTCAGATTCCCTGTCAGGATCCCTGCTCAGATTCCCTGTTCAGGATCCCTGCTCAGATTCCCTGTTCAGGATACCTGCTCAGATTCCCTGTCAGGATACCTGCTCAGATTCCCTGCTCAGGATCCCATCCCAGCCCCGTGGAGCCCACGGGCAGGAGCCCATGGCAGACTCGTCTCTCTCTCCCCAACTGCAGAGAGATGCAATTATTTTCCGAGGGCTGCTGAGCATCCTCACCGAGCTGGCTTCTCTGGGGAAGATCAAAGCCAACCCTGATCAGGAGAGCTGAGTGAGATCCCTGCACGGGGAGGGAGAACAGGGAGGAGAGGGAAAACATGAACCGGGGGATGGCTGGCAGCAAGGGGAAATTTTCCATTAGTGGGGCAGGATAAACCCTAAACAAAACCCCTGGAGTTACTGGCTCACCTCTCCTGCTTCGGTCCGGGTGCGGCTGGGCTGTAACAGCCCCGCACACAGCACACCTCAGCCCGGCTCTGCCAAGGAGAGGGGGCAACCGAGCCTTCCAGGGATTTTTTTGGAAATGCAGAGGACCAAGAGGACCCAGATCATCTTTTATAGATGCTGTTGCCTCTGGCAGAAAAGCCATAGCAGATTCCAGCACTTCACTCCTCCTTTGATTTCGGCACTTTCAGCCAGGGAGGAGGGAAAGCCCCCAGACCCCGAGCCCCGGCTCCTGTGGGTGCTCCAGGATGTCCCACCACCCCATCCCCTCCTGCCTCCCTCAGCAGCAGAAATCTCACAACGTCGGTCTGGGGCTCTTGTCAGGCTGCGGGGAAGGGAGGGGAGAAGGTGCAGGACTGGTTCCCTCTCCCTTCAAATGTAGTTGTGCTCTATATTCAAATGGCAGTTTAATGAGCCTTCTCCTATTTCGAGCAACTTTATCACATCATTAAAGCACAGAAATGAATAATACATCTAGCGGGGGTTCTGCTGAACTCCAGACCTGCTGCAGCTTCAAACGGAGACGGAGGAGAGGCAGCTGCAGGACGGGCTGTGTTGGGAGAGGCCACAGTGATCCCAGCTCGGATGTGCCAAACCACACCCGGGGGTACCTGAGCTCCTCCCCACAGCACCAAACTCCTGCCAGTTTACCTCAGCGCTGGGCATGAGATGCTTGTACCCAAACTGTCACTCCTCCTTTCCTCTCTGGCCTGAAGAAATAAAGGAAAAATGTTTTAAAACTGTTCTAACATGCCTTTTAATTATTGCTTCCAGCCAACTGCCTGGGGGTTAAGGAGCTGATCCCAGACTAAGCTCCATGTGTGGCCCCATCCCCAGCCTGTCTCCATCTCTTCCCATCCTCAAAAATGAGGCAAAATGGGTAAAAAGGCCTGATCCGGGTCACATCAGACCTCACTGAGTGCTGGGTGAGGTCTTGGCTAAATGATCCCCTTGCCAAAGTGGAATGTTCAGTACATACCCAGGGATGGATGGGCAGGGGAAGGTTTGCTGCTCCTGGAGGCAGCATCTGTGCCCAAGCACCCAGAGGTGTCCTGCACCCCAAGGTGGCCTCAACACAGGCTCAGGGCTCCGAGGAAAGAAAAAAAAATATCATTTATTACTCTGAAAGCTCATTTAAAACAGGAAAAGTAAAAAAAAAAAAAGAAAGAAAAAAAAGAAAAAACCCAAGAGGCCAAAACAAACCATCTTCAGCTCTGGATGCAAAGTATATTCTCCCCAGGGGGAAACTAAGTAATTAATGCTGTAAAGATTCAAAGATTTTATGGTTTAGGGCTTTTTTTATAAATTGTCCTCATCAAAACTAGTTTTTATGCATTTTTTTGGCCCATTGTTTGTGTGCATTGATTTGTTTTTCTCTTATTCTTTCTGACTGTTGTATTTTGGATGGTGCTTACTGATGTGAAAAAAGCCATCTTGTGGTGCTGATAAGGCTGGAGATAACTGCAGAGGTCAAGGAACATCTGGGAAAGAGAAGAGGAGAAAAAGTTTCAGCATCTCCAGCTCCATCCCCACTCCCCGCCCAACCTGCAGAAAAATCACATCCAGTGGCCCAGAATGGTAAATGAGATGGATTTTCCCCAGGGCCAGCCCAGAGGAAGAAAGGAAGGAAACAATTTAGCTGTATTTCCTCGTTATCTGATCTCAGTCGCTTTAATTTGCACTCTCTTTGAGGCTTCTCCTTTTTTCCTTTCCTCATGTGTTCATCTGCTCCTGTCGGGAGTGTTGAGCTGAGTAATGGATGACATTGCAAGGAAATGGGAGGGGTTTTGCCCAGCCCAATAACTACTTCCAAGGTCGCACGTGATAGAGGCAGACGTTTGCTTTCAAGGTGATGCAGAGAGGAGGAGAAAAACCCTTCTCTTATCAGATCTTAATAAAATAAATTTGCCACTGTATTCCCATCATGAGCCAAGAACAGCCTCATCCTTTTCCATTTCTTCCTCCTTCGAGGATGGCAAAGCCAGTCCTGAGCGAGCACCCAAGGGCAAAGAAAAGTAATTGCTGGGTAAGAGAGATCAGACGTTAAGGAGAGCAAATCACAGAATAATGGAAAGGTTTGGGTTGAAAGGGAACTTAAAGCTCATCTCCTTCCACGGGCAGGGATACCTTCCTCTATCCCAAGTTGCTCCAAGTCCCCCTCCAACTTGGCCTTGGACTCTGCCAGGGATCCACAGCTTCTCTGGGCACCCTGTGCCAGGGCCTCACCACCCTCACAGGAAAACATTCCTTCCCACTAGCTAGACTAAACCTCTCCTCTTTTAGTTCAAAACCCTTCCCCTTGCCCTTTCCAGGGGAGAGGTTGGAGGGAATTGTGTCAGAGCCCAGGAATGCAGAGAGCATGTGGGCTGAAAAGATAAGCAGTGACTGGAGAGATGGAGGAAGGCTCCTCACTTGGTTTGAGGGTTATTTTTTTTTTCATAACATTTCAAAGAAGCAATTTGATAAAATGGCTATTAATTATGCCTGTCTTTGTTTGAGCAATTAAGGGGCCATTTCACTTCTGGGAGAGCCCAAACGGAACCTAAATGAGGTCAAAGCAAAGCAAAGCCACCTCAAGCTTAATTACAAAAGCAGTTTAATGCTCTGAGTTTGGCCTCTGGAGCTGGATTTAGTTCCAAGACCAAGGTTTGCCTCCAAAACCTCTCGGGGAAGCAGGGCTGAGGATGCTGAGGAGCCTTTCAGTGGCAGAAACAACGGGGAGGGCGGCAGCTGCCCAGGAGGAACCTCAGCCCGCCGGAGCCTCAATGCCGGCGCAGGGACGACCTTACGGTGCCAATCCAGAGTGAAACGGAGCCCTGCAGCTCTAATTAAAAGGGCTGCTGTAGCTAATGATCTGCCCAGTGCTAATTAACTTCCAAACGTGGCGGCTCCATTCACTTTGTGCTCTGCTGCTGCTGTTGTTCTCCAGGCTCCTCCTCAGGTCGCCGCCGTTTTCTCTGAGCCATCCCTGGGAAGATCTCCTAAGCATGGATAACTAAATCTTTGCAAACCTCTGAGGTCTCTCCTCCTCCTTCTCAGCTCTCCTTTTATTTTATTTCATTTTTTCCTTCTCTAATTCGACCAATTCTGCTCCTAGAAATTGGTGACTTATAATAGAAGTGTCTTCTCAGCCATATTTATAGCACGGCGCCAGCGTGAGGCTCCCAGAAGGTTCAGGTAGCTGGGAAATTCAAATTTAGCTCAGGGAGGCTGTGAGAGTGCAGCCATGTCCTTTGGGAGAGGATTTTCCCCACTTTGCCCCCAATCTGAACCTCCCACATGCTGCTTTGGTGGGGTGATTTGGATGTGGGACAGGATATGGGCTTCGGGTTGCAAATCAGATTCCACATGGGAGTCAGGTGGGGAAACCATCAGCTTGAAGTGTCAGATTTGGGGTTGTTTTTAATGTGATTGAAGTTGTGGTGAGGGGCTTTTGCACAAGGAAAATATTAGTTTCCCAACTCAACACCCTGACCTGTGGGGTCCTTTCCTACAGCGATCCCATCACCCATCCCACTGTGCTCCTGAGGGAACTGCGGTGCCGCGGAAGCGTGACTGGCAGCCAGCCTTTGCCATCTGCTCCGGCCCCTCATTACGGATTCGCAACAAACAGGCGCGACAATTAGATCCACACAAACATCCCGTGGATCAGATGTGCTGGGAACGCGGGCATATGCTCCCTGCCCAGCAAATCCCACGTCGGAGCTGGGTCTGCTCCCGGAGAAGAACTGGGGAAGAGGGATGAGGTCTTCTCCTCACCCACACGTGTGAGCCAGAGGGAAGGTGTGGAAGATAAATCTTGCTCTGCCACAGGGGAAGGGAAGTAAAGGATGCTCAGGGAGGATGCTTTGGGCTTTACAAGGGGCTGAACCCTTTTGTTGAGTAATTCCTGAAAATCATGGGCTGGGCTCTGTTACTGTGACGCAGATAGAAACACACAGTAGGTGTTTAGGTAGAGAAGAAGAAAGGAACTCTCTAGTTTATTGTTGACTTCGTATTTGTAAGTTTCTGGACAGTGACCAGAGATTGGACAGAGAAGTTCCCACCTCTCCATCTCCACTGGTCACTTGAGAAGTCCATCAGGTGATATCTTTTCACCAAGGAATGCAAACATGATTCTTGTTTATCTTACAATTCATGAGAACTGACTCCACTATACCAAAACAAATCAGAAGGCTGATTTTCAGGGACAACAGGGCTCGATGACTCCAAGCTGGCACAGAGGTTCAGAGGAGCACCCCAAGGCTGGCATGAGCTCTCTGCATATCCCCCATGGAAGAAGCCCCTCTGTGCGAGCCCTGCTGGTTGCACGAGTGACTGATGTGATGAAAGGTGCTCTCAGGAGCTGGAACTGAATTGCTGCTTGGGCAGAAGTGGCTCAGAGAGAGGACAGACACTATAATAGTCCCTGACTCCTCAGCTGCCCCTCAGGCAGACGGAGCTGGCGCCAACGGCTCCACTGCTCCACTGTGGAAATGTGCTCGAGGGACAGAGCAGCAGCCCTGTCCCTTCAAGCCCCTTGAAACCCAGCAAAAAACTGTCATGGATGAGGCAAAAATTGTCCTTGGAGCCTGGAAAGACACTTATTAAATCTTCAGTGTCCAGCCTTTGGAAGAAGCCTCTTCTTCTTGTCTTATGATGCTCAGTAAATTCTTAAGACGTGGAGAAATCCATGGTTATCCCCCATATTTTCCCTTTTAGATCTACTCCTGCTCTCTGTAAAATTGAAGTTCTCCCTACCTCCTCCTTCCCTTTCCCCCTGATATTTAGGAAGAGGAGACACTCCCACAGCACAGGCAGCAGCATGTCCATAAATATCCCCTTCTCTTTCCCCAAATTTCCATTTCATCATTCCCGTGGCTTTTTTGTAGCAATAAATTGGGAGTGCAACATCTGCACATCAGCTGCTTCCAAGTTTTTGATAAAGCAGGCATCTGATACCTTGTTATTTCCATTCCTTTCTTCCCCCAAAAATGGATGTGCCACGAGGTTGCCAGGCCAGAGAGAAGCAATGGAAGGCTCTGAGTTGTTAATTTTCATTTAAAAGTTTAAATCATCCCATCCCTGGAAGATATTCCTGGGGTGAATCCAAACCAAAGGCTTTGCTGGGGGTTCTGTTTAGTCAGCAGCTCAATGGAAGGAGAAACATCTGCTCCAGCCAGGCTGGAAATATGCTGGATATCCCAAGCCAACAGATAAAACCATCGGTATTTCAGGAAGAGATTTCCTGCTTTCCTGAAGATGAAAGTGTGGGAAAATGGATACGGTTCATCATGCCCCATCTCAATATCTACAGAAATAGGCAGAAGCTGAGTTTTAAACTAATGGAAACACAAAGCTTAAGGATCAAAATAAAAGGGAAGGCTTGAAAAAAGCTCCTCAAGTGTTGGGAGACATTAACAGGGAGCTGGAATTGTTGGGGAGGACTGTAAGGGAAGTGTCAGGTGTGGGGGTTTGTGATTCCAGGCTGGGAAAAACGTCCATGGAGGATAAGGAAGATGCCTTAATTCACATGGCCCCCATTGCCTCTGCCCCAGTCCAGGTTCATCTGAGTGAAGCCCATTCACCATCTGCCAGGGACATTTAGGAACTTTTGGAAAATGCCAGCAGGCCAGGAAGATGCATTTCGTGCACAGGGATGGGGAGTCCACCCAGCATAGTCTGGTTTTTCCAGGCCTGCAGCTTCTGGGTTTCTAAAGCTCTGTGTTTTCCTGATATTTTAGGTTTCTGAAGCTTGTTCTCATAGCTTGAACATAAACATCAGGTTTTGGTTTCAGTAACGAAATCTAATGTTTGGAATTCTTTCTGTGGGATGGACTTTCTTTGACATCCCTCTGGTTTGACCAGGGTGGGTGAAGGGTTGTCTTTCTTTTGCCAATCACAGTGGTCTCTTGGCAAAATGTATAAAAGGGAGAGATTTGTTTGAATAAACTGGAGTCAGATCTCTCCAAACCTTTCAGAGAAATTCATGTCATGTTACTCACCACAGCAACATCTGGAGCTTCAGAAACCCAAAACGTCAAGGAGAAACAGAACTTAGAAACTCAGAAGCTGCAGGCTTGGAAAAACCAGACTGAACACCCAGATGTACCCAGAGTGGGAATTGCATTCCCACTGCACCACCAGGAAATCAGGAGATGCTGATGGGAACAAGGGCATGAAGCACTGCCCCTCCCCAGGGCACCAGACCTGGCTGCATGGGAAGTGCAGGAGGATTTTGGTTTCATTCCCAGCCCTTCCAGTGCTTGCTTGCCAGGGAGGGGGGGAAAGGCACTTTTTTGGGAATTACACCACACTTCATGTCCCAGTGACCAGGCAAGGACCAGGGGAAAGGGATGGGCTTGGTGTGACTGATTGGGCAACAGAGGGTGGGAAGCAAGAGGAGTCCTGTGGGTGCTGCTCCCCAGACTCCCCAATTAATAAATTAACTCAAAATGCTGGAATCAGGTGACCCCAGGGAGCGTTTCCCACACTCATTTTCCCCTGGGGGTTTCATCCTCCTTCAGTGACAGTGATTGAAACTTTGTGTCCCAGCCCAAAGCTGAAAGGTCTCATTGAAAATCCCCCAGGGCCACACAGGGAGGAGGAAAGTCCACTTTTCAGCAAGAACTTGTTGAAACAAGTTTGGGGGGTTTTTTTAATCTTCACACAATCCCACTGAAAAAAAAAATTATAAAAAATGAAAATAACTTTCTGTTAAGTTTGCCTTATGAAAAATCAGCTTGGGTTTTTTTCCTAGAAAATGTCCTTGTTTTTCCACTCTTAAATTAAATCCTCTGTCAGAAAAGGCTTTGGATCCCTGTGAAATGTGGGCATGAACTCCATCATTTTTCCCTCCAGAAGTGGAACTGAGGCAAGGGGATGTTTCTCCACCAACCTTTGCAGAGACTGAGAAGCCTGTGCTGCACCAAGAGCCAGCAGAGTGAGAAGCATACAATGCTCAAGAGGTTTCAAATTAATCCAAAAGTCTCCTTTTTTGGGATATAACATTTGTCTGGCACCAAGGGGAGCCATGGATATATGGATTCAACACTGGAAAATATTGTGCCCAACCAACTGCTGATCCCTGAAGATCAGTGTCAAAACAGGGACAAGACTCACAACCCCTTCCCACCCTCTTTTCTCCCTTTCTAGAGCCCTCAGCAAACACCACGGCCAAACCTTGCCCAGGAAACGACTGAGGAAAGAAAAACAAAGTCACTGGACTCCGAGACAGATCATGGAAAGAGAGGAGATAAATCCTGAGAGTGCAGCTGGCACGGGGAGGAGAAGACAAATACTGAAATAAATATGAAAAGAAGACAAGTTTGGGCTACAGGGAGCATGTGAGCCAGAGAGAGAGAGGGGAAATGGCACTAAAATAGACGAGCTTTCCTGGAGACAAAGGTAAAATTGGGAAAAATGAGATCTAAACTGAAGGGGGATAAATCATGAGGGCAGCAATGTCTGAAAATTATTGGGAATGAAGCCTTCCTGCAAGTGAGACATCCCCTGTAAGACAGATCTGCTGTGAGCAGCAAACACAGCCCTAGTGGCAAAGCCAAAACTAGAGTGGAATGGAAAAATTGGGGAGGGGGGGGGTGACCCTGACTGGGCTGCTTCTGAGGGATTTCTGCAGCTGTGTTCCCAGGTTTGGGCTTTGGAAAGCTCCTCCTGAGAAGCTTTAGCAACATCTCCCCCAAAAAAGAAAAATTGGAGGGAAAAAGCAGTACAGGGAACAGGTGTATTTGCACAGGTAGGTGCATTCCTGTAACATCAGAACCTCTTCAAAAATAAAGTGGGTGAAGTGTTCTGAGGCTGCAGCTCCCACCTCTAGAGTAAGGTTCAACCCTGAGACCACAGAATCATATTATTTATGATCTATTATCTATTATAATATGTATATGTCAATGATTATCTAGGTTAGAAATGACCCTTAAGATCAAGTCCAACCATTCCCCCAGCACTGTCAAGGCCACCACTAAACCACGTCCCTAAATGCCACATCCACACGGTTTTTAAATCCCAGGTAGGGAGATGGATCCCTTTTTGCTGAAGGCTTTAAACAGAAATACTGCATTCTACAGCTTCCTCTGTGCACCAACCCCCCCCCCCCAAAAAAAAAAAAAACCAAAACAACAAAAAACCCAGTGGCTAAACATCCCCCAAAGCCATTAAATCCCCCCACAGAGACATCAGGACTGTGAGGAAGAGCTGGGGGGAGCTCTTCAGCCTCATGACTTCTGAGGACCAGCAGCATTTTTCCCCTCAGGCTCCTCTCCTGCTCCTTGTCTGGATGACACCTCACGGATAAATAACAGCAGTGATCCTAAATCGAGATCACAACATGCTTTACACTTCTGCCTTGCACTTGGAGCAGGGGAAGCTCTCTGCAGGATGCAGGAAGACAGCATGGGAATTTTTTTCCCTCCGTGCCAGGCAAAGCTGTGACATAAAGCCTACGGCTTGTTGCAGGCTGGGTTGGTTTTTGTTTTTTTTTTTCCTCCATCTCCCCCACTTTGCTTTGGCACAGCAAAGGAGTTTTCAGTTGGGAAGAGCATGTGGCACGCCAGACACACCCCCAAATTTCCACCGGGAAAGCAGAAATCTGTACACCAACACAAGGAAGCAGCTCTCTTTTATTGGGGGGGGGAGAAGTATTAAAAATCCATGGTTTCTACAGAAAAAAATGCTCTTTTCCCACAAAAACAACAACTTGCTGCTTCTCATAAACCTTTTGCAACCTCTTGCCTCATTTGGCAGCAGTTTGTGGCCTACATGAGGCTCTTAGTGTGGTTTTTGGTGGAATTACGGAAATTCATGGGATTTTGAAGGTGGATTTGCTGCTGTAGAAGGGGGCAGCAGGATCCCCTTCGGGAGGGGTTGTTGCACCCAGAGACTTGGGGAGAGCTCATGGTGGGTGTCTCCTCACCAAGCAGCTCAACACCGTAGTTTCCCTAGCCTCCACAATTTTTCCTGGGAGGTTTCCTCCCAACCTAGGCACAGAGAGGAAATAAATGAACCAAAAGAGGAGACAAAAAAGCTGGTGTCATAGCTCAGCTCAAGTCTCCATCCAGTACGTCCCACTGACACGTCCTTGTGTTTGTGCATCCCACACCTGCTCCAGCTTTTTATGGCCACGTTCCCTCTGTGCTCGCTCCTCTCCCGGCCTTTCCCCTCTCCTCCTCTCTCTGATTTATATAATTTGAAGTCCTGCTTGGGAGCTGATATTATGACACGTCCAGACTTCAAAATAAACCTCCCTCTTGATACCAGGTTATTTTATTGGGTGCATCAAGGCTGAAAACAACCTCATTCATCTTAAGAAATGTATTTTCCCATTTGCTGTATAAATACATACATGTTTCCCTGCATTATTCACCTGGGCACGGCAGATAGATGAGCAGCAACAAAGGCACCACATTTTTATTTCTCATTCTGTAACAGAAAAGGCACCAGGGAGCTCTGTGGAAGGAGCTCGGCGGTGCGGAAAAATCAGCTGGGGCAAAGGGTGGCGAGAAAATTGAATGCAGAGGAGATATCCCAAAATAGTCCAGGGATGGGGACAAGGTCTGGTCTTCAGGGTCCTTGTCCAGGTCAGAGAGATGGTCTGAAAACACAGGAATTAGAGGTAAAGAGAAAGCCAAAGAGCAGATGAAAAATAAGACAAGGAGACCAGAAAAAATCGGCAAAGAAGAAGAGAGAAGGATAACAAGAGAGGGGAAAGAATGAATAATTGGAAGTCTGTAATAAACACGATGTAGAGACAGAAAAAACGCCTGTGTGAAAATGTAATTACTGCCTGTATCAATAACATCAGCACTGCCCCTGCTGCAGTGTTTGGGGTTAGCACCAACACAAGCCATAAGTCTTGGGAACTCTTGGTTCAGACGTGCCAAGAAATCATCCATTCCCAGCTCTGGGCACCTTCCTTCCCCCACATCTCCATGGGGATTCCAGGAAAGAAAAAACCAGCCTTTCTTCTAAGCAGGCTCCGGCAGGACTCTGAACCCTGAGGGGTTTTAGCAGCAGTTGCACTGGTCTTGTAGAGACCAGGTTAGGTCTGTGCCAAGAGAACCAGTGGCTAACAGAGCCAATGGCCAACAGAGCCAATGGCCAATAGAACCAGTGGCCAACAGAGACAATGGCCAATAGAACCAGTGGCTAACAGCCTGAACAGTCAACAGCCTTGATGGCCAATAGACTTGATGGCCAAAAGTCCCAATTGCCAACAGCCTTGATGGCCTATTGGCCCTGATGGTCTGTTGACATGATGATCAAGAGCCCTGATGGTCAACAGATATGATGGCCAACACCTCCAACGGCCAACAGCCAAAATGGCCAACACCTCCAACGGCCAACAGCCAAAATGGCCAACAGCTCCAACGGCCAACAGACAAAATGGTCAAAAGCTCCAGTTGCCAACAGCCCTGATGGCAAACAGACCCAATGACCAACAGTCCCCATGGCAAACAGACTCAATGATCAACAGCTCCAATGGCCAGCAGCCCTGATGGCCAAAACACTGATAGCCAAAAGCATCGATGGCCAAGAAACCCAATGGCCAAGAGACCCAATGGCCAACAGCCCAAGTGCCCAACAGTCAAGAGTCCCCAAAGCCAACAACTCCAATGGCCAACAGCTCCAATAGCCAAAACCACCAGTGACCATCAGAGCAGTGACCAACAAGTCAGGGTTTGCCGAGCCAGCCCGGGGATGCTCTTGGTCAGAACTCGTGGATTTCTACTCCTGCCCTCTTGAAGCAGAGAGTTCAGGAAAAGAGTTAAACCCCACTTCTCTTCCTTTGGAGCTCGGGATGACTCGGAGCCTACAGATGCTATTTTTAAATCACTGCTGGGGATACGCTGTGGATTTCTCTTAATTGGACATCACTGCTGACTGTAATGAGTCCAAAATAAGACTCTCTTTCTCTTCATTAACTTCCTGCATGAATTTGGAGGTTGATTTCTTTGCACCAACAATTTTCACTCCCCAGAGGCTGCAGTGCTACAATGGGACACTGGATTCTTAAACTCATCCCAAGTAATGGGATATAAAATCAAATTCTTTATCCTGAGAAGCTGCAACCTGAGCTGCCTCAGCCTGAGGACATCTCTGACCCTGCAAGTTCATCACCTTCTGGGAAGCTCAAGCCATCCCACAGGTACCTGGGCTAGTCCTGCTTTGTCCTCACCCAGACCAGACTCAGCTGGAAGCAAACCAGAGCAGGAGGTGTCCGTGCTGCTCTGCCCTCTCCTCGCACACCACAACCTGTGCCAGTGCTGCTCCTTCCCCACACCCTCGGCCCCCCTGTACCCAGAAGTGCTGATACACCCACCTGAGATGCAGATTTAATGTTATCAGAGATGCAGGGCATGTTTAGCAGGAGCTTGAAGGATCATAGCAAGAGGCCTGGATGTAATCCAGGCTGCAGCAGATAAGGAACTGAAAAGCCGCTTCTGCTTCTGCCTCTTTTTCTTTTTTTTTTTTTTTTTTTTTTTTTTTTTTTTTTTCTTTCCTTTTTTTTCTTTTTTTTCCTTCAGTGGTTCAAGATTGCAAAGAAGCTGAGAAAGAAGAAAGGGAGACACGGGGCCCGAGCGATAACGGGTGATGGACGTGACGCCATCTCCTGCCCGAGAGTACCAGAGATTGCAAAGCATTGAGAAATCAAACTGACAAGTGGGAACACAGGCTCAGCATTCTTATGCCTTGTCCTGAGCTCCTGCAGGCCTGGAGAGCTTCTCGCTTCTCCTGACGATGGATTAAGTGGATGTTGGCGATAGATAATTTTGAACTCCTTCTGCAATGTATTCTGGCTTGTCATATCCTGGGGGAGGCCTGGAGCCACAGAGACAGCGCCCAGCGTGAGGCTCACAGCCACGAGGCTCCTCAACACTGCCAGAGGCAGCGGGAAAAGCCAGACCTTGCAAGGCTGGTGACACCAGGGAACCTTTTCATACCTGGCCAGCCTCAACTGTGGCTTCCCCATGCCAGGGGTGGGTGAGGAACCAGGCCGGGATTTCAGCTGGTTTAGCTGCAAAGACTTGGACCTTGGCTAAAGAGTGGCTCAAACTCAGTAGATTCCCCAGGACCCCAGGAGATGGGAACTTTGTCACCCTGGGAGTAGCAATTTCTAGCACCTTTGGGAAGAGAAGTAACCCTGAACCCCAAGTTGCTCAGCCATGGGTAGCACTGGAGGTTGCAACACAGCCAAAAAGAGCTCCCTCCCTGCTGCACCCATCTTGGCTCACTCTCTTTGCCTGAGTTTCCCTCCCACCTCAAGGAAAATAATTCCTACATCCTGCAGGAATGGTGCAGCAAAAGCTGAATTTCAGGTGGAGAAAAGAGAGGTAAATCCCAATATCAGCACACACAAAAAAAGAAACCTCCCAGCATGGGGCAGGTGTAATGTTGCCCTGGGAGAAAAACATCCTAATGACAAAAAATGTAGAAATGCAATCCTCTTTCCTAATTATTTTGAAGTCCCATGTGTGCAGCAGCAGCTCAGATCCAATCCTTGCTGCCAGGAATTTCTCTGTAAGCCTTTCCTCCCTCCCCTTTTCCCCCATCCCTCTGCTCCCCACGGGCTGGGCTCTGTCCTGCTGCTGAGCCCAGCAGAAGGAGCTGCTCCAGAGGGCAGGGGATGCTCGATGTGCAGATCAGAGCTGGAGGCTCCTTTGAAATTCCCCAGGGCAAAGGAGCGGGGCTGGAACAAGATGCCCCAGCTGAGCCCCTTCCGCTTAAAATTGGCCGAGAAATCCGGCAGCTTTGATGAAAAATGCCTTCCCTTGCCTTTGATGCTCCTGTCCAAACAGTGTAAGGAACCAGGCTGATAGCACAGCTCTCACCCCAGGCAGTGGCAAGGAAAAACATGCCCGGATGGATATTCTGTCCTCTGCTGAACTGGGAGTGAGGAGAGGGAACGTGGAAGTTTTAATTTATAGGTTCTGAAGTAGCCAATGCTGGGAAGTGTCTATAACCCAAGTGAGAAAATAGAGATTGAAATGTGAAAGCCCCATCAGTGTAAGTAGCAATTGCTCATCCAGGCACAAACTTAATATTCCTGGGCCAGAAAAGCAGGATTGAGGAGAAAATAAGAACATATAGAGAGTGATCCCTACACACATCCATAAATGCATAATTTATATCAAACCCTTGAGATTTAAGACGTGTTTAGGGGGTTTGTGCTGAGCATGAGTTTTGGGTTTAGCTGTTTTCTGCCCATTTTCATGGAATAATAGAACACCTTTGATTGGAAGGGACCTTAAATCTCATTTTGTTCTGCCCTCCAGCTGTGGGCTGGGACACCTTCCACTACACCAGTCCAAACTGGGTGTGAACACTTTTCTCCACTTGTAAAAAAAAAACTTTAAATCCCATCAGGATAGGGTGGAAACATCTCAGAATTTTGATTAATCATGAGATTTCCATAGGGGATGCAGAACCATCCCATCCCTGCCTGTGCCACCCAGTGAGACACAGGTCTGCCTGCGATACTGATCTCCAATAAAGCCTTGAGCACTGGGAGAGATCCAGAAAGCCGAAGGAAAACGAGTGTTGTGCCAATATGTGGGAAGGATAAACAAGATGACCTGTGTAATTACAGCCCTGTCAGCCTGACATTGATTTTGGGTGAAATAATGGGATGTCGGCTACGGGACTTGTTTAATAAGGAATTAAAGGGAATAACATAAAAGATGACAATCAACAAGGATTTATGGAAAATAAATCTTGCCCAGCTAAGTTGATATCTTTTTTTGATGAGGTTATAAATTTGGGCTGATAAAGGTGACGTTGTCAGCACAACGTACTTGAGCTCCAGCAAGGCTGGGTCCTGCGTGTCATCTTGATTAAGAAACTGGGAGGGCAGGAAATCACCGTGGCAGAAATTAGATGGATTAAAAACTGCCTGGTTGACAACTTCCAAAAGGCACCTCTTAGAGTGGGAATCAACAGTCCAACACTCCTGCTGTGTGCCAGGGCCAGCTGGCTCCAGCTGACATTTCTATCAGTGACCTGGAAGAACAGATCCCAGCACCCCGATAGAGTCTGCAGCTGACACCAGGATCAGGGCAGTGGCAGGGAAGGGAGAGGAAAGGGCATCGATTCCAGAGGCATCTTAATAAAGGGATTCAGCAGCTCTGGAGAAGGGAGAGCCTTCCCTTGGCAGCAGGGCTGGGAGAGGAGCTGGTGGGCATCTGGGAAAGGATGGGAGGATGGGAACAGAATAGAATCGTGGAATCCTAGAGTGGTTTGGGTTGGAAGGGACCTTAGAGATCATCCCATTCCACCCCCACACAGGGAGGAACTCCTCCCCATGTTCCCATCCAGCCCTGCCCTCTGGCAGTGGGAGCCATTCCCTGTGTGCTGTCCCTCCATCCCTTGTCCCCAGTCCCTCTCCAGCTCTCCTGGAGCCCCTTCAGGCCCTGCCAGGGGCTCTGAGCTCTCCCTGGAGCCTTCTCCTTCCAGGTGAGCCCCCCCAGCTCTGCCAGCCTGGCTCCAGAGCAGAGGGGCTCCAGCCCTGGAGCATCTCCATGCTTTTCAGGAAGAAAACCCTCTTTTCAGACAGAAAACCCTCTTCTCAATGTTTTTGGTATGAAAAGGTAGAAACTCCAGGGTATTTTGAAGCACAGCTCTTGTCCCCTCTGAAAACCATACAAGACCCTGCTCCCCTTCCACTCTGCTCTTCTCCCTCAGCTTCAGCTCATTCCTCAGGCATTTCCAGGATTTCAAGGAATTGCAGCTCTTACATGCTATTGCAAATCCCACGAGGCACCTGGCTGAACCTTTAGGCTTCCAACTATATTAAAAACGTGTCCTGAAGTGACTTCCCTGAGCCAAGCACTGTGGGACTGGAGGGCTTCAGGCAATGTGCATCCAATTCAGTGCTCTCTCCCTGCTCTCCAGCCCCCACACTATTTTTCCAGGGTTGTGTCTTTCCTTGGGGAAAAAAGCCCTCTTGTAAGCCCCAGGTACCAGAGCTGCTGTGGTTTTGAAGCTGCCTTGTGTGATTTCTCCCAACACCCAGCACATGACACTTCAGGGCTCTCTGCAGTGAGCACTTTATTGCTTCTAGAGTGGGTTTTATTCTGCTCCTGCAATCCAATGCCTGAGAATAATGGCCAGATTTCAACCAAAGGAATTTAATTCTGCTCCTACTCCTTTCAGATCAGAGCCTGTGTAAGCGGGGTGCTCTTACTACAGGAGACTATTACAGCTTATCCAACACCTCCCAATCTGGAGAACTGGTGTGGACTCAATGGAGAGCCACAGCTGTGCCTGGCACCTGGAGGAGAAGGTCTGAAAGCCTTTGGGACGAAAAAAAAACACACTGGAAAACTTTGTGGAGGTCTGGGGTCTGTTCGAATTGGAAAACTCACATCAGAAGATCTGGTGGTTTGGAATTATTGAGCTGGGGAAGTCCTTTCCATCCAGCTGTTCCCACCCATGAGCAAAAGCCAGAGGCGCTTGCACCAGAGGTGAAGGAAGTTCCCAGGTCCATGGAGTATCATCAGACACTGCACTCAGACAAAAACCTCTCCCTTTTTTTTTCTTTTCCCTTATATTTTTTCATTGCAGGAAGGCCCTGGGAACAAATAGCCCTTCAGACCAAAGTCCCACCTGACACCAGCTCACAGCAGCCCTCAAATCCACCCCCAACACCTTTCCCCCTCTAATTATTGTTTGTATTTCCCTGCTGTGGCCAGGCAGAAGGCAATGAGAGCCAGGAACCCTATTTCCAGGGCCCCTGCCCTGCCAAACCTGCACATCTTCCCTTCCTCAGCCCTGAGCAAGCATCCTGCTCCTGGAACTGCAGCCCAGGCTCCCAGCCTGGCCAGAGAGGGAACCTGAGGATGCTGGCAGTGTCACTGAGGATGACACATGCCTCTCTCTCAGGATGTGGGATAATGAGCTTCTCTGTGGTCTCCCAAGGCAGGAATGTACTTATGGCACAAGGGAGATTTATGGAGTTTTGCTTTCAAAGGTGTCAGCTAATAATAGCCGTGGCTGGGCCGGGGGGAGCTGGGCTCACACTCAGGTGGAAACCAGGGCTGCTCCCGAGCCCTGCCAGCCTTTCCTCCTGTTTGGACACTGACACTAAGGAGATCACATCCTGAACCAGCCTGTGCACCAAAGAAATACCCCAGCCAGGTGACCAAACCACTCTCTTATATATCCCAGTGCTCCCCTTGTGCTTCCCTGGCACAGCATCCAGCCCCAAATCAATGGGATCTTCCTACAGACCTGGGGTTGCTTCCCAGGGCAGGGATAGCCCGGGAAGTAGAGGTTATCCATGCTTGGAATTATTCATTTTCACCCTACCAAGTGACCCATCCATCTTGTCCTCCACCAGGGAGAGAAGTTGATGCAATGTTCCCTGTTGTCCCCTGGAATCTCACAACCCTGAACAGCACCAATGCCCTAAAGAGAATTTTTTTTCCAAATGAAATAAATGCACAGTATTTTATTCTTTTGTCAGTGGGGGTCTGAATAAAATAACTAACAGGTTCCAGAGGGATGTATCCTGTTAATTCCACTCATGATAAACATTTTTAAAATGCCCTGGTGCCTGGAGCACTGATGGGTTTCCAGGTTTGCTGATTTGTGGACCATGGGCCAGGCTCCCAGTGGAGCCCATTAGGTGGCCCAGAGACAGGCCCTGGCTGCAGAGCCACGATTGCATCCACGCCAGAGAGAGCTCAGAAGAATTCCTGAGCAATCCCAGGCAATTCCCAGCTCCTACAGCATGGCTGGGGTGGGGGGGAGGTTTGTGAAGAGCTCCTGCCTTTTTCTCCTCATGCCACACTGGGGAGGAGAAGGGACAGCACTGATCTGTTCCCTGCAGTGTTCAGTGACAGGGCCTGAGGGAATGGCCTGAAGATGTGCTGGGGGGAGGTTATTTTGGAGCTCAGGGAAAGGTTCTTCCCCCAGAGATGCAGACACTGCCCAGGCTCCCAGAGAATGGGCACAGCCCCGAGGCTGCCAGAGCTCCAGGAGGGGTTGGACAGTGCCCCAGGCAAAGGGTGGGATTGCTGGGGTGTCTGTGCAGGGTCAGGAGTTGGACTGGATGATCCTTGTGGGACCCTTCCAACTCAGGATATTCCACAATTCTGTGACTCTGTGATGATTTTAGTGTGAAGCTCAAGGTGTGATGCTTCCCTAGGGAGCCAGGCTGGGAGAGCGGGGGGGGCTCACCTGGAGAGGAGAAGGCTCCAGGGAGAGCTCAGAGGCCCTGCCAGGGCCTGAGGGGGCTCCAGGAGAGCTGGAGAGGGACTGGGGACAAGGGATGGAGGGACAGCACACAGGGAATGGCTCCCACTGCCAGAGGGCAGGGCTGATTTGGATATGGGGAAGGAATTGTTCCCTGTGAGGGCAGGCAGCCCTGGCACAGGGTGCCCAGAGCAGCTGTGGCTGCCCCTGGGTCCCTGGCAGTACCCAAGCCAGGTTGAACAACCCTGGGGCTTGGAGCCCCCTGGGAGGGTGGAAGGTGTCCCAGCCCATGGCAGAGGATTGGAATTGAGAGATCCCCAAGGTCCTTTCCAGCCCATACCATTCTGGGATTCTTTGATTAGCAAATGTAAGTGCAGATTTGCAAACAGGCATTTTACCCCAAACCCCTGGGCAGCAAAGCCTCCCCAAGAGCTCCAGGCAGATGCAATGGGTCACACATTACATCCTCTTCCATTTCCACCCACTAATTCCATCTGCTGGAAGAAAAACCCCAGCAAATGTGGGGAATCTGTTCAGCCACCCAGCACCTGGATGAGGAGAAACTCAGCTCCTTAACAATCCAAATCTTTCTATGATTCTGTTATTTGGTGCTGGGGAGGGAGAACCTGGGGATGAACAGGCTCTGCATGCTTTCTCAAGTCACCCCCTTGCCATGGAGCACCTCACTCCCTCTTCCTGCCCCTCACCCATTGCCCCCCCAAACTCCTGCAAGCCACACCTCAGGACTCTGGTTTCTATTTCCTGCCCAGGTCACACATTTTTGCAAGTCCATCTCGAGAGGTCCCCAAGGTAATGTCCTCATGTCCATCACGTCCACTCATTTCTGCTCCGGGCAGTTTTATCTCTTCCTGCAGGGCCAGCCCGGGCTCGGTGGTGGACTGAGTAATTCAATAGGTTTGCAGATCTGTCTCGAGTCAATTTTAATTCTATTTAAAGGACAGTCGATAGGAGCCTCTCTGGGGGGTTCTGAGCAGGAATTTCATATTGCGCTGAATATGCGCTGAGTGCACCGGCCAGGGGGAAGGAATTCCAGCTTCAACCAGACAGAAAGGATAGCTTGGGAAGCACTCTGAAACCTTCCTCTTTTTAGCTATTTTAGGCTCAGCCTGAGACCCTCAGAGCAGGCTCAGGAAGGGGCCAGGCTGGAGATGACTCCCAATGGGATTTTTGTGCAATGCCCGGCTCACCTGATGCTCAGGAGGCACAAATCAGCCCCTTCTTAAATATCAGCAGCAAAAGTCCCCCCTGATGCCAGATTTCACCACTGGGAACCCATCCCTGGGGCTTTGGGGGAGGTGACACCCAGCAAAGAGGAGATACCCCAAAAGAGGAGATCTGAGCAGCACCACACAACCATTGCAATCTGCTCCACTTCCCTGTTTGCCATAAAACACAGGGCAATGTCCCAGATTAATAAAGAAGGAAGGCTTTCAATACTGCTGCTCCTCTAAAACGTTCCCTTAAGTGCAGGATGAGATGTTCGAGCACTAAGATGCCATTTTTATGCAACTTAATAAAAGGGAAAAATGATATCACCGCTGGAAAAAACAGAATGCATGCAGGGGAATTGGATTGCATCACTTTACCCTCGGATCAATCCCAAGATCACATGGCCCAGGCACAGGGGCAGTTCTCAGCACTGCAGGAAAACTCAAGGAAAGCTTCGCTCAGGCACTTTTAGGGGGAACAAATCCCATGGACCTAAAGGGAAATATTTCCCTACTGGTCAAAGCAGGAAAAAGTTTCAGTCCCATCGAATTACCCGGCTGCTCTAGGAAAATGATCCTCCAGATGAGGAATGTGGGACAAATCCACTCACCTCCCAGCAAGGAGATGGCAAGACTGGGGTTAAACCCCTCTGGGTTTTCCAGGGGGATGGAGGGGCCCCTGTTGATGCTTCCACTGTTTTTATGGCATGTCAAGGGACTGGCTCCCGTGGTGAGGAGCATCCAGCCGACTGCTCCAAATGAAATTGTCCCTTCCCTGCTGGAGATAATTAACGTATATCAAAGAGGAATTTAGCTGGAGTGGCTATTTCAGTCCCACGCCGCGTTCTCCCTCTCTTTGGGTTTGTTTTCGAAATTGCACATAAAGTGCAACTGCGGCACATTTACTTTTCTATTATGCCTCCGAAATTAAGTTAGATGGCCCTAATAATAGCATTGCCTTTAAAATAACGTTGTGTTTAAAGAACAAACTCTCCAATGTCGCCGGCGCAGCAGATTTGTCTTGTGCTTAATTTCCACTTGCTGTTGTATTATTAGACATTAACATGATAGTTTTGTTTAATCTCTGGCTCCGTCGCCCATGGCTGACTCCGAACCGAATGCTCGCCCCTGTTGATGAAAGTCTTAATTCATCCTTGTTAGTGCAATTAGGAGGAAATTGGATCATGTTGCCTCTTCCCACGAAAGATCTGGGAGAGGCAGAGGCTCTCCCCCGAGAGGTGACACTGGCTCTGGGTGCAGGAGGGTTAGGCAGCCCCTGGGAAGGTGATGGGGAAAAGTGAATTGAGACTCTGGGAAGGTTCAAAGTGGGTTCTGATGGATTTCGTTGCTCTTTTCCCAGCATGGAGGGGGTAGGAATCCATGCCTAACACCCAGCGAAGGTCAGCAGCATTTTGAGGTTGTTTTGAGCACACCTGTGCAAGGGCAGGAAGAAATGGGAAAATAAAAAGATTGTTTTTTTCCAAATTCCGAGTCCTCCAAAGCTCTCAGGAAAGTGGCTCTGGTTTCCTTCCAGCATTTCCTCTCCATGGGGAGCTTTCACCCAACCATGAACATGAGCACGGAAAGGAGAAACTCTCCAACTGCAGCACCAAAACAAGGCAGGTGTTCACAGCGTGGTTCTCCAGCCCCCACACCTTCACTCTCTCTCCTTTCCTGGGTTCAGTTAAAATCCCCACACCCAGGACCACGCAGAGACCTTGGCATTGCTTTTTCAACACAGAACCTGCAGCAAAGCTGGAAAAACTTGCGGGATCATCAAATCTTGGGAAGTTTTGCAAATCCTAAGCCCATAATCCTTCCTGTTCAAGATATCAACTTTATATTCCAGACTTTTGGTAGGAAAAGAGGGGATATAAAGTAGCCAAGCAGGAATTCCTGTTGCTCTCACCCCACCTGGGTGAGTGCCTTCCTGCTTCTCAGAGAGTGAATTAAGCTAAACCAGACAAACGAACTTTTGCTGCTCAATGAAATCAATTGCTCCTGGGTACAACCAGCAAAGGCACAAAACGTTTCATTCCAAAGGAGATTAAATAACTTGGGTTTCTTTCCTCAGACAAAAAGCTGCCGAAGGAGGGTTTGATGGAAGTTTACAAACCAAGGATGGGGTAGAGAGGACAAAATGATAATTGTCATTTCTGCAAGTTTCCATTTAAAATGGAATTGGCACTGGATAAAATTAGCAAGGGGTAGGTTTAAAGAAAATAGTTGTTGGAACTCATTTCCAAAACAATTTTTGGAAATCCAAATTATAGATGAACTGAAAATGAAGGATTGGGCAAACTCAGGGGAAATTATTCATTGCAGCATTAAATGCACAATTTTTTATTCACAGAATAAGCTATTATTTTTATTATTAATTATTATTAGTGTTGTTGTTGTTACTATATTATTATTTATGTATAACTTGCAGATGCAATCATGGCATGGGGAGCATTTATTCAGGACTATTTATAGGAGTAATTTATTCAGAATAGTTTTGTATGTACATTAATCAATTTTCCCACCATTGCTTGCAATCACCAAGACCAGATCTGGTTCCTGTGACAAACCCCAGGGGAATGTGGAACCAGCACACATGGACATGCAGATCCAAGGATCCCCAAAAAAAAGCAATATATTTGGATGATTAAGCCAATAAATGCTTGGGGCAGGAGCCAATGATCTGAAATTTTTCAGGATTGTAAGTGTGTTATAGTCCAAACATCCCTCTCCCCCAGAACAGGTATTGCCTGACAAGTGTGGGACATTTCCCAGGCTCCACATTGGCCGTGTTGCTACTTGACAATCTTTGGGATTTGGGAACCATCCTTTAATTTCCCTGGCTTGTATCATGCCCACTATGATAGCCCCGGCTGCTGGGACACTGACCTGGAGAGCCAAAAAAGAGCCATTCCCATGGGATTTGGATGGATCATTTTCCAGATGTTCCCACCTGGAGGAGGCAGCACTGAACCCAGGTTGGTTCTCAGCACAACAAGTTGGGAAAATCACAGTGGCAGCAGCAAAAATAGACTGGAATTTGTGGAGAGATTCCCCTCCCTGCACTCCCAGCTCTTCTGAAGCTGTTCTGTAAATCAGAGGTTATTCCCACTTTAAGGTGGGCTCCTTATCCACACCAAGAGCTCCAGCAAGAACTCCACAAACCCTCAGCTGCTCTCACCCACAAATCCTCCCTGGTTTTGCTGGCATCCCTGTCCTTACCCAGGACAGAAATGTCTCTCAGCAGCCATCAGTGTGCCCTGCTCATGAAGCTGCTCAGGGAGGAGACATCTCCATGGAGCAATCATGATGGGGTGGCAAAGCTGGGAGAGCACTTGGATGGGGGTCTCCAAGGAACTGTGTGGCAAAATCACCCAGAAATAAAACCCTGCTTGCCTTGGGGCAAAGGGGTGAAATTCCCAGCTGGGTTCATTCAGGATGCACCCTGCTCCTGGCGCCCTGTGATCCACCACCCAGAAAGGGGAGCCTGCTGCCTGTCCACATGTGCTGGACCTCAAAATGATGGTTTTCTTCCTCTTCTCCAAGTCTCCTGGAGAGGAAGGGCAGAAGGGGATGCAAAAAGAAGGGCAAAGAAAGAGCAGGAAAGGGTTTTGAGGGAGCAAACCCCTGAGTTCCCAGTGTGTCACCAACTGGCACATGGCAGGGTGGGGGCAGTGTCATTACAAGGGGCTGTCGGGTCCAGATACCTCTTTTTGGGGTGCTTTTTAAAAATTTTCCAGCCAGTTTTTCCTTGCAGAGCTCACAGTTGCTTGGTGAAGCATTAACTGGATTTGATGGGCTGGGGAAAATAGACTTGGACAGTGAAGGGTGGAAGGGAAAGCCCCGTGAATAAATGCCCTGTTGTCACAGTCCTATTAACCTCCCCTCAGTCTAATCCTGTCCTTAATTGACTTTATTCTGATTATAGTCTTGATAGGCCTGTATCAACCTGGGAAGGTGGGTGGGAAGTGGAGGTGAGGGATGTGAAAAATAATGAGTGAGCTGGAGGAGAGCAAAACAGAGGAGCAGCAAAACACATCCCCTGGTGTGCCTGCATGGCTGCTCCCCAGAACAGCAAGCGCCAGGAAACGGAAATGAAAACTTCCCAGAAAGGCTGAAAAACAAACCTCCTCCCCAGCAAACCACCACAAGCTGCTGTTGTAATAATTAAGAGGCTTTAAACTGTTCATTGAATGCAGACGAAAATCCCATCTGCAGGTAACGGCAGGCAGAGCTCGCTGCCTAATCAGCCAAACCCTTGGAAAAGCAACATCCCCGTCTGTCTGCAATCAGGGCTGGAGCAGAGGCTGCCACTCCTTGAAGTGGCTCTCAGTGAGGGTTCTGTAATTGTCTCGGTGAAAAGTGAGAGTTCCCCCTAGTGCAGAGCAATAAATCAGGGATAATAATAACTCTTTCGAAAATAATCCTCAGGCAGCAACAAAATCCAGCAGAGAAGGTGGTACGGAGTCAAAACGTGGCACCTGGATCCCAGGGTTCGTTGGCTCTATAAATACCCCGAGCCCTTGCGTGGCCCTGCTCCTGCCATAACAGAGTGTCATTAGTAGCACTCAGTTAAAGCTTTCAGAGTCTTGTAAATTTTATTAGTTCTTGGCTCTTTCTCTGCTGTGATGTTTCCCCCACCATGACCCCGAATGTTGGGCCTTGCACAGCTGGTGCTGAGCCCCCAGAGTTCGGTGTGTGAGGGGAGGCTGGGGACACTCCAGGGCTGCCCTGGGGGCTAGGAGCCCCTTTGGCAAAGCAGGGGCTCCAACAGGTCCTTGAGCTGCAGCAGCTGTTCCAGCAAGGCTGATCTTAGAGCCAAACCCCCTGGGAAGTGTTTGAGGATCTGTGTCATCATGGCAGCCCAGGGGTGAATGGGCTGAGGGATGCTGTGAGGTCTGAGAGTGCAGCCAGGGAGAGAAACCCGAGCTGGGATCTTCCCTCAGTGTGGGGAGGGGGAGCCCTGCCCCTCTGCCCTGCTCAGGTGAGACCCCACCTGCTGAGCTGAATCCAAATCCAGAGTCCCCAATGTCAGGAGGATGTGGAGCTGCTGGAGTGAGTCCTGAGGAACCCATGGAGATGCTCCAGGGCTGGAGCCCCTCTGCTCTGGAGCCAGGCTGCAGAGCTGGGGGGGCTCACCTGGACAGGAGAAGGCTCCAGGGAGAGCTCAGAGCCCCTGGCAGGGCCTGAAGGGGCTCCAGGAGAGCTGGAGAGGGACTGGGGACAAGGGATGGAGGGACAGCACACAGGGAATGGCTCCCACTGCCAGAGGGCAGGGCTGGATGGGATAATTGGGAAGGGATTCTTGGCTGGGAGGGCAGGCAGCCCTGGCACAGGGTGCCCAGAGCAGCTGTGGCTGCCCCTGGATCTCTGGGAGTGTCCAAGTTCAGGCTGGATGGGGCTTGGAGCAGCCTGGGACAGTGGAAGGTGCCCACAGAAGGGACTGGAACAGCTTTAAGATTCCTTCCAGCCAAACCATTCCAGGATTTTCTGATCCCATTGTCATTTTCTGGATGATCCCTCAAACCGAGGGGCCCTACCCAGGTGTGTCTCACAAATCCCTTTGGAGCAGTGGGATGCTCTGCAGCCCTGGGCTGGAACCCTCTGCCTGCCCATGCTCTGCTCTGCTCCCCAAAACTCCCAGGTCCCCCTGGCAGGGCTTTGGCCGTGCCAGGGGCTCTGGTGACATCCCCACTGCAACACTTCTGTTTTTATTTCCTTCTTGCCCCTTTGCCTCAGCCAGCAGAAAATGCCCAGAGCTGCCATCTATTTATTTTTCCTTATTTACTGCTCCACCCCCACCGGTTCCATTCCCAGCCAGAAAATGTTGCCCAGCTGCCTCCAGTTCTACAGAGCTGCTCATGAATCACCCAGCACTGAAACTCCAGAGTTTTGTACCTTGGAGCCAAAAAATTCCAGCCTCATGAGAGTTTGCAAATTGTCCACTTGCTCCAGCATTGCCAGCTGGGTGTGTGCTGTCCCAAACCTCCCGTGGTTCCTGCTCAGACAATCCTACCCTGATGTCCTTGTGGTACAGGATCACAGAGGGGACACGTAAGTGACATCCCTGCCATAGCCCTTTAATCCACCCTGTCCAATAGGAAAGCAATGCCTTTTCCACAGGAGAATGAAAAATAGGTGAATAAAGGCATGGAGAATGAAGTCTGAGGTTTTCATTTGGAATATTGCAGCTGTGTAATGATTGATGTAGAACTTGGGGAAAAATCTGGGGTGTTTTGAGGTCTTGGGGATCTAAATCAGCCTCTGCAGGAAATAATGGCACTGTAGGAGGAGTGGCAAAGCCACTGGCTCCTGGGGTCCCTTTGCCTTGCTCCTGGCAGCAGGTTTGGCTTTTGCTCTCCTAAAGGTCACAAAACACCAGGTCAGGCTTTCAGGAAGACAAGAACTCAGGCTGGAGAGAATTTCCAAATCAGGGTGGTCCAAGGACATCTTGCAGGACTGGGGTGAAGTTTGCCCTCAGAGAGATACTGATGTGGGGAATTTTGTTTATGTACTGGGAGAACAAACCTGAGAGCTCAGGGAGGGAAGGCTGAGACCAAGAGACCCCAAAAGAAGCTTCTCAAGTGTATGTTGTTCCCATAGAATTCCATCTATATGTTCTGGAAAGCAAACTAACCCCAAAAATGGCAGATTTGGCTTGTTTGCAACCTTCCACCATATTAAATGAACAATTCATGAAATGAATGTTTGGGTTTTCCTTTTATTCATAATTCCTTACAAACAAAAACTTGGTTCTTTGATGTTTTCTCCCTCTATTTCATTGCTTCTAAAAGAAATGGCTTAAAAATTAAAGGTATAACAGAAAAAAATCCCCCCACCACCTTGAAGGAAATCCATAAGCAACCAAAACTTGATTATTTTTCAGCAAGACAGTGTCGCAAAAGCACTTCCAAAGAGCAAGGTGCTCTTTTTTTCCTCACTCCCAATCCCAATTTCAGCGAAACAATTCCCAGCCCTTCATTTTCAGCTGGCCACAGATTGAAGTTGCTCCTGGCATTAGAATTCACAGCAAAGCAACCCTGAAATCAAACACTGCTGCTCTGCTCTGGGATCTCCTTCACCCTCTCTGCATTCCCCATGTTGTGTAAATCAATCCTCTCAGCTCCTAGTAAATAGAATCGTTTCAAAACATTGAAATAACTCCACACGTTCCTTCTTTCCCTTCAAAAAAAGAGAAGAAAAATCAGAACCAATAGGGGAATGAATAAGGAAATACAAGCTAATCTGGACTTTACTTTTGAGCTTGCTGGTTTTCTCCTCACTCAGGTGTTGGGTGGCTGAACAGATTCCCCACATTTGCTGGGGGTTTGCTTCCAGTAGATGGAATTAGAGAGTGGAAATGGAAGAGGATGGAACGTGTGACCCATTGCATCTGCCTGATGCCATCTGGGAAGTTTTGCTGCCCGGGAGTTTGGGGTAAAATGCCTGCTTGCAAATCTACATTTGTACGTGTAAGTCACAGAATCCCAGAAGGGTTTGGAATGGAAGGGACCTTAAAGCTCATCCCATTCCACCTCCTCCATGGGCAGGGACACCTTCCACTGTCCCAGGGGGCTCCAAGCCCCACTCAGGCTGAACTTGGGCAATTCCATGGGGCAGCCACAGCTGCTCTGGGCACCCTGTGCCAGGGCCTGCCCACCCTCCCAGCCAAGAATCCCTTCCCAATTATCCCATCCAGCCCTGCCCTCTGGCAGTAGGAGCCATTCCCTGTGTGCTGTCCCTCCATCCCTTGTCCCCAGTCCCTCTCCAGCTCTCCTGGAGCCCCTTCAGGCCCTGCCAGGGGCTCTGAGCTCTCCCTGGAGCCTTCTCCTGTCCAGGTGAGTCCCCCCAGCTCTGCCAGCCTGGCTCCAGAGCAGAGGGGCTCCAGCCCTGGAGCTGCTCTGGCCTTGCTCCAGCAGCTCCACATCCTCCCTGTGCTGATGGTCCTGGACCACCCCGGCTGTTGGGGGTGACAATTCCCCCCCCCCCCCATGGACCAACCCCGCGGGTTTAGGTGCTGCTGTGAGCGCATCCCGGCCTCATCCCCCTCAGCCTTCAGCTTCATTTTTGGGAACAGGCTTTTTGGATTGTGCAAGAGTCTCCTCTTGGCGAGGGAGGGGTTGTCAGAGACAAAGGGGGAAACGATCAAACCCAGCGGCTCCTGCCTCTTGTCTCCCGCGCTCGGCCGCTTTCGCAGCGCGGCGGCGGAGCCCGGCTTTAAACAAAAGCTAAACACTGTCAGTGGGGGAGCGGAGCAGGAGCTCTCTGAAATGCAAATGCCTTCTGGAGAGCAGCCGCCTTTGAGCACAGGGATGCTGCTGACTCACGCTTGAAGCCGGGGAGAGATCCCGCTGCTGCACCCGGCGCGGGTCCGGCGGGCAGGAGCGGGGTCCGACACAGCCCAGCGAGCATCTCCCTGCAGAGCCCCCAGCTGCTGCCCCGACAGGCCAGAGCCCGGCAGGGTGGAGGATTTAGCCATGGAGAAGCAGGAATTTAAGCCTTGATACCCCAGGAAGCTCTTCAAATCCCTTTCCTCACCTGCAACTCCTTCACCTTCCCCTCCCGTCTCCCGGCTGTTCCCGAGCTCAGCATCCCTCCGGCTCATTTTGAGCGCGCCAGGGTCGAGACTCCAGCAGAGATGTCCATTTGCAGCGGATGCTGCTCGTTTCCAGGACGGGGGAGCAGGACTGGCCGCTGCTTTTACAGCAAGGTGGAGGCCGAGGGCAGGGAGGGGGAAGCAAAGGAATGAACAGGCTTGGATCCCTTTCCAGAGGAACTCTCATTTTCTCCATCGTGCAGTCCTAAGCAGGAGCGTGTGAAGCTGGCACCACAGAGACACCGAGTTCACAGGGGGCAGAGCCCAAATCACTGCCTTTTTCTGGCTTTCCTTTTGATTTTAAATCTCCCTCATTATTTTCAGGAGCAGACTGAAAACTTCGGCTGCTTAGACCCGATTTCGGGAGGCATTTCCAGCCGCGAGCCCGTGCTTTGAGGGGGCAGGAGGGTCCTTACTGAGCGGCAGCACCGTGACACAACACATCTGCAGAGCTCTGCAAATGTTCTCCCTCACTCTGCCTGCGCACGTGAGCCAGAGAAGCTCAAAACAGGGGTCTGTTTTCTCCCCCCAACCTTTGTAATATTGTTTTATCTATTTTATTTCTTAATATAAAACAATTAAGGCCTGCAGGGTGGCTCCAATCCTATGCAAAGTCTTCATGAGTGATGGGGAGAGCTCCTGACACCTGACCACAGACCCAATCACACCTACATGGGGTGAGACACCCCCAAGACCTCAATTGATGTCATTGTGTGAGTGATCCCCATCTCCACTCACCCCCAGAATAACACCCCGGGATCTGAGCTGCTCCTGGGTCGGCTTTCCAAATCCAACCATGGAATGACAGGCAGAGCACTGATGGAAATATCATGGCTCACAGCGATGTCGAGCTCCAGGGGCGGAATGGAAAGTCAGATTTTATTTCTAATGTGCTTCTGCTCTAATAACCACTTTTTTTTTCCCCCTCATTGCTTTTCATCTGAAAACACTGGTGCGCTGCACCAGCAGCAGCTGATCAAGACTTCACACGTCCTGCTCATTATCCCCTGCTTCACACGAGGGGAAACGAGGAGGATTTATAGCACCCAATTTTGCAAAAGTGTTGCCCAAAGTGCAATACTCGGCATGTCTGCTCTGGGAAAGCCGCAGCTGTGCCGGGGCTGAGGCTGCCAGAGGAGACGCTTTATAGGGGCAGATAAAATCTTTTATTAGACCAACTGATCTAGCGAGGAGAGCAGACACGTTTTAGGTGCACACACCAGGTTGTCTGCAGAACACCGTGCCCAGGCTGGCTCCGCCTTCCCAAACCCCAGAGGTGAAAGAGTGAACTAAAAAAGTCCTATTGGAAAAGCCTACAAGCTCCAGCACTGCCAAAGTCCAAAATCCTGCCTAAATCCTTCTTTGGCATCTCTGGCTGACCAAAAAAAAAAAAAAAAAAAAAATTCTCTACCATGTGACTTTGTCATTTTTCCCTGTATCCCAATATTTTCTTTTATCTCTGCTGCCTCCCTTGTTGTAGAACCCACCTCACAGAAAGCAATGTTTGACAGGCAGAGAGCAGAGGGACAATTCAGTTCGGGTCCTGGAGCCCCAGGCAATGAAGGCAGTGAGGAAATGGTGAGGCTGGGAATTCGGAGTGGGCAGGCTGGTGGGATGGGATTCCTGGAATGACACCCACAGGCACATGGCCTGCTGTCCCTGCGGGTGTTTGGGCGGCTGTGGATGGTGAAGAGCAAGATGCACAAGGCTGAAATCATGTTCTTGTGCTTTCGTGCATTTTTCCACTTCCATCACTTCCACCCCTACCAATTCCCACCCAAAACACCCACAGCCCTGTCCCAGACATACCCCAGACCCACGGTCTCAGAAATAAAGTGTGAGCTGCCATGTGGGCTTTAACCATTCCTCTCCTCCCCTCCCCATTGCCCCCACCCCCAATTTTTTATAACTGCATCAACCACATCACTAAGATTTCTCTTTCCTTTTCAAAAAAATAACAAAAAAAGATTGATCCTGCCGGGAATTCGTAGTAATTGTAGTAACCTGATAACAATTTCTAGCAATTAGCACAATACTAATTCACTCACTTACTCAGTAATGTCTTGTCTATGTTTATGGGGGCTGTGCCGATTGTAAATATCTTACTCACTGTGGTGGCTAATGAAAATTTAGTAAGAGGCTCTTTTTTTTTTTTTTTTCAAATGTTTATTCATTTTAAGCTATTCTTGGTAATCACGTGTGAATAAGGAGTAATTGCTTGACTTTAGGATGGTAATTAGGAAGTACTAAGTCATTGTTTTCTTCTCGAGAGCGGATGGTTTGTTTAAATGTGCATCTGCTCTGCCAGCACTAATTCAACCTGCCAGCCCCTCATCCTGCTCCCCAGCGCCTGCATCCCGCTCTCTCCAGTCGGGAGTTTCCCAGGATTGATGGGCTGGAGCCGCCGGGGATCGCGCAGCGCACAGGCCGAGGTGTCCGAGTGGGGGCTGAACCGCTCGATTCGTGTTGTTGTGACCCTCCCTCGGGTCCCGGCGGCTCCGGGGACAGAGCGGATCCATCAGCATGCAGGGCAGGATTTGCATCTGCTAATCAGAGCCAGATCCCGGGAAACAACTTCCAATAAAAGAATCCCATTACAAAGCAACCAGCTGTGAAATACTGTACCTGTGTCGCACCCTGCAAACCTGCAGCCTCCACGCTCCCTGCCAAGGAGGTGGGAGCGTCTCCTGAGCGTGGAGATGGGGAAGGAAGGGGCAGGGAACGAAATAAAAAATGGGATTGATATGCACGAGCAGGACTGCTCGTCTGAGGATCCCGCAGAGCTCCATCCTCCCGGGACGGGAGGGATGCTCACGGGAAACCGAAGCAAAACGTAATTTTTTTCCCCAAAGACCCTCAAATCAGCCAGAAAATATTCATCCATCCAGAAAATACGCGTCCCTCCTCAGCATTAGCCACAGGACTGGCACACTGCAGCCCGGCCAAGCCGAGTCCACCTGGAAGTACCTGGAGCCAGCGCTCCGCTGGAGCTGCATCTCCAACCGCAGCGCAGCCCGGAGCTAAACGAGGCCAACTGATGGGAATTCAGGGCTAATCCACAGCGTGCCTCAGTTTCCCCCTTTGCAAACTGGTGTCAATTTTTCGGTTCTCCCTTGGGAAGAGCGTCGAGATCTCCTGGGGAGGGACCAGGCTCCCACATCTGGTGGCCGTGGGGGATGTTGGGCACGGCAGCCGTTTCGAGGCCTTCAGACACGAGCACTGGACACGATCTTTAAAACACCGAGTGATTTTTAAGTGCTTCTCTGAGAGCATTTACAGGGCCCTGATTTACCGAGTGCTCAGAGCAGCCTGTTCTCGTTGGAAAACAGGGCTCGGGATGCAGCCAAGCATCCAGAAACACAAGCTTTGCACTCTTTAAATCTCTGCCTTTCTCAGCTTTCCTGTCTTTGAAAAGAGGATAACCCGGCTCCCCTGGACGCGTTCCCAAATATTCCCAGAGCCACTGTGCACAGTGCTGTACAATCTGCACCCACGGCAAAACCCGGCAGGAGCCCAGAAAACTGGCAAAAAAAGGAAGGAGGGTCCGGATCGGAAAGATGTGTGCCGGTGTCTTTACAAACAATTCCATGGGTGAGGTTTCGGGTGCTAAAGGCTTTGGAATGGGTCTGAATGTCCCCAGCAGGTTTGTCACCGAGCCCGGGCAGCTCTGACTCCTGATAGAGACGAGGGGCTGCACATGCCTGAGCTTCTGAACCGGGGAGAAAAGGACAAGTTTAAAGGGCGGTTCGGGAGAGCTGTACCTTCCTGATACCTCGGCCAGTGAGGAAAAGAAGACGGCAACGAGCGGCCGGGAGTCTGGGATAAAAGGGAGGGTGCACCCTCGAGAGAGAAAACCCCGCGGGCGTGTCCCCCGGTGGACTGTCTCGCTCCATTCCAGGAAAGTTGAAGGACTCCTCTGTCTCCCTCATTGCTTTTCCCATGTGATTTTCCTCACAGTCCCTCCCTCTCTGTTCCGTCCCAATGTGACAGCAAAGATGGGCGGCAGGGCAGCATCCCTGAAGGAGCTGGGAACACCAAAAATCAGGAGAAAGCCAAGGGTGTCATCTAAAAGGGTCCCATGGAAGAGGATAAGGAATTGTCTGATGAAGATGACCTGCGGGTCCCTCCACGGGCTACGGAGGTTTCTGGGCAGGACTGGAATATCCCCCATACCCCACTGTACCTACATTGCACATCCCTGGATGCCAGGGAGGCAAAGGAAGCGTTCGAAGACCCTTGAGAGCACTCAGGGGGTTGAACCATCTCCTTATCACCACACCCCGCCCAGCGGCCTTGTGTTCCACCCCCATGGCAACTCCTCACAGTGACCACTGGCGTCTCCACATCCCCACCCCTTTCCGAGCATCCCTCTCCTCCTGCACCTCTCCCGGGGCCTTCGCTTTGCTCTGAGCCGCGATGCGGCCACCAACAGCCCCCAAATCACCACGGCGTGACCTGGACAGGCCACAGTGGTTCTGTGCCTGTACAAAACCAAAGCATCACCCAGGAATTCCAAAGCAGCGATCGGGAGAGGGCAAAGGAGATGACTCCAAAGGTGCCACCTCCAAGATAATTCAGCACAAACATTTCCATGGGATTGCCCTTGGCAAAACAAAAATGCCCTTTGCGCCCCTCCTTCCACTGCTCCTGCTGGGGCTGGGGCTCCGCGGGTGCAAAGGAGCTGCTGCAGGAGGAAGAGGCAGATCCAGGGCACCTCGATAAATCCCTGCAGGGCTCAGGTCCAGCGCGCCTGCTTCCCAGAGATAAAAGGGAAGCGGCGCTTCTCCGAGGCACGGACACCGGGCTAATCTCCTCCTGCGTCGGGGCCGTCACCGTGTCACGGGCAGCAAAGACGGGCGAGGGGAGGAAGCAGAGAGGGAGGCAGCGGCGATGGGGTTGTCAGCATCCCAAAATATTCCAGGGAAATCAGCCCCAAGCAGCTGCTTGTGGAAAGAGCAGCGGCTCTTGTTTATTTTACAAGGGGAACTGGAAAGCATTTTTCTGTCTTGAAGTGGAAAATTAATCCTGCAGAAGGGCCCTGGGGGGTGAGGATATTATTTAGGTGCTTTGAGATCTATCCTAAGGTGTGATGAGGCTCTGACAGGTCCCACAATGGGAATCCAGGAGGGCAGAGAAGAGCCTGGCAAAATTGCAGATGCTAGAGGAAAATCACTCGAGGGGCCAGAAAAAAAAAGGAGCTGTAATGACACCAAGAGCTTCAGAGGGAGAAGAGGCTGGGCAGGGAAAGAAAGCAAGCAGTCGCTACAGGACGTTGGTGCCAGACACATTCAGATCAAAATTAGGCTGAATTTTTAGCAGGGAGGATGATTAACCCTGGGAATAAATTATCAGGTAAAATGGGAAATGCTCCACCTCTTGACGTGTGTGGATAAAACCCAGGTGCCTTTAAGGATGAGCTTTAATGAAGCCCCAAGCTCCCTCTGGATTCGAGCCGGGACAACCAGGCTCGTTCCCGCCAGGATTCGGCAGTGCTGCCAGGACCTTCAGCCCATGCCAGTCCATAAGAAAGGATTGCTCCCCTCTGCCCCGGGAAAGGACTGACCCATCTGCCTTTGGAGAGGGCTGTGAGACGCTAAGGAATTGCCAGGTGTCAAAGCCAGGGGGTTTTTTTGCAGTAATAAAAAGGAATTTAATTGTCGAGGCCAAATGAAAGACCCTGCCAAGGCCGTTGTCAGTCCGGCAGCACAATAAAATCATGGCTCTTGTTAAACAACAAATGCAGGAAACTTGCACTTTTATTTTGATTTTAGATTTTTCTTCCCTTCCAAGCCTGAGAGTGTTTTCTTTAATCTCAGTCCCAGTTTCTAGGCTTGGTTAGATTAACACTTCTCAGCTCTGATGGTGTTTGATTGTAACCTTGGGATGCTCAGAGCCCCTTCAGGGCACTTTGGGGGCACAGGCCAGGGGTGGCAGTCAGGTTGCTATTTCTGCTCAATGTCTTCCAGTTTAAATTCCCTACAAGGTGCCCTGACTATTATCCAGGTGCCATTTTAATCCTCAGGAGGACGGGGCAGGTTGGTGGCAGGTTGTCATTGCTGATGTGGCTGGAGGGGCTGGAAAGCAGCAAAAGCCCAAAGAAGGGTGGAGAAGAGGGTGGGAAATCACTGTGCAGAGCTGGGTTAGGCTCTTCCCTAGACTCTTTTGTCCCCAAATGGAAGCACAACAGCAGGAATGAGCAGTGAGACCTGCCCAACATCCCAGCTCCATCCCACATCCGGATGAGTCAATGCAGGTGAGCACAAAAGAAACCCCCAAATTGTCATGATCCCTTCAAATTAGGGGCTTGACCTGTTGCCATAACAAATAAATTCATATTGTGTATCTGCGTGGCCAAGTATCTGAATGTCACTCAGGATATTTAGGATTTATCACTCCCCTTCCCATTCCAGTGCTCACAATCCATTGGGAGTAGGTGAAGCAGGTGGGTCCTAGCCCAGAAAATCAGTTCCTCCGCCTAAAAATGGATTTGCTATTTACACAAACCAGTCAGGAAGGGGAAAAAAAAAAACCAATAAAACTGAGACAAGGTGGGGTTTTGCCTCTTCAGGCTCCATCTCAGGAAGAATTTGGAGCGTTTCCGATCAAAGGCAGCCCCGCAGGGACCGCTCCGGGGCGCAGCGGGAGCTGTTTCCCGGCTCAGCACAGGGACGGCTCCCCAGGGACCTTGAGGCAGAGCTTTGAGTAGAGCTTAGAGCCTCTTCCCCTCGCAAAAAGCCTTTCCCAGTGTGAGCTTTGGTCTGCGGCGCAGGAAACACGGGGGATATTTTGGGACCGGTCTCGTTCTCCTGCCGCCTTTCTTCTCCTGCCTCCTGCTGCTGCCTCACTTGTTTTGATCTCTCTGCTCTGCTCTCCCTTCATGTCTCTCCTTTGGAGGTGAGATGCAGCTCCTTTCCCCTGCTGTGGCCACATCCCAGTCTCCAAATCCAGTAGACGTGTGGCAGTTTGGACCATCCTCCCTAGGACTTTGAAAGCCATAAAATCGCTGGGATGAGTGAAGCAGGAAGGCCAAATATTCAGCACATCCCACCCCCCTCAGCACCCTCTGAACCCATTCACACATCCCCAAAATCTTTTGGCATCATTATTTACACCGTTGCTTCCAAGCACTTTGCAAAGTGGTCACAAGAGCCCAGAGCTAAGACATAAGAGACAGGGGGCAGGGCTGGATGGGATATTGGGCAGGAATTGTTCCCTGGGAGGGTGGGCAGGCCCTGGCACAGGGTGCCCAGAGCAGCTGTGGCTGCCCCTGGATCCCTGGCAGTGCCCAAGGCCAGGCTGGACAGGGCTTGGAGCACCTGGGACAGTGGGAGGGGTCCCTGCCATGGCAGGGGTGGCACTGGATGAGCTTCAAGGTCCCTCCCAACCTAAACCATTCTGGGGGTCCATGATTATTGGGCTGATAATGAACCCTGACTGATAAATACGCTCCAAAAAGGGGCATCAGTTCCATTCCTTTTGCTTCCCCAGCACAGCTCAGGACAGAGCAGAAGGTGTGGGGCCCATCCCAGTGCTGGGATCCTCCAGGAGCCCCAGGATCTCCTCAGCCACCAGCACAGCTCGAGTGTCACCAGGAGCAGAGCTGTGCACCCTTGGAGGAGCTGAGCTGTTTGCAGGAGCAGTAATGGGATAATCAAGGAGTCATTTAGGCTCCTCTGGAAGTGGATAAGTACCTCTGGCAGGTTTTCCTTGCATCCATCCCACATGGACCTGGTCCAAGGGGCATCCCAAGCAACCAGGGAGAGGAGGTGTAGAGGCAGTGTTGGGATTGAGGCCCATTTTCCATCTCCAGAGTGCAAAAGGGAACTCCTGGCGTCTCATCCATGTTCCTAACACCACACCTGCCATTCTTCCCCGCTCAGTTCCATCCATGGAATTTGCAGAGCAGTGCACAACACTGGGGAAACTGAGGCACAGAGAGGGAGGGAATTACACCCAGCAGCCAAGCAGGAATAAACTCCCACTTGTCTTGGGTCTTGTTCCCAAGCTGCAACCCCCTCACCACCCAAGTGATCCTCTTCCACCTTGTCTTTTGCACGAGCTGGGCAAATCCCTGCTCCCGGGTAACGCCACAGCCCCTGCCAGGATTCCCCACTCAGGGGGCTGGCCAGGAACATCTCCAGGCACATATGGCAGCCTGACTCCTCTGAGCACATTTTTAGGGCAAACTCCTCATCCCACTGCTCGCTTGCCTGAAAATAGAAAGCTGAATTTGGGATGAAATGCGTTGCTGTTGGCTGGGGAAGCGGCAGGCAGTTACAAAGGAGGGGCTGCCAGGAATATTTTACACTAAAAAAAAAAAAAAAAAAAAAAAAGACAGAAAAGCAGGAAAAAAGGCTTTTTAAAAAAAAAAAAAAAAAAAGAAAGAGGAGAAAATGTTGTTTATGATTGGGGCTTGGGAGGTTCATTTTGGAAAAGCTGTTCCTTTGCAGAGAAATGCAGGGAAAAGGGGGATTTGGGACAGCAGTTGGTGATGTAAAGAGGCGACGCATTCATATGGAAGAAGCAGAGGCAGCTCCATGGTTTTACCTTTCTAGACCATTCCATGTTCAACCCATCTCCTCTCCAAGTCACCTCTTCTACCTTGGGGCATTCCCAAAGTCCTGGTCTTGGTGGCAGGTGATCTCAGAAGGTGGCACGTCCCCCCTTGGGGCCACACTGGAGCTGGCTCTCCATGAGTCACTACAGCAGGACTGAGAGAGTATATTTAATACAAAATATGGAAATTCCCATTTGCATGGAGGATTTTGTGATATTTGTTAACGTTTCAATGAAATTCATGGCAAAAGCCGGGAATTTTCCAACACTGAACGAGGAATGTCTGCCAAGAAAATTCATTTATGCTTGAGCAAAACTTTGCATTTCATCCATACTTGGCCATTCTCACTCATTGTAAATGTGGTGGCAAAGCCTGTTCAGGGTAAAAACAAGGAGAACAGCAAACCAGGGGCCATGGGAAGCCATCCATCCTGGACGGTGCTCCAGCCTCGGGCAGAGATATCCCTGGAAGTGAAGGGATCCACTCTGCAGATCTGACATCCCAGTGCTGCCCCAAGTCTTGGAGCTCCTGGCACCTTTCTGGATAAACTGCCCCACCCTGAGCACGTGGCTGGGCACAACAGTGATCTAAAAAATGCCCCCAGATGTGTCACAGCCACAGAGCTGGGCTGGGCTTTCTTCAGGCAGTGAAAAAAAGAGCCAAGGAAGGGGAAAGAAAGGCTCTGCAAAAAGCCATTTGTCCCCTCGGCTTTATTCCGGCTGCAGAGCCGGAGCAGCTTGTAGCTCCAGAGAACTTTTAATAGAAATCTTCAGAATGAAATGGGCTACAGCTGTTTGCCTTGATAAATATATTTTATGCTACATGCCTCAGCCGCCATCTGTTTGCTGATACGAGCATTTCTGCTCGGCAGCAGCTGAAGGGAAGGCATCAAAGGAATAGCAGGAGCTGGGATTCCTTGCAGGTAGAGGGGAAGAGGTGAAGTGGCCCGTGCAATGGGCTTATTCCAGTGCCTTAATGCGCCACAGCAGGGCAGGAACAACGGGGAGGGCGCCGGGGGAGCCGGGCTGGGGGAGCCCAGGGAGTGTGGGCACTCTGCTGGTGTCACCCGGGGGGCAGTGCTCTGTGAACAACACGGGACATGGGCCAGGGTCTCCAAGGAATTTAGATGAAAAAGATATTGGGAAGAAATTCTTCCCTGTGAGGGTGGGGAGGCACAGGGTGCCCAGAGAAGCTGTGGCAGCCCCTGGATCCCTGTCCGAGGCCAGGTTAGATATTGGGCTTGGAGCAGCCTGGGACAGTGGAAGGTGTCCCTGCCCAAGGCAGGGGTGGAACGAAGGTGATCTTCAAGGTCCACCTCCAGCCCAAACCATTCTGCCCCTGTGTCATGGATGGCTCTTTGGGCTGGTAGTTAAACCCTCGCCTTGCTGCTCTTGTAAAACTTTCCTGTGGGAGAGCTGGGTTTGCTTTCCTGCTTCCTCCACTCCCCTCCTCACCCCCATCCCTGGCACCACTCTAATCATGGTAGGTGTGTAATAGCTGGCTGTCACTGCCACGCTGTGCCCAGGTGACAGGTGCCCTGGCTGGGACCAGGGTTATTATGATGATTATTGCTATCAGTGCTGTGATTATCAGATTATTTCATGGCCTGCATGGCTCAGCCGAGGTCAGGGCTGCAGGGGATGCTGTAGGAATGCATAAAAAAGAGGAGCCCCATGTCCAGGGGGTTGTGATGAGGGAGCTGGGCAGACAAGCAGGCAGGGCTGAGGTGCCCTGGTTGGGCAGCAGAAGGGGAGCAGGAGGTCGGGTTTAATTGGGCTGTGCCCGGTTCTGTCAGAGGTCGACATCACCCACAGGGTGAGGTTGGCAGGAAAATGTGGGTGTGGGCACTGTCTGCAAGTGGAGATGCCCTGGGTGACAGGGGCCTGGAGCACTCCAGGGGTCACCTTCCAGGGCAATTATGGTCCCTTTATTATATTTATCACAGGAAAAGTGTCCTTCCCCTCAGCACTGGCTGGTCTGTGCTGTTTGCCAGCACGTGGCTCAGCACAGCCCGGCTGCAGGAGCAGCAGGAGCCTCTCTGCCCCTGGGAGGGAAAATGCTGCCAGCCCAGATCTCCAGAAAAGACCTCCTGGAGAAAATACCCATTTTCTAGTGGGCTCTGGAGGGTGCAATGCTGAGGATTTTGGAACCAAAATCCCCACAATTTGCCTCTGATGCCTCCATCACTCGTGGGCATGGAGGAAGCCCAGGGGCAGAGCCAGGCTGGCCTCGGGAGCCACCCTGGGACCTGGGGAGCAGAGCAATGGCCAGCTGGTCCATCTGTACATGGCTGTGTCTCAGCATTCCTGTGCCAGCCCCTGTCCTGCCTCTGCCCTGTCCTGCAGCACCCTGAACCGTGCTGGCCCCTCATTTTGGGATGAGATTACCATGGGCTGGTAGAAAGGGAGAGGCCCCCAAAGCCCCAGAGCCAGCCTTGGGCTGGCTGTCCTCAGCAGGGCTCTGCTCTAGGCCTGTGGGAAATGTTTCCCAGCATCATCTGGATCAGGTCCTACCCAGAGCCAGAGCAATTCATGCCCATCCTTTGCCACCTCTGGAAAATGCTCCTTTTGTCCTGTCTTTTCTCCCTCTCCCCAATTCTATTCTTCCACCCAGAAAGCTTCAAGCATGAAGCATTTTTAAATTCAAGGGAATTCAATACAATGCAGGAGGTTTTGTATTTTTTTGTCTGTTCCTCCTCCTCCCTCATCTCCAGCATGTTTCATTCAGTGTCTCCAGGTCCTTTGCTGGAGCAGATAAAGGCTGAGTAAAGCCCTTTTGCAGAACTGGGCATCCTGGTGGTTCAAGAAAATGCCATGGAGCAGAGGGGAGGAAAAGGAGGCTGCTCCAGAGTGTGGGCTCTTCATAGCTCCCAAATCAGGGCTGGAAAAACCTGGGGGTACTGCAGAAAAGGATCCCCTTCCCTTTAGCACCACCCAGCACCATGTCCACTCCCCCTGCACCTCAAACCCCCCATTTCCCTGGATTTCCTTGACTCCTCCTTGTCTCAACCCATCAGCTGACACCAAACTGGGTCTGCAAGGGGTGATTTAATCCTTCAGCATCCTCCCCGTGGGTCCCAGGCCATGGCCCAGCCCAGCCCCTCAGTGTGAGCCCCCCTGCCCTGCTCTGACCCAGCAGCTCCTGCCTGCACTGAGGAGCTTTCATGTCAGCTCCCACTTATTGCTGTGAGTGATTCCTTTCAGCAACGCCAGGCACTGAATCACTGGTCTGTGATCCTGTAAAATTAACATGGCCTGCTATAAATAACCTCTCCCTAATGGCCTGTCAGTCCAGGCCTCTTGGACAGGCTCAGCTCATGTGAGCGAAAGCTTTAACGACTGTAATTGAAATTAGATGAAACCCATCAATGTTGGGCTTTCTCTGACCCATGCTAGGACAAAACCTGTCATGCAGCAGGGAAAAATTCCCCCTCCAGGACATGCCAAGCCTGTCTGTGTCCGGGAACACGCTCTGAAGTGCAGCCAGTGGCCCTTTGTGCAGAGTGCACTCGGGGTTTTCCCTTCCATTCAGTCTCCAGCAGAGTGGGATGGGCAGAGGAGCCCGTGGGTCTGGGGTGCTCTGAGACCCAGGGATGTGCAGTGGGATGCTCAGGACCGAACTTTTAGCCCCAACAGCTGGATATTGAAGAGGAAACACAAGTTCTTGTGGCTACTTCATTTGTGTTTTGGGCCCAGCAAACCCAGCAGCAGCACCTTCCACAAGGTGTTTGCCCTCATCCAGGCTCCAAGGGAGTTTCTGCCTCTCCAGGATCCAGGCTTGGATGGGATTCCCTTGGCACACATCTCAGTGTTTTGTTGTCTTGTTTCTTCTCTTCCCACACAGACCCCAAAGGCCCCGAGCTCCTTGGGGCTGCAAATCCCACATATCCACCCCCAGCCCTCATTGTCCCCTGGGAATGGGATAACAAATCCACCCAGGCACCTCATGTGTTGCTTGCACACAACAAAACACCTCCTCTCCAGGGACAGAGGGGTGGCACAGGCAAATTAGGAGATGCCAAAGAGGCCCTGACGTGCTGCTTTGCCCACGCCACCAGCGAGCCTTGGGATGCACGAGGATGTTGGCAACGAGGTGGCTGGGAAAGGGGGATTGCTGTGGGCTTTGGGTTTGTTCCTAAAGGTCAGGAAAGAGAATAAGATGAGAAAAATTGACTTTTTTTTTTTTTTTTTTTTTTTTTTTTTTTTTTTTTTTTTGTCCTAATAGGCCCCAGGAGTTTACAGGCACGCAGAGACACCCAGAGAGATGTTTGGCTTTCATTACCCAGGGAGAGAGGCTGAAGGCTCGGCAGGGAGGCAAACGGGGAGATTGAAGCCATTGCTGCAGGGCTCTGCAGCAAAAAGGGCTGGGAAACATTCCCTGAGTCCCCCATCCAGGCACCTGTTGTGTTCCTGGGGAAACCACAGCATGGGAAGTTTGGCCGTCCAGCCCAGAAGCACAGGCAGAGGGGAGTTTGGGGAAGCAGATCTTGGCAGCCTGGCCCCAGAAGGTTGATACTTAAGAGGAAATCCAAATTCGTGTGGCTGCTGGTGAAATAAACGCTTGGTTTTGGGTGTGGTTCCAGAAAAACAAGCAACAGCTTCTTCTGGGAGGGGTTGAGTGAGCAAACATCATCCAAAGAGCCATTTCACTCAGGCAGGGAGGGACAGGGATGAGATGGAGGTGGATCAGCTCAGTACCCAGCCTCCATCCAGGTGTTTGCTGCTCTTTCCCACATTCCCCTGCACTTTAATCCTCGCTTATAAATCTTTCCAGCCTGTGGGAATGAAATTCAGACTTTTGTGTACTTACTAATTGAGAAGATGGATGGCTCAGGGTGGGTTTTTTCCTATTAAACTTTTTCTGCCAAGCAATTTACTCTGTATGATAAAGATTTTTACTCCATTTGGGCAGTTTTATCTGGTTTTAAACTTGCCATTAATATTTTTCAGTGAAAAGATTAGGTGGTAAAGAGAGGGCAAGTGTTTCCAAAAGTCACAAAGAAACACAAATCCTCAAAATAGAGAAAAAAAGGAAGTAGCTTAGAGCTATCAGGGTGAACTGTCTGGTTGGTCTGCAACAAAGCAGCATTTGAATTTAGCAGTTGCAGAAGAATTTGAAAGGGATTGGTTTTACATTCGCCACCAGAGACAATGTTTTTATTTCCAAATTGCCAGCAAACCCAAAAAATTTCATTTTCTTCTCTGCCTATTTGTAAGTGAATATTCACTGGGGTATTTGATAGCTGTAATTTACTTTCCAAGCTGTGTAATTAGCCACCTCAATCAAACAGCATCATTTCTATCTCTGCTCGAAGAATAAACTATTCCAGTGCACAACAAATGCCTTTGCCTCTATTTGAGCAAAGCCCAGGGACAGGCTGGAGTTCTGCAGCCAACTTTTGCTTTCAGAGATGCTTGCGCTCGTCACAGGCTCTGAAAGCTTCCCGGGAAAAAAGGGAGGCAAAAATGGGGCTGGATATTGACTGAGAGCTCTTGCTCATGGCCCTGTGATACAACCAGCTCGGAGAGGGGGCAGGAAGGACGGGGACACACGCTGGGGAATGTTTATTCCCCAAACTGCAGATGTTGGGATTCAGGACTGGGAGATGGGGAAGGAGCTTCAGGGTTACCCAGAGGTTTCTCTTTTTACAACAGAAAGCACCAAAAGTAGTGCAGAACCATTTCCCCCCCTGTTTTTCAGCGGATAAGGAGAGCCTTCTTTCCCACCAAGACACATTTCCCACAAAGGTGAGGAACTGGAAATGTCCAGCGCCCCGTGTCCCCTCTCGGCCGGGCTCGGAGTTGTCTTTTATGTGGGTGTCAAACCCTGCCCGCCTCATCTCCGAGTCTGGGCTGCTCTCCTTTGGGATTTTCCGTAGGGGCAGTGTCCTTGCTCCAAGCCATCCTCTGCCATCGAGCTGAGCCGGTCTGCAGGCACCGCCGGCAGCTGCCAGCCGGAGCTACCGCCTCCCCAAAAACAGAGAGAGCAAAATGAGGGAACTCGCCTCGTAAAACCCACAAGGACTTCTGGCTTTCTTCTTTTCGCTGGAACTCTAAAATTCAAGGCTGGCTCTGGAGCCTGCGCAGTCCCGGCCTCATTCCTGGCAGACTTGAGAGACAGAACTTTTCTTCCCTCTTCTCCTTAGCATAACAATCCCTTGTTAACATAATAAGATTAATTCTTGCGCTGCAATCAGGAAGCCACACTTTCACCGAGCTCTAAATAATATTGTTCCCTTGCCACGTTTATAAAGTAGCAGGGGTTTTTTTTTCCCTTTTTTTTTTTTTTTTTTTTTTTTTTTTTTTTTTTTTTTTTTTTTTTCCCTTTGCATTGAAAAACATGGAAATCTTGTAATCTTGAGATAAATATAACGGTGTGGAAGCTTCCCATTCTCCTCCAATCTGATTGCAGTGGCAGCAAAAGGACATGGGCCTAATTAAAGTGCCAATCAAGCAAAAATGGGATTCATTGTTTTTATACAAATGCTCCCTTTAACCCTTTGCAGCTCGTTTATAATTTTCCAATGCATTGGGTTTTATCTCCTCAGCCAAAAAAAAAAACAAAAAAAAAAAAAAATCCAAGCCAGGTTCCAGGGCGGGTCTGGGGGGTGAAAAATCGCCAAAAAATATATTAAAAAGCGTAACTGGTGATGAGGACAGTGTCCAGCAGCCTCAGCACATCCCTCCCGTGACATTTCCCTGCTGCCAGCTCCTCTCCTGCAGCCACGGGAGGAGCTGCGGAGCTCTCACCTTCCCTCGAAAGTCCCAGTCGAGCTGGGAAAGTTCCGTGGGACTTCAGGAAACGTCAGGATCAGATGGTAATTCTTATCAAGCACTAATGCAGTCCTGTGTTTATCATGTCAGACATGCAAACAACACCCGAACCCAGAGGTTCAGTAGTTTTCCAGTGGATTGGGACAATCTGCCCAGGTTTGAATATCACCAGACACCTGGGGGCAGGTAGGGGAGCATGGAATCTGTCCCCAGTTCTCCTGTAACACCAGCAAGACACTGAGACAACCCCCAAACACACCTGGGCACATCTGGGCAGTGACAGAGGAGCTGGGAATTCCGAAGGCTGGCTGGTGCTCCCAGTGTCTGCTCACAGCAAGGAGTTCTCACAGTGCAGCAATTCCATCTTGAGCTCAGGAAATCCCTTGTGGAGCTTCACCCCAGGGTTTGGGACCATCCCCCTTCACCACCCAGCAGTTCCCCATAAATCCCAATGCCCAGCAGCAGGCAGAGCACACCCAGCCCCTCCGTGCACGACATTCCAGCAGGTCCAGCTCGCTGCTTTCACCTTGCGTGGCAGCGGCCGCTGACAGCCTAGAGGGGAAGCAGCAGAATGCAAAGTACGGCATTAAAATAACTTTGCATTAAAAGACCTGCATGAAAGACAGCCAAAAAGCCTCCAGGGAATGGCCTGGGGACTGAGCTGGGTGAAGTTAGGAAGGGCCTAACAAGAGCCATGTCAGTGATGGGCGTTGGCCACCTCTGTGCCTTTGATCTGTCAGGGTCCCCAGCGCCAGCTGGGATGGCCCGAGGCTGTGAGTGGAGCACGGTGGGTTTGGGAAGCGTGGCAGGAATTCATAGATCATGGAATATCCTCAGCTGGAGGGACCCACCAGGATCCAATTCCCAGCCCTGTACAGGATTTGTGGCCCAAATTCCACCCTGGGCATCCCTGGGGTGCTGCCCAAAGGCTCCTGGAGCTCTGGCAGCCTCGGGGCTGTGCCCATTCCCTGGGCAGTGCCAGCACCCTCTGGGGGAAGAGCCTTGCCCTGAAATCCAAACTAACCCTCCCTGGCCCAGCTCCAGCCGTGCCCTGGCTCCTGTCCCTGTCCCAGAGCCCGGAGCTGCCCGGGAGGAGCTGCAGCCCCGGGGAGCTCTGCCCTCAGCTGCTCTGCTCCAGCTGGACAAACCAAGAGCCCTCAGCTGCTCCTCCAGGCCCTTCCCCATCCCCATGGCCTCCTCTGGATGCTTTTTCACCAGCTTTAGATGTTTCTTATATTGTGGTGTCTAAACTGCCCGCAGCACTGGAGGTGAGGCTGCCCCAGCTCAGCTCAGAGCAGGACAATCCCTCCCTGGCCAGCCAGCCTGATGTCCCCAGGACACGGTGGCCTTTGGGTCCAACCTGCCCTCACCAGAACCCCCAGGTCCCTTCCCGTAGTGCTGCTCTCCAGCCCCCCATTCCTCAGTCCATCCCTACATCCAGGTTTGCTCCGGGGGGATTTGACAAAGCCCTGTGTGTTCACTGACACTGCTCCCGCCTCCAGGGCATTGTTTGCAGCAGTGATGCAGCAGGAGAGGTCCCGACTCCATCCCTGCCCCTGGCACCCAGCTCCAGCCTCCCCAGCTGCTGGTCCCCCTGGCTTCCCCTCAGACAAAGGGGGTGCCAGGTTGGTGTAGGAAGCTCTTCCCACCTGACCCCAAAATGCCATCAGAGCTCTTTTCTCCTTTGTTGTGAACCCTCCAAGCCTCTCCCTCCCCTGCCCTGGCTGTTCCCAGGCCCTGCCCATTGCTGCCCATATTGCTCCCAGCCCTGCTGCACAAGAGCTTTATCGAGTGCCACAGGCTGAGGGGCTTTGGCAGCTCTCCACACAGCCGGCAGGAACAGGAGACAAGGAGAGAAAAGAGCCCAGGCTCTCCCCACTGCTCTGCTTCCCTGGCCTTCCCTGGGTTGTTTTCAAAGAGGATCCGGTGGGAGGTGTGGAAAGGGGCTGGCACATTTTGGCTGGGGCTGCTCTGGAAAGCGAGGCAGCACCAGAGCTGGAACACTCGAATTCCTCTCATGTCCTGGGCAGAGGGGCAGGCAGAATCGGGGAATTTTGGGAGGCAGCTGTCTTTATTCCAGCAGGGAAAAGCAGTGGCAGCTGTGGCTACCTGGGGCCAAGTCAAAAGGGGTTTTTTTAGTCCCTGTTTTCTGCCCTCTCCAAGGGCATCCCAGGAAGGTGGTGACCTCCTGGGAGATCAGCCCCTGGCCCCAGTGGTTTGCTGGTAGGAAAAACACAGCCCCAAATGTCCCCCAAAACCTCAGCCTGGCTGTGCTGCACCCTGCCATCCCCAAGGACATCCTTGGCACCTCCACAACCTCTCAGCCCAAAACTGCAGCGTGGGACAAGGGCTGTGCCTCACTCCTGTTATGTGGAGGGACAGCTGCTCCTTCCTCCATTTCTTTATCCAATTCTTTTGCTTTCTAATCAGGAGTCAGCCCACGCCTGGAGGCATTTGTGTCACAAACAGGTGATAAAGGGGAGCACTGCTCTGCAGAGGGGAAACTGAGGCACAAGCGATGCATTTCCTTAAAGCCACAGGGGAAGCTCTGAAGCAGGAGCAGGGAAAGCCTCCAAGTCCCAGCTCCATGTTTTTTCAGCAGGACTCTGCACAGCTTTCACTTGTCATGTGTATTTTAAAATGACAAGGAAAAGATTTTCTAAACCAAGGAAACGTGATTATTTTCCTCTCTCTCTCTCTTCCAGGTGCTTGGCTTAGCGTTGTAATACCACAAGAATGAAATCCATCTGAGTTGCTGTTGTCCTGCTGCTTAAAACCCCATTTTCTGTCAATATTGCTTCATTTTGATCAAGCTGCTTACATGTTTTATATTATTCTCTTTTTTTTCCCCTCCATTTTGCTGCAGCATTTCAGAACATTTTGTTTCTTGCACTTCCCGGTAAATACTTCTCAGTAAATAGCCTGGAAGTAAGAGAGGCAAAGGCATGAGAAAGTCTGGGCTTTCACTGTTGTGGTGTTTCATATCTATTTACACTTATCAATGTGGAATAAAAAAATAAAAAAAAAAAAAAAAAAAAGGAGGGGGGGAAAGAATTTACCTCTTTTATCCCCGCTGACATTCAGAAGGAAGGGAGAGGTCGAACATCTGCTCTTTCCAGCTTCTGGAATTGCTCTCTGTCTTTAGATTCTGCCCAGGACAGTGTGTGACCCCAAACTCCACGGGGAGATGTGGGAACAGCCCCACCACGCCCAGGTCTGGGAGCAGGGGGTGCAAAGGGACCCCACGAGGCGTTTCCAGCCACAAATCCACCCCAGTGGTGCCAGCCAGCACCAGCTTAATATTCCTCCCCAAAGGCTGCTCCCCCCAGCTCCCTGATTTTCTCAGCTTTTTAATTGGAATGATTCATTTCCTTCCACAACACAGAGCAGATTTAAATGAGATATCCGAGAGGAGCAGCTAATAATCAGTTTGCACTCGATTTGCTCTCCTGAATCAGGTGGAGGGGAGCTGATCTTGCAGGACACTGCTCAGGCTGCAGCAAGCCAAAATTATGTCAGAAAGCTGATTTTTTTTTTATATGCCTGGTCCTCTAAATCAAATTTGACTACCAATGTAGTCGAAAGCACAGAGGTAATCAGTTAATAAAACTTCGCACTTACCTGCTACTTCCACTCAAGGATTTAAAGCCCTTTGCAAAGGTCAGTATTGCAATGATGAGAATTTTCCAGCTGAAATGTTTTCACTGGGAAAGGGAAAGAAGAAGGGGAAAAAAAAAAAAAAAGAAGATAAAAATATTCATGATTCCTGGAAGTTAAAAATTCTGCTGCTTTGGATGCAGGAAAGGAATAATATTTTTTTGTGAAAAGAAAAGAAGAAATTGCCATGCAAATGTTAATGGTGTTTTGAAGCTTCACAGGAAAGCCTGACTTGTGTAGCAGCCTTAATATACATTAGTACCCCTCGTCTGCAAGCAAACAACATTTTGCAGAATAAACTGAAACACAACAGGGAGAGTCTTGGAATTATTTAGAAATCTAATTCCCACTGAAATCAGGAACTGAGCAATTTATTCCACGCACATTTAAATCCGTGCTTCTGCCAGAAAAAATACACCAAAAAATGCACCACCTGTAACCTGCCAGGCACGGGGGCACCACTGCGTTTTTGGCCACTGCCAGAATCCCTGCTGGGGCTGGAGGTGATGTCCTGGTGGAAAATGAATTCCAAGAGTGCCACTAGCCCTTCAAGTGGAAAAACGCAGGAATAGGACAGTTCCAAGCAGCCAGCCCCACTTTTGCACCTCTTTCTCCCAGGGACACGAGCAGGCAGGGATGGGCAAACCAGCACACGTGGACAAACCCAAATAAGCTTGATTTCCTAAGGGATGAAGGCTAAAAAAAAAATAAAAGCTCTTTCTTTGCAGGGTGACTCCCCCTGCGCTGACAGCAGAGCCTGCGTGCGGTGCCTGCGTTTCAATCAATGAACCTCAGCTCAGCGCTGCTCCTAAGCCAGGTTGAACCACCTAGCACCAGTTTAGCTCGTTAGCACAAGCGGATTTTGGAAAGTTGTCCTTTTTTAGCCAGACCAGGGCTGGTAGCTGTGGTTTAACCATGGTCCCACCAAGGTAAGCAGGAAGCCCCACAACAGCAGGGAGAGCTGTGCAGCCTTCTTTTTTCAAATTCACCTTGCAGTAATTAGAGTCCACAGCTGTAATTACTTCCTCATTTTGGTTTAATAATTGCCTCAGCCATCCTCACATGCCCCTCAGACTGGTGATGAGGGAGGCTCTGGCAACAGTAGCCAGACAAAGTGTAGTGGCAAGCAATGATTTTATTGCTTCGGTTTGATTTTTGGGCACCTCTGCTCTGCCCCCAGACTCCTGCTAGGTGAAAATGAAATTAAAGAAGGCAAAATCCCCCAAAAACAAAAGGATAAAAATGGTGATTAAAGGAGAGAAAAGGCCCTTTTGTCCCTTGCCCTCACCCCGCAAAATGACAGCAGGAAGTGTTTGCACAGGGTCCGCCCCTTACAAACAAAACTTTTTTTGGGGGGGGAGGGGATATTTTTATTCTTGACTCCGACTCCAATGTACGTTTTTATGGAGGTGTGAAGAGTTGCTGCTCCCCTCCTGGACGAAATGAGGGTGCAGCTCAGGGGGTCTTCCAGAGCCTCCCCCCCCCCCCCCCATCTGCAGCTCCCTCTGGACTTGTGAGAGGTTGTTAGATAGAATTTATCTCCGGGGGAGATAAATTATCCACACATTATTGCCCCTTCTCTTTTCCCGGGATTTTGGGGGTATTCCCCTGTATTTCGAGGTGACGCTCTGGCCGCCCCCCTCTCCTTTGAGAGCTCCCCCGGGAAGGCACGGGCTGCCCCGCAGGGAGGTGAGGAGGGGTCGCGACTGCTGGGCAGCGCCCCCCGCACCGCCAGTGTCGAGCCGGGGCGGGCAGAGCCGCGCAGGGGTTCGCGCTCCTGCTTCAGGCGCCCCGATGGGGCGGCGGCAGCGCCGGGAGGGAGGCGAGCATCGCTTCCTCCCGCACACCTGAGGGGGAGCAGCCCCGATAGCTGCCGGTACCCCCGACCCCCCAACAGCTGCTGGTACCCCCCAACAGCTGCCGGTACTCACCTGACCCCCCAAGAGCTGTCGGTACCCCCCAGCAGCTGCCGGGTGCCCCCTGACCCCCCCGACAGCTGCCGGTACCCCTGACCCCCCCGACAGCTGCCGGTAGCCCCCACCCCTCCCTCGGTGCGCGGCGCCCTGGGGAGGGGGCGATGCGCGAACGTTCCTCGCCGCGCTGAGCCGGCTGCGCGCAAGTTACTCCCCCTCTCCCCGGCACTTTGCCTCCCTCCCCTTCCCCCGCTCCAAAAGCCGGGCTGCGCCGCCGAGGCTCCGCCAGTGAAGGCAGCGCTGCCGGGGGAGGAGCTGGGGGGCGGCGATGGAGCGGGGCCGGCGGGCGGCGGCCTGAAGCCCCCGCCGGCAGCGGCAGCGGAGCCCGCGCCCGGCGCCGAGCCCACCCTGAGGAATGAGCGCTTTCCAGGCAGACCTCGTCCTGCTGCTGCTCGGGTGCCTCCTGCTCAGCCACGGTAGGACCCCACACTTTCCGAGCGGGGCGGACGGGAGGAGCCGGGGGTGGTGGTGGTGGGGGTCCCCGGCTCGGGGTGGGGTGCGGGGGCTGCGTGTGGGTTTTGCGAGGGGGAGACAAGGGTGGATTGCAGAGTTTTCCCTGCATGCCCGCCGAGGCAGCTTACCTTTCTTTCCTTTAAAAATAAGGGGGAAATCTTTAGTATGCAAATGAGTGCTTTCTGTTCCAGCTTGGTTAATTGGATCGTGTTTGTGTGTAAACACGGCTTGGCTGAGCAACAGCCGCCCCCGCGCTCCCCCTCGCCCCCATCGCCGCCCGCTGCTTCCCCCGGTGCAGGAGGGCGATGGATGCTCAGTTTCGGCGGCAGCCGAGGAGCCGCTCGGGCTGGCGGTGGCGGCTCCAGCCCGGGGACAGGAGCCTGCGGCCGTGGAGCCGGGGTAGGGAGCGATTTGCGCCGGTGGTGGGGTGCAGGGAAGGAGAGTTGCTTCCAATGCCTCCAGGCCGGGGTAGGTGGGCACCCCGCGGGGGTGTCACCGCCCCATCCCACCTCCCCACGGCGCGGGAGCTGGGCAGGAGCGTGGGAATCCTCAGGATTTCACCCCGCAACTTTACAACCTGCTTGATACCCACGCAAAATACGAAATTAAAAATAAATAAATAAATAAAGAAGGATTTGGGAAGGGGGTGCGTTTTGGGAAGCTGTATCTGACGTGCTGCTGTGTGCCTGCTCCCTGGACTATCTGTCACCTGTGGAGGACGCTGAGCTGCAGCCAGACTCCGGCTTCGCCTCTGTGCTGCTCATCCCCTCCCAACGCCGGTGTCAAATCCCATCTGTGTCACGCCGCCGTGGTCCCCACGCCAGCTTTTGTGAGGGTACGGCTTGGGGATGCTTGGGAAAAAAAAAAAAAAAAAAAAAAAAAAAAAAAAAAAAGAAAAAAGGGATAAAAAAACCCCCAAACCCACGCAGCTAGTCCATCTGTTGATTAAATGAAGGATAAAACTTTTGGAGAGAGTAGTGCTTCTCCACGGGCAGCTGGTTTTTTGCTCAGCCAGACATTAGTGCTGAACATCCCCCACATACGCTGGGTTTCACCCTATTCCCCGAGCAGGAACGCTGTGTTTGTGGTGTCTGTGCTCTTGGTTATCCTTCTCTCTTCTTTTCCTGGCTTGGATATGATGTTGGGCTCCTACATTGTCCTCCCTTCCCCTTTTCTCTTCCCCTCGCTCTCTGCTTGTACTAATACTCCTTCGGGGAGAAAGCTGTGTTTGCATTTGCATTTGCTGCTGCACAAAAGAAACCCACTGTGTCCTCCGTGTGGGTTTCTGGCTGAACAAATCCGAACTCTCCCTGGTACAGCAGGGCAGCGGCGGCGCCGGGCAGAGCAGCAATTTGGAAGCCGCTCCCGGCCTTCCCGCATCTCTCCCTGCTCCTACAGATCCTGTCAGTCCCTGCAGGTCAAATGGCACTCTGCTAGCGGGGCTGGAGAAGTTTGTGAGCAGGATCCAGCCGGGATTTGCTGGGTTCTCCCCCCCGCTCCCTCCTTTTGCAGCCATGATTTTAATGTGGGTTAATGCACTTTTTAATAGCGCTCGCGTTGGGAAGCCGCGGCGGCTCCTCGGCTCTGGTGCCTGAGCTCGGCTGATTTGTCTGCTGCCTGTTCCAGCAGGATCGTGCATCTGGTACCTGCTTATTCATGCCGGGTTAGGAGGCACAGAGGGTGCCGCGCAGAGCATTTTTTTCGGCCGTTTTCTCCCACAGGATGAGCCAAGAGCATTTCTGTGGAGTTGCCGCTCTCTGTACACGACAAAGGCGCTGTTGGCAGCACCGGGCTCTTCCCGTTGGGGTGAAACCGTGCAATGGATCCCTAACAGGATTTAATGCCCACGATTCCTCCAGCCACACGATAGTGTGGGGGAGGAAAGGCCTGGATGGGGGTGCTGAAGCTGATTTTCCAGCACGTGTCGTGTTTGCCTCCCCTGGAGCAGCCGCTGCGGTGGCCAGGTGTGCTGGCACTCGCTGTCCGTGACAAGGTGTCCCGAAGGTGTGGGGATGGGATGCTGTGTGGGCACACCTGGGGCAGCCCTGCCTTGCTCAGAAGGAGCTGGTGGTTCAAAACTCGCTTCAAGGGGCAACTAAAACCACTTGGCTCTGCCCTTCAGGAGTTTCAGGAACTCTTTTTTGGGGGCAAGAGGTAGGCAGGGCTGTGTTTTCTTACCAAAGTGGGCTTGAAGGGATTTGCCATAATTAAATTCCCCCGAGGCAAGGACAGCAGGGCTGGAAGGATCACCTCTGCTGAAAACCCCACTTAGGATCTCTGGTCTGGATGCTACTTTAAAAAAAATCTCCTTATCCCAGACCTCCCCAAAAGGACATTTTCCATTACAGGATTTGTACACCTGTGCCCTTGGGTTTGTATTTCATGGGCATCCCAGTGAGAACCTGGCATCCTGCTGTTCCTGCAGCCCATGCAGGCTGGACCTTGGGCTTCCAATGGAGCTTGCAGGAGGAGGAAGATGCTTTTTGCTCCTGTCTGGGGCTGTGCTGCACCTGGACACCCCAGGCATGGCTCAGCCTGGGAGGGAGGAGGATCTGTCACTGCCCCAGGGGACCTGGGCAGAACAAATTGCCTTCCTTGGAGCATCTTTCCCCTTTGCAAATAATCTGAAGCAGCCTGTGCTGGTTCTTTCTGAGAGTTGATAGCTCAGTGCTCCAGGGCTGGTATTTCCCCGGTACCACTCACTCTTCCACCCTCTCAAAGCTGTCAGGGCCCGAGCTTTGGTGGAAGGGACAGAATGTCCCAGCACAATCAGCCTCCTGTGGAGTTGGGGTGTGTGGTACCCTGGGTGGGAAGGAATTGCTGCTGCCATGAATCCGCCTGCCTTTGCTTCTGCCTGGGGAATAACTCACCCGTCCCTCCCCTGCTCCAGTGCCAGCCAAACTGGGGGAGGCTGGAAACAACTGGGGAAGTTGTCTCAGTGTGGGAGGTGGGGCTGTGGGGAGGAGAACCACTGAAGATGCACCTACAGCCACCTCCTCCCCTCACTGGCCTGTACTAGATGGATTTGGCAGCGTCTTAAATTTACCTTGGATGGGAAGATTTCTGCCTGTCTGGGGCTCTCTTTCCCAAGGCATGTTTGCTTTCCCTCGGGGTGATGAATACCGAGTTCTCTGGGTGTTGCAGGGTATGTTTTTCTCCTTCACAGTTCACTTGGTTCCTCCCTGGAAGCAAATGCTTTACAATCTTCTGTCAGAGGGGCCCGTTACCAGCAGCAGTGGCTCAACTTCCTACTGGCTCAGAGCAGCCCACAGGTGGAGAAGGGTGAAATTATGCTGATGAGAGAAACCAGGCCAATTCCACCCCTCAACACTGGTTAGGACCAAGAGATGAGGATTTTCACATCTTGGGGGTGGCTAGTGGGTGATGGGGAGGAAAAATACAAAGTTTGGGGTGCTGAGAGTGGGTGTGCAAGAGCTGGGGCACTTGGGGCTTTCTGTGTCTGACAACCACAAATCTGTTAATGAAAAGCCTGGAAATCTGTGGTTGTGGTCCCTATTCCAAGTTAATTCCTCCTGCCACGTGGAGGGCAGGGCAGCTTTGCAAGGGAAGTGTGTTGGGCTGTTCCCTAAACCCAGCAGGTGAGTGTCAGCACTGGGAGCTGTTTGGGAAATACGAGGAGTGGAAGCATCCAGTGAGCTTTAAAAATGATGGTAAGGAAGAGCTCCTGAAGCCCCTGAGTTTGCACCTCAGGATATTTGGTGGTTCTGTGAACTGAAAATGGTTGAGTAGAAGACAGAGGTGGTTTGGAAAATGCTTTGTGAGGTGCTGCTGGTGGAAAGGTGCAGGGACAATGCATTCACAACTGGGCTGCATGGGAAGGAAACTGAAACAAGCCTCATGTTAAAACTGGTGTTGTCCAGCCTGTGCTGTCCCAAAGGAGTGGTGCAGAATTGCCTGCTCCAACACCTGTTTTAACACAATTTAGGTTTCCCATCTCCCATCTGCACCTCCTGCAGTGAGAGCCACGCGAGGACCACCGATGTCTTTGCTCAAATCAGCTTTTCTAGCGAGGTTCCAGCCCTCTGAAAAGCACAGGAGGGAGGAGCTGGGGTTTTGCTCAGGTGCCCTGTGCCAGAGGGAGGGGAGCCGGGCAGCTGCTCCTCCTCGGAGCTAACACTGCATCCCCACCAGCCTCCCCCTTCCAAGGTTAAGCAGAGGTGCCCAGGCAGTTTATGCACAACACATCTCGGGCTGATGTCGATTATTTCTGTGCTTTCCTGTTGGTTTAGGGGACACCAACTGGAGTCTGAACGTGCCTAGAAATCCCTGACAGGTTTCCAGCACCGCGTGTCACCAGCTCCAGCCGTTCTGTAGTCGGACTGCAAATGTTAGGATAAAAAAGCTCCGTGCTCTTCTTTCTTTTGTAGCTGTAAATAAAGGGGGGAGAGGCCAATGTGCCCCTTAGGTTGTGAGCTGGCTGAGGATCAAGAGCTTTGAATAAACTGTTTTCTTCCTGTGAGCAGCCTGTGATGGAGAGTGTAGCTGCTCCAAACCTCTGGTTTAATGATCGGCTTTGCGAGTTTGTACAGCGCTCTCAGCTCCTCGGCACGCTGGGGGCAGGGGCTTTACGGAAATGCTGCTGGAGAATTGGCTCTACATCACTTCTAGAATCTTTCCAGTAGGATTAAACAGCTTCTATTTATTTATTTATTTACTTATTTATTTATTTACCTTAAAGCCCAGCAAATTTATACCAACAAATGCTGAAGGCCCTAATTTATCTGCAGCTCAGGAGCAATACAAGTCTTTCCTTCGGCTTCATTGAGAGCTACCTCTGGCCAAAGAGAGCAACAGAGCCACAGTGACCGTGTACAGGCTTGTTTTATAAATCAGTGGGTAATGAAACAAATTGGTTGTAAATCGGTCTCTTATTTGCTGAGATTTAAGGCGTTTGGTGGAGCTGTGAATTTTTGAGGAGGTCTGCCCTGCCTTCAGGGCTGGCACATGGCCTGGCTTTTGCAGGGATGTGGGAACCCAGTACTACTTTAAAACATGCCAGGAGAAGTGCAGGATTTCTTGGCTGGAAAGAAATAAAGTTTAAAACTTGTGCTTGTCTTTCCAGGCAAAGGTTGAGCAGCAGGATCCTGATGCTCAGATCTCATGGGTTTCCATCCCTCACTTCACCTCACTTATGGCACATCTGTTCTCCAGACTGCTGGAAGGGGGAAGAGGAAAGTATCCATTTCTGAACTGTGCCTTGTGGTAGGACAGAAAATGCTGGGATTTGGTTGGAAACAATGGCCTAACAGATGTCCTGGTTCAATATGCCCTTTGAGCATTGCCGAGCCTGTTTATTCATTGCCTCGCTGGCAAGACCCACACTCAAGTGTTTGCCTTTCCCTGGTGGCAGCAGCAGCCTCCAAAGTGGAGCAGAAGGAGCTGGAGGTCACTTGGCTGTTACATGGCTCTTCCTTTTACTGAGTTGCATTAAACAGCTTAAAATCTAAATGTGCTTTTAGTGCCTGTGAGCGATGGGCTCTGGGCGTCCTGCCTCGGGTAGTGTCACATGCTGGAGAAGTGGGAGGTGGAACACTCGCATTGTTAAATTCAGATGCTAACTTGGGGATAAGATCTTGTCTTAATGTGTTCATTCAACGCCCCCACTCGAAACCAAAACTACAGCAGCTTTTGGTCTGCTGCATTTGGGGTGGAGCAGGATGTAATTGGTTTTTGAGGGCTTTGCCATAACTGCTGCTCATTAACCATTGATGCAGGCACGGTCAGACTTTCAACTTGGATAATAGATGCTGTCTTTTGTTTCCAATTACTTTGCGTTGGATGGAATTACCGCCCAGGTTTCACATGCGTGTGGTCATGTGGTGGCTAATTCACCTCCTAACGGCTGCTGGATTTATGGGCTGGGCTTTGGGGTTGTCATGCTCAACGTGACACGAGGCAAAGGCTGTGGTGATCCCCCTGCCTGGCTGAGCCGGGTCTGGGAGGATGTGGCAGTACCTAAAGCTGAGAGTTTCAGGAGCCTTCTGGGTGAGCAACCGCAGCGTTGTGGGAGGGGAAATGGAGAAAATGTTCGATAATGTTCCTTCTGAGGAGCTCTGCCCAGCAGGACACACAGGGTGGGTGAGAGGAGCCCTGCTAATTACAGGTGAAATAGGCACCGATGGTGGAAGGAATGAGCTTCCTCAAACTTCCCCATGGATGAGGGATCAAAGCTTTGTGCTGTGGGTCCAACATAGGCAGGGGAATGAGTGGGAGAAGCCACAGGGTTTGGAGTCCCACCTTGCATTTTGGGCAGGTTATCATTAACCTAAAATCACCTAACTCGATAAAAGGTCAGAAAGGAAGGGCCTGAATCCCTCTCAGGTGCCTGTTGTCCCGTCCCCCTCCCACCCCCAGCATAAATGAGTATTCAAGCAGTCTGCTGCCAGTCAGTGAATGTCAATATTGGATAAGTGTTTCCTTTATATCACTGCAATTTAGCATAAGCTGCTTGGAAACAAATGTCTTCCATAAGCATGAGGTGTTTCAGTAAGTACACAGTCAACATTACTATGAGGATTAAATAAATGTCAGCCCCACTTGTATGCTCAGCAGCGAGTTAAGACAGCCGAACTTGCATAATGGCCAGCACGGCAGGAACAACAGCAGGGATTTGGAGAGTCTCTGGAAGAAGTGGGATGGAAGGAGCTGCTTTGGATGGATCTGAAGCCCCTGGATCAAAAGGGAATGTGGAGACAGGTGCAGAAGCTCTTTAGAGCTGATGGTGGGAAGAAATCCTTCCCTGGGAGGGTGGTGAGGCCCTGGCACAGAGGGGCTGTGCCCATCCCTGGGAGTGACCAAGGCCAGGTTGGATGGGAACCTGAGCAGCCTGGGGTGGTGAATGTCACCCCTGCCCATGGCAGGGGGTGGAATGAGATGCATTTCAAGGTCCCTTCCAACCCAAACCATCCTAATTCTATGGCATGGAGTGCAAGGAGATGCATGGAGCTTCCTTCTGGACTACCTGGCCTGCTCTTTCTTTGGTGCTGGCTGCAAACCAAAGATGAAAATGTGGTTTGGCCAATATTGGCTGGGTCTGGTGAGGCTGCTGGCTCAGGAGGAGCACCCCCCTCCTGCAGATCTGCCCAGGTGACCAGTGCTTGGCTGGATCTGCCTCTACCTTTCCCAGTGCAACTGGGATTGCTCGGCTGCAGGTGGTGAGGCCAAGGATGAGGCTCGGCTGTCACTGTTTTGTGAGGAGCTGTAAACCCTGAATCACCTCCAGCTCAAGGCTTGCCAAAGCCACGGAGATGCAGCCCATGAGGAAAGGGTGACCCTGGTCCATGCTGGCAACGCTGTGGGGCCTGCAGGTGCTGCAGGGAGAGTCACCTCCAGCTGCTCTGCCTTCAGGTGTTGGGTGAGAGTTTCTATCTGCCCCAGAGGAAAAGGCTTCTGGCTACTCTAAAGGGATTTAAACCCAGCCAGCACATGGAGATGTTTTATAGGCAGCCAAGGCTTGAATCTTTCCCTCAAGCTGTGTCTGCAGGAAAACCCTGCTCTTTACCACTCCTCGCTATGTATCTTCACCTGTCACCCTGAGATGGCACTCGGTGCTGTCTCGGTCAGGCCATGACAAGTTCTGCCAGTGAGGAGAAAAACACAGGGAGCGTGGGAGGGGGGGCTGAGCTGGCTGTGTTTCCATTCCCGACGATGCAAAACCGCTGCTCTCTCCCCAGCTGGCAAGGCGCTGACTGTAGCCGCTTGTTCCCAGCTGCACAAAAATAACTGGAGACAAAATCGTTATCACTCAGATGAGCCTTATCAGCTCCTCTGATGTCTGCGGCTGCCTCCGCCCTGCGAGCGCTCCTTCCCCGCTGAGTGCGTGTTTAATGACCGGCCTGGCTGCTCCAGGTGAGCCGAGCCCAGCATCCCAGCCGTGTCCCGGCAGCCACAGGCTTCCCGAGCATCCCGCCTCGCCAGGCTGCGCAATTCCAGAGGAGCAGCAGCTGGGGGACACGGGGGTGTCTCCGGACCCCGGTCTGGGGAGGAGAGCGCCCGGGGTGCTCAGGGCAAGGAACGCCCGAGTGTTTTGGCTCCAAAGCAGGTCACCTGGCGGAGCTGCCGCAGGTTTCCCCTCACTGCTCGCGTTCAGCCTGGCGGTGGCAGCAGCCGCGCTCGCATGGAGCCGCGCACTGCGCTCCCACCTGCCGGCGCCGCGCTCCTCGGGGAAGGTCCAAGGTGACCCGCCGGGCCCGGCTCCGGGGATGCTGCGAGCACCGCGCCTGAGCTGGGGGGCTCGGCAGGCGACCATCCCCTCCGACCGAGGGGCTGCTGGAGGGCTGGGTGGGAGAAGAGTCGGGGCCCCTCCAACTGCCACGGCAGTGCGAGGTTGGACACATCCAGGAGGGGCTCGGGGTGACCCTGCCTGGGAGCACAGGCTGTGAGAGTGCCGTGGGCTGCTCCATAGGCAGGGAGGGTCCAGCCGGGGTCCTCCGGGGCTGGGAGGGGGATGTGGGGCTGTCTCACCCAACTTGGTGTCCCCCACAGTGATAAATAAATGTACACAGGGGGTTTCTCACTCTCGTGAACAGCTCCAGCCCTCCCTGTGGGTCCGTGTGGGATAACCTGCAGCAGGGAATGGCTGCTATTCCTGGCCAGTGTGCTGTGCTGTTCCTTGCTCTCTCCCATGAGCTAATCCCCGAGTGTGATTCAACAGTCGCCTCTTTTCCTTCTGGCTGTGTCTTTAATAAGCCAGGAGTGACGAGGCCACCCCCCACCCTCCACAAGTGCTGGAGAAACAGAACCAACAGATGCTAAAATTAGGCACAGCTGTTTGCAGCGTTTTGTCCTCCCGATCACAGAGTCTGACACTGTCTGTGCTTATTCCTCATCTTGTCCAGACACTGAAAAGGTTTAAGATATCAAAGCTTGGAGTGGCTGTAAATTAACTCCTTCTGTCTAAGCTGAAGCTTGACTTACTGATGGTAGATTTTTTGTGATTGCCTTTATTTCCCTTCTAATAATGGGAATTGCTAGGGAATGAGACAGGGTCTTCTCTCTGCACCTGAGAGACAACACTGCTGGTTTGGCCTGCCCAGGAGCTTCCCCACCAGGGACCAGGGGGAACATCTTCAGTCCTGCTGTCCCTCAGCCTTTATGTGTTCTAAAGCCTGGACAGCTTGGACAACCTTGTCAGCCCAGCTCATGCTGCATGCCTAAGGCTGTCCCAGTCCAGCCCCACATCCTGGGCACGGTGATTCCAGCCCCTCATCCTGGCCGTGGTCATCTGCTCTTGCTTTCGTGAGGGAGAAGATTTTTCTGGGCATTTTTGGTGTGTGCAGGCTTTGTGTTCATGGTTTAGGTGTTGGGGTGGGTCTCTTTCCCTCCCTGCCGGGTGTGTTTGGCCTGGCAGTGGCTGTAGGGAACATTTTGGGAGGAGGTGTCTGTCTCTGTCACCTGCCACCCCTTGGACAACGTCTGTTCCCCCCACTGGGCTGGCAGAGCAGGGGCTGAGTGGCACCAAAGTGGAGCTGTAACACTCTGTGAAGGGCAGCAGGAGGAATTTCATGGCAGAGCAGAAATGTCTTTTCTGTCAAGCCTGGAGCAGTGTAAATGTCCCCGCTGACAGATCAGCGCTGATGGCAGCAGCGCAGCTCTTGGGCTGGCTGTGTCGGGGTCTGCACGGGGTTGTGAGTCTGAGGGGTCTTTTCTGTCTCTGTCTCTCTCCTGCAGCAGGAGCGCCTGCTGAAGATTCCTCTTGCTCTGGTCATGCTTAAAATGATAATATTGGTTTAAGATAGACACTTGTGATAAACTGGGGAACACGGCGCCCTTTGAAATCCTCAAAGCTCTCTCTCGTCAAGTGGGCTGGCTGGAAAGGCAGTGGTCAGAGCATTCCAGGGTGTTCAGATTGTCACAATTCCATGCTGACCTGCTCCCAGGGATGCTGTGCCTTGAAAGAGCTGCCTCCTCTCACCCCCTCCCCTCCTGACTGCAACCAGAGGGTGTCTGCTACTCCTGGGCAGCATCTCTGTGCAGCTTCCTGTGGTCTCCCCAGATTGCCTCTTTTCACTCTTTCTGTGATGGAAACAAATCAGGAGGGGAAGTGCTAAAGGAAGGCTGCTTTTCCCTGGGCAGGAGTGAGGGTGGTGGGGAGGAGAGAGGGGAAGAGTGAAACCTCCCAAGGAAAAGGACCATGCACCAATGCCAAGGGGTTGATGGCCCTTGGCAATGTCTTTGCAGGGTGGTTGTAGCAAACCTTTCATCCAGCACAGTGATTTTTTCCTGCAGCAGGGAGGTTTCTCCCCGTGGTTTGGCTTCCTCCCAAGGACAGACAGAAATCTGTGTAGTGCTCTTAACCCCTGCAAGTTTCTGCTGACTCAAGCAGATCGGTGTTGCTGTCCCAGTGGGAGCATCTTGTTCAAAATCAGGAAGAAAAGCTGAACTTCAGAAACTTGTAGAGCAGGAAACATCCAAGAGTTAGGGATTGGAGACTTGGAAGTAGACTTGGCAAAATACCATGTTTTGATATCTGAAATTTTAACATGGAGTTTAGGAAGGGTTTCTTGCACTAAGGATGGTGAGTATCTCTATGGTGGATGAAGGGGAAACTTGCAAAAAACATTTGTCTGCTGATTGCTGCTTTTCCTCTGGGGCTTGGAAATGGATTTCAGGTATCTTCTTGCCTTTGGCCTGGCCAGTGAGACACCGTGGTGGCTCTCTGAATGTCCCAATTTGTCACAGTATATTGAATTCTAAACCAGTGTTAATCTGATCTGTGTGTCTGTAAAGCATCTTGTATCGGGCTTGATAAAATTAGGTTTTATTGTCGAACACAGTTTATTTCTCTTGGTCTGGTTGCGTGCTTTTATTGCCTGTTCTGCTCTGCACCACAAGGCCATCGTGTGCCAGCATCTGCCTCACTTGCTCAGCTCCAAAAACACCTTAAAGTCAGTCCCTAATTATTGGAAGTATGGAAGACTCTGAGGGTGCCAATGATATCAGTCTGGCACTGGTGCATTGAGCAGGCAAAGAAAGGACCTAAGAGGCAATTGAGGAGATTGATGGGCAGTAATGGGGATAATTGTAATTTTTGTCCCGTGTTTTTAATAAAGTGATTGACGACAGGCACAGCTGGAGCCCCCGTGCGGAGACCAAGAGATGCAGTTAAATTACAGAGGCTTCTTAACTTAATGAGGCCAGGTAATAAAAACGAGGCATAATGAGCAAGGTATAATAGTACTATTATGCTTAGAGTGCTCTCGCCCAGGGCTGAGCAGGCAGTGCCTGGGAGTGCTCAGGATCATCTCACTGCAGGAAGGGCTTTCCTCCCTGGGGAGCATGAGGAGTGGGAGACTTGGGAAGGATATTGGGTGATCCCACTGGGAGAAAGGGCTTTCCTTACTGGGGAGAGATCAGGAGTGGGAGGTTTGGGAAGGATATTGGGTGGCCAAGTGTTAACCCAGTGCTGAATGAGCAGGTGGAGCACCAGGCATGGTTAATCCATCCCCCCCACCCCGTGCTTCTGGTTGTATTTGTGAGGTTTGGGGAAGATCTGCTCCAGGTTTCATTCACTTCGTGCAGCCTTGGGGGAGCCCATGTGACCCCTGTTGCTACACAGATGACATGGCCAGAGGGTCAGATTTTGTGACACGAAGGAAAAGCAATGGAAATTTAACAGCCTGGAGAAAGGATGTGCAGGGAGTTGGTAGAAGGGCTCGGGAAGGTTGGCCAGGGCTGCACAAGGCTCCTGTCACACCTTGATTTGGAGCCCTGGCAGGGAGGCAGCAGCAGCTGGATTGGGACCTCTGTGGAGGTGGAGGTGGGAAGAGGATTAGTGTCTGCAGAGCAGTTGGGTGTCTGCTGCTGCTAAATGTGGTTAAACTTGAGCGACTTCTAATCTAATAATGAAAGGAAGAGAAATAAGTGTTCTCAGTGATGCATGCCCCTCACGGTAAGTACTAATTGAAAACAGATATTTACTTTAAAATGAAAATGTAATACGATAATGGTGGGTTGAGAATTTCACACACGTAGGAGGGAGAGATGAACATGCACAGCCTCCCAGCTGCTCTGCCCAGGCTCAGGGTGTCCCTGGGAGCAGGATCTCCCACACCCCCAGCTCCTGAGCCTGTGAGGCTGGACAAAGGGCCTGGGGCTTGTGCTGGAGCAGAGCTCAGCCTTACTCAGCTAAAATCAGGTTCTTTGGGGGTCTCTTGAGCTGACCTTGGTCTGCAGAGGACCTTCCAAGCTGGGCTTCTGTCTTGCCTCCCACATCTTGCAGAGCCTTCCCAGCCAGATCTCCATGGGCAAATCTCCTGCAGTCACCAGGGCAGGCTGGGGGAGCATCACCTCACTGAGATGGGGACAGTGGTGATGACCCTTTTCCTGGTGGTCTCTGCTGCTTGAGACAACTCTTCCTGCCCCTTTCTGGCTGTCCTGACCCATTTCCCTGGCTTGGTGGGTGGACCTGGCTAATGCCGCCTTTTGGGGGTTGCTGGAGGGGCACTGGGGATGCCTTTGCTCTTTCAGGCCGATCTGAATGGGTGCTGATGCCTTGGGGAGACCCTTGGCTGTGAGTGCTGAGACTACAGCCCTCTTGGTGTCTGTTTGTCCTCCCTCCCCTCCTCTCCCTGAGCCAGTTTCAAGCCAACCATTGCTCCAGAGCCGGAATCAGGATGCTTTTCCAAGTGTTTGTAACAAAGCTCAGTGCAGCATGACTGGTGGCCATTAAAGGACCCTCCCCAACAAGAGCCCCCCCAGCCCTGGAATCTTCTGAGGGAAGTAGCCTGGCCCTAATCCCTTTGTGCAGAGTTCCTGCTTGTTTCTTCCTATGGGTGCATTTGTATAATTTGCATTCTGCACTCTGATCGTATGCATAGAATTCAAATTGAAATGGGGCTTGAATACATTTGCATGCTAATGAGGCAGTGGCTTTATTTATTTATTTGGAGCCCTCTCAAGCAGGCAGCCGTGTGCTGGAGAGCAGCTCGTGCAGCTCTCCTGGTGGCAGAGCTCTGTGGAAGCACCAGGAGCCTCAGTTTTGTGCCAAGACCTGCTGGCCCCCTGTGCAGGCAGGTGAGGCTGGTGGGCTCTGCTCCAGTGCACTGGGCTCAGCCTTTCTCAGCCTATGTGGAGATTAAGTGTCTGCCCCTTAGCTACCCAGAGATGCCTCTTTAGGCCATCCTGGTGTTAACTGGGTGTGGGTGAAACGTTTCTGTGTTAAGAGTTGGGTGCAGCCAGCTCGGGCCACTTGATGGTGACTGCAGAGCTCCATGGGCAGAGTTGCCAGAGAGTGTCCTGTTCTCTCTTTGACTTTGGGTGCTGCCCACAGCTCCTGTGTTCCTTCTGTCTGGTATGGGGCTGTTATTTCTGGTGTCCTTGGGCACTGGGATGTTGCACAGGGCCTTGGGCTGTGGTGCCCATCAATCCCCAGCTGCTGAGCCCAGCTTGCCTTGGTGCTACCCTGCTCCACCCACGCTGTGCTCCCTCAACAGGAGCCTCTCAGCCTCTTGCCAGGCAATAGTGAAGAAAGTTCGGAAATGCTGAGAAGGAGAAGCCAAGGTCTAGGAGAAAACCAGTTCCCAAAATTCCACAGCATTACTGGGGGAGAAAGACACCAAAGCCTCTGAGTTGCAGCACCGAGCCCCTTTGTGTCGTGGCTCTGTGCAGACACACACAGGGCACAGCTTGGTGCTCAGCCTTTCCATGCCAGCTCTCCCTCCCAGGTGACCCCTGCTGCAACTGAGTTCCTTGCTGGCACAGGGAACACTGGCCAAGCCAGGGCTCCTGAAATGGCAGCAGGATTTGGGTCACATTGTGCTGCCCCAGAAGAGGGAGTTTCTCTCAGAGCAGTCTGGCTTCCAGTTATTATTTTACAGAGGATGCTAGAGGTTGATAAGGGAGCTGTTCTGACTGCCAGTGGGGCTTATTTGGGGCTTATTGTGTGCTCCAGTTTGTATTTTAATATAGTCAGAGGTGAGTTACAACTTTAATACTAATTTTAAAACTGATTGCTCGAGTTGTTTTTTTATCTATGTTAAACCAGATTAATCTCAGCCTTCCTTGATCCTGTTGGTAGCTTTTCTCTCCCTGGCTGGAGCCACACATGGTCTGTGTTGCACCAACAAAAGCTGAGGAGGAAGATGTTTTTGTGATGATAAATAATTGTCGCAGGGCTGCTTTTCTTCCAGAGAAATCTCGGCTCTACGAGCTCGACAATGGCATCAGTGGGAGCTCTTGCTTTTGTCCAAGGCTTTCCTCCTGAGCGTGCAGAGCGGGGCTTTGCTGAACAACACCTGGCTTTGTGCTTCCCATAGAAACCTCCTCCTTGCTGTTGTGTTTCTCCCTGGTTTTCCAGGCGCTCCAGAATCCGTCTCCTCCTGAGCTGCTTTGTGCCTCTGGCATTGCAATTCCTCGCACGCCGCCTCTGCTGCTCGCGGGGTGTGCCGTGCCTAAGGTGACAATATCCTGCAGGTTGGGAAGGTGGCCTTGGAGCTGGAGTTGGATCCTTGTCCTGTTTCTGGCTCCTTGAGCACCCTGGGCAAGGCTGGAGGAGTCAACAGCAGCCAGAGCTTGGTGATGTTCTGCCCCTGGGTGCCTAATTCATGGTGGTTTGGGCATTTGCTTGGTGCTTTGAGTAAATGTCACACCTTTCAAGGTGGCTTCTTGGGTACCCAAAACTGAGTTGCTCTCGGCAAAATTCAGCATTAAGCTGATTTCTAACCCCTTGTCTCAGGCTGCCCAAAGTGGAGGCTGGTGTTCTCCAGTTTTCTAGGTAATGCCAGAATGGTTTGCTTTGGCAGAGACTATAAAGCCCGTCCACTTTGACTCCCTGCCACAGGTGGGGACACCTTCCACTATCCCAGGTTGCTCTGAGCCCTGTCCAAGCTGGCCCTGAACACTTCCAGGGATGGGGCTTCCCAAATGATGTGGTTTAAGTGAATCCCCTTCACTTGACTGTTGGACTTGATGACCTTAAAGATCTTTCCAGCTGTAGTGATTCCATGATTCTATGGCATCTCCAGGCCACTCAGTGACCAGTCGTGCTGCTGTAGATGCTCTGGATCTCAGACCATCCTTGTTGGTGTTGCCAGTCTGTGAGCATTGGTGGGTGGTTGATCTCTGGAGCTGGCAGAAAAGGATCAGTCATGGCCCTGGACACCTGTGGTCATAAAGCTTCACATCCTGAGCATTGGCCAGGCTAGCCTGGGGCCAGTGGCACTGGTGAAATCACCCCCAATACTGAGTTTACAGTACTCCCTGTACCTCTGGGAATGATTGCTGAAATCAAATGCCGTGTAAGCAGCCTTTAGTTTTTTTCCTGGTTTTTGTGTGGGAAAGCACTTTGCTGATGGTCCACGTTCTCCAAAATACCTCCCAAATGCTGCCTGTAGCTTTTCTCCTGCCAGCATTACAAAGAACTGCGTTTCAGAGCTTGTTATTCCATGCACAGTGCTGTAAATAAACATGCTGGATTGGTGGGCTGGAATTTGAATGAGCCGAGTGGATCTGACAGTGGCACGTGGGGGAACTGAGGCATGGAAGGCTCGTGTGACATCCAGCAGAGGTGGTATCACAACCTGGGGGAAAACAGGAGGATTTTTCTGCTAGATCTGCCCCTGGTCTGTTTTGTCTGCACACGCTGTTTCAGCCTGAGGAGGGGGAGCACCAGGTATCGTGTTGGCTCAGGAGCCAAACGAGATAAGACAGTGATAAGACTGAAGAGCCACTAACGGCAAGGCTTGACTCCGTGCGAGCGAATGCCGAACAGCAGCCACATAAATCCCATTTGTTTTACATTTCAGAGCTTAATGAGACAGAAATCGCATGGCAATTGTCACATGTGAAGGCAGAGATTGCTGGTTTGCATTTAACTAAAGCAAGCACCGTATGCGGCCCCCGCGGAGCTGGGATCCTCACTCCTGCCTCCATGGGGAGTGCTCCCACAAACTGCTGCTGCCCTGGAGCCCAGCACCAATCCTGGCTGCAAATAACCCTCCTAGCAGCTACACCACATTCTCCTGGAGGTCCCCAGCCTTCTCCGAAATACTCAAATGTCACATTCTTTGTGTAGAGAATGGTTTGGGTTGGAAGGGTGATCAAGTCTGGGAACTGAACTCCTTGTGGCTTCACCAGAATGTGGGGTACTGAAAGCCTTCTTTTGGAATGATCTGTAGGGAGTTTAATCAGACTGAGGGCAGGTGCTGCAACCCCCAGGATCAACCAGGCTGGGGCTGAAGGGATGGAGAGCAGCTCTGGGAGAAGCACTCGGGGTGCTGGTGGGGGAGAGCTGGACAGGCCCTGGCCCAGAACCCCCCTGTGCTGGGCTGAGCCCCAGCCTGGGCAGCAGGGCAGGGGGGATTCTGCCCCTCTGCCCCACCCAGGTGAGACCCCACCTGCAGAGCTGCCCCAGCCCTGGGGCCCCAGCACAGGAAGGACCTGGAGCTGCTGGAGCCAGCCCAGAGGAGGCACCAGAGATGAGCAGAGGGCTGGAGCCCCTCTGCTCTGGAGCCAGGCTGCCAGAGCTGGAGAGGAGAAGCTTTTGGGTGAGTGGATTGTGGCCTTCCAGAGCCTGAAGGGACTGACAAGAAAGATGGGGAGAGTCTGGGGATGAAGGCCTGAAGTGACAGGACAGGGGAAAATGGCCTTAAGCTAATGGAGGGTAAATTTAGATATTAGGAAGAAGATGTTCCCTGTGAGGGTGGGCAGGCCCTGGAATGGATTTCCCAGAGCAGCTCTGTCTGCCCCATCCCTGGAAGTGTCCAAAACCTGGCTGGACAGGGCTTGGAGCCACCTGAGATAGTAGAAGGTGTCCCTGCCCATGACAGTGGGGTGGAACTGGCTGGGCTTTAAGGACCCTTCCAACCCAAACCATCCCAGTGTTTTGTGGGTCTTGTCCTCCAATGGGTGAAACCCTCCTGGGAATCATCTCCAAGCTGTGTTAACCATCAGGCTGTCCCTGGTTTGTCACTGTAGACCTGTAGCTCTTTCAGATGAGTTGAACAATAGAAGGATATTAGTGCTAAAAATGCATTAAGTAGGGTGACTTCCTTCATCTCTGCTAATTTGTGCCTTTGCATTACAGCTAATGTTCATAAATTGCTAAAGTAGTACTTTAATATTAACAAGAGTTGCAGTCTCTGTGACAACTGTTACAGAATGGGCTGTTTGCAGCTCTGAAATTGATTTTTTTTTCTTTTTGCCCTTTTCTGTCTGAACTGAAGAGAAAATGCCTTATTCGGTTAACCAAAAACATGACCAAAAATATTTCTTTCAGGTCAAATAAAATATTTCATTAAATACAATATGTTCTTTCGTTCAGACTTTAAAAACCTTTTTTTAAAGTAAATTAACTTCAGAGATGCCTTGGGGGAAAAAAGTCCAAATGTTTCATGTAGAGGAGAAAATGTCTAAATAAACCACTTTCACTTTTGACACCCACTCCTCCCATTTCAGGCCAAATGAGTTTGATGGGAGTTCATGAACAGCTTTGTTTGGCCCACATCTGTGTTGGAATTATTGTACCAAAGATGCAGGGGGAAGAGTTAATGAGTCATTTTTTTAATGGGTATCTCAGTAGGTGAGAGAAGGACTGAAATTATCCATTTGAAGGAATAATAGGACCCTGGTTAGGTGACTAAATCCTGCTCTTAATCATCCTGGGGGTGGTGAAGAGGAGAAATCGTCCTCATTAGGGAGGTTAGTGGTGAAGAGCACTTTGCAGCTGGCCTAGAGCTTTGGAGGGGGTTAGGCTGGATGCAGGGGAAGGGTTCTGCCCCCAGAGGGTTTTGGGCACTGAACAGGGAATGGGCACAGCCCCAAGGCTGCCAGAGCTCCAGGAGCCTCTGGACACTGCTCTCAGGGTCAGGGTGGATTGGCAGGATCAGGAGTGGGACTGGATGATCCTTATGGGTCCCTTCCAAGAGAGGGAACTAAACCCAGCTGACACTCCCCGGTGGTGATCCTCCCTCATCCTCTGTGTGTGCCAGGTTCCCAAATCCCTGCTGTCCCTGCCTTTCACCACCAGTCCCTTCAAAATGTTGTGTGTTTCCTGGTGAATCCTTACCAGGGTAATTGGGACCTTAGTGCAGAGGGAATCTCCCCTTCCCAACATCCCAACTCCTTTGTAACGCACTTGGAGAAAATCCTGCTGGGATCTGCTGCTGTGGTGTCTAAAATGTGAAGTGAGCAAAGGCCTTGTTGGGAAATAATTCAGGTAGGACCTTTGTAGTGGTCCAGCTCTTCTGCTGAGCAAGTGCTGTTGTTCTGGGCTCAGCCATTTGGATGCATCTCCTCCAAGTTTGCACGTGGAGTGCTGGGAAGGCTGTGATCTGTTTTAGTGCAGTAATTGGGCAATCACATTGTTCTGGACATAGCAACTAATGATTTTTTTCTGTATGATAATGCATCTTCATTACTCTGGGGAAATCATTTGCTCCTGTGAAGACAGGCCTCTCATTCCTGGGTTAAGGGGGAAGAGACTAATGGCTTAATTAAAAGGTTGGAGAGAAAAATCCGTCTTAACCCTTTTTTTGTGTGTTTGAAGCGTGCTGTGGGTAGAGAGATGCACATGCAGGCGTGGCACAGCCTTCATCTCAGAGAGTGTTTGGGACCAGTGGACATGAATTCCAGGTGTTCCATCTGTCACCTGTATCTCCCACAAGCCATCTGCCCCCTGGAATGGGCCAGCGAGGGCCTGAGCTGCGTTTGTTTGTGGCCAACGCTGAGATTTATTCCTTGTGAAAGGGGAGCGTTATTTAAATCTGCACAATTTGCAGGATGTGAAAGCAGCTCCCCATAATCTACAGCCCTGGTGTCCGCTGGGAACGCTCCATTAGCATCTTTCATTCCTGGAGTTGGATGCTTTGCAGCTCCTTTTAGCGGTGATAATCCAGCAAAGGCCCTGTGTTGTTCACACTGCAATATTTATGGAGCCAGCCTTCCTTTGAATTTCCTCACTGGCTTTGGCCAAAGGCAGAGAGAAAACACAAGCAGTGGCTTTAGTAACACAGTAGTCCAGGCTTTTCCCTTGCTGGGATGGAGGGCTTTCCAGAGGCCTGTGTGGAGCTGATTTGGTATCCTTTGGGGAAGGAACAGGAGGCTGAGTGTGTCTGACAGTGATTGTGCTCTCCCAGGCTCCATCCCAGGGGAAGCAGTGGTGCAAAGCCCTTTCCTGCAGACAGGTGAACAGCCCTAAGCAGAGGCAACAGGAGCAGGGGGTGAACTGCTGGGGTACAGGAAGCTGCATCCTTCCCTCCACACCTTTGAACAGAGCAGTGCAAGGCATCACTTGGTGTATCCCAGAATCATCAAGGCTGGAAGAGATATCATGATCACCTAATCCCCAGCACCACCATAATCAGCCCTAAACCATATGACCAAGTGCCACATACAGAACATTTCCAGAGGTGGTGACTTCACCTCCCTGGTCACCTTCCAACACGTAGTGAGAAAAGCCACCTGCAAAGGAGCAGTGCTTTCCCTGTGGTTGATTTGGGCGAGCCTTTCTCAGGTGCTGACACCTTTGAGTGATTTTATGTTGGGGTGTGGATGCCAATAGTTTCCTATCCATGAGGCTGGATGGAGCCCATGTGTCAGAACCCAGGGCATTCCTCTGACTGCCCTGCGTGACCAGAGCCCCTGGCATGGAATCAGAAACACATGTGTGTTTGATCTGAGCCATGGAAAACATTACCAACTTTGTATGAAGACCTACAGGCCACAAGAGTTTAAGTAGAGTGATAGTTAACGTGTCACAAGGGTGAAAATGTAGAACTTTGGGGTTTTAGAATGGGGGTTCAGGGGACAAAGATGGAGGGATCTGGGCATGCCCTAGCCTTTCTTTTTTGTCTGCTTGCCCTCCATCTTCTGCTGTGATGGTGGCACTTTTGATTGGTTTAGAGTAGAGGCACAGTGTCCAACACAACTGATAGGTATTGGAAAATTATTGTAAATAAAGAATACGTAGTTTTTAGTATAAAAGATAATACTGCCCAGAGGGTGGTCAGTCTGCTTGATCTCAGCCTGCAAGATGGATCTTTGCAGGCCAGAGCCACAATGTACAAGACAACAGACAATAAACAACCTTGGAAACCAGAACAGAGATCTCTGTTCTTCTGTCACCAGACTGGGAAAACACAGACTTTCGACAATCTTGGGTTCATCACAACAACACAAAGCCTGGGACCCATGGCCAGGCCCCTTGGAGATGGATTCCCCATGTTCGTTTTCACAGCTGCTGCGGGTGGTGCCTGTCCCTTTCCCTGCCCTGCCTGCAGTGCTCCCTCCACGCTCAGTTCTCCCAAACTGAAGCACTCCTTCCTGCCAGGGGGAGGGCAGGGGAGCCCTCTGGGCACACCCCTGGGTTTGTGCTTTGGCTCCTTTGGGTGCCCCACTTGGCAGGGCAGGAGCTCAGCCCTGGCCCGCCCGTGCCTCTCTCTGCAGCTCCGACTCCCCAGCTCCTCTCTCTTCATTTGACACAATTAAATATTAAAGCCAGTAAACACTTTAGTTCGTCTGCACAGCACTGTCTACCCAATTATCCTCCTGCAGGGCTGTCAGACTCTGCCAGTTGTTCCCTGGGTGCTGGCAGCCTTTAGCCTCTATGCCAGCATCGCTCTGAGGAAAATCCTGCTCTCCAAACCTCCCTTCCCACCTCTCTCTGCAGCTCCTCGTGCCTTGGGGTTACTTCAGGTATCCCAAGGCAGTATTGGCTTGCCTGAGTCTTTTCAAAAGCACAGAAGGAGCTGTTTGTTCTTCTAAAGCTGTTTTGCAGGTATTGACTGGGGAATAAAGGGGGAGTTGAGGTAATGGCTGCTTAGAAACCTGTGAATAGAGGTCAGAGCTGGTGTTGTCTGTGAAGTGCAGAACGAGTGGGTTCTGCATCCCCTGGAGCTGCAGGACCCCAGAAACACTTCCTTGAAGGTGGGATTTTACTGCTTTCAAAATAGTGGAGTTAATCTTCTCCCCTCCACAGCTGTGGTGTGGAATCTCTCCTCAGCCCCTGCCTCAATACTGAGGATGCCCTCCTGACAACTTAAACCCCTTTTTGTAATTTTACGTGTCTGATGAGATTTTGCTGACAAGTGAAGGGCAATTGTAGCAGTCCTCCCAGCCTCAGTCAAGCAGAGCTGGTTTGGGGTGGTTTTTTGTTGCTGTTGTGTTCTTGCCTTACAGGGCCTTGACATTCAGTGGAGTCCATTTCCAAGAGGGATGGGACAGCAGGATTTTACTGTGGTTTCAAAAGACAGTTTAAGTGCTTGAACTGCTGCCATCACTGAGTTACACGCCTGACTCTGGCCTTGACTGTGTAGGTTGAATTTCTTGCTCTGATTTTCAAGGCAGTCGGTATTAGCAGCTCGTCTTCTGCCAGACAGATTGCTGGGAGCAGCTAATGGGGTTTCTCTTTTCATTCTCTCAGCAGTGCTGCTCATCCCCAGACCCTGGCACCTGAGCTGGTCACTGGGCATATCAGCAGCTACCAGTGAGGAGTCTCTGCCTTGCTCCAGGGCTGAGATAATCAGCGTGTACAGAGTTTTGCCCCAGCACAAAACTCAGGTTGGAATCTTTCCTGGTCTCCATTAAAACTTATTACCCACTGGGGTTACTATTGACCAGGCTTCCTCACCAGTCTGTATTTCCTTCCTGGATCAATAATCTCGCTATTGATTTCAAAATAAGTTGGTATCTTGGAAGTTCAGTGATGCTGGCTCCGGGCAGCTCGGGCTCTGCTGCTGTGGGAATTCCCCATTGCAGCTCTCCAGGTTTTATCTGTGGGCTGCCACTTCCACTGTCAGCAGCAGCAGGATTTGGTGTCTGTATCTCAAACCCCTCCAGAGATGGGGCTTCAGCTGAAGGGAACAGCCTGGATTTGTTGTCTCAGAAGTAAAACCCTTCTGTCCTGTGGTGTGATCTCAGCTCTGCATAGCCTCAGCTCCCAGGGCTGTGATCTCCCTCTTGTGCCTCGGGATGGCTCCCAGCCCTCCCCTGTCAGAGGGTGCTGGCTGCCAACTGCAGGGACAGGGAAGGAAAACTGCTCCTTTGGGCCTCCAGAAACCTTTCATGGCATCTTACAGCTCCCCAGGGCAGGCTTTTGGGAACCTGAGACCTCAGTGCCACCTTCTCCTGAGTCTTTCTGTAATCCCCCTCTGCCTGCAGACATCCTTGGTTATTTCTTTTTCCCCCAGTGTCTCGCAGGGCAGAAGCTGCTCCTCTCCATGAAATTGTTCTCAGCTGCCTCTGATTTTCAGAGCTGTTGAATTGACCAGCAAGCCCCTTTGCACACTTTGTTCCCCAGCCCAAGGAGACCTCCTGAAACTCCAGTTAATAAAGCACAAATCTCTCCAGGCTGGAGGAACTCATCCCTGTGATGGCTTTTGTCCTGTGTGAGGTGTTTCATAAGGAGCTCTGCTGTTCTGTACCACACCAGATCCTGCAGGCTGAGCTGGCTTGGGAACAGCTGAGGCACCAGGCAGGATCCCTTATGAAATCTGTTGGGAGTAATGAACCACAGATGACTCTGTTTTCTGAACCGATGCGGAGCTGCTGTTTCTAGAAAGCTGCCAACCACACAAGTGTGAGGTTAGCGATGGAAAAGAGCTCCGTGGGGAAGCCGGGAAAGCTGTTGGTGCTGTCAAATGTCTCTGCTTTCAGCCCAAGAGGCTTGTGTCTTTCTGTCATGGACAAAGTGTCTCATCCTCTTCTCTCCCTCGTTCCTTCCAGATCCTGGGAGGTTTAGTGCAGTTCACGCTTGCAGAGCACTTGGATAAAGCATTCTTGAAAAGTGCAAAATATTTATTAGTATTAGCAGCCCCTGACCTGCTGTGAAGAAGCAGCCCTTCAGCTCTTCTGAGTAAATATACCTTCATTAAATAAAACTCTGTCTGTACTGCACAGCACCGCTCTGTCTCACCTTCATCTGCTTTTTCACGTGTAAAAAGTCTTAGGAGTATTTGACTTTAATGAATTTTGAGTATGCAAAATGCCTGCCTGGCCCAACAGTGCAGCTTTTGACCCTGGTGACAGGGATGAACAGCATCCAGGGGGATGCTGAGGAATGATTTCCTTAAGGAATCACCAATGTTTGGATGTTGCCTAATGGCTGGAAACCTGCACAAGTGCAGGGTTAGCAGGGCACAGGGCTGGTTTCCAGTTTGCTTTGCTGGGAAGGTGTTTGGATTTGGGCTGGGCAGGGCTCCTGCTGCTGCTCCTCGGGCAGCACAGCCACCCTCCAAAGCTTCTTTGTGCTGCTGCTGCAAAGCTGCTGGGATTGCAGAGGGGATGCCAAGGCTTTAGATGCTCTTGGTGGCCCATAAAATCTTCTTGAGCTTTACATGACGTTAAAGCTTGAAGAGGCACTATTTAAAGCAGAGTGTTTTCACAAGTGCTTGAGGTTGGCTTAATGCTGCTCTTGTTGCAGTTAAGCCCAGTTCAAACAAACTTTGTTCAGCACTGAGCACACTCTGGAAATATTCCCCTCTCCCCCACCCCCCCAGAGGAAGGCAGGCAGATATTTGTATTAGAAGAGTCTCTGTACCACTCAGAGGCTCCAGCCATTTCCAGGCTGATTGGAAATGGAGAGGACAGAAGGCACTGGCCATGATCCACCAGCTTTCAGCCTTGGCAGAAATGGCAAACAGGCTGCCAGGTAATGCTGGGTATTAAGGGGGTATTTCTGCTTTATAATTCATTGAGCAGCTTACAGGTTCAGTTGGGAAGCTGCTTTCTCTTCAGCATCTTTCTTAAAAAAAAAGTTGCCCAGCTCAACAGATTTCCTTGATAAATTCCTGAAGTGTATCCTCATCCTTCCCTCGCCTCAGCTGACAAATGGCTGTTTTGTCTGGCATTCCTTATTGACTTATTTGTTTTTAATACAATGCAGAGAGCAAAAAACCCAGGCAGCAGGAGCCTATTGCTTGTAGCTTTGGGGGCTCGTTTTTCATTTGGGAACTGAGGTGCTTTTTTTGTGGTTCCTCATTTTCATTCAAGGTTTTGCTGCAGATTATAAAATACAATGTTCAGAAGAGAAGTCCACTTGTTCCTCTCACCAGTCAGCTCTTGGTCCCCAGTGCCACACTTTGGGACACTGACTGTGCACCTGTTTGTCTTTGCTTCCCTCTGTTCCAGTTTTAATGTGAGAGCCAGACTGGGAGTGTGCTTGTAGCTGTTGTACTTGGAGAGTCTTGTGAAGCTTCCCCAAACCCCAGGAATATGTGAGGGATAGAGAATAAACACCAGATGCTGCAGTGCCACTGAATAAAGCTGAAAAAGCATAATCCACCCATATGTGCCAGATTCATCCCATCTATGCTTTGTTCCCTGTGCAGCCTGCTGGTCTTAGAGAATCCTAAAATCCCAGACTGGTTTGGATTGGAAAGGACCTCAAAGCTCCTCTCATTCCTGCCATGGGCAGGGGCACCTTCAGTGGCCCAGGTTGTTCCAAGTCTCGAGGGCTCTGCAGCAAGTTCTTGGTGCTGTGAAGGATTTGTGCCCCTGCTGGCTTTCTCCTTAATCTGCCAGAGATGGGATTTGCCAAAGTACTTGAGCTGAACTTCAGCTGGCTTGCAATGGGATTAGAGCTCCTGAAGAGGCAAGGAGTTTCAAACGTGGGTGTTGCTGTCACCTCTGTCCTGGAGCTGCCAGGCTGGGGGGATGCTGGAGTAATTTGGATCTGGATCCATTTTCCCATTTTCTTTTTGTTCTGTGGTGGCTGAGTGACCCATGTCCCTTTAAGACAAGAACACTCTTGTTTCCTTGCCTGGAGCACAGACCACTGTCATCATCTGCCACATCTCCCACCAGTTTAACACAGGTGAAGAAGGATTAAATACCAGGAGGATTATAAGAAGACAAAATGCAATTACTTAGGGAGAAATCCACTAGGATTCTGCTGAATATCCTGTCTTACAGGGACTTTTGGGGCTTCTTAGCTGTCTGAGAGCTTTGGGATCTGCTAAGACTAGCTTTGAGAAAAGTAGCCTTAAGTCTGTAGCACTGGTTGAGGGGACAGGTTACCGGGCTGGAGGTGATTTTGGGATCATTCTGGATTCAGGGCTGAGGTTCAGACCCCCTCATCTGGGGCAGTGTGAGTGGCTGAGGTGCAGCCTTTGGTCAGTTCCTGCACTAGTGAAATGCTGCCAAACTGCAGGGTGTGTGTGATCTGCCCGACTCAAACCCAGTCTGGGGCATGAGCCAAGTCCAGTGGAGAAGAAAACACCTCCTGGGCTAAGGGAGAGTCAGGCTGTGCCTCTGTGTGTGGCTGGTGGCCCACAGGCTCTGGTGGCCACAGTGTAGGGGTCCAGAACAGAGACACAAAGCAGGATCAGCTGCTCTTGACAGAGCAACACCCAAAAAGAGTTTCTTTTCCTCTGGGTAACCAGCTGTGGGAGAGGTGAGAGAAGAACTGAACACTGTGCTGTGTTTCTCCAAGGTCATGCTCCTCAGGTGCCTCCTTCACCACCCAGATGTCTTCCAAGACCTTCCCGTGCCTTCTGCCCAGCTGTGGATGGGGCTGGGTTTCCATCTCCCTCCCCTGCTGCCTGCCCCTGTCCCAGCACCATATGTCACTAAAATGCTCAGACATGTGGAAAGGGCCTTGACAGAGATGCAAGGAGACAGGGGAGAGGCGGCCGAGCAGAGACTTTGTCAGATGGAATGATTCTGACATTAGCGACGGAAACCGGGGCAGAGAGAGCCGGCCCCGGGAGGGGGCAGCAGGCAGGGGACCTGGAGTGCCAGGACAGAGGAGAGGCAGGGAAAACCAGAGCAATTCCCAGCTGCAAATGGAGTGAAAAGCAGCCGTGGGGCTGGAGGACCCGAGCATTGTCTTCATTGCAGTGCAGGGCAGTCAGTGACCCTGCCTTGCCATCCGTTAATGGCATTTTTAGGTCTGAGGAGTCTTTTTTTCCTTCCTCCCCTTTGCCGTGCCAGGAGCTAGTTTGGGAACCTTTTCTCACTCAGTGTCCTCCCACAAGCCTGTAAGAAAGGTGTTAGCCAGTTCCATCCTCCACCTGTGCCAGGTGAAAGTGGAAAAAGAACCCTGGGAGCATCTGGGGGGTGGAGAAAGGCGAGTTTGGTGTGTGCCCACTGCAGTGGGGAGGTGCAGGATTCCCTCTGCTTCCTGCTATTTGCATGGAACCTCCCCAAAAACCCAAGGCAGCGCTGTTTTGCTGGTTGTTTGTCATGTTTTGAAGGTATTTCTTCCCTGCAGAGAACACCTCTGAAATTGCTTTGTGATCCTGTAAAGAAAACAAATGAAAGGAAGCCTTCCCTGCGCCCATTGATGGGTGGAATCCAAGCATCCACGTAGATGGCAAGCGTGGATGCACAGCCCTGAGTATTTGATATTCAGGGCAGGAAGCTGGTGGGGAAAACCCAGCAAAGAATTCCTTGTATCGTTAGTGCAAATATGCCTGTGGTTCAGCAAATCAAACAAATGAAACACTTGGAGCTGGGAGGGGAGAAAAAAGCAATTCCCAAACTCCATGCAACCTGCAACAAAACAGAGCTCCTGTTATTTGAAGAGCCTGGGCTGGAGAGTGCTGGGAGGAATCCCATCTGGGCAGGCAGGGAACACAGGAGCCTGCTCCAGGGAATGAGTCAGGAGTGAGCCAGGGCACACAGCCCCACTGGAGGGAACTCCTGCACAGCCCTCCTTGCCATCCCCACGCTGTGAGCATGGGAGAAGGCTGGTTTTGTTTATTTATGAACAGCTGGAGGCCACGAGACTCCAGCCAGGAAGGGTGAAATCCAGCTGTGCCTCCATGCCCGGTGTGGAGGGTCTGGGAAACTTCCTTTCAAAATTACCCACTTGGTGGTAATTCTAAAAGGATTAAAGGGATGTGATTCCTCACGTGAGGAATGGTGAAGGATGGTTGGGACTGGAACACCCTGATGTCCTCTCAGGTGGCTGAATTACAGTGTGTCTGAAGATGGGGCATTCCCACTGCTTCCCAAATGGGGTAGCAGTCTCCTGCCTTTTTTTTTTCCCAAGTTTGCACTGTGTTCCTTGAGGGATGTGATGTGAGGACAGGTGTTTGCTCCTGGGCAGGTGCTGCTTTAGGGAGGCTGAGCAGAAATGGTTTAAGTGGTTTTCTCTTGGAGGACCTGGACATAGAATCATGGAATGTCCTGAGCTGGAAGGGACCCACAAGGATCACCCCAGCTCCTGGCCCTGCCCAGACACCCCAGCAATCCCCCCTGTTCCTGAGAGTGTTGTCCAAAGATCCCTGGAATTCTGTCAGCCTCGGGGCCATGCCCATTCCCTGGGGAGCCTGTTCCAACTTATGTTTACCAGAACTTTATGTTCTCCCTGATTTCTGGCCTGGTGGCTGATATCTGGGTGCATTTCTCCTCTCCCCAGCCTTCCAGCACCGTGGTTTCCTCCCATGAGTCACTCCCAGACAGGCTGTTATTTCTCTCCAAGTGGCCTATCTAACACAAACTTTGTACTCTTAAGTGCCAAGGGAAGCATTCTTGGGGGAGACGAGCTCAATTTGTTTAACACTGTAATTCACTGTTAGAAATCTCTCTCTTTTGTCACAGACAGAGTCACTGGATGCGTCAGCCTTTGATCTCAGCACTGATCTTCTGCGTGGAAGAAATTTCAGTAACACTTTAAATTATGTGTCTGAGATACCCATTACCAACGTGTTGCGCTCAGATTTAGGGAGACTGTTGAGTAGTAGATAAATAGTACATGAGGTGCCTTTTAAAATACTTTTATTATACCAGTATTTTTCTCCATGAGATGCTCTTAAGAACCGGGAAACTGCATTTCCTCTCCTGCCATTTTAAAAAATGCTCCACAAGCCTGGGTTTATGGTACTCTGCCTAATTTGATAGATGTTGATAAATGGCATGTCTTATAACGAGTGGCTTTGGGGCTAAGTGTGCATCGTGGTTGGATTCAAGTTTGCTTCTTGCTCTGCAATTAATTCCTTAGGTGACCTTGAGCATATTGCATCAAAGCTGTCTCATTTTACTGTCTTATCTCCAAATGAAGTCCCTCCGTTTGGAGAGGGAAGCCTAAAGGAAATCTCTCCTGGCAGCTGGGAGCTCACCTGGTTGTGTGCAGCGGGTTGCAGACCAGGGTTGCATTTCACCCTCGGGTGACACGTTGCGCTCTGTTGTGTTACATTGGAGTTAAATCCGGCATTTTGCTCTCATCTGTCAGGCTTCTGTGCTAAGGAGATTCACCTTGTTGCTTTTACACAGCTCCAGGTCCCTCTGCTTCACTTAATGGGATTGTCTGTCCAGGAGACAGCTTGGGGAAAATTTAAAGATGTGCTTTCCGCCTCCTGTGTTCTCGCCGTGGCCTGCCTAGGAAAATCTGCCGGAGCAAATCTCACAGGGTTCACAGGGAGTGCTCAGGAACACGCTGAGACTTTGAAATTTCCTCTGCAAGTGTCCACCCAAGTGCCAACTGCATTTTAAGCTCAAGCTTTAGGCTGAGAGGTTCGAACTCCTCTGCTTTGTGTGAATAAGCTAGAGAGGTGGGCACCAAGATTATGGAATCAGGGAATCACTCAGCACTCTGAAGTAATAAAATTTTGAGGAATTAAATGAGGAGCCCTAGAGCTGGGAGAGGCTGTGGCCAATTTGGCAAAGGCTCAGCGTTCCAGCTGAGGAAGGGAAGGTTTTGGTTCAAGGTAAGGAAGGAATCCTTTGCTCTGTAAAGGCTCTGGCACAGGCTGCCCAGAGAGGTTGTGGATTCCTGATCCCTGCAGTGTCCAAGGCCGGGCTGGATGGGACTTGGAGCATCCTGGGCTAGTGGAAGGTGTCCCTGTCCAGGGCAGGGGGATTGAACTGGATGTGCTTTAATGTCCCTTCCAGACCAAACCATTCTGTGAGTCTGTGAACTTGGATCTGTGGGGAACCTGCTTTGGGTTTGGGAGCAGCTCCCTCTCCCCGCTGCCCCAGACTTGGAGCTTTAGGGTCTGGTTCCCAGCCATGACCTGAGACAGCAAAGAGCAGCAGCCAGTGCCATGGAACAGCTGCTGCTCCCAAGGCCCTTCCTGCTGCACCCACATCTCCAGCACCAGCTCTTGCCCGTGGTGCTTGAACCCCTTTAATAACCCACAGCAACAAAAGGGACTGGGCCTGCTCCTTGACATATCTGATGGGGTGACAAGAGAACGGCAGCGTTTTCCAGAGCTAAGAGCCAGGAGCTGTTGCTAATAGCGTAATTTCCAAGCTGGTGCTCTCTTTTGAAATCCCATGAAAGTGTCAAATTTGGAGCTTTTAGCTGCTTGACCTCCAGCTTTAGTTTTTGAACAGGCTGTGCTCATGTTTTGTTAGTGGCCAGCTGCAAAGGAGAGGGACTCAAGGGAGCATTTCCTGCATCACAGATCCCCCCAAAGGGATTTTGGGTCCCAGTGATGCTGGCTGCTGTTTTTTCACAGGTGACAAAGGCATCTCTGAGGAGATGGACTTCAGTACAATAAGTTAAATTTCTAAAGGAAGGCTGTTTTGTTGAACACGAATGTGTGCTCTGAGATGATGTATTTCTGATCAGAGGAAGGGTCTGTGCTTCTGGAGGCACAGACACAGAGAAAGGGATAAAAAGATTTTCCTTAGGTGGGCGTTAAGAGCAAAGACACATCGATTGCTGGAGGCAGTGAGGGTTGGTTCCCACCCACTGGCCTGGGGCCTGTGCTTTTCCATCTTTGCCTCGTGGAAGGAGCTTTCCCCTTTTGCAGCACGAGCACAGCAAAGCTTGTTTCCCTTTGAAGTGCTCCGAGAGCTTCAGGAGGTAAAAAAACCCGCAGTAGGTGCAAGCATCTCTTTCAGTGGATCATTATTTGGTGTGTCTGGAAATACTTCAAGGGGGATGCAGAGCAGAGCTGGCTATGGGGCACACTGGGCGTACCTGTGGCAGAACACCTGTGAGCAGGGCTGCTCTTCAAAGTTCCTTATGGACTTACTGCTGTTCCAAGCAGCTGGCAGAGGGGATGGCTGCTGGAGCTGGGGATGTATCCGAGACACTGAACTTTTTTTCAGTGCAGCTGCTGTGCTGTGACAAGGAGTGCTGCACGGTGCAGGTTAGCAGAGGGCCCTGTGAGGCTTTGTAATGAAACACAGAACCTTTCACCCTTAGCCAAAGCTTCTGTAAATTGCAAACGGGGATTAAACCGGGAGCAGGAGCTCAGAGCCCTGCTCCTCATGGTGCAAGACACATGGGGAATTTTGCTCCAGCTGAATTGAAAAATCCATGGCTAAGAAAGCAAGCGTTATGGGCCAAGGGGGCAAGTGTAATGAAACCAAGTGTGACTGTGTTCCCCAGATTAAATCCAGAGCATTTGGTTTGCAGAGAACTCCCTGGACATGGGTACTCCTTTATTATTAAATAAAGCAGTCATGCTGTATCTGGAAGAATTGCAGAGATGGAGCTGCTGGGAGGGGGGAGAACAGGGAGAGGAGATCAAAATGGGTTTGTCAGTGCAAAGCTCACACCGAGCACAGCAAAGAGACAGGGAGAAGCAGATCACACGGGGAGAACGAGACTGAGCCACAGCCAAGGTGTCAGAGCAGGTTTGTCGCTGCCAGAGCCAACTGGAAGTGAAAGCGTCACAGGAAACCAGAGGCAGACCGAGCCTGTCAGGGAAGTTTAACTCATCTGAGGGCTGAGAACACTCCCAGCCCCACTGGGCTGGACAGGAGAGCAGGGGCAGGCAGGTGCCACTGCATGCTGCAGGTGCCCAGTGAAGGGCCCAGCTTGGGAGGAGCTGCTGCAGCACCTCCAAGCACTGGCTGGTGTCCAAGGGGGCCAGGAAGGGTTGTGCCACCCAGAGAGCCTCACATCTGTTGGGGTAGTCCCTGTGAACACTCAGATCTTGTCTTGAGCTCAGTAGGAGCTGAGGGAAGGTTGGTGGCACATGAGGGCCTGGTGGCTCTCTTCAGGTGAAGTTTGGGTGGTGGAGGGGCAGTGCTGTTTGCCTTCCTCCCTGCATCCCCTTGCCAGCAAATTCCCTTTTAATATTCCTCCCAGCTCCCTTCCCCGTGACAGCCAGGGGATGCTGCTGTGCTTTATTGCCACCACATTAATGAAAAGGCCATTGTAGCTGAGGCTCCTTTGGTGACTCGAGATGGATTTCCTCTTAAGGCGAGTAAAATGAGCCATCCTCAGCCCTCGTGGAGATAAGGAATGGTGAAGGATGGTTGGGACTGGAGCATATTTGGCTGGGTGGAGGCCATCCTTCTGCCCGACAAGTTGTTTAAATTCCTGCACAGTCCCTTCTTGTCAGGCAGAGCTATGGGTGGGGCAGGTGGGGCTTTTTGAGAGTCATTGAATCATTGAGTCATTGGGAGAGACTTTAAAGCTCATCCAGTCCCACCCCTGCAATGGCCAGGGACACCTTCCACTGTCCCAGGGTGCTCCAAGCCCCATCCAGCCTGGCCTTGGACACTGCTAGGGATCCAGGGGCAGCCACAGCTGCTCTGGGAAATCCATTCCAGGGCCTGCCCACCCTCACAGGGGAATTCCTTCCCAATATCCCATCTAACCCTCCCCTCTGGCAGTGGGAAGCCATGCCCTGTGTCCTGTCCCTCCATCCCCTGTCCCAAGTCCCTCTCCAGCTCTCCTGGAGCCTCTTTAGGCACTAGAAGTGTCTCTGAGGTCTCAATGGAGCCTTCTCCAGGGCACCAGAGACTGGGAGGAGAAACCCCCTGAGCTGTTGGGGGTCCAGAAGGTGTCCATAGGCTGTCCCAGCTCCAGGCACCAGTGCCCAGGCCTGCCTGTCCTCTGTGCAGGCAGAGGTGCTCAGCTGCTGCCAGTGAGAGCTCTGGGAGCTGAGGAGAGCTGGGAGCAGCAGGAGGGAGGGCAGGCTGCTGCCCCCCTGCCAGCCATGCAGGGAGATGCCAGTGTGTGCCAGCATGGTGCTGGGAGCACTGGGCTGCTCCAGAGCCACGGCAGGGACCACACATCCTGACTAGAGCTTTTGTGCCTCTTCCCACCTGGACTTTGGGGCTGAGCAGAGTTTGTGGCAGGTTTTCCTGATCTTCATTTCTTGTCTGCTGGCTCTTCCAGTGTGGGCTGGGAGCGTCACAGACCACTGAGCACATCATGCTGGGTGGGGTCCCCAGGTGAGGCTTTGCAGGGAAGCAAAACAGAAACAGGAGGTTTCTGTGAGCAGCACCTCAATCCTTACCTGTAATCCCAGGAGAGGAGCTCCCAGAATGCAGGGCAGCATGCTGAAGGAAGGGGCAGTCAGGGGAGACTCTCAAATTCTGTATCTTCCAGGTTTCAGGTAAGGTGGCAGACTGCCCTGAGCAGCTGTGGCTGCCCCTGGAAACCTGGAAGTGTCCAAGGCCAGGCTGGATGGGGCTCGGAGGAACCTGGCCTGGGGGAAGGTGTCCCTGCCCCAGCAGGGGTGGGACTGGATGAACTTTAAAGTCCAACCCAAACCATTCCACGAATCTCTGATAGTTTGGGATCAGTTGGATAGAGGACAGAGACTCTGGAAGGACTCAAAGTGGTGCTGAGTCCACCAGAGTGTGGCCTTCCTACTGAATTTGATGCATGTTGTTCATTTTTGTACATTCCTACTGCAGAAAATCTGGGTTTAAAAAATAAGGAGGGGAAAAGTTTCCTATCTGCTTTAAATTAAAATAAATCCAGAGCAGAGAAGGCCTTTTGTAAGGTCCGCTGAGTTAATGGATTCATAATGACTTTTAAAGCTTCACTTGGGTAAGAAATACTGTTCATTTCATAATTGCATATAAATATACTTTCTCATAATCCAGGACAGCATAGCAAAAGGAAATCTACTGGCTTAATTATAAATCTTTTTATTAGCTGGAACCCCACTGGAATGAAAAAAAAGCACCGCATATTGTTTTTATCTAGGAGGAAAAGCATGGAGAAGGAGGGAGGGGGATGTCTTGGGAATGAGTTATGAGGAATTAAACAGGAAAGAAAACAACAGTGAGTGCTGGGGCTGGGGGCAGCAATGCAGGGCCTCTGTGAGCACTTTTCCAATCGATCCCCAGGTACGGAGCATTCACACCCTGGCTCCCCGGGCAGCTGGAGCCAGCACAGCAGATCAATTCTCTGTCCAGCCAGTGGCTTTTCCAACATGTATGTTTTTATCTCTTTGACCCACCGTGACCCCAGCCGAAGCAGACTTGTCTCTCCTTAGCTCCTGTCCACCTTGCTGGCACGGGCAGTCTCTCTGTTGGAGCTGGATCCGAGGGCTGGAGCAGGAAGCTGCGGAGGATGGAGGGCTCGGGCGCTGTGTGGAGCACAGAGCAGCCCAGGGGATGGCACGGGGAGCCCCGGGGAGGCACGGGGAGCACCCCGGGAGAGGCACGGAGCACCCGGAGAGGCACGGGGAGCACCCGGGAGAGGCACGGGAGCACCCCGGGAGAGGCACGGGAGCACCCCGGGGAGGCACGGGGAGCACCCGGGGAGGCACGGGGAGCACCCCGGGGGAGGCACGGGGAGCACCCGGGGAGGCACGGGGAGCACCCGGGGGAGGCACGGGGAGCACCCGGGGGAGGCACGGGGAGCACCCCGGGGGAGGCACGGGGAGCACCCCGGGGAGGCACGGGGAGCACCCGGGGGAGGCACGGGGAGCACCCGGGAGAGGCACGGGGAGCACCCCGGGAGAGGCACGGGGAGCACCCCGGGGGAGGCACGGGAGCACCCCGGGGGAGGCACGGGGAGCACCCCGGGGGAGGCACGGGGAGCACCCCGGGGGAGGCACGGGGAGCACCCCGGGGGAGGCACGGGGAGCACCCGGGAGAGGCACGGAGCACCCGGGGCATGCACAAAGCAGCCCAGGGGATGCGCGCTGGGAGGAGCCGCGTGTGCGCGCATGGCCCTCAGCACAGGGATGCTGGGGATGCTGGCAGCAGCCCTTCCTCTGGGAAGCGGCAGGGCAGAGTCCAGCTCTCCGGGCATTTCCCGGAGCAGAGCTTTGGGATGGCGCCCAGCTCCTCCCTGGCGGTTCCTGGGAGCTGGGGCGGGAGGCTGAAGGATCGGGATGTCGTGCCCAGCCCATCCATCACTCCCTGCTCCCGTTCCAGGGGAACGGGAACACGGCACCCAAGCGCTGCTTTTAAAAACAAAAAGGAAACTAATTAAGCGCTTAAAGGTTGAACAGCCCATTTGCACCTGATGGAGACAAATGAGGCTGCCTCGTGCCCAGGAAAGCTGGCACTGCTCTCCTGCTCCCAGGTGGCTGTTTTTGCAATTCTGGGCTGCTGCAAACCCTGGCACTTGCCAGGCACCTGCTGCCTCCTCTGTCTGCAGGGCCGGGGTGGCTGTGCCTCTCCTGGCATCCACCTGCTGGGGAATGTGCTGGCAGAGGCCCCTGGGCATCACAAGTCTGCTGGGGGAGCTGGGGGGCTCAGCCTGGAGAAAAGGAAGCTCGGGGTGGCATTCCCACTCTCCACAGCTCCCTGACAGGAGGGGCAGCCGGATGGGGGTCGGGCTCTGCTCTGAGCTAAGGACAGCATGAGAGGACATAATTTTGAAGAGCACCAGGGTAGGTCAAGGATGGACACCAAGAGGAATTTCTTTGGAGAAAGGGTGATCAGACGCTGGAATGGGCTGCCCAGAGAGGTGGTGAAGTCCCTGTCCCTGGAGGTGTTTAAGCAAAGGCTGGACATGGCACTCTGGCTGACGTGGCAGTGGTGGTGGTGGCTCACAGGTTGGACTCTCTGATCTCAAAGGCCTTTTCCAACCTCAGTGATTCTGTGGTCTCTAGAAATCCTCCTCACCATGCCCTGATGCCTCACTGTGACAACTTTAATCTTCATAGCCAAAGCCAAGCCCAAGAGCCTCCTGCTGCTACTCCTTGTTCTGCTCCCTACCTGAATTCGGGTGCTGGTGTCCTCTGAGTTGTGACCGAGCTGAAATGCAGCTGCTAAGTGGGAAATCTGAGGGGCTACAAGCAATTTCAGCTGGAACAATATGTCATATTCTCTCTCTCTGGATACAGCCCAGTTCTTTGAGGGTATTTAAAGTACCAGCATGACTGGGCAAATAATTTCCCTATTTATTTTGCCTTGTGTGTTGAGAAATTCGATGTTAATTTGTTCCTTTTTAGAGGAACACAGGAATGTTTTATCCAAACTAAATTGTCAGCAGTTTTGGCCAGATCTTCCCTGAGTCTTGTATGTACTGATGGAGGTGGGAGGGAAAGAGAAAGCCAGAGCCAAACCAGAGAATTGAAGAAAAGTAAAGCAGAGAAGGACAGTAATATGCTTTTGGATTTTTCTTTCCATGTTTTGAAAAGGAAATAGGGAGGAAAAGAAAAACCTCTTCTCCCACCCTTCCCTCCAGACCACGGAATTAAATCTATAACCATTAGAGAAACATTTTGACCCAGACATCTTTTTTTCTCTCCACTCCTTCTCTGCATTCAAAAGCCTCCAAAGTGTCAGCATGTTTCCATGCAGGCGAGATGTGCATTGCATCTAAACAACATCATGTCAGTGTGGTGGAGAAAATTCCCACTGAGGGCCCTGCAGGTCAAAGCAAGCTAATGTATGATGCCCTCCCTTGCACTACTGAGCGTGAGTTGTGCTGATAAGGCTCCGTTCCCTCTGTCTATTAAATCTTCTCTCCTGTATAAGCAATGCAGGCACGGAGTTATTTACTGATTTTGCTGGCCTTCCTCCCCCCGTGGATTGTCATCTCGAGCAGGGGGGCCCTGCTCAGCCACGGGATCTGGAGGTAGCCATCCCAGTTGGTTTTATTTTATTTTTATTCCATTTTTTTCCTACTCTGTGACACTGGTAAGTTGTGACTGGATGCTTTATGTGCTGCTATGAAAGCTCAAGGGCCTGTCCTCACCAGCGCCGGGCAGTTCCTCCTGTCCCTGCTGTCACAGGTGTGAGGTGAGAACTGGATCCCCCTTGGCACCTTTGGAAAGTGGCTGTGGGAAGCAGTTGATATTTCACCACTGTCTGAAGGTTTTGATGGGTAGGATTTTTTTTGGAAGGGAACTGACTGGTTGGGAATTGTTCCCCTTTAACTCCACCCTCTCCCTTTTGTGCTCGTCCTGCGCCGCCGGGGTACTGAGCCTCTCTCTCACACACACATTGCTGCTGTTCAGTGCAGGCATTTTGGTGCCCTTTCCCTATTTTCTGAGTCTTTTTTTATCCCAGGCTTGGGGTACCTGTGCTGTTGATGAATGCCCCCTCCATGGATGGCAGTGGAAAGCTTCCAGCCCGTGGCACAGGGCTGGCTCATTAACCACAGCTGTGCCAGCACGCTCAGCAAGGAGGGACAGAGGTCAAGCTGTGAAAGCTGCTCAAGTGGGGCTTTTTTAGGGAACTGTTGGAGCCTCTTAGAGGAGAGGCCTTGGGGACTCATTATGTGCTGCCAGTGTTGCAGGGAGTGAATTGGCTGTGGATCTGTTGTTCCATGTAAACAGGTACGCAGGTCAGGCACAGAGGATCTCCTGTGTCTGCTGCAGGAGCAGAAGGATTGGTGGTCACAGGGAACTTGCAGGGGTTTGGGTAGGAAAGGTTAAAAGCAGGAAAAGAAGAGACTCTCCTGTATTGAGGGCCTGCTGTTCCCTGGGCAAAGACTGTGCAGGTGAGGGGCTCTGAGTGCTGGCACTGTGGGAATAAGGACATGTCCTTAGGAGTGATGGAGGGAGCTGTGCTGTGGAGAAAGAGCAAAAGGAACAAGGGAAGACAGCCAGATAGACACCTTTAATCTTATATTAACAGAGTCTTTTTGCCTGTGGATTTGGGGAAGGCAGCTGGCTCCCTTAGAGCCAAGCTGGCAAATGAAAAAAGGGATGACAGGAGATCTCTGATGCTGAGAGTGGATAATGCTCAGAGGGGACAGCATTGGAGAGGGGATGAACAGTGAGAGGGGGGGAATCACCAGCATCTGCTCTCACACTCAGTCTTCACACTGATCCCTCCTCGAATCTGCCAATCCACTCCCCTAATCCCTAAATCCCCGATCTGTGCACCGCCCGCCCGGACACTTCAGCCCTGCAATCTGCCCGTGCTGAGGGAGCAGCTGCTGGGCAGGATGGAACCCAAACGAGACACTGCCCTTGTTGGCAGACGCTGATGACTTTCCCCACCTGGCTGAGAGAGGCAGAGACAGGAATTAATCAAACAAGCATCAGCTGCTGTGAGGAACAGCTCCCAGTGGGTCCTGAGGCAGCGGGGTTTAGGGTAGGGAGTAGTGAGCCCACAAATCCAGCCTGCTGACTGTGTTCCTCTGGCCTCCCTCTGGGAACCATGAAACACATCAGTCAAAATACATGGAAAACCTGGGAGTGTTGCTGTGACTCCCCCCTGCCCTGTGAGTACCTTAAATGTGTGTTCAGGCCCAGAAGTACAAAGACATTTTGGCAGGAGGATCAGATGAGAGCAGCCAAGTCTGGGGAAATCTGATTCGAATTTTAGGACAGGAGTTGTGTGGGACTATCACATTCCTGCCAGTGTTTCATACAGTTGGGAAGGGAAGTCAATGAGGAACAGCTCCCAGTGGGTCCTGAGACAGTGGGGTCCTGCTGGTTTTAGGGTTTAAGGAGCAGTCAACCCAGAGCCTGCTGTGCTCCTCTGGGCTCCACAAAATGGATCAGTCAAAACATAGAAAAACCTTTTTCCTGTGGGGCTGGTGGTCCAAACACTGCTGGGGCTTCACCTGTGCAGCTCTTCAGGTCTGGACCCAGACTCACATCCCTTCATCTTTGCCTTCTCAGTAATGGCAAGGTCGTTGCTGATGTGCTCCTTTCAGTGGGCAGTGCTGTTCCTCCTCTGGGGAATGTCAGCCTCTCCAAATCCAAACTTTGTGTGGACACCAGGGTTTTGCAGGCAGCCTTTGCCCTCCTGCACAGGGACATCCCAGGAGGATGCTGGGGCTTGGATTCACATCCTGCATCAGGCTGGATAGGGAGTATTGCAGGTTTCTGGGGAAGAGAGGGACATTCCCTGGAGGAGAGGCATATCCGTGGTTGCTGCAGGGCTGGGTCCACCCCAAGGAACACACTTGTGTTATTTTAAGGTTTTAAGCATTTTTGTTTTCCAGAGCTCACGTGCCAGGCTGTGGCTTCTTCAGACAGTACCTGGGGGCCCCCAAACAAACCACAGGCTGGTGCAGCAGAGCTCAGGGATGGACTGATCTCACATAAATACCCCAGTCCCTCTTCTTAAGGAAATGTGAGGTCCTTTAGGAGTAGGGAAAAAGCTCAGCTGTCTTTGCATTGAAACCTGTTGGCATGGAAAAAGTGCCGAGATGCCACCCGTCATCTCTTTAGCACCTTGTCAGTGGCTGAAGACTCGTGCCCAGCCACAGGGGCTATTAGGGAATAGCTCAGCAGCTATTTTTATACTCCAGCCAGCTCTCTTGGGTGTGATTTTTCCCTAAGATTTTTCTCCCCCTCTATCCTCCCAAAATTAGCTGAATTCGCAGTGCTTGACATAAAAGAAGTGATTGGAAAAACACCATGCAGAGAGGCCTCTTAAACCTTTTTTGACTCCTGGAAACGTGTCCCTGTGCAGAAGAAAAATGTCTGTGCTCTCTCCAGGAGGGAAACTGATGTTTGTTCCATGGCTTGTGGGCATGTTTATGGCGTTTAGTGGCTCTGCTCTCGGTAAAGCAGGCAGATGTAGCTTGTCTTGTCCCCTCTAAAGGTGTGATCTGGCTCCAGGGAAAACCTTTGTGTTCTCTGGGAGTTCTGTTGAGCCTGTCCAGTGTGACAAATGCCCCAGAATTGCTTTGGCTCACCAGATGGAGCAGATCAGGTTTTGCTTTTTGGGGCCGTGTCCCCGCCGGCTGTTGAGGTTTTGTTGCATGCACAGTGTGATTTACTGCAGTGGGAAGAGCTGCGAAAAGCCTGTCCCGAGCTGCTGGTCAGTACAGGACATCCTGCCCCACAGGTGTCCTTTGGAGCCCTGGCTAACAGGCTGACGTGCAGGGATGTGCCTCTAATTACCGTGATTAGTGCTGCCCCACCGCCAAGGTCAGCTCTCAGCCGCAGCTCCCGGCACAGCCCCGGCACTTTAGGGGGAGAGATTTAAACGACACTCAAAGGCTGCAGGCAGTCGGATGGAGTGGGGAGGGAGGGAAAAAAATACAGTTTATGTGTCAGAGACCTGTGCAGAGGCACAAACTGTCACTGGAGTGATGATGCTCCTTTGGTCCCTTCCCTTTCTTGGGAAGGAACAGAGGAATGGAAGAGCCTTTAGAGCTGAGGCTGACCATGCTCAGCTGGCCCTTGGGGTCCTGTGCCATGCCCCCAGCCCGTGGAGAGCCAGCAGTGAGAGCAGAAACAACTCAGGAGTGCCAAAAGCCCTGGCTGTGTTCCCAGCCTTGGAGCCAAAGGAAAGCCCTCCCGAGGGGGGTGGCAGGAGCTCAGCAGCAAAGCCCACCTAAGGATGGGTGTTTGTCTCTGGAACCTGGCACCTCACAAGCCCAAAACGTTGGTCAGGACTGAGGTGGCAGCGTCAGAGCCTGGTTGTGGGTGGGAGAGTGGTGAGTGAGCAGCTCTGCCCAAGCTCCCATGGCACTCTGCCTGTGGAACAGCTGAGCTTTGCCATTCTTGAGGGCAGGGCAAAATTCTTGTGGACCCCAGAATCTCCTCTGAATTCAGCTGCCTGGTTTAGACAAACTTTGTCTGCAGACATTTCCTCATCTCTCCTTCCCTGCTCTAGCTCCACAGCGGTGATGCCACAGATTCTGCCAAGTCTGGGGAAACCTGAGTCAGTTTTGGGTGCAGGAGTTGTGTGGAGTGGGATTATCACACCCCTGCCAGTGTCTCGCAGTTGAAAAGGGTACAAAAAGTGTATTTTCCTCTCTCCTCCTTGCCAACAAAACTGAGGCTCATTCTAGCTCTCTTATGGCTAAATCAGCTGAAGCCTTCCTTTTTGTTTAGGTAGCCTTCTCTTATATTAAACATATACCCAGCAAGCCAGACCCATTACTTATTAATTTACAAAGTGGTAAATTTCAAAGCTGTCATAATGCTGAAGTCATGTTCACTTTAGTTATTCTGCATAATTAATTACAAAGTAATAATTTGTACATCATGATATTTTCATTCCAACATGAAAGCCAAAGACTCGGAGCCGTAACAGCCTCAGGCACCAGTGAGGGGCAGAGGAGGTTTCCAGACGTGCCTGACTGAGGAGAATATCAACTCAGCCTCACTTCTGGGAGGTTCTTTTTCCTCCTCTTTGTCAAGACCTCTCCCCTGTGCCTGCAGCAGCTCCCTGAGGGTGCTTGGTGCGTTCAGCTGGAGGAGCTGAGGGCAGAGCTCCCCAGGGCTGCAGCTCTGGGACAGGGACAGGAGCCAGGGCACGGCTGGAGCTGGGCCAGGGAGGGTTAGTTTGGATTTCAGGGCAAGGCTCTTCCCCCAGAGGGTGCTGGCACTGCCCAGGGAATGGGCACAGCCCCGAGGCTGCCAGAGCTCCAGGAGCCTTTGGGCAGCACCCCAGGAATGCCCAGGGTGGGATTGCTGGGGGTCTGTGTAGGAACAGGAGCTGGGCTGGATGGTCCTGGTGGGTCCCTTCCAGCTCAGGAGGTTCTGTGATTCTCTGGAATCTCTTGGTCACAGGGCAGATTCCTGTTTCCCAAATCTTGTCCTGCACAGCTGGTTTGCACAAACTGGGGCTGGAACAACTTGCTGTGTGTCACAAAGAGCTCTCTGGTCCTCTCTTCATGGTGATGTGGAGCTGAACCTGCTCAGGGGTGCCTCAGCACCTGCAGTGCTGCTGCACTTCTGGGACCTTCCAGAGATGGTAAAGGAGAGCACGGTGAGGGCTGGAGGGAGTGAACAGAGTGCAGAGCACCATCACACTATGCAGGATGTTGAAAAATAAATGTTGGCTTGGGAGGGAAGAAATGCCAGCATCGGGAGAGCTCCACAGGAAACAACCCCCAAGATTGCATTGATTTGTTCTTTTTGATGCCTGTTTTTATAAACAAAAGGAGCAGTGGATTGTGTCTGGAACTCCTGAAGAGCTGAGACAATGGACACAGGCTGCAAACACATCTGCAGGGATTGAGCAGCAGCTTCTCCCCTCTGTACTAAATCCCTCTGAAGTGAGATTTGCACTCAGCACCCCCACTGAGGGTGCTCTGAGCCTTCCTTTCTACCCATGTTGCTTTGGTGGGGGTTGATCTCATTTCCCAACTTCTCAGCCATGGAATTAAAAACTTCTCACTGATAGCTAAGAGGACTGGACTCACCTGACCTGTGGAGCTCAGCTTTGGGTAAAACTTCAAGAGATTCCAGCAAAACTCCCCTTGAGCTCTGTGGCATTGATTTCCCTCCAGATGTGATAAGCTTTAGCAGCTCCATCAGCTGCACATCTTTGATCTCTGTTTTACTACGAGATTCCTTCTCTCTCCAAAAAGCTCCCATTTTTGGTTCCCTGTGAGTTGATTCCTCTCACTTTTAGGTTTCCCTGAGACAGGCATGGCAGTTCCCTGGCTTCAGTGTTTGTGGCTTGCCTGGCCCTTGGGGAGAGTTCTGTTGTTGGTCCAGTTCCCCCTCAGAGACCTGGATGTTCTCACACCTTCCCCCACTGGTGCTGTGGGTCGGGGATGTCCCCAAGGTGATGCCACCTGCAAATATTTCCCCAGGAGGCTCTTCAGGCCCTGGGGAAGGGAGGGGGTGCCAAGGAGGATTTATTCCATGAGTGAAAATGCCCTGACCCCGGGTGTGCACCACAGCTGAAGTTTGAATGTGCAAGTGGAGAAAACCTCATGTGTGCTCAGGGACAGCCTGTGCTTGCTTTTAATTGCCTGGCCAGGGCTGATGAATGGATTCCTTTGGATCTGGCCCTTCACAGAGCAGGCAGATGTCCCAGCCAGGTCACAGTGGAGCGTGGGTCACTCGTGTTTTACTGCCTGTGTCCAGCCTGCCCCTGCTGGGAGCCCCCTGTGCAGCACCAAGGAAAGGGTAAGCCCATCAATCTGCCACAGCCAAATCCCTGCCCCAGAGCTGCAGCTGTCTCCACTGGGAGTGTCACTTACCAGTCCTACTGCAGGAAAATATCTTCTGTGACAAGTCTAATTCATTAATTGTGGCTGATGATGTCACATGCAATTGGGACAGCAAGGGGCGAAGGGGATGTGAACAGGGAGCCCTGGGAGGATTTCCCAACTTCCCTGCACTTCATGTCCTTCAGCACAGCCAGTGCTGACATCCCATTAGCAGGGAAATGCACCCAGGCTCATCCAGCAACCCTCTGGAATCTGGACTGCAGTTTTGATGAAGTCTGCCCATGTTGATTTCCTGGGAAAACAAAAACAAGATATTGGAAGCAAACAGCTTTCAAAAATTGAGTGGTGTAAAGGTAAACTTGTAATTTGGGAATGGTTGTTACATTCACCATTGCAAAGATCAATCTATAGCCTTTGTGAGCTGGTGATTTTGCCCAGTCTTGAGAACTTATTTTAATCACTTGACGCTAATCTCATTTCCAAGCCTGAAAATGGTCCCAAACATTGAAATTATATGTTAATATAGTGAGATTGACAAAAGGAAGCTGCTTGTATCGACTTGGAATTAATGAAGCAATTCAGCGATGAACAATATCGCTGGCAGGAGGTGTTAAGGAGAATTGTTGCAGTTGTTAAATTTTGGCACTGAGAGGTCTCATTGCTCTGAGGAGATGGTTGGATCACAGCGAAATGAAAATTACCTGGGAACTTCATAGGGTTTTAGTTATTCTGAGCCATTTCACAAGGAGTGCAGCAGAAAACAGGGAAATGTGGATGGGGGGACTCCTGGTTATCCATGAGAGCTTTTCTGCACTGGTGAGGGGAGAGCCCTCTCTGCAGTTCTGTGATGGGGTGGAAATAGCACTCTCCTCATGCAGGCTGGGCTGTGCCCCACTGAGGATGAGCTCAGCCTCACTCCGTGTCTCAGCAAAGACAGCTCTGGGGCAGAGGGGCCCGACCATTTGGAGCTGTGGATTTGCAGGTCCTGAGACAGACTCACAGAACCTCCTGAGCTGGAGGGACCCACCAGGATCATCAGTCCAACCCCTGGCCCTGTACAGGCACCCCCAGATCCCACCCTGTCCATCCCTGCAGTGCTGTCCAAAGGCTCCTGGAGCTCTGGCAGCCTCAGGGCCCTGGCCATTCCCATTCCCTGGGCAGCCTGGGCAGTGCCAGCACCTCTGGGTGTCCTTTCCCTGACATCTGAAGGATATTCCCTGGTATCCCAGGGAGGGAGCTGCAGCTCCGGCCGTGCCCTGGCTCCTGTCCCTGTCCCAGAGAGCAGAGATTGGAGCTGCCCCTCGGGAGGAGCTGCAGCCCCGCTGAGCTCTGCCCTCATCTCTTCCAGCTGAACAAACCAAGTGCCCTCAGCTGCTCCTCCTGTGGCTCTAATCCCCTCCAAACCGTTCCCCATGTCCCTCCTTTGGACTCTCTTCAACACTTACACTTCTCGTGCTGAGGTGCCCAGAACTGCCCCAGGACTGGAGCTGCGGCTGGCCCAGCCCAGAGCAGGAGCATCCCCTCCTGGCCAGTCCCAGGGCTGTTCCCAGCTGGCTGTGGCTCAGTCCCCCTGCCCAGGCAGCAGTGACTCCCTGCACAGCTCTGCAGGGCTTTGCTGTGGGTTCCCCTTTTGTGGGACCCCTCTTTTGTCTGCACAGCCTGGTTTCCAGCTTTGGCTTTCTGCAAAGTGCTTGTGGTTTGTGGGGCTGCCGACAGCTCCAAAGCATTTCACCTTCCCCAGAGCTCAATTTGTGCTGCTTGGTGGTGTCAGCAGAGGGAGGGCTTGGAGGAGCCTGAACCAGGCTTTGATTCCTTGACCGGTGATCCAGCCCAGCCAGGAGACGCAGAGCATAAAGCTGCACGTCAGGAGAAAAGGAAAACTTGTTAGGAAATAGAGTTTCTGTTCTTTGGAATAAAATTCCTCAGTAAGACTACAGAAGATGCCAGGATGTGTTGCTGCTGTTAACATCTCGAGGCTTTGAACCCGTACATGCAATACTTGAGAGACAATTTGGAGCAGCTGAATTCAAGGCACAGCAAAAACGCTTTAGAAGCTGCTGGCTGACAGTGATAAACATGTGAAACGGGGAAGGAGGTGCCCAATGGATTTTGAAGTAGCTGCTGGTGAATCTGTTCCTCCAAGGGAGCCGGAGTTGAAAGCTGGAGCATGTTTACCAATTATTGACTCGCTGATTGATGGCTTAGGAAGATGAACGAGACGTGAAAACAGCAAGTTTCCCTCCAGATGAGGGAGATTCTGCCAGGAGGGGCAGGGCCATCACAAGCTGTGATCCTCCCCTTCCTCAGCACCGTGGCTGGGAATCACCTCTGGTTTGGGGATGTGCCTTTCCTCATGTCCCAGCAGCACGGGGAGTGATGTCCTTGGACAGATTTTTGCCCATCAGTCTTCAGATTCAAGTGGATTTTGTGCTCCCTGGCATTAATCCGTGCTCAAAGGCTTTCCTGGATTGCAGCAAAGTGTCTGCCTCCAGGTGTGCCCACCCTGCAGCCTGGGCTTTTAGGGACAGAGATTGGCAAAGCTCTCTTTTTGGGGACAGAGGAGACTGGCAAAACTCTTTTAGGGACAGAGGAGATTGGCAAAGCTCTCTTTTAAGGACAGAGGAGATTGGCAAAGCTCTCTCTTTTTTTTTTTTCCCCTGCTTTCCTTTGCAGGAGGAGGGGCCAGGGCTGCCTCTGCATCCCACTGGCAGTTTTTCCTGGAGCTCTCTTAGTGACAAACCTTTGTTGAGGTAAAATACAGAGCACTTTGAAATTACAGCCTTTTCTGGTTTGGTACCTGGCTGAAGGTCCCAGAGGGCTGGTGGGTCTATTCTGGTTGGATATTAAATACAGGTGGTTTATATTCACCAAAGTGAAGTTTCCTGTTGATCTGTCAGGAGTATACTGCAAACAAAATGTTTATTTCTAAATCTCAAAGTGACTAAAAATGTAGATAACTTTTTTTTTCCTTGCAATAAAGACTTTTGGGGTTGAAAATACTTTATTTCACAAGCTGAAGGTGTTCTCTGAATGTAGCTCAGATTTGCAAAATTACTTCAAGCCCCCCTCTGCCTTTTTTTACCTGTCAACCCCCTCAAAATCCTGAAGTCTGAAAATGTCAGTTTGGGGAAGCACTGCTTTGAATTTTGGGCTGGAGAAAATTCCAGATCTCCCTGTGAAAGTGTCTGTCAGGATCCTGGTACCTCCCTTTATCACTGTGCTCTGCCTGTGGCTCTCAATGTCTCCTCATTTCCTTGGTTCAAGGCACCACGAGCACATTTTGATGATGGAAGAGAATTTGTCTGAGGTCATGGAGTGAATACACGGCTCAGGTGGGACCTCAGTCCAGAGCAGCCTTGGCTTTTAACCACAACCCCATCCTCTGCCCTGAGAATTAAACTAATTTGGGACCAGAGCCACCATGTGGGATTGGGGTGGAGTGTAAGGAGTGCTCCTGGTGGAAAGTGTGAGATGGAACTGAAACCTTCATCTGAGACTTATCCCCTGGTCTGTCTTTGCTCCTGGAAAATGTGCTTTGGTATCCCAGAAGTCGTCAGGAGGAGCTCTGGGTGTCCCCAGGATGAAATGTGCCATGAAATGCAGCTCCACACCGAGGCAGGGGCTCTCCAAGGGGCAGCTGCACCGTGTGGGAGACAGATGGATTGTGCTGTGTGATTCCAGTGATCCTGACTGCCCACTCCCAGGGACCACAGTGCCCTGGGAAAGGACGTTGGTAATTAATTCACACTACTTCAGCACATCAGAGCCTGCAAACAGAGGGAAAACATCCTCTTAAAGCCAATTCTGGGTGCACAAAAACAGCCTCAGCTTGCTGGGAGCAGGCACAGCATGCAGAAATTGCTCACCCCATATGCCAGAGAAATCTGGTGCCTCTTGGATGGATCTGTTTTTACAGATTTCTGCCAAATCGCTGGGAAAGGGTCTCGCTGGCTGCCTGGAGTTCAGTCCTGGTCTTCTTAGTGCCTGGACTGGTTCAGTGTTCTCTTAATTGTGTCCCTCCCAGCTGGCAGGGCTGCAGTCCAGCCCATCCCAGGATTGCCATGGGGTGCAGGAGTGCCCTGGCAGAGTGCCCAAGGGTCAGCATCTCCAGGGAACCACTGGCTGGCCTGTGCCTAAATCCCACTGGCATTTCTGGTGGCACTTAGTAGACTTTGCGAGCCTCTGCAAGTGCAAAATGATGGGATTGATGCGGTTTAGAGTGGATATGATGGAAAATTTCCTCACTGAAAGGGTGGTCAAGCTCTGGAAAAGGGCAGTGGTGGAGTCAGCATCTCTGGAAATGTTCAGGAATGCATAGAGTGTCCCTTGGGGACAGGGTTTAGCCTAGGCAGTGCTGGCGGAATGGTTTGATTTGGTGACCTGAGAGGGCTTTTCCAGCTGTTATGTTGGATCTGTTGTTCTCCTGGGCTGGGTGCTCACAGACCCTCCCATGAGGGTCCTGTTCCTCCTCATCAGGGCTGGCTGTGGCTGGGAGCTGCTGAGGAGTCCCTTTTGAGGAAAGGTGTCTCACATCCCCCAGCACGTGTGAAATGGCCTCAGCTTTATTTCCACAGAACCACAGAATGGCTTGAGTAAGAAGAGACAATAAAAACATCTCATTCCACCCCCTGCCACGGACACTTTCCACCAGAGGAAGTTTTTCTGTTTGGGCATTTTTTTTGGAATTAAAAATCAGTGCTGTTAGGGAAGAGCAAGAAGAGTCTTGGCAGAGCACAGGGGCTGACAGTGAGGATTAGAAATGGACACGGGTGAGCAGTGAGAGTCCAAGGTAAAGACAGGCAGGGGAAAAGATGTTTCTATTTGCAGGGCCTGTTTGAAACTAATGGAACAAGGAGGGGGAAAACACATTGTTTTTCTGCTCTGCAGGAGTTTGAATGTTAAATAAAGCGAGGCACTGAAATCCTCCTGCCAAAGCCCCAAGTGCTGGTGTTCTCAGTGTGTATGTGTCTGTGTTCTCACCTGTGTGTGTGTCTGGGAGCATCACAGGGGCTGCAGTACAGACCAGGGAGCCCCAGCCTGGTTTGGGTCAGGAGGGACCTTAAAGCTTATCTCATCCCACCCTGGCCTGGACAGGAGCACCTTTCACCAGCCCAGGCAGCTCCAAGCCCTATCCCGCAGGGAACATTTCCTGAGCAGTCTCTGCTCTGTGCTGGCTTCCAAACTCTCCTTTCCTTGCTCAGAAATCAGTCCTGAGAGATGCTCTGTCCCCCAGGCAGCCCCAGCACAGACAGCCAGGCTGAGCCCTCCTGGTGCTTTTTTTCCTCTCTTGCTGCAACACTCAGCACCCCAATTCTCTGAGCCTTTTTTCTTGTCTTTATTTTCACTGCAAGAACACAATAGGTGTCTAAAGGTAAGAGGCAGTGGATGGGAGGTGAAGCTTTTAGGAGTCCTGGGGATAGAACAGAGCAGTTTATCCTTCCTGGCTTATTAGTTCAGGATTTTGCTGCCTCTTTGACTAAAAAAAGTCCAGCTTGTCACTGGTTTCCCTCTGATGATTCTGGGGGTTTGTGGGAAAGGCCAATCTTTTCTTTGGTGGAAAAAGCCAATCTTTTCTTTAGTGAAAAGGCAGCTTTTCATTCAAAGCCAGGTTTTTAGTAGAAAATGGTTGGAAATTGATCATCCCAATGGAAAACCTGCCTCTGCAGCTCCCTGTCACCACGGCTGGAGCAAAGCAGCAGCAGCAGCAGCTCCCCTTCCATGCTCCCTCAGCAGCTCCAGCAGGATCTGAGAGCTCCAGGCAGGCACATCCACATCCAGCAGGATCCATGGCTTTGGACAAAGGATGATAAATGCCTTGTGTCCAGCTGTAATAAACCTGGTGCTGCTCAGAGGGGATTGGATTTGGGCTGGGTGGGGTGGGGAGCTCTAATTATTTGTCAGATAAGAATCCAACCTTCTTTGCTCACTGTTTAATTAGGCTGTCCACAAGCTGGGATTAAAGACTTTGCATTATTGGCTGAAGAAAAATAAAGATGGTTTAACATGATTTCAGCAAGGAACCTTCAACAGCATCTGTTATCCTGCCCCAAATGCTGTGTGTGAGCTGAACCCCTGACCCTGAGGCAGTGAGTTAGTGCTTGGAGATGTCTCCTGGACATTTATTCTGAGTGCTCAAGACGATGGCCCTGAACCTGACTGCTGGGGATGCTTTCTCTGTGTCTGGCTTAATCGGTTTGATAGACTGTCTATCATTTATTTTTATTTATTTGCATTTAGGAGAGGGGGAATTCATTGCTTGGGCTCTGTCAAGGAGCTGTGGGCAGTGGCAGAAAACAGCATCTGGCCTGGCCCTCGCAGGCTTAAGGCAGCCTAAAATAGACCAGGGGGTGTTTGGTACCAAGTGGGGCTCTGAGGAAAAGCAGTCAGGGGAGGGGGCTTTCCTGTCCCAGCCCAAGCACTGGGTGTTAATTGGGATCATGTAAAGCAGCAAATTTCATCTGCTTTAGTGGGAGAAAGATTCTGCAGATCCTGCAGAGGCAAAGCCAAAATTATCATCCCCTGAGAGCTGAGGCTTGGAAAACTCCCCTCACCTGAGGCTTAGACAGAGTTGTTTTATCTGGGGTGAAACTCAGCCTCCTGCTGCAGGCAGAGAACCCTCAGCTGTTGGTCCTGCAGTGGGAGGGTGGCCTGGGATGGGATTTATGCTGCTGTGTCCAAAAGGCTGCTGTTCATATAAAGACTGCAGCAGGCTGAGGTTGGATACTGGGCAGGAATTGTTCCCTGGGAGGGTGGGCAAGCCCTGGCACAGGGTGCCCAAAGCAGCTGTGGCTGCCCTGGATCCCTGGGAGTGAACAAGTCCAGGCTGGGCAGGGCTGGGAGCCCCCTGGGACAGTGGGAGGTGCCCCCGCCCATGTGGGGGTGTGATGGGGTGAGCTTTAAGGTCTCTTCCTGCACAAGCCTTTAAAAGATTTTTTACTGGATTTCTATGCCAGGACACTCATAAATGTTCAAGCTGAAGTGGAGTGAAGTTGTGTTTTCCTTTTTCTCAGTGATTTGCAGGCCAGACGGGGCAAGGGGAGAAAAGCCTCGCCTGTAGCACAGCAATAACAACGGGGAAGCAAGTGTCTGGTGATGTTCATCGTGCTACTGTGCTCCTTAAAATACATATGCCTTGAAGTCTGCCAGGCGTTTTGTTCTACAAAGCATATGGTTTAACAGATAAAATGATTTCTGACCTGGAGACCTGAACTGACAACTTTGGAGACAAACAAAAACCAGGATGGCTCCATCTGTCAGGGCTGGTTCATGTCCGTGCTGCTTACTGACATTTATGTGTGTGCATCAGGGAACTGCTTCAGTGCCCCTTCCCCTCCCTTCCCCAGGAGCTGCTCGCTGGCCACCCTCCTGTTCCTGCCTTAGTGCACGAGTTCTCCCCCAGGCCCTGGCCACGACCTCTGCTTGGAAGGGCTTTGCCAACCCTGGGCCTTTGTTTCTCTTGCACTTCCCTGCTCAGACAGTGCCATGGTTGCTGGGTTCAGTCTGAAGCTTTGAGCAGGGTCTTTCCTTGACCTTTCCATGCTCAGGAGCTTGTCACAAGTCAAGTTGGCTCCTGCCCCATCCTGATGCCAGAGAGCAATTCAGGGATGTCATTCTAATGGCAAATTCTTCTGCATGACAAAGCTTTGAGTGCTGGCCCTTGCGCTCTGCCTCCATTTCAGATTGTCACATTTGTGTTTCTATATCCAAGATCTGCTCTCAGCTTCCTGGTTTTGATAGGGCTCTGTGGCTACATACTTGTAGAGTGAGTATCCTAAAAATTTCCTGTAATACCCCCTGCAGGTGTCCCAGCCCTTGCAGAGGTGCTTGCTGGATTAAGGACTGATGGCACTGTTGAATGCAGGGGCTCAGGGATGTTTAGGAAACTCCTGCAGACCACAGTCATCCATCAGCCTTGGCTTGGTCACTCCAGCCAGGCCAGGGCTGTGGAAGGGAACAGTAGCATCCAAAATTGGTGCCCTGTCACTCCATTCCTTGTCCACAGACTTTCCCCATCTTTCTTTTTGGCCCCTTCAGGCTCTGGAGGGCCACAATTCACTCACCCCAAAACTTTCCTTCTCTTTGCTGAGCCCCCCCAGCTCTGGCAGCCTGGCTCCAGAGCAGAGGGGCTCCAGCCCTCTGCTCATCTCTGGTGCCTCCTCTGGGCTGGCTCCAGCAGCTCCAGGTCCTTCCTGTGCTGGGGCCCCAGGGCTGGGGCAGCTCTGCAGGTGGGGTCTCACCTGGGTGGGGCAGAGGGGCAGAATCCCCCCTGCCCTGCTGCCCAGGCTGGGGCTCAGCCCAGCACAGGGGGGTTCTGGGCCAGGGCCTGTCCAGCTCTCCCCCACCAGCACCCGAGTGCTTCTCCCAGAGCTGCTCTCCATCCCTTCAGCCCCAGCCTGGAGGGATTTGTAGCTAGGGGTGGTGAGTGAGGGGTGGGTGCCACCAGCTCTGTGAGGCTTTCAGTGATGAACTTTTTCTCTGTTGCCTTCTAGAATAAACTTTCTCCTTCCCTCATTATTCTCTCGACAAGCCCATTGCCCCCTGCACATGCAGGGGCAGAACAGCTGAGGGGGATTATTTCTGCTCTCACCAGCAAATCCATCCCCATGTAATTATTTAAAGCTGAAACTAAAAAGCCAAACAGTGTCTTAGAACAGAAGCTCTGCTAAGAAGTTTTAAGCAAACATTATTAGATATGACCTCTTATTTATGAGTGACTTTGCAAAGGGAAGTCTGTTACCCTCTCAGTGCCTCAGCAAAAGACCTATTTTCCCAGCCATAATATCCCCGCCAGCAATCAGTCTGATTAGAGTTTAGGATGATGCAGTAAATATACCAAGCTGAATTTAACCAGCAGAGAAGCAAATAATAATAACTTGAGGCCTTTGGCCATAAAAATGCAGAGGTTTACCTTGAATGTTGATTCAAACCATTTCAATTTTGTGCCAAATGAGGCTTGAAATGTATCACCCCGTGTTCACTGTCCAACCAATAAAAATTGCCTTAAATATTGCACCTTCCTGCTGGCTGTGCTGCAGAAGTGAAACCACTCTCTCTTGGTCAGGGTCCCCTGGAAGCAAGGCAGTAATGATGGGGTTTGTTTGTTTATTTAGGGATCTCAGAGCAAACTGTGAATATTCACTGATGTTGTGCAGGCTATTTGCATTCACCTGGGCTGCACTGCGAGGTAAAGCTTTGTCTTTCTGCTCTGACATCTCCAAACCTGGAATTCTAGGTGGAAGGAGCGGGATATGGTGAAGGAGGAGCACGGGAAGGTAAAGGAAAGCAGCCAAAATCTTTATCTCTGCACTTTCCTGAGCTTCCTGGTTCATTAGCAGGCCTGATTATCCAGTTCCGTGGCTGTAATCCCTAATTAAACACCACTGCTGACAGCGTGTTTGTGCCAAGCTGAACATAAGTGGCCTCTTCTTAATAAACGTGTAAGTCTGATCTCTGTAGTGTTAACAGAAAAATGAGAGCCCGAAGTTCTTGGAGAGTGGTAATTGCCAGAGGGACTTGCTCTTATTTTACCCCTTAAATGCACAGTCGATGACCATTAATGTTCAATATCCTTTAAATTGTAATTCCTCGACTCAAAAGCTTGTTTTGAAAATGGAGGGGAGGCCAAGCAGCGATGAATCCTCCTGGAGGAGGGGTCAGGAGCTGGAGGGGCTGTCACTGGTTTTCAGCTCCAGGGTTCTCTGCAGCCTTTCTGTGGGCACCAAGGGACGCTCAGGCAGGTGCTGATTCCTGACTCCACTGAAATGTTCTGGTGTCTTGAGAGTGGGTTAAAGATGTTTGGTGCTGTTTGAATTTCTGTTCCATTTTGGGGTCTGTGTTTGGGTCTGTCTTTAGGGGAAGAAATGAGGGGATGTGGTATGGGTGGAGTGATTTTTGTACGTTACATTATTTTACTGCTTTGGCAGCGAACAGCTTTGAAATGGGTGAGACAGGACCTCACCAGCTCTGGGAGGGCTCAAACCTGGTTACAAAAACTCAGGTGGTGCCACCTCACCCCCGTGTGTCCATACAGGAATTTTTCTAATCTCTCCTACCGCACTCGCCAAAAACAAGAACAGCTTCTTTACAGAGAGCACCAAGGGAAAAGAGATTTGCAGCTAGTGTGGGGATGTTTATGTATGACACAGGACTAAAGCACTGCTGCCTTTTTGTTTCCAAAAGGTGGGCTTAGCCTGAAAGCTTTGGGCCATAACTTTTGAGCCCATGGTTTAGAGAGTCTGAGGATGAGGGTGCACGTGTGGGTCAAAGCTGCATCCACCTGGAGTGGTGCTTGGGAAGCAGTCAGGGAGTACAGCTATCCCTGCCTGCCGGATCTGCTGCTTTCCTTGTGCTTTTCAGTCTCTCCAATATCTGCTGCCTTCCCCTTCTTGTGAAGCTGTGCCCACGCTGGGCAGGAGCAGAGCCCCCGAGCCCCTGGGGTGGCTCTCTGGGTTGGGAAGAGGTTTTGCAGAGCAAACAGGAGCAGTTCCACCCCCTTTGCCGTGACCCTGCTCCTCCTGCTGCCCAGCCCGGGGCAGTGGTTCAGCTGCAGAGGCTGCAGCAGATGGAGAGGCTGCCCCTGTGCTGGAGGCACTGCTATAAATTCCCTGTGCCCTCGGAGCTCGGGGAACGTCTCCTTCTGGCGCTCCGGGTCCGGCCGTTTGCCATCTCCAGGAACAAATCTGGGGTCAGGGAGGTGCTCTGGGGTTTGCAGCCTGGTCCCACATGGGCTGGAGGGGGGCCAATGCCTGCAGCACCCGAGCCTGTGGCCCCTGATCTCACTGTGAGGTGAGATCCCAGCCCAACTTGGCACTGGGGGTCCTCAGGGGTGGCTTCTTCTAAGGAGCCACGTGAGCAATCTCAGTCCTCCCCCCATCGCCACCTTACCTTTTATATTTTAGTTTTGCTGAGCAGATGTGAAGATCGTGCTTTTGTCAGCTTTCCTCCTGCTCCAAAAAGGGAAGAAGAATTTGAAAAGAATATTAAATTCAGGAAGGGTGCACAGAAGGGATGGGAACAAGTTTTCCGATTGCACATCAGAGCCGTGTGATCCACATTCCCCTCCTCGAGGCGGATCCTTTGCCTTGATTTCTTTACCTTTTTCTTTTCTTCTATCATGACTCCTGGAATAATTAGTTCCTGGCAACTGTGTGTGTAGTTTTAAAGGCAACTTTTATATCAGCAGCATGGGTTCCTTTGCCACAGCTCTGCAGTGCCTCATTCCCTTGAAGATATGCAATCAGCACTTCTCCTGAACCCACTGATATACTTGGCCATCACTTAAATATCATTACAGGAAAGATTTCGACGAGATCACTGCACGTTAGACTTTAAAGTTTGACTTTAAAAGAATGTCTGGGCTTTGCTAAAAGGCATTAGTAATAGGATTCTCTATCTTTGAGCTTAATTTATTCTGAAGAGAAAAAAGGCCATTATCTTAAATCTTTTTTTTCCCCTTTTCCTCCTCGTACAAAAAAAGAAGAAAGGGAAAAGCAGCCTCTGAAGTCCAGCACTTATGGCAAACCCATTGTTTAATTACTTGCTCTTTTCATCCTTTGGAGGGAGGCAAGCTTGGGGGGAGGTGGCAGCCGACGGTGTTTTGGCGTCATGGCTCCTGTTGCTCCACAAACAGTGCCAGGCTTGGGGTATTTTTTAACTCACCCTTCTCTCGACCTGCTTTGCTCCAGGATTAGTGAGTTATGGGTTCATTTTCCCTGAGAAAAGCAGAGTCATTCCTGTTATGCAGCGCTGTGGGTGAGCCTTGACTAAGCCAGAAGGACAGGCAGAAAATCTGGGATTTCTCAGTGTTGGACAACAACTGCAGGCTGGGAACCTTCCTCTAAAGAGGGTTTGTGACAGACAGACCCTCCTTTGCAGAGCTCTCATTAGCTATGCCAAAGAATAGGCCAGGAGTGAGTCCATGGATGTGTTTTATGTGCAGACACTGCTGGGAGCAGCTCTTGGCTTCTGGAGGATTTGATTTCCATCAATACCATCAGAGCAGGGAGAGTCTACGAACCTCCTGTTATTAGTGCTCAGCCAACCTTGAAACTTTTGGTGCATCCCAAGCCTGCATTGTGGTCATGAATCAAAACTGAGCAAAAAGCCTTGCCTTTGGTTTAATTCCACCTGAGGATAAGTTTAGCCTTGGGTTACAGCATACAAAACTCTTAGATTAGGCCAGAAACAGAACACAAACACACCAAAACCCAAGTAGCTTTCAGCAGCAGAAATATTTTTTTTTTTAGCAAAACTGAAGAGAAGTATTTTTTTAGCAAAATTGAACCTGGGAAAGGTTCAATTCCAATTTTTCCAATTCAGAGCCAAATGCAGCTCCCTGGAGCATGGAGCTGGGAGCCTCCATTCACATCAGTGCTCTGAGCTTGGAATGTGTGTGGGGCTGGAGCAGGGAGGAGCAGAGGCTTTGCCCCAGGGCCGTGGAGCTGTATTCATTCCAGCAGTGCTTCACTTGGGCTGTGACTCTCCTCTTTCCCTGGAACTGCTCTGTGCTCTCTGGGACCCTCCTGGATACAGGCAGGACTGCATCCCTTGGAGCTGGAGCTCTGGAGCTGCAGTTACCCGACGAGCTAAGGATCAATTATGCATTAGAGACCTGGTAATGATGAGAATTAAATGAGCTTTTGCTGGAGTGTGCCGTGCTTCTGTTCACCTTCACATGGAAACTGCTCTGAAGAGCCCCAACATCTGCACAAGTAATCCATCTTCTGGCAAGCACATTGATCCCGTGTTTACAGATGGGAGGGCTCTCCTGCTGCCTCTCCTGGGACAGGGAGCTCTGCAGGCAAGAGGGAGAGATGTGCTGGGTTTCCATGCCTGGGAGGTGCACATCAGCACTGAGTCACAGTTCTGGGGCCCTGGAGGCTGCAAGGTCATTAAACGTCTTTACACTCTTCCCTCCCTCCTGCTTTGAGGCAGTTTCTAATCATGGAAATGCTGGGAGAACCTGGAGAAGGGAAGGCACTGGGGAGAGCTTAGAGCCCCTTCCAGGGTCCAGGGCTCAGCTTCCATCCAGGAGGTCAGGACTTTGCCATGAAGCAGTGTGGAACATCTACCAGGACACCTATGGGTGCTCCAGCTGCTCCTGTAGGTGCAGGTGTCTCTGGAGGGAGTTGCCAGCTTTTGGCAAAGGTGAAAAAGGGTTTTTCTGCTGCATCATTGTCTCATGAGCCCAGGAACCAGCCTGGATGGTTTGAGCACCTTTCGTACTGGTATTTGTCTGTTGTTCCTTCAGGGAATCCCAGAATCACTGAGGTTGGAAAAGACCTCCCAGATCACTGAGTCCATCCTGTGACTGATCCCGACTGTGCCACCCAGCCCAGAGCACTGAGTGCCACATCCAGGCCTTCCTTGGACACCTTCAGGGAGGGGGACTCCCAGCCTCCCTGGGAAGCCCCTGCCAATGCCTGACAACTCCCTGAGTGAAGAAATTCCTCCTGATCTCAAACCGGAGCCTCCCCTGGCCCAGCCTGAGGCCATTCCCTCTCCTCCTGTCCCTGTTCCCTGGAGCAGAGCCCAACCTCCCCCAGCTGCTCTCTCCTGTCAGGAGCTGTGCAGAGCCAGAAGGTTCCCCCTTTGCTCCAGGCTGAGCCCCTTCCCAGCTCCCTCACCAGCTCCTTTTCGTAGGACTGACTCTCTAGATCCTTCCCCAACTTCAGTGCCTCTTTTTCTCCAAATTCAGGGTTGGAGCCAAGCCACCTTTGGCATTTTGCTTGTCCCAGGCCTGGATGGTTTTAAACAAGGTCCTGACTTTGGCCACGACCCAAGGATGTGTTGAGGAGCCCAAGGGTTCCGGTCCTTTGGGTATTTTCTCATGGGTTTGGTCTTAAGCAAGATTTAAACCTTGGTCTCCTGACTCAAACAAGTGTTACTGAGCATCTGTAGCATAATGTTTAATTTGTGCAAATTGCAGAGATCAGTGCAGGGTCCCCAGGACAGCCCAGGCCAGTGATTAAAACAGCATCAGTTCAAACTTTCCTTGTTTGAATCCTTGTGATTGCACTCCTCCCCTCGGCACAGCTGTATGATGACACTTCCCTATTGCAATGCAGTTCTGCAGGTTAATTTATTTTTTCCAAGGCACTTTGCAAACATTAAGTGTTACATAAATCTCGGGTATTATTATCCACAAGATGCATTGATTTGCAGTGTGGTCGTATTGTCTGGATTTCTTTTTTCCTTTAAAAATTTCAATCCATTAGAAAGAAGGGGGAGGAAGGGGGGGAGCCCCATAGGTCTTTATACGAGACCAAATAGTTCCATAAACACAGAGCTGAAAGTGGCTGATCAATGAGAAGGCAAATGGGGCCAATTGTGCATCAGCTCATGCCTCCAGTTACAGTTTGCACTGGAGACTCTGGGCTTGCTGGGATCAATGCAGGAGTGTGGGGACCAGCTCCCACAGCAGTGGGACATTTTCCCACTTTTCCCTTAGTTCTGTGCCCCCTGTGCGACTCTGCTGCGCCCGGCTGCCTTTGGTTTTTGAAAGGAGCATCTCTGGTGTCATTGGGAAAATCCAGTCCTGCCAGCAGTGGTATTTATGCTCCTGTGGCACTGTTATCTCTCTGGGCACAGGGAATACACACTGGCATTTTGGGGGTTCTGAGGGTGGCCACGGGGAATAAATCACGAGGGAGCAGCAGTGGAGAGCAGGGCTGCTCCTACAGCTCCTCGATGATGCTGTAATTTACTTTATCAGGAACAGCAGGACAGGAGAGATAACTGAATGTTTTCTGTTAGGCTGGGGGCTGACAAACATGGGGGGTTATTTTTTGGCTGAGTGACACTGTAATGGCAAGCATTGTGTTCTTCTCCGTTTTTATTTGGAAAGCTAAGATGGAGCAAGCAGAGACTATCTGTCTTTTAGGCATGGCAAAGTGTCCTCTCCCCAGCTCTAATCAATCATAACTCTCCAAGAGTCATTGATTTACAGACAGCACCAAACCACCTGCTTGCTGCATCCCCAGATTTGGTTTTTCAGGGTTTTTTTTGAGAAATTCTGCATTAGTGGGAGGCAGAAAGAGGGAGGGCAGCTTAACCAGTGAATTGCACCTCCCTTGACCTGCTCCCCTGGCTTGCAGGGCCCAGCTCTGGTATTCCCAACTCACTGCTCACATCTGGGCTAAGACCTAGAAAACTTCTCTGTCTGTAAAATCCTAGTTTTTAAGTGAATGAGATGGGAATTGATGATCTGGGAGGAACCAGCTCTTTCCAGTGGTCCCTAGTTTGGTGTTGATGGTTCAAGTATTGAGTCTTCTTAGGAGCAGAGCCTTCTCAGTCCTCTTGGATTTTCAGTGAAAAAGGGGATGTGTGGTGATTGCCCCAGGCTCTTGTGTGTCTCTGCCCTGGATTCTCTCAGGTGTGGGGAGCACTTGAATTTTGCTGTGGTGCATCAGTTTCCCAGACACAGAGAACTGCAGAAGCAATGTGCTTTCCAGCAAGCCAAGACGCCATGCAGGGTTAGATTCTGTTTACTGGATGGGATTCATGTTTGCAGAAGTGCTTTGAGATTCTGGGCAGATGGACCCGACAGAAGTGCGAAGCTCTGTTGTTCTCCTCCAGTGACAAGATGTGAACGCTGAAGCTGCACTTGTAAGAAACATCCCCCAAATCTGAAGTGTGCCAAGGTTTCCGAGCTGATCTGCCTCTGCTCTTGAGAAGAGTGGCCCTTGTGAGGCAGTAGATTACAGCAGGGAGATGTGCTGGGAGCGGGATCTCTCTCCTGCAGAAAGCACTCCCATTGTCCCAACCACAGTTTGGTATTTGCCATAAGCCACACTCTCTTATGAAAAAGCATTTGCAAGATAAGTAAAGGAAAATGTAATCCCTGAGTGGAATGAAAGGTGCTTTGAAATGAATGGGGGATAATCCTTTTGTTGTCTGTTACAAATGCACTTTATTTCTGCATTATCTGAGCATGAGAATAGACTGTTCTCTCAACCAACAAATCCACTGCAGCACCCTCTCCTTGGTGCTCAGACCCCGGTGCAGCGACAGAGCCGCCTCTGAACTCCCTCAGCTACGCGGGTTGCAAAAAGGGCTCTTTTGAATTTCAAAATCCTGCTGGCGTGATTATTTTGGCGTTTGCAGAGCGCAGAGTCTTGGCTTAAGTCACACTAAAGACACGGGTTGGGATGCAGGAAGTGGTCTGAGGGATTTAGCTGCCTACCTGCCCCTGCCTTCCTATCAGACAGGCAGGGAAATCTGCCTAAATTGCTTTTAAATTCACAAAGCCTTTGCTCCAGGGACTTGTTGGGGTCGAAGGATTTCTTCCATCTGCTTTCAGTGTGTTTTTCTTTGTTGGTAATTTTCTCTTGGCAAGTTCAAGCCCGTTGATTTATGCAAGGAGATGCTTCCAGCTTCTGTTGGGCTTCATGACCCCTGTGGAACAGCCAGGCTGGATCCATCCGGCCACTCCAGCAGAAAGGAACGCCCAAAGCTTAAAGGTGGAACACTGCAGAGCCTGGAATGGACACAGCTCTTTCCAGCTGATGTTAAAGTGCTTTACTTACTGCAGGCATTGATTCTCGGGCCCTGGTAAATGCATCCCAGCATGGCTTCTCCTTGGATTTTTAGTGAGTGACCGAAGTTCAGGAGATAAGTCATGAGTCATTTGTTCACTCTGATTTTATTGTCTGCCACACCCAGCCTCCAGCCAGCAGTTCAAAACTTTACATTCTTCCCTCCCTCCTGATTTGATGCAGTTTCCCATCATGGAAATGCTGAGAGAGCTGGGGGGGCTCACCTGGAGAGGAGAAGGCTCCAGGGAGAGCTCAGAGCCCCTGGCAGGGCCTGAGGGGGCTCCAGGAGAGCTGGAGAGGGACTGGGGACAAGGGCTGGAGGGACAGCACACAGGGAATGGCTCCCACTGCCAGAGGGCAGGGAGAGATGGGATATTGGGAAGGAATTGTTCCCTGTGAGGGTGGGCAGCCCTGGCACAGGGTACCCAGAGCAGCTGTGGCTGCCCCTGGATCCCTGGCAGTGCCCAAGGCCAGGTTGGACAACCCTGGGGCTTGGAGCAATCTGGGATGGTGGAAGGTGTCCCTGCCTGTGGAAGGTGTCCCTGCCCATGGTAGGGCACTGGAACTGGATGAGCTTTAAGGTCCCTTCCCACCCAAACGATTCCAGGATTCTGTGTCCATTCTGTGCTGAAGGCAGGACACAGATTTTCTTCTGGGTTTTGCTTCAGGAAGGTCCTTGGAAGTGAGGTGTGTCCTGGATTGAGTTGTTGACACCTTGCAGGCTGGGCAGTGTCTTTACCTGGGTGCATTCCTGGCAGCAATGCTCTCTGCTCCAAACCATGAGATCCCATCAGATCCCATCAGAGCCCAGCTGTGCAGGGACCATGGTGGCTTCCCCAGATCAACAGTTCTGAGCCTGGGGCTCCCATTATTCCCACTGCCTATGGCATGCATGGTTTCAGTCTTGGAATAATCCAGTTGCTTTTAGTAAAACAATTATAGCTCTTATAATTTTTCTTTGCAAGCAGAGTAATTAGAGGAGAATAGGAAATTAATTAAAAAGCTAATTATTAAGTCCATGAATGTTGTTTTCAAATTTTTTAATGAATTTACTTTTGCTAAATGCCACCATTTCCTTTTTTTTTCAGCTCTGGCGGTGGCTGTAGGTTGGGAAACTGAGGGAATCAAAGTGTGGGCTCCTGACGTGGTGTGGTGCCATGCTGGCTCCTAAAGAGATTAGGACATAGATGATGGAAGACACAGGAACAGCACTAAGCTGCCTGTAAGCCTGTTGTCTTCCAGCTTTTTCCATTA